>OZ014532.1:169145639-170572843 GCA_963966105.1 Volucella zonaria | reverse complement strand
TCGTGTGTAATAGAGAGCATGCCCAGAAATTTATGGCAAAACTAGCCTTACGCAATTAACCCCATTTCTAATAAAGACTTGCTGCTCAATCACCGGCTTAACAGAATAGAACTATAAGATGCAGGTACAGCGATACGAGTATCTACTGCGAACATCGGAAATAAAAGTTTGAAAGGAACAGGCTTGTCGAAGTGATTTAAATAATATAAAAACCAAGGATACTTTAATAGCACGGTATAACAAACCATATCCATTCTGACAGCTGCAACTCAGTTATCTCATTTCGAGCCTCTCAAAGTGATTTCGCGTTATCCATATAAATAAGCTTCCGATGACTGGATTTCCATTCACCAGGGCTGCTACAATATTGCTGCCAAAAAAGTGTTATAGGTAGGCAGGCTCACTTAGGCCAGAAAGGGTGAAGATTTGAAAGTCGCGAGGATCCTAAACTCTCAGTCAAAAACGAAATCACCCAGATAAGTTTTTCTTGCAGCTTCGCAGCAGGTAAAGGGTGATTTCCTACTCCCCTTCAGCTCCTGCTTCTGCAGGAAGGCCAAGTCTATCGGCATTCCTGCCAATTCAACAGTGATGATGAGAAATTATCTATACATATCTGACCCAGCTTAGGCCTAATCTGTCTGATCAGATTGCTGGTTGTGTCTCCTAAAAACCTGTAATAGCCTTTATATAGGGTGATCAAATAGGAATTGAAGTTTCAGCAACTGTCCAAATTACCAATGGCATCCAGCTGTCAAAATATTCAGTAAGGTTTGCCATTTCATCATGAATCGTTTAACGATTGCCGAACGTGAGGTCGGTCATCATCGTGGCTTCAGCGTGCAGGCAATTCGTAGCACCGTGGAAAAATTTGAGCGTGCGTACCTTCTTTAGAATCTTATGCCACCAACCAGACAAAGATTGGTGCGAAATGAAGAAAAAATAGCCGCCGTAGCTGTCAGCATCGAAGAAGACCCAGAAATATCGATTATAAGCCAACCCGGCTTATTTTGCGGTTGGATTTGGATCTACATCCGTCTAAGATTGTGCTGATGCAAGAATTAAAGCCGGAGGACTAGAGACAACACCGCGAGTTCGCTAATTGGAGCGAAGACAATCCACAAGTGTTCGGTCAAGCATCAATGCATCCACAAAGATTGAATGTTTGGTGCGGTTTATGGCACGGCAGAATCATCAGACACTACCATTACCCATGGCCTCAGATATACACTCTGACTTTCAGTGGTCAGAGCTCGACAGCATCAATATGTATATCCGAGCTGAGGTCCAATAAGACGGCGCTACATGCCATACAAGCGACACAGCGCTCGAAATTTGGCGACTGGGTCATCTCGCGGCGAGTGTTCATCAATTGGACGCCGTGGTCATGCGATTTGACACCACTCGATTATTTTCTCTGTGGCAACGTCAAGTACTTAGTCTACGCTAACAAGCCAAACACTTTGGACGAGCTCGAGGCCAGCATTCGACAGGCTATTGCTGGAATAAGGCCACACGTATTGGCCCGAGTCATAAAAATTGGACCGACCTGCCAGCGAAGCCGGCTTCAAAATAAAGCCAAAATCAATTATGTATCTTACAATTGTATATCTGGTCAGGCTTTACTTCGCATCCAGTTTAAGCAAGAATTGACGTATTGCGAGTGATGTTTCTACAGGGTGAATGGCTCTAACTCCAACTTTTTAAAATGCTATAATTTTTTTATTATTATTATTATTATTATTATTATTATCAAGGGAACGATACAAATTAATTTGTAGAGTCCGGAATTTAACGCCGGGGTACTATGCCCATGTGGCGCGTTTTGTCAACAGCACGCGGAGTACTGAGTTCCCATGTGCTCACCCACCTACGCACTTACCGCGCCCAACACTGCTTGATTTCGGTGATCTAGCGGGAACCGATGCTTTCAGTGCTTCATAAGTCTCCAGACATTTTCAATCGGATTGGTATCTGGAGACCGAGATGGCCGGTCCAACATATTGACGTTATTTCTGTCTTAGGAGCCTACTTCGGTTTCCATGTCCGTATAGCATTTCAGCGGATGGAAAAAATCCTTTCTTGTACAGTTGAATCATAAACATGCCTCTTTTGCCGGATGTTCGACTGTTCGTTAGACGGCAGTTTTACTGTGAGCAATCCATACACGTCTCAAGGGATTGTTTAAAAAAAATTAAGCTTCGTCAGTGAAAATAATTTTGGTCCAGTCCATAGCTTTGTAACGCCGAGCCCACTCAAATCTTTTTCGGTTAACAACGGTTTGGCCTAATGGCCTTGTAATTAAAATCTTTTTCTCTGATAATTTTGCGAATACTGAAGACTGAATCCTCATGACCTTTTTCTAATGTTTAGTTTTAAAAATTGTAAGCACTTTGTTTTTAAGGGCTCTTGGAATGATTTCTGTTTTTCGCCGTTCTGGCAAATCGACAACGTTTCCATGTTCGTTAAATCGGTTCATCCACTTCCTCACAAAACTCTCTGACTTTCTGAGATAATTTGTTGCATTTTGGTCCCCGTGGATGAGCAACCAACCGGATCGGCTCCAAACCGAGACTTATATACAGCACTCATTACGGAATACGTCTTGTAAATTTCAAAAACGAAATGCAACTGAGGTAAAATTTGACTGCGGATTAGAGGAGGAATAATTCTAACGGAAACCAAAAATTTTTATCTTCTGCGACTAACTGTTTAATTTTTACGAGGCACACGCTTTTGCCAAACACACTGTAAAAGTGATATTTTGCAATCTGAATTATCCAAAAAGTATTCAGATCCCGAAATCGGTGATAAGCCGAGGTGGCAGGCCAAGAGTTACCTCTTAGCGGGAAGTCAAAATGATCATTAGGACGATAAAGTCAATCCCTTTATGTCATCAAGGGAATTAGAAAATGAGCTAAGTACAAAAGTTAGCGCCAAGACACTTCGTCGCGGAGCTGTTCATGGTGGTCTTTCATCATTTAGGATCGCAAAGAAACCATTTATTTCAGCCCAAAACAACAGAGCAAGACTGAAATTTGCAAATATTTTCACGCAGCATCGAAGTGGAAAACGGTACTATTTTCCGACGAATCCAAGCGGTCAGTTGGCTTTCGCCGGCCAATCAATGAAGCATTGAATCCTCAATATTTGAAGCGCATTGTGATGCATGGAGGAGATAGCTTGATGATGTTTCTCTGGACATGAAATTGGTCCCATACATAAAATAAATGGAATTATGAACCGACTTATTTACAAAAGTATACTTGAAAACATTAAACTGCCACATGCTGAGGAGATTGATGAAATTGATTTTTCAGCAGCATAATGATCCGAAACAGGCTTCAAAAATAATTCAAGAGTATTTTCGGGATCAAAAAATCAATGTTATGGAATGGCCAGCCCAGTCCTCCGATCTCAACCCGATAGAAGATCTATGAGAGATTGTAAATCGGCGAATACTTCGGGAAAACTGCAGGAATATGGACGAGCTTTATATTTAAATTCAGGCTTAAAAACGATATCCCACCCTCTATAATTTCCAATCTGATCGAGAGTCTGCCAAGAAGGTGTAGTGCAGTAATCAAAAACAAAGGTTTCGTTGCTTTGGCATAGTTACAGTATTTTTACTTTTCCTTTTTTTCTATTTATGAACAATTACTGTTATTTCGTTTGTTTTGTTTTCGAATATACAGGGTGAATGACTCGAACTCAAACATTTTAAAATGCTATACTTTTTTTTATTTTTTATAAATTTTATTGTGCCAAAGCAAAAAATGTTGGAAAATACATCAATTTTCAAATTGTATCAGTAGTTTTCAATATGTCCACCTTTGGTGCGAATAATGGCCTTGAGACGGCCGAAGAAAGCATCGCACGCTACACGCAAGTAGCTCTGCGGTATTTTGGCCCATTCCCGGCGAAGTGCTTGTTTGAGGTGGTCCAAACTTTGGGAATTTTTAGTGCCAACCTTCGCCTTCAAAATACCCCAGACAGAGAAATCCAACGGATTTGTATCCGGAGAATTTGCAATCCATTGTGTCGAAGAAATGAAGTGTGAAGCATTGCTTTTTAACCAATCTTGGTTGACGCGCGCTTTGTGAGACGGTGCCGAGTCTTGTTGAAATATCCACGGTCTCCGACCGAAATGATTGTTTGCCCAAGGCTTCAATACTGCCTCTAAGACAGTTTCACGGTATACGATCGCATTAATTTTGACGCCACGGTCCAAAAATACCAACGGAGAGCGACCATCGGCGGTTATGGCGGCCCAAACCATCACCATCGGAGCTGCCTGCTTTCTGGTGGCCGTTCGAAGATGTAAATTTTCGAAGGACCTCTCTGGAAAATAAACTCGGTCATTTTGTTTGTTGACATATTGCTCGATAACAAATAGCGACTCATTGGAAAAAACCAAATTCGGCAACTCACCACTTTCGTGCAAGCGTAGCAAGTCCTTCGCTCTTTCGACTCTAACCTTTTTCCATTGCGGTGTAAGATCGTGTGCTTTTTGGAACTTCAATGGATTGAGTCCAAGCTTATTTTTCAGTATGTGTTGCATCCGTTTCAACGATATGTTGAGCTCACGAGCCATTTTTCTTCCACTTCGACGCGGATTTCGCTCAATTCGAGCCTTCACTTTCCGAACCATTTCTGCCGAAATTGCTGTTTTTTTACGACCACCTCCATGGCGTTTTGCAACGCTGCCAGTATCACGGTAACGAGCTACGGTTCGAGACACAAATGATTTATTCACGTTGAGCTGCTGGAGGGCTCTAACGATAGCTACTTGTGGTTTTCCAGCCAAATATAAAGCAATCACACTATCACGTTTGAATTCTATCGCGGATAAAAATTTTTCAACACAACTGAGACGCAAATCGTTTAAAAAGCTTGTAAATAATAAAATTATCTGTCATGTGTCAAAATTTGAGCTCACTGTCATGAACGGTTTGGAAATTATAACAGTATGAAGTTGGTCGCAGTTCGAGTCAGTCAGGGTGTATATCCTTAAAAACTGAATGGAAGCCTAGGACTGTGCTATTTTTGGCAAGTTCTTCGGCTTTGCTTTCTTTAAAGGTATCTATTGTAGGTATTTTGGATTATGAACTATTTGGCCATCTCGTTGAGGATATGTGATAGTTGTTAACTACCTGTAAGGCTGTCATAACCGAGTGCAGGGAGTTAATATCTTCTTAGCTATCAATATAAATGCTCTGCCAAAGTGTCATACAAATGTAGCTCAAATATACCAAAAAAGTTGTCTCATTCTCTCAATAAATGGTTCACTTCCAATAAGCCACCAGATCTTCAGATTTTGATGTTTGATGATCAAAAAGAACAGAGGTCCTCATATAAAATGAGTTGATGTGAAAAGAAAAGAGTTTCAAAAAGGCAGAACATGATGGCGAACAGATATATTGAGTTTGACGTCTATTTTACATATTGAATGACGGGTCTTGAGGCTTACAGACGGGTAGCTTACAGACCGAGACGGTCCTTGACTTCAACGGAAATGTCTCTCCAGCTAGCATGGCCTCCATGGAGCTGCCACAAATTACGCACGCAAAGTTGGGTTGGGTAATCTTCCAACTGCCAGCTATGTATTGTACATAAAGTACGCTCAGGCCTTGCTGCGTTGACCTACTGGAATGGATTTGATTATTTAATCAGGCCGAAGCACTGACGCTCATGTTTTCTTCATGACCTAACCATCTTATCAGGTGTAGACGCAGCCTTCTGACCAGATCCTCATTCGCGCTGATATCATACCTGAAGCTCACTGGCAGAGCATAGGTGGATCAATTCCTTTACCACCTTATCACTGTAGATGGCTATTGTAGATGTATGTTGGTCTTGACTCTCCTATGACAGCATATATTTTTCTTTGCTTTGAAATGCTGTGCCTTTTGTGTTGACTTGGAAGCATGATGATGAAGTAGTCGTCTAATAGCGCATCGCCTTGTCTAAAACACTTTTTAGAATCACATGGTACAATTGTAAAGAGTATTTTTTGTTTAGGTAAACAAATTCAATAAGAAATAAAACACTTGAAACTAATGTTAATGTCTATGATGTTAGCTTTATTTAATAGATAATTTTATGCCATTTGTGCTTAAATATGATATTGGGCATTTACACGCCATAACTAGCTCAAATGAAGCCCAATCGTGAAGTCCAATTTTCGACGACTTTATCAAGCAACTGGGGCCGTATATCAGCAATAACACGGCGAGTGTTGACTTCCAAATCGTCCAACGTCTCTGGTTTATCGGCATAGACTAGTGACTTCACATATCCCCAAAGAAAGTAATCTAAAGGTGTGAGATCACAGGATCGTATAGGCCAGTTCACAGGTCCATTACGCAAAATTATGCGCTCAGCAAATGTTTCCCGCAATAAATTGATGGTGTCGCGAGCCGTGTGGCATGTTGCACCATCTTGTTGAAGCCAAAGCTCTGAAATCATGCTTCTATTGCGCTGTTCATTGACGGTAACATTCTGGCCGGCATCGTCCTTAAAAAATATGGGCCGATGATTCCATCAGCCCATAAAGCACACCAAACAGTGAGTTTGAATGGTTGTAAGGGGGTCTCGACAAAGACTTCTCCATTTAACCAAAAATGGGCCTCATCGGAGAACAAAATTTTGAGTTGAAAATGAGGATCGAGCTGAATCATGCTTTCGGTCCATTCACCGAACCTACGACGCATAGGTCTGTGCACGATGGCGAATAGACTCATTCGGATTCTCCTCAACACTGCGCTCTACAACGGCAATAACTTCTTCTGTTCGCACTGTTTGTCGTCTTTGGGGATGCGTATTATCCACTAGAGTGTACGAGTACGTGGTACGAGAACGATTCATCGTGCTCCGAATAACTTGCTCAGATGGACGATTATGTCGACCGTAAAATGAACGTAGCGCACGATAAATTTGGCGAACCGAAAAATGGTTTTCAAAATAAGTTTGCACAATTTGCACGCGTTGTTCTGGCATTAATCTATTCGTCGTAAAATGGCAAAACGTACTAACCACAACTTTCAACTGTCACATTGACAATCTGTAGAAACAGTGTCGCCAGTTGAAAAAGGAAACCTCTAAAAAAACACTCTTTATACGATAATATGTCAGCAAATACTTCGTATGCTATGTTTGGCAGTTAATCGGGCAGTTTAGATGACCTCATTTCCTCAGGACTCGACAAACTATGGTGAGATTCCATTAATTGGACATGCATTCCTCAAACTTATTGTTACATATGAGCTTATGCCTGACCCTCACCAGATCATTTCCTTTATATTCGAAGAGCTCGCCGGCTAAACCATCAGATGAGTTTTTTTTTGTCAGTCCGTTTCGACTCAGTTCCGGTTGAAATGTGCCTTATGCCTGACAGTTGTATGTTCGTCGGGTTCACTGTATTACAGTCTATAGAAGTGGTTCGACTACACCGCTACTAGAATCTTCCCGTAGTCCTTACAGCCTTCCCTTCGAATTTTTGCTTTTTTCCTTAAAGCAGCAGTTTTTGAACCTTATTCTCAGATAAGCATTTTCCAATCGCCTCGACTTCGCATTGTTCCTTCTTTTTTCTTCGGCTAGGTTTACATTCAGCTTTTCTCCTCTACTAGTCTGTGTCATTTTAGTCCTGGTTCTCCCGTAGAGCATTGTACCATACGTTTCCAGCTTGACTTCAAGTGCCCCCAGTTCATCGTCGAAATATGAATGTTCGCAGTTGATAAGGGATTACTGGAGACTGAGGGAGTAGAGCCGCCTATGGCCCAGATGGTTACTAGTTGTCAAACGTTCTCATAGTACTTTACCGGGCTGGTACTACCATTAATATCCGCTTTCATACTTTGACTATTAAAAGGTCGTTGTCTGAGTCAATTTTGGGTTATCCAAATAAATGGGCATCTAGAATGCTGGATGCGTCTGTGGCCAATCGCAAAGTGATCAACCTACAAATCAGGTTTTGAGAGAAAATATGGAGTTTAATATGGGGGTAACGCTTATGTTCCGTCCATTTGCAAAATCAATTAAACTGTGCCCGTTTTCGGATGTGTTGTCATTAAGGTTGTACATGCCCATGGCACTACTACACTCTGCACTCTTTTCCTATTCTGGCACTAAGTTCATCAAGTACGATTTACACCTGGCATTTCGAAATTTCTTTAGAAATCGTCCTCGGTAGCGTCGTCCTCCTCCTCCATTGGGACATGTGCGCATATAAGATTGATGTTGAAATATTAAGCCTTGATACCGGTAACAATCGCTGCATTGGATATCGCAGCTTTCGATTGTCCCATTGTATTTCTTCGACTCCCATTATTTCAACCTTACAGGCCTCCAATGTCTCCAGTTGTGCATACACTTGATTGCTTTTGGAATATTTTATACGTACCTAAACCCTTCGGAAAATAATCCAAAAGATTAAAGTATCCACTAGCAGTACATTGTACGGTAAGTATAAGCAAGCTAGCCTATAAAAGCGATCCATCTGGCGACCTGGGAAACTTCAAATATAAAAGCACGAATCCAAATTGGCAAAGTTGTCGTCGACGAAAGATATACCTTTAATGGATGTATTGTACCTACTTCCCTCTTACGGCGGCTAAACGAGCTCTGTGGGTGCTGCGCCTATGCAGATGACCTGCTCCTCATCCTTGAAGGCCAGTCTAGGGCTGAAATCGAGGCAGTAGGAGAAAGAGCTCTAGCAGTCGTTGTTGAATGGGGAGAAAGCGTAGCAGTAAGTGTGTCGCAGGATAAGACCGTCTTAATGAAGCTCAAGGGCAAGTTGAACGTAAGACGTCGGGCTCCTAAGATACATTTGAATGGCATTAGATGTGTGACTGAGGTCACATATCTGGGCATAACGATGGGTGAGTGCATGAACTTCATTCCTCACCTGGTTCGTACTAGACTACGTATGCTGAGTGCCGTAGGCCAGGTAAGGCGCATTTTGCGATCTGACTGGGGACTCAGCAGGCGTTCTGTTCGTATCATATACGATGGCCTATTTGTTGCCTGTGCAACATATGGAGCATCGGTATGGTACGACAGAGTTATGACTGTTGATGGCCAAAGGCGGATCCTGGCTTGTCAAAGAGTCGCCTTGCTTGGCTGTTTACCGGTGTGCCACACTGTCTCCACAGAGGCAATGCAGGTCTTGCTGGGAGTGCCACCTCTGGATCTGGAAGTGATACGTCGTGGTATTGCTTTCAAGATCAGAAAAGGTCTCCCTCTAAATGAGCGCGATTGGGTTTCCCCGGAAAAAGTGGATGGCCTATCCCTGAAGCAGCGTAAAACCTTGCTACACGCATGTGTTCTATCTAGATGGCAATCTAGATGGGATGCTAGCGAAAATGGTAGGGTTACTTATGGCTTCCTAAGGGATGTGCTAACCATGAGAATTTTTCCTGAACGGAATTTTAACCGCAGCCTGGGCTTTTTGTTGACCGGGCATGGCTCTCTCAATGCATTCTTGCATAAGAGGGGGCTTAGCGAGGTTGCGAGCTGCTCATGTGGAGCTACCTATGAGGACTGGCTTCATGTCCTGTGTGAGTGTCCCAATTACGCTGACATAAGGAACTTGCAGGCTATGGGCATCATCTTTAATGGTGAGACCTACGATGTCAGTGGAATTATCACTGATACCGTACGGTTTGAAAGAACCCGTAGTTTTGCAAAAGACGTATTCAATAGAAGGCGCAGTAGGCAGCTAGCAGGTAGTTTGTAGGTTTTCAAATGGTTGCAAGGCCGCCAGTCCTGGGCAGTGAGGTGCCTAACTGGAAGTAACCTCAAGGTTGCGAAGCTCGACCGGAAGCTATATTCTGGTACCACGGGAGGTCAGGAGCCCCCAGAACTATGTTTCCGGCCCGACCTAGGAGTTGGCCCCCTTGTGGGAGTATCGTGGTGGCTGTAGGTTTAAACCCAAAATCGCAGGGAGAATGGACCGAATGGATCTTGGACATCTCATGGCTTAGCATATGTTGTAGTGTACTACGACCGATGCTAAACCATGGGATTGCTATGGAACCAATTGGTCTGCTCGATGTGGAGTTGCATTGCAACCGGGTGTCATGACCCACAGAATGGCTGAGGTATTAGATAGGCCTCGACCCTTCACCAAAGGGGAAGTTCGTGCCTTACACACGACTTCGAATCTGGTACTGGTGGTAGTACTTGTACTACCCGATGGGCGCTTATCAACGCAACGCTTATCAACGTATTGTTTTGATATCTTGTGCGAAGACGCACCGTAGACTTAAGCCCTCACGGCAGGTACCTACGTTAAACACAAGAGACATCTGTACCTACTTCCAGAGGGGTAAATGTCAACTCTAGCCACTGGTCATCGCCCGATTCACAGCCACCTTACCTACAAAAAACAAAAAGACCGAGACATGAATGAAATAAAATGTTAAACATTCGAAGGTGCAGCATGCCTGGAATAGCTGGAGTCTGAAAAGAACGTGTAGGCTACCGAGATACCACTACTCACCGCAAATGCCCAACGAACGGTGAATCGAATTCCGCGGAATCATTATGATAATTTATGCTACCAAGCACCCTAAGGAAAAAAGCAGAGGTACAGCGACTGGTACAAGTAGAGCAATGAGTCATCTAGCCAGAAAATGAGTCATGCAGCATTCCAGATCAAGGAAATCAAAGTGTCCGGTAAGCGAAACAACATTTCACAAGAAAGCCAAACCCGACAAGGGCTTCCAAAGTATACAGCATATTGTTTACTAATTTGGCTTTGGATAAGCTGTAGATCAAATATCCATGCTTCAAAAAATCCTGTGAAAGACTGAGGTAAAACACAACACCATTTCCTTCACATTGACCATCTGAAACTTTGAAAAACATGCGAAAAACCTGAAAAACATGCAATGCGCTGCACAATTGATGAACAGCTTTTCGGAACTTTTTAAAAGTTTCATGTGATTATTTTCAATGAAGCACGCCATGAGGTAGGGCATGGGGTATGTGTTACCAGAGAAGATACTCTCTTTCGTCCGTCGGTCTTTCTTTTAGTGGATTCACACATCTTTGTTTGCTTAGAAAATTGAGGTCGGAAACTATTTACTAGGTGGAGTGAAAAGTAACCTCCTTGACAGCCAGGATGCGCTGCTACTACGAAAAAGGTTATGGTGCCTTGAAGTTCGTTCATATTTAGGCAACATGCCAAATTTCAGTGCGATACTGTGTTTAGTTTTGTTTTGACAACTGATTGTTGTTGACGTGTTGGGCTCATGTTGAGTATGAACAAAAACAATTTTCGCTTTCTTATAAAACATAATTTTTTGAGTGGCAAAACGGTGAAGGAAACAAAAGAAAGGTTGGATAAATATTATGGGGCTAATGCTCCGTCAGATTACACCGTCAAATATTGGTTTCGAGAGTTTCATGGTGGCCGCAACTCCACTACCGATCAAGTCTGCAGCGGCAGGCCCTCCGATGTGGTTACAGAGGACAATGTCAAAAAAATACATGAAATGGTGTTGGCTGACCGGAAAGTGAAGGTGCGCGAGCTAGCAGATACCACAAAGATTCGCGCTGGGTGCCGCGAATGACCAAAAACACAAACGCGACAGCACTTCGAAAGAGTGTTTGGAATCGGGCGGACTTTTGGCGTCGATTGGTAACTGGGTTTGGATCCCTCGGACTATTATCTCTTCCCAAACCTCAAAAGATGGCTCATCGCGAGGTAATCATCGACGCCAAGGAGGAGTATTTTGCAGACCTTCCGGAAAATTACTTTTCGGACGGGATCAAGAAGTTGGAAAATTAATTTTTTCAATTCAATTCAAATTTCTTTATTCATATGTATATACAAAAGTTACAAATTTAGAATACGATTTTATATGCATTTGATACATACGAGGGGCGTTCAATATATTCTCGGTATCGATATGAAGGAAAATGCGAATTCAATTTAAATTGTTTTTATTTTTCAATATGATCTCCCCTAACATCAATGCATTTGTTACATCTTGAGATAAGCTTTTTTAAACCCTCAAAATAATAAATTTCCTCTTTCTGTGCAAAGTACCGACTTGAGTTCTTCATCATCCGAAAATCTTTTTCCACGAAGACATTTTTTCAAATCCGGAAACAGGAAATAATCACTAGGGGCAAGGTCTGGACTATAGGGTGGGTGTTGGATTTCTTCGAAACCACAATCTCGCGCAGCAGCCTTGGAAACTCGCGCCGTGTGAACAGGAGCGTTGTCATGTAGAAGCAACACACCCGCTGCGAGTTTACCGCGTCTTTTCTTTTTAATTTCCTCCCGCAAATTATGCAAAGTGGAAGCGTAGGATGTGGCGTTGATGGTTTCACCTTTTTTTTTTCGTACTCAATGAGCAAGATTCCCTTTGAGTCCCAAAAAACTGTGGCCATGAGCTTCCCGGCAGACGGAGTGACTTTGAACTTCTTCGGGGGGTCTGTTCCTTTTTTATGCCACTGCATGGACTCTTGTTTGCTTTCAGGGTCATAGTGGTGGACCCATGTTTCGTCCCCAGTAACAATTCGATCCATAACACCGTCCGCGTTCTCACTACACATCTCCAAAAGCTCTCTACAGCATGCGATTCTCACTTTTTATCTGAGGCGCTGTGAGCATTCGTGGCACCCACCTTGCACTGACCTTTGAAAGGTTAAGATGGTCATGAAGAATGGTGTGAATGGTACCAATTGAAAGCTTGGTGATCTCTGTCATCATTCTCACCTTTATTCGGGCATCCTCAAGAACAAGTTTTTCGACTTCTTTGATGCTTTCTCCCGTACAAGCAGTAGCCGGGGCGCCGGAGCGGGGGTCGTCCTCAATGCTCTCTCTGCCTCTCTTGAACTCACTTGACCACTTTTGCACAGTTAATAATGAAAGTGCGGAACCCTGGTAAACAGCCACCATCTCTTCATGAATAGTTTTTTGACTTTTTCCTTGCTTAGTGAGAAATTTAATTACAGCGCGATGCTCAATTTTCACCATCATCGCCTCAGTTGCCATTATGATTCTGTTTAACTAGAGATAAAACGCGAATTAATAATCAGATTCATATGAAATTTTACATGAATGCACTAAAATAATAGTATTACTTGATAAATAAGTCAATTTATATATGCAACCACAGCTTCACCCCGATACCGAGAATATCTTGAACGCCCCTCGTATAGAATAGTTAGTGACACCTTTATTTATGAAAAATAGAGACGATGCCACATTATAAAAAAATAAAAAATTCACTTTGTGTGGGGTGTACAAAGGTATATAGAAAAACAGAAGTTCAATTCAAGAGAAAGAGGAAAGAAGAAAAAAAAACAATCTTTAACAAATTAATAGCGGATATATACAAAATCTAATGTAAATGGCAGAAATAGGTAAATACATAGTTGAGCAAATAAGCAAATCATTTCTCTTCTTTTATTTTTCTTTTATTTATTTATTTATTTATTTTTATTTTTTTTTATTTATTTACTTTACAATATTTTAAATTGAATAACTTAGAAGAGTTTCGATTTGATGATGATTAAAACTAAGAAGCCATGATTTAATTACTTTAGAAAATGTGGACAAATTTCTTATGGATCGAATATCTAAAGGCAAACTGTTAAAAAGTTTGCATGAAACAATGGAGTAGAAGTTTCTGTAACTAGTAGTGCGAAACACAGGGACATTTACAACAAAGTTTGAATGGCTGCGTAAGCTGCGAAAGTCAGAAATTGGACTCTCCAGGTATCCGCCTCTCATGAAAAAGACCTTAAGGACTTTAAAATAGAATAAATGGCGCAAAGGGGGAATATTCAAGGTTCTGAAAAGGTCCATTGTGTGCACATAACGATGAAAACCACAAACACTACGAATTGCAGATTTTTGAGGGACAGTTAATTGCTGCAGTTTACTAATATAAGCGCCACCTCAACTACAAATCCCATATTGCAATCTGGATTGGAATACACCGTAATAAACCCTTTTCAACGTGTTAAGAGAGCAATAATTTCTAAGGCGGAAAAGGCAACGAGTAGCAGAAAGAAGACATTTTTTTAAGGCAGAAATGTGCTTGGACCAGTTCAAGTTTTGATCTATTGTAACACCAAGGTACTTGAAATTATCTACACCTACAATTTTGAAACAATCACTACTGCAGTTAATATTCCTGTTGAAGGTTTTACCATCTTGGACTCTGCATTGGCTGTATAGCAAGTCGTGACACGGGCAGACATTAGAATGAAATACTATGTCTAAGTCGGGGTACTCTTGCTCAGTAAGACTGATAAACATTAACTTAGTTTTACTACTAACAATAAGTTTGTGATTAGCAAACCAGCATCTAAGTAGGAAAACATCATGGTTTATATCAGCGATTAGATCTAGCTGACTGGCTGAACAATATACAACTCCAAGGTCGTCGGCAAAAGCTGTAACTTTACCTATGAATGCGAGAGAAAATAAGGAATTTATGTAAATTAGGAATAAAATTGGGCCAAGTACAGAACCTTGGGGTACCCCAAGGTTATTGGTTTTTGCACTGCTTATATTGCTTCTTTAAGATAAGACTCAAACCAATTGTATATGAATCCTCTGAAACCGACCTTATATAGTTTATCTAATAGTATGACGTGGTCAAACGCCTTAGTTATATCCACAAAAAGGCCTGCGCAAAACTGTCTTTTATCTAGTCCCTTATATAAGAAGGAGCAAAAGTCCAGTAGAGCATCCTCAGTGGAGAGACCAGTTCTCAAACCAAACTGCATAGGAGAGAAAAAATTATAATGATTGAGATAAGTTAATATTGTCGTTTTAATTGTTTTCTCAAAAACTTTTGTAATTGATGGCAGTAAAGATATTGGTCTGTAGTTTGATTTATCGGTCCTGCTGCCCTTCTTAAATAACGGAATCACTACAGCGCATTTAAGTTCAGATGGAAAGGTACCGGACATAAATTAATTAACTAAAATTAAAAAGGTAAATTAAAATATCTACTAAGTTGGGTCCAATGTACTTGAGTACCAAATTCGATATTTTATCATTACCATATGAATTGGAATTAGGAAGGGAATTAATAGTTTTTAGTAATTCCAATTCCGTAATGAACTTAAACATGAAGCTGTTGCTAGAACAGTTGTTTTGTGAGCCAGCCTTAGGGCAACAGCTACACGAAATTTGCGAGTTACTTGGAAAAGAAGATTGTCCAATGGAAGCAAAATAATTGCTGAACTCATTAGCTATTTCCAAAAGATTTGAAATGTTAATACTTCCATTTTTAAGTACAATGGGATCTGCGTTAGTACACACTTTTCGACTAACAATACTATTAACTACTTGCCACTCTTTCTTAAGATTTCCACTTGCCGCTTGTATTTTCGAACGAAAATAGTCATCCCGAGCTTTTTTAACTTCTAATTGGTGTTCAAAGGATGTTTCCAACATTTTTTTCTTAGTTTGTTTTTGACATTTATTTTTTTGATAAGGGTACGAGTTATCCAAGGCTTAAGGCGACACTCCGATTTTTTGTGTGTTTGTGTGCAAGTAGATGCGCTTATGTAGTTTTTCAGAATACTAAGAAATACACTATAAGCTGAAGAAGCATTTCTTTCAAAACAAACACTTTCCCAATATTCATAACGTAGCCTATTGTTCAATTCAGGAAAGTTAATTTTATCAAAGCTGGTTTCAGATGACACGTTAGATTATTATATTTTCAAAAAGGATTCCCGTCATATAATGATCACTTATATGTAGATCCAAGTTAATGCCAGCAAGGGAATCCACATCAATATTCTCCAAACGAGCAAAAACATGGTCGAGGCAGGTGCCTGCAATTGGTCTAGTAGGCTCACCAATAAAAGATAAAAAACCATGTTCAGCCATAAGTGCTTGGTAGGAATCAGAAACGGAGTTCGAACATAAGATATCTAGATTAAAATCACCTAGGATGACAAGATTTCCAGATCGTTCATTGGCTAACAAATTTGAAAATTCATCCAAAAACAAATTCGGAGAAGAAGAATGCAGTCTGTATACACAGATAAAATTAAAGAGTTCATTGTGAATATTGCAACAAACTTTAATGACGTCCGCGCTTTTTAAATTACAAGTTTTTACATCACACTCATACAAGTTTGATATAAAAACTCCCACTCCACCGGCAGAGTACGTATCATTCGTATTAGGAAAAACATTATAGTTCGGAATATGGTAATCTTCACTCTCGCAAGAGTAGATCCAAATTTCAGAAACAAATATTATGTCAGGCAGGTTAACGAGAGCTTCTAGATTCACCATCAGTAAGTCGAAGTTTTGGCGTAAACTACGTATGTTATTTTCAATTTTGTAAGTAATTAATGGTAAAGTATTTAGGATGCTTGCACTTTGCTAACTTAGATGGCATTACAATCCGTGGTTAACCAGAGCCTCAGCTACCATGCCTCTCCAGCTAGCGCGGTCTTTAGCCAGTTGTACACACAAAGATGACTGTGGTCCCCTTCCCCTTGTGTGTCGCCTAAGATGAGGCCGTCCTTTACTGCGTTGTCCCTCTGGGTTGTAATCGAAAACTTTCCGGGTCGGGGCTTCACTTTCCATTCCTACAAACGGGACCGATAATTACCCGAGGAACATTTCTCTGGAAGCGCTCGGGAGCATTTTCATTCGCTTTGGTCGGTATCTACACTTATGCAGCATAAAGCTAGACTTGGATAACCAGTGTCGTGTATAACGTCTTTCGGTTGGTTGAGAGACGGCTTTGCTACTCAATTGCCTTCTAAGCCCAAAAAAACAGCGATAAGCAGGAGTGATTTTTCGCTTGATTTCCACGATGGTGTCGTTCTCGGAGTTGATAGTGAACCCGAGGTAAATAAAGTCGTTTACTTGTGTTAGGTTATAGTCGTTGTTAAAGCAACATCTTCTAAATTTGTTTTGAATTGTTCAGCAGTGTATGGCAAATCACCATGGAAGGCTCCAGCGTTCAACAATATCTGTAAATCATCAAAATTTCAGCTTGGCCTAAATTTCGCCAAATAAATCATCTTTACAGACGAGACCCATTTTTGGATGAATGGTTGTGTGAACAAGCAAAATTGTCGGATTTGGGACGATACCAATCCACACGAGATACACCAGCGCAAAATGCATTCCGGGAAAGTCACTGTTTGGTGCGGATTTTGGTCTTTTGATCTGGCGGAACCATCGCCATAAGTGTCAACGTGGAGCGCAACAGATCGATGATAAGCAACTTCTTGTGGCCTAAACGGGATGATATGGATACCGATGATCCTGCATTCCAAACATCGCATGCCATGATCGACCGTCTGCGTGAGGGATTTAAGGGCATGGTTATCTCGCGCGGCGGCGACATGAACTGGCCATCGAGATCGTGCTATTTGGAGCTATATTAAATAGCAGGTCTATGCGAATAAACTGCAAACAATTAATGCGCTCAAATTCAACGGCTGGGTGGCCGTGGCTCAAGTGGTAGTGTGTCGGCTTCCCAATCTGACGGTTCGGGGTTCAATACCAGCCGTGACCGAAAGACTTTTTTTCAGGCAACTAAAATCTTGTGAGTTGAATGGTTGCCTAAATATAACATCAAGTCCAATTTACGCTAGTAATTTAGTCTCCCCATTAAATGTTGGATGCCAACCATGGAGCGAAATAACCACTGAGCCCAAAAATCTTTCTCTCTCTCCAGGAATTTCACCCAGATTTATCAAGCAAAACTGAGGCTGTCATTTAAACGACCTTATATTCCATACTTAATGCCATAAAGTGTTCTTTCAAATTAGAAAAAAATTGAGGGGATATCTCACACAAAACTCGTTTTATTTCCATTTAAAAATCGAGCGTCCCCAAAGTTGTAGCTGCCTATCGTGATGTTTGTCCTAGTTGCCGATTATTTTATGTCCCTCCTTGTAGACAAGGAAACCCAAACGCTCCATTGACAGCTCGATTTGTTCTTCCTATTACCTACGAGTATATGTATATGTATCAATGTCATCTGCATAGGCAAGTCAACATTTTTGAAGGATAGTGCCTCTGCAGTTGACTAGTGAGTTCCGCGCAATTCTTTGAAGAACGATGCTAAAAAATCACATGACCACGCATCGGCTTGTTTAAGTCCTTTTCGGACATTTAGCATCGTACAGTCGCCATCGTCAGCCTACGTAGTCGAATGAGTTTGCAAGGGGTGCGGAAATCGTGCTAATCCTCCCTACACTAAGCCATGTGTTAGATTAAAATTGATTAAGCCTCGCGAATTATAGCAAACCGAAGATTTAAAGTTACGAAACCGTGGTAAATGCGTAAACTTGTTTGAGGACAAAAACTTAAAAAATTCAATAGAACTGGTCTTCTGAAAGCAAATCGAAATCGAATGAATGCTATGAGATGGGTTGAACTAAATAATTTTGGCAGGGTATTACTAGCATTTGTATATCTGTTCCATTCACGAGATACTCCATCGGCTCTTCTTGTATTCCTTTGGTATGTTGCTCACAAACTCATTTTTTATTCACTGACAAAACTCTTCCATTCAAAATCCAATCCTCGACCTATCTTGCGGATGCGGTTCCTAATTCTCAACTACGAATATGTATGCATTTATTACAATATCTCTCCTCCATTCCCAACATTCCCATCCTAGTTCCTCCTCACAATGATGGAATATCCATTTATTTCATTCGAATGAATTCATTCATATCCATAGTTCCCATAGAGAGGGCTCCAGAATCCTCACTCAAGCAAAGCGTCATGGCTGAGATCACCGCCAACGCATTGCCTGTCCAGTAAACACAAAGTCCAAACGAACAACAACAAAACCCAAACCCAACCGCAGGTCAGCAAAAAACAAAGAAGTATCTGATTTCAAATAGGATTCCTTGGAACGAAAGAAAAACACCCCAAGCAAGGTGTCCAGTGATCGCCTTGGGCGCTAGGTGGTCCGCAATGTCTCTCCAGCTCCGCAGGACAAGAAAAATTTAAAAAAAAAAAAGCAAAACACACAAAACCTGGTTAAAGCTGGTTTTGCTGGCCGTCTTGTCGCAGTGTGTTAATTCTAAGTCACTTGTTCATTTGTGACCAGAGACACTCCACTCCAATGTCCAGTTGTAGCGGATTGGGACGACAACGAGTGCATGGGGACTTACCACGTTTGGGGGAAGAGCATTCGTACTCGTATCAAAGACGAATCCAAACCTAAAGACAGCATAGTAGAGAAGGAAGAGCAAAACAAATCACTTATTGGGAATGGAGGAAATTATAAAACGATTTCGAAGAAGAAACACATGAATGAATGAGACTAGTTTTTGGATTTTTTTTTCTTTTTTTTCTATCCATTGGAATAGGACGTAGTACCGCTCTGGTAAATGTCATAAAAAGATCTAGATATTCGCGTTATGCACTTAATAAAACGGATGCACGACAACAGTACACTAAATCAAGTTTCGCAGTCATTTCAACGATATCACCTCGTTTTCTTGTACTCGTATCTGTGGATGCTTAAGCTCCTAATATGACCGCAATAGATTAAGTGCTGGGAATTCTTGTATCCCCTTGGACTTTTGAGCAGTGAAAGCCATGAATATTCGAACAATCTAATAATCAAATTCCTACAACGATAAAATGGAAGAATTCGGTCAAAGATACTCGTACAGTGCCTAATCACCGTGAGTTCAAATCCAAAATTGATTAGCTTCCTACGAGGAAACCTGTATTCGTCTTACTCCACATTCACAAGTCAATTAAGATTCAGATTTATCAGAGGAGTTCGTTCGGTGGTATCTAATTACACTAGCTATGCGGGTATGTGTGTATCTAAGGTCTAAAGGTCAGAAGCAGGAGATTGTACTTTTGGTACCAATAAAGGCAAATCAGGCATAAGCCAAAGTTTGTTCAGCCATAGGAGTGAAGATGTAACTAAGGGCTAACCATAATTAGCATTTGATGAGTACCAAAACTAAGAGGCTTCCGCAAAGAACCACTGGGACTCGTATGCACAGATTCGTGTGCATGAATGAAGGTGATTCTTAGAAAGCGAAGTGTTCAAATTAAGATAGTCAGTGCCTAAAAGTATACAGGATGTTTTGATAATGCTTTTGTATGAAATTTAAATTGCATATGCTTCGGCTCGGACAGAAAATGAGTAGATAGGTAGGTAGGTAAGAGTGGCTGTAGAAACACCAACCCACTTAGGCCTATTGGCCCATTGTGATGCCACATGGATCTATGATCCTCTTACTAGTGAACCAATTCGAGACTGTTTACGTCTATGTTTTTTAGATCGCTTTAGTCATTATAGAAGAAAACTCCTAAGTGAGAGCGCTAGACATGTACAGAGCAGGTGGATGATTGTCTTCTCTTCCTCCTCGTCCATGCAGCTTCTACAGAAATCGTTTGTAAAAGCGCCAAGCCTTCTTACGTGAGGCAGTGTCCAGTGATGACACCTATAATGGCGCTGAGATGCTTCCTATTTAGAAGGTTCAGACTCTTAGAGCGATTCGGATCTAGCTTTGGCCAGATCTGTTTAGTCGCTAGACATGTTGGTCCAACAGTCCACCTAAGGTCTGTTCTTTTATTGGCATCCAGCTTTAGTATTAATTTGCAGGTAGCGATTGGTATACCTATGCTACCCCTTTCCGGTAGAATAGTAGTGTGGTTCCAATTTTGGCGAGTTCAACGGCCCTGCAGTTCCTTGGAATGTTTCTGTGGCCCGACGCCTAGCAAAGGTGAAGGTTGAACTGCTCTGCCATCTCCATAAGAAATGATCGGCATTCAAGGGCAGTTTTCGAATTTAATGAGACTGAGTCCAGGGACTTGATAGCTGCCTGACTATCCAAAAAGATGCGGATAGCTGGACAGAGCTGCGTTAATCGCAAAAATTTCCGCCGAAAACACGCTACAGTGATTTGGAAGACGGAAAGAGAGGCTTAGATTAGAAAACATTGCTGCAGTCGCAGCTACTTGCCTGGGTGTCAAATGAAACAGAATGTCTAATGCCGCAGAGGGAGTAGACCGTAAGGTTCCGCTTATGCATAGACATGCTGTTCTTTGGACTGCAGTTGGTTGCATTGTCTTAAGCCGTCCACCAGACAATAACCCCGTAAGTGAGTATCGGTCTTATGACCGAGATGTAAAGCCAGTGGGTTATGCGAGGTTGAAGGCCCGATTTGTTCCCAATGGCCTTTTTGCAAGAAAACAAAGCTACTGCAGCTTTCTTGAATGTCAGGTTTCCAGTTTAGTTTCCTGTCAAAAATGAGACCCAACAATTTTGCTATATCGGAAAAACCTAAACTGGTACTGTTTGCTGAGGCAGGGTCTATGATTGGAATCAGTTTTGTGGGGGTTTACTCCCAATCCACAGCGATCTGCCCAACGGGTTAGATTTAGTTGAAGGAGTTCTTTAATGGTACAAAGATGCTTATCTGAGACCGCTATAGCAATCGCCCTGCTACCACCCGTTTTCAGGTATATCAGTAGTTCATTAGCCTCTAAGTTCCAGAGAAGGGGAGAGAGGACACCGCCTTGCGGCGTACCTCTGCTGACACATCTTTTAGCAAAAGCCTCGCCCAGTTTGGAGTTGATTATCCTGCTGTTGAGCATAAGACTGATCAACTCATCAAGTGGATCGTCTACCTGCAGAGTTGACAGCGCAGTCGTGATTACGGATGTGTTGACGTCCAGGAAAGCAACCATTTTGTACTCTCTATATTGTAGGGATCTTTCGATGTGGCTAGTCAGTGAATGCAGAGACGTTTCCACCGACTTTCCTTTACAGTAGACATTTGAGCCGTTGACAGAAGTCGTTCTAGAGTTTTCAGAAAGAAAGATGATAGACTTGTAGGTCTGAGGTCCTTTGGAACAACATTTAGAACAACATGAGTCTGCGGACCAGCAGACTTGTATGGTTTGAAGCTATGCAGCGCCCAGAGCAGTTTATCTCTTGTGATCAGACCATGAATTTTGGTCCCAGTTGCAGTAGGCCTGTTTGGGTTGCAACTGGCCGCGAATTGGGAGCTACCTAGAAACCTAGAAAGTGGGTTAAAATTGCTGCTGCGCAAAAACTAGCAAGACGCAGCAGTCACAATATGAGTCAATGGTTTTGAGCATATCACGCAATAGCAGCTGTTTTCTGAGGTCAGCAGTAGAATCCTATATCAATAAGGTTGACGCCCTTTCAACGCATGAATTACAACACCCAGTCGAATGAATGACAGTCTTCAACCGCACGCGGATTTGTAATATGCGACAGACTTAGGAAAGACATCTGAAACTTCCAACTCGTGAGCGAGTTACGACAATCCGCATCAAGGCTGCATTCGCTAATATAGGCCTAATATGTGCCCATACCCCTACGAAAGACAAGGACGACGCCACCAAACGATGTTTCTACAAGCTGCTCTACAAGATATATGAACAATGTCGTACGATTTTAACACCACAAAAGGAAAGCAGGACGTCTTCGGTGGGACAAATGGTAAGCATATCCTACACGACACCACGTCTGGTAACGGATTTAGACTGATTAGATTTTGTGGCAAGAAGAAACTTGTTTATATCAAACACACCGGTTCCTCATCTCAATATCTCAATATACACAACGGGACACGGTAGTTTCTGGATCATGAACCGCATAACCAAATTGATTATTTTGCATTCGATGTAGAATATGCCTCCAGTATTCTGGACGTCCGAACATCCGGGTAGCCAACACTGACCCGTATTACCGCCTTGCTATAACCAAGCGCCACAATAAAGAAGATCTACTGTAAGAAGATATAACATGGAAAAGCTGCAATCACAAGAGACCGCCAGAATCTTTGCCAAACGCATATCCCGGAATCTCTCAACAACTCCTATGCACCATTAAGTGCCGAAGCCCAGTTGCAAGGCTGCCAACGGGCCATAAGGGACGCCGCAATTAATGTGCTGGATTGTACCCGACAACTACCAAAAAATCCGTGGTTTGAAGAGGAATGCCGGCAAACGCACGTAGCTAAACAAGAAGCGTATAAAGCAGTGCTGCAACGAAGGACGAGAGCCGCTGGTGACGAGAAATAGAGACGGAAGGAACATTGACTTGCTCAGAAGAAGAAAAAAGAGCAAGAGAAGTGCGGTGTCGAAGATATTGAGTGTTTGTACGCCAGCTACAACTTAAGGAAGTTTTACCAACAGTAAAAAAAAAATGCGTCAAGGCAACAAGACCCACAGAGTAGCCTATAGAGATGAAGAATTATACCTTATAGAAGGTGGGGCAAAAGTAACGCCTTAATGTTAACGTGCCATAATTTTTGCAAATACCGTCAAATGTCATTGTGCTTTGACATTTATGTTGTAGACAGATAGAGAATTAGTGACAGTAAACAACTGAAGAATGTGGAATTATTGTTACTGCTTATTTGACCAATTTCCGGTCTGTTGTTTTAACGCCGCATTAATTTGGTCGTCACTTTCCTCGTCATCCTGCACCATGTGCGCTAACAATTAAGCGTTTGGCTGAGCAACTCGTCCAAACTGGGTCCACCAGAGAAGTCGCAAGAAGTGGTCGACCCGTATTGCTCGTTCGATCGCGAATATCACTGCTATCCGAGGACGTCCGAGAGAGTACACAAACATCGACACGAGACAACGATGCACACAATTTGGCATCAGCAGACGTTCGTTGCGTCGAACGTTCACCAGTTGCTGCTTGCAGACCGTCAAGTGAGGTTAACTTACTCCCATTCTTTGTTAAATCCGGTGAAAGAAGAGGATAATTTCGTACCCAAAAGCATAATGAACGACGAAGACCATTTCCACTTAAGTGGTTATGTGAATAAACAAAATTTGCATTTTTGGGGCACGGAGAATCCACATAAAATGTACGAAGAGCCATTGCATCCGCGTGGTGTGGCATTTGCAGTGAAAAATTGGTTGACCCTTATTTTTTTGAGGATGCCGTCGAGGCCACCGTAATTGGTGTGCGCTACACACAAATGTTAAACAAGTTTTTTTGCCGCAAGTTTCTGAATTGGGTTCGAGCATTGTTGGTTCCAGTAGGACGCAGAAAACGCTCACACAGCTCGGGCAACTATAGAGATTTTGAATCACCAATTTCCAGGCCGTGTCATCTCCCGTTTTGGCCATTTGAACTGGCTGGCCTGATCGTCAGATCTGACGGTACAGGACTTCTTTCCTTGGGGCTTCTTGAAATCTCGCGTTTACCATAACGAACCACAAACCTTGCAAGTCTTGAAAGCCAACATTGAAGAAGAAATCGCCAATTTGGAACTAGATGCTTTGCGAGCAACAATGCAAACTTTTCGTGACAACAGGGCCCAAGTTTTTTCATTTGTAACAAAATAACAGCCAATTTACTTTATGAGATTACTTTTGCCCCAACTTGCAGTAGAGCCACAGACGGTGTTAAGAATATAGAAAAACTACTTCTGCAGACTGTATAACGGAAAAACCCAACCCAACCCGCCGTCAGGCAGAGCAGACCATTCAAATTAGACAATGATAGCCAAAACTTCCGTCTACCTGACCAAAACCATGTAGGGACGTACTGATAAGAATATCTAAGCTGAAATCCGAAAAAACAGCTGGACCTGACGGCTTACGAACCAAGGTATTCAAAGCTGATGGCTTGTGGGGAGCATACAACTCAATTCTCAGATCTGTTCAGAAGAGTACATGCCTGAAGAATGGAATCTCAGTATCGTTTGCCCGATTCACGAAAAAAGGAGACCCCCAACATATAGGTATACGTCACCTCAACTTACGTGTAAGATCTTATCTGCCGCATTATATGAATATCTGAAACCCTTCGTTATCAACCTGATTGGCCCCTATCATTTCGATTTCAGGCCAGAAAAATCAAAATTCGATCAAATCTTCACACTCCGGTAGATCCTGGATCGATACCCATCCATCATCTTATCATCAATTTGAAGACCGCATGTAACAGCATTCATAGGGACGAGGTACAATATATAGAACCATTTCTAGTTTTAGCATCCCGTCTGTACAGAATGACGCTGCTCTCGCTGCTCCGTCATAGTCGGTAATAACTTAAACGAGACCTTTGAACTCAAAAAAGGTTTACGACAAGGTGACGCGCTGTCATGTGACTTCTTTAACATCATACTTGAAAGAATTGTGCGGTACCCACGGAGGCAACTTCTTTGAAAAGTCTGTGCAACTACTAGCGTACGCCGATGATATCGACGTAATTGACAGAAAACAGTAGACTGTCATCGGTGCAATCGCTAGTATTAAAACGGAAGCTGTCAAAAAGGGGTTTAGCGGTAAATGAGAGCGGAACCGAGTATATGCTGTCAACAAGAACGGACGCACAATATCGACAAATTGGACAGGATGTCACAGTCGACAGCTATAACTTCGAGGCAGTAAAGGACTTTGTCTATCTCAGCTCTGCTACAAATTCTACCAACAACACATCAGCAGAAATAAAAGGAGGAATCACTCTTGCCAATCGCTGTTTCTTTGGACTAAGAAGACAATCGAGTAGTAAGGCCCGATCATCTCAGCCTTATTTTATGGTTCTGAACGATGGACTCTTTCGAAAGCGAATGAAGATGACCAAAGATGATCATTTCAAAACTTCTAAGATATTCGCTAAGATTCAACGTTGAACTAAACGAGCTATACAGCGACGTCGACGAAACTGCACATCACTATCTCAGGCGACTAGGCTAGAACATATAAAGTGAATGGACACTTTCCCTATCTAACCCGGAGGGAGAACGCATTAGAAAAAGACCTCACCTTAGGTGGCTCGCAAAGTAGAAGGCGACCTCAACTAACTTGGAATGCGCAACGGGAGGGAGTTGACTAACGATTGGACTAAATGGAGAAGTTTGTTAGTTGAAGCCCAGGTTCACCCCGAACTGTAGCCCCACATAGATAACTTGCGTTGTAGTCATACGTGTTACATGTTTCAAAGAAGAAGATTGGTTCTAGGAAGACTGAGACTGATGCTGTCCATTTTATTTCCAAAAATGGCAAAAAATGGTTTAAAGATCCACCAAACAAGTAGTCGCATTCGTCCTCATAACATTGTCGATGACACTAGAAACAAGTCAGGGCTATTGAAAAACTTGGTTCATGATCCATTTACCATCTTTCGATCTCTAATCACCGAAAATATGGTGCATGTCATCATTCGAGAAACGAATCGGAAAGCCAAGCAGGTAATTGCTACATGGAATGAAGCACATCCAACTAAGCAGAAACAGTACAAACAGCTGACTCTAAAAGAGTTTGATGCTTTTTTGGCTATCATTTTGTATGCTGGGATGTGCAAATCAAACAGCGAGCCTGCTAAGGAACTATGGGGCCCAACACATGCCGCCTTATCATATAACCGTTGCATATATATAATAAAATACATTCGCTTTGATGATAACGGCCGGAGAGATTAGTCATCAGCAAAACTGCTGCTTTTTCCTTTTCGAAGACGGACACGTTTCACACAATACATTCCGTCTAAGCCAGAGAAGTACGGAATCAAAGTGTGGTGGTTGTGTGATTCGAAGTCCTACTATCCCCTTAAGGGTATGATTTATGGTGGGAAAATGCCGGATCAGGAGCGCGAGATCAATCCAGGCCAAAATATTCTATACCGATTAGCTGGAAAATACCTTGATACCGGCCGGACAATGTATGCCGACAATTTCTTCTCAACATTGGATTTAGCAGAAATATTGATAAGACGAAAAACTGTTTATGTTGGAACAGTACACTCAAACAAATCGTTCGTTCCACCCGAGTTTTTTAAAAAAAAAAAACCCTCGCGTCCTGATAGCAGCTCATTGTTAGGATTCTTCGTAGGCAAAGTTTCATTGTGCTCATATGTGCCTAAGAAAAACAAATCGGTGCTGCCGTTATCTACTATGCTTTACACTTGTGATGTAGATAATGCAAACGATAAGCGAAAGCCAATTGTTATTCTGGACTACAATGCCCATAAATCTGGGGTGGATACCATGGATCAAATGCCTGGCACTTATTCATGCAAACGTTCGACAAATCGTTGGCCGCTTACAATGTTCTACAATATGATGGATATTGGCCTCACTCATAATATACGATGAAATTAATCCAGTGCAAAAATCGGACAAACGACGATCATTTTTGAAATTATTGACGAGGCAATTGGCGATTTCAAACATTGAAGAACGTGCCACCAATCCACGTATAAGGTGCTATCCCAAAATTCGAAATGCCATGGAAGCACTTGATAAGTTCAACTGAAAGCCACGTTAAAAAATAATATCTTTCGGATACACTGAATCTCTAAAACCTTCCGATCTATCCATCAGAGTATCTTCTTCACCATTTTGGGTTTAAAAACATCAAAATTCGTTTTGGTATTTATTATACAGTAAGGTACATTCTATGAAGTATTTTTCATTACAAATGGATTTACATATAAAAACTTACAGAAGAAAATAAAACATAAAAAATTGTCTTACAGCGTAAGTGACAAATTACTCATGTTTCCATAATGGATGGATTCATTGTGCATCTGCATCACTTTGGATTATTTTTCAACTATTTTTTGTTTTCCAATTATTTCACTTATTATGTAATAGGTATCCGGTTTCTCTTTCGAAAATACACGTATAAATATGTTTGTATCTATAGTATAAAATGTGTACACATAAAATTTGTTCATTCTTAATAATTAGAGACTTCGTATTTTGGTTCGGTTGGAAGGAAAATCTCCTTATGTCTTACAAATGGACAGAGTATCCAAGAGGAATACGGCTCCGTTGATGATCATCAATGAGCCAGCAGCAAGGGCATTACGTTTACGTTCCTTGAAGAGCAAATCGGAGCTATCATGCCATTCATCGATGACAAGGGCACCAGATACAACGAATAAGATGCATCCGATCAGCGAGAACAGGGCATTGATACGCTTCTCAACGATGGAATTAAGGATGTGTCCTGAAAATTACAAATGGAAAAATATTAAGAACAAAGGGATCTTTACAGATATTTACAAGACTTACCGATCAACAAAACACCACAAATGACGGTGTAGCCAGCAATTGTACCACAAACAATGATCGGTCTAGCCGAAAGGATTCCAACTACTTCCCATAGAACCACGCAGGCAACGGCAAGGCCCTGTAAAATAGAAGAAGACGATTAACTCAAATGGTCCTGACTTAAATATCTCTTTGTTTAATAAATGAAATACGATGAAGTTAGTTTAGATGCTTTATTTAACAGGGATGTTGAAGGATGCATTCATATTTAGTTCTGAAAAATAAAGTACGTGTCCACAATGAATACAGCGGCGTTTGTAATTCCTATTGAACCGGAAGCTATTATTGCATTCCTATCTGCAGCTTTGGGATATTTATCAGCCCACTGATCAATTAGTACTGCTCCAGATGCAATAAATAAAATACAACCGGCTACACTAAAAAGCAGGTCAACACGTCTATCTGTTGTAGCACCAAGAAGGTAGCCTAAAATAAATGAAAAGGTTTTAGAATTGTCAAACTCCGGGCTTAGGTTCTGTTGTGGTTAAGGGATAACTTTTACCAATTAGGAAGGCACTACAAATAATTGTATACCCTGCAAAGGTTCCTCCGACCAGCATTGTTTGGCTTGTGTATGACAAGTCGGTCACACTCTCTATGAGAATAATGCAAGTCAATGCAAAGACCTAGAAGAATCAATACAAGGATATAGAAATTGTGGAGAAATTTTAAAATGACACAGACACATAGAACGTCAAGGACCATCAAATTTGGTGTCGAAGAATTCGTGTAATGTGGTGTTTTTGTGTTTAATCCAGACAGATTCTAAAGTGTTTTAGGGGTAAGTTGCCTAATAATAAATTTGAGTGTATTTTAGAGCATGATCCAAACATGCTACGTGATGGTAAGCTGACATACGGTCTCCACCTGGCGATCGTGGACTTACAATATATCCCAGTACCCACCGAAAACCGTCCCAATGTGTGCAATAACTCCACGTTTGGTGATTCTTCCCGGAAAGAAAATATTCGTTATTTTTCCTTGGCTGCCAACAGATGTATCAAACGATGATACTGCAGAAATGTCACAACAATTTCGATACTAAGCGAGGGAGTCTCACTGTTTCTTTGGACTTAGAAGGCAACTGAAAGAGTTCCTCTGATATACCGTCGTTCTGGGACGAAAGCATGGACTTTATCAAAAACCGACGAAAAGATTCTGTGTTGTTTTAGTAGAAAAGTTCTCCGGTAAATGAAAGTAGGAAAATAGTGAACTGTGTGAACTATATATCTATGGCTTACATAGATGAACACCACAGCTTCTTCGAGTTCATCCCGACGGTAAATAAAGACCTTGTCTTAGGTGTCACGGCCTATACCAACTTGGTATACGTAACTGAAGGCTTTCGCTCTGAATGGGAAAACCCGTAAGTTCGGCCTCAGATAGATCCTAAAGAGCAGCGCCACTCAAAAATATGCGGTGCACCGTCTAATTTAAAGGAAGGCAAAAGCCTTGGGACTTCCTGAACCTTGGAGTGTACTCTCGTGGTATATTTCATTGGGGTAATATGCCCTAAATATCAGACTATTATTTCTCATCATTGCTCTTGCAACGTGCCTGCGAATCACCATAATCAGGAAATTGTTATATACTCAGAACTACCCCCTCTGCTGCATTAGACATTCTGTTTCATTTGACACCCCTCGATATTTTCAGCAGGCAAATAGCTGCGACTAAACAGTGGACAAATAATCCATTTGGCCACGCCAGTATTCTTAATACATTAGGAATCCTCACAGAGAACCTGAACTTTGGTTTGACAAAATGTAAGCTTCCCCTCTAGATCCTTCTGGGAGGAAGATGCTTTCATGGAGGACAAGTCAATCCATCTCTACACAGATGGATCTAAAACCGATAGCGGAGTTGGTGGTGGCGTATTCTCAGATACGCTAAATCTAAGCCTCTCTTTCCATCTTCCAAATCACTGTAGCATGTTTCAGGCGGAAATTTTGGCGATTAAAGAAGCTCTGTCCTGGCTGAAGAAAAACGTGATATTTGCAAAGGATATCCGAATCTTTTTGGATAGTCAGGCCGCTATCAAGTCCCTGGACTCGGTCTCACCAAATTCTAAAACCGCCCTTGAATGCCCATCATCTCTTATGGAGATGGAAGAGCGGTTCAACCTTCACCTTTGTTAGGTGCCGGACCACAGAGACATTCCAGGGAATTGTAGAGCCGATGGACTAGCCAAAATTGGAACCACTCTACCTATTCTACCAGAAAAGGGTAGCATAGGTCTAGCATTCGCTGCGTGGAAATTAACAATAAAGCTGGATTCCAATAAAAGAACAGGCCTTAGGTTGACTATTGGACCAACATGTCTAGCGGTCAAAGAGATCTGGCCAAAACTGGATCTGAATCGCTCTAAGTGTCTGATCCTTCTAAATAAGGAACATCTCAGCGCCATCATAGGTGTCATCACTGGACACTACCTCATAGGTAAGCACGCAAGAAGGCTTGGCGCCTTTACAAATGATGGACGAGGAGGAGGAGACAGTCCTCCACCTACTCTGTACATGTCCAGCTCTCTCCCAGAGAAGAAAACTTCACTTAGGAACTTTCTTCTACAAAGACCTTAAACGATCTAAAAAATATAGACGTAAACAATCTCCTACGCTTCGACAGAAGCTTAAACTGGTTCCATCAGTAAGAGGATCATAGATACACGTGGCATCACAATGGCCTAATAGGCCTAAGTAGGTTGGTATTTCCAACAGCCACTCTTACCTGCCTACCTACCTACCTACCTATATACTCAGAATCTGTTGTTATGTACAATACAATCGAAGATAGGTTCTAAGACACTGTCTCTCAAACACACGAATCATTTCCACGTAAGACGGCGCTAAATTAAATCACACCGGACAACCGTAAGCGATGATTACCTTGAATAGGGCCACGTAGTACAAGAGATACCTAACAGCGCTTCTCGCCGCTAGTGGTAGTCCAATGATAGCCAAATTTCGCCAGTTATTTCTGGTATCCCAAGAGGCCCTTTTCAATAGAGTTCTAACTCAGATTGTGTCTGACTTATGCAAATTATGTATGTCGGAGATCAGTTTTGACACCGCATGGATAGTGGCATGCCTCGCCCTAAACCCAAACTGGTAATCCAGGATGATATTGTTATCCTTCACCCATTTCAACAGAGCTCTGTCTTTCCAAATACTTTGTCAATGTTCGGGAGTAGACTAATTGGCCGAAGATTAGAATAGTATCCCTCTTTTGGGATAGGGTGTACCACTTCCATTTTCCAATGTGTTGGATAAAATGCATTAATCAGCTCATTGTGAAATAACGTAGTAAAAATATCCACTACTTCCAGGGGTAGATGTCTCAATACGAAGTTTGGGATACCGTCTACTCCCGCCGACTTTTTGTTTTTCAGTCACTCTAAGATGCATAGGAGCTCATCTTTTCGCACGAACAAGTGACTGCCAGCTTGTCCATCTGCGACGATGACGTTTGTCACGTTTTCTTCATTGATCACGATGAAACCGTGGTTCTCAGATCGCTAATTATGGATTTCGTTGCGCCGATAGAATTTATTTGAGTACGTTCTGTTTTCAATATCGTGATTACGCTGAACTGGATATTTCGACTCGACTTTTCCAGTGGGTCTGCGACCATGAAGATACCGTCTCCTGAGTGGACACTTTCTGAACTTATACCAGCGGACAGCAATATCTGTTTGTTTTCTGTCGTCTGTGGGATTCAAACAAATTGGATGCCACTGTGATCTTTCCTCCTGAACGCCCGGATTTTATAGCCCCACAGACTTATGGACTTACTGAAACTTTATTTTATTAATTGTTGAACTTTTTTTTTGGCTGACTAGTGTTCATTCCTGTCAGTAATGCTGTTTTAGCCTCCAGAGCAATCTACTTTTGTGCGCATACAGTGCGTCGATTGTGGGAGTTCGGTACTTATTTGTCTGGTTGTCTTCGGAGTGTTGTATCCGACGGATAGTTCGCTTCATAGTTTGTTTAATTACATGTCCATTTCTGTTAAACGTCGGTCAATTTCGTCGTCTGTCAAGTTTCTGTTATTCGGAGGATCGATCCCGCTCGAACACAAATTACGCATCAAAGTTTTGGCGAAGCGTGACCACTGTACTCTACGATAGTCGTATGAGAATACATGATTATATTGTTCCAGCAGTGTTTGTTTGTTCTGGATCCGTATTGTGGCGGCGAGTCCGTAGTGGTCGTTATCGTACTCAAATGCCCGCAAACAGTTCCTCGTGGGTCGTTCTATGTTCTTTAGTTGTATCCTATTGTCTATTAACGCCAAGTCTAAAAAGGATGCGAAAGATGGGATATCCTTCGCGTATTGGAGTTTGTACTTAATCCTATGTAAGCACCATGTAAAAATTCAGACAACGAAAAAGTTTTTCGAGCTCTATTACAAATTGAATGGGAAGAAGTGCTTCAGGTGCGTAAAGTGACACCACATACAACCGTCTTTCACTACGAAGTCGAATGCATACGATGCACGCTACCAATATCTGTAACATACGCACGACCCTGCTATATTTGATGTATGGCGCAAGCCTTTACGTAGAAGAATACCAACGCAAGGCGATTTTGTGATTCGGGTTAATCTTCGTCTTGCTTACCAAGAACTTAGAAAGACTGATCGCTCCCTCGATGCTGATCAGTGAATTAATATTCACTGCAAGGAGCTTCGGAGTAACCATATTCAGGGTAACAGATATTATATTGGCGCCCCAGCCTTGTCAAGTAGAGTCGAAGAGATATGTCTATTCGAGCTGCTTACTCATTAAGTTATTTCTGCAAATGATCGATCTTTCCATGCAGGGACAGAAGGATCGCTTTCAAATCCAGATCCGCCTCCGGTTCCTTTTCAACAACTTTCGACGTATTTGCTAATGTCATTGTCGCACATCTCGATTCAGCTGCTATTTGGGCAAAGCACACATTGGGTGCTACAAAGTTAGAGAGCGCGCGACTCTTTAGACGTTTTCCTTCATCTATCAGCTATTTTCTAGCACAAACTTTCTTTTCCAGCTCCTGGAATCTAGGACAACCTCTATAATTAGCAGGATGTCAAGAAGAGTTGACTCCTATCCTCTCATCATTACGATTTTCCATTTTTATGGTCCTTGTTTTGGAACAGACCCTACCGTAGGCAAACAGCTACGGGGCCGTATATCAGCAATAACACGGCGAATGTTGACTTCCAAATCGTTCAAGGCATATGCTAGTGACATCACATACATCCAAAGAAAGTAATCTAAAGGTGTGAGATCACAGGATCGTGGAGGCCAGCTCCATTATGCGAAATTAAGCGCTCAGCAAATATTTCCCGCAATAAAATGATGGTGTCGCGAGCCGTGTGGCATGTTGTGCCATCTTGTTGAAACCAAAGCTCTGTCACGTCAATGCCATTCAACTGAGGAACGAAGAAGTCAGAAACCATGTTTCTATAGTGCTCTTCATTGACGGTACACATTCTGGCCGGCATCGTCCTTAAAAAATATGGGCCGATGATTCCGCCAGCCCATAAAGCAGACCAAACAGTGAGTTTTAGTGGTCGTAAGGGGTCTCGACAAAGGCTTCTACTCCAAATTCCACTCCAAATTCGGCAATTTTGCTTGTTTAAGTATCCATTTAACCAAAAATGGGGCTTACCGGAGAACAAAATTTTGCGTTGAAAATGAGGATCAAGCTGAATCATGTTTTCGACCCATTCACCGAACCTACGACGCGTATTATGATCACGCGGTTTCAACTCTTACACAAGCTGGATCTTATAAGCTTTTAAGCCAAGTGGATGAGAATAGCTCCAGTTGCTGTGCATGATAGCGAATCGACTCATTCGGATTCTTCTCAACACTGCGCTCCGCAACGGCAATAACTTCTTCTATTCGTACTGTTGTGGTGCGAAAACGATACATCGCGTTCCGAATAACTTGCTCAGGTGGACGATTATGTCGATCGTAAAATGGATGTAGCGCACGATAAATTTGGCGAACCAAAACATGGTTTTCAAAATTAGCTTGCACAATTTACACGCGTTGTTCTGGCGTTAATCTATTCATCGTAAAATGGCAAAACGTACTAACCGAAAATCAATTTTCAACTGTCAAATTGATAATCTGAAGAAACAGTGCTACCAGTTTGAAAAGCAAACCTTTAAAAAAAAAAAACACCCTTTATTTGCGATAATCTTAGGCGCCACTGATTTTCCTTATTTTGACGGCTTTTGTGGCCTTCGCCGATTGAGATTTTATCCAAATAATCTATTACATTTTTCTTTTTAATTATAATTCTATTGCCACTTGAAATTTAACAACAAAGTTTGAAACACCAACGATATTATTTTTAGAAAGCAAAAATTTTAAAATTGAAACCGATAAAGAAATTTCACACAATCATCGCCTCTGACGTATGCGAACTAATTCTTTTTATTGAAAGGTGGATTCCGTTTATACCCAAATGTCATTGTCAGTGTCAATTTTAATCGCTGCAAATGCCCGACACGTTTCGTTTTCGCCTTCCTTGGTGATCAATCTTAATAGAGACGATCACATTCATTATTTGCTCTTAATGCCAGAAAGACAATGAAAATAATCGGCGATAGAGATTGTCATCGTTTTGATAAATGACAGGGCTACCCATTCACGAAAATCACCAAGTATTCTCTGCGAATACTCGTATACGGATATTCTTATTGCAAAATACAATTTTCAGAATTCAAGGAAAACAATTTCTTTTGTCTGACCACACCCTTCGGCAGTATACGAGTATATACTATGTAGTTCCTAGCGAGACTAATTAGTGGATTAGTTCAGCACCAAAAGGAAAAAAGAAGAGTTGATCCACTGTCACCCCCCAAAAATTGCCATTAGTCGCATTCAGTCAGTTAGCCAGTAGTTGTGTTTATTTAAGCATTAGAAATTACGGTTACATTGAGTAGCGTCAATGAATGACGGCATTCAGCTCTTCATACTCGTATCTCAATAATCAAGCACCCACTGGACAGATACCAGGCGGTGAGTATTCACCGACCGACCGGAATCGATGAAAGTGTGCAGATAAAATTGATAATTTCAACCGATAGTGTGAATACACAAAATATTCGATGCCACTCACGCGTTGCGCAGGGTGTAGCGGTCTAATTGTTATCCTGGTTAATACTTTTTTAATAGTTGTTGACAAAGTATCAGAAAATGGGGTAGATACGAGTGGAGGCCACAATGTGGATTAAGAAGGGTGCGGGACTAAGTGAATTATATTTATTTATTGAGGGTCATTCGTAAGGCGTAGACGAGCACGATTACGAGCAGACTACGAACACATTCAGAAGCAACATCGAATTAATGGAATTAACTAATTCGATTCGGTGAATTTGTAGAATTTCTCCAGCTGGCGCAGTAAATCATTTTTGTTCGGTTGGAGTCGTTATCTAATGGATGTGTGCACAACGGGAAAAAAGGAAGTCTTCAGCTAATTGACTATGAATCGATAATTCCATTATTATTAGGAGTACGAGTATGTTGTGTTTACTTCAAGCCAATGTAGGTTATTCGGAGGGGAAAATTCAATGGCATTTTCGAAACACGAACCGTGATAGTCTCAAATGAACTTGTTTTGCAGCAGAGTGGCTGACTCAGATTTTTGTTTTCTGAAAACAATTATCTCAGAGATTAAAATCAAGCAAATGAGTTGAGATTATTTCGAGAAATACATACGATATTTGTGTGTGCAATGTTTACATTTTTGTTTTTTTTTTCTTTCTGTCGGAATGTAGGCAAACCGATTTAAAATTGGTAAAGTCACATTTAATTTTTGATATTTGGGAATTTTCAATTAACAGAATTACAGCTTATATACTATTTCAATGACTCATATTGCAAGTAGATATTTCTAATAGAAATAATAATGACATGGACTTACTAGCAAGTGACTTCATTCCGCATGTCAAACTGTAACATGCCGATTGTGACTTACAATTTGTTTATCCGGCAAACTTGGGAAAACCACGCTGACTGTCAGTGCGGTTACTGATGTTTGCAGTGCTAACGTTGTGTACGTTATTGTCTTAGTCATGTTTTTTGAAGAATTCAAAGCGTTGTACGAACAGTACTAGGTCAAAAACCCCAGGGTGTCCTCTTCCTTAAAAAATAAATCCTTGACGCAACAGTCCGGAGTAGCGTAAGGCCTCTCCCATTCCATGTGTTGTCTGCCCTGTCATTTTATGCACAGTGAAAGGAGACCTACGATTTTTAGGCAGAAGAAGAAGACTATGCACTCTTTCTGCCCTTTAATTTTGACATTCTAAGAAATTAGTCTTCGAACGTACCCACTGCTTCCGCGTTTAATACAGTTGACAACTCAATGTTTATGTCTATGGCGGTTCTATACAAGAGTATAACCCGTCTTTCGCGTGAAGGTGCGAGTACCTAAACATTTGGCGACACGGGAAATCGCCCATACAACCGTTTCGCCGGGACTGAAGAGGCTTGGAATGTCGAAAAAGATAGATGTTTGGGTTCCTCACGAACTTAGTGAAAGAAGCATTATGGATCGCATAATGGTCTGTGAGTCTTTGTTGAGATGGAACTCGCTTGAGGTTTTCCTGAAAAGAGTGGTTACGGGAGACGAAAAATAGGTGATTTACAACACCCTGGTGAAACACCGCAATTGATCGGTAAACAAGATTTGCATTCCAAAAATGTCATGGTGAGCGTTTGGTGGGACCTCGCCAGTCGAGTTATTCCCACGCAATCAGACAATAAATGCCGTTAAATATTGCTCTCAGCTCGATACTTTGAAGCAGACAGTGGAAGAAAAACGGCCAGAGTTGGCCAACAGAAAGGGCTTTAGTGACAAAACAAACGCTGAATTTATTTGGCTGTTGGAAGTTATACAGCACCCACCGTACTCTCTAGACCTTGCACCTTCTGACTACCATCTTTTCCGCTCTCTCTAAAACAATTTGGACGGAAGGTAATTCAATTCCGAAGATGAGATCAAAACGTACCTGGAAAACTTTTTTACTCATAAGTTTGCTGACTTTTACAAAAGAGGCGTATGTCTCTTCCAGAACGTTGGAAGAAAGTAATATACCGTGATGAACAATATAAGCTTTTATACCAAAAATGTGTTTTTAACTTTAACCCTAAAAAAAAATCGCAGAACTTATTGAACAACCCAATAGCATGAAGGTGACACCACAGGATTATACGAGTACTCTACCTGCTCGCAATTCACTTTATTTATTGGAATTCTGTTTTCTTTAAGTTTAAATGTTTATTCGGTTTTTGAGAAAATAAATAAATAAAATGAAAAAAAAAAACCATAACCCGTGGTCTTCTCGAATACCGCCGGGGCACGAATTCCGAAGACTCCAACCAACATACTAGATAAAATTACCTCCGCCGACTAAGGCGCTGGTTCAGTAGTTGCAATTCCAATGACTCATGGCGGATCTTTCTACGAAGTCTTCGGTAGATTGGGCTTGAAAGAAGTAGAGAGTACCGGAGAGGTTAAGCCTGTTACATTAAAGCTCCAGCAGAATACGAGTAGATATGTAGTTGGTCACATTTCTGTTTATAAGGACTTGACTCGAGAAAACGAAAAAATCGAACGGAGTCCAGAAGGAGCACACTCACTACCATCCAAGGCGCAGTTGAGGAAGTGAAGAAGACATAAAGCAAATGCGCAACGCAAAGAGACGGTAAGTGATGTCAAAGGCGCAAATGCTAAAAGTGTCAGTCCTCCAACAGCAACAGAGAAACTGTATCATTTTCATCCATCTCGAACAGAGCTAAGAGCAATAAAGTTGTTAGTACCTCCTCTGTTGACGGTTCGACACTGAAAGATAGTGTGGTGGCTTCACAATAATAATTCCCCAGACACACAAATAACACACTATTCGAACACAGCCACAACAATAATGTTTTCGCCACAACTCCATTTTGAGCGCGAGCTGTCACTTTATTGTTTTCCGATTTTCACATCTCGGCCTTTGTTCTTTCTAGTGGCAGCCGCGTTTGGAATAAACGTACATAAAATATTTCTTTGTAGTTTTTGGGTAATAAACTCATATTTGAAAAAGCAAAAATTCTTTACAATAGAAAATCTATTTTCACAAGAAAAGCAAAATATAGAACCATGCCATACCATGTCTAGCCAAAGTGATCGGATTTTACAGCTCCGTAAACGTTGAGAGCAGCTTCACTGTCATTTGATTTCTTCAACATCATACACGATACAAAATTCTTCGAAACTTGCAAACCGAGCCAAGAACGATGCATAGCCTTGGAATCCCTGCGGAAGTTGTCGGATTTTACCGCTCTGTAAATGTTGTAAGCAGCTTCACCGGTACACACAAAATTCTGCGAAACTCGCAAGCTGACTAATGGCATATGCTAATGACATGGATATCATTGGCAGAATACAGCGAGCTGTTATTGGATCATTTGCAAATATTGAAAGAGAAGCAAAAAAAAAATGGATTTAGTTGAGAATGATGTTGTTAACAAAAAAAAAGTTGCACAACATCGCCAAATCGATAACTTTGAGGTAAAGGGTGAGCCAACAGATGGTGTGAATATTAGCTGTCATTTACTAAATTCAATGTGGTTGATCTTTTTGACAGATGTCATACAATCTAGGGCAATCTTTCGGTCAAGATAATCGCTCTAGTGAGCCCGGAATCCGTGCAATGGTGAAGCGTTTTGAAGAAACTGGTATCGCCCAGCACGTATACGCCAAAACCTCACCACTGTAAGCGAAAGTGTTCAAAATCAGGCAGGCACCTCAATTCTTCGCCGAAGTCAACCATTGGGCCTCACTTATGGCACTTTACGGCGAAGCCAAAGGTGAAGTTGATCTTCATCTGCACGCTTATAAAATCCAAATTACACAACAACTGCAGCCTTTGGACCATCTACGACGTCGCCGATTTGTTAACTGGATATTGGATTGCCAGGACAATTTGTCATCGAATTTGATCTTTTCCGATGAAGCCCATTTTTGGATGGATGGGTACGTACATAAACAAAATTGCTGTTTCTGGGGACCGGAAAACCCATACGAGATTCACAAAAAACCAATGAATCCCAAAAAAGTCACTGTATGGTGAGGATTATAGGTTGGTGGCATCACTGGGCCGTACTTTTTCGAAGATAAAGCTGGAGAGACGGTTGCACTGGATGGAGAAAGTTGTCGCAACATTTTGCACGACTATTTTTTTTTCCAAATTGAATGAATTGGGTCTGGACGATCTCTGGTTTCAACAGGATGGTGCTACCCCTCACACAAGCCATCAATCAATCAATGTATTGCGTACAAAATTTGAATTTCGCATTATTTCGGTTAGAGGAGAAGTTGTTTGGCCTCCAAGGTCATGCGATTTAGACTTCTTTTTGTGAGGTTATTTGAAAAGTAAAGTCTATGCGAATTACCCAGCGACAATTCAGGATCTCAAGCACAATATCCAAACTGAAATTGCGACCATTGACCTACTTATTCTTTAAAAAGTCATCAGTCATTTTGACCTTCGGATGGTCGCTTGCAGCAGAAGCTGTGGTGGTCACATGAACGATGTTGTGTTGCAATCATAATTGCCATAGACCAAACTTTATTAATCAATAAAATTCTACATTACTTAATGAAAACTTCCACACTAGTTGTTGGCTCACCCTTTAGTTTGGCATTTTTGCTAGGTCGGCTTCGCTATAAACTATTGGGCCTAAGACTGCAATTGAGTTGCTAGGCATCGTCGAGTATCCCTAAGAAGACTTCACATAAGATCTAGTCTCCCAATCCTGTTCGATGGCGTAGAAAAATATACGTAATCTGATGAAGATCAAAGATTCAAATGATTTGGAAGAGGTATAACAACAAACACTACTGCCGTACAGTGACTTTGAGCATTGTAAAATAAGTGACACCAGTGAATTGAGATGAATAGGGCATGCTCGTATCATAACAAACTCGCCTTGGGTAGCGAGCACAAATGAGAGTTGACCTCAACCATCTTGGAGTGCGCCTCTGAAGATAGTTTGCGAAAGACTGGGAGGTTTATTTGGTTGAGCCAGATTTACCCCACACCGTAGCGTCTTTTTAGCATGTAAGTAAGCATTTTGGACTCCAAGTGCCTTTAACCGAAATTTCTTCAAAGTTTTTCAGCGTTATCCACTGCGGAATCAGATCGCTGAGCATCCACGTCATCAAGTTGTTTACAATTATTAAGTTTTCGTTATTTTGAAGCTTGTAATTCATGAAATTACTGAGTGTTATATCTCCAACATTGGTCACGTTAGACGTCTCTTTCAGTTCGCATCTGGAGCATTGAAAAAAAAAAACACGTGCTCTATATTTTCCGAAGCAGCATAGACAGATTATGATGGTTTCGCGTCAGCGCTTAGAAAGATTTTCATCATAGCAGCCATGAAACGTCAACAACTAAGTCAGAAAAAATCGCCATGATGACGTTCAATTCATACTGCTAGCATTCGTGTGGAATGATGCGTCTGTCTTCCTTTTAAGTATTCGACTCATCTTAGATTTCTTGGAACCACTTAGTTTCTATTTTTTCAATGAGTACTCGAATGTTGACACCCAGCACTTGAAAGTACTGAAATAATTATCGTTTATCGTGAATGCCTAGTCGTGAAAAATACTACTTCAGGTTTACGATCGTCGAGCCCCCAACTCGTTACAAACAACATGGTTATACCGTCCTCAAGTCCATAATTGAAGTATCTTTTGAGATCAATGGGGGTAGAAGTTAGAAGTTTTTAGCAGTTTCAGTTTCTAGTAGATGGAAGTTTTTCATGGTGGCGCAAAATTAATCACCCTATCGGAAGATGGTATAATTTTTGCAAGTGGCGTCGTACTTCAATCACATTTGACATTTGTGAACTAGACAGCTGCAGTATACAAACACGCAAGCAATGAAGCGCTATACTCCGCAAGCGCGTCGATATTTTTGACCAATAATCGGTCGGTGGTGTTAGCGCAGCGTGAATTTCGACGTCGATTTCCTAATCGTGTTGCGCCAACTGGGCCAACATGCCGGCGCTTAGCAACTCGACTCGAACAGAGTGGAAGCACAGGAGACCATGCAGGGCGTGGCCGCCACCGGAGTGGTCGTTCGGCCGAGAATATCGCGGGTGTGGCTGCCGATGTCGCTGAGAACGAAGAAACCTCAATCAAACGATGGGCCACGCAATTGGGCATCACCAGACGGACCCTACAGCGAATTTTAGTGAAAAACTTACACGTGTTCCCGTACAAAGTGTAAACAGTGCATCAGTTAATGCCTCCTGACCACCAGTCGGGTGTGAATTACTGTAAAGCCATCCTCAATCTCAACAACTAAGAGAACGATTTTGTGTCGAAAATCATCATGAGCGACGAGGCGCATTTCCACTTAAGCGGTTACGTCAATAAGCAAAATTTTCATTTCTGGGGCACTGAAAATCCGCGTGTGATGCATGAAGAGCCATCACATCCATTCAAAGCCACTGTGTGGTGCGGCATTTACGCGGGAGGAGTGATTGGACCGTATTTTTTGAGGACGCCATCGGCAATATGGCCACTCTTACTGGCGAACGCTACAGGGCCATGATAAACGATTTCTTACTGCCGGAATTGGATGAGCGGGGCTTGGTGAACATATGGTTTCAACAAGACGGTGCAACCTGGCACACAGCACGATGAAATGGGATCACAATTATTTGTCGTAACCATATCACGTAACCATACCATAGCTTCGTCCGGTGTTTGCATGTTTGGTGAGTGTGTGTCTCTGACAACTAGCTTTGATTCAGTAAGCGCATATTAGGAATCGTTTTGTAGACTAGACTGCACCGTGCAGTATTTTTGTAGAAGCAATCACGATACCTACATACATATGTATATCATAGTTCTAGGCGATTTTCGGGTTCATATTTGTCGGCTTCGTTCGAAAACTATTCTAAATGATGGTTTAGTCATGACACAAGGCTTTGCAAGTGTAACGCAATCCCCATGCTGACAAGGCATGAACTCTTTCCTTGAACACAACATTCATGGCGCTTAAAAATATCGTCAAACAAAAACCACCCAAGTCATGATGTAATGCAGTAACTACAAAAAACTTTATAGGGAACTCAGACATTGATATGACGCTAACCACAAAATCTTTTGTCATAAAACAATGTTTCCCCATTGTCATGTTGGATAGAGAAATATATGGAATTTGTGATAACTGACCTCAATGATACAAAAATATTACATCAACTCCCACAAGGTCAGGACTGTAACTGACGCATTAGCCGATGCAACACGACGAGCATTTAGAAAATTAATTTATATATTTTCTAATCTCAAGTACTCTGATAAAAATGCAGCTACCATGCAGCCAATTCCCCTTGCCCGATATAAAAATAAAATTCATTGCTCCCTGAATGTAGTCATTGCACGTTGCCAGTGCACAGTACAGCGCTAAACTAATCAATAAAAAGACTCCCAAGTGGAATAATTCCGTGGCCACTATGACAAATCTTTGAAAATACGCTTTTCAAATCACGCGTCAAATTCAAATCAAGTTGCTTTGACTTAATTAATATTCCTAATAGGACTGCTGATGGCTTTATTCATATAAAGCTGACACATATTTATAAATAAACGTATGCCTACGTGTATCCATAGGTTTTTCGAACCAAGGCAGGTGCTAAATACAATACAATTGCGTGGTGGAAATTTAAAAACAATTTCAAAGCGGACTTCATTCCGATTAGGTGCAGAAATACTCCTTTTATGAGTAGTCGCATGCAGGTAAATGCACTTTAACTTTATAACTGTCAATATTATGTCTCCATTGGACAAACTTTCCGTCGCAATTTATGTCATGAATAAGAATTGCCTCGTGGTTGGATATGATGCAAGCAAATTGGCAGAAGTTATTGACGTTTCGGACAAGTGGACACAAAAGGAGATTGCCATCATTTTGACAAAAGAAGTTTGATGTTGATTGACTGAATTGTAGTTTTGAAGGTTCAATTTTGATATACTACAACTTTGGTAAGGGCTTGGCTGTCTGGAACTCCCGGAAAATTATGAAACTCAAACGCGTTGGACTTTTGACTTTGGACATTTATGGCTTTCATTTTTCATTGACATCAGCGTAGATACTCTCATTAAGGAACATGTGCAGTTGTATGTCAGGAATATGAAAAACCAGTGACATCATAGACTTTGTTCTCTTCATTGTTGACATCATAAATTGTGTGTGAAATTTTCCAAGTCACCCAAAACCATAGACGACCGTGTCGTGCTGTCAATCATTCGTGAAGTCTTCTGTTGGCCATTTCATAAATTTCAGTTGAACAATTTAAAAGTGTCAAACAACGCTGACGACGTTTTCCTACTTTCAACCAGAATAATGGACGTCCTCTGAATTGCACCTGATGTGCAGAACAAAACAAACGCTGACTGAAGATGACCACCTACTGCGATAGATCTCGGTATCAGGCTCTCGCTATATAGCGCAACCTTGCGGTAATGTAATATTCCACTTGAACGCTCTACCTAATGCGAGGACTTCCTTTTCCACAGTAGGGATTTAAGTCTGTCCTTAGTCATCTAAGCCATTGTGCCCTTACCCATCTAGGTGACCCAAAATCGCTGTGTACGAGCCCGGTTATTACTTGCATTACTTTTCTCTCAAAATGACCAATTATCTGAATCTAATTGCCGAGTTCCAGACCAGAGTATGACGCTTATATAGTGCAACGCTACTGCTGTCGTCTGGCGACGAGAACGACATCTTCAAATGAGGGCAGTGGATGCCGCTGCTGATATGATCGCAGACACCATACCTTTTGGAATGAGATCCTTTATCCCTCATCGGATGAACAGTATCAAACTGAAAGAAAAGGCATGGTACGACTCGATCTGTAAAGAGGCTGCCATGATTAGAGATTTGTTTTTTCGGTCCTTCAAGACCAATCCGACAGAGAAAAATTTAAACGAGCCAGGAATGACGGCAACATCTTTCTCAAGCGTGTGAAATTCCAATACGACCAAAAACTGAGACAAACAATTCTGCAATGTCCCAAAGGTGGTAAAAGCCTTTTTGTCAAAAACATCTAAAATTCTGCCTCATCCTCTATCCCAACGCTCATTTACAATGGCATTACAGCTGTCAGGTCTTTGGACAAGGCCAATCTGCTTGCTACACACTTTGTGGCCAGCTCAACATTTCCAGATTGTGCTTTGTGTCCGACTACACTTGAGTGCGTCTAATCATCAATGGGACGCACTCGTGTAGTAGCAAGAGTACTTAAAGATCTCAACATACATAAATCCGTTGGCCCAGATGGCATAGCTCCTCTTCTTCTGAAGAGGTGTTTTTCCATGCCGGCAAAACCACTGCGTAAGCAATCCTACTCCTTAGGACCCTTTCCAAGCAGATGGAAAACAGCATTTGTCTCCTCCTACAGACCCACTGCACTTACGTCCCTTCTCGCCACGGTCATGGAAACGCTGATAAACCGACAGCTCATGAAATATCTAGAAACCCGAAAACTTTTTAATGACCGGCAATATCTCCACTGGTGATTTGATTTCATGTCTCACTGAAAAGTGGAACTAAAGCGTACATCAATCTGGCAAAAGGATGATCGTTGCACTTGATATTTCTAAGGCATTTGACAGAGGTTGGGATCAGGCTCTTTTGTCGAAAATGCGTGCTTTTGGGATCGATGACTCCCTTCTCCAATGGATTACAAATTACCTTTCGGAATGTTCAATTCAAGTTGTCTTGGATGGTTTCAAGTTTGATATTCACAAAGTAAATGCTGGTGTGGCCCACGGCTTTGTTCTGTGTCCGACACCCTTTTTAATTTTCATCAGCGATCTCTTGTCTGCTACTTCTAATCCAATATATTCCTTTGCTGATGACAGTACTCTCTACTTTTCATATTCGTTCCCGCACTCACGCCCTGCTCTTCAGCTGTAGAACTGAAAAACTTTCCATTCTCGGTATGTGTGTCAGTGACCACTTACGTTGGAATGACCTCAAACGATGTAAGAAATATTTTACACCCTTTGATCTGGCCACAATATATAAGGCATTCATCCGCCCAAAATTGGAGTACAATGCCCACATCTGGTCAGGTGCTCCTAAAACATCTCTGCATCTGCTAGATAGGATTCAAAACCGTGCGATAAAACTCATAGGTGAGACTAATATCAGTCAATCAATTGACACCGTCGGACACTGACGTAATGTCTCCTGTGTCACTCTGTTTTATCGCTATTTCCACCACCAGTGCTCCATTGAAATCGCCAATAGCATTCCGCCCATTCAAACTTTCAACCGTAACACCCGTCTCACTATGAATGCTCATCAGTATACCCTCAAGCCCATTTTCGGACATACTCTAAAATATCGTGATTCCTTCCTAAGCCGTACAACTCGCTTATGGAATGCCCTGCCGATATCTGTGTTTCCTGATCGTTATAATTTACAAACATTTAAAACCAACGTACATCGGTACCTATCCTTCTTTCGTCCTTAAATTTCATTCGCCGCGCTATGTGCAAAGGTTTTAAGAGTACCCCTTAACCCCTTGAGCGCGCGCTACTTTATAAAAAAAAAAACAAAAAAAATCCGTCATGGTGATGGGGACTTTAATGACAAATTATCCGGAAGCATGACTTTTGCGACCGCAATGACAACTGCAAGCCAATCGCCTTGTCACAAGATCTTCCACAAAGTTAGCTGGGCGAATTCCTATCAAAGTGACCATTTTGGAATCGAAAACAGAAGAAAATGTAAGAATGTCACAAGATCGCCACCTTCTGATAGCTACAGTCCGGCTGCATACAGCTGCATATAGAAGAATTCACAATAACACTTCAGGCATATATACATAAACAAGCTAAAGGATCCCTCAGTGCGCCGAAAATAAAGAGACCGTCCCTTACAAGCCATTAAAAATATCACCACCATGCAGCACGCTTTCATTCAAAATTATTGCAGTCCTGTGGGAAAATTTGTAAAATCTCAAAAACCATTGTAGGTCGATCACACGAAAGACATACATATGTCGCGAGTGACTTTTTGGATAACGATTGACGAACATTAGCAATTGAGGGCCCGCATTATCCGAAGACCCAGCGGAAGTGCGGAGCCAGCTTTAGTACTTGTACAAATTAGCATACGACGTGACATCAACGTGCTGTCTACTAAAACACAGAAAGCAGCGATAAAAGAATCGTTGATAGAATCACTGAAAAGCTGACCGATGGTCATCACTCTAGGTAATACCAAGAAACAGCAGCAGGTGTCTGGTCTGTCTCTTCAAAACCACGTTCATAAAAATTAAACGCTAATGACAACAAACTCCCTTACACCTCAATTTACTTGATCTAATTCCTGGAAAGCACAAATTTATGTTAAACTCTGAAAACCTACTCAACTATCAAATTCCACTCCCAAAGGAACTTTTATCTGTAAGCAAATAAAAACCCGAAATGTAAACAGACCTTAAGACGCTCAGGTTGCAAACAAACCGAATGTATCAACATTGCTAATTCGCCGTTCGTTTGTCTTCCAAAATGCTTATCAAGCTTCTGCGTATGTAGGTATGTGAAATAAATAAAGGTACGACTACATTCAACCTTATCAAAAAAAATAAAAATAAATATAAAGTACTCAAGTAATTGTTATTCGAACAACGTTGATTGGCATTCACAGCAGTCAGAACTCTTTCAACATCTAGCTAAGTAAGCAATTTGCATGACACACAATTCAATTGTTTATCTAATAATTTATAATAAATTCCATTCCACAATATTAAATAATAAAGTTTATCTCTACTGAATGCAAATGACCCCAATCAATGAGTCAAGGGATTATGACAGCACCAAGAGTTAACTCTTATCGCGTGTGCAATGCGAACAGTTTTCCAATGAAATGTCAAATTGTTTATGTCATGCACTATTTGTTCTTGTTTTAATTGCTCACCCCAGAAATGTTGGAAATCAAGAATTATTAACAAACTATTTGATGTTGGTTTCCGCAATGAGTAATGTGTTTTATTGTGAAGGAAAATTACTTAAGTAGCGCTCCAACGAGAGAAGAAAGAACTCAAGTGTAACACATAACATAAAAATTGAACAAGTTAAGTGATGCCCCCAATTTGGCATTGCCGACACTCAACACTCTCTATTGTGACTTAATTAAGTTATGTTTCAATTAGAAAGCACGCACGGCAAAACGCCTACCAATGCGGATAGACTTAATTACTCTTTAATTTGGGAACAACAAGTCGTTTAAATTAGTTTAAATATTACAATGTTGACGTTTGAGGATCATCTGTTGGAGTTTACTTGAAAAAATGTAAAAACAAAAAAAATGACATGTGTCAAATGTCAGCGCATATGCTGATAAGAAGATGCAGTAGAGTGCTGAGCGAACGCCAGAATAAGACAAATCTTTGCATTTCAAGCTTGACAGGCGTTAATAATATACAAGTTACGCTTTTGTCATTTCCAAGAATAGACTTTTGTTACGAGTATATGTGAAGATAAAGCAAATTGTTTGTCCGAAAATAGAATACATTAATTCTGTATTCGGAAAATATCACAATCAACGGACTCGTTCAAAAGTAAGTTCCATGAGAGTCCGAAATCATCAAAAATAACCTCCTGAAGGCCACAACGTAAGGAAATAGCAATTGGGTGACCAATACGTCTGAACTATGTAGTTCTTTGGATTCGATGAAAGTGGTTTTAAAGGCGCAAATGCGGATTCCTATTGTTCCCTGGTCACCGTCCGAAAAAATATTGCAACATGTAGAGAATAAAAAGCTTAACGTTGGTGGACGTATTGTATTTAGATATTTATGTAGAATTTCACGGTACCACACATGTAACGTTGGAAACGTCAAAGGGGATATCAACTTTCTAACAGTGTAATGGAGTTTTTAGCAAGACATGGCACTTGTCAAGAAGGAGGATAGCCTGGATTTACACGGCTATTATTAGACCAATTCTATCCTAAGCGTCTAAGTTTTCACGCAAAGAATTAACTGCTGCTTTCATCAAACTTCTTGTCTTGGTTCCCTGTCAAACTTGGCTCTGCTCTAAATGTTTCTAAATGTTTTAAAAGAAAAGGACTTTGGTACATCTTGCATTGAAGTTTCGTTCGACCTTGTACGAATTTGACTTCTAATGTACTCAGCTAAGTGCCCTTAGCATAAGTGACACCATATCCTACGACGCTTGCTGTGAGAGTGACAACAACACTCCAGAGGTGCAATGAGCTCAATGGACAATCGACAGAAACAGACTAGGGGCGTCATCGTCAAGTCATTGCCGGTGCGGTGGCTTATACAGATATATTGTACCTTCAAGGGATTTACAAATGACGCCTTTATGAAGGTCCAACGAAGACTGATCCCAAAAAATTTTTATTACTTGAAACGACCAAGATATGCAGTGATCTACAAAAGTTCTGACCATGCCCGTAGAGTAACTACGACGTCGATTATTATTATTATTATTATTCAAGGGAACGATACAAATTAATTTGTAGGGTCCGGGATTTAACGACGGGGTACTATGCCCATGTGGCGCGTCGATTATATTGAACGCTGAGTTCGAATTGGGCGAATAGAAGAGAAAACATAACCCCGATATCTTTAAGCTCCACTTAAATAAGACTGTAGTCTACAAAGCTTAGATACGCAGACTACACTGGCTCGGCCACATCCAGCGAATGGGCGACAACTGTGCAGCTAAGAGCGTCTTTTTTTTATATAATCGGCGCGCGGGTTTTGTACCCTTAAAATGTTCGTACACAACGCGGAAGGAAATTTAGGGAGGAAGAAAAGACAGGTACCGATGTACATTGTTTTTAAATGTTTGTAAATTATAACGACCAAGAAACACAGATATCGGTAGGGCATTCCATAAGCGAGTTGTACGGCTTAGGAAAGAATCACGATATTTTAGAGTACGTCCGAAAATGGGCTTGAGGGTATGCTGATGAGCATTAATAGCGAGACGGGTGTTACGGTTGAAAGTTTGAATGGGCGGAATGCTACTGGCGATTTCAATGGAGCACCTTAGTTCAAGATGACGGTATTTCCGGTTTTCTAACCAAGAACTAGAAATGTTGATGTTGCAAACTAGAAGCCGCGTACTTAGGACCGAGTGGACTGTAAGCCAATTGTGTCTCAGGAGAAGATCTCCAAAAGGCTGCTGATCCGTTAAATCAGTAGCATCGGTAAATTAAGAAATCTTCACAGTCGCATTACCAAATACGAAGGCTTCAAATGTATTCCCAACCGTCAACGAAGATAGATTCTTAAGAACTTGTAAGTTGAATAGTATTAGTACAAACAAGTTCTGCTTTTCCGACGGCCCTGAATTTCTAGTGATTGTACATTATCCCACGCCACTCAAAATCCGTGCCAATTACAGAATATCCTCTAAGGACTCGGATAAACGAACATAGATTGTGGTCTCTTCTTATACTCGTACATTAAGCAGGCTACAGGTCTATTTTGTGTATGCGAGTCTCCAAATGCCTCAAACGTAAATAAATGTATGCTCAATCTTTCTTGTTCATGTGCACAGTAGAGGCTCATACAAATAGAGAATCCAAGTGAGCCTGCATTGCTCATTCACGTCCACCATTCATTTGCCCAAAATATCATGCACTGTAGTGGTGTACTGTACTTCCAGCAAATGGATAGTCTGATCACTGTGCCTGAACGGAGGCAGATTGATTGAAATTGATTTGTAAGGATCCAATACAACCTGCACTCTAGGATTTCACAGACCAGAGATTGACAGATCCTTCGGCTAGTTTCACCCTACTACTGACTACGATGCCTTCCCTAGTCGACGGCTACTTATACTCTTAGCAACTAGAAATGCGCAACCAAACCGTAATACTGACTGATAAACTGGCAAGAAAATCAGGCATTTTAGTTGATAGAACCACCACTCTGTAACGCTGTAACATCCGCATGAAAGCCAAGCATGGAAAACATTAACCGCCTATGAAATATCGCGGAAGCTTTGCCCAGAGTATAATACAAGTCAGGCCAACAAGCCTGTACAGTATGAGAGAACACCAATGTAAAGGGTGACGAGATAGAAATTATACCTTTCCCAAAGTTGCCAATGACATCCAGCTGTCAAAATATTCAGTAAAGTTTGTCATTTCATTTGTGAAATTCCTCGTGAGGTCAGTCGTCATCATGGCTTAGCGTGAGTACTTTCGGATCTTAAGCCACCAACCAGATAGAGATTGGTGCGAAATGAAGAAAACATAGCCGCCTTAGCGATTCGGCGCCGATCAGCTGAATTGGGAATCGCCAGAAAGTCAACCCGTCTTATTTTGCGGTTGTATTTGGGCTTACATCCGTCTAAGATTGTGCTGATACAAGAATTGAAACCGGACGACCATAAACAACGCGGTGAGTTCGCTAATTGGGCGCTGGAGATCCGGATTTTGGGACAAAAAATCATCTTCTCGGACGAGACCCATTTTTGGCTAAGCGGCTATGTCAACAAGAAAAATTGCCCTTATTGGAGCGAACACAATCCACAAGTGTTCGGGCAAGAATCAATGCATCCACAAAGATTAACTGTTTGGTGCGGTTTATGGCATGGCGGCTTCATCGGATCTTATTTCTTTGGAAATGAGGAAGGAGACACCGTTACCGCCAATGGTCTCAGGTATAGAGCGATGTTAGCCTAGTTTCTGTAGTCAGATCTCAACAACATCGATATATCCGAGCTGTGGTTCCAATAAGACGCCGCTACATGCCATACAAGCGGCGCAACGCTCGAGAAGGAGAAATTTGGCGACTGGGTCATCTGACGGCGAGCGTTCATCAATTGGCCGCCGCAGTTATGCGATTCGACATCACTCGGTTATTTTCTCTGGGGCTACGTCAAGTCCTTAGTCTACGCTAACAAGCCAACCACTTTGGGCGAGCCGGAATAACGCCGCACATATTGGATTGAGTCATCAAAAATTTGACCGACCGCTTGAAGCCGAGGCGGCTATTGAATGATGTGTTATTCCAAACACAATGGCATGAACGTAGCTTCAAAATAAAGCCAGAATTAATTTTATTCTCACACAGTTGTTGCTTTCTAGAAATTTTTTTTTTCTATCGTTCTTATCTGGTCACCCTTTATAAGTTGGCATGTCAATGCTCATAACCTCCTGATGAACCACATCATGAAGCTAAATCTCTAGGATGACAGCTTATTAAGAGGCTGCAATGATAAAGAGAAAGCCGTTAATCCCAAAAAAAGTCAAGGATTTTCTGATGCCCCACTTTCCGGTTCAGTTGAACAGTGGCTACTCTACTTCACCTATCCGTAAACTTAATCCAACCTTTTAAGGATTTCTGTTGCTACGAGTATATGGGTTAAGTTGTTTTTATTTTTGAAAGAGCTTATTACCCTAGATCATCCTTTTTTTTTGCTATATTTCCCACAATTTGTGCTTAATACACTCCTCTCCTTTGCTCTACCCTGTAACACTCATGGCAGTCACTTTGCATACTTAAATCCTACGAAATTAGTTTTCGTAAGGACAATCAGCTGTTATCTCTTTTAGGGCTTTCCCTAATCGATATGTTTCAAAGTTGTCTACTCATTTCTTCCTCAGTACTCAAAATCAAAGCAAACTCCAAAGAAGAAGTGAAAGGATTTAGCAGATATTCCAAACAACTTGTCCGGATGTGTTATAATTTCAGTGGAAATGGTCAAAGTCACTACATGAAAATACAAAATCCAGGTGCGATTGTAGAAACGTTCCCGGAAAAATCAAATATATCGAGATTAGCTGGAAATTTTCAAAACTTTCTCACTTCATACAGTTTTACGAGTAAGTACGAGTATTACAAGCAAACAACACCATACCCACTACTCTGATTTTGCTCCAACTGCTGCAGCAATAGATACAAAATTCGTGGAATGATAGTCCTTAACACGAGTACATTGACCAACCTACTACAAATTGACTCACAAATAATTTGCTTGGATTTCAGTTCACAAAAGTACTTAAGCAGAATTTCCTCTTGTCAGTTTTCTTTTCTGCGAACAGCCATCCAAACAGACTTAATCTCTTGATAATGTTTCATTGTGAAGATTCGTAGAGATCGGGTAGCTTTTATTAGATACAGAAACAGCAGCAATGTTCCATGGTTTCAACAGACGGAATACAATTTTCCTAGAGTTCACCTGTTGTATATTTTCACAGGAAAATTGTATATTTAGATAATTGTGTATGCGAGTACATTGTGGTATGAGATGTCCATGACTCGAGATACGTAAGATCAGATGTCAACCAGAGCGTCCTCCAAATTTACAACATATGAACAGAGGAGATTTAAATGTAAATATTTTGCTTCTTGGATACCAGGACTTTTGGAGCGGGCGATTTATGAAGCAATCCCTAATTTCTAGGAATTTCGAGTGTCCGTCTCTTGAGACAGATGAGCGAGATGAGAGCTGTGTGGGTACTCTAACAACTGGGTTCCTGCAAGCGCTTAGACGAGGCCTTGAGAAGTTATATACATATTTGAATATTTTCCACAATTCGAAGAAGAAATTTTGGCATTCTATCTTTTTTCCTTTACTTAAAAAGGAAATATGGTATGTAGGGTACCGATTTGTACATTGGTTTCAAACAATCAGAAATTATAATAACTACGATATACGAGTATAGACCATGATATGGTACTCCACATTCATGTTCTGCTTATAAAACATCCACAGATGCGTCGAAGGATAAACTGATGAAGCGAGTGCTACAACTGTGTAACTTAACCTAGCCTAAGACAACGTTTTAGAGTGTATCATCTGTCTGACGTAGGACATTGGTGGTTTGACGGTGACAAACTGCCAACTACATACACATAACACATGGGCTGAAAAGTCCGTTTTATAGTACAATACAAAATCTTTGCAAAATTCAACTTTATTTATCAATATAGTTGCCTTCGAGGGCGATACACTGGTTGAAACGATTTTTCAATCTTTCGATACCAGTTTTGTAGTACGATTTCGGTTTAGCCTCAAAATAGGCCTCTGTTTCGGCGATTACCTCTTCATCGGTCTTAAATCTCTTTCCGGCGAGCATTCGCTGGGGGCCAAATCTGGAGAATACGGTGGGTGGGGAAGCAATTCGTAGCCGAATTTATTCAATTTTGCCAACGTTTTCATCGACTTGTGACACGGTGCATTGTCTTGATGAAACAGCACTTTCTTTTTCTTCAAATGCGGCCGTTTTTCTGCTGTTTCGTCCTTCAAACGCTCCAACAACGCAATGGAATAATCGCTGTTGATAGTCTGCCCCTTTTAAAGATTGTCGATGAAAATTATTCCATGTGCATCCCAAAATACGGATGCCATAATCTTGCCAGCCGAGGACGAGGTTTGTCGCCTGCTCGCCACTCAGCTGACTGCCGACTTGACTTTGGTGTGAAGTGATGGAGCCAAGTTTCATCCATTGTCACATGCCGACGCAAAAATTCGACTTTATTGCGGTTGAACAGCTTTAAACACTCCTCTGTTTTTGGTCGACTGTGAGCAAACGCGGCACCCACTTTGAACAGAGCTTTCGCATGTCCAAATATTCGTGTATGATATATCCAACACGCTCTTTTGATATCTTGAGAGCCTCAGCTATCTCGATCAACTTCACTTTACGGTCATTCGTAATCATTTTGTGGACTTTTTTGTTGTTTTCATTTCAAACAGCCTCTTTTGGAACATCCACTGCGTGCATCATGTTCGGTGCTTGTATGACCACTTTTAAATTTTTCAATCCACTTGCGAATGGTTCGTTCGCCTGGTGCAGAGTCCGGGTAACACTTATCAAGCAATTTCTTTGCATCGGCTGCATTTTTTCCCATCAAAAAGCACGAAATTGCTTTGAATCCATTTTTATTCACAATAATAAAAGCTCCTTCACTCACCACGGTATATCTCGAGAACTAATCGTCCGACAGCTGTCAAATTTATACACGTATCTTTTAAAGGTTGGTACTAACTGAAAATGGTATGGATTTAATTCAAGTGGTGCCCTCTCTTAGAAACGGCACAGACTTTTCAGCCCATAACACATGACGCTCTGGAACTCTACAGTTATCTTCATGAGTAATACGTAGCAGTCTTTAACCGCTGTCGAACTTAAGGGTTTGTACAACTTGGATTGGGCCAGCAGCGCAACAATCAAGTTCGTAGCGTATTGCTCGCGTCGTTAGTGGTCCCCAGTAACTGCACGAGTAAACCCTTACTCATGCAGGCTGAAGTATCAAGAGCATGCTTGGCCAGTAACGCCGTCATAGGGCTCATATGGACTAACTAATGGTATTAGATAAAAGTGGATTCACTGTTGACGACCCTTGCAAACGTTTATAAGACAACAACCTTCAGATCTGCACGTGGAATGTTCGGACCCTTAACAACCCATGTGCAGCCGAAAAATTAGCAGAGGCCCTTGATTGCTATCACGTAGACATCAGCGAAGTGCGATGGGGTGGGCCGCACATAAGGAGGACGCAAAACTGTAACATATATGATACTATGGTGATTGCTATAGGGAAAAACCCAGCGCTTATTCGGGTGCAGGTTTGCCATATGTGACAAACTTAGGCAAAAAGTCTTGGGCTTCCAATACGTGAGTAAGCGTCTTATGACAATCCATATCAGGGCTAAATTCGCTAACATAAGCCTAATATGCAACCATGTCCCTACGGAAGACAAGGACAACGTTACGAGCTCTTCGACAAGACATATGAGCAACACACGAAGTACTACTCGATTTGAATGCCATGATAGGAAAGCAGGACATCTTTGGAAGGAGAATTGGCAAGCATAGCCTACACGACACCAAGTAGAGTTATTAACTTTCCGGCGGAACGAAATATCACAATTGCAAGGACACGGATTCCTCATCTCAATATACACAAAGGGATATGACGGTCTCCGGATCATAGCACGCTAAATCAAATCGATCACATTGTGATAGACGTAAGTCATGCCTCCAGTATTCTGGATATCCGAACCTTCCAACATAGCAATACAACCTAATTGCAGCCAAGGTGCGAATGCGGATTTCCCAAGCGCCACAACTAAGAAGAACTATTGTGAAAAGATGCTGGTACAATGTAAAGAAGTCTTATCAGCAGTTAAAAAGGACGTGTCAAGATAAAAAGACCTGTAGAGAAAAAAGTGAGAAAACTCAGCAGTAGAGTCACAGTCCGTGCTGAGAATATGACAAAACTTCCTCTGCAGACTCTATGACTACGACGAGAGCCAACATCCCGCCCTCAGGCAGAATAGACCATCCTACTTAGACGATGATAGCCAAAACTTCCGTCCACCTGACCAAAATGAAGTAAAGATACCAAAATTTAAACTGAAATCCAACAAAGCAGCTGGACCTGATGGCTTACCGACCGAGTTATTCCAAGCTGCTGGAAATGACATTGTGGATAGCATACACCAGCTCATTTCTCAGATCTGGTCTGAAGAGTGTATGCCTGATGAATGGAATCTAAGCATCGTATGCCCGATCCACAAAAAAGCCGCCTTAACTGCACCAACTATGTAAATCTCCACAACATCACATACAAGATCTTATCTGCCATATTATGTGTATGTCTACACCCCTTCGTCAGCAACCCTAAGAGTGCGGTTTCAGACCAAGAAAGTCCATAATCGACCAAATCTTAACACAGATCCGGCAGATCCTGGAAAAAAACACAAAAAGTCCAAATCGATACTCAACATCTTTTCATCGTTTTTAAAGTCGCGTATAACAGCATTTATAGAGAGGAGCTATATAGAGCCATGTCCAGTTATGGCATCGCTGCTAAACTCATTCCGTCAAAGTCGATAACGACTTAACCGAGACCTTTTATGTCCAAAAAGGTTTAAGACAAAGTGGCGCGTCGTTATGTGGCTTCTTTATGCATATATAAAAGAATTGTGCGGAATTTACAAGCGAACACCGGAGGCACAATCTTTCAGTACTAGCATACACCGATGATATCGACATACTTAATTGAAAGAACTCAGCGGGCTGTCACAGGTGCGTTCGCTAGTATTGAAAAGGAATTTGCCAAAATGGGTTTAGCGGTAAATGAGGGCAAACCATGTACAATATATGCTGGGTCACAAAACATCAAAGTATTGGACAGAATGTCACAGGCTATGGCTATAATTTCAAGGCAGTAAGAGACTTTGTCTATCTCGGCTGTGGCAACAACACCTCAGCAGAAATAAAACGAAAAATCACTCTTGCCAATCGCTGTTGCTTTGGGTTAGGAAGGCAATTGAGTAGTAAGACCGTATCCCGAAAAACTAAGCAGACTCTATATACATATATAAGACCTTGATCATCTCCGTCCTACTTTCTGCCGCTGAAATATGGACTCTATCGAAAGCGGATGAAGACATCCTCAATTCCTTCGAAAATTATTCGGTGCCGTTTGCATTGACGGGCTTTGGAGGAGAAAATTCAACCACGAACTGTACAGCGACATCGACCTTGTCAAGAAGCTGCTCATCCGTAGGCTGAGATGGCTAGGAATACAGATCGAATAGACACCAATGCTCCGACCCCCAGTGTCTTCGCTGTTTAAGAAGGCCTCACATTAGGTGGCACCCACTAATAGAAGGGGACCTCAACCGATTTGGAGCACGCAACTGGAGGCAGTTAGCTAAAGACCGGGCTAACTGAAGATTCTTGTTAGTTGAGGCCCAGGTTCACCTCGAACTGTAGCGCCACCTAAATAGGTAAGCAAGTAAGGCTGGCCCAAACAGCAGTCTGGTGAAATGATGAGCCTTTAGCTCGAAAGACGATATGTTACTGCATGCAGAGGTTTTCAGAGGAAACACCCGCACGAGCACCTTGGGTTGTTTTAGAGTCTTCTGTGATAATGATATTGCATGGAACTCCAAAATTGTCATGATGTTAAAAAATGCACGTGTCGATGCAATATGGCAGACAAGATCTTGTATGCGATGTTAAGGAGACTGATGCCTCTATCGTTGGCGCATTTTAGAGGGCAAAAATGAATTAGTGTATAATCTCTACCAAGTCATCTCCTGCTGCCCTAAAACGTCGACAAGTAAGCCATCCAGTCTGCCCGACCGACCTAAGATCTTGCTTTCTCTCCTTCATTTTAGTCGCGTGGCTCATGCGTAGAAATTTCTGTTGGTTCTTTTTGCCTGGACACATTCTTTTTCCTTCCATTCTTCTTCCTGGAGTAATACTTCTCAATTTCATCGATCGCTCTTTCTTTTTTCTATGGAGAAGCTGATGTTCTTCCCTTCTCCTTTGGGTACAAGCCGTAAGTCGTTAAGCAATATGTACTTGTCCAGAGTTTTCGTGGTCGTGATCGAGTGAAAACCAGTACGTCAATTGGGATTTATGACAGCTTCTCCACGAAAGGCTAAAGGCTAATGAATGATTCTGGCAGTTGTGGCCACAGAAACGTCTCCATTGCGTGATCGGAATATTCGCACATCTATAATTTAAGTTGACTGTTTTATGATCGGGTGATCGCCACGCTCCTTTGTAAGTTTTGTTCTGAGGAGATCGTATACAGTGGTATTCCGTCCAGCAGCAAGGTCGATTACCCAAGTCCATTTCCAGACGTTGTGTCTTGTAAGTTTCTTTTTCAGATTGCGTTATCAAAGATGACCTCAAAGAAGACCGCTTAAACCGATAGAATTGCTCGTAAATTTTATCGAAGAGCTCGTAATGGCAGTCTTCGATAGCATCGTGAGAGCACGAGTGGATATCAGGCTGATGTTGGCGAATTTAGCCTGGATGCGGATTTTTACAATACGTTCTTTTACATGCCGAAAGCTCAAAATTAGTCTACCTCGTTCCATTTGCAACTTTGGCCAGTTAGAAGCTGTTGCCATCAACATAAACTCGGAAGGTACTCCCGGACAGAAAAGTAGAGCGTGAGCCCCTGATTTTGATATTAAGGCAGCATGACAGCATGTCTTGAACTCAATTTATTCTTCCATTCTTGGAAAGCTGTAATTACTCGTACCAATCAAGAATATAATTTTTGAGAATCTTTGGGGATGGGCTGGACTTTCCAGTACTTCAAAGGTCTTTGTGGAAGTTTAAGGCTTTCGGAATTAGAATTTACCATACTGTAAGTAGTTTCTTCGCCATTAGAAGAGCCATTCGTTATTCGTTTCATTAAATTGAGTTCTTCGTCATATAAGTTGAAGATACAATGTCATTTCAGGGTCATACATTCTTACTAATGGATTGTCTGAATTAAGATAAGGTTTTCATGTCATAAGGTTAAGCTAAGTCAACTGACTTTTCTGACTTTACTTATTAATGCTTTGAACAATATTAACCGAGTCTGCATTGGCATGACTGGTGACAGATAACATCAAAATGACACGAACTGAGTGAGTATAAAAGAGCCCTCCTATTTTATCTGAGAACTTTCTGAGCAAATACAGATACCCACCCTACAAACGTGATCGAATTTTAAATAAAAAAAATTTTTTTTTATTTCTCAAGAGTGCCTATAAACAAATAATTTTATGTATTTCCAAAAATCGGGCCTTTGAAGACTAAACAAAATCTGAATCAGAAAAATTTTTAACGCAAAACGTCGAAATGTGCTCGATCGTTGAAAACATTTTCCAGCGGCATTCGTACGCTCATACACTGTATCCGAATTTGTATCTAAACGCGAACAAATTTGAAATTGTTCAGATGAAATTGGCGGCACTGATGATCTCACTTAAGAATTTTATTTCGCGTGTCCGAATGTCCGAATAAGATGGCCGAGTTCGTAGATACTTTTTTGTTTGTTTTAGAGTTTGGTTTTGCGGTTAATTATGTAGCTACTGTGCCTACAAAGTGAAGCATGCGTTCGTGACAACCTGGGAATTCCGCGGAACTGTTTTATTTTTTTCTTTTTGTTTTGGTTTCATTTAAACAAAAAAACAAAGTACAGCCCACAGCGGGAAGATAGATACGAGTAGTTGAAATTATTTTTTTTTTTGTCCAATTCTCATTCGAATAGGAAAGCTGATGTCATTGCAGAGAATTTAATTTGTCATGAATAGATGAAGGGGATTTCAATGGAACTAAACTTAATGGAGGTATAATTATTAGATAAAAAAATTTTATGACGAGTTTACGGCCGCAAGTTCTACTAGTTCAGGAACGAGTGCACTTAAGTGTCCAAATAAATATTTCATCGTTCAAATTGGGAAATCCCGGAATGAATTTGCGGTCATCTGAAGTTTTTTACTTTCAAAATAAATATACGTTTTCAGGATTTATTGAAATCAGTTAATCAAAAAATAAAAATACAGGATTTTCCAATAGGGCCTTCCGATTTTTGGCAGTTGATAGCGGCCATATTGTTGAAGCTACATCTGTTTTGCCAAATCACCATGGACGGACATAGCGTTCAACAACACGTGCAAATGATAAAATTCTTTTATCAAAATGAGTGCCCTGTTCGGGCAACGTTACGCGAACTTCGCCCATTTTACGGTCGCCATAATCGTCCTACCGAGAGGACTTTCGCAAGAAAATCCGAGGCAGTCGATTTCGTGTCGAACACAAGAACTCGGCCTTCGCAGACCAAAACTTGGCGGATTTTGCGTTGTGACTTGGGCCTGCACTCGTAGAAAATTCAACTGCCCCAGGAGCTTAAGGTAAACGACATATGCAATGACCTGTGTCCGCTGAATGGGCTCTGGAACAGTTGGAAACTGACCCTAATTTTCATCGAAAAATCATCTTCAGCGATGATTCCCATTTCTGGATGAATTGGTACGTCAACAAACAAAATTGTCGAAGCGTCCATTACATCCCAAAAAAGTCCCTGCTTGATGTGGATTTTGGGCGTCATCAGTCCATATTTCTTTGAGAACGACGTTGGGCAGGCCATCACTGTCAACGGCGAGCGCTATAGGTCGATGATTACCAACTTCTTTTAGCCTGAATTGGGTGGTATGGATATCAACGACATGTGTTGTCCTGTTCCAACAAAACAGCGCTACGTGCCACACAGCTCACGCCACATTGGAAATTCTGCACGAGCGATTCGAGGGCATGGTCATCTCACATGGAGGTGATAGGAATTGGCCATCGAGATCGTGCGATTTGACCCCGTTAGACTTTTTCTTGTGGGGTTTTCTGAAGTCACGGGTCTATGCGAACAAGCTACAAACTACAGTGGCCCTCAAAGCCAACATAGCCCATGCCATCGGTCAAATTCGGTCTGATTTATGCGCCAGAGTCATGGAAAATTGGACATTTCGGATGCATAGAAGCCGCGGCGGGTATTTGAGCGATGTTATATTCCATACATAATGGCATCGATAGGCCTTTCAAACGAATAAAAAATATTGATGATATCTCACACACACTTTGTTTTATTTAAATTTAAAGATAGGAAGCGCTTAATGAAACACCCTTTATTTACTTCTTCAAAACAGTGGAGAGTTCCTTAACCTCTCAATTAGATTTTGAAGAGGAATCCGCTCTGTGTCTGAAGATAGCATCATCGCCACTTGGCAATACCCTGAGTCAGACCGTGGGAATGAAACTCAACCCTCGTTACTGCGCAGACACAGTTGGGTGAACTTCGGTACATGCACGATCCAGTCAAAACAAAATATGGACATTTCGGCAGAGGCATCCTCAATATGGTAGCAAGGACAGCGCCCAATCCAGGGCATGGTGAGATGCTATTGTAGAAATCATGTTCGGTCAAAAGAAACATATCAACAGCAAAGACGACCAACATTCGATAGTCAGGACAGAACTAGACAAAGCTGTTGAAACTAAAATCCTATTAGGCTGCTGGAGCAGACGGATTTCCTATCGAATTATTGAGAACAGCAAGATTTGGTGTGTTAAATAGTGACATACACCAAACTTTAAAATATGGTTTGTCCAATGAATAGAATCACAGCACGGTCCAACAATAAAACTACCATAGAAATGAACCTATGGAGGCCTTTTGACCCCAATCCTGGTGTATGGCGTAGAAGCACGGATTTTGAAGCGCACGAAAATGCTCTGGGCTGTTTCGAGAGGAAAGACGACTTCATTATCTTCGTATCAGTCGAACTTCAACTGAAAAAATGGATGCATTTCACCTTTGTGAAACAGCCCTCTGGCCAGAACTAGATTATTAAAGGACAAAATATGTGCTTTATAATTGGTAATTGGCAGAGCTTCAGGGACAAAGATCAAAGAATTTAGAACTTTTTATACAGCTATCTTCACTGTCATAATCTTAACGAGTATAATGAAGATAAAAAGAACAATAGTACTTACTTATTAATCACTTAAACGTCACAATGTCACCGGACTTTGTAGCAAACTTAGTCATGACCACCGAAATAATTATCAGCTCTGTTTAGAATGTCTTGGAAGCATTCAATTCTTATCAATTTAAATTGCAATGCACTGAGTTCTATAGCAATCTCAACGCTTACCTTATCAAAAACAAATTAAAAATACAATCTTGTATACTTTTTGCCGATTCAACAGTCGAAAACAAAGTAATTAGTCACGGCTTAGTAACGACTGGGAAACAATTGCCAACATGACTTTTGCTTTCAATTTAGTTGCATTATTTGTGATCCTTCGACATTATGTATCCTCGAAAAAATAACTAAATCATGCAGGATAAAGTGAGAAACGTCTGTTATTCTGCTCCAAATATTTAGGATTAACTTCAGGACTGTCCTGTCTTGTTTCAGGGGTTGAAGTATTCTCATAACTGCGTGTTACTAGATGGACAGTGAAATTGTTTGTATCAAGTTTGTTTGTCCCAATATTTTTATGTGATTCAATGCAATGGCTCCGGCAATATATACCTTGCCATCCCATCGTAGGTTGGTGTTAAATCTACAGTCACAAGACAACACGCGCCTACTCCTGAAACTGGCAATACCCTCTGCGTAACAGAAGAATTCAGCAAGATTAAATCGACCTAAATTCTTTTCAGTAAGTTTGAAGCTGTGTAGGAAATTCTACCCGGCTTTGCAAAAAGCAAAAAGCAGATATAATGCAAGATGCAGCTGAATCCTGACTCCTTAAGGCGGTAGGTCTAGCAGAGACTGTGCCCATTGGCAGGTATGAAGCATTCGCATTGAAAAATCAATTCTAGATCAGATCGCTGACGGAATACTAATGAATTAATGTAGCCAGCTTGAGGCTACACCTTGGCCAAAATGTGAATATAGCGACACCATCAACAGCTTTTTTAACGGCTGCTTGATCTTGTAGAATCATTCTGCCTTCAATTTCTATAAAAAGATACAAAGGATATAAGGAAAAGACTGCCTCAATGAGGGCTGTATGAGACTCTTTCAGCGGACCAGCATTGCTGAATTCAGGCAAGAACCTTGATCTTACTAAACATTGGAAGAGTTTTGCTCCATCATACAGCACAACATTCTACAACGTGCGCGGAAGATGCTTCTGGCTGTTATGAGTTTTATTTCAAGGTATTCTTCAAAAGATGTAGGTTTACTGGTTCCCAGGACGTAGGGCCCTCTTGGAGAAGCCAGTTCTTTTGGTATATGATTAACATCAAACCAGCAACCTATAAATCTCATCCAGTAAAGTGTCGGATGGATAGTTAGTGTAGAGACTTTTGACATCCAACATAATGTGCGATGCTCTAGCAAATCAACGATTGGAGCACGCATCACATGTACGGGCAATAGCTCACTTGAAAGACTCAATATTTCGGTGTTGAGTAGAGCAGGCCATACCCTCGACTTTCACATATCCCCTAAAACAACCTATATCCTGTAATCCAATGGGTTGAGGTTGCACTGCCAGTTGCTAAACACCCGGTGATATGTGATATGTCTATGGCTTCTTGACGAACATTACTGGATTGAGAAGCTTCACAATATGTTTCAGAACAATTGAATGTAAACTTTGCTGATGTTTTGACTGCATTCTCGTAAAAATTAGGTCGGTAGCGCAATCATAGCGGCAAAACCAGAGCAATCTAAACCCTTTTCGACGTTGGATTTGTGAAGGCTAACGCCTAATAACACGATTTTCTATCTCGCCCCGTTCCATGATGTTATTGCAAAAATAGCACTCAGCATAAAATGGATGCTTCATACTTCCTTCATATGGAAGGCGCTTAGTAATGTTAGAATACCTAATAGACATAAACTTCTTCCGGACACCGAATGACAACAAAATTAACCAAATGATGGCACCGAGTGGTGGTTAACTTCCTCGACTACTAGACAAGAAGACCTATGTTCAAACCGCAGTCAATAAAGAGAAAAAGTAACTTTTCGACGTTACCACCTTCTCGGCAGGCAGTACTAAACCTCAGTTAAATAATCCAAATGACAAACACGTTTTCACTTTCGCAGGATGAAATGGCCATGAAGACCAAAATTCGGTATTTTATCATTTCAAGCGAACTCTTTACAAATCACCCCAATACTGTCCTAGGGTGTTGAAACAAAAACCATCGAATACTATCGGTCACTTCGATAGAAAGATTATTCAGAAAATGGAGAACGACGTTACTATACGAATTGGCAGTCGCTTTTTTTCTTGTCGGAATAGAGCACTCAGACAATGAACTAGTCCATTGTATTCTTTGTAAGTTGTAGAATGAAATCGTTCAGCGCGTCAGTGATAAAGTGCCTACAGTACCAGCACCCAGCACCCAGCACCCAGCACATCAACACCGAGAACCTGCAGCCTAATGCGAGCGTGAACCGGACATTCACAGAGATAGTGTCCCGTGGTGTCGTCATCACTTTCACAGTTAGCATCGCATGGATGCTAACTTATGCCCAGCACATTTAAGTTCCTAGCAAAACTGTACGTAAGCTACATATAATCTATCTTACTGAGGGACAGCATTAAGGCCGCTGACTTCCTAGAGACGCCGGGACGCTTCGTTTGATCTGCCTGCAACCTAGGGAGCCATGCCATCTGCAATTGTTCTCATATGAAACCCAACTGTCAATGGAAGCCTTAACCGAAGATGCAGGCGGTAAACCCAACGTAGGTTCGGGTCCTGAAAAACTCTCCTTTGAACCTTGCCTAGCAAGGTCATCGACGATTTCCGATGATCCTAGACATAACTCTGTGAATTTATCCTTCCGACTACGTTCAGTGATGTGTTACATCCTTGAACTAGCTTGGAAGTGGTGATAGGGTTCAGCAGGACTATAAGCGGAGCTTAGCTGTCCCCACAGATTCAAATGTTTCGCCCCCTCCACCGGTTCTTCGCAATATAGTTCATTGCAATCAGGATTACGTATATCTCCGAGTAAAATCTAACGTTGTCGTCCTCCAGAAAGACACCAGCGCCGCATCCTATATAGATTTTGGAGCCATCCGTGAAGACCCAACTACATTCCTTTCCTGGCTCAGATTCTGACCGAAACCAGTCTTAGGCACAAGAAAAGTCTATTTTGTAGACGGCATGTCCATAAGACCAGAGCCAAAAGACAGTCGGCGTACAAGGGCATCAAAATTCCAGTGCGTATTATACCAAAGACCACTTCTTTTTAAACGAAAGATGGCTTTGAGGGTGCAGCTCGTGATGTGAATATCAAGGGGAGAGAGATTCATCAATGCGTCCATAGCAGAGATTCATCAATGCGTCCATAGTGAGAGCTTATTCCATCAGACGCAAATGATATAATTAGCCTACTCATAGCTGCAGATCCAGACGGCCCTTCTCAGGTCCTGCCAAAAGATGAACAGCGCCTTAGGCTCTTTCGGTTCATAAAAGCTTGTTATCCAGGAAGACACCCAAATACTTAGCTCCTTTAGAGTATTGGATGGTTACGCCATTAAGCACTAGATGAGTCAGACAAGACAGCTTCCACCTGCTCGTAAAGAGAATAACCTCAGTTTTGAGAAGATTGACTGAAAGCCCATTACTAGTGCACCAATCATAGATCACATCTAGGGTTGCCTGATCTTTAGAGCAAGCAGTCGCTAGACACGATCCAACAGACAGTACAGCTACATCATCCGCGTATGCTTGTGCATAGACGTCCGAACTATTGGGCGCGTTGAGCAGTGAGTCGAACAAAATGTACCTTAACAGTGGAGACAGAACTCCGCCATATTGGCCACAAGCCGCATCCGTAATCAATCTCCTATTCACTAGCCTTGCTTATATCCAAAAAAAACTAGTGGTTAATCTACGCCGTGTTGTCTGGCCGAGTTACACATGTCGTTAAAAGTTGCGTTGTCCAGAGCACCCTCAACGTCGATGAAAATGCGCAGGGTGTATTCCTCCTTGTCGAGTGCGCCTTCAATTCTGCCTACCAGATTCTGAAGCACATTCTCGCGAGATCTTCTGCGTTGGTTGTCATGTTGCATCGACATGGCAGTTTTGCGTATATGGATCTCGACCATGATGCTTTTCAAGTCAGACTTATAGGTCTGAAGCTCTTGGCGAGCGTGTAGACCTCCTTTCCGATTTTCTGTATAAAAGTATCAGGCTAGCAGTGAGAGTTACCACCAGCTGACCTACACATTTTTTGAACATAACTGGATATGTGTATGCCACCGGTACCAGGCGAATTGAAGCCATCAAAGGAAGCAACAGCATGTTTGATGGCCTCATCCGTCACCACAATCGATGAGAAATACCGGCTACGACGTATTGTGTTATTCAACTCACTAGCAGCTTCGTTAATAGAAGCTGGGGGTTTAGACGTACTCCGGAATCCATGCCCCGGCCGCAGTCGAAAAGACCACGGGTGTATTGTCGCTATTGCGAGTGTCACCTGGAGCATAATCATTTGGGGTCACCTCCATACTTTTAACCGTTTTACGTCTAGTTTGGACGTCTTTGGCAACTGGAACCGATAAGCTAACGACTAGACCTACATTAAGCACTTATCATTCGCGATCGCTTCTATCCTGGGGGTTGGAATTCGAAGAACCTCTTGACTGGAGCATCGTTTTCCCATCCTTCGGTGTCTTTGAGCCAGCGTAGTCTTCTTGTTTTGCGACTAGGACTCGTCTTCGTATAGGGAAACTGGTAGAATCAGTGTTTTGCAGAGCATGTATTATATCTCTATCGGTTGCCACTAGATGGCCGAAATTAAGCAGTGTTGGGCGCCGTAAGTGCCTAGATGGAGGTCCACATGGGATCTCGGTACACCGCGTGTTGTTGACAAAAAAAGCGCCACATGGGCATTTTTATTTATTTGTATCGATCCTTTGAAAAATAAAATAAAAATAATATTTCTTCTTCGAAGTTGGAAGTGTCATTCATGGAGTTTATGTTTATTCCGAGATAGACAAACTCCTGGACTACCTCGAAGTTATTGCTGTCAACTGTGATATTGTGTTCTAAGTGATTTGTTGACAACATGGTCTTGGTTTTATTCTCATTTACTTTGACATCAACTCGGTCCGCTTGTACTTCGATTGCCCTCGAGTCGTCTGCATTTCTCAGTAGCTGGGTTAATTTGTTGAAGATATTTTGACGCTTCCTCTGCACACTATCTGGTCTAGTACTATGTACTTGCCGAAATCCGGTAAACGTTTGAAATAGTTCGGATCTACTATTTGTCCCGAAATGCACATTGCATCGCGTATTTTCCAGCGTTGTGGGACATAGCTGGATTAGTTTAAGTGATATTCCGAATTTGATCATCGCCCCTTAGAACTTAAGATGGTTATTGCTATCATGTCCGGCTTTGAAGGCGTTGGTCTTATCTGTTAGACATTCACAGATTTCGCTGGATAGCATCATAAGCGCGACATTTAGTAGCCATATGTCTCGAACTGCAACCAACTTCAGACTGCTATAATTTCCAAACCGTTCATGACAGTGAGCTCAAATTTTGACACATGACAGATAATTTTATTATTTACAAGCCTTTTAAACGATTCGTGTCTCAGTTGTGTTGAAAAATTTTTATCCGCGATGGAATTCAAACGTGATAGTGTGATTGCTTTATATTTGGCTGGAAAACCACAAGTAGCTATCGTTAGAGCCCTCCAGCACCTCAACGTGAATAAATCATTTGTGTCTCGAACCATAGCTCGTTACCGTGATACTGGCAGCGTTGCAAAACGCCATGGAGGTGGTCATAAAAAAACAGCAACATCGGCAGAAATGGTTTGGAAAGTGAAGGCTCGAATTGAGCGAAATCCGCGTCGAAGTGGAAGAAAAATGGCTCGTGAGCTCAACATATCGTTGGAACGGATGCAACACATATTGAAAAATGAGCTTGGGCTCAAGCCATTGAAATTCCAAAAAGCACACGATCTTACACCGCAACAGAAAAAAGTTAGGGTCCAAAGACCGAAGGAGTAGCTACGCTTGCACGAAAGTGGTGAGTTACCGAATTTGTTTTTTTTCCGATGAGTCGCTATTTGTTATCGAGCAATATGTCAACAAACAAAATGACTGAGTGCACTTGCCAGAGAGGTCCTTCGAAAATCTACACCTTCGGACGGCCACCAGAAAGCGGGCAGCAACGATGATGATGATTTAGGCTGCCATAACCGCCGATGGCCGCTCTCCGCTCGTATTTTTGGACCGTGGCGTCAAAATTAATGCGATCGTATACCGTGAAACTGTCTTAGAGGCAGTATTGAAGCCTTGGGCAAACAATCATTCCGATCGGAGACCGTGGACATTTCAACAAGACTCGACACCGTCTTACAAAGCGCGAGTCAACCAAGATTGGTTAAAAAACAATATTCCACACTTCATTTTTTCAACACAATGGATTGCAAATTCTCCGGATACAAATCCGTTGGATTTCTCTGTCTGGGGTATTTTGAAGGCGAAGGTTGGCACTAAAAATTCCCAAAGTTTGGACCACCTCAAACAAGCACTTCGCCGGGAATAGGCCAAAATACCGCAGAGCCACTTGCGTGCAGTGTGCGATGCTTTCTTCGGCCGTCCCAAGGCCATTATTCGCGCCAAAGGTGGACATATTGAAAACTACTGGTACAATTTGAAAATTGATGTATTTTCCAACATTTTTTGCTTTGGCACAATAAAATTTATCAAAACATAAAAAAAGTATAGCATTTTAAACAGTTAGAGCTCGAGTCATTCACCCTGTAGAATCGCCTTTACTATAGATGAGGCATCTGAAGTTATCAGAGCCGGTGGCCGTATTGGTCTTCATCTTTCTTTAAGCTGCTGGGAGAGGGACTATTTCTTTGTTGGCTAGAAGAGTTTTCGGGCTATTCGCAGGGCCTTTTCGTTGCGCAGTTAGACTCTGAATTTGGCTACAGCGTTCGCTGCTTTGAAAGTGCTTACATACAGAACGCTGGATGCGTTCCTTGCACATATTAACTCTGAGTCGATTTATTTGATGGTTCTACAATACCATATGGAGAATGCTAGGTTGATGTGTTTATCCGCCTAGTGTTACTTATCACAGTTTAGCTGCTGCATAGTCAATAAGCCAAAAGCCATTCTCTGTTGTCGTTTCATGGAGGCACTACTTTCCACTTTAACCGAAGAAGTACATAACACAAGCGCTAAATTATCCCGACAAGACTAACTGAAGTTGTGATATTGGAAATAATGGGTAGTATTGTAGTTAAAAGGTAAGTCAAGTACAAGTGAAATATGTATGCCCTCCATCAAACCTTATGCCAAGAATCTAGCCGCCATAATGTCATTGAAAGCGAAAAGTAATTATTACGAGACCTAGGGGTTAGCTCTACTCGCTTTTTTTAATTTCTTGTCTGCACATCGTCATTTCCGTACCCCATCCGCAAATTCACATTCGTAACCGTCTTTATAATTTGTACTTCTATTGTAAACGCTCACTACGCACTTCATTTATCACGCCGAAAATTCCACAAAAATAGTCGTAGCTAATAAATTCTTCTTTTGTGCTATTGTCTTCCGGCACACATAATGTATTTTCGCCATTCCAAATCGTTTGTCTCATCAACAAGCGTCCAACAATATTCATGACATCACCTGCAATACAAAACGACCAAGCTACGCTCCAGACAACTTCGTATTCTAATGGTTACCACCATCGTCGTCAGAAAACGACATCCGAAAGATAAATATTTTAGGCACACTTTTTGTTTGTTCTTTCAACGTATGATAATGAGAATCAGAAGTGAATTTGTAATCTTGTAATCTTGAACTCGCATAGCGTAGTCCTCTAATCGGAGGAAACAGAGCTTGCAACATTACAATGACATTAGTCACGCCCTCGTTGATTTAAGGTAATAACCTCATGTAACAAACTGATAACATGTAGATACGAATACAGATACTGCCTCATTATTATTGTGTGATTCAAATGAAATCCAAGAAAAGGGCACAGTAGGGAGCTTACTGCACATCAATCATAAACTCCAGAACCGACCCTATTAACACACACATACGAGTACATATGTATAGAGACAGATCCTCGTACAAACACCAACTGTTATAGCATCTAGATACGATTATACTCCGATCTAAGAGAGATGATGTAACTTACTTCTTAGAATTCACGTTAGATGTTTACGCAAATGCCAGAAGTGTAGAGTAAACGATTTGGTTTCAAGTCTTGTTACTGTTCTGGGAATAGTACTGGAAATGAATCTTATAGACAATCTCTTACCCGTAAATTCATGAAATTCAATGACAAGATACATTGGAACTACAATTCACATGCAAAGTGTACAAATATGATTTTCTGGAGAGATTTTACACAGAATTGATGGGAATAATGTCTATCCACTTATGGTTTGGGTTATAAAATTCGAGAAAACTCGTAAAAAACAAATACGACGAGTATATGAATAAATTTCCATTTATTTTGCAAATTTTTGTAACTGTCTAACGATTGGTGGAAAATTGAATTTGTTGCGTGAAACATTTTTTCAATTACGTTGATAAGAAGTTACAATATGCAGACATTTCCAGACGCTTTTCTCACACTCTACTTGTGGAAACTTTCATCTATCCTCGAAGTGGCAGGACTAGGATGAGGGAGATTAGTTTTTATTAAATCGAAAACCTTACTTCCACAAAGAAACCAGACAGTAGGCGAGCTAGGAAGCCGTCATTGAGTTGAGATTGAGGAGAGAAAACCCTCGAGTGTTTCCGAATTCAGCTATATCTGAACAGGACAATTACTTAGCTGCCTGGATGAAGTATCTATCTATCAAAACCCTCCCAGAATATATGTCCACCATTCGTTTGAATGTCGATACCATTATTGTATGGAATATAACATCGTTCAAATGTCCGTCGCGGCTTATCTGGGTGGCGCGCATCCGAAATGTCCAATTATCCATGACAATGGCTCATAAATCAGGCTGAATTTAACCGATGGCATGGGTGATGTTGGCCTTGTGAGCCGCTGTGGTTTGTGGCTTATTCCCACAGACCTGCGACTTCAGAAAACCTCACAACAAAATGTCTAACGGAGTCAAATTGCACGCTCTCGGTGGCCAGTACCACGAATCACTCGTGCAGAATTTCCAATGTGGCGTGAGCTGTGTGGCACATAGCGCCGTCTTGTTGAAACCATATGTCGTTCGTATTCATATCATCAAATTCAGGCCAAAAGAAGTTGGTAATCATCGACTTATAGCCCTCGCCGTTGACGGTGATGGCCTGGCCAACGTCGTTCTCCAAGAAATATGGACCGATAACGCCGCCAAACCCCAAACCCACACCATGTGGATTGGCATCGTCCCAAATTCGACAATTTTGTTTGTTGACGTACCCATTCATCCAGAAATGGGCCTCATCGCTGAAGATGATTTTTCGATGAAAATTAGGGTCCAGAGCCCATTCAGCGAACACACGTCGTTGTCTATGGTCATTTACGTTCAGCTCTTTGTTTAATTGAATTTTGGACGGGTGCAGGCCCAACTCACGACGAAAAATTCGCCAAGTTGTGGTCTGCGAAAGACCAAGTTCTTGTGAACTACGCGAAATCAACTGGCTTATCGTTTACTGAATCAGTGGACTCCAATTTATGCACCACACTGCGAATAGTTCTCTCGGTAGGACGATTATGGCGACCGTAAAATGGGCGAAGCGCGCAGAACGCTGCTCGAACAGAACACCCATTTTGATAAAACAATTTCATCATTTGCACGTGCTGTCGAACGCTATGTTCGTGCATGGTGATTTAGCAAAACAGACTGAATAAATGACAGCCAATTTGACAGGTGTAGCTTCAACAATATGGCCACTATCAACTGTCAAAATTCTGAAGTCCCTATTGGAAGACACCTTACAAAAGACGGTGATACTCAGCAAATCCCCAAAAGAAACCTAGAGAAGCATAAAAAGAACTAACGGCTTATGGCTGTCAATATTTTAATACTGGACAATTCAATTCAGACCACCTGATCATTTATAGGGCGACTAGATAAGAACGATAGGAAAAAAATTTTAAATAAAACAACAACGGTGTGAGATATAAAATTGATTCTGGCTTTGTTTTGAAGCCACGTTCATGCCATTATGCACATCATTCAAATGGCCGCCTCGCTGGCATTACTTCAAGCGGTCGGTCAAATTTTTGGTGACTCTGTCCAATATGTGCGGCGTTATTCCGGCAATAGCGTGTCGAATGTTGGCCTTGAGCTCGTCCAAAGTGGTTGTCTTGTTAACGTTGACTAAACACTTGACATAGCCCCAGAGAAAATAATCGACTAGTGTCAAATCGCATAACCGCGGCGGCCAATTGATGAACGCTCGCCGTGAGATGACCCAGTCGCCAAATGTCTCCTTCTCGAGCGTTGCGCCTCTTGTATGGCATGTAGCGACGTCTTATTGGAACCACAGCTCGGATATATCGATGTTGTCGAGATCTGACTACAGAAACTCGGCTAACATCGCTCTATACCTGAGACCATTGACGGTAACGGTGTCTCCTTCCTCATTTCGAAAGAAATAATGTCCGATGATGCCGCCATGCCATAAACCGCACCAAACAGTCAATCTTTGTAGATGCGTTGATGCTCGGCCGAATATTTTTGGATTGTGTTTGCTCCAATAATGGCAAACTTGCTTGTTGATATTGCCGCTGAGCCAAAAAGGGGCCTCGTCCGAGAAGATGATTGTTTGGATCCGGACCTGTCGCCAACATTTCCAGCGCCCAATTAGCGAACTCACGGCGTTGTCTATGGTCCTCCGACTTGAGTGCTTGCATCAGTACAATCTTTTACGGATGTAGGCCCAAATCCAACCGCAAAATAAGCCGGGTTGACTCACCTGCTATGCCTAATTCAGCTGGTCGACACCGAATCGACATTTGTGGATTTTCTTTGATACTGTCTTCTTTATTTCGCACCAATCTTGGTGGCAAAAGAGTCTACTCACGCCCAAACTTTTCCACGTTGCTACGAATTGCCTGCCCGCTGAAGCCATGATGGCAACCGACCTCACGACGAAATTCACGTTGCGTATTTACAGCTTTTCGGTTTATTTTTTAATATTTCCACACGTTCGGAAAGCGTAAAACGATGCATGATGAAATGGAAAACCTTACTGAATATTTTGACAGCTGGATGTCATTGATAACTTTGACAACTGCTGAAACATAACAATTGGAAAAACTATCATTGCTATCTAGTCACCCTTTATGACATAAAAGCGGAAGAGGACTTAAGGTTATTTCGTACGGCAAAAGCGTCTGTGTCTTTCATCAAGTGATCTTTCCAAAAACAGAAATGGGTTCACGGATTGTCAGTGCCTTTAAGCACACGAATCGACAAATACGTAAATTGAAATAATGTCCTCAGATTGGTGGCACGATGCAATGTTTGAGTAAATTCACTTCATCTGGTTGAAATCACCGGCCAATATCGATTAGAAAAAACTATTCTCTGATTTCGCCACCCTTTCGGCAGGCAATCTCATACTCCCTCGCAGTTCGAAGTCGGAAAAATTCGTGGGTCTGTGTCCTCAATGCAAGAACTAAGATCCATCCACAGCTGGATCACCACTAAATATTCACATTGAAGAAGACCAGCAATATTAACAGGCCCCTATCTATGAAATACTCATATTAGTACCGCAAGGCAGCTCTGAGTTATAAACCTTTTTTATGTCTATAACTTGGATTACAAAAAGTTTGCCTAGAAGGCTTACTGTCAAATAGGCTCTGCTACCATTCATCTGTTTCCCACTAGGGCTTGATGATAGGTGAAAGCCTTGCGGACACCGCATACTTCATACAGTGACCAGAACTACCTGCAATAAAACATTCCACCTGGAAAGCTAGCAAGTCTTCGGCTAAGGCAATAGTGGTTGATTGTTACATTATTTGTTTGAGTGACGTAGTGCTCGGCATGAGTTGCCTTATTGATTCATTTGAGTAGAAATATGCAGGTTTGCTTAAGAGACGTAAAGACGAATTTACTCGCATTTTTAATATTACAGTCATTTTCACAGTCAGGTTGAACAACTTGATTTGACGTGGTCTGACTTCTAAAATGACAGAGGGCGTCAGCAAACGAAAGAAAATGTTGCCGAGGTTATTTAAACCTCCTCCAATCAATTGTTTTTTCTACAAGACAATACACTCAAATCAAGAACCCTTTTACTATGATAATCCCGATAATCATAGAAATTTTGCTCCGTAGAAAATATGGTTCAGGCGATTTTCAATAAGTCCATCAAAATACAATACGTCATTAGTATTTCACACCAATCTGACCCTAAAAACGGAAGAGGAGGAAGAGGAAACAAGCCTGTTTTAGGAACCTAAAAAAATTTGAAGTTCATAAATAACAGATGGCGCAAAAGGCATCACCCTATCGGAAGATGCTATAATTTTTGCAAATGGTGGCAAATGTCAATTCTACTTTGACAAAATACACGTCAAGAAGACATGAATCACTGTACTCCTAAAGAACGCGGAATAATCATTACGATTTTTTGCGGAATAATTCATCAGTAGTGTTGACGCAGCGTGAATTTCGGCGCAGATTTCCTGGTCGTCCGACAGCAACTGGGAAAACGCTACGAAATTTGGCCGCTCACCTAGAAGAGTTTGGGACAATACGAGATGCTGCCAGGTCTGGCCGGCCCCGAAGCAGCCATTCTGCTGAGAATATCGCAGCTGTGGTTAAAGATGTAAAATGTTCCTTCGCAAAGTGCAGACAGTGCATCAGCTGTTAGCTGTTAACCACCAAGCTAGTGTAACCAACGCTCAAGCCTAATCTCTCGTCTAGGCAATTTGCATTTGCCGGCAAAATCACCTGATTTAACCGTTCGAGACTTCTTTTTATGGGGTTTTCTGAAGTCACGAGTTTATGTCAACAAGCCTCAGACTATTGAAGCTCTCAAAGAGAATATCTGCCAAAAATGCGAGGATCTATGTATTGCCGGAAGTTCTGGCAAGAGTGATGGAAAATGCCACAAATCGGGACCGAATTGTCATCAATTCTGGCGGCGCCCGCTTAGCCGATATCATTTTTCCCGACTTAATAAAAAAAGAGCAGAAGCAAAGTTTTTCATTCATAAAAAAAATTACAGCCAAAGCACATTGGAAGTCAACTTTTGTGCCACCTTGTAGAAGAGTTCGTTAATACAATCCTTGAATGTATCTTAGCTCTGGTTTTATGGTATGTCGTCTAATGAATTGACACCAGAGCTCCGGTATTCAGTGAAACGGCGAAGTATATGTATCTGTCGCGACAGCCAAGCGTCCAAACTAGTTCGAGAATGCAAGGCATCTCTTAACGCAATCATTAGCCTGAATTAACAGAGCTTTTGTTAAGCCGTAGGTCTAAATTGATTTACCAGAAACGGACTTGAAAATTAACAGCGCAGGCAAGACTCAAAACAGTTCTTCTTAGGATTTAAACCTGCGTTTGGACTATCAATATCCTAAGTTCCACTAACAGCTGGGTATTTTGTAGATGATACGACTCACAAGAATTAGTTAAGCCAAGCGGAAGCATTCGCTGTCCTAAAAAAGTCAGCAGAATTCTTATTGTCCGCCGGAAGAAAGTGAGATCCGGCTTGCATGGAGTTTCTGAAGTTACAACACACTAACGATTGCTGAACACAATTACTTACCAAAAGAACCTACAAGTATAAAGATTAGAGCCTTGTCAATAGACATGTTCTAATGGATAGGCAATTGAAGTCAAGGAGTACTTGAATCACAATAACAAGTTGGCCAGTAACACCGAAATTTGAAGGATGAAATTCAATTACATAATTACAAGACCAGAAAGTATAAACTGTACTCTAGCCCAGACACTGACGCCTCACTGATGATTTAGCCCTTGAGCTTCCCAAATCCACTAGAGGACCTACTGCATTGTGGATCGCATTCTTATAATTTTATATAAAAAAAGAGAAATCGCTTTTAATTTAATAGGTATGCCTATTGCAATGGTTGAGTTCAACGACTACCACACCAGAGGTATGGGTTCAATGTCCAAGACTTATACTGGAAAACAGAAATTGTTTCTGATGGCACTACCCACCTACAGAAGTAAGCCTCCGACAATTTTTGTTTCGTTCTACTGCAGTTCGACTGAAAACCGTAGGTCCCTTTCTCTATGCACAAAGCGATAAAATGAACAATACCGTTAAAAAAAAAAACACAAAACGTTGTTCGCGGCATCGAAGATTACACTTTAATAACGAATCTGAGTTTGGTGTGAACAAATTAAGACAGCAAATTGAGGACTTTATTCGTTCTGCAGCAACACTGTTCACAGCAATGCGTGCAGAAACAGACGTGTAGCAGTCCATCGAATGACAAAAAAGATGCTAAATTGTATTACTTTGCTATTCAAGTACATGCCGTTTGTATCAAGATTAAAAATAGCAAAGCATCGCAAGCAACGAATCCGCGTGTTTGCTTATAAAGTAAATCTAACAACAAGGTTGCCTGTCAAGTCAAGCTACTGTTCTACTTGAAGTTTTCAACATATTTGTTCAACATACAAGTAGCCTAACATCTCATACTTAAACAACACTGTGGATCCATGCAAATTTACTTTGATCTACTGTCGGTAATTCATACAACTTCGTGATTTTTATGACGTCAATCGGGGGAAAGCGATCCATTGAACAGCGTAGAGACTTCGTACAACATACTCTCTTATTGCTGCAATAGCAGCAGCCCATCAGAAGAATAAACGTAATGAAAGAATCTCGTCATCGTAAATATAATAAACTCTCACTCCTCCACCGGAAGTCGGGAATAAATTGTAGGCCCCTCTCATTGTGCATAATATAGCAAGACAAGCTGCACAGTAAGTGGAAGAGACTTGGCTTATCACGCCAACAGTTTATTTATTTTTAAGTGAAAGTGTGGGTAAAGATCAAATTTTATCTGTCCGTCGGGGGTGGCAACAGATGGTGTTTTGCCGGCAAATCTTGCGCAAATTTTTGGGCCAAGTCCGCAACTCAAAAGACTCTAGAAGTCTCAAGGTGGCTCGTCGTTCTATCGCAAAATGGTGTTCGTCAAATTGGTGCACTACCCAAGGCACTACAGACACAAAAATTATATTTGTTCGTTGTATTTTTCATTTAAGTTTCACCGCCGGACCCTATTTCTTTAAAACGAGTCCACTCCCAGTAGAGATCGATACCGGCCCATGTTCATTGCATACAACTTTGGGGATGACATTGATTCAGACCCGATGTGGGCGCTTCGAAAACATAATTTTGGGGTCCGACTTATTAATTGGCTTCCAAAATCATAAGATTTGATACCTACAAATTAGGTAGTTAAAAAGTAAACAGGACTTTTTAAAAATAGTTATTTCTAGTGAGGCCATCTATTGGCAATTACATAAATCGGATAGGTAGATCACTGGTGTACTGTCAAAATTTCATGACATTTGGACGGATAGAAGCGGTGTTATTGCGTCTGAAGTGACAGTACCCACGTTTGTGTCATCGGTGCAAAAATGAGCATTGAGCAAATATTGCTCATTACATCATCACAAAAACTCCCTTTACAACATCATGAATGGTGATGAAAGGTGGTATTTTCAATATGAGCCAGAAGCTAAGCGCCAAAATGCCAAGTGGAAAACGCCAGACGAGCCAAAACCCAAAATCTGGTTTGGAGAAGTCAAAAGTGAAGACAAAGTTGATTTGTTGGTTTACGATTCCAAGGGCCATTACCCAGTTAATGCACAATTCTATGTTGGTGTTTTGAAGCGTTTGGTGCAATGTACTCATCATATTCGGCCTGAATATCGCGCAGAAGGAAGTTGGCGTTTGTTACACGATAATGCGCCATCTCATCGATTGACACTTGGGCCCCGTTTTTTTGGATAAAAATCGCATTTTAACTGTCAAACACTCCCCATATTCGCCTGATTTTGCACCGTGCAACTTTTACCTTTTCGGAAAAATGAATTTGCTGATGAAAGGACCGTGTTTTGTGAGTATAGAAGCCCTCCAAAAGGCTTGTTCCAATATCCGACGATCTAAAACACTCATTCGGCATGATTTTAGACCGTCCAAATCGCTGTATTGAGTCGGATTTTCGATGTTTTCAATTTGGAACGCAACACCTTTTTAAACTGGCAACAGTTTGTCAATGTGACAGCTGAAAGTTCATTTGTGGTTAGTACGTTTTGCCATTTTACGACGAATAGATTAACGCCAGAGCAACGCATGCAAATTGTGCAAACTTATTTTGAGAACCATGGTTCGATTCGTCAAACTTATCGTTTGACATAATCGTCCATCTGAGCAAGATCTTGGCTTAAAACCTTATAAGATGCAGCTTGAGACCGCGTGACCATTATACGCGTCGTAAGTTCCATGAATGCTTAATTCTCAATTTCAACGCAAAATTGTGTTCTCCGATGAGGCCCATTTTTGGTTAAATGGATATGTAAATAAGCAAAATTGCCAAATTTAGAGTAGAGAAAGCCCAGACGTCTTTGTCGAGATGCCCTTACAACCATTAAAACTCACTGCTTGGTGTACTTTATGGGCTGGTGGAATCATCATCTTTAAGAACGATGCCGGCCAGAGCCGTCAATGGAGAGCGCTATAGAAACATGGTTTCTGACTTCTTTGTTCCTCAGTTGAATGACATTGACGTGACTGAGCTTTGGTTTCAACAAGATGGCGCAAAATGCCATACGGCGGGCGACATCATTAATTTATTGTAGGAAACATTGGCTGAGCGCATAATTTCGCGGAATGGACCTGTGAACTGGCCTCCACGATCCTGTGATTTCACACCTTTAGATTACTTTCTTTGGGGATATGTGAAGTCACTAGTCTATGCCGATAAACCAGAGACGTTGGACGATTTGGAAGTCAACATTCGCCGTGTTATTGCTGATATACGGCCCCAGTTGCTCGATAAAGTTGTCGAAAATTGGGCTTCACGACTGCGCTTCATTCGAGCTAGCCGTGGCAAGCATATGCCCGATATCATATTTATGCACTAATGGAGTAAAATTATCTATTAAATAAAGCTAATACCACAGACATTAACATTAGCTTCAAGTGTTTTATTTTATATTGAATTTGTATACTTCTAAAAAAAACACACCCTTTATATGTTGTTTCCAGTGTGATTATATGGAGTCACCGGAAGCCAGAAGTTAGGTTTATTAATGTTATTCTTAACAAGCAGCCATCGTTGCTCTAAATACTCGTATATCCACAATTGGAAGACCAGGATGACCTATTTAATCGCATTGAACGAATTGAATTAAGTGAAAAAACGCCCATTACGCAATACACGTACCTAAAGACGTGCCTAAAATTAAATTAACATTTACGCCAACAGACTGCCAAACAGTCAAGCTAATTGACATTGTAGTGTCAGCTTGAAGGATCTACTGACTTTGACAACGACTTGTCTATGAAACGACTCTACCGAATATTAAAGTTAAATTTTTCAAGTATTTCGAGATTGAGGAATAAATCTAGACTGAAACAATGGTGAACAAGCCCCCATGTATCGTTGTTTGCACCGACGTTCAAACATGTTTGCGTTTTTCAGTGCATGAATACCTACAGGGACTACTGTACCTAGTTCTGCAATACTAAAGCAGGTGTCAGTCACTTTTGTTTGATTTTTCTCTCCTCTTTCAATGACTCAACTTGATGTCATATATATGTATATGTATGTCTCTCACATTTTGTAAAACAAACTGGTTTTTGTGAAAAGTAAAGACAAAAAAAAAAAATCAAGTTTTGCCAAAATACGAAAAGGAAGAAACGGTTTGCTAAATTCTAACCGGTTCCTCCAAATCCTGTCGCTAATTCACTTTCAAAAAGAAAAACATCAGGTAACGACGCACGGTTCCAATCGTCCGTCCGTCTTCTTCTTCTTTCTTGAAGGCAAATTCAGACTAAAAACTTAATTCGCAGCAAAAAATAAGACTTCTTTCGAAGCCATGATGTCATCCAACTGTTGCTCTATTGTCCAACCTCATTTAGCACGCAAATTATTGACAAACAAAGCCATCTCAGCCCTCTCTACTGGCTTTTGAAACACCAGGCTAGCGACCAACCCTATTACGTGTTTCAAAAGATACGCACGATACTATAAAACAAAAAACCAAACTAAACTAAACCAAAACCAAAAGTTGGCCGCCGCTACTCTGCCCTTCCTCGCTCGTTTAAAACAATCGAAAGGAAAGGAAATCCGACCACAGACCGATGACATCATAAATGCGGAGTAAATAACGCAGAAACTAGTTTCAAATGACGACCACGCTATGTCGACCCGAAAAATGAAGGGAAAACACGCCAAATTCATGCTACGACTATGCTATAATCCAAGGGTAAGTGTAGATTTTTGCGTGTATCTGTAGTGATTTATTATGTACGAATATGTTTTGTTATGTTGGAATAAAATTGGCCGGCCCGTAAATTTAATCCAGTCTATACGTACTCTAAGCACACTCACAGAGCACATCCACAAGATAAAACATACGGATGGATTCTGTTAAAGCTCCATTTCCTTTTACAGCACAGGCACGGAAAAGATAATACACAGACAAAGCGTCCCACAGCCCAGCATCCCCTCATAGATACATTTATACGTCACAGAGGACCACACAACTTACAACAGAAAGACACACATTTACAAGAGCGTAGAGGAAGCTTTCACTTTTATGCGGACGGGCAACTTTAAAATTTCATTTTCACTTCATCGCAGTTGTACAAATATGCTCGCTTGCAGATACGAAATGCTCGTACTCTCAGAACAAAGCATTCATTTGACTTTTATGACATGTAAACAGTTTTAATTAAGCTTCAAATAAATTGAAATTACTCACCAATTCGATTACTTTCAAGAGTAGGCGATTGTTAAGTTCCATTTTTAAGTTTAGTTGGTTTTTTTTTTTTTTTGTATCTATTGGGAACACGTAGTCTTTTTTTTTTCTAAATTATTCTCGGTGAATACACACGCACCAGAGGAATTGATTTTGTACAAGCTTACTCCACGAAAGTTGGCTGTTAACTGAATTTCCTGGCGGCAACGATGTTTATCAGGGCGATTGCTCAACGAAATCCAAAACTGCTAGACAAATCGTGACGCGACGACAAGCAACAAGACACATAATAGTCCGCAACAAGTTGCTGGGGATGAGCTTAATGCTGCTGGTGTTGGTACTTGGATCTTGATTGTTGAGTCTTGCAGAGCGGTCAGCGGATGGTGTTTGCTTCAAATTTAAATGTGGGTTTAGTAATAGGGTTGCCAAGTATCAAATTATTTTGACGGCTGATGTTTTTTTATTATTGTTTTAGATGGATATCAGATGAGGTACCAATTCATAGTCTTTAGTCAAACTATGCCCTAGATCAGGGCTGTCCAGACTTTAATCGTGTGCCGGCCAAAATGAAATTCAACAAGAACTGGCGGGCCATCGAAACAAAAACAAAAAAAATCATTCATATTATTTTATTTTTTTTGTTTATTTCTTTCCTATCTCTTTATGTCTTTCTTTCTTTAACCCATATCGGCACAATGCTCGATAAGTCGAACACTTGAATTCCATTTTCTTTTTGTTAATTTTTTTGGTAGCTTTTCAGAGTTAAGACGCCAAGTTTTTACATTATTTGATAGCAGGGAATATTTTTTATACAAGTATCTTTATATACAGTATTGTTCGAAACCTAAGCAACTTTTTCTTCCAAATTATTCGAAGTCGAATATTTATGTATTTGTTATTATTTTTACAACTAAGATAATTTTAATTTATTACAGTTAGTACTTAGATAAGTTTAGAAAAAACAGAAATAAAAAATCAATTCAATCAATGAAAAAAAAATAAATAAATGCAAACTCCTCTCAAAATCCAGCTGTTCGAAACCTAAGCAACTTCTACGTAAACACAACTTTTCAGCGAAAAACGGTACTTTACGGTAATATTTTTGCGACTTTTTTGCAATTTTGCATGCAACGCCTTTTATTTAAATTAGTTGAGAGCATTTGTTGTGTAAAGAGATTCGAGTTCACATCCGTTTTTTCGATTGATTTATTAATTAATTATGGCGCGTACACAGTATGAACAAATGATTAAAAATAAAATAATTAAGTGTTATAAAAATGGAGAATCACTAATATCAATAGCTAAAAAGTTCAATATCAACAAATCTATTATTTCACGGCTTATTAAGAAATATAGAACAATTGGAACAACCGAGAAAGTGAATTTCGGTGGACGTCCTCGCAAAACAACACGTCGGATCAATAGAAAAAAATTCTCCGTTTGATCACAAAGAACCCTTTTATGTCATCGAGAGACATTGCGAATGAATTGCAACTCAACGTTAGTTCCAGCACTGTTAGAAAACGTGCACTGGAAAATGGCTTAAAAAGTTATTCGCCATCTAATAAGCCTTTATTAACAAAGAAACATTTAAAAAAAGGTATACCTAAAAGAACTTTAGTTTCTTGTCTCGAATGTTAAAATTTTAAAACACTTTCAGATTAGATTTTGCAAAAGCGCTTATGAATCCCCGGTATTGCAAAGGCACAGTTAAGCATGGAGAGGGGAGTGTAATGGCGTGGACTTGCTTCTCTGCGAATGGAGTTGGACCTTTTTGCCAAATAAACACTATAATGGCTCGATTTGTCTACCGTGACATCTTGCAAGATCAAATGCTACCATACGCCGAATGGAATATGCCACTTCGATGGGTGTTTCAGCATGACAATGACCCGAAGCATTCATCGAAGCTGGTCAAAGAATGGCTGTCGACCAATGGGATTCTGGATTGGCCAGCCCAATCCCCCGACTTGAATGAAAATCTGTTTGGCATCTTAACGCGCAGAGTTGGGAATCAACGCTTCAAAAATAAGGATGAGCTCATGACCTGTTTGAAAACGGAATGGAAATCGATACAAACTCCACAATACAAAACCTAATTAAATCTATGCCCCGTAGATGTGCGGAGGTAATCACAAATAAAGGTTATCACACTAAATATTAAAAGTTGCTTAGGTTTCGAACAGCTGCATTTTGAGAGGAGTTTGCATTTATTTATTTTTTTTCTTTGAATGAATTGATTTTTTATTTTTGTTTTTTCTAAATCTATTTAAGTACTTACTTTAATAAATAAAAATTATCTAAGTTCTAAAAACAATAAGAATAATTTAGAAGAAAAAGTTTCGAACAATACTGTATATAATTCTACTGTACGTGTGTATGTCATTGAACTCCTCCTAAACGGCTGAACCGATTTAAATGAATTTTTTTGTATGCGTTTGGGTGGCGCCCTGTATGTTTTAGATTCACAAATCAGGCCGGCATATGGCGCTACAGTCGGTATCTAGGTTATTTAAAATAGCCGACCTGCATATTCCGCGGAACGCAATGAAAGGGCGGCAACGTTGGCTTGGGTAAAAAATATCGATATATCAAAATATTGATATTTTTCAAAACATATATACACTTGCGGTCATAAAAACCGTACCATATCAAAATGATTGAAAAATTGTTAATAACTACGATAATAATTTTTATAATGAAATGAAATTTTTGTTGAGTACTCCGCAGTAGTTTATGTATTTCTATCTAATTTCCATCTGTTTATTGAATGTTTGAAAAAAGATATTAACAAAGAAAGAAAAACCAGTTAATTTTCTTATTTTTTTTAAATATTTTATTACAGTAATTGGTTAACAAAATCAAACGATACATTTTTTATGTACATATGTGTATATAAGATGTTAAGATATGACACTTTAACCAAAAAATTATCAAAACCGAGTTGCTCCTCCTTTGGCAGTTATAACCGCTTTTATTCTAGAAGGCATCGAGTTTACTAGCAGTTCAGTAATATCCCTTGAAATTTCAGTATTCCATACATGTTCCATATAAACCTATCTTCCGTAGCCGTCGGCGTATAGTTTCGGCGCTTAGATCAACTTGATGAAATTCACTCAGCTCTGCTCTCATACGGACAGCACTTTCATGCTAATTCGTTGTAATACATTGTCCGTCTTATGGGCTGTTTTACGTTTTCGTCCCGAGGCTTTTTTCCTTTCCAGTGGATCCAAATTTTCTTTTTTCTTCATCAGTTGAATGACAGCATTCTATTTTAACCGCAATCTCACGATAGCCAAGCCCTTCTTCGACTAAAGTCAATATTTGAACTTTTTCTTCCCGAGTCAGTTGATGATATTTAACAGACATTTCGCTTTTTTTTATTTGTCACCGTTACAACTCAATTCAAACGGATTTTTTTTGCACTAAATACGAGGCCGAACTCCGCTATGGGGAATAGCCTTTATTAGTATGGAAAAAACCCTTACGATCTAATGTAATTAGGCATTTTTTGAGAACTCATTAGGTGGTGCGGTTTTTATGACCGCAAGTTTATATATCTTTGTATATATAATTCTACTGTACGTGTGTATGTCACTGAACTCCTCCTAAACGGCTGGATCGACTTGAATGAATTTTTGTGTATGCATTCATTCAATGCATTTAATTTTTTTTTTACGCTGTGTATCGCATTTACGTAAATATTGAGCGTATTATATTCAGATATATTTATTTTTCGACATTCGTCGTCTTCGTGGACGAGGTGGAAATATTGGTCGACGGACTCGGAATTCACAATTAGTTCAGAACCGTCGGTTTATTAGATCGGCAGAAGATCAATTGACGGACAATGAAAATTTAAGAAACCAGGCTGCTATCAGACGTGCTAATGAAAGTCAAGAGCAACGCAACGAACGCCTTCGAGCTAATGCATTGAGACAAAGACTCCTCATCAAATTCGCCAATTATTTGCCATATTATTGACGACATGTTTTCCATTTCAAGCTTCTGTCCTCTGGGACAAATATAAAGATTCCATGAGCGACGACATTCTGCATCGCATTCGGATCGCTAATCAATATCCCAATATCGATTTTTCACAGGAAATATATAACGAGGCCACTCATTCATTTTGGTATGCCCTCACCTAACCGCTCAGCAACAGACATCATTAACAGTTCGATACAGTCTCTTTAACTACTTTCGTTGAAAATAATGAGCAACTACTCACTGATGAACAAAAGAATATATACGATCGAATTAATTTGTCAATTGCAGCAGAACAAGGTGGATTCTTTTTTTTGGACGCAGCAGGTGGCACTGGAAAAACGTTTCTCATCTTACTAATACTTGCGCGCATTCGATCACAAGATCATATTGCGTTAGCAATTGCTTCATCAGGTATTGTAGCCACTTTGCTTGATGGCGGACGGACTGCACATTCAGCACTAAAGTTGCCGTTGAACATTCACACAAATCCAGAGCAGTGTGCAACATAAAAAAGCATTCCGGTATGGCTAAAGTTTGTGAAAAATGCAAAATTATTGTCTGGGATGAATGCATTATGGCCCACTAGCATTCACTTGAAGCTCTCGATAGAATGATGAAAGATCTAAATAATAACACCAGTACAGCACACTGCTGCTGTCCGGTGATTTTAGACAGACATTGCCGGTCATTCCACGCGCTATATATGCGGATGAAATTAACGCATGTATAAAACAATCATATCTATGGCGAAATGTCAGTACATTACGTCTTAACATAAATATACGTGTTCAACTGCAAAACGATCCATTGGTACTATCATTCTCCGAGCAATTGCTCAACATTGGAAATGGAATAATACCATTGCATGGAGGCACACAATGCATTAAGTTGCCAGATAATTTCTGCAACATGGTAAATACGAAAGATGCTTTGATAGAAAGCATATTTCCAGATTTACAAGCTAATTATATTAATCATGCGTGGCTTCGTGAACGAGCTATTTTAGCTGCAAAAAATATCGATGTTGACGCTATTAACTTCAAAATACAACAGTCATTGCCCAGCAATGAGATATTGTTCAAATCGATCGACACTGTTACCGATCCTGACGAAGCAGTCAACTATCCTGTTGAATTTTTGAATTCGCTGGATTTACCAGGAATGCCACCACATAACTTGCGATTAAAAATTGGCTCACCTATCATTTTGCTTCGGAATTTAAATGCATCTAAGCTATGCAACGGTACAAGATTAGTCATAAAAAAAAGTATGGGCAATGTTCTTGAAGCTACAATTTTGAAAGGCAAATTTGAAGGTGAAGTTGTTCTCCTGCCACGAATCTCAATGATCCCTTCAGACTCACCCATTCCATTCAGACGTCTGCAATTTCCAATTCGCTTGGCATTTGCCATGACTATTAATAAGTCACAAAGTCAAACAATGGCGATTTGTGGGTTGGATCTAGAAAATCCGGTCTTTTCACATGGCCAATTATATGTGGCATGTTCTCGCGTTGGAAAACCGTCAAGTTTATTCATTTATACTCCTCAGGAATTGACTAAAAATATTGTTTTTATATCGCATTAAGATAAAATTAAACAAACATTATTGATTATAACGAATTGTTTTTAGAAAAATTGATGTTATTTCAAAATAAAGAGTAATGAAATTATTATATTATTTGTCTTTCATTTCATACCTTGTTTAATCTACCCTAATCGCTTGAAATATCATGCAGGACAACGTCTGTCGGGTCCGCTAGTATATATATATATTATTTCAACGCCCACCCCTCCTAATGACAACACCCCAAAAAAGACCCATTTTTAATATAATTTTTAAAATGTCAAAAAATAAATAAAACAACTAAAATTTCAAAAATGGATTAAATAAAAAGGCCTATTATGTTTTTACTGTTTTACTTGAGTCAATACAATGGGCGGCCCATATATTTAAAATCAGGTGTTCGATTTATCGAACGCTGGACGCAATTCAATTCAATTTTTTTCTTACTTGGATAAAATCACAGCTTGAAATAGCGCTTTACCGTGTGTTTGGAAGCCTAGCGATATTTCTTTAAACCGAATGTAACTGTCCGAGTTTAGTATGCCATGATTTGCAATTAAGTCAACCTTATTAGTCAGAACAATTTACGAGTGAAAGTGAAGTAGTGTAAAGTGATTTGAAAATGGAAAAAAAAAAGTACTGCAAAACTTCGACGTCGAGCTCTCACGAAATCTGAATTGATGACTATTATTGAAGACTGGAGTGACGATGAGACGGCGGTCTCCGCTTCGCCAAAACTTCATGTGATCCTCCAATCATCGCCAACTTTTTTGCTACATTTTTCAAGCAATCATTTGCCAACAACTCCTTCGTACCAGATCCCTCTTACTTCAATGATCTACCAAATTTCTCCATTGGTCCCTTTCTCACTCCAAATTTCGATCCTGCAATTATTGAAGAAAAGTAACAAAATCTTAAAGATGAATTTGTACCTACCTGGCCCAGACGGACTACCCGCCATATTTCTTAAAAAATGCTCTTCCAACCTGTCTCTACCCCTTTCCTATCTCTTACACAGGGAGAATTTCCCCAGATTTGGAAGACCTCTTTTATAATCCCGATACACAAAAAGGGATCTAAACATGAAGTTACCAATTATCGTCCCATTGCTAAACTCTCATATACCCAAACTCTTTGAAAGCATTTTATACGAAGCGTTAAGCTTCAAATGCAAGCCTTTTATTTCACCCCGACAACATGGTTTTCTAAAAGGTAGATCAACTACCACAAATCTAGTTGAATTCGTGTCTTTTGCACTCTCAGCCTTAGAAAATGGCAAAGAAATCGATGTTATCGCAACTGATTTCACTACAGCATTTGATAAGATATCTCATAAATTGATCCTTTTCAAATTGTCTGCTCTCGGCTTTGAGCCTCTCTTTTTAAAATGGATTTCTTCTTACCTGGTAAACCGATATTATAGTGTTCGGTTTAGATCCGCCCTTTCTGTTCCATTCCTGGCCTCATCTGGAGTTCCACAAGGCAGTCATCTTGGCCCTCTTCTCTTCATTCTTACTATCAACGATGTTGAGAGTGTGATTAAGCATTCCTCCCTCTCCCTTTACGCTGACGACACAAAATTTTTTAGATCTATTTCCTCTCCCCAGGACTCTGCCCTTCTTCAAGAAGACCTTGATCGGTTTCAATCTGGTGCCTCAAAAACTGCCTAGATCTTAATATAGCCAAATGTCAATCAATAACCTTCTCACGTAAATGCAACCCGTTTCCTCCCCGAATTTATTTTCTCCATGGTCAACCAATTCCCCTGGTTCAGTCTTTCCAAGACCTTGGCATATTATTCGACAGTGAGTTTAATTTCCGTTCGCATATCGATAAGATGATCCTCAAAGCCAACTCATCACTTGGCTTTATTAAACGGTGGTCCAAGGAATTTTCCAACCCGTATGTAACCAGATCTCTCTGTATTACCTTTGTTCGCCCCCTGCTTGAGTATGCCAGTCAAGCTTGGTCCCCCTTTCACCGGGTTCGAACCTCTCCCTTTTTCATTTCCACCTGAGCACTCCTCGTCTTAAACAAGATCTCCTCCATCACTTCCTTGGTCACTAGCTCTTAAGTCTTTCTGTTAGTTTTTAAGTTAGATTAAGCTTGTATTAAGCCAATAATTGGGGGCCTCAGCCCCCACCAAAATTAAAAAAATTAAAAATTACAATTATACCACCAGACAGAGTTGACGAAAACACCGATGAAGAAGATTTTGATGATAATGTTATACCTATGCATGAAGTGAGTATATTCATAATTATAATCATAAAACAAACTTTATCTCGGATGATACTTTTACAAGTCTGAAAATATAGTGGAGTGTGCGGGAACGTTTGTCCTGGATGCAGTTGAAAAAGCTACTGGAGTTTATATAGATCCTAGTGATCACGTTGAAGGAGGAACAGTAGCGGATATTGAATCTTCGTTAGATTCAACATCATCTGCGGTAAAATGTTCTTCCAAAATGCAGCGAATCGAGACAAAACCGAAACCAAACAAATTTTGTAAACCTTTGTCTGCTTTTAATAAGCCAAAGTGAGAAGGAATCCCGAGGGACAATTTGAACCACTCGAGGATGTTAAGAAAAACTTGGCCGAAAACCTTAAAGATATAACGCCATTTGTGTTATTTGCACTCTTTTTTGATAATGAAGTTTTCGAGCTGATTATAAAAGAAACAAATAGATATGCTGCGCAGAAGAACTCCGATTTTTGCGTCGACAGCGTGACATTAAAGCGGTTTCTTTGTATTTTAATTCTATCTGGATATCATACTTTACCAACAATTCGCGACTATTGGTCGAACAACTCAACTTTAGGTGTGCCTATTGTGAAATTGTGCATGCCCAGAAATAAGTTTTTTGAAATCAAGAGGTTCATCCATTTTAGTAATAACTACAACCTTAATACGAAAGATAATACGAAAGATAAAATGGCTAAGGTAACAACTGCTAATTATTTACTCAACTTGACTTTTTAACTCTATTTTATTAAATAAGGTTCGTCCATTGTTTGAAACTATAAACAAAAAATTCATGCAATTTAGTATTTGGGAGGAAAAACTATCGATGAACAAATGGTTCCATATTTTGGCCTTCATTCCTGCAAAATGTTCATACGTGGCAAACCCATCCGCTTTGGATACAAATTGTGATATCTTTGTTCGTCAGCTGGTTACCTTTATAGCTGTATACCACATGCTGGGTCACCGGATAAGTATGATAAGCAGCTTGGTTTAGGAGCTGATGTAGTTTTACACTTGCTGGACAATGTTGAGTATCCAAGTCGCCACATAGTTTTTTTTTTGACAATTTTTTTACGTCCTACTACCTAATGTGCCTTTTATCTGAAAAACGATTATGTCCAACAGGGACCGTACGAGCAAACCGTATTGGAGGTGCACAACTTAAAACCGGAAAGCAACTGGAAAGAGGTCACCATGATTTCCAATTTGATAGCAGTAATAAGGCTTTGATTTGTCGTTGCCACAAACTTTGACCAGATCCTGCCAATGGTACCTGTTAAAAGATGGAAAAAGCAAAAAACAAGCAAAGGAGGGGAAATCGTTGAACCTGGTCGTTACGTTAACTACAATTAATCCCAGCTAATAAAAAATTACAATAAAGGGATGGGCGGAGTGGATCTTCACGACAATGCCGTGCAGAATTATTACTAGAATCAGATCTAAAAAATGGTATTGGCCATTATGGATCTCAGTTTTGAATTCTGCTGTTGTTAACGCATGGAAACTTGACTGCTTCAATCGTTGCTATATTCTTCATCAAAAAGACTTTCTGGTGGAGCTTGCTTATTCTTTGTGAATGACAGGGGATGAAAAGGAATCTGAAGACGTTGAAGAAAGCGAAGGGAGAGACGTCAATGATTCGTCAATATTACAATATTAAATGACCGTCATCTAGTAAATCTTCCGCGATTCAGAGGACAGCATGTCATAGTTAAAATTGAGAGCAACAAGAAATGGAGATGTAAGTTGTGTCATAAGCCCAGTTCATATTTGTGCAAGAGATGCAACATCGCACTTCATACTGATTATTTTGAATCCAATGAATATTTTGTTGTCATGTTTTATAAAACATTAGCTTTATACTGAATAAAATATAGCATTATAATAACTAAGTTTTTTTTTACATAGCACAGAGCCCAGCGTTCGATTAACCGAACAGTGGCCCAATTTTACCTTTCTGTTCGAATTTCATCGAGATACTCGAAAAACAAAAATCCTTGCGACGATATGGGTTAACAATGTTATCAATGTCAACATCAATATTCGTCGTTGCCAAGCGCATTGCGTTAATAAGTGACTTATCTGATAATGAAGACCTGTATTTTGATTTAATAAATTTCACGCTTGAATTAGCACTTTCACAAATATTCGCTAATTTCGGAAAGCGATCATCGAGAAGCTTAAAAAAATCTATTCCAATTTCCACTCTGGTTTTGTAGAATGGGTCGGATTGCAGGTCACATAACTCCAATTGGTAATCAGTCTTTACAATTTCAATGGCCAGTGTTAATGGATGAGTGAAAAGTGACAAATCGCACTCTATTCCTTAAAATTTATAAATCGATTTTCAAACTCCAAAATTACCTAGTCAATGTACTCTATGTGCTCAGAAAAGTGGCATCTTTCGAAAGTTCCCATCTCCATGTAAAGTTCTTTGCAACTCGAGAAAAAAGAGAGATCATTCTTTTCTAAAGACATTTTGAACAATTTAAGTTTACTTTTAAATTCATTTACATGTGTTTACCTTGTAACTTCAAATTTAATTCGTTCAAGTGTTGGGTCATATCCGTTAAAAATGCAAAATCAGCGAGGAATTGGGGATCTTGCAGTTTGTTTTCTATTTCTGTGGTATCAGATTTTATTTCGTCTTTCAGAAATACTATGTAGGATCTCTTTTCGCGGGGTAAAAAAACGCTACAAGCACTTACCAGCACTTAACCATCTGATGTCCGAGTGTAAAAGTAAATGTCCGTACGCTGGCATCGATTTCCGTTAAAAAATCGTGAAATTTACGATGAGTCAAAGCATTGTTTCCGCCCCTGATCAGATTTGTTGTTTTGACAGCCACCTTCATTGTGTCCATCTGGTGCAAAGATTGTCCACATAAAGCTTCTTGGTGTATGATGCAGTGGATTAAAGGGCAATGAATACCATTCTGTTTAAGGAGTCCAGAAAATCCTGTCACTGTCCCTGTCATCAGTCACAATACAGGAACATTTTTAAAACCCTCCGTAATCTATAACAGTGGTACTGACAGCTTCATAGATATCCTTCCACGGCACCAAATTCAACATTTCTTTCGTAATAGTATAATCTTTTGAAATGCAACGAATAAAATTTAATAACTGACTGACGTCTGTCTGGTCCGTAATTTCATCCAATCATATTGAAAAATATTCACATTCCGCAACGGAGTCACACAATTTCTTAGAAACATACTCGCCCACATCACTGTTTGCGGTATAGTGCTGCAGATTCAAATTTTTCTGCAAGCTTAGGCTGCATAAATAGTTCAGCCATTTTAATTGCACATTTTTTTTTATTAAAATTCCATCACTGAATAGTTTTTTAGCTTTGGCTAATTGTAAATAAACTTCCTAGGAGGCAGTTAAACTCAGTTAATTACACTGGTCAACAAAAAAAAAAATATTTATTTTTTATTCGGAGATAAAATTATGTGATTCGTAATCGTTGGAGTTTATAGAATCAGGAAAACTATATAAAATAGCCAGGTCACATCGGGATTTTGTGAGAAAACGCTTTTTTTGAATTTAAGAATATAACCAAAGATATAAAAATATTACCGAAAAATGTTATTTGTTGTTTCTTTGGAGGCATCTGCACTCCGTTTATAAGAACACCTCGGAGTCTATCTCATAAGCGACCAGCAGTAATCTGGCAACATTGATGGCTCCCCTTTTTTCCTTGGTACCGTTGCTCTATTGCAGCAATGTCTTGGTGGAATCTCTCGCCGTGCTCATCGCTTACATCACCCATATTTTCAGGAAAGAAATTGAGATGAGAATGCAAAAAATGAAGTTTTAGCGACATGTTGCATCCCATTTTATGATAAGCATCCAGCATTTTCTTTACGTCATCTGCATAACCTGGAGTCTTATTGTTACCTAGGAAGTTTTCTGCTACTTTCACAAATGAACACCAGGCCTGTTTTTCTAATGAATCCAGAGTAGGAGTGAAAGCTGGATCTTTTATAAGCTTTCTAATGTCTGGACTCACAAAAATACGAGTACCTTCTTTAATTTTTGCTTCGCTTAGTGATGGGAACTTTTGTTTCAAAAAATTTAAACCAGGTTGGTCTTTCTTCATCGCCTTTACAAAGTTTTTGATATGTAATAGTGGTAAAATAATACGCTGTGGTTCGATCAATGAAGGATTCCTTATTTATATTTTTCGTCACAAATAAAGTTTGTTCTTATAGGCCAATCTACTCTCATAAAGTGCTCCGATCGTGCTCTACTATCCCACTCACATAAAAAAACAACAAAATTTGGTGTAACCTAGTTGTAGTCCAAGAAGTAGAGCAACAACTTTTAAATTCGAACATATCGACCAGTTATATTTTTTATATTCAATTTTTTCCAATATAAATTTCATACCATCGTAGGTTTCTTTTAAATTCACACCAAGCGCTAGAGGTATTGAAGGAAACTTATTACCAATATTGAAGCAATACAGCTTTCAAACTAGCCTTTGATGCGTCGATGAATAGCCACCATTCTTTGGTTTAATACGAGGGCGAGTCAATAAGTCCGTGACTTTTGGATTAAAACACAGATTTTTTGATAAAAAAGTAATTTCATTTTTCAACGTAGTCTCCCTTGAGCTCTATACACTTTGTCCAACGCTTCTCCAATTTTTTTATCCCTTCCAAAAAAAATGATTTGTCGAGGTCCTCAAAATAGGCCTTTGTTTGCGAGATGATTTCATCATTGGAGTCAAATCTTTTTCCACCAAGCCATTTCTTCAGGTTTGGGAACAAGAAGTAGTCGCTCGGAGCCAAATCTGGAGAATAGGGTGGATGAGCTAGCAATTCATGGATTTTTGCCATGGCAACTGCACATGTGTGCACCCTTGCATTGTCTTGGTGGAAAAGAACTTTTTTCTTGGCCAAATGAGGTCGTTTTTTTTCAAATCGTCATTGAATCGGTCCAATAAGTTGGCATAATATTCCCCATTGATTGTTCTTCCCTTTTGAAGGTAGTCAATGTGGATTATCCCGCGTGCATCCCAAAAAACAGTCGCCATAACTTTATTGGCTGACAAACCCACCTTGGCCTTCTTTGGCGCCGATTCACCCTTAGAAACCCACTGTTTTGACTGTTGTTTGTTCTCTGGTGTGTTGTGATGGATCCATGTTTCGTCCACGGTTACAAAACGGCGCGAAAACTCCTCCATATTGCGATTAAACAACGCCAAACCTTCCTGTGAAGTTGTTACACGATTGTGTTTGTGGTCGACTGTGAGCAAACGCGGCACCCATCTTGCGGAAAGCTTTCTCATGCCCAAGTGATCATTCAAAATTGAAACCACTGAGCCATGCGAGATCCCTACGGCTTCCACAATCTCTCGCACTTTCAATCTTCGGTCGGCCAACACCATATCGTGAATTTTTTCGATTGTTTCGGGTGTAGAGACCTCAACTGGGCGTCCAGGACGTTCGGCATCTTCAGTGCTTGTACGGCCACAACGAAATTCAGTAAACCACTTTTTTACCATTGAAATCGATGGTGCAGAGTCCCCATAGTATTTATCAAGCTTAGCCTTGGTCTCGGTAATGGTTTTTTTTCGCAAGAAATAATGCTTAATAAGCACACGAAATTCACTTTTTTCCATTTTCTCCTCAAATTAGTGAGTAGTCTGATAAAAATAGCTGTCAAACACAAACTAACTGACGCAGCAAGTTAAAATTTTGACAGGAGTCAACTGATAGATGCCTGTTGACAGGAGCAGTGTTGCTGTTTCAGTAAAGAGGTCAGAAATTCAAAAACTTATTGACTTATTGACCCGCCCTCGTATCATTACAATACACTAAGTTATCGCCTTTGGAAAAATAAGGAACAAATTCACTTTGTCGCATACGGTGCTCTGTAATTTTTACCTCAAGCTTGAGCAGAAGATTCCACTGCTTTAACCTTGAGCTCAGTATTTCAGACTTTTGTTTTGACAAATATCCAAGTCTCTGACGAGGTCATTAAGCTCAATCTGACTGACGAGATTTTTTTTTTTTTTTATACGAGTAATTTACGCGCGCCTAAGGGGTTATGATACCCTTTTACTGTTGCGGGCGGAAAGATAGAAGGAGGAGAGAGGAAAGTTTGTGATGTAGTGGTTTGAAACTCAGGTGTGTTTGGTTTCGATGTTGACTCTCCAGGGGTGGGAGTCCGAATAGGACGGAGAGATTTTTCTTCTCTCGGAATGTGAGGTTGTGAATTTTAACGGTTATTTTGTGCTTGAAAGCCCTACAACAGCCAAATGTACGAGAGGCGTTCAATATATTTTCGGTATCGATATGAAGGAAAATGCGAGTTCAATTTAAATTGTTTTTATTTTTCAATATAATCTCCCCTAACATCAATGCATTTGTTACATCTTGAGATAAGGTTTTTTAAACCCTCAAAAAAATAAATTTACTCCTCCTCCATTTATTGCCGACTTGAGTTCTTCATCATCCGAAAATCTTTTTCCACGAAGACATTTTTTCAAATCCGGAAACAGGAAATAATCACTAGGGGCAAGGTCTGGACTATAGGGTGGGTGTTGGATTTCTTCGAAACCACAATCTCGCGCAGCAGCCTTGAAAACTCGCGCCGTGTGAACAGGAGCGTTGTCATGAAGAAGCAACACACCCGCTGCGAGTTTACCCCGTCTTTTCTTTTTAATTTCCTCCCGCAAATTATGCAAAGTGGAAGCGTAGGATGTGGCGTTGATGGTTTCACCTTTGTTTTTGTACTCTATGAGCAAGATTCCCTTTGAGTCCCAAAAAACTGTGGTCATGTGCTTCCCGGCAGACGGAGTGACTTTGAACTTCTTCGGGGGGGTCTGTTCCTTTTTTATGCCACTGCATGGACTCTTGTTTGCTTTCAGGGTCATAGTGGTGGACCCATGTTTCGTCCCCAGTAACAATTCGATCCATAACACCGTCCGCGTTCTCACTACACATCTCCAAAAGCTCTCTACAGCATGCGATTCTCACTTTTTATCTGAGGCGCTGTGAGCATTCGTGGCACCCACCTTGCACTGACCTTTGAAAGGTTAAGATGGTCATGAAGAATGGTGTGAATGGTACCAATTGAAAGCTTGGTGATCTCTGCCATCATTTTCACCTTTATTCGGGCATCCTCAAGAACAAGTTTTTCGACTTCTTTGATGCTTTCTCCCGTACAAGCAGTAGCCGGGGCGCCGGAGCGGGGGTCGTCTTCAATGCTCTCTCTGCCTCTCTTGAACTCACTTGACCACTTTTGCACAGTTGATAATGAAGGTGCGGAACCCTGGTAAACAGCCACCATCTCTTCATGAATAGTTTTTTGACTTTTTCCTTGCTTAGTGAGAAATTTAATTACAGCGCGATGCTCAATTTTCACCATCATCGCCTCAGTTGCCATTATGATTCTGTTTAACTAGAGATAAAACGCGAATTAATAATCACATTTATGTGAAATTTTACATAAATGCACTAAAATAATAGTATTACTTGATAAATAAGTCAATTTATATATACAACCACAGCTTCACCCCGATACCGAGAATAGTTTGAACAGCAGTTTTGTCTATTTGAATTTTTTTTAAAATTAGTTAATCGAATTATGGGAAAAGCAAAAAGTAGTGCTCCAGCCATGTGAAAGGCTATTGTAGAACTACAAGCAACAGGTCTTTCATATAAACAGATAGGAATACAATTGGAGTGGTCCAAGAAGATGGTTTTTACTGCACTAGAGCATTTTCGTAAGTATCAGACCATTGAAAACATCCCACGCAAAAAACGGCCTCAGAAAACATCTCAACAAATGGACCGTAAGATTGTTCGACTGGCAAAAGTAGATCCGAGAAAAAGTGCTGCTGATATTATGCGCGAAGTTTGTGCTGGAACCACTGACGCAATATCCAAACGCACCATTGCACGTCGTTTAGTTGAAGCTCGGCTTCATGGACGGATTTCGCGAAAGAAGCCTTTGGTGACAAAAAAAAACAAACAAGACGACGGGTGGAATTTGCCAAAACACATGCCTCATGGACACTATACGATTGGAAGAACATACTTTGGACCGATGAAACAAAGATCAGTCGTATAGGTCCGGATGGCAGAAAGTATGTACGGCGTCCAAAAAATGCTGCTATTGATCCGAAGTACGTTTCGCCAATTGTCAAGCACGGCGGAAGATGCATAAATGTGTGGGGATGCTTTTCTTGGAGCGGTGTTGGAATGAATAAGGAAAAGTATGTGGAAATTCTGCAAGATGTGATGCTACCATGAGCAGAAGAACATTTACCGGTTGTTTGGAGGTTTCAGCAAGACGACGACCCCAAACATACCGCGAAGCTCACCCAAAAGTTCTTTGAAGACAATTCAATGACTGTTCTTGATTGGCCATCTTGCAGTGCAGACTTGAATCCAATCAAGCATTTATGGGACGATGTGAAAAAGGCCGTCAGTGTGCAAAATATTACCAACTTTGAAGACCTCTTCGAAAAGGTAAAGGCAGCATGGAATTCTATTCCAATCGAAAGATGCCAAAGCTTAATCAGCTCTATGCCTAAACGATGTCAAGTAGTATTAAAGCAGAAAGGTTTTGCTACCAAATATTAATGGTAACACAGCTCAAAAATGATCTATACTTTTATTTTATAAAATTTTTTTCATCGTTTCTAATTAGGTGTCGCAACTTGTTTCAGTGCTTTTTAAATAAATCACCTATAACACGTAAAGGAAAATATAAATCTGAAAATAAATCTCCTTTTTTTATACTATATAAACGCAATTTAATATATAAAATACAAATTAAATAATATATTTCAAAATATTTGAATAAAATCAAAAAAAACATATATTCACATAAGCGTTTCTAATTAGTTGTCAATAGCTGTATGTATATATTTATATATTTTTTTTTTTTGAATTTTTTTATTTTTATTCATTTTTTTTTGTTTTTTTTTTTTAATTTTTTTTTTTCTTAAAATCTAACTTAAACAAAAATTAGGCTAGCCCACTCTGCTTCACATGAAGCTACCTATCACTGGAGGAGCTCGACGACGAAGCATCCTCGCCTTCATCAAGCCACCAAAATTGCTGGTGCTGCTGAGCAACATCCCTCCTGTCACGACTCCCTACCGCCAATCTGTCCTGGATCAGACCTTTACTATCTAGATAGAGGAACGCTTCTGGGGGAATAAAGCCGTCAAGGCAAGCTCTCTCGTGATACATATAATTGGGGTAGTAAGCCCCTGAGATCAGGTTGTTCGATGAGGTCATTGCTCTCACAATGTGCCTTCGAGTCAACTTAATGACGAAATTGTCCACTCTTATCAGGTTCGCCGTTTTGTATAAGACCTCATTAGGATAGAATTTTATGTACTCAGACTCTGGTGTTCTGTATAAGCGAAGACAAGTCCTAAAACAACCCCTCACAAACACCCGAATCTTTTCCAATAAACTTGCTCTCACGTTGAACCACACGGGACACCCAAATACAAGCATGGGCCTGATAAGGGCCATGTAACAGATTACCTTCACCCTCGTATCGAGTTGGCTGTTATAAAACAGTCTCTTTGTAAGGGCAAAGAAGCGATTGCTAGTACCACTACACCACGGCCACCCCGTGATGTGGTGCATCTGAAGATGTAGGGAGCTCAAATTCGGGATCATCCATGATTTCTTCTGAACAATATGACGAACTTATTTCTGTGTTTGAAAGGCGTCAGGAAGGTAGCTTTGGAACTGGCAGAATTTCTGTATGAGGTGCTGGTCTTGTTACAGAAGAGACATCTGCATATTTTATGGAATTCTTTGATCTTCGAGAAAATCTCTTCACATTGGTGCAACAAAAGTAACAATCTGTGTGACTCTGGGGCTCTCTCCATATCATAGGCATTCCAAAAGGCATTGCAGAAAATGACCCGTTAAACCAACCAGTTAGCTGTCGGTGACACCTAAGGCAGCAAATGTGTGGTGCCCAGAGTTTATCCTGATGGTTTATTTTAAATTTAAAATAAGAAAACTAACACTTTTCAATAAATGGTGTTATTTTCTTTTTTCGGAAAATATAGCAGAATAAATCTGGACAATTAACACAAGATCGTAGCATTTTATCACTTTAATCCACTTCTAATATTCTTCTTACGCAAATTAGTTTATTTTTTTAAGTTACTAATAGAAAAACCGATTTAAACAATGTGCGATTCTATTAGAACTGACTTCGTTCGATAAAGATGTAAAAGTGTGTGCCGTAAGGTTGCTGTACGTGACCTGAGCAAAATATTATTTTTCCCGTTATCTACAGATCGAGTACTATAAGAAACACTATTCAGTATGTCCGAGTATTTTTCATTGTTGCCCAGCGTTATCTGTGTTTATTTTCGAAAAAGTGCTTGTTTGCTGCACCAGTTTTTTCTTATAATAAAAAAATTATTTGGGCTCCCATTCTTTCGTCAACTTCTTTCGAATGTCCTTCATAAGGTTGGTGACAGTTACATCCATGATCTTTTTGGACGCTCTTTTCCATTTAGCACTAAAATCTTTTATGTCCTTTGCACACTGCTGACTTTTCCTCAATTTAGCTTTGACCAAAGCCCAACACCTTTCAATGAGACGGCACTGTGGATCATTGGGTTGGATTCATGTCTCTTGGAACAAAGTCGACATTTTTAGCAACAAGAAAGCTCAACGTCGCATGAACATAGTGAACTGAAGCTAAATCTGGCCAAAATTATGTTGAACCCTCGTGTTTGTTTGAGAAAGGAATCAACCGTTTTTTTAGGCACTCGTTACTTGTTCCCGTTGTAATAAACGATGAGCTTCTGTGTCCACATTGGCAAATGGCCTGCCAAACGAGATATGTTGACCCGAATTTTTCCATCCCAATCGATGTTGTTGATTGCGGAGAATCTCAGCTTCAAACGAGTTGTAAAACTGCGCACCTGGAAGAGTAGTAAAGTCGACTTTGACATAAGTTTCGTCATCAAAAACCAAGCACGCTTTCTTGTTGCCGATCAACTCGTATAGCTTTCGGGCTAGTGTTTTTATGACTTTTTTTTGCTTTTCAGTAACTTTTAGTATTGGGTCTATAACTTAATTAGTTTGCTAAGAGATGGCGTAACTTGAATTATTCCATTGGAACATGCGTTGGAAAGCTACTGTCATTGTACGTCATTTCAGTATATGTCATTCATTTGAAGCGCAAACAACAATAATTTTTTTTCACTCAAATATGTCGAACTTTGTGCCTGAAAAAGTGTTTTTGCGGGGAGTTCTTCTTCATTACTTTAATATGAAGAAAACTGCTGCCGAAAGTCATCGTATTTTGGTGGAAGTTTATGGTGAACATGCGCTAGCTAAGCGAATGTGCCAAAAGTAGTTTGCACGATTTAAAGGTGGTGATTTTGGCTTGGAAGACGATGAACGTCCTGGGCAGCCAAAAAAGTTTGAAGATGAAGAACTGGAAGCATTACTCTATGAAGATGGTTACCAAACACAAGAAGAACGCGCAGAATCTTTGGGTGTCACTCAAGCATTCAAAACATTTAAAAGCAGCTGGATATATTCAAAAGCAAGAAAATTGTGTTCCACATGAACTCAAGCCGAGAGACGTCGAAAGGCGGTTTTGCATGTCCGAAATACTGCTGGAAGGCCACAAAAGGAAGTCATTTTTGCATCGGATTGTTACTGGTGATGAAAAATGGATCCATTACGACAACCCTTAAATAAACGTGCAAATTTTGAAAAAAAAAACCCACGAAATAAATTATATACCCAATATTTTTTGTTTTTTTTCGCGTTTTTAGATCGTTACGTTTTTTAGATCTTTGTACCATTGTTTCGTTGGTATTACATTTCCGAGCAACATCCATCCAGCATAGTCCGGTTTTTTACGAAAGTACCCACTATTTTCCTGTCCAAATTTGTATCATGTGCTCCACTGTTTTCGCGAAGTATTTTCGAGCCATTTTTCGATGATCTTTTTACGGCGTTCCTCTTGACTCATATTTTATAAATATTGGATCTACAAGTAAGTTTCCAGCGTTTGTCAGAGATGGCGCCACCAGTGGATCCCGGGCAGAAATGTCAGACCCCGTGTGTTTTATTTGTAGTTTTTGTATCTGTCAACAACTTTGCAGCGTTATATTTGAGCAGTTCTATCGGTGCCGTAGATTTTATCGAGCAAAATCATGACAAGTTTCCAGCCAAATAAACGTCATTTGCGGGAAGCGCTGCTTTTATTTTTAATATGAAGAAAAGTGCGGCTGAGGCCTATCGTTTGCTTTCGGAAACTTATGGGGCGGAATGTATTGGTGAATCGACGTGCCGCGAGTGGTTCAAACGGTTCAAAAGTGGTAATTTTGGAGTTGAAGACAAAGATCGCCCCGGAAAGCCGAAAAGTTTTGAAGACGAGGAATTGGACGCTTTACTGGATGAGGATCCGTGTCAGATTCAAGAAGAACTTGCTGCATCATTGGGCTTCACGCAACACGCCGTTTCCCTGCGCCTAAAAGCACTGGGATTCATTCAAAAGGTTGGAATGCCGTTGGGTGCCGTACGAATTGAAGCCAAGAGACGTCGAACAGCGATTTTGCATGTCCGAAATGTTACTGCAGCGGTATAAAAATAAATCATTTTTGCATCGTATTGTCACTGATGATGAGAAATGGATTTATTATGATAATCCTAAATGCAGAAAATCGTATACAAAGCCCGGCGAGCCCGCCCAATCGACGCCGAAACGAAATATTCACGTGAATAAGGTCATGCTCTGCATATGGTGGGATCAAAAGGGTGTCGTATACTACGAACTGCTTCCGAGTGGTGAAACCATCAAAGGACCATTATATCGAACCTAACTAATTCGTTTGAAGCGGGCATTAAAAGAAAAACGGCCAGAATATGAGACCAGGCATGAGTCCGTCATTTTTCATCACGACAACGCTCGGCCACATGTTGCGATTTCGGTGAAAAACTATTTGGAAAATAGTGGATGGGGAATTCTGCCTCACCCGCCTTACAGTTCAGACTTGGCACCATCTGACTACAACTTGTTTCGTTCGATGCCGAACGCTCTTACGGGAATACGCTTCAGCTCAGTAGAGGAATTAATAAATTGCCAGAAAGATGGAGGAAAGTTATAGCTTCCGATGGACGATACTTCGAATAAAGCATTGTAACTATATTTTCATAATAAAACTTCAAATTTTGGAAAAAAACGCTGGAAACATACTTGTAGACCCAATATTTTAAACCGCACCGAACTAAAATCAATAACACACTGAAATTAGAGAATATACAGGCTAATTTGGGTACAAAATGGGATTGCAATTTTTACGCATTGGAAATATAGCCCATATTTAAATTTACAGATTTTATTCGTTACAGTCCTTAGTAGGGTAAAGGACCCAGTGATCGGCACTCTTAAGGTCTCGCGCAAGTTTGTTGGTCGAAATATATCTGGTTTTGGGAGTGTCTGTCATACATTTTTACTGATAGGCTTCTTATTGATTTTGAATTGAAAAACAATTCGGATTTGTAGTTGGAAAACGTAAAATGTCGATGAAGTACCATTTTTTAGTCATCGGCTCAAAAATTTCATAGATCGGCTCACTTCAAAATCTGCATAAAATATCTAGTTGTGCATAAGTATCTACCTAGGTACTTCTTACTTACCTACTTCTGTCAGAATTTGCAACAAGACTTAGAAAGATAAAAAGAAGTAAATTTAGTAGTAATATAAACTTTTATTTCTTAAGAATTGCAGTTTGGTATATGTTCTTGGAAGTAAGTTATGGGAAAATTAAATTAAATTTATGTTTCTAGAGAAACAAGCATTTCTGTTATTTCTTTGTCATTTAGTACTATTTTATTTAAATGCTCCGCAGATGTATTTACTTCAATGGGAATATCCAAGTCTTCTTTTTCCTTAGGACTTGCTTCAACTGCAAACCCCTTACCTTACCTGTTGACTTCCACGTTAGAATTTGGGTCCTTATTTTCATCCAATTCATTTCTTTGCATAAGTTTCTGTTTCTTTGCTTTTTCTGTTTCTTCCTTCGATTGCTGTGATTTTAGTTTTTTAACTGCTATACCCTTTTCACCTTTTTGCTGTTAATTTTTTCTTTCTTTGGTCTGCTTATTTTCAGTTATTTTCATCTCTTTTAGTGTTTTTTTCTTCTCTCTTTGATCTTTTCTTATGGCTTTCTGTCTTTCCACTTCTGTCCTTTTTTTCTAATTTTATTGATTCCGCTTCTTTCCAGGATGATGATGTTATAACAAATGATCTATTTTCGTTTTATCTGCTATATTTTTTCTGCGGTGTTTTTGGTAATTTTAAAAATGTTGTTATGTATTCCGATTTCGTTTGAGCTTTTGGAGTTGATGGAGTGTCATCACTTTGGAAAGTTGTAGGAGGAAAAGATGATAATTCAGCTAGGTTTGATGAAGAAAGGACATAATTTTCAAGAAAGGCGTTTGCGGAGACGATAGCGAAAGATTGCTATTAAAAAAAAACGACTGGCAAATTTAGTATGTCCAGTGAATTGTCTGCAGTATCATCAGTTATTATAAAATTCTCGTCAATCTCAGGCTCATACTCCTCGATAATTTCAACATTTATTTGATCATTTGTAGTGTGCTGTTGAGGCAGACCTTTCTTTACCTCATCATAGATTTTGAGAAGGATAAAAAAATCATCGGAAACGAACTCATTCGTTGTAGACTCTGGGTTTTCGTGTTGTTTCAGTTTTTCTGGACCAACAATTGAGACAAATTTTTCATAATCGAAGCGATCTCCCGCTGAATTCTCCTCTTCTCGTTGGTATTAAAAGGATACAAGCCACTAGCTAGGTAACCATTTATAATTATCTCTTTCTTCATACAGGTGTTCAAGACTTTCTTTAATATGGGCGCAACTTGAGCTTTAGAGAAATTCGAGTCCAAATGTTCCCTTCTCCATTCCTGCACAGCTTTTTTCCATCCGTTTTTTAATGGCTTAAATGCAGAGACGTCAACGGGTTGCATTCGGAGGAAGGCAAATTAAAATGATTTTTAAATCAGAGCATAGGTTTGAAAGATTGTATTGGGTATATAACTGAATTCGTGCGGTTTTTTTTTCAAAATTTGAACGTTTATTTAAGAAAAACATGTACAATAGTATTATTCAAAGTATTGCCCATCTGAAGCTATGACTTTTTCCCATCTTTCTGGCAATTTGTGGATCCCATCCCAAAAGAACTGCGCCTGCTTGGCAGCCAAGAATGAATCAAGCCAATTTTTGATATTCTGCTCTGATGTGAACCGTATTTCAGTGAGGGCGTTCTGCATCGACCGGAACAAATGGTAGTCAGAAGGGGAAGGGCTAAGACTTCCCATGTACTGTTTTCCAAATAGTTCTTAACCGGAATAGCAACGTGGGGCCGAGCGTTGTCATGATTGAAAATTATTGCCTCATGTCTGGTCGCATATTCCGGGCGTTTTTCGGCCACTGCTCTCTTCAAACGGATTAATTGTGTTCGGTAGCGTTGCCCATTGATGGTTTCACCCGGTTTTAGCAGCTCATAATACAGCACACCCATCTAACCCCACCAAATACAGAGCATTACCTTCGCGCCATGGATATTCGGCTTTGCCGTTGATTTGGCTGGTTGGCCGGGTTTCACATATGATTTTTTGCGCTTGGGGTTGTCGTAATAGATCCATTTTCCATCACCTGTAACAATCCGATGCAAAAATGACTTCCTTTTGTGGCCTTCCAGCAGCATTTCGGACATGCAAAACTGCCTTTCGACGTCTCTCGGCTTGAGTTCATGTGGAACACAATTTCCTTGCTTTTGAATATATCCAGCTGCTTTTAAACGTTTTGAAATGGCTGCTTGAGTGACACCCAAAGATTCTGCGCGTTCTTCTTGTGTTTGGCAACAATGTTCACAGAGTAATGCTTCCAGTTCTTCATCTTCAAACTTTTTTGGCTGTCCAGGGCGTTCATCGTCTTCCAAGCCAAAATCACCACGTTCGCTCAGCTAGCGCATGTTCACCATAAACGTTCACCAAAATACGATGACTTTCGGCAGCAGTTCTCTTCATATTAAAGTAATGAAGAAGAACGCCCCGCAAAAACACTTTTTCAGGCACAAAGTTCGACATATTTGAGTGAAAAAAAAATATTTTTTACACTTCAAATGAATGACATATACTGAAATGACGTACAATGACAATAGCTTTCCAACGCATGTTCCAATGGAATGATAACAATGGAATAATACAAATTACGCCATCTCTTAGCAAACCGTACGAATTAAGTTATAGACCCAATAACCTGCGCAGAACAGATAGCTTTAATGTCACTCAACACTTTATCTAGGTGACGTAAGGGAGTTTCTTCATTCCTGGATCTGTTGGAGTCTAACTCGATTAGACCAGCAATTTGTTTATCCATGTACTTTACTTTGGATTTTATAAGCGGTGCTGCAACGAAGGACAAGAGCCGCTCGTAAGCTCTACGAGCAAAAGAGACGGTAAGTACCTCGGCTTCTCCAAAAGAAGAAAAAAGAGCACGAGAAGCGCGCGATCGAAGATATTGAAAGATTGTTCCACAGGAATAACGTACGGTTGTTTTACCAAGCTAAAGACCCTTACAAAAACTTATAGAGAATAAGAAGGGAAACTTATAGTAGATTCCCAGTCAGTGCTGTCTTCAGGTAGAATACACTAACTTATTTCTCAGATCTAGTCAGTAGAGTAGAGTAGAGAGTAGAGTGGGTGGCCGTGGCTCAAGTGGTAGTGTGTTGGCTTCAGGCAAGAACCAGTGCACTGGTGCCTGCCTGATTGACTTGGAGAAGGCCTTCGATACCGTATGGTTAGAAGAACTCTTTTTCAAGCTGGACAGGTTGGGCATTAGTAAACCACTGCTGTATATTCTTTTTGATATGCTCTTCAGTAGACAGTTCATCGTGAAGAATGGCGATGTGACTTCTGCCGGAACATTTAACATTAAAAACGGTCTGCAACAAGGTGCGGTAAATCCGCCGATCGACTTTTTAGCGTTTCGGGGAAAGGAATTTTCTCTCTAGATAAGTAGACATCAGGGTATTTGTCAACAATCCCGATCCGTAAGCATTGAGACTTTTTGGGATTAAGTGGAGAACATTCGAGTCTGCCCGGAGATTTATTGCCTTTAAATCCTCGTTCAATTTACTGACACAATTCCCGATTTGTGACCGATATGTAGTATGCTTACAAACTTATGGGGGGACATTGATGAACAAAACGAAGAGCAGAGGTCCAAGGATTGAGCTTTGTGGAACGCCTTTACAAAGTCCCAGCATGGTAGAACATTTCCGTTTAACGAAGCTTGCAGAAAACTTTCGCTGAGATATGACGGCTGTCATATCTAAGCCGAGCCCAGAATAAAATCTCCGACAAAGTTTCAAAGCTCAGACGGATGTCGTCTGCTATTTTTATGAGTGCAGTGGTGCAGCTATGCGCTGGTCGTTTGGGCACTGCTCAATACGTAGACCGCAAAATAGAAATGTTGATAGAGCGTTCTTAACGAACCAACTGTAGTGCTTATACTAAAGTAGGGAATTACTCGTATTTACACTATCAGGATACAACGAAAGAAAAACTCTGAAGAGGTTTAATTGCCGAAATGTATTGAACACGAATTCTAAAATTATCTGTACCCAGTCTCCGATGGATTAAAAGTGTAACGAGAATGCTTTCAAGCGATGCACTCATAACGACACAACATTTCTTCTAGCCGTCCTTAATGCCGAAGTGGACAAGGAGAACAGATTCTGACAAGAATCATAAAGACACGTTTCGTTCGCTTGATTACCGAATGCCCAAATAAATTGATCTTCCAGTGTCCTAAACTTACACATGACATCGATCTTCATTGCCTTTTTGCCTCGAAGATTCCGAACGTATTTACTCTTTACTTCCAACAAAAACTTACGGGACCCGATACATAGGAAACTTGTTATCAGAAAACCGCAATCAAAACAGCCCAAAACTTATTTATTCGAATTTCGTTCCTGCTTCAAGGGTATATGCGGGCTGCTGCCGAAGAAGTTATTGATTCCCAATGCCATCAGAGAAAGCAGTAAATGTCATGGAGGTACCACATTGAAATATGCTGCATACCATGCGCCTCTTCAGTCAATTAAAATGCAAACTGCGAAGGAGTTATAAGGACTTTTCTGAAATAAGAAACCCGAGGCAGAAAAACTGAATGACGATGAATGTGTTACCTTTGCTGTGCATGCCTAGCAAAAGAGGAAGCAAGTGGTTTCGCACTGAATAATACGATTTCCGTAAATCTCGTTCGACAATCGGCGCTATTGCGGAAGTTGTAAGCACTGCAAGGGAAGCTGAGGAGCGCCGCGATGGAATGAAAAATAAATTTATCCTGCGCGCACTCAGGGCCAAAAGAATCCCAGAATATATCTAAAAAATTTTGGGAAACTATTGTACTTTAGGATCCTGCTCTATCATACAGAAGATGGGACAATGCAATACAACAAAACAGGTGGCTTTACCAAAGATTCATGTTCAGTTCATTGATATATTAAATAATGTATAATGAAGATCTTAAGCTAAAAATCACAGTCTGCCAAAGTTGTTTACTTTTCTGATGACATTGATATCGTGAAAGTAGCCAGTAGGGAAGTTAGAGCACAACAGCAATCAGTATACATACGTAACACGAATGACAGATAAATTATTACCTTTCGGAACATTCAAATCAAGTTGTCTTGGATGGTATTCACAAAATAAATGCTGGTGTGCCCCAGGGCTCCGTTCTGTCTCCGACACTCTTTCTAATTTTCATCAACGATCTCTTGTCTGCTACTTCGAATCCAATATATTCCTTTGCTGATGACAGTAGTCTCTGCTTTTCACATTCATTTTCAGACTCACGTCCCTGCTCTTCGGCTGTAAAAGCTCATTAAATTCCGATATTAACAGCATAATCAATTGGGGAGCTATCAACAAAGTGGAATCTAATACTTCTATAACACAATGCTGTCTGCTATCGTTAAAGCGATATTTAAACACCCAGCCGTCGAAACCGAAAAACTTTCCATTCTCGGTATGTGTGTCAGTGACAACTTACGTTGGAATGACCACATATTCGATGTCGTCAAAAATGCTGCGAATTGTCTAGGTTTTCTCAAGCGATGTAAGAAATATTTTACCCCCTCTGATCTGGTCTCAATATTTAAGGCCCAAGATTGGAGTACAATGCCCACATCTGGACAGGTGCTCAAAACCGTGCGATAAAACTCATAGGTGATACTAATATCAGTCAATCAATTCACACCTTCGAACACCGACGTAATGTCTCCTGTCTCACTCTGTTTTATCGCTGTTTCCACCACCAGTGCTCCATTAAAATCGCCAGTAGCATTTTGTTCCTTCAAACCTTCAACCGTAGCACTCGTCTCGCAATGAATGCTCATCAGTATACCCTAGAGCCCACTTTCGGATGTACTCTAAACTATCGTGATTCATTCCTAAGCTGTATAACTCGCTTGTGAATCTGCCGAGCTCTTTTTTTTCCTGGCCGTTATAACTTGCAAACATTTAAGACCAATGTACATCGGTACCTCTCTTTTCTTCTTCCCTAAATTTTAAAAGTACACAAATCCCTTGAGCGCGTGCTAATTATACATAAAAATAAAAAATAAAAAAATATGGACCTACAGCTATCTCCACAGAAATTAAAAGTGTAGAACAACAACAGGTACCTTGGCGCTAATAAAAATGCAAGACTAATCTTCCGACAACATCGGCAATATTTCATAACCAAGGCGGCAAAACAACAACGGCACTAACATGTAAAATGCTAAATATTGGAGGACCAAAATATGGTTGAAAATACCTCCTAAGATCGGTGCCTAAATATGGGACGAGACCATGAAAACTAAAACCTGCAGACGGAAGACGAAGAAAGTTTACTTGACCATCGTGCCTTTCGAAAAACATTATATAATCCGATTTAGGTTGTGGCCGCCATCGTGTCGATTGACATTTTGACAAGCGCAATCGGAGGGAAATATTAATGAAGGGGGTAGAAGTCTAGGGGTAGAAGAAGAAAAGTTTGAAGAGAAAAGCCAGTACATAACAGCCCATGGATATCTCAGAATCAATACTGTCCGAGCTTCATTGAAACCGATAAAGACGTAGAACATGCCATACCCCATTGCCTGTGCTACGGAACTGAAGAAGAAATAAGGCGAGGCGATGATGTCAGAGTCTCAGGAAAGCCAGAAAAAACAACAAAACTGTGAAACTAGCCCAAACTAAGTCAACTATGTCCGCTGGACTGCATCCGATTAAGTAAATTAAAATCCTCTTTAGTTCAATATTCATTTTAATTTTTCGTTTCATCATTCACTTTTTTTCAAATTTGATTAGTTTCACAAACTTATAAAAAAAAAAATTACATAAAAAAATCGTAAAACTTGTACCATTGTGTGTATAGGTATAAAAGAACATCCTGGACACGTTCACATCAAACAATCATTTATCCTTCAATGTAAAAAGTGCATCAAATCCAAACAGAGCTCCATTAACAATCGAAAGTGAAGCCTTTACAATGGCAAGATCTCGAGTTCTCGTTCGAAATGAGTATTCCCAGGCCTCGATCAGCAGCACTCCAGCTGTTATAAATAGACAACACCCAATGACACTGAAGAACACATCAATCCGCTTATGAATCGGAGCACGCATTAGAATCCCTTTAACAAAATTAAAAATCCTTAAACTTGATCCAATTTAGATTTTATATTTTTAAAACCAACCCGCGAATATTCCCAGAACAATTAAAATGAATCCAGCAAACGTTCCGGTTGCAATGAAAGACGTCATTATGTCACCATCGTTGAAACTATAAAAATGCAAAGCTAGACACGCGATCGAGAAGGCTAGTTCTAAGAATTTCACGACATTTAAGTGTGCCTTGCGATCTTCGTTAGCCATTAAATCTGAGATAGATACTTTCGAAGTTCAATATGAATTTCGATCTTATTACTGCAACTGTTCCTAATTGACTGATCCCTGATGACACAATCTTTCGTAACCAGACTTACTGGAGACGAAGGAGCATCACTAAATTAATTTTACTAAAAAACAATTCAGACACAAGAGGAAGGAAATGCGTTTCACTCAAGAGATGATCGAGAACCACTTCGTCCGCCCACGAGATACGAACTATCCCTCAAAGATCACTCATCCACCATGGGGGCTTCAAATCTCAGAATTGGCGAATAAATGAGATACACATGTACGTCATAATTTGCTGAGAACATAATTACTACGAGGAGGCATTTAAGCATCGCTACGTAACCCGGTTATGGGAACTTTGCAAATACTCGTTAGTACTAGCGCGCGGTACCTATGTACATATGTACTATACGTGCATGATGTATCTATTGTACATGTACTAGATGCAGTTGAATCCAGCCCAGTTGGCTTAGTTGTAAATATAATGAAGCGAGGCAGAAGTTGAGGTACCATTGCAGTTTAAAAGCCGCTAGGGGGTGTGTATAGCCGAACACAGTCAGGGGTACATAAAAGTGATCATACCTTTTAAGTTGCAGGCTACAGAGAAACATTTAACCAATTTCCAAGTTCAATTTTGAACGTGGCAAAGCTGAAGCGATTACGCTCTCTGCAAGTAGTGGGTGCTTCAACAGCACTATCCACAATTGGACCCTATAGGCCACTAGCCCATACAGACCCAGCACCCGATCAACAAGGAATCCATTGTAAGCATTTATGATACCATGACATTATGACCGTGACATTATGAACTTTATTCCAACACTTTACGTGGAAATCTCCAGGAGATCACCCAACTTTCTTCACTGATGGAGATCTGTTGCAAATTGAAAATGTATGCTCAGTAATGAGGGTCTAGAGTGTTGCTTCTAAGCATGATTTGTCGCATATGGACTGCGATCAATACGGAAGAGACCCTAAAGACTCCAATACACTGGTTTGGCAATATCGGACCTTTTTTTTCTCTAACAACGACAAGCCTTACTTATCGATTGTTATCTAACCATTATTAACGAATATTTTCTTGAAAATATGGTACATACGAGTATATGGTATGTACAATATGTGCTATACATCACCTTGATCCCTACATGATCTGGTTTCAGTAGATAACGGTATTAGCCACACGGAGACCGAAACTTAAACTATTGGTTAATTTCGAGAAATAAACCTGCCAATTTTTAACCGTCTGGTATTACGGGGTGGACTAGGGCCTAGGCTTTTGTCAGCTCCCATCAAATGCGCACACGAAATTGGCTGAGGGACCATCTAAGATGAGGTCTCCCTCTACCATGTCATTCCTCTGGGTTGGAGCCGAAAATTTTCTGAGCCGGGGCGGTGGTGTTTATGCGTTCAAGGTCACGAACGTTTCTGACGAGCCGCTTTACGTCCGTATTGCTCGCTGTTGAAACGTTCCTTTTCCATTGACCCGCCCGCTTTTGTCAGTGGCCAAGCTTCTTCGCCGTAAACCAGGACTGGGATGATCAGTCTCTTGTGTAAAGTCTTTTTAGTTGCGCGAGAGTGGGTTACTACTGAATTGCCTTCTAAGCCGAAAGAAGCAGCGATTAGCAAGAGTGATTCTTTGCATAATTTAGTGTCGTTATGGGCATTGATAGCGGAAGGGAGGTAGATACGAGTAGATACTGCTTAAAGAGCCAGAAACGCTCCATTGACAGCGCGCTGGGTTCTTCCGATTTTGTCAAAGTCGCCTAAGTTTGGTGACTTTGAAGTTGACTTGCATGTTTCGCACAATTCTTTCAGGAACGATGTTGAAAAACTCACATGTGGACGTATCGCCTTGTTTAGATTCTTTTCTGATATTGAAGGCTTCTTTTTTTTTATTATCAACCTTGATGGAGCAGCATGAATTCGCCATCGCCATTCTTCACAGTCAAATAGACTGAGCAGGGATGCCGGAAATAGACATTGATGCACATTTTTCCAACCAATGTCGGCATACTGCTTCTAGTTCGTACAACAATTTTCAAGCATACAAATCGACACTTATCTTTTTTTCTACAATTTGCGCACGCTCAAGGGATTTGAGTACCCTTAAAATGCTTGCACACAGCGCGGGCAAAGGAAAATCAGAGAGAAAAAAAAAGATGCCGATGAACGTTGATTTTAAATGTTTGAAGGTTACAATGACTAGGAAACGAGGAGCTTGGAAGGGCATTCCAAAAGCGTGTTCTACGGCTTAGAAACGAATCACGATATTTTAGAGTACGTCCGAAATTGCGCTCAAAGGTGTACTTATGAGCATTCTATAGGGCACTGGTGGTGGGAATAGCGATAAAATGGAATGAGACACGAGACATTACGTCGGTGTTCGAGGGTGTCCATTGTCTGAGTGATATTAGTACCAGTAATTGATCAAACCTAGACATTTCGCAGCATTTTTGACGACATCGAATATGTGGTCATTCTAACCTAAGTTGTCACTGGCCCACACACCGAGACTGAAAAGTTTTTCGGTTTAACGACATCAGATAGCATTGTGTTGTGAAAGCATTAAATTCTACTCTGTTAGTGGTTCCCCAATTAGTTATGCTGCTAATATCAGAATTTAATGAGCTTAACATACGCTCCCGTTCCCGTTCTACAGCCGAAGAGCAGGGATAAGAGTCCGAGAACGAATATGAAAAGCAGAAAGTACTGTCGTCAGCGAAGGAATATATTGGATTAGAAGTAGCAGAAAAGACATCGTTGATGAAAATTAAAAAAGAGTGTCGGAGACAGAGCGGAGCCCTGGGGCACACCAGCATTTATTTTGTGAATATCCGACTTGAAACCATCCAATACTAGATGGAGTGAAAAGTAACCTCCTTGGGAATTAGAGTTTTTTTTTTAAATGTTTTTTTATATTATTCAATATAGTCCCCTTTTAGTTTGATATACTTATTCCAGCGATTTTCCAACTTCTTGATCCCGTCCGAAAAGTAATTTCCCGGAAGGTCTGCAAAATACTCCTCCGTGGCGTCGATGATTTCCTCGCGTGAGCTGAATTTTTTATTGATGAGCCATCTTTTGAGGTTTGGGAAGAGATAATAGTCCGAGGGATCCAAATCCAGTTACCAATCGACGCCAAATCTTTGTGGTATCTGATAGCTGGCGCACCTTCACTTTCCGGTCAGCCAACACCATTTCATGTAGTTTTGTGACAATGTCCTCTGTAACCGCATCGGAGGGCTTGCAGCTGCGGACTTGATCGGTAGTGGAGTTGCGGCCACCTCGAAACTCTCGAAACCAATATTTGACGGTGTAATCTGACGGAGCATTAGCCCCATAATATTTATCCAACTTTTCTTTTGTTTCCTTCGCCGTTTTGCCTCTCAAAAAATAATATTTTATAAGAGAACGAAAATCGTTTTTGTTCATACTCAACATGATGCCAAACGTCAACAACAATCAGCTGTCAAAACAAAATTAAAGACAGTATCGCACTGAAATTTGGCACGTCTGCCTAAATATGAACGGACTTCAAGGCACCATAACGTTTTTGGCAGTAGCAACGCATTCTGGCGGTCGAGAAGGTCACTTTTCACTCCATCTAGTACAACTTGAAGGTAATTTCTAATCCATTGAAGAAGAGAGTCATCGATCCTAAACCACGCATTTTCGACAAAAGAGCCTGATGCCAAACTCTGTTAAATGCCTTATATGTTAAATATCAAGTACAACTATCTTGCTTTCGCCAGATTGAAGTCTTTTCGTTGAGACATGCCATCAGATCACCAGTGAACCTGTTACTACGAAAGCTGTACTGTCGGTCATTGAGCAGTTTTCGTGTTTCTACATATATCATGAGCTGACGGTTTATCACCGTTTCCATGCAATGGGTCTGTTGGAGGAGGGTGAAGAAAATTCGTATTTTTTAGGGGCGGGCTGGACAAAAGCTGTTTTCCATCTGCTCGGAAAGTGTCCTAAAGAGTAGGATTAATGAAAAAGCTTACCCAGTGGTTTTGCCAGCGAAGAAGAGCACCTCTTCAGGAGGGGAGATATACCATCAGGACCAACGGAGTTGTGAATGTTAAGATCTTTAAGAATTCTTGAAGATTCGACGCACTTAAGTGTAGGCGGGGACAAAGCACAATCTGGGAGTTGTTGAGCTGGCCGCAAAGAATGCAGCAAGCAGATTGGCCTTGTCCAAAGAGCTGACAGCTGGAATGGCATTGTCAAATGAGCGTTGGGATGGAGGATGAGGCAAAATTTTTAATGTTTTTGACAAACGACCAATAATTTTTATTGCCTTCGGGACATTGTAGTATTTTTTGCCTCAGTTTTTGGTCGTATTGGAATTTTACACGTTTAAGAAAGATGTTGCCAGTCATTCCTGGCTCGTTTAAACTTTTTTTGGTTTTCCTCTGTCGGGTTGGTCTTGGCTCAAGTGGTAGTGGACTGGCTTCCAAATCGGAAGGTTCGGTGTTCGAATCCCAGCCTCGCCTGAAAGACATATCATCCATTTTTTCAGTTAACGAAAGTCAAGTAAGACTAGAAATCAAGTTGACTAGAAATCAACACAAAGAATTTAGTCTCCCCATTAAAGCGAAATATCTTTCTTTCTCTCTCTATCCCATTTTCCAAAAAACTTAACACATGCTGAGGCATTATAAGTGTATTCATACCACGCTTCTTTTAGGAATCTTTTCCCTAACTGTGTGATCGCTGTACGAGAAATTAGCTGATATGACACAGTGCAGTGTTTCGATGACCCTCTAGGCACATCGATTTTGTACTTATCAGGGTTATCAGTTAAAGCCAGGGTGTTGACGGTATGAATGGTGTTGGCTCATTTACAGGTTGGGTCAAGTTATTTTCCACAGCAAAGATCTCAATACACCGTCCTTCGGATGTTGTCTGTCCAGAATATCGAAGCCACCCAGAATTGTGGACGTAGATCTACCTGTGTTTCACTAAGTGCCAAAACCGCTGGCCTGTATTTACAAAAATGGACGTGCGCAGAAAAGTGATTACTTTTTAGCTATGCCATATCCACCTAAATTCCCGAGTCATTATAAAAAAGTACGAATACAAACACCGATGATACTAAGCACAGCTGTGAAGTGAAAGTTTAGAGTTGCTTTACCTCTGCGTTTGGCTGTGACTATCTGTCTTCTTGTTAACAGTGTCAACTAGGTTTTACACTCATTCACAACTAAACTCATTGACGGAGCCTCTACGATATCTTCAGCCACGGCAGCGATAGTCGCGGGAGAGGTACAAGGCCCCCAAGGACTTGCTCGGTCCCGTGTTGTTCGAGTCTCACAGATGGAACGACCAGTGGGAGCCGAGCACGAAATGCACGTTGCTCCAAAATCACTGACGAATTGTTCATCAAAAACATCGTGGCGATTATTCCGCGTTCTTTAGGAGTATAACGTTGCATTGCTTCACAAATGTCAAAACCAAATTGAGATTCGATGCCATTTGTAAAATCTATGGCATTATCCGATAGGGTCAAACGTTGTGACGCACGTAGTACTTCTCGTACATCATCTACTACTGTGATGTGTATGTTGAGCCAGACGTACGAGTGTCGTGTGTTACATACTTTAAAATTTTAGCGCCATCTTTCGGTTACAAAATACTGCGAAGATTTCGCGCTATTTACTCTGAGACTATTTCCGACATTGTAATCGCAATTTTCTTGGTGGCTAACGACAGAGTCTAAATGTTTAAATTGTTCGCATTTCGGTACGTTAACTCCTTCTAAATTGATTGGGTATTGAGTTTACGGGTAGTCAAGAACGCCGATGTACTTGTATATATTTGTTAACTGATTACCAACTTTTCATCTTCTAGTGGCTTTATTCAATTAAACAGAATGTTCGTTCCTTATAACAGCCAATAGTACTCGTACTTCAACTTTAACATCGAAATCTCTGGTTATTCGTTAACATATTTCCGACTCATTTTGATATCTTAGCGTCGTCCTTATAAGATTTCAAAGAACTCTTTCGAACTCTTTCCCCAAATAGATGTACAGATATACTCCTCAATACTCCTCTGTAATTATCCGTAAACTTTAAATCGCATCGCATGTGGATCTACATGGAATTAATAATACTGCGCTTTCGACATTATTTTGAAATTAGCTTTACCGATCGATAATTGTTGGAAGTTCTTGTTACGCGTTTGCCATTATACGAACAAAATTGAGAAACATTTAAGTTATAAATACAATACTATTATATTATCGCTTATAGTACAGAGGGTATGTGGTCTGGTTGAACTGCACGTTATTGGTTCATTCTTTTTACTGTTTCGCGGACTTCGGTTTCCCTAAATTCTGGTATTTCCTCTCCGTTCGCGGAAGTCCAGATAGCGTTTCTTGGTTCGAATTCTTCGTTAAGTAACACACGCTAGAATACCCTTTATATTTACTTCTAATTTCGTTGTTCCAGCTCTCAGATCCATCCGGACTGTAGCGCCATCTAAGTAAACAAGAAACTTAAATGACAGTTGGGGTCATTCATTACCAATATCTTATAAATCTATTGACCCAACCTCAGAGTCTGAAGAATGTTAAACTATCATAATTTAGAACAAAGAAAATGGCCGCTAGTGTCACTATTCACTTTCAATGTTTTGCTATTTACAATGCTACTACTCGTACATGTCTAAACATCCGCGTTTCAATCACAGTGTTCTATTCAAAGTCAATTAAAACGTCATTCATAGAAAAACGTCTGCACTACATTTCCTTAATGAGTAAAGTGATCATTCTTCCGATTGTGTACCTATAGACACCCATTGAGCGGGCAGAAATAACAATGCTTATGTACCATTAGAACTTTTATTTAGACGTAGCATAGTATATAAAATTGTGTAACTTACATTTAGCCTTATGCTGCGAAAGTTTATGCAAGATAATGGTATGCATTTCTTCGTAAGAAGAACGACTACCTATTCTACGATTCTGCTAGTTTCATTTATTGGGGCAGTAATTTTTCAATTTGTTTTTGTGTGACCACTTAAGCGTCGAGAGTTTATAATTAACTAACACATATCGGTTAATATGTCAATGACAAATTAAATTAGCCTGGGAATTTACAAAAACTTCGAGAATTGAACTACGTATAAAAGTTTGATGCGTTAAAGAAAATCCACCAGGTATGTATTGATTTGATTGATTTAGGTACTGGTGTTTCACTGCCTTCTTTATATAGTTAAAAGGCTGCAGTTCGGGATGAACCTGAACCTCAACTAACAAGCCTCTCAGTTACTCGATCTTTAGCTAACTGCCTCCAGTTGCGCACTCCAAGGCGGTTGAGCTTTTCAAGTATTTATGGTGTTGAAGAAGTTACATAACAACTTCTAAACCTTTGTCTAAACCTTTTTTTGACAGCAACGGTTTCGGAAAAATCGTTATCGACTTGGTAATCTCTCAAGTCCAGCTGCTTTGTTAGATTTAAGTTCGGATATTGCTATCCTTACTTCAATTTGGTCAGGTAAATGGAAGTTTTGGCTATCGTCATCTAAGTCGAACAGTCTCTTCTGCCTGACGGCGGGATTTTTAGCTTCTTCGACATGATACAGCCTGCAGAAAAAGTGTTTTTATATTCTAAGCACCACTTGTGACTCTACTACAAGCTTCCTTCTTCATCTCTGCTGGTTTGACTTCCGTACATTATTCCTGGAGTACAACCTCTCAAAACCTTTTTTCTTCTCTTCTTCTGGAGAAGCCGATATTCCTCCAAACTCTTTGCTGCTAGAGCTGTCGTCCATCGTTATAACGCCATTTGTACGCTTCTTATTTCGCTGCATGTGCTTGTCGGGATTCTTCATCAAACCAGGTGGTCGGGTAAAACCTAGCACATCGTTGCGGTGTTGCCACTGGTCTTCGGTATTTACTGCTGGCGGGATAGGGGTTGTTGAGAGATTTCAGAATACGCTTTCGGTGAAGATTCTTGCGGTTCTTCTATGTTGTGAAGCTTGGAAAATCCGCATTCGCACCTTGTCTGCAACAAGGTGGTGATTCGGTCATCCAGAATATTGTAGGCATGCCTTACGTCTATCGCAATGTGATCAATTTGATTTAGCTCCTGATCCGGAGACCGTCGTGTCCCCTTGTCTATACTGAAATGAGGAAAACCCGTGCTTGTCATAGCGATACAATATTTCGTCCCGCCGCATAGTCAATGAGACTAACCGTTACCAGATGTGGTTTCGCGTAGGCTATGCTTACCTACTGTCCTACAGTCCAATCGCCTAATAAAATTTTAATGCAAAGATACTAAAGAAAGACATCTTTGGTACATACTAGGCAATTTCAACGTTATACTGCGGATAATGCTCTATGTATGTCTTGTCGAGGAGTTCGTAGAAACATTCTTTGGTTGCTGCATTGTTGTCTTCCGTAGGAGGCATATTAGGATTGTGTTAGAGAATTTAGCCTTGATGCGGATTGTCATAAGACGTTCGCTCACATGTCGGAAGCTCAAGATTTACTGCCTTAGTCTGCCGTATATGAAAAGTCCGCATCCTAGTAAGGACCTTGTCACTTCCCTGTAGCAATCGCCATAGTAAATATCTCAGTTCATCATCCTCTTTTTGTCCGGCGCATTCTATCGCATGTCCTGGATGGCGGTGATATCTTCATGATAGCAGTGAAGGGCCTCTGGTAGTTGTTCGGCTGCACGTGGCCTGTTAAGAGTCCGAACATTCCACGTTCAGATCCGAACTCTTGCTAGGGTCGTCAACAGTGAATCCACTTTCATCCGAGACCAATCCTGGGTTCATCATATTATCTTCTATATAGAGTTGTGAGCACTGTGACGGCTACGGCCAGTATCATTCTAGAGGCCGAGCATGTCCTCGCCATTTTATCCTGGACGAGTAAGGGTTTACCCATGCAGTTACCAGGGACCGCCACACTTCGCTATGAACTTGATTATTGCTCTGCTTTCGTAATCTAAGTTATAGGATATTTATGCACTCCAAACTAATTGAAGTGATTTACCACTTCAATACGCCACAAAAGCGTTGTCCCTCCCCGTAGGAGAAGCAACTAATGCGCACTTTCCTGGGCAGGTAAATGTCGCTGTATATCTCGTAGAGTCTGCGGTTATATTTTCTCCTCCAAAGCCCATCATAAATGGGATAAACAATCAGTCGAAAATCTTGAGTTTAAAGGATATTTCCGTCTGTCTCTACTCTTCTGGGATGATTAAGGTCTTATATAGAGTATCCTTAGGGTTTTTGGAACAGTCCTTGTTACTTTTTAGAGCTAAGAAACAACTATTGGCATGTGTAAATTTTCGTTTGATTGCTGAGGATGTGTCTTTATCCGAATTAATAGCGCTGCTGAAGTAGACAAAATTCCTAACTAAGTCGGAGTTATATCTGTCTATTATGACGTTCTATCCGATTGGTAGATGTTTCGTGTCTCTTCTGGTTGACAGCATACGCAACACTTGAATCCTGGAAATGAGTTGGTATGTGCTCTCTATCACCTTCCGCTGCTTTAAAGAGCCACGTAGAAAGGCCGTATAGCCCTAAGGGATTTCCAGCCTTGTTATGACGCGTACATAAATTTAAAAATTTGGTAAGGTTCCTGAACGTTTTTCGTGGATTAACACCCTCCCATTTCTCCAACCGCGCCCTTCTCATGCCTTTACATTTTCGTTCTGAGAAGATAATATTATTCCTTCCTTTTTTGCATGTAGAACGCATGAGCCATTCGGTCTTTCTATGCAGCCCCACTCCGTATATTGTTACCTGTGCATACCTTTACCTTTTATCAGTCTTAGACCGTTTTGTAATGTGTGAACTATGCCTTCCATATACTGCCAAAGATGTCCTCTTTGCTTTTTGGGAGCTTCTGCCTTTTATAGGAATCAACGCACTACGAGGGTTGTCTGAAAAGTTTCCGACCGAACAATGATACAAGACATTTTTTCTCAAATTTTTTTTTTATTTTTCTACATAGTCTCCTTGTAACTCTACACACTTCTCCCAGCGATGCTCCCATCTCTCTAAACCGTTCAAATAGTACTTGGCGTTCACGAAGGTGATTTGACGAAAATCTCTGTCCTCCGAGCGCAGTTTTTCGATGAGGGAACAAAAAGAAGTCGCTTTGGGCTAGATCTGGTGAATAAGGCGGATGGTCAAGCAGTTCAAACCGTAATTCATGGACTTTCGCCATGCCAACCGCTGAGGTGTGAGACGGCGCGTTGTCCTGGTGAAACAGGATTTTCTTTTTCTGCAAATGTGGCCGTTTTTCCGCAATTTCTGACTTCAGCTTGGCAAGTAATGATGCTTAGTATGCTCCTGTAATGGTTTTTCCTTTTTGAAGATAATCGATTAAGATAACTCCTTTACTATCCCAAAAAACAGTCGCCGTCACTTTCCCAGCCGAAAAAACAGTTTTTTGCTTTTTTTGGAGCCGGCTCGCCCTTTGCAGTCCACTGTTTTGACTGAATTTTTGTTTCGGGCGTATAATGGTGTATCCTAGTTTCATCTGCAGTAATTAATGGGCGCCAAAACCCGGATTTATTGCGCCTAAACTGCGCCAACAGAGCGTTGGAAATGTTCATTCGAACACGTTTTTGGTCTAACGTAAGCAAACGCGGAACACAGCGGGCGGACAGCTTTCTCATGCCTAAATCTTGATATAATATGTAACAAACACGTTATTTGGACATTTTCATAACCTCTACTATCTCTCTCACTTTAATTCGGCGGTCGTCTAACACCATTTGGTGAACTTTAGCAATGTTATCGTCAGTGGTTGCAGTTTTTAGACGTCCCGAACGTTCATCATCTCCCAAGCTCTTAGGCCAAGTTTAAATTCAGCTGCCCAAAATTTCACTGTGGTAAATGATGGTACAGAGTTCAACTCATTTTTGATTTGCGTATGCGGATTGCCTTTCAAAAACAAGCATTTAATAATAGCAAGATACTCAATTTTTTCCATTTTCACCAAAAACACTCACATCGACTCACTCAAACGACTGTCAACTAAAAACTGCGCGTCCAAAATGACTGAAACTTCTGCAAGTAACTGTCAAAAGGTGCACAACTAGCATTTACGTTGCGGTCGGAAACTTTTCAGACAACCCTCGTATATGCACCCGTTCTTCATCCTCCTTTTTTCATCACATCCAACGCTACATCCTGAGTGGCAGTGATACCTTCTCTTTACCAGTCTAGTGTCTACTCCACTCTGAACATTTCATGTCCAGTTCCGAACGTCGTAGTCATTTTTTCTTCAACAGTCAATCTGACCTAATCCGAGGTTACTTATTGGTGGTTGAGTTATTAACCCCACGCTCAGTCCCCAACAACGCTCGTATAAAAATGGCCCACTCACCAGCTATTTTGCATTTACTCTTACTCCGACAGCCGAAGCAAACAGTTCGACGGAAATCATTCCAACTGAGAGCAATGAATCTCTCGTAGTAAAGAAGAGCTCTTCTCCAACTGCTTGTCTGCTGCCCTTTCCTGCAGAAATTTAAAAAAAAAGCAGCTCTTATAGTGATTGAGCCTGTATACGATGTCTTCATAAAACAAGTGTCGTAAGTCTAGAGCACGAACTTCTATTGAAGATATTCAATTCATCTGGAAAACGAGCCCAGTTGTGCCCCGCATACAAAGTCCAAATGAAGCATATGCTACAGCTTACAATACCTGCAGTTTGGATGTTCGGAAGTTGTATGTCTGAAAGCACGGAATGTCGCTTTGACTTTTGAAATTTAAAAAATTTGAAGCGATAACAACCGTGTTCAACGATGCAAAGTTCAAACACTACGGAGATCAATTGTTACACTACCTAAAATACTCGTAGCACTGAAATAGATAAGGGATGCCAAAACGGTTCAACTGATACGGTGCAGTCTTCATCCGGTGAAGGCTTTCCTTCATTATCAAGCAGAACGAACTATTCGAGTTGGGCGAAAAAGGCAAACTTCCATCAGACTAGCCTAAATGAAATAAGTCTAACAATATTTAAATTTGAGGCAACAAGGTTGCTGACGACCTCTCGAGCAAATTAAGAATTTACTACGTTAAGCATGCACCAACTCAATTCGAAAATTTGGACGCAGGAAAGTATTCCTGACGAATAGAACTTAAGTATCGTTTGCCTGATTAACAAGTAAATAGAGCCTTTAAACTGCGCCAACTATAAAGGCATCAATGTCCTTAATATTGCGTATAATATCACATATCACATGTCTGAAACCATTGTTTTACGTCTGACTGGCCCGAATCAAGAACGCTTACCGAGATATTTGATGTCAAAGAATGGCTAAGATGAGGTGTCGCACTGTCACGTGGGTCATGCTTCAGAAAATTGTGCGAAATTCACAAGCCCACGCCAGAGTCACTATTTTCTAAAAGTCTGTATAACTACTTGCATACGTTGATGGCATTTGACATCATCCGCAGAGCACATCGAGCTGTCACTTAATCCATAAGTTATTCACAAATATTGAAACTGAAACAGCGTGAAAAGTGGCAATGAAAGCAAAACCAGACATATCTTGTCAAGAAAAGGAACAAAACCGACAAGTATTAGATATTGCAGCTGGTTAAAGGCTTTGCCTACCTCGGTTCAGTTACTAGTTCTGACAATGACATCTCACCAGAAATCAAATGAAGAATTGCGCTTGCTCATCGTTGTTGTCTTGCCTGAAAAATCGAACGAAAGACCACGCTAACTGTAGAGGCTAACTGTTGAGGTCCAGATTCACTCGGACCATATTCCTTATCAGAAGTAAAACTTTAAAACCGACCTTAGATCACATTCAGAGACCACTACCGTCGTTGCGGTATAATCCCAATAATCCCAAAAGGTACCATAGTAGCCCTTATCAAAATTAGGAAATTGGATTAACTATAAGGGTCTACACATTTTGGCGAAGCTCTACAATTTCCATGATTTAATCAACACTGATGTAATACACCGATGGAACTAAAACTGCCTCTAAGGCAGTTGTCGACAGTCGGCCGACAGACCGACCGTTGGCCTTCTTTGACGCCGATGCGCACAGAGAAACCCACTGTTTCGACTGCTGCTTGGTCTTCAGTGTATTGTGGTAGATCCATGTTCTGTGGGCAAAAACTCGTCTGGATTGCGGTTGGACAACGCAAAACACACTTTTCCGCTGTTGTCGGCTTTCAATGGCTGTCACACACAAGCTGAATGAAACACCTTTCTCAAAATTTAACTGCTGTCTGTTGACAGATGGTAGTTGACCTGAAAAGTGCTGCTTTTTTACTTAAATCTTGGAAAATTCATGAAGTTACGGACTTATTGATCCACCCTCGTACACTAATTCGAACATCCCATTCTCCAACGTAGTTACACCATATTCCTCTCCTCTAATTCCTGTTAAAGTTTCCGTAAATGAGTTAATTTTACAACAAGTGCAAGCGACTTTAATTTACTCATCCAACAGTCCCACTGATTGAACAGAATTGAATTACATTTGAATCATCTTACGACGTCAGCTGTCATCCGCTTAATTGTCAAAGTTCTAATCTAAACACGTTTTTGTTTTGTGCATTCCCATCCAACGAATTTTGTGCGCGATTTCTGATTATTCCTTACAATAACTCACATTTTTTTTAAAAACAAATAAGTAACAAGTTGAAAACCTTATCATAATGGCGTCAGCAACAAGTTCTTCAAGTGAACCAACTAAAAACTCACCACTGTTCCGTGAAATCAATGCCGACGACCCTGATCCAGAGACAACAGACATTGAATCAACCTGTATGAGATGTTTCAAGAATGGTTCCACTCGGTTACTACTTACAAAGATTCCATTCTACAAGGAAGTCGTTTTGATGTCATTTAAATGCCCACACTGCGGTTTCGAAAACAACGAAGTCCAATCGGCCATGGAGATCCAGGAAAAGGGAATACGCATTGTGTTAAATATACGTAGTGTTGAAGATTTAAATCGGAAAGTCGTGCGCTCTGATCACACAGCCACAACCATTCCCGAGGTTGAGCTGGAAATCCCAGTTGGATCGCAAAAAGGCGAAATAACCACTGTCGAAGGAATATTTGACAGAACAATACGTGGGCTAAGCCAGGATCAGGAGAAACGTCACATAGAAAACCCTGATATAGCAAAATCCATAGATGAATACATCCTGCGTTTGCAAAAACTTAAAGAGACTTTCCCTTTTCAGGTGATTTTAGAAGACATATCTGGAAATGCTTTTGTGGAAAATCCTAGAGCTCCAGCATCAGATCCGGACTGTAAGACTACTCATTTTACTAGAACACCTGAACAGAACAAAACATTGTGTCTGTATAGCCCCGATGACCTCGCTGAGGGATGTACTCAAGAAAACGAAGAAAATCTACTAAAGCCGATTCCTGAGGGCTCCTGGCCGATTGAGGAGCTTCACAACGAAGTTCTGCAATTCCAGACAAATTGTCATTCTTGCAAAGCACCCTGCGAAACGAATATGAAACTCACGAACATCCCGCACTTCAAAGAAGTCGTCATCATGGCTACAGTGTGCGAGTATTGTGGCGTCAAGACGAATGAGGTCAAGTCTGGTGGTGGAATCGAGGATAAAGGAATTCGGATAGAACTTCGTATAGAAAACAACGAAGATCTGTCGAGAGATGTCCTCAAATCGGAGACATGTGAACTAGAAATTCCAGAATTAGACTGTTCCGTGGGGGCATCGGCTTTGGGGGGCAAATTCACCACCGTCGAGGGCATTTTCGTCGCAATGAAAGAACAACTGGAGGGAGATGGGATTTTATTCCATGATTCCACTGATCTGAAAACCAAGCATCGGCTGGATTCATTTATTGAGAGGTTCGATGATATTTTAGCTTTGAAAACTCCATCTACATTGATACTGGACGATCCGGCGGGGAATAGCTATGTGCAGAGCCTGGTTGACGAAGGGGCCGATCCAAAAATGAAAATCACTAGATACGAACGGTCATTTGAGCAGAACGAAGATTTGGGTCTAAATGACATCAAGACGGAGAATTACTGATGCTGATGCTATTTGTTGAGACATCCTCAGAATGAAATGGAACTTGGAATTATGCTTACACAATGTATATATGTATGTGGGAGTCGAAAAGTGAAAAGCAGGGCTTGATGTCCATTCATTTCAATAAAGTTTATATATTATTTTGATGTACTGGATTGTCTGTTTGTGTTTTGTTTGTTAAACTCTTCCTACCCGTACGCACGTTGGCCAAAGTGAACGCATTACAATCTGTGTCCTTGAACCCAGTTAAGGGAGTGCCAACGTTTTGTTTCCTCGGTCATGTTAACTGAGATTGAAACTCACTTTTCATACTCACAAAATCGATAGGTACAACTTTCTCAACGACGAAATGATTCATCGCTTTCTGCAGTATCCGGATTGATTCAGTTTCGTCTATTAAGCCTTATTCTGTTTGAAACCAATTTATGAAATGGGAACAATTGCTTCATCCTCAAAGTCGGCTCAAAACAACTTCAACTTCCAGTGGTCTGGTCTTTGGTCAATTATACCCAGTTAGTTGCGTATGATATTTTCCTCTACTGCGTTGTTTCCCCCGTGGGAATCTAAAACCCTTCAGGCTGGATTTTTAAAATCCATTTGCCTACATGTCTTAGCCATCTCAAGCAATTGCTGCTTTTAAACAGGTCAATGGAGCTGTTCAGCTCGTGGAGTTCGCTATCATATCGCATCCTCTAAAGCATGTTGGAATCAAAGGATTTCTTTGTCTGTCTTCACTTACGCTTACGCTTCTCTGTCAATGGGGTGGACACTTCTTCGCGAGAAGACATTATTACCCAATTGTCTTCTTAGGCCAAAGGAATAGCGACTAGAAAGTGTAACTCTTTGCTTGATTTCTGATGAAGTGCTAAACTAACTCAAAGTGATGGCTGTCATTTTGTAACGTGCAGTCCGATTCGTTTAGGTTGTGCGTCCCTTGTCGACAGCATATATTTAGTTTTCTCCTTATTCACAACTAAGCCGTCCTTTCCCGCTTCTGTTTCAACACCTGGAAACGGACTAGTGACAGCTTGCTGCATTCTGCCAAGTATATCAAAGTACGTGGTTTCTCTGGATATTTCTTCTCTATAGATGTTGTTATATGCGGCTTTAACGTGACTCCTGCAACCGAATCTGAGGATAGAAATACTAGAAATGAGTTACGTGCTCTCTACCAAGTCATGTCTCCTTGCCGTAAAGGAAAGGCCGAGCAAACCTGACGGTTCTGCAGCCTTATTAACAAAATCAAGTATATACTCTTAGCAAGAAAAGACGCACAACATCGACGCAACGGGCAGAACTTTACAAACTTTACATCTTTAACTTAGAGGTAGTAGGTTATTTTGTTTACCTCAGCTTCGTTTTTAACACTGACATCTCTCCAGAAATAAGGCGAAAAGTTATCCTTGTCTATCGTTGTTTCTTTAGCTTCATAACGCGATTGGTTAATAAGACCTTGCCAATAAACACCAAGGAGATTACATATAAGAGCCTAACCATCCGAGTTCTGCTCTCCTACGGTGAATACGGATCGTTGTTAGATGAAGACCTCCTCGATTGTTTTAAAAGTTATGCTACTCCCAGTAAATTTCTGTCTTTTTTCTCTTATTCGAGTCCCGTTACTCGGAAGAAGAGATTTAGAGGCGAACTCCCGTCTACTCTATAGCTCAACAGCAGCATCGAGCTGGTCAGAAATCGTGGACACCAGTCGCCTAGATGTCTAAAACATATAAATACAATAAATATCAACGCTCTGGCCAGAGTGTCCTCAATTCCAACCTACAGAAACAATGCAGTAGAACGTCTTTCGTGTTGAACGTAAACACCTACCGTGGAGGCTTTAGTTTTTAGGACGCTCATACATCTATGGGCCCAGTAGATACGCCTGGCCAGCGCTTATCATTTTTGGGTAACACCAAAGTCGGAACTTGTGTTGAGGGCAATCTCCACACTTGGTTTGAGCCGAGGCCCATCTTAAACCCATTGCTATCTTAGGGTCACTGCACACAGAATTTATTGCAACTCTACATCGGGTCAACCAACTTGCAGAAGACCCACCCTGCTATGCTACCACTAGGACGCCTACCTCTTTCAAGACAGGCTCGGACCGAAGTCTGGGATTCCCTGACTCCCATGGTACTTACTTTTAAGTTCGAGTGGGACTACCATGCCGCTCAACATAGACCCTCTAAACAGGCGCTCATAATGTAACTGGTTAAATCGTAGCATTCTTCGGTGGCGTCAATCGTAAAGACTTTTGCGATAAAACCAGTATTCTCCACCTCCGTTTATTATTAGACTACGTAATTGATGGGCTTAGCCTTAATAATTGGACAGTGGCTCACCTATTAGCACAAACTGTAGCGCCATCTAAGTAAGTAATATATTATTAGGTCTTAAGCCTGTAATCTTCTTCTTTAATTAAAAATTGACATCTAATGTCACATATTTCTCCCATGTATCTGTTTTGCTACTGTGCCACTTGAGGTGTTGACTAAATTTGCGAATCTAAGAATCATTCTACACCTCATTACTGGGCGCAAAACTTTGGTGATGTTTTCGCCTCTATTGGTTTTTGGATCGGATTTCCCGACGACAGTGCAGATATCTGGTCTTAGAGAGATTCGTAACTCGCTATCTTATAGCGCCTCTATCCAACTATTGAGCGTCGTTGCTTATTAATCGGCGAAAAGAAGAAAACAACGAAAAAGTCTTCCCAGATTCCTTGATTTGCTGCTTCAACAAAGTCTTGTATGACGCGATGTTGAAAAGCAACGGACTCTGTACGCTGGCTTAGTGTACACTTCCCGCTGAGCATTTGGCTTTCATTTTAACGTTATTGTACATATATGGCGCGTATCTTTTTTTTACAATATATACGTTTCGGGTACACTTTAGGACATTATCTCTCTGATGATGACGATAGGCAGATCTTTCGAAGGTTCGATGCCTCTCCATCGTTATCTGTAAGCTTTGAATTCCGTCATAAGTCAACATGCCTCCCAGATTGACTACCATGGAGTCTACTAATATTGCGCGACATTATTTTCATAGATCGGCAGTTGATGTAACTTCTCGTGTCGTCTTTGTTTTATATAGTGAAACTAGAAAGCTCATTCTACACTAGCTGGTCATTCGATTGCTTCTCATCCTTTTACTGAATAAATTTGCAAGATATTTAAGCTCGGCTCCAGCTAAACGCCACAGCCGAGGGAATGTTACCGCACTTTTCATTAAGTATCACGTTAAAGTACTCTTCCATTACAAATTTCTGATTATTTTTTCACAAGAAATTCGTTCAGCGCAAGCCGATCCTGACTTGCTAGTGGTTCGCGCAAGTATGAAACTTTTATTTGCCATTTCGCGGTAAGTCAGCATAGATGATAATATATATCTGGGTTTGACATCCACCCACGTCTTGTATTTCGTATAGTAACGCTGTGAGATTGGCAGGAGTTTAATATATCTTCTTCTGCTGAGCCTCTTGTTCCGAAACCGTTGTGTCATTACAATCCTTATATTCGTGGTTCGATTCCCGGGCGTGCTCGTTTAAATCTGCACCGATGAAAAGCATTTCCTCCCTTGATAAATATGTAAATATATAAATAAATATAAAAGCCACCAGGCTCACTGCAATTTATTTGCCATTAGTCAATCGCTTATGTTTGATACCCCTACAATCTTGTCTAGGAAAACTTCTAGCCCTCCTAGCTGTCAATATTTTACATTTTGTACGCTTACGTTAAAAATTTCAAGTAGCTAGCCCTCTTTCCGACACTTCGTCATTTGTTAAACGTTTTGCGTTGCTTAACGAGTAATACCTTTTCTAGTGTAAAACTTTTGCTCGCCATTGTACGACGTTCCGGCTTGCGATGACGTTGTTCAGTGAACAGAATACCTTGATAACAGCAACTTCCCGCTGCGATTTGCCTTCTGTAATGGTGAAGATCGCGATGATGTGATGATTACAGATCGTTTCTTGGTTGTGGTTTCCGCGACTTTTCCCAGTTTTAATTAGTTGTTTAGTCAATACGTAAAGAATCTCAAATAAATTTTCATGACTTCAAAGTGTGTATTTTGGGATTTGACAACCATTTTGATGTAAGGAGTCATAAACAAGTGCTGAATCGACTACTAAAAGTTATAAAATTTAATAATTATTAAAAACGGGTTTTCCCACATTTGTAAACAAAACACCTACTGGTGAAAAACGTGGGTGTGAAATCTGACTTTATTATCTGAATGCGTTGTGTATTTGTCCAGGTGGAAAATTTAGATAAAAAAAAAACGCAATGTAATTCATAGGTAGGCCTTCAACTTTTGACCTGCAGTGTAGTTTATTCCTAAAAAGCAGCGACGGGGACCATCGATGTCTGACAAAAATATTTCCATTCACCTCGAAAGCACTCCTCAGCTGTGCCCAGCGCGGCGGTGTAATAAATTCACATACTTTCACATCCATGATTACAATTATTGTCCTTTCTTTCTCAACTTGAGATCTGACAAAGTTTTTTAAATGCCAGCGAGTTGAAAGTGGTTTCGCAGAATTTAAATAAAACAAACTGTGCGTGAGATATCATCGAAATTTTTTATTCGTTTCAATGGCCTATCGTTGCCATTATGTATGAAACATCGTTTAAATGTCCGCCGCGGCTTCTCTGGGTAGCGCGCATCCGAAATGTACAATTTTCCATAACTCTGGCGCATAAATCAGGATGAGTTTGACCGATGGCATGGGTTATGCTGGCTTTGAGGGCCGCTGTGGTTTGTGGCTTATTCGCATAGACCTATGACTTCAGAAAACCCCACAAGAAAAGTCTGACGGGGTCAAATCGCAGACCTCGGTGGCCCGTTCACATCACCTCCATATGAGATAACCATGCCCTCGAATCACACGTAGCGCGGTCCTATTGAAATCACATGTCATTGGTGTCCATATCTTCCAATTCAGACCAAAATAAGTTGGTAATCATCTACCTACAACGCTCGCCGTTGACGGCGATGGCCTGGCCAACGTCGTTCTCAAAGAAATATGGACTGACGACGCCACCAGCCCAAAATCCACACCAAACAGTGACTTTTTCAGGATGCATTGGACGCTTCGACAATTTTGTTTGTTGACGTATCCATTCATCGAGAAATGGGCCTCATCGCTAATTTTTCGATGCAAATTAGGGTCAGTTTCCAACTGCTCCAGAGCCCATTCACCGAACACACGTAGTTGTCTATGGTCGTTTGCCTTTAGCCCCTGAGTCAGTTGAATTTTGTACGGTAGGCAGTCCCAAGTCACGACATAAAATTCGCCAAGTTTTGGTCTGCGAAAGGCCAAGTTCTTGTGAGCGACGCGAAATCGTTTCGTCGACCTACATGTATTGGTTTATCGTTTACTGAACCAATGGATTCATATTTATCCACCACACTGCGAATAGTCCTCTCGGCAGGATGATTATGGCGACCGTAAAATGGGCGAAGCACGCGGAATGTTGCCCGAACAGAACACCCATTTTGATAAAACAATTTTATCATTTGCACGTGTTGTTGAACGCTATGTCCGTCCATGGTGATTTGGCAAAACAGACTGATTAAATGACAGCCAATTTGACAGATGTAGCTTCAACAATATGGCCACAATCAACTGTCAAAGTTCGGAAGTCACTATTGGAAAACCCTTTATATTAGAAATATAAAAAAACTAATTGAATCAACGAAGGCAAAATCTGTCCACTATTTCGCAGAGTTCATTAAAACACAAACTTCAAAACATGATGGCTTCGAGTGCATTTAACGAGATCCACATCGTTAGTGACCGCTTTTCTTACAATTCTTACAAGCGCATATGAAGTAGCATATGAAAACAACGAAGTCCGAATATATTTTCCATTCATTTATTATATTCATTATGCCTAAGACAAGGTCTACTTTAAGTAAAAAGGAAACAAAAATTAAAATTAAGGGAAAAGAAAAAAATAAACGCATTCCACATGACAATAACAAGATCCAGTTAAACCGAAAGAAAACTAAATTCATTAAATACTAGTTGTTCAATACATTTCCTGCATTGGGTCATTTAAGTCCTCGGTATTTACAATTGGGGTAAAGGTCTCGCAGAGATTTGTATCGCTTGCGCATGAGGATTCACTGGAGTAACTTAATGTTCTATGCTTTGGCTTCAGGTTTGCGATATCAATGAAGTTCTCCACTTCCACAGCATCAATAGCATTCAAATCATATGTCAACCAAGAAAGTTTCGTTGGATTCTCTAAAAGACGTGCCCACAACATGTAGACGCTTTTCACCAATCGAACAACTACATTTAATCCACGAATTTCATGCGTAACCTGATCTGGTTCGACGTAGCCGAATAGATCAAGTATTAGCATTCGTTTCTCTCCATTATCAATGTGTAGAAAGATCAGTCTTTTCGGAGTAACTTCCAAGTGATAGTCAGAGATGTTAGGGGCATTAATTACTAAGTAGATCATGCACATTGTCTCATACCAAGTGGTGATGGGACGTTTATGAAGAGTTTTTAGTGCTGGTAGTGCCTGATCTATTTCAGATGGTACAGATTCTTTGACTTCTGCTGATAAAACGTTTGCTTTGTCTTTATCAACGACCTCTTCTTCATCAATGATCTCTTCTATTTTAGAAGCTGAACTTATTGTGGAATTATACAACTTACTACTTTCGTTATCTTCTTCATCCATTATTTTTTGTATGCGATCTAGGAAACTTTGAAAGTCGCATGAGTTTTCATTACTACTTGCTTCATAGTCGAAATTCTCAAGATCAAAGCTGGTTTCTAATTCCAGAAAGTGTTTTGTTTTTTCATCGTAACTGGCCAAACCACGTTCGATAAGCAGCTTGTTGATTTGCATCTTGCTTTTGCCACTGAAACATTCATACAAAATGATCTCATAGTTATGAATACAAAATCCCTCATCGTAGTGATTGTTGTCTGGGATTTCTAGAACCCCATAGACCATGTGTACGCTGTTTTCAATTTCTATGACCTTCTGAACATCTTCTCCCACACACTCAACGTTGAGTCCGGTCAGTTTGCAACAAATCGCTTGAAATGGTATGTAATCCGTTATTGTTTTGTGTGTGGAACGGAGTTTATTTATTGGACAATTGGAAAATACCCCGAGATCACATAAGAATACTCTGGCTTCAACCGATTTTGACGAATCGATAATCAAACGTTGAATTTTTGCCCGGTGAAACAGTCCATTCAAGGGAGCTAGACAATTTTGCATTGGATGTGCATCTTCTAGTGGAATCTTCTTCGTGCTTCGTATAAGATCTTTCAAGTCTTTAAGATCCTCATCGTTGCTTACCAAATGGATGTAGAACTTACTGGGATCATGCAATTCAGATATTTTTGCTTGCACTAGTTCATCAATTGGCAATTGTTGCCATTCCTCGGTTACTTCATCTGAAACCTTTAAAGAACCATACTAAAAGGGGGAACTGAAAACTAAATGCAACAACTTACCACATTAGCACACAACTTTTTTGTTGGAACATCAATCTCATTCGAAGGTCTGTTGTCTTCGTTATTCTTCCTTGGACTTATTATGCTTTGAATTACAGGTATTTCTTTATGGATCACTTCTATATCATCAGATGAATTCGTCGATTTTGAGAATTCTAGAAGATTTATCTCTTCTTCCTGTTTGTTTCTGTCTTCTTCGTTTTCCGTTAGCTTTAGCAATCCATTTTCTTCAGCAAACTGTCTCAATGTTTGTATTGAATCATCGGCTAAGGCAAATCCCTTTAACAGCAGGGAACGCTTTACACTGATCTTCACCGCATAGCCCCGAATTGCTGGCAATCTTTCCATTAAAACTAAATTGTTCACCCAAATAGTTTCCATTAGAGCAAAATTAACGCTCGCCTGCAGGCAATGTTTCTCCTTGACATCTGTCATAATCCATCCCCTCACGGCACCTGTGCTTCGAGAATCCCAAACGCGCTCATTATCAAAGGGAATGACTCCCGACAGACGCACGTCAACTGCTTGAGCAGGGAATTCTTTGAATTTCTCCGGAATAATCAATAAATCGTGAGACTTGCACATGATGATTGACCCAGAATCAATGAGCTTAACCTTAACATTGACCAATTTTCCAACATTTTTATTTAGGTTTGCTGGTATTTCTAGTAGACGACACCGATGGAAGATAGAAATGTCTTTGTACACACAGATATCATTAATTATCAACGGCCAGTACATAATCTGATTATCCACGTTCATAAAATGCAAGGACATTTGCATAAGGAATATTGTAACTTCACTAGATCGCTTGATTTCTTGCCACTGGTCACCGATCTTGCGAGTCAGCAATCTGGCAGCGTAGTGAGTGGGTGAGAGAACGTCTAGAATTTTCAATCTTACTTCACCTTTTGTTGGAATACCTTCCGAAGGTCCATCAAACTTTGTCAATTGATGGCGATGTGGACATCTATTACCTTGATCACAAGAACCGAACTCCAAAACCTTTGTGCACATTCCAACCCCCTGGGCCACTCGTGATTCTTCTCGTTCGGCGCTTATTTGAGACGCTACATTTAGAATGTCTGGATGGATATGCTTATGTTGTTGATGGTGTTTCATGAACTCAACCAATCGCGGCAACTGCAGGTTATTCTCTTCGTCAAGTAGAATCAAAGATTTTGGTACTTTGGTTGGTTTCTCAAAGTTCGTTACTAATAGGTTGTTGTAGTTTTTAAGAAAGACCGAGAATCGAAAACTAAATTTCGTCCATGACACAGGCATTGAATAATGGATTAGGATCCAGGCATTTTGGACATTTATTTCGGGCAGTACGCTGTCAGTAGTGATAAGAATTTGATGACAGATCGTCTTCTCCTTCCATTCGTTTATTAAACTAGAACACTCTCCCAACATGCGATCTGTGTAGGTTAGACATGCATAACCGGCTTCTTGTAAGCTCTTCTCGATTTCATCCACTTTTTCGTCTGAGTTGCAAACGATCACAACACGTTCGAACGCATAGGGACACTTTTCTAAATACTGAGCCAGAGTGGATCTTTTCTCTGCGCTGCTCTGCAGTTTAATCGAAACCTTACCCTTTGCATAGACTAAAGCTTCTAGATAGTCGGCAATACATAGCAGCGGTTGATTGCTGATTTTCAACAAATTAATCATCCTTTGTGACCACCTCTTTGATGTGACAATTATCTGGAATGGCACTTTGCCGTTCTGTTGATTCTGCAGGGCCGGTCCAATGAACTTTTGCAAAGTTTCATTAAATTCTGTATTTTGACTAGTAATGGTGTCTAAACCATCAATCACCACATACTGAATACGATCCATATTGAAAAGAGATTCACTCTCGTTTGCCACGAGAAGTCGCTGAAGACTTGGTGGAGTTATAACCAAAATACCACATCCATTATGTAATTCGATCTTTACGTCTTCGGTACTACGAAAAGCGTATGATGGGACTACAGTCACTTTGGTTGTAGTGGTGCATAGCAGACGACGGCAATACCTAGCAATACTCTCTACTTGAACGGAATAGGGAGCGATAATCACTGCAACTGGACCATAAGTTTGTGGCAGACATTTTGTTTCTAAGCGAAAGCTTACCATATTGCATAAAGGTGGCAAATAACACCATGTCTTTCCCGTTCTGCTGGTGTTAATCACAAAAAACGAATTCCCACGTATAAGATGTGCCCAAGCATAAGACTGAATGCGATACATTTTCGTTAAGCGCATATTTTCCATTTCTTGGTGGATCTCCGGTGAGAATAACGCACTTGACATGCGCTCAATTGGAGTTACTTTTACGTTGCCGTGTGCTAGAACTAAGTGCTCAATCATATTTGTTTTAAGCGAAGCTTCAGTGCCGATTTCTGGCAAACGCGTGAGAGTCTCGTTTAATTTTATTGTTGAACTGGTTGCAGTCGAAGAACTTTGTTCAGATACTAAAACCTTGTTAACTGTAGCTGTACACCTCACTGAAGATCCGGATGATGAAGAGGATGAGTAGGACTTAATGGTAGTCGGAAATTTGTTTGCACTTAAGCATTGATCTGACGATGGGGTATTATTGTTCAGAAGGGGTTCATTTGGTGTATGTAAAGAAACAGTAGAGTCTTGAGAAGTGATTTTTGACTCTTGCTTCTGTGGTACAGTTTGAGATAAACTTCCCTTTACGGGGAACTTGACAACGGGTTTTTTGTCTACAATTCTGGTTTTGTCTATTGAAGAATTCGAAGATGAAGATGCTTCATAACTACGACCTGATGATTGGAATCTTTTAGTAGATGTCTCTTGAGTTTGCCTTGAGGAACCAGATGATATTGATGATGATGAATCCTTCTCATACTTTTTTTTAGTTGCATCTTCAAGGGAAGAAACATTTATTGACACATCGTTTGTAAAGGTACTCGATTCTAAAAGCATCTCTCGTGATGTGTCCTTGACGTTGAGCTTTTCATTTATTATTTTCGCTAACAGATCTAAAGAGGCATCCGCGGATGAATGGGACACATTGAAGTCATCGCTATTGCCACTCAAATCAATAAGTTTTTCTACTTCTTTCGGTTCGGCCATGAAAGAATCTACAACAGAGTCTTCTTCTGCCTCAAACCTTACCAAGTCTTCGGATTTGTTTGTAACTTTTTGTGAGATAATTTCAGGAACTATTGCTGGCGGACAACCTGTATCATTCAGGGACAAATCTAAAATGTGTTTTTTACTTAAAGCGTCTGTTTCCTTTTTCTTTCGTTCTTTCCGAGACATGGTAAGCCGAAAATTTTGATTCTGATGTTCATTTCGACGAGATACCGATTGCTTTGGGCTGCCTTTGTTGCTTTCCCAGTTATCACTCTTTTCAAGCGGATCATTTACGGTTGTTTCTTTAGTGTGCCAGTGGTTTTCATTTTTTCGTATGGATAAATTTGATATATCATAACCAGCTGGAACCATGGTCAAATTTTGAAAGGGATTCTCACTGATCTGTGAAGGAAAAGGGATTATTTGTATTTTCATTGGTTTCAAGGCTTTCAAATATCTTTACGATCTTTCGCATTTTACGAATCTCTTCATGAGGAGCTGGCGATTTGACAATTTCATCGGTGTTCAAATCATCTTTAACACCTGAGGGATGATTTTCTTTTAGTGAAGGAGATTCCTCTGATTGGAAAAAACTATTTGCCTGCAAATGAAGGACGTTCACAAAAAAAAAAACGAGTTGAGAACATTTACAAAAATATTTTACTTACAGGATCAACTTTGGCGAACTTTTGAATCTGTTGAGGCATTTTATATCCTTGTGAGCCCTGACCTTGCGTGCTTGTGGTCTTTTCATCCCGCACATTTTCAATCGAATTATTTTCTGTTGAAGGTTGTTGAGAGTACTTTTCTTTTATCTGTTAAATCAAAATCATTTTTAGATTCTTAATCTTGCCAGATCCTTACACAAGTCTAACCAGTCAAGAAATGACAGTAAACTTCGTGAAAGCTACGAACGTTTAGAGAGATAAACGACATCTGTTAATTACTACATACCGCTTGCTTTTCAACTTTGGATATATGGATATCTTGCGCTGTCGAGGTGACCTGAATAACTAAATTGGCAACAATTTCGGTAAGCTGACAGAAGATTCAATTGCTAGTTGGTTACTAGAGCAATTGGATTCAATAGGTACATCGAAAACCGATCAAAAGGAATCATGTGAGGAAATATGTATAAGAAGAGTGCGTATACACGTTTTGACTCCCTGTCATAGCTAAAAGTTCAATTGAAACAAACGAGGAATGTAGAAATGTGATATGACAAAGCAGAACGAATAGACGTTGTGGCTTTTGTTTTTTTTAATTCAGGCGACGTTAATGTCCGGAGTAAACCTAAGCCTCAACAAACAGATAATTTCATTAAACGCGGTATTGCGTCATTCGACCGCAGTCGGGCACACAAAGTCCGTTGCGAAATGCTCAACATTTCCTAGCCGTCGGAGCCATTCAATTCTAGTCCTTCTGACCAGGTCAATATCACTGTGTACCCCATACAGTTCGTTCTTGTATCTTCCTCAAATTCCGCTAACATACCATAGATGGGACCGAAAATCATTTGAAGAACTTCAGATAAATTACATGCTTCTCCTCGGATACCGCTAAACCTAATTATTTTCGTTTCTTCTGTAATGCCGCAAATGTTCCTTTGATATTTCGCTGATTTCTTTCCAAAACTACACTGATAAGGACCTATCAATATAGTAGATAAGTTCTTGATGCTAGCTAAAGTGACTGATTCGTGTCTCCCTTTAGTTAGATAATAATAATAATCCCCACTGGTCCAAATAAATTTTTAAGGGGATTTAAGTACCCTTAAAATGTTTGCACACAGCGCAGGCTGTGCAAATCAGGAAGGATGGAAAGAGGGTGGAAAGCAAAGCCGGCTTGTGTGTTCATGCTTAGTTCCGTGTTTTCCAATTGTGGTACTGTATTGAACTACTTCGTACCTGAAAAAGGATTAACGTCTAAAATTATTTGCGAAATAGTTAAAGAAAATATCGCTGTATTAACTCTTATCCTGTATACATGGGCCAAAATTGCCCAACGCACCTTTCATTGGGCTTAAAACACCTGATGGAATAGCAAGTTTCAATGTAGTGAAGAAAACGCAAAAACTAAAATGTGCCCGAAGTTAACTGAGCAGCATATACTTCCTAACTCTTTTGATAAAATGCGAGTCAAATTCGCTACGCAAGTATTTAGCAAAACAGTTCAAGCAGCTATTATAACAATTTGTGTCACTGTCGGTTTCAAAAGAAAAAAGGAGGCAATAAACAATAATCCATCTGCTGAACTCAATAATAACCTGGAAGATTGTTCAGTCGAGTTCCAATAGCAATTGTGAAGAAATGCCGTAGTCTTTGGTCCAAACAAGCAATGTTGCCACTATAGAAGAACCTTCTTTGGCTGCAACTGAAAGGAGCGAAACAACTGAATCTAAGGTGGAAAGTTGTAATTTTAATAGCATTATATACGCAGATTATTTTTTGGAGGATAATTTTTTACAATTCTGCAATTATAAACTTGGAGCTTGTTTCTATTAGACATTTTGTTGGCTACGTCGCTTTTAAAATGATACCAAAATTGAAATGCGTTAAATGTTCAAGAGACTTAAGGAAAGAAGATGAAGTAATAAGTGCTCCCAGTGAGTTGTTCATTTTTCATAAAAATTACCAAACTTTTTCAAACTTTCGTAATCTTTTTGCGCCATCAGATTCACTTATGGAAGTAAGCATTTTAATTTTCCACAAAGTTTTCAACGAAGAACCTGAAAGAATTGACATAAAGAACCATATGATAAAACTATGCAAAAGTTCGACTCCTGAGTGGTTTACAAGTGAGTGCAAACCGATGTTGTAGATTTGAGAAAACACTGCAAGTGGAACATAGACAAAAAAAGCTCAACAGGACGAAAAGTAAAAATCATTGCTGAGCAATAAAAATATTTAAAAATAAAAATTATTCAAAAAAAAAAGTAATAGCCAGCACGACCCGGCATAGAACAATTTTTCTTCTATGCAGTGCATCATCTGTGTGGCTTTATAATCTTTGACGGTAAAACGCCGAATAAATATAAAACATGCATTTACGTTCACCTCACACAGCAGTCAGCCTCCGCACACGACACGAAATCTTTTTATCGAAACTTAACTAAGGAGGGGGCGCATCATTGGTTCTGTTTTCGTTGGCTATCTGTGCCAGTGCGTCATATGTATGACATTATAATCTCTGGTAATACTTTACAGGCCATCTATGTAAGCCTGTAATCTTCTACTTCTTCTTAATTTATTATAATCTAACGCGTATAATTACATCTAATGTTACATATTCTCCCACGTATCGGGTTTGCTACCGCGTCATTTGTGTAGTTGGCTAAATTTGCGAACCTAACAAACATTCCACAGAGGTCGATCTATTTTGAATTACCTCACTATACTGGACTATTAAATTTGTTTCACCCCCTTTTACGAATCTCCGCAACTTGACTGCGGACCGGATTTTCCGACAACCCTCGCTAAACATGGCAAAACTAGCTGATTTGTTCAGCCTGAAGTTTGTCGACAATCGATTAATTTAAGTGGAGACTTCCGCGATTATGCATACTTCTTATTAGATCACATTTGCTTACAACCGCTGTAATTCGCAACATCGCTGTTTTTTTTTTCGTAAGCAGATATTCGGCCTTAGTACAATTGATTCGTAGTTCGGTATCTTCTAAGGCTATGAAGTTTGGTCTCTCGTAAATTTTCATAGTATGCGACACTAGTTTCACCGATAGGTAGTTGTTGCAATTTCTGGTGTCGCCTTTATCTCTAAACAGTGGAAAGAGAAAATTCATACTCCACTAGTTACGCACAAAATTGAATGCCAAGATTTCCGATTACCGCCCACACATCGAAGGATATGTCATCCGACCCGACTGCAAGCAACCTGTTAATTCGGTTTCGACTTCCGTAAAGTCTGTTATTTCCTCTTCATGCACGGCAGCCTACGGAATGGTACTGCGCGGAAATTTGCGTTTAGTAACGCGTTAAAGTCCTCTTTTCATCAATTTCAAAGTTCCTCATTAGCTAATCTCCCTGCTTGCTTTCATTATATAATATACTAGCGACTGAATCTCCAACGAGTTTCTTCGTCGTGGTGTCGCAATCTTAAAAATGTCATATTGTTTACTGGTACTTCGACATGGCACTTCTTATACTGTTTGTCGCTTGCATATGGCTTTTTAGTGTACTTCTTCGATACATGCGTCTACTACTACTGCACGAACTCTAGCTACCGCTATTTCTCACCTTTTTTTGCGTTCGTAATCTAACTTACGCATTATGCCCATTTCCATCGTTCCACTATCACATTTCTCAGTTGAAAGCTGGCCTTTCGAAACACCGAGCAGGGTTTTTGTTTTTCTTTGCTCTTATCAATATGATAAGTGCTTAGTTCTTCTTTTTGGTTTATTGCATTTAGAGCATTTCTCGCAGGTTTAGAGCCCAGAGCTGACCTCTTTACTTATTTAAATTGTGCCACTTAATTTTCTCGACTTATGCGGCTTTTCGTTAGCTTGTCTCTGGTTTCTACAAAATTCTTTTTGCTTAAGTCTGTAATGTCAGCCAAAACTGATATCCTTCCCTTGGAGGATGTTACACGAACTGAAATTTACTAGTGTCTGAATTGATCATACAAGCAATTTTTTTTTCTCAATTTCTTGGATTATACCACATAAAATGTCCGATTTTTGCTCAGTCGGAAATAAGAAGACCTCGAGTGAACATCTGTGGCAGAACGTTAAATTTTCTTTTTTTATACAATAAAGTGGTACGTGCGCTTAACGTGTGAGAATTTTAGTGTTCTTTACAAGTACCGTTATATTTTTTTTTATAGGAATTATTTACCATGCTGTCGGCAGTTCAAATTCGAAGCCTCTTCGTTTACGAATTTAAAATGGGACATGATGCGTCATTGGCAATGAAAAACATCAATGACGCATTTGAGGATGTAGCGTTAAACGAACGCAGTATACGACGTTGGTTTGGAAAGTTCCGTTCGGGAGATTTCAGCCTCGAAAATGAACCACGTGGGAAGCCGGAAACGTTGGTTGACGAAGATGTTTTAAGAGCAACAGTGGATGTGAACCCAGCGAAATCAGTGCAGGAGATTGAACAAAGCATGGGAGTATCCTCAATGACAAAAAGTTGACACCTTTCTCTCATAAGAAAGGTAAAGAAACTCGATAAATGGATACACCATGAACTGAACGAATTCCAAAAACTACGGCGCCTGGAAATCTGCGCAGCGCTTACATTAAGAAACCAAACTGAGCCGTTTTTGCACCGCCTGTGATGGAAAGTGGATACTATATGATAATCGTAAAAGATCTAGGCAGCGGTTGGATGCAGATGAAAAACCAAAACACACTCCCAAGCCCGATCTTCACCCAAAAAAGGTTATGGTGACAATTTGGTGGACATCGAAAGGACCAAACCCCTTTTCATTTCTTCAACCAGGAGAAACGATAAACGCTATCAAATATTGTGAGAAAACCGACATATTGCATGCCAAATTGGCTGAAAAGCTACCTGCGTTGGTCAATAGGAACGGTCCGATCCTTTTGCATGACAATGCTAGACCCATACCTCACAAGTAACGGTGCAAAAATTGTTGCAGTTGGGATTTGAAATTCTTCCGCATCCACAGTACTCTCCTGATATTTGCCCAACGGATTACCATCTTTTCCCCAATCTGGATTCATTTTGCCGGCAGAAGGTCTTTCGGAACCGAAAGTCATAAAAGCCTTTGAAGATTTCATTGCCTCAAAAAGTCAGCACTTCTAAGAAAAAGGAATATTTGACCTTGTATGACGTTGGAAGAACGTCATAGATGCCAACGGATCCTATTTTGATTGAATAAAAATTTACGGAAAAATAATATCGGCTTTTAAATTTTAAAATCTAAGAACAATTCACTACTACTTTATAGTTTCGTTTAACGCTGGAAGGTATTTTTGAAATATGCTAAATATGTTGTGTCTGAGCGTGTAGAGCGTATATGTTAAAACACTCCAGCTCGAAGCATTGACAATTTAACTTCTAAATTAAGAACTGCCAATAAAAGGTCTCAATCAACTTAATAATCGAAATTAAAGGCAGTTAGCTATCGATCAAGGTGGCTGGGAAGACATATAATACTTCAATATGCAGCAAATGCTAGTTGATTCTATTACATGATCGTACCACCGGTTCTTAAAAGCCCGTTACTGTCATTATCCCAACTGGGTTAAGTAATATTCCAAAAATACATACCCTGTTACGCATTTTTATCAATTTTGCGGCATGTGCTGATATTTTTGTCTCCTCCTGAATGTTAACATCCGAATTGGTGCTCATAACTGAATAAAATTCATCCTCATTTTCTGCCGGCTTCGCATTTTGTTTCGAATGCTTCGCTTTTATCTGGAAGGAACAAAACATCGAGACAACTGTGCTGTCATTTAATACAAATACTAACCTTCTTCAATAGAAGGATCCTTGAGGAACTAACCGACGCATTCGAATTCTCTTCTTCAACATTTGAGGAAATAGTCTCGTTCGTCGTAGTACTTTCCGAACGTCGCTTTCTTAGCTCCTTCAATTTTTCTAAGCGTGCGCTTTGAGCGTTTTTCTAAAATCCCAGTTAAATAGAGATTTGAAAGTCAGTAAAGGAAATTTTAAAAATTTACTACCTGTTTGCACATTTCCAGAAACTCTTCAGTTCCTCCTTCACTTTCGGAGTTTACACTTAGTTTAGCCATTTCGGCCGAAGGAGCTTCCTCTTTTTGATCCATAGCCGACAATCCTTGACGCTAGTTTGAAAAATATTTCTATGAGAATTATTCACATGAAATTGGAATTATATTCGCTTACCTTCTGACGTAGTTCCAAAAGCGCTTTGGTACGTTTAGATTGACTGCTAGAGCTACTTTCAATCGATTTAACGGAATCCGCAATTTTACTATCTTGCGACGGAGCTTTGGTCTCGTAAATCATTTCGAAAACATCCAAAGCTGGCTTTGGTGGAAGGTTTTTGCCATCGTACTTCTTTTTTCTTGTCTCATGTTGAGCACCAGCAAAGCCCATCACTGTTTCATCAGATGGAATATGTTTTGAAACAGGTTTATAATTTTGAATGCTGACAGAGTCTTCAAATAATATATCGCTGGCGTCTATAGGAATCGATGATTCAACTGCGTTGGTTTCCGACCCATTTTTGTCTGCAAAATTTTCATTACGTTCACACCAGTCCATGACTTTCTGCTTGGAGGCTGCATCAACTGAATTCTCAGACATGGAGCCAGATAAATCAAATTTCCCTTGATGGGCAAAACTCACATTCAATGTGTTCAATTTATTTTCAATCACGTCTATACTTCTGGTGTTCGTCTCCCAACAGGGAATCGTTGTTGTCACCAAAGTGGCGATTTTATTGCGAAATTCATTTTCACACCCCATGGCTAAGTTCAATTTTATCAAATAATCATGGGCAAAGAATTCTTCGCCAGAATGGTTGATGATTTTTAGATCTCCAAAGTGTTGCATTTGGGATGCAGCATTTTCACAAAATGATTCGATAAACGATACCGAAGCAGCGTCATTGATTACTTTTTCCAACAAATCAACAGCACGTTTTGGCCAAGATTTTTTGATGACCATTCGACTGCTAGTGGTGACAAAATCAAAATCTAACTCAGCAGGTAATATATTAGCTATGGCGCCGAGCCGAATGTGATTTGTTGACAATGCAAACGATTCTGGCAACTTCCGAATGTAGCACATTTTGGTTTGAAATGGAAAGCCATAGTCCAGTGCCCAAACAATGTATTGGTCTTCTGATTTCGTATATTTCGCAATGTAGTCTACTCGTGCACGAATGTGTTTATTCCAGGAAACGAATGCAACGGCAACAACTTCACCAATCCGTGGGCGATATGGACGAAGAGCTGCGCTTTGTTTAGCAGTGAATAAATGCTGCACGGCCTGCTCGATTCTTTGTGACTCGATTAAATCCGGATTTTGCCCATCGACTTTGTGATACCAGAACAAGTGCGGATTAATGAAGTGAGGAATTGTTATGAATTCCTCCTTGCCCATGGTTGAGCTCAAATAACACTTGTTTCAATTATGATAAATTATTATTAAATGTAGGAAATAGCTATTTACCGTTACAAAAATATTCCAATTGTTTTATTTCTTGTAAATATGGAAGCGATATCCTTCAGGCTTTTCCTCGTTCCGGCGGTTTGCGAATGAGACTTCAAAACCAAAACAAATCATTAGCCACAAAATGCTACAGTGCTGCCAAGACAGCAAAAAGAGTTTTAAACGTTTGAAAGACTCGTAAACACTTTTTGTTGTGTTATTTCACTAACGCATAAAACACATTTATCATTTTCTCTGCACTTTTAGCCGTTTGGTAAATGACTCGGGTCCCTGGCCTAAGGCCATTTTAAACCTTCATGGTCTCATATCCTCACTAGTACTACATAGAAACTTGCAAAAGTATAAATCTCTTAAGTTGCAATATCTACATATATCTGCTGCCAGTTACATTCAGATATGCACAGTGCCTTTTTTTCGAGGTTGGTTCAGAAATTGCCCGAGCGAGAACATTTCTCTTTATACATTCTACTATTTCAGCCATCTAAGTCCTTAGAATAGTACTCGTTTGACCTGCTAAGTTCCGTTCTACGGTCCATACAGTTTATGGTTTTAATAGAATCCATCCTTCTCTAACATAAAGCCGAAATACTCCCTCTTTTTTAGGATGTTACTGTTATTGTCAGGAAATAGAGATAGAGGAAGATATATTGGTTTTTTGATATTTATGTTTGAAACATTGTTTATGACGATGGCGAAACTAAGTAAACATGTATAATTTTCAACTTAATTACTTACATAGATGACGCTACAGTCAAAAATTTGACTGGTTCTAAACCAACAAAAAAATCGCCAACTGCTTTCCTAGTTAAGATGCGTCTTCTTAGCTCCTTATTGTCCTTCGACAAGTCAATCACGTAGGCCTTCTTCCTTTCATCCCTACCATAAAAGATCTTGACAGGGCGATTAAGCATTCTTCCCTCTGACTCTACGCTGATAGGAAACTACTCCAAAATTCTTCAATATGACCGCAATAGGTTTTTTGTCTAACGCCTCAAAAACTGCCTAGAGCTTATGGTTAATGTATCACCTTATCACGTAAGTGGAACCAGTCTCCTCCCTCACATTATTTTCTTCACGCTCAATCGGTACACCTAGTTCAATCTCTCCGCGATGTTGGCATTTCCGTTCGTATATTGATAAGACAATCCTTAAAGGCAAGTTATCTACTGGCTTTGCCAAACGGTAGTGCAATGAATTTTCCAACTCTCTATTTTACTTTTGTTTGTTCCCTGCTTAAGTACCCCGTCAATCGTGGTCCTGCCGTTTTCTTTGATTTACGCTTCTAGGTTTTCCCTAAACAAAAAAAATTCCTACCTCTCTACCTAAACTGCGGGTAAATCTTATTAATTTGAAGACCCGTGAAGAGCGCAGTGATGTTGCTGTTTATTCATCGACTCTTCCTTTTCAATGGATTGCGAATCTCCTTATAACTCTTTTTTCCTTGACACTAACGTCAAGCTCAACTTGTGTTAAACCCGAGTTATCTAACTCTGCATTAAAATTAAACTAGATTTAACTCATGAAGAGTTGGGTTAAACTTGGCATCACAGCTCTGTTTCCATAATTATTTATCGATTCAGTTTCTAAGTGCCTGTCTACACTTGTCCACCCAGGAACGTCATTCCCACGAACACAGGGCTACAGAAAAAAAAACGCTTCACACAAAAAGCATTTTTGACAGATGAGGGACGCTGATATCTAAAACATAAGATATTATTGAAGTGGTAGGTTAACATGGATAAAAGTTTTCAAGAATGATAATTGATAGTGAGTGAATGAATGAATAAAGAATGAGAGTGAGGACGCTTTATTAGCAATTTAATCACGAAATCTACCCCTCAACAACAGCAACATAACCAGCATGCTCAACACGTATGGTTTTAATCAAGAGTCGATTTGCTACTATAGATTTAATTCGCTTTTTCATTCGCACTCCCCCACACTCTACTTTCCAACTTTCTCAAACTATTCAGCTTCCGCAGATCAGTAAAATTTGAAGAAAATCTTTGGTGGTGTAAGAGGGTGAGCGAACTGACGAAAGTGCGTTGATGTGAATGTTGATGTATGAGTGTGAGTATGAGTTAGCGAACACTGAAAGCGAAGAGATTGTACCGCGCCATTTTCTGTGTTAATAAAAATAATTTAAAAAAATAATCCAAACAAATCGCTTTAATCTTACGCGATCACAGAGGGAAACGCTTTGTAAACAGAACACTCATATCTGTACAGAGATTTATATTTTTGAGTTTTCCGTTCGGTGTAAACCCTCCAATCGTCGGAAAAAATGTGTCAGAAAAGAAACGCTTTGAGAAAAGAACATTCATTCCTCCACACCGAGAATTATATTTTGGAGTGGACTATCGGTGGATTTTGGGTGCAATCAACCCCTCCGTTCTTGACACACATCAAATCTACCCTTCTCACGCAACACGACTTTCATTCCCATGCTAATGTAGACAGGCACTAAGAACATCTTAGCCTCCATGTACTTATGTTACCGTTCTCTTTGGCGGGGGCAATGTTCTGTGTTTAAGTTTCGAAGCTATAGGTTTTACATGTTCTAGCCATTTCAGGAGTCTAATGCGCACTTGAACAGATTGATGTTCATATACAGCTCGCTAACGTTCGCTGTTACATCTCGAACTTGAAAGCCTGCAAGTCAAATTGGGAATACCAGAACTAGGATGATTACAGTCTTATATAGAGTCTCCTTAGTGATTCTTGATAAGGTCTATTTACTCAATTGTCTTCTAAAGCCGATAAAACAGCGATTGTGAAATGTAACTCTTTGTTTGATTTCTGATAAGGTGTCATGTTCAGGGTAAATAGTGGACCCGAGGTAAACAAATTCTCTAACTACTACAAAGCTAAGGCTATCGATTTTGATGTTCTGTCCGTTCGTTCGTCCTTATTTGTTATCTTAATCCATTTTTGCCGCTTCTATATCCATATCATAGCGCATCACCGTGTCTTTTTTGACATCAAAAGTCTCAATGAGATTACTTCCGATCTTCTCGCATTAACGAGCTTTCTTCATCTTCAATCTGACGATCTTTGAAAGAATTCCTAAATTCGACGCTCCTTCTCTATTGATGCTGGTATATATGTGCGGCATTGAAGTCGGAAAGAGGGGGTGAACGACAAATTGTGGACTTACCAGACCTAGAACCGCACTAGTAGTGGCCAATCGGATCGTTGGAAAAGCTTCCATGTTTCGCAATACGTAAAGCAAGATCTTGATGATGAATACTCTGCTGGTGTATACTCTTCGTGCCATTCCGGCTTAAAAATCGAAGATATGACTATTTCACTTTCACTGATTTGAGTCATTTCCAAGTGGAAATCTAACAATCCGCATTGTACAGCGGAATTTGGGTCGTCTCTGTTGCTAAACAGTTTGGATATCCTCACTAACAGCTATGCGACAAAGTTTCCTTGCTCATCCTTCTCTGTTCGTGTTTTTTTATCTTTTCATAAAACTTTCGAACGTTGTTTTTGGAGTAGCTCCTCTCCATTTTGTCGATCGCGCTTATCATACTTATTCGTTTCCTCCTGAGGAGTCAAAGTAGAAGGAATATATTTTTGCAATTAGTCGTTCCGTAATCGAGTAATTTTGTAATCTATGCATGCCTGCACACTACGCGCAGACTTATAAGTCTATCATCTTTCCTTCTGAAAACTCTAGAACGACTGATTGATATTCATATGCGAGCTAAAATTGACCCGGCTCTGCATTCACTGACCAGCCACATCGAACGATACCTGTAGAGAGTACAATACATACATAATGGTCGCTTTCCTGGGCATAGGGGGTGCCTTTAACAACGTCAACACATCCGCATTCACGACTGCCCTATCAACTCTGCAGGTAGAGGACTCACTTGGGGAGTCTTATGCTATATAGCAGGATAATCAACTCCAAACTGGGTCGGGCTTCTGCTAAAAGATGTGTCAGCAGAGATACGCCCCAAGTCGGTGTCTTTTCTCCCCTTCTCTAGAACTTAGTGGTTAATGAATTGCTGATATATAAAATTCCAATCAATAGACTCCCTCAATGAACGGTATTAGCTTAGTCTTTTCCGATACAGCAAAATATCTGCGTCTCTTTTTTGACAGGAAACTAAACTGGAAACCTAGCATTCAAGAAAGAGCCAAGAAAGCAACAGCAGCTTTATTCTCTTTCAAAAAAGCCATTGGGAACAAATGTAGCCTGCAGACTCGCATAACCCACTGGCGATACATCTCGGTCACAAGACCGATACTCACCTACAGGGTTGTGGTCTGGTAGACGGCCCTAGACAATGCAGTCAACTGCAGCAAACTAAGCAGAGTCCAAAAAAACAGCATATGTATGCATAAGCGGAGCCCTGCTGTCTGCTCCCTCCGCAGCACTGGATATTCTGTTTCACTTGACACCGCTCGGTATTTTCAGCAGGCAAGTAGTTGCGACTGTAGCTATTCGCTTTAAACCGTCTACACAGTGGACAATTAATTTATTTGGCCATGCTAATATTCTTAATATACTAGGAATCCTCACAGAGAACATCAATTACACAATATCCGAACTTTGGTTTGACAAAGAGACCATCTATGCTTCCCCTCTGGGAAGAAGATACTTTCATGGAGTACAAATCAATCCACTTTTACGCAGGTGGATCCAAAACTAATAGCGGGGCTAGTGCCGATGTTTTCACAGATAAGCAAAATTTAAGCCTCTGCTTCCGTCTTCCAAATCACTGTAGCGTGTTCCAGGCGGAAATTTTGCCGATTAAAGAAGCTTTGTCCTGACTGAAGAAAAACGTGATATCTGCAAAGGATATTCATACCTTTTCGGATAGTCTCATTAAATTCTAAAACCGTCCTTGAATGCCGAACATCTCTTAGGGAGATGGCAGAGCAGATGAACCACCACCTATGTTAGGTGCCGGGCCACAAAGACATTCCAGGGAATTGTGGGGCCGACGAACTCGCCAAAATTGGAACCACTCTACCTATTCTACCGAAAAAGGATATCACCGGTATACAAATAGCTACGTGCACATTAATATTAAAGCTGGATGCCAACAAAAGAACAGATCTTAGGTGGACTGTTGGATCAACATGTCTAGCGATTAAACAGATCTGGCGAAAACTGGATCTGAATCGTTCTAAGAGTTTGACCTTTCTAAGTAGGAAACATCTCAGCGCCCTTATAAGTGCCATCACTGGACATGGCCTTATGAGGAAGAGGAATCCCTCACCGACTATGTATATGCCCAGCCCTCTTCCAAACAAGAAAACTTCACTTTGGAGCTTTCTCCTACAGACTTTTAAGCGATCTAAAGAATATAGACGTTAACAGTCTCCTACGCTTCATCATAAGGTCAAATTGATTTCAAGAGTAGGCGGATCAGTGATCTACGTGGCATCACAACAGGCCAATAGGCCTAATTGGGTTGGTCTTTTGCCTAACCTAACCTAACCATACCTGCAATCTTTATCGAACCAAGAGTTTCGTGAGGGTGGGCGGATGAAACCCTGCATATGCATTTCTCAGTTGCTGTGGCGTCGAAGATCTCCTTATGCGTACAATTCTGGACTAATATAGGTAATATGAAATTTTCGCGTTGTAACATGGAAAGCAACACAGCGTCATTTAGTTTCTTAGTGACAACCCTTAAATGCATAACTGCGTGGATTTTCAGTTCATATGCTCAACCTCGAAGGAAAATTATTCGTTGTTCAACTGCAATCCGGACGAGTTTTTGCTTTGTTTCATAACCATCGCCGAAATATGAATCCACCACAACACACCTGACATCAAGTAGCAGTCGGGCATATTGGTGCTGGAGAAGGCCAATGTAGGTCTCTCGTCAACAAGGTCATAGAAACAGTTTTTAAGGATGCCAGCGGCATAATCCGCACCGATTACCTTCGAAAGGGAAAAACAATCAACGGTGAATATTATGCCAACTTATTGGATTGGAAAAACAAGAGAATTTGGCAACGATAAAAGTTGTTTTCTACGAATTGTTGAATTGGGCTACGAGTCCTTCCCTTATCCGCCATATTTTCCGGAGTTAGCCCCTACTGACTATTTTCTGTTTCCAAACCTAAAAAAATGGCTCGGCGGAAAGCAATTTGTCTCCAACGATGAAATCAAACATACAATTTCTTACTATAATTAAGCCAATTAGCTAAGTCCGTTTCCAAACGTGGTATCGAGTATGCCATGCCTTCCAACTGGCAGTCTAGACCCTATGCTAATTGCAATGATCAGAGTCAGGGTCAGAACATTTCATTTTCAAATTAGTTTTGTTGGTTTTGGAAGGCTGGCAACAGTGAATCTGCTTCTTCGTTACTTGGCAATAGTAGCGTTATTACGTACCTTGTAAGGGTAGTTAACCCCTAGCACAGCCTCTAACATGGAAAACTGGGATCTATTTGGGATCTCTTAAGCAAAAGGAAAGATATTCTGGGAACCTGCCTCGGGAATATAATTTTAAACATATATCTGCATATAAAGATCAGTCTATAACACGAAAAAAAAAACCAGAATTCTCTAAACGCACGTTAAAATGTGTGTATTTACGTTACAGCTCAGATGATTACTCGGAAAAGAAAATCAATATGACAAATATAAAGAATTTCAGTGTCGCGATCAAAAAAGTTAGCATGCGTTAGTCATAGAGTTGTATGTAAACTGCGTTCGGCATAATGTCACCTTTAGAGCAAAGCTTTTGACAACTGCTACGTCCAGTTGTGAACTACAAACATTTGTCAATATTAATGCCCCGAGAAAGTAAATGAAGAGGTACGTATGCAAACCGCGTATGCAAAACCCGCCTCAAAAAGGGTGGGATGCCTTAAGAAACTTTGACATAAGGCAGTGAAAATGATACCTGGTACAAATCATTCAGCCAAAATAACCAGAGCCTAAGTTCAGCGTACAAAGCCAACATTCTACTGACGTTTCTCTCATTTGTCTAAAATCGTGACTCCATAAGACTTGGCACTACTCAACATAGAACGCTCAAATGTCAACAAAAGTAAAAATAATAAAAAATATAAATTTTTCCTACAACTTGGATTTGTGTTCGTTTTCATTTTATAAAACACTAATTTAAACAATTTCTTTTAAGAATATCCATTTGTGTTTGAGCTGAAGAAACTATTCGACAGTAGAAGAGTGTATGCCCATATTGGGTTAGGTACAAAAATGGGCAGAGAATCAATAGCTTGCAGGGTCTGTATGAAGAAGTCCAAAGATAACGTCGAATTCGAGGCAATCTTTGTACGAAAAACTCGAATTACTTATCTGGAAGGTTACAATATTTGTACACAACTAAATGCTTTCATTGGAGACGGTCTGCCAGCTATCATTTGCACCTACTGTAAGGATGAGTTAAGAACGGCTTTTCGGTTTATGGAGAAGGCTAAAGAAACCGATAGGAGACTTAGAGAAAAACTCGGGGCTAATCGGATAACTAGAAGTAGTCGGCGGATAAAGCAGGAAGAAAGTAACAAAATGGCAGATGTTGAAACTGCTTTTGATGAAATCAAAACAGAGTTCATAAATTGCTCCAAGGATCCCCTGGAGGATTCCGATATGGAAGTTAGTTAATTGATAAAAGATGATTTGAGACATTTGAAATGAAATCCCCTTTCGTCTAGGCTGGTGAGAAGTCTGAGGATGAAATTGAGATCCATTGGGGTTCACAAAGTGGCAGTGAAATGGATAAAGATGGTTTTGCCGGTGAAAAGACTGGAATCGACGGCGACGGCGACGGCGATGAGGATGAAGATGAAGATGATGATAAGCCTCTTAAAGAGCTTATCAAAAGAGGTAAATTCAGTCTTTGTTATAGCAAACACTGTAACGGTTCTCTCTTATTTTTAGAAAAATTCAAACCGGTAGTTGAAGACAGTGTTAAAACTGATGTCAACTTTGATTCGTCGGATGTTTTCAATGATTTGCCAGAACCAGACAATTACTCTTCAGCGGATGAAAATGCATTTAATGACAAAATGGTTGAACGCATACCTGACCCACCTACAACTGCAGAAGCACAAATATTTCCCCAAGGTATACCCTCTAACATTCGTAAGAATTATTAACATAATGTTGTTTGTCGTGTCCTAGGTCGGTACATGTGCAAACTTTGCAATAAAACCTACTTCACTGCAGCGGGTTTAAAAGCACACATAGCAGTACACATGACCAAGAAGAAGAAAGTGAGACGAGTCCGTGGCCCTAATAAAAAAGGGAAAAAGAAGAAGTCAAAACGTGGAGACGACGACGATGATGACGAGGACGATGGTGAGGCAGATGCAGAAGGAGATGGATCTAAGTCTAAGGAAGAAGACACAGCAGTGGTGGATGGTGAAACAAATGATTTATTGGAAATAAAAGAAGATGGGTCAACAACTGTGGTGGCAGACTCTAAGGATGGTAAGAAAAAACGCAAAGCAAAGGCTCCGAAACCTAAAAAGATGTTTCCATGCCACGTTTGTGGGAAACACATGATATCAGCCTCTAAACTGAGATATCACATGGTCATGCATACCGGTGAAAAGGATTACCTGTGCACTATGTGTCGTAAGTTTAAAATGAACCTTTCTGAGACTATTATAGACAATTTTCTTTTCAGCGAAAGCTTACTCGACAATCTATGCTTTGAAGCACCACATGCGAACTCACACCGGCGAACGACCATACGAATGTAAATTTTGTGGCGACAAATTCACACGGCCAACGACTCTAAAGTCCCATATGCGACGACACACTGGCGAAAGACCCTACGGCTGTGATATTTGCGGGAAACGCTTTATTCAACACTCGTCCATGACTACACATATGAAACTGAACCATATGGCCAAGACAATTGCCTGCCCGCACTGTGATAAAAAATACGCCCGTCAGACTGACCTGAATACGCATTTGCTCAGCCATACTGGCGATAAACCTTTCTCTTGTGAGCTATGTCCAAGTCGATTCATTCGTCAGGCAAACCTCAACAAACACATGAATCAACATCATGCGATTAAGAATGTATTACCCGGCAATACAGCATTAGCAAGTAAACCAATAGTGACAGCAGGAGGTGCAACAATAACCCTAACATCTGTGCCTTCGACATTGCCAACATCGATTGATATCATTAGCGGACAATCAATGCAGCAACAGCGGCAAGATCCAAATCAAAATCAACCGCCATTGCCACGTGTTATAAATGTTAGATCTCTAGCAAAGGTAGTATCCAGAGTTTCAGTTTCAACAACAGTAGTTCATGGAATTACCACATCATCGGGATTAGTGGGGACAGACGAAACTAATAGTAGTAATCAGAGTACTCATATGCTTCCCCCTGCGAGACCATCACAGCTGCCTCCGGCTCAATCATCACAGTCATCACATCACTCAGCACATTTACAACAATCCCATATGGGGCCACCACAACAGTTAACAAACAACGAAAACAGTATTCCTATGGGCATGAACATCGAACGAATTCCCGGAGGTATACCAACGCATAATATGTTGAGTGCTATTCCAATTAGTGGCGGCGGACCCGATCACGATGCTGGTCATGGCCGAATGGAGTGAGTATGGGTTTCCCCTCTATTATTTTGTAATTGTGCATTATATCACTTACGTTAGCAGCTACCTCCACGTAGTTCAAGCTGTCTGACATCCGTGTTTGTTTCATTTTCGAATTTTTTAGCTTAGGTCTTCTAGCCTACTCGATTTGACTATAACCACATCTTTGTATAGCTCATAGAGTTTGCAGTTGAGTCTTTTCAGTCTATGCCTGCTCCGCCGGTGGGATCAAAAGTATTTTGTTATTTTATTCTTCAATGGCCTTGCTTCATCTGTAGTCTTCGAAATTGATTCTGCTTTTTCTTCTTCATTGTCAGGACGTGGAAATAAAGTGGGCACATGCCAGTACAACACCCAATTGTGTTGTCAATTATTTGTCAAATATCAGCCGATCTCCGATTTGATTTCATTTCCAACTGAATTAATGCTAAATCGATTGATTGAGGTCGAAATAACGCACAACATAAAATGTGAGTGCAATATCAAGGATATGAAGGAAAGAAGTAATGGCATCTATATCGTCTGCGGATACCAATAGTTGCATTGACTTGTGGAAATTGTTCTCTCCGAATCTTTTTCCCTATACTTACTGTTTCAAACCAGCCATAAATTCACTGAACGGAAGAGTGTGGTTGTTGGAACCAGTTCCAACGTGCGCTGGACATATCGTTTTAGAGTGTCGTGTAACGTAAAAAAATCTGTCCTCTCGGCAAGTTTCCCATAGCTTTATGCTATTAAAAGCTGTTTTTGAAGTCGATAAAGAGATGGTGAGTTTCGTGTGAAGGCCAAACTTTCGATCTACTCCCGGTTTGCCACGCCAGAATTCACTCTGGTATTGGCTGATTGGTGTGCAACTTGAAAAATGGCTTGAAACGTTCGCACAATACGCTGGAAAAGATTTTGTTTGCGATGTTTAGCAAAAATATGCCTCTGTAGTTATTGCAAGTCATAAGATCGTCTTTTTTGTGATGGAAAAGCTGATATTTCAGTGTTAGATCATGCTTTCATCCACCCAGATTCGACAGATGATATAATGCATACTTCCTGCCAAATTTGAGTAACAAGTGCTTTGCAGTCAGAGCTTTCTGACGAGCTTCACCTGATATGAGTATGTACCTTGTTTTGGATCTTATATGTAGATGTATCTTATTGATAGGCACTTTGTGTCGCTTTTGCCTTTATGGAGTTTTGTAAAATTACGAAGATTCAATCCGACGTCATGTAACTGATTCATTTAGTTTACTCCTTCGCTTCGGGAATATTCTATCGTCATAGATAAACTAACTAGATGTCAAACTCTACTAGCACTTTTGCAAACCCTTAACTTTTGCACAGACACACTGTAAGTGAATTCCAACACTTCTGCATCTCTATAACTTTGTCAAAATTTGCTAGGAGAGCAATTTACAAGTAAATTTGCAAGAATGAGAGCGATTTGTACGAATGTGTGTAATGGAGACATTAGTTAGTCTATGCAAACAGTTCACCTTTTCTCATACAAATTTGTGTGACTGTTATTGAACAGCTTTTTTTTTTTTTTTTCCAAGAACTTAATACTCCAGTGGGTAGGAATACACTTATAATGCCTCAGAATGTATTAAGTATTTTTCGGAAAATGGGATAGAGAGAGAAAGAAAGATGTTTGGATAATCAAAGCGGCCAGTATAGGCAACATCCCCGTGAAACTACAAGCGGCACCAAACATTACTGCTGAGTTGCATCAGCCATTTGTAAGAATAGAGTAATTGAACCTTTGCAGTAGAGTGGCTTTCGCCGTGGGACATCTTACCATTACAATTTCAACACTCTGGGAATGGTCAAACAGCGGACGGGGTACATACTTTCACCGCTACAGAGGAAAGTCGAAGTATTAAAGTATTAAATATAGAATAACAATGCAGCTAAGACAACTAAACTATGGCGACGATGTATGTCGTACTTATCACATAAATTTGAAGCACACAAAACGAAAAGTGAGTATCTGAGTCCAATATATAACAACAAAAGTGCTCTTACCATGGTGGTAGAAAAAGGCGATAATTTTTTGTACCTGGGAAGTGTGGCCTCTGATGTCTACAAGCTTAAGTTGGCTTTAAAATGCTATCAATGCTTTGGAATAACCATATGTCACCAGAAATGCTGAAAAATTTCTAGTTTTCTTATGCGATATAAGAAATATGATATATCCACCTCTTCTGACCTGACCTCAATATGTTAAACTTTTAGCCCTCATAAATTAGAGGAGAGCACCTCTAAACCGTGAAACCCTTCACAACCGACGTAATGTCTCTTACTTACCTTGTTCTACGTTATTTTCACCACCAGTGGTACATCGAAGTGCAATCATAACACCTTATGTTCGCTATGAATGTACGTCAGTTTAATAATACCTTGATTCCTTTCTTAGTCGTATAACTTGTTTATATATGTACATATATGTATATGTAAATGTACATATACGTCGGTGTTTGTGTTTACTGTGTTTGTTTGTAATTATGACTAGGGAATTCAGGGTGGACGTAGTCAATATACGCGGACTAAAAAGTAATCGCTTTTCTGCGTACGTCCACACCTGTAAGTACATACCAACTGTTTTGGCACTTAGTGAAACACAGGTAGATCCCCGCTCACACCTTTCAGATCACTCTGACCTGAAGCTACCTGGCTACGAACTAGTGCCACTATTCTTTCCTCGTCGGCGGTCTAGCCATCTATGTGCGTAGTGATGTAGCTTGCCAAGTTCCACCACAATGTAGTCCTTGTTCCAATCCGGAATTCAATTTCACGTGGTTAAAATTCCATCTCCGTAAGCAAATTATCCACTACTGCTTTATTTACAGAAGCCCCAAACTGGACAGCAACTCGACCTTTAATGAATTTGATGCCCTGTCTGACTCCATACAAAGAACTGTATCCCTGTATCCTCATACTGATACAGGGCGATTTCAATATATGGTTGGCTTCACCATTCTGGACAGACAACACACGAAGGACAGTGTGTTGAGATCTTCGCTGCGGAAAATAATTTAACCCAGCTTATAAATGAACCCATACGAATACCAGACGTTGATAGCCATAGCCACTCTAGGTTAGTTGGACCATTGTGTCATATCAGCTAATTTCTCATACACCGACCTCACAGCTAGAGAAAAGATTCCTAAAAGAACCGTATGGCAATACGAGAAAGCCAATTGGAACGGACTTAACAACTTCTTTAGGAATTTTTACTGATCGTTATGTTTCCTGGATAACGACGTGGATGCCGTTGCTGACATGATCACAGAAACTATTCTCTTTGAAATGAGATGCTTTATCCCTCATCGGATGAAGAGTATCAAACCCAAAGAAAAGGCATGGTACGACTCGAGCTGTAAAGAGGCTGTCACGGTTAAAGAAATGTTTTTTCGGTCCTACAAGACCAACTCGACAGAGGAAAACCGAAAAAAGTTTAAACGAGCCAGGAATACGACCAAAAACTGAGGCAAAAAATACTGCAATGTCCCAAAGGCAGTAAAAATTGTTGATCGTTTGTCAAAAACATTAGAAATTCTGTCTCATCCTCCATCCCAACGCTCATTTACAATGACATTCCAGCTGTCAGCTCTTTGGACGAGGCCAATCTGCTTGCCGGACACTTTGCAGCTAGCTCAACACTCCCAGATTTTGCTTTGTCCCCGCCTACACTTGAGTGCGTCGAATCTTCAATGGGACAAATCAGGCATCAGGCTCTTTTGTCGAAAATGCGTGCTTTTCAGATCGATGACTCTCTTCTGCAATGGATTAGAAATTACCTTTCGGAACGTTCAATTCACGTTGTCTTGGATGGTTTCAAGTCCGATATTCACAAAATAAATGCTGGTGTGTCCCAGGGCTCCGTTCTGTCTACGACACTCTTTTTAATTTTCATTAATGATCCCTTGTCTGCTACTTCTAATCCAATATTTTCCTTTGCAGATGACCTATATATTCGTTCCCGGACGCACGCCCCTGCTCTTCGGCTGTAGAACGGGAATGGTAGCGTATGTTAAGCTCATTAAATTCTGATATTAACAGCATAACTAATTGGGGAAACACCAACAGAATAGAATTTAATGCTGCCTTCTGTCATTAAAGCGAAATTTAAACACCCAGCCATTATCCACGAATGGCACTTGCATCGTCGAAACCGATAAACTTTCCATTCTCGGTATATGTGTCAATGAAAACTTACGTTGGAATGACCACATATTCGGTGTTGTCAAAAATGCTGCGAAATGTCTAGGTTTCCTCAAACGATGTAAGAAATACTTTACTCCTTCTGATCTGGCCTCAATATATAAGGCGTTTATCCGCCCGAAATTGGAGTACAATTCCCACATCTGGTCGGGCGCGCCCAAAACATCTCTGCACCTGCTAGATAGGTTTCGAAACCGTACGATAAAACTCATAGGTGATACTAATATCACTCAAACAATGGACACTTTTGGACACCGACGTAATGTCTCGTGTCTCACTCTGTTTTATCGCTATTTCCACCAACAGTGCTCGATAGAAATCGCCACTAGCATTCCGTCCATTCAAACTTTTAACCGTAACACCCGTCTTGCTATGAATGCTCATCAGTATAACCTCAAGCCCACTTTCGGATGTACTCTAAAATATTGTGATTCGTTCATAAGCCGTACAACTTGCTTATGGAATGCCCTACCTAGCTCTTTATTTCCTAGTCATTATAACCTTCAAACATTTAAAACCAACGTTCACCGGTACCTCTCTTTCCATCCTCCCTGATTTTCCTTCGCCCGCGCTGTGTGCAAGCATTTTAAGGGCACTTAAATCCCTTGATCGCGCGTTCCAGTGACGGAAATATTGTCATTTCACGTCATGTCATGTGACTAATGGCATCTTCCATTTTCCGATAGAAGCCTTCATTTTGCACTCCGGAGAAAAACAAGAAATCATGAAACTATTCCATTGGCACTCTTTACTTTTTCAACAACATTTTACTTCTCTTTTTCATTTCAGAGGCAACATTTCTCTTCTGGATTTTATGTCAGAACGCACTAACGCATATAAATACAAACATCAAGTAGTATTGTGTATCAAACCAGATTTTTGTTTTACGAGCAATCGACTGTGTTCTTCAAAGTCAAAAGAAGTTTTTAGTGTTCCATTGAAGAATTTTCGAGTGACATGATGACAAAATGTGAAGTGATAGGTTGTCACTGTTGCAAAGAGAATAGGGATGAATTTATCAATCTTGCTTATCGTATTTCTTGAATAACGCCTAGGGCGTCCGTTGTTTGTTGCGTCATTTATGCTTAGATCGTTTGCGTAGCCAATAGTAAATCTATTAGACACACAACTCAAACCTTGAGAGTCAGATATTTTTATATCCGTCACCGTACTGCCGTTGACCCATTGAAGGTTCACCAAGCCTATTTCAGCACTCTTATTTGTCCAGAAAATAGCTTCGCAATCGATCGACTTGTGGACTGTAGTGAAACATAGTAGCAATTGCGCTTCATTTAACTTCAGTATCTATTGCTCGGACTAGACGTGTTTCAATTAAACAATTCGATGATCATAGAAATCGGTCTCCTATATTCTTCTTATGTAACGCGTATAATTGCATATTTCTCGCACATATCCGAATTGCTACTGTGTCGCTTGTGTTGTTGGCTAAATTTATGGGTCTTAGAGCCATTCTGCAGGCCACTCTATTTTGGATCATCCCAAGCGCAAGAGTTTGCTGATGGTTCCGCATTTGAGTTATTAAATTATTTTTTTTTCGTACACTTTTTTGAATCTGTGCTGGAACTTAAGACTCTATTATTTTGGACCCAATTTTCCACCGCACAGCGTTGAACAAGGCAAAGCCAGCAAATTCGCTTACCTTGAAATTTACCCACTATAGGTTTCTTAATACGGAGACTTCCGTGAATGTGCGTATTCCTTATAAGATAACGTTTTATTACCCCCGCTGATATTCGTAACACTTTGATTTCCATCGCTGTCACTTTTCCTTTCGTACATCGTCCAACAATTCGATACGACTTTCTTAAATATCAAACCTTTAAGGGGAGATATTTTTTTAAGGATATTTTTTTAAGGAACCGGATTTTTTTAAGGAAAACTATTTGAAATTTCGGATTGAGAGTTTAACTATCTAAAAGTATACACATTCAGAAATATGTTTAATTTTTTTTATTTAAAAATATCAAAAAATTACAAGGATATTGCATGATTCTTGGAGCGTCGTAAAACAAATCTGCGTACACGGTACCCACTTGCGTTTCTTCAAAAATCATTTGAAAAAAATAAAACCAAAAAGATTATATAACTAGACCAGATACTATAATCTAGTACTTCTCATAACTGATTTTGAAAATATTGATTTGTGACAAAATGGCGGACGTTCAACTTAAATAATGATTTTTGGACCAAAACTTGTTATTATTTTACCTATAAAACACAAACTAAGTAGCGAAAACAAAAAAATCGTAAGACAAGTACTGGATGACGGTGTATAGAATAACCACTAACAAATTCAAGACAATCGGTTCATTGGTTTTCGAGAACTTTTGGGTACCGATTTGAAAAACGTGGTTTTGAGAAAAACGCGTTTGAAAATTTGGGAATGAATAAATCATGAAATTTGTCAAGTTACATGGAATCATCGATACCAGGCCCATCTTTCGTCTGTTCATGCGCTTGCAGCTCGGCTTTCTCTATGCGAGAGTCGTCTTTTTGCGCAGCGTACAAGTGCGCTCGCGATCCAACCGACATGTCACGTTCCAACACGTTCATGACTTCCAACAATGAGGTGACACCATTGTTGAACGTGCACGTTGCAAGAAATACAGCAATGTTAACGATTTTGGGCCCGCTCTTCGTCGTTTTTGGAGCTATCTTCCAAATAAGTTGGTTGAAACTCTCATTGCTGTTTTGGGTATATCCGCCAACACAGCACTGCACTCCAACAATTTGTCATTGCTGAGGTCTTCGAATATTTATTTGATGACATCTAACACCATTTTTGGAAATGCTGAACAATCGGAACAGAAAGAATTTTTTTTTTTTTTTTTTAAGAACTTAACACTGAAGTGGGTAAGAATACACTTATAATGCATCAGCATGTGTTAAGATTTTTGGAAAATAGGATAGAGAGAGAAACAAAGATGTTTGGGCTCAGTGGTTATTTCGCTCCATGGGTGGCAACCAACAATTTTTGGGGAGACTAAATTCTTAGTGGAAGTTGGCTTGATGTTGATTTCTAGTCAACTACTCGTCTTACTTGATTTTCATTAGCTGAAAAAATGGATGATATGTCTTTCGGGCGAGGCTGGGATTCGAACACCGAACCTTCCGATTTGGAAGCCAGTCCACTACTACTTGAGCCACAGCCACCCACAATGTTGCCCATACCGCTTTTTTCATGTCATCGTTGGAGTTACAGTTTCTGCGAATAGCTAAGCCATAGTAAATATCTATAAGTTTTGCCGTCAATTTGTTGCATTCGCGAAGACGGGTTCCTATTCACTTTTGAACATGTCTCACGCGTTATTTTTTTTACAATTCCAATCTTAACACCATACGGTTTGGCATTCACTAATCCCGTGTACGTCTTAGAGTCGCTATCCCCGACGTAATTAGTATACATATGTAACTCCTTGCTTTTCGACGGATATTGGAAATAATTCTTTCATGGCGTCTACTTCCATTTTGTATGCCAATCCGTCATGATTGTTCTGGCAATTTTCATCATGATTAAGTTTCCATTCCTCATATTGCTCCATATTTTTGTGTTTATTCCAATATAATTACATTCCATATAATTAAGTAAAACCACGTATTCGCCACATACTATCTCCTGAAACGGTCCGTTTTGTTATATCAGCACCCGAATTTTGTTTTGTTATTTTCTGTTGTTCTTCTTTTACAAATTGTTATAACACCAATTGAACAATACTTGAAGCACCAGAATGAATGTTATTAATTATCATATCATACGTTGTTTGTTGAAGCGGAGGCGGTAAATCCATGAGTCCACAAAATTGCATAGCTCCATGCAAACCAATCCCCAATAAGCGCATAAAAAAAAAGAATCATGTATTTATTTCGTAAGCTGTGTTGATGTATATGGGCACGAAGGAATGAAAGTCGGTTTGGAGGATGAACACGAAACTACAATCTTAAAACCGAGTCCTCGAGTGCTTTCTATTGAGAATCGAACATCACTATCACACGTTTTACATTTTACACGTTCCGATAAGACAAAAAACACAGTCAGAAAATTCAAAATTCGATACCCGTGGTTTGGATCTTCTGGTGCGGATGTCTAATATTCTCGTCGGAAAGTTTTTCGGCAGTATGTCGATTTTTGGGCGGTATTTTCTTCTTGCTCCGATCTTTGCGAAAAGATCCGAATCAATGAGCTTCTCGAGAACCTTTATTTCTGATAGCAGTTTTCTTCAGATAATTTATTCACAAACGAAAATTCACTGTAACGCACAGTTGCACGAACGGCAAGCTACTGACAAAACGTGTCTATTTCTGGCAAATAATAACAGTCGTATGATATTTCCGTTATACCTGGATCCGAGCACGTCCAAAAACACGATAGAATCATAAAATAGGGTCTAGGAATGTTCTGTTCGAAGGGTCGCTTGCCGCTACCTGCTTCTCGGTTCGACGCCGCAAAACTCGTTTCACTCTCTCGGCTATAACTGGCTTATTTATTGAAATATTGACTTGGCGTTTTCACCAAATATTCTTGAGACTTCAGGCTTCAAGAAAATGCAGAAAAAAGATCGGTTTTTTTGACCATGCTAGGTGTATATCTCGCCTTAAGTTAAACGGCATTTTTCAGCCACAAAAAATAGCGGAGTTTTCGCTCCATTTAAGCCACTCTATGTGCGATATCGTCATCGTAATTTCCCTGTTGGTAATTAGCAACGCCTGAGATGACTCCTTTTAAGTGTATGTCAGGAGGCGACTGATTCATAACCAGTTATCTTCTAGCGCCTTTTTCCAATTCTTAAGAGCTGCTTGAAGGTCTGCCATGTCGTTGCTTATAATAGCGCTGTAATCGGTGAAAAGATGAGTTGTTGACATACTGTTTCAATATATTGGGATGTACCACATGAAATGTCCGAGTTTATAGTAAAAATTTAAAAGCCGATATTATTTTTCCCCAAATTTCCGTTAGCATCTACGACATTCTTCCAACGTGATACAAGGTCAAATATTCCTTTTTCATAGAAGTGCTGCCTTTTTGAAGCAGTACGATAGATGCGGAAGAATTTCAAATCCCAACTGCAACAATTTTTGCAACGTTAATTGTGATGTATGCGGTCTACATTGTCTTACTACGCAGGTTGCTTTTCAGCCAATTTGGCATGAAATATGTCGATTTCCTCACAATATTGGATAGCGTTTATCGTTTCTCCTAGTTGAAGAAATGAAAAGGGGATTGGTCCTTTCGATGTCCACCAAATTGTCACCATAACCTTTTTTGGGTGAAGATCGGGCTTGGGAGTGTGTTTTGGTTTTTCATCTGCATCCAACCACTGCCCAGATCTTTTACGATTATCATACAGTATCCACTTTCCATCACAGGTGACTATCCGGTGCAAAAACGGCTCAGTTTGGTTTCTTAATGTAAGCGCTGCGCAGATTTCCAGGCGCCATAGTTTTTGGAATTCGTTCAGTTCATGGTGTGTCCATTTATCGAGTTTCTTTACCTTTCCTATGAGAGAAAGGGGTCGACTTTTTGTCATTGAGGATACTCCCAATCTCCCGCACTGATTTCGCTGGGTCCACATCCACTGTTGCTCTTAAAACATCTTCGTCAACCAACGTTTCCGGCTTCCCACGTGGTTCATTTTCGAGGCTGAAATCTCCCGAACGGAACTTTCCAAACCAACGTCGTATAGTGCGTTCGTTTAACGCTACATCCTCAAATGCGTCATTAATGTTTTTCATTGCCAGTGACGCATCATGTCCCATTTTAAATTCGTAAACGAAGAGGCTTCGAATTTGAACTGCCGACAGCATGGTAAATAATTCCTATAAAAAAAATATAATGGTACTTGTAAAGAACACTAAAATTCACACACGTTAAGCGCACGTACCACTTTATTTTATAAAAACAAAGAAAATTTAATGTTCTGGCACAAATGTTCACTCTAGAACTTCTTATTTCCGACTGAGCGAAATAACATTTCATGTGATACAATCCAATAAAATCTTACACGTCATTAAAAGCAAACTTTGTACGCTGCCTTGGTGTACGCCTTTCTTTTGAACTCTCGGACTATTTCCGCTGTATGTCCCTGGTACATATTGAGATCTCACCGCCGTTCAAATAAGATTTCTGGGACCTCTGTCGATATGCAGATCCTTCAAAGCTTCGCGATATCTTCCCATCATTATTGATAAACTTTGAATCGCGTCGTATGTCGACCTGCCTGCCACAAAACCGCATTGGCAGTTTAATAATATTACGTTGTCGACTGTATATGCGATTTTAGTTTCACCGGTATGTTATCAGGAACGGGCCGATTGCACGCCCCCTGTTTAATTTGTAAACACCTTCGCTAGCTTCTACTTCCATAAATCGCGACAACTGATGAAATGGCATTGCGTCGAAATTCATCGTTTAGTAAGGCGGTAAAGTACTCTTACCACCTATTGCAAAATTTGGTTATCCCCCGTTAGTATCATTCTTTAGGCATTTCGGCGATTGAATCTCATGCAAGTTATTTCCTTATTAGCTTATATTGCATATTATATGTATGTTTTTTTCTCATTTTGCTCTATTCAACACTCCTGTATCATTAAACTGTATAAATAATTTTAATTTCAGATCTGTAGAGCATTTAAAAGGAATTCATCCACCAGTTGATAATTTAACGAACCTACTAGGACAAGTTATCGACCCCGAGCGCATGGGACGTTCAGTGGACGATCTAATTCGATGGAGTTGGCCAAATGCATCCTAAAGTCAGTTCCATTCGCTTGCACTCAAAACGGAAAACAAAAACGGACATCCTTAAGAAGTTTTTATTTTTATACCGATCACCTTATATTAATTAGCTAATGCACCTGCTGAACGTGTTGCCATTTCCATTTATGGCATCGAAATCGATCCACAATATATGTATTTTTATAAGACAATAGATTTAAGTACAAGTGCATGCTAAAAGTGGCTTTTTTCGTAAATAAGAAAAACAAAACTAAAATTATTTTATAGCAATATAAATATGTAGTGTATAACATTACCGGTTGCTAAAACAAATTAGTTTGTAGGACACGTTTTGTAACATTAAGTGAAAATTCAAAATAAAACATACCGACGTATATGCATAAGAGATAAGAAAAACAGGTTATTCTATTCTACACTTAAAAATAAGAAACAACAATTAATTTGTAAAAAAACAAACAAAAAATAAGATTGTAAATATACATATATAAATTTGAACATGTGTTGTCAATTAGTTGCATTTCGTTGGTTTGACTTTTGTCTTTTTTATTTTCTTCTTAACACTTAGCCGGGGGATGTCGTTGTGTTGTTCAAGCTGTAAAAAAATGTTTTTCGATAAAACCAGAAAAAAAAGTACCACCAACAGTTGGCACTTACTCTTTGTGGATGAGTTTAATATGCGCCTCTAAGCTCGGCTGGTTTAGGTATTGTTTATGGCAAATTTGACATTGGCAAGTTTGTACTTTGATGTGCATCAATTTATGGTCTCGTAGAGCTTCAGCTGTTGGAAACAAGCTATTGCATTTGAAACAGCAAATAGGAGGTCTTCGCTTGCGTCTTTTTTCGTTGCCTGTGAGATCGTTTGTACGATTAGATTGAGAAACAGAGCTGGGATGAGCAAATTTCTTTTGCCTTTTAGGTCTTTTCGTGTCGATTGAAGTGGAGTTTTCTTCGCTTTCTATGGGAAGACGAGGAAATTAAAGAAAAAAAAAAAACAAAAGCATGATACTAACCAACTGGTTTTGTCTCAACCAAGATTGGATCCGTTGGCAAGTCTTGATCAACATCTGGAAACGATACACACTCTTCAGCAAACACTTTTTCGATTCGTTCGACCGCGGGGATAGGGCCCTTATCATCAATACTCTCAAAATCATTCAATTTATTTTCGTAGTAAAATTCAACATCTCGCAGTTGGGAGCAGAATCGCCTGAGGTCAATTAAATTTTTGTAGCATGTGGGGCAAATAAGTCTGGTGGATAACTCTTCGACTGGGATTTTAAAATTTAGATCGTTAAGAAGGAATTCTCTCATTGATTCGGAGACACTACCACCATCGTCTATATTTGAAAAACACGTCAAACACAGCAAATTCAAATCAGCCATGGAGTAAGTAGGTAACGAGAATTTTTGCTTTTTGTTGAATTCTTTCAGTAAGTAGACTAATTACTTTTGGTAAGCAAGGCCGTTTGATCGGAATAAGATTTACTTGCCGCTGGAACGTACTACAGGTCAATGAGCCATGCAACTGTCAAAATCGATGGTTTACAGTGATGGTTGTATTTAATGAACAGAGGTTTTATATTTTGTCTTAAAAAAAAAATATGTAAACGCATTTTATGTTTTCTATGCCATATAGAATTTACTTAAAGGTGGGAAGATTGTATTGGACTTTCGCATACCAAAGGAACTGAACCACTTTGAACGAAGAGAAAAATGCAATGAGACGGACCATATGGGGTATCTTTGTCAGTTGTTGTCATCAGAAACAAAATTATGGCCTATTACATTAATTAAGTTTGTTGATTGGGAAAAAAGGATTGATTTGATTTGGCTTGGGCCAACGCGACTCATTTGCGTAGTAGAAGTTATAAAAATAGTACTTGTTGGGTTTAAAGCTAACACATCGTACTAGAAATAAGTTTAAACGAATAGGGAAGTCACAAAAATCTAATCTAAATCTAATGCGATATGGTTGTTGTTAGCGTGGAGAAGTATGCATAGATTCGTTAATACCGCAATTAAGCCGGAACAGAGATATGGAAGAGTAATACAATTCATACTGTCAGCAAAAAGTTATTGAATAAACACAGCAGCAGCCTTACGATAGTATATAAGGGATTGTAAGTTAACATAATATTTTAAGTGGTTAGATAGGGAGGTAGAAGTCAGCCCAGAAGAGCTGCGTTAGGCAAAACGGTTGCATCTTCTTTGAACTACCTCGTTTGGTATGGATATTATAGTATAGAGATTGTTTGGCTAACATATTCAAGGAGATGTCTTCCCCAGTTCATATAAGTAGACTTAGAGAGATAAGAAGTTGAAAATTATTTAGACCATGGGTTGACAAAATTATCCCAAACAACTCTTAACTTACAGAGAAGTTTGTCGTCAATGAAATAATAACAGGAGGCATTTGTGCGTGAAAGCTTTTCCATTTTCTGCAGTGAATAGTTAAATCACAATTGCTTAGTGGTAAATTAATAGCAGCTGAAGATGGATTGTAAGCGAAGTACACAAACGGGGTTGCCTGTGCGGAATCCGAACAAAAAATATAAAAAAATTGATATTCGAATACTTAAGCATTTTGTAATTATGTGTATTCAACTAGATGATATCAAAATTCGTTTATACATTGGATGCGATTGCACCCATTCTCGGGTTGGTAGTATTTTGGATGCCTCGGTGATTAAATTATTTTTCTTTCGGACCCTTTTCGGATCATAGGCTGGAACCTGAGCATTCATGGCATTTTGGACAGGATTTTCCGAGGACGTGCATCGAACATTGCAAAACTAGATGATTTGGTTAGGTTTTTCCACTACCTTAATGAGACTTCGAGGTGCGCGTATTCTTAATTGGATCACGGAATTGGTATCAGAAATTTTTATTTCCAGTGATATCTAATAAGTTCGGGCTCTCATGTCGTTGCTTATGACAATGCTATCGTCAGCGAGAAGAAGAGCAGTCATTCCGTATTCATTGTGTTAAAAAAAATGTACTGCCCCACTGGAAAAAACTTGCACCACATTAAACTAACGAATTAGGGGCTTTGAACACGCTTTGGAGGATTTTTGACTGCTTCACCAAATTCGTCTTCCAAAACATCTAGAAAGCGAGAAATTCTTGCGTGACAACAGAAGAAATGCTAAAAGCCAGAAATTCTTCGTAAAGTTTAGCATCAAACTAGTCGTTCTATCCTTTGCAAATTTGTTCCTCATTTACAAGCGTCGCTGCTCGTCTTTAATATATTGTATTTCGTTGATTGAATCTCTTATGAATATTTTCTCTGTTGTCAGTAATGTTAAAAATTTTAGCGTCGTCTGTGTTTCAACATTGCACTTCTTTCACATCTCCTCAGTCTCAATGCAATGCTTTTACGGGAACCACACATTCTCGAGCTACTGCTTCCTTGGTCTCCTTTTGCATCGTTCGTAGTCTAACTAAAGACACACTTATCACTTCCGCCATTTTCTCTACACTCGGTCCACGTTTGAAAGGTTCACTTTAGTTTTATTAGGGCCGGCGTTTCGAAACACTGAGCAGGGTTTTTGCATTTTGCAATTTTGTCGAAGTTTATCCGGATACTTCTTCCGCGTTTAGTTCTTCTCCTTGGTTTATGTCATTTTGGAGATTTTGGAGACACTTCCAGACGGAGCTGACTTTTTTTCTTATTTGAGATGTGCCAGTTTGTTGTCTGAATTAATGCTGGCTTTTATTGGTTTTTCTCTGGTTTCTTAAGAAACAATTTCCAAAGCAAAATTGGTGTTGGCTCCTGGGTGGTTAAATATCACCTAAAAATTTATTACTTGTCATTTCGCGTTACCACAGTATAGATGGTAATTTAGTGCCTCTTTTGTTTAATAAATAGCGGACTTATTGAGTATAGGTAGATTGTATAATTTGCATGGTCGAATATACCTACTTCACCCGCTGAATTACTCGTTCCGAAACCGTTTCCTACGTGCCAGTCTTTGTATCCGCAGCTCGATTCCACGGCATGTTCGTTTAAATATCGGTTATCTTATTCGTGTCTAATTTTCTTTTACCCATACCTTACTGCGTTTTTGCGGTGCGTAGACGCTAACGATAATCTAAGTTTCATGTTCTATTATCAGTTTCATAGCCGTTAGTCGGTTGTCGATTTTTGATGCGGTTCCAAACTTATATAGGGGTTAGGAAGTTAATATAATGGCACCTCTATTCTTATTTTATTCCGTTCCGTAAAAATACATTTTGTACGCTTTTGTTTGCAGATTCAATAGCGAGCGGTGTTTTCGAAGTTTCACCACTTGATTTATTTTACTCATACGAGTATCATGTCGGTTTTGTGGTAATAATTGTGGGAGATAGTTCGTTAACGTGGTGCGGGTATACGAGAATGTGCGAAAGTAAATTCGACCTTTCTTTTCCTCCACCTCGTAGCCTTCAGACCATCTCAGCATAGGGAAAGAGGACATCTTTGGTAGGACAGTTGGTAAACATAGCCTTCATGACACCACGTCTGGCAAGGGACCTAGCAGCACACGGTTTCTTCAACTCAATATATAGAAGAGGACATGGCGGTCTCCGGATCATGAAACTCAAAATCAAATTGATCGTACTGCGATCGACGTAAGACATGCCTCAGCGCTATCATAGGTGTCACTGGACACTGTCTTATAGGCAAGAATGTAAGAAGGCTTGGCGTCTTTACTAATGATTTCTGCAAAAGCTGCATGGAAGAGGAGGGGAAGCTCTCTCCCAAAGAAGGAAACTCCGCTTAGGACGATCTAAACAATATAGACGTTAACAATCTCCTACACTTCATAGGAGAATCGGAGGATCACAGATCTACATGGAATCACAATGGGCCAATAGGCCTAAGTGCATTGGTTTCTCCAACAGCCACTCTTAGTTAACCTAACTTAAGGCACGCCTCCAGTATTCTGGACATCCGAACCTTCCGGCCAGCTAACATTGACTCGGATCACCACCTTGTTGCAGTCACGAATGCAAATTTCCCAAGCGCCACAACAAAGGAGAACTACAATCGCAAGAGGCCGTCAGAATTTTCGCCGAACACATATCCCGAAATCTCTCCACAACTCCTTTGCTGCCAGCATCAAGTATCGAAGACCAGTGGCAACGTGCTATCAGAGACGCCGCAACTGATATGCTGTGCCTCACACGACCACCACCAAAAAAATTCCTGGTTTGATAATGGTTGCCAATGAGCACGTGCAGCTAAACAAGAAACGTACAAAGCGTCGTTGCAACGAAACTGTTCGTGTGCTCTAGGAGCAGAAGAGGCTTCTTCAGAAGAAAAAAATCAAGATATTGATAGTTTGTACTCCAGAAATAACGTTTAATGTCTAAAAGCCTTCGTCACCAACCGGATTGCCCCTGTCAGTGCGGTTTCAGATCAAGAAAAACTCAAGTCCATATGACAGCGTTTATAGAGCCATATCTAGTTTCAGGATCCCTGCTAAACTCGTCCGTCCATGCAGAATGACGATGGAGAACGCTCGTTGCTCCGTCAAAGTCGGCAACCACTTAACCGAGACCTTTGATGTCAAAAAAGCTTTTAGGAAAGGTGTCATTTGACTTCTTTAACATCAAACTTGAAAGAATTGTATGGAACTCTCAAGCGAAGTAGTATTTGCAACTACTAGCGTAAGCCGAAGATATGAGCGTAATTGTGAGAAAACAGCGGACCGTCACAGGTGCGTTCGCTATTATTGACACGAAAGCAGCCAAAATGGCTTAAGCAGTAAATGAGGCCAAGGTAGTAGGGACTTAATTTATCTGGCTCTGCCAACAAAACGTCCGCAGAAATAAAATGAAGAATCACTCTTGCCAATCGTTGTTGTGTGGACTTTCCTACTGCGTCGTTCGTCGAAGATGGAGAACAATAAAGAGCGAATCTATGTAGTACAAGAGAGTCAATAAATAACATAAGTTAGGCTACATTAAAAGACATAACGCCTTTTCATGTGCTATAAAAAAAACCTAATAAACCCGCTCAAAAGTCTCACAAGTCCGTAGTATTTTTGTTTTTCATATAAATTCTTATATTTCCACAGAACCTGAGCACATCTATAGCATAAGCAGCATGGGGCTAGTTAAACAGTAATACTGTAGATAGTTAAGCTAGTTAAGGCAGTTTTAAAACGTTGTTTTTTGTCTAGCTTTGTGTGTGATTTAATAGAATCTAATACAATTCATGAAATGAAATCTGAAAGTTATTACATTAACCAGCGAATCAGGCATATAATTGAGTGAATCACAGATAAACTGTAGCGCACTTTTTTCTAGTTGTGTGAACAAGCCCAACGGATGTGGGGACATATACTCTTATATACAAACGTGAAAGGTCAACGCTTAAAATAGGCGACTAATGGGGTGACATCATCAAGTATGTATGTAATTAGAGACGATTTATGAGAACTGAGCTGATGTTAATTCTATGGGAATACGTATACCGTTTCTATATTAACTGCTGTAAGTGTCATCAGAGTAGTGTTAATGGATTGCTTTTTAAAGAGTTGATTATTTACATTGACAATTGTCATACAAACTGTCAACAATTGTTTACACAAATCTACCAGGTATCTCTATTCTCATGCTATTACAGTCAGCTACCCTAATATACATATGCACACGTCTTGGCTGGTTCATTGAAGTTTCTGAGATAGTCTCTACTTCGTCGATAGATGATCGAGGTCTTTCAGAGCAGCAATCATTAACCGAGCTTAACTACGCCTGTCTGTAGTTTTTATCTCTGTTTTTCCATACCGCTTTATTAGTTTGTTAGTCGGTAAAGTCAATATTAGTTATAAGTCATAAACCTACTTAGGTACGAAGACATAATCACCATTATATCATGCTTACATAAGCTATTGAAGTTTCACAGTTTTTTAAATGCACGCTTCGTTTTTCGTTTTGTTTATTTATACGATTAAGAAACAATTTATAATTCTAACAAACGATAAAACCTAATTACATAATTAGCTTGCACTCATCTTATATTTACACAACTAATACGTAGGTAGACGCGTATGATTCGTTTTGTGCGACGTTTTTTGGTTCCCCAATGTGCGTATGTAAACATGTTGAGTTTCTAAGTCTAAAATTCAAAGGAATCGCACTCTTGCAAGATTGTTTCTGGACGGTGGGAAATTTTACGGTGTCAAGTTTTCACAGGACATTTAGGGTGTCGGGTTAGTTTTGTTCAAAAGCATTATGTAGGGCAGTAATTATCAGAATGTAGCGTTATAAGTCGGATCTGATTTTTGAACATTACGTAGGAATGTAAGAACCAATTTCAAGCATCTCGGCATCTCGAGACATATGTACGGCTTTCAGCCTGAAAACGAATCAACTTAAGTATTTTATGCAGAAAAAAAAATAATAACAATTCAATTACCTCTCAATTTGGGACGCTTGTGTGGGTAAACGTTTAATTCCAATTAGTGGTTAAGTACTTTAAAAAAAAAAAGATTTTTATCCAGTTCTTTATTCCGTAGTTGTAATCAACTCCTCTTCCACATTTAACCCATCATCATCGCCATTTAGTAAACGACCAGAGGGGCATCTCCCAATTACTTTCTTGGCTTCGTCAGGCTTCAGACATCTAAGTTCAAATTAGTTTCATTATTTTTATTTACAAAAAAAAAAAACCTTCCAGTAGTCTCACTTCTCCTTTTTATTCTCCAAATGATGTGCAAAATTGCCATGAGCGTCAAGGCTCTCCTCATTGCAATACATTTTATCGCAGGTATTGCATTTAAACTGGTCAATTTTTCCATGCGCTAATTTGTGTTTTTGTAGTTCATCGAAATGAGGAAACGCTTTCGAACAACTGTTGCACGGGTAACGTTTTTTTTTCTTTTTGTGGACATTCATATGCCGGAACAACTCATATTTAGTTGAAAAACGTTTGCCACACTCAGGGCATTCTAGTCGTTTGCCATAGTGCACAGATCGATGGACGCTTAGGCCACTTAGTTGTCGAAATGTCTTGGCACAAACCTCGCATTGAAAAGGTCTCAAATCAGTGTGGGTGACCTCATGTGAACGCAGTTCAGATAGAGTTCGAAAACGTTTTTCTAAAATTAGATAGTTTGGTTAATGTGGATCTGCAAGGCATTTACATAACTTAAGTGAACAAACCACATGTGGTACAAATAAATTTCTTCTCTTTGGGTCTCCTGCGGCCACCAGTATTGTGTGCGATATGCCATCGCATGTGTTTTTCGTAACATGCATGGGTTTCTACAATTAGGAAAGATACTTACAATGTGGGCAGAGGAAAGATGAACAGCAAATACCATAAATTCGAAAGCACTGTGCGCATTTAAATGGTGCATCCTGGATTATTTCTATACTCAAATCAGTTGAAGTGTCTGCTTCGTTAAGACTTTCATTATCTTTCTCCACAAGGTTTTTATCGACCATTTCTAGCTCAGGACTATATACCTTCTTTTTATAGTTTTCTTCTTTAATAGGATTTTTGCCAGATAATTTCCGTCCTATTAAAGGCTTCGAATCCCTTTCAATTTTATTTTCTTCTCTATTAGATCCCTGGACCACCATTTGGTTGAAATAATGGGCAACATCCTGCAGCTGCACATAGAAACGCTTCATTTCACACAAACTCTTGTAGCACCCCAAGCAAACGTGCCTAAATAGATCATCCCGGGGAGGAAATTTAAAGCAAAGAATATTTTCCAAAAATACACCAAGCGTTGGATTTATGAGAACACCGTTAACACAATCTGCGAGGCAAGTTAAGCAAAGTGAATCCATAACGGACATTTTTCACAAAAAACTGTAAACAAATTCTAGGTGTGTACTAAAAAAGAAGACAACAACTGGTAACTAATTTTTTTAGAAGTCAAATATTCCTCGAAAGCGTTGGGAAAGATTCTAGCAACAAATACAGTTTTGACAGTTGGTGTTCGTAACAGTGGGGGACAAAAAATATGTTCTTACTTAGGTAATTGTTTTGAATGAAACAAATCTGGATATTTTGTTGAGAGATTTGATGGCAAATTGATACGTCGGATTGAGTTCTGTATGCTCATGGAAGGGCATTCTAAAACCTTTTCTTTTTAATTATTTTGATCATGAATAATACGTTTATTCCACTTGAATATAATTCGTATCTATGCGACGCTGTGCAAACGCCAGTCACATCTCTGTTCTTATCTAAAATGCAATCATACGCAAACACTTTTAGCTCTCTGAGAGCGAGTACATATATACATATATACATTCATTACTAATTGAAAATTTGCTGATAGTGCAGTTTTAAGCCCCGCAGGCAAAAATATTTTAAAATAATAAGGAAGTAATTTTACACAAAACGGCCTTGAATGGGTAGAAAAGGCATAAGTCATGCGATATCAACATGGGGTGTTTAAGTCATTTCAATCCGTTTTTCATTTTGAATGCATTTGTATTATATTCAATTCGGCACATCGAAAGGAGACAAAAAATGCTTAATAAGCTCAACTAATTAACTAATTTACTTTACGAATGTCGTTGCCTCCTAAACATTGGAACTGTTTGAATACAGTGTTTCCAGCATGATGGGACTTATACTGCGATATTATTGCTACTAGAATACTTATTGGGATGGAAGTAAATCCAATGTGAGAGGCAATCATCTCCTGGACTTCGTACTATCACCTGATTTATGCCTAAAACACAATAGCCCTTCGGCTTTGGTGACGTTACGCTTTATTCTTGTTTTCGCTTTAAAATGACATTTCTGAAATTATCTAGAGTTGTTCTACGATTAAAGAGAATTTTTTTTTTGAGAGTTGAAAATTTGGTTCAATTGAAAACATGTCTTCATTCATTAATCAGTTCAAATATTCAAAACTTCTCCACCAACCATTGCATGAAACGTTTTTTTTGCATTTTTTTCTTTGGTTTCCACAGCTGTTGGCTGTCAAAAGCAAGCAAAAGTCTCGCCTGTTCCAACTTAACCAACCAACCATGTTACGTAGCATTACGTTCTTCATTACGAATGTAAAACACAAATCCGAAACTCAAAGGGACATTCCTATTCCAATTCACCCAACATTTCATAGGAAAGTAAAACAACTGGAAGCTTTTGTGTCGGACGATATGTACAACGAATACAAAATCGGACGCAATGCAATGCATACGCATTAAAGCGGATCTCGAGAAGCCCATTAGTGCTTCCCCTAAGCTCAGAATGAGAAAGAGGATAAAGGATAAGGATATTCAGTGTCTGAACCGTGCCTTCATCAAATCGTCCGAACTGGCAGGTCCAGCCAGGAAAAACCTCTACAGATCGTTAATTCTGTGGTGCAACGCAGATATACAGCGACTACATATGAAATCCGAAAACCTCTATATAGGTCGCTTAAGGTTAATTTGGAGGAAGACTCTAGCCTTTACAGATCGAAACACGAAGAATATAAGAAGTTTATGCGGTTATCGGAGACTGCTCCTAACAAAAACGAAGAGATTGAAGCACTCGGTATAACCGAGTACACCGGAAACACTCGGATCTGATTAGAATCGGCTCAAAATAAGCTTATATCACCAATGCTACAACAATATGCTGTGTCATTGGTTGTGGTGGCGGATGAGGTCATTAAATACGCCGATGCTTCCTTTGATAGCTTCAAGTCGTCATCCGGTGCGTATACGGCATATATCCATTTATGCTGCAAGAAGAAATAGACCAGCTGCTAGCAACCCTGAAGAGAACATTTACTACAGACTTGGTTCTGGCATACATTGTGCCTGTTCACATTGGCGAGGGGATGAAAGTCCTCACCATGAACGTGAAGTTCACATTTTCATGGTGTTGACAGACTTTTTGACAAGCGGACACTTGAATCGGAGCATTTTTAATTTTTAAATTTGAGCAGTTGGTCTGAAACTTACTTTTTTTCCTCTTCTTTACGATATGGAAAAAACGATGTGCTTCACCGGAGAATCCACTTTAAAAATGGATTTTCGGTGCAAGTAACCCTTCTTCTTCCCACTTCAATAAAAAGCGTTCCCTCTCTTTCGGACAATCTTCCTGCCCGCGCCAATGTAAACAGGCGCTAAGAGTAACGAAGACTACTCGCTCGCCAAGAGATTTAGACTAATCAGTATGACTTCATTCATATAAAGGTTCATGGAGAGAATGAGTGAGTTTCTTATGCGCAAAACTACATTCATTTCATTTCAAAGCAAGTATTCTGACTTCATTGTTATGGTTCATATTGGTCAGCGGTTCTAACGTCAATACTTTGGTATATGCAAATTATGTAACCCAACTGTCTATTGACAGCTGCGCAGTCAGCCCTAGACGTGATCAACAATAGGTGAACTAGAAATGAATTTTCGATCAATGCTCCCAAAACTGAAATGGTTCTCTTTACGAGAAGGACTATGTGACTAAGTTGACTCATCTAATGCTCAAAGGCATTGCCATATGTTTCCTCAACGAAACTAAGTATTTTCGGTAACAAAATTGTTTGGACTAAACATGTTGCGTCGTAGAACTCCAAGGCGTTGACGTCTTTCTACCAGTCGGAACGAGATTTCAGCAAAACAAGTTTCAAGTCTTTAAGGAGGAGGAGGGTCCTATAGATCAGCGCGGCTATGACGAAACTATTTATATTCTATGTATCGGTTGATACTACTGTTGTTGGATTTCTGCTTTTTAATCTAAAGGTATTCCTAATCCATAGTTAGTACCAAGTCTGGCGAGTCGTTGAGGATAATAACAACAATATACGAGTACAGCAGTATTTTGAGTCTGACTATCCAAATATTATTGAACCATGGACTGTGCAAGCTCCATTTGAATGTTTTGTGCAAGAAGCTCTCAAGAGCGACAATCTCATTTAAGAACACTTTGACATAATCGAATCTCAGATCATATGAGAATATTTCGGCAGGTTTTTAAAATAGACAGATGAGTTTCCAGCGAACCATCTCCCTCCTCGGAGGACTTTGCTACAGATTACTTCTATGAGCTCCTTGACCCGCCGTATCAGCAATGTCCTAAGCATCGGCTCTGGTTATTTGAACGCCATGTTAGGAAAGGGGAGTAGATGGAAAATATTTTATAGCTCTGAAAATGGGCTTATGTCATCATAGCTGGCACACGTTTCCCACACCTCAAAATTCACGAAGGGGCAGTTACCTAAACAATAATGCTTCGGTCAGTTTGAATGTCTGAAGGTTTCCAGGAGACAACATCGACTCAGAGCACTACCTTGTTGAAACAAGATGCGAAGACGAAAATCCCTGACGACAGAATACCCAAGAATTCTATGAAAACTTTTGCTGAAGCGAAAGAAATGATAAGATTATGCCAAGGACACCAAGACAGAAACATATAGAGATTATGATAGAAATGTTATATTAGTGTCGCGGTCGGTTTTGAAATTTTGGAAGGATTACTTTTGTAGACTGTTAAGGGCGAATACAACCAGAATTTCGTTGTCATACAGAATGAACACTTAATATTGGCGGTAATCGACAATAGCTTCGCTTGCCGCTCGACTAAGAAAAGATTTGAATAGTGATATTTAAACTTAAGACTAACAAGGCTGCAGGAAAATACGCCTGAATCCATATATCAACAATCTGATGGGCTCTTATCAGTGTGGTTTTAGGCCTGGTAAGTCCACTGTCAAGCAGATATTCACCTAACAGCAGATCTTTGAAAAAAAAAAAAACCCAAATCCATACCTTCCAGTTGTTTGCATCTCTACCAAACTTGTCCCTATTCGTGCTCTTCAAATTTTTTTGGACAATCCAAACCACAATATACCTAAGTGTCTTGCATTAATCGCAATATAATCTTATTGATATTTACAAGAAATCTTAAAGTGAGTGATGACTAAAATTCATAAGTAGGGTTTTATTTACAGCATGTCTCAATAGTCACTTGTTCTGCCTTCTTTTGTGCCACATGCGGGCCATTCTATTCAACTGGGTGATGCCCTAGGGTCTTTTTCTCAATGTTCAATTTTTTTAAATTTATTGAGCACTTCCTTTATTACTAAAGAAACAGAACTGCCAAATAACAAAATAAACGTAACTTCACGCTGTCAAAACAATTTTCGCAAACAAAACATTTGCATTCACGATTTTGTTTTGAATTTAGCTCTGCTTACAAGTAAAAAATATGGAAAAGTTCGATGTTACATGCCGGACATGCAAATCACAAAGATCGAACCTAGTTGAAATCTCTTCAAGTGCTCCAGGAAGTGACACGCTTAAGCTGCGAGATTGGCTATTCACTGTTTGTCCGTCGTTATCAATTGAATACAACGATAGACTCCCCCAAAAAATTTGCTATTTCTGCTCCAAACAACTAGAAATAGCTTACAAATTCCAGCTTCAATGTAAAAAGTCCCATAAAGAGTTGTGGAATATGGTAGAGGCAGATATAAAAAGCGAACCAACGCCGAGTTCTGCAGAGACAGGCTCCGTGGAGGTGAAAAGCGAATGCCTGGAGCCGAATAAAAGTGATAACAAGTATGAAAATGAGTAAGTATACAGAAATGCACATATTCGGGATAATTTTAAACAATTCGCATTTGCAGAATCCTACAAGAAGAAAATTTCAGCGAAACCTTCACTGACATGACCGACGAGCTCGAATTTTTAGATGAAGACGATGAACTCATGTGCGCTGGTAAGAATTGTATAAGTATTCTATGAATACATCTTTTCAAGCATACTTCGTAGATGGTAATGATAGAGAAGCAATAGAGGAAACTACAGAACCTGAAGAATACCTCCAACCGGCTGTTGTTAAAACAGTCCAGTCGGCTGCAGCCACTGAAAACGAAGCAACAATTGTATGCTGTCATTGTGATAAGAAATTCTTCACGGCTAATGGGCTTAAATTACATGAGAAACTAGCGCACAAGAATTTGAAACCCATTTTGGTCAAGGCTGAAATTCTCACTATCGAATGCAAATATTGTTTTCAAGTATTTGAGAAAAAAGAAGAGCTCTTGCAGCATTGTGGAGTTGAACACAAAAGTGAGATGGCTAAAGAGCTCATCTGCAATGTCTGTCATAAAACCTTTTCCGGGAAGAGTAGATATGCCCACCATTTGATGTATCATGCGAAGGATCACTACAAGTGTCCAATAAAAAATTGCAACCGAAATTACATCGTCAAATATAAGTAAGAGTGATTGTAATCGTTTTGAAATTTTATTAAGTTAATTTGTAATTTTTTTACAGGCTTACGGACCATATGAGGCGATATCATGGCATGTCACTTAGTGTGAAAGATTCGAAAGCTCTGCAGGCAATTGCCAAAGACAAGCTGTAGAGCTGGGGATAGCACATCTCCCAACTACTTAGTTTGTATTAAATCGTACAAAAACTAGATTGTAAGGCGAACCTCATATTTAATTTAAATAAATTTCGTAAATTCTAATCTACTTCTGTAGTATTATTTTCGGTCTGCGGTTGTATTGAGAATCCGTGGTGCCTTGGAAATCTTAATTATCAAGTATCCGCATAAATTATGTGGCACAAATAGAGGATGAAATAAGATATCGCAAACCAGGAAAGCTTATGCCAGATAAGATTGTTTCTGTTATGTATGCCAGCACAAATTTGTGTGTCAGTTAATCCTCCGGAAAAACTGATGAAAGCGAGTTTTATTCACTAAGGGATTGTCAAACGATAATGCTTTACTTATTTGGAGATCCTATGCTGTCCATCATACTTACCCATTTTGGATGGTTTCTGGCAATGTAGTTAAACTTAAGAAAACTAGTTTTCTGTTCTCGTGTCAATAACAACTCTCAACTCAGCCCTTGTCCTTGTAGTGTTGCACGATACGCTTGAAAATGCTCCTCGACAATCATTGTCACACCATGGGTTTCTAGTCTGTGGTCGCCTCGTGAAACCTAGCATATCTTACTACTCTCCTTGCCATACTACCACTGGTCTTTCGCACTTGATGCTGATAATGAGACGTTAAGAGAGACTCGGTCGGTAAAGGTTCTGTCGATCTCTTGCGGTTCAAGCCGTCCGACGTCAAATCTTCTCGAAATATTTTCTCGGCGCTGGACCGACTTCGATATCCGCATTTGTACCTTGCACTGTATTTATACCTTGGTATGGTCCGAATTAATATTGGCATCTCGAAATATCCCGATGTCTAGAATATTGGATGCGTACTTTCTCCTATTTAAACATTATTAATCTGGTCTTTCACGTTTTGGTCGTATGTTTCTATGTATCCTAAGATAAGGGAAACGCGACCTTGCCACAGCTATGTTACGTCCACTTCCAAAGTTAGTAAAGTCAACCTGTGTCCACCGCGCTACCAAAGAAGTCTTCATTTGATGTTCTTCCATTTGAAGAACCTGTCACGCTGTATGTTTACGCCACCGAATTTCAATCGCGTATGCCAGCCCGCTGTACATTGCCTTTCTGAGGTTGAATTATTTCCGATAGAGTATTACGGCGCTGTTATTTTCTTCTGCTCAAGCCCTCTTAAAGAAGAGCAGTACCCGATAGCTGTTGCGAGAAGGTATAATAAGCGTAATTGATGTCTAGCTATAGTTACTGCACTGAACAACGGTAGGTTGATTGCGGTCAGTGTCCGCCCTGCAAGAAGAAAAATAATTAGATTTGCTTATATAAGTTGTCTGTCAAAAGTCATAAGAATAATACAAACGTAGTATTTGAGGAGGCTTGATCACATCTTTACATTTCTTTGCTGCATAATTACAGTGACCTGTCGTAGCGCAAGTGTATTTATTGGTTTGTGGCTATCGTAAAATACAATGCTCTCCGAAAGTGGCACTTACAGTACTTTATATAAGATTATTAGCCATACTCCTAAGATGTTCTGCAATGTTAAGACCCTATAATGGGATAGAAGTATACTAACATTTCACATCCCTCCAACTTAAACATGTGATGGCAACGCACGGCCGCGGAAACATCGGATATATGGGTAGCCGTGGCTCTAGTGGTAGTGTATTAGCTTCCAAATCGGACGGTTCGCGGTTTAATACCACCCGCGGCGGAGAAATTCTTTTTTTCAGGCAAATAAAATCGGGTAAGATGAATGGTTGCCTATAATACAACAAGTCAATTTACACTAATAATTTTGTGTCCCCATTAAATGTTGGATGCCACCCATGGAGCGAAATAACCACTGAGCCCAAAAATCTTTTTTTCTCTCTCTGTCACATTTTCCTAAAAACTTAACACGTGCTCAGGCATTTTAAGTGTAGTCATACACACTTGAGTGTTAAGTTCTAAAAAAAAAAAAAATTGATTTTTGAAACGTCAACCGTCTGGTAATTGGACTGTTTAAGAACAACGACTGCCACAACATCAATTGTTGCATCGAAACATCGAAGCAGATCCATACAGCGATTAGCCGGCAGTTCAGATATTGCATCGGGGACATCTAAAATAAACGCGGAGCATACATCGGTATGAAGAGGGACCATCATCTTATGGTAGTTTCAATACGCCTTCGTACTGAACCCGTCACCAACCGTCGCTCCAATTTGGAGAAAATACCCTGGTATAATACCGACAAGCTCCGGGATCCTCATGTGCGCCAGATCCGGGATCCAAAGCCAGAGGACATGTTTGTTAACAGATACCCGGGTCACCGATCGTAAAGCGTACAGTCCTCAAGGATCGGATTGTAGCGGTTTTAATAGTAGATCTACTCGAGTTGGAAGCTCAATATCGCATAAAGCAGTAGGAAGTGCAGCGTAGTGTAAGACGTGATAAACGTAATTACATATATTAACGCACTAGCCATCAAAGCATAAAAAACTGCCACCAGGTGTTTCTGTTAGATCGTCTAGAATATCATGAGTGAACTTACACGTGGCCAAAAATCCAAATCTCATCTTCTAAAAGATTTAGACGGCAATTTATTGACTTCGGACGTGAAACGGTTATGTACGGATCACCTTGCTGCTGTACTTAATCATTTGGCAAGTAACGAACCGGTCACAGACCCGGATGAATGTTGTATATTGTATCAAGTGCATACCTAACAAATGCAAATGTACTTATATGTGTGTACATATAACGCAATGATCAATTGTTGTAATCCCGCTCTTATTTAGCGATCAGTTAATAAATACATATCATTCAAGAAGCTGTTTTTTTTTAATAGAGGAATATACATCAATGAGCGTTTCGAGAAAACAAATTCGCGAATACGTTCCCAGTAACTCTGAAATTATTTCGGCTATCCAGGACAGTTGGAATAGATGCGATGCCAGCGGAACCATTTCCCAAGAATTGCAAAAGTGGTATGATTGTCAAATTGTCTAAGAAGGCAAACCTGACAGAATGTGGCCCACATCAGCATATTGCAGATCAGTATTGAACAATGCGTTGAGTACAAATCTCTCTTGTTCATCGACTTCAAGAAGGCCTTGGTCTACTTGAATTCAAATGTTATATGCGTGCTTTACACAGGAGAAGGTGCCAGAAAAACGCATCTTTATAATTAAGCCTACCTATGAAGGTGGTAGATGTCAGGCCCTACATAACGGTAAGGTGTCAGATGAATTCGAAGTCTGCAGCGGAATGCGACAAGGCTGTATTCTTTTGTTATTGCTGGTCCTTGTTGTATGGGGAACAAGGTAACAACTAAGGTGCTAAGCACTTCCGGCTACAAGATTAATTTTAATGAAAATAAAAAGAGTGAATTTCTACTTTACCTCGTGCAACGAATTGATGTATTACAAATTTGAGGTAACAACACTTTATCAGCCATCTCAACGCTGAAGCGGCATTTCGAATTGCAAATTTCGAGTTCCTGTTTTTGGCACAAATTATCATAATAGTTCGATATAAAGCATGTATGAAACATGCCAAAGAATGCGAGCGCATTGATTTGGTCATAACGCTCAAATCAGGGTTGTTAGACAACAAGTCGATGAGGTAACTAACTTCCTTTATGTTGGAATTATGGTCTCAGAAGATGGAGGCACAGATCTGGATCAATAAAACAAAATCTGAGAATAGCATTGTTTTCAATACTAAAACCAACCAGTTTGAAGTACGTGGAAGGTAAATACTACTGCCATAAGGAAGCTGTAAATCTTCTTTAATAAATATCTACGGAAAATTGTAAGTGTCTTCTGGCCGAAGCGTATATCGAACGACCACCTGGAGAAAATGGCAGTGAATTGGATTGATCATACCTTAAGGCGCGAAAACAAGACAAGTGAGTCGCCCAAGGCAAGCCTGGAGAAGAAGCGTTAAGGAGGAATCATGAGCACTGAGGCTAAGCAGGAGGGAAATTAAGGCCATCGCAGAATTCAGAACACGATCCCGCGCAGGCGTTGTGGACCTCCTATGCCCCACGAAGAGTCCGAGGAACTGAACATAACTACAGTGAAAAGAAGGATGATAAAATTATCATAATCGCTCTGGTTGAAAAATGATGTTCATTAAGACGAATTAAAATACAGACATCTTAATTCCCATCTTAAACTTGGCATCACTTAAGACCAAAACAACACTTCGATGACATGACACTTGTCGTTTGAAAAGAAAATTTCTGACAGTAAATTTTTTTTTTGTTTGAGCAGTGAAGGATTATTGAATAAAGTTAAATCAAATAAAAAGCAAAACACGTCTCAATTTGCGAAAGCAATAACATAAAAACTTATAAGCAATAGCCTAATGTTAATTTTAAAAATGCATTGGCTAAAGGAGTTATTGATGCTCACGCTTTTATGCAGTCTTACCGTGGCCCGTAAACATCACCTCGAAGTTCGGGTAGGCTTAGTTGGAATTTATTTATTTTATTGCTTAGCCACGCAGCAGTATTGATTGTAAAATTAATCATCGTTCTTTGCATTGCTTTAGGACGATACCCGACGATATATTGCGTTGAGTACGTTTGGCTTCTATCAAGGTGGCATCCTCGATGTGAAATTGAGTAATTTTGTCATCTCTCAGGAACAGGAAGGCGATCTGGTTGGCTTACGAAATATATAATTTTGTAAGAAATATCTGTATGAATGTATGTGTTATTGTTTTAGTTTGGTCTATCATTGGACAAGACAACAGTCGATGCTATGAATCCTTACCTGGATTCACACCAGAACAAGTGTATTCTTGAAGAGCACGCCTATGGGCAACGTAGTGGTCCAATTGTATTCTTCTTAATGGACCTTAAGAATCTGATGTAAGAGAGATAACAAAATGAATCTCACAGTGTTTGACCAACATTTTCCTTTGTAGAGTCCATGTAACATGCTCGCCAGATTGGAAGAATCTTCATATTTACAGAAATCGATCCATGCTTCCTGTATTCCGATCGAAGAGACAATCGAAAGTTAGTGATTCTTCATTGTTTATGCAGAGAAGAAAGAGGAATGGTTTTCTACCCGAAGAGGAAAACGCTCAAGTTGCTCCAGCAGAGAACAAGGGGATTTGTAAAGACTTGACTTTGCCCATTACTAGAACTGTAGTTGGCAAGCAAAGGTTTTACAATACTTCGGTAAGATATGCCTGTTAATGTGTTTTCTTAATCAACACTAGCTGTTTACTCTCCATTTTTAGTTTTCCATGTTCGTAGCATCACCGCACGAAGAGGGGCTTTACAATCTCTATTTCCATGCATGTCCGAACTACTATACCCGCAAGCAATTGTCATTCAGCGTGAGCACTAAGAAATTAAATTTTCTTCAACAATTGGATTTAACTAAAATTTATTTCAGGTTGATATAGAGGAGAACAACAATGGTAACTTTCTTTCGGCTGGTGAAATGCCCTTGCCAGCGTTGTACTTCATGATGAGTCTCCTTTTCTTCCTTTCTGGACTCTTCTGGGTGTTTATACTTAAAAAGAGCAAGTAAAGGATGATTCCCTTTAATATTTACCAGCAGATAACTAACGCCGATTTCTCTTTCAGGCATTCTTTGTATAAAATTCACTACATCATGGCTGCTCTAGTGTTCCTCAAATCACTGTCACTAGTATTCCATGCGATCAATTATCATTTCATTGAAATCAAAGGAGAACATGTCGAAGCGTGGGCCATACTTTTCTACATTACTCATTTGTAAGTATTATTTATCTCACTTCTATTCTCACTCGTTGTATAGTTATGTTCGTTTACCGAAAAGTACGTATGTTTATAAGACAGTGACTCAGTGACAGCCAGCGGAAGATAGTTATGATCTCATGAACTTCGAAATATTGATTGTGTGTGCTTAAGATAACAGAAAAACAAGATAAACAAGCGTGATTACCATGTTTTCTCATTTTGATCTAATTAACACCCGTTCGAACGTCCAGCATGCCGTCATTACTTGGAGATGAAGCTAAACCATCACTAAAAATCGCGAAAACGAGCATTCATAGCGAGACTGGTGTCATGGTCGAAGGTTGGAAGATGTGGAATGCTACTGGCGATTTCGATGGAGTACTGGTGGTGGAGACACAGATGAAACAAAGTGAGACAGGAGACGTTACGTCGGTGTTAGAGAGTATCAAATGACTGGGTGATATTAGCATCACCTATGAATTTCATCGCACGGTTTTGAATTCAAACTAGCAGGTGCAGAGGTCTTGGGGGCACCTGACCAGATGTGGGCTTGTACTCCAATTTTGGGCGGAGGAATGCGTTATATATCGAGGCCTGATCAGAGAGGGTGAAGCATTTCTTACATCGCTTGAGCAAACTTAGACATTTCACAGCATTTTTGGCGACATCAAATATGTGGTCATTCCAACATAGGTTGTCATTGGCACACATTCCGAGAATGGAAAGTTTTTCGGTTTCGACGATGCAAGTGCCATTAATGGATAATGGCTGGGTATTTAAATATTACTTTAACGACAGCAGACAGCATTGTGTTTTGGAAGCATTAAATTCTACTCTGTCAATGGTTCCCCAGTTAGATATGCTGTTAATGTCAGAAGTTAATGAGCTTAACATACGCTCCTGTTCCCGTTCTACAGCCGAAGAGCAGGGACGTGAGTGCCGGAACGAATATGAAAAGCAGAGAGACAAGAGATCAAGATTAAAAAGAGTGTCGCCGACAGAAAGGAGCCCTGGGGCACACCAGCATTTATTTTGTGAATATCAGACTTGAAACCATCCAAGGCAACTTGAATTGAACGTTCCGAAAGGTAATTTCTAATCTATTGAAGAAGAGAGTCATCGATCCCAAAAGCACGCATTTTCGACAAAAGAGCCTGATGCCAAACTCTGTCAAATGTCTTAGAAATGGTGCAATAGTGCAACTATCTTGCTTTCGCCAGATTGATGTACGTTTTGGTTCCACTTTTCGGTGAGACATGCCATCAGATCACCAGTGGACCGGTTGGTACGAAAACCATACTACCGGTCATTAAGAAGTTTTCGTGTTTCGAGATATTTCATTAGCTGACGGTTTATCAGCGTTTCCATGACCTTGGAAAGAAGGGACGTAGGTGCAAATGGGTATGTAGGAGGAGGAAGGTGGGAAGATTCGGCTTTCTTAGGCACGGGCTGGACATATGCTGTTTTCCATCTTCTCAGAAAGAGTCATAAAGAGTAGGATTGATGAAAAAGCTTACGCAATGGTCTTGCCAGCGAGGAAGAACATTTCTTCAGAAGGAGGGGAGATATACCAGCGGATTTGTGAATGTTAAGAACTTTAAGTACTCTTGCTACTACACGAGTGCGAATTTGGCTTCGTTCTGTTGAAGAGTAGACAGAGAGGTGTACATAGTGATTTTCTTTTAATGCCACAAGGCATTGACTTAGACTCTCCAGCACTTTTAGAGAACAAACATTGCCATGCTATACTACACTTGATGCTGGCAAACAGATGTAATTAAATGATGCAATCCGGCATAGAGCCTCATCGCTTGCTATTGCGTCGCTTGTGGGTTTGGCTAAATTTGAGGACAGATTACTCTATTATAACCTCGGCCGTGAAGGATGCCAAGAATTTCCTTTATTCTAACTTGGGGAAACCTTGAACTTGGCAAAAGCAGCTGATTCTCTTAGTCAGCAGTTTTTCCACTATTGGTTTCTTTATGTAGAGATTACGACGGATTTTCGTACTTCTTTCGTAACATTTTCATTTCCGTCGCTGTCATATTCCCTTTATATTTCTAGGAAACATTGTTCATCGTTGCCATGCGTATACTAAAGATAGACGAGCAGGTGTGGGATATAACAAACTTTTTCCTACTGCGATAATAAACTCCTTATTGTACGCCAGAAGTCTTGATTCTTGATTCGCTCGTGTGCGTTCCAGATATTGTCTTTGTGTCTGAAATTTGGATCTATAACTGAGAAGAACGATAACTTTATGCCCGAGTTCAACTTTTTCGCGAATATTACGCTGCAGGGGGAGTTGGGTGTTTTGTGAAAGAAAGCTACAAGGCTTGTGTGTTAATTTTTTTTAGTGCTGAACTTCTGAGGGTTTCTATTGAAATTAACCATGAAAAGTACGTGTTTTTATGTATCTATAGACTGTATATGTTTAATGTTTTGATGTTTATAAAAGAGTTTTCTGATCACTTAGAAAAATCTAATTATTGTTGGAGATTTTAATATTAATAGCTTGGATTGTAGGGAAATCGTTTCTAACTACTTGGCATTACTAACATCACATGGTCTAACATGCCCTATTAATGAGTCCACATTTATGGGCGTTTCAGAAATGTTGCGTTCAGCAAGTGCGAAAAGTGTGTATTCGATTTGAGGATTACTGATCACTCTATGACGGGTTTCGTAGTTAACACCTCAGTGATCAAGGTTTGCAACATTCCAAAATCTTCTCAAATAATGAAAATTAATTTTAGCAAGCTGAAAAACAATCTGATTTATGAGTTTTAGGGAGAGGTATATGCTTGTAGTGATACATATACTACCCATGCATTGTTTATTGATTCCCTTAAGAAGTTGTTCCTCATTCCTGCCAGCCAAAATGTCGGTTAAAAAACATAAACCGTGGATATCTAGATTCCTATTAAATAAAGTTATGGGTAAAAATAAACTCAGAATGATGTCTAATAGGTATCCTGATAATTTGGGATTAGCTAGGAAATAACAACGAATTCATTGAGTTGGAGCAGATATATTAAGATGCTTATATCCAAATTAAAGAAGCAGAACAACGACAACACCAACCAGAGGCAATAAATCCACAAGCTGCTACACATCGGGAAATTAAACTTCCACCAATAAGCATACCATCATTCAGCCGCAAATATGAAGAGTGGACATCATTTTGGGAATTGTTTGATCGATTAGTTCACCGGAACGGAACCTTAAGCGATGTTGAACGAATTCAATATTTAAAAGGCAATTTAAAAGGAGAAGCAGCAAGGATTGTTAATCATTTGGCACCGACATCAAGCAACTATGCAACAGCTATGGAATTGCTAACGAACAAGTTTCAAAATTCAGCAGCATTTGTCAACAACTACATCCAAAAATCGCTTACTTTAAAATTAGTTCGACATGAAAATGCGTTCGATTTGAAAACGATCATGGATATGTCAAGGGAAATCTTGTAGCGTATCATAAATTTAGGGGTCGACGTAAGCTCCTGGGATCCATTAGTGATTCAGTTGTTATGTCCGAAACTTGAGCGTGAATTAGGGAAACTATATCAACAATCCAGAGGAACTTCAACAGAAATTCCTAAACTAAGCAAATTTTTTGACTTCATAGAGGGTAGATTCAGAGGATTAGAAAGCAGTCGTGAATTCAACCATGAATACCAGCAAGTACGAGTAACAGCCACAAAAAACCATTTGACTATAGTCATAGAGTCGAAATGCCTTGTGTGCACCGAGTCTCATCAATTGTGTAACTGCTAAAAATTTTCAATTATAAAGACGAAGAACCGATTGGACGGTTTGAACTAGCAAAGGTCGAAGCTGTGTTTCAACTGTTTGCGAGATGGACATACCGCAAGGGAATATGTGATGAAGAGGGGTTTGCAACAGCATAATTCCTTACTTCATTTCCCTCGAGGTGAGAGTACAGCAGTTTCGGTAATAGGAAGAACATCCAGTGAAGAAGCTTCAACATCAACATCGCTACAGCATGTCATAGGACTGTACTACTAGCCACAGCTATGGTGAACACATGCGTTGGAGGAGAAGTTAGACTCGTACAACCTCTGATTGTTCAAGGGTCTCAGTCATGCGGAATTAGCCCGTCAATTAAAAGTTCCATTGGTCAAGTGTGACTCAAAGAATAATGGAATCAACGGTCATGGTACAGAAATCATCGCAGCATGTCGCTGTACCATTCAATAAATTCACGATGAAAATGTCAACTTGGAGGTAGATGGCCTAGTAATGCCAGTTATTACATCAAGACTGCCAGCCCAATAAGTTACACCCAATCAGTGGCTACACATCCAGGGGTTGAAGTTGGCAGATCCATGGTACAAACAACCAAAGGAGATTGAATTACTAATCGGATCAGACACCCTTCATTTTTTGTTGTTAGTCCATAGTTTTGAACTCTTTCTTTCCCCACTTTAGCATTCAAATCGCCTAAAATAAACATAATTTCTTTCTTTTTTGTTATTTCGATTGCTTGTTCAACTTGGAAAAAAAAATTCTTCGATAACTGTTTCTTCACGATCACTTGTCGGCGCATACAGTATTTTCTGATTTAAATTACATAAGCATTACTCTATCCGATAAATTCAAGACCCCTATTACCGATTTTTTTCACCTTTTCTGAAATGAGTAATCCTACGCGGTTTCTATTTTGGGTTGCGTCCGAGCATGAGTAATAAAATTCTTATTATATTGGGTATATAACTTAATTCGCGCGGTTTTTTTTTTCAAAATTTGAACGTTTATTTAAGAAAAACATGTACAATAGTATTATTCAAAGTATTGCCCATCTGAAGCTATGACTTTTTCCCACCTTTCTGGCAATTTGTGGATCCTATCCCAAAAGAACTGCGCCTGCTTGGCAGCCAAGAATGAATCAAGCCAATTTTTGATATTCTGCTCTGATGTGAACCGTATTTCAGTGAGGGCGTTCTGCATGGACCGGAACAAATGGTACTCAGAAGGGGCTATAAGGCGGGTGGGGTAAGACTTCCCATCCACTGTTTTCTAAATAGTTCTTAACCGGAGTAGCAACGTGGGGCCGAGCGTTGTCATGATGGAAAATTATTGAATCGTGTCTGGTAGCATATTCCGGGCGTTTTTCGGCCATTGCTCTTTTCAAAACCCCGGTTTTGCAGTTCATAATACAGCACACCCATCTGATCCCACCAAATACAGAGCATTACCTTCGCGCCATGGATATTCGGCTGGTTGGCTGGTTGGCCGGGTTTCACATATGATTTTTTGCGCTTTGGGTTGTCGTAATGGATCCATTTTTCATCACCACTAACAATCCGATGCAAAAATGACTATCTTTTGTGGCGTTCCAGCAGCATTTCGGACATGCAAAACCGCCTTTCGACGTCTCTCTGCTTGAGTTCATGTGGAACCCAATTTCCTTGCTTTTGAATATATCCAGCTGCTTTTAAACGTTTTGAAATGGCTGCTTGAGTGACACCCAAAGATTCTGCGAGCTCTTCTTGTGTTTGGCAACAATCTTCATAGAGTAATACTTCCAGTTCTTCATCTTCAAACTTTTTTGGCTGCCCAGGACATTCATCGTCTTCCAAGCCAAAATCACCACTTTTAAATCGTGCAAACCACTTCTGGCACGTTCGCTCAGCTAGCGCATGTTCACCATAAACTTCCACCAAAATACGATGACTTTCGGCAACAGTTTTCTTCATATTAAAGTAATGAAGAAGACCTCCCCGCAAAAACACTTTTTCAGGCACAAAGTTTGACATATTTCAGTGAAAAAAAATTATTGTTGTTTACTCTTCAAATGAATGACATATACTGAGATGACGTACAATGACAGTAGCTTTCCAACGCATGTTCCAATGGAATAATACATTTTACGCCATCTCTTGGCAAACCGCACGAATTAAGTTATAGACCCAATAAATAAGAACCAGACTGTAGCAATCGCTGCGACCTTATCTTACTTTGCTACAGCGAGCCTAAGTTTAAAGTTCTTGCCTCAATTAAAGATTGAATTGTTACCAAATCTAATTGTTCTGTCATCTACGAAAGAAAATGTTACTTCGTTGAAAGAGTAGAGCGCCCCAAATATATCCGTAGTTATTTAAAAACTTCCTAATGAAAGGATATTATCAGTATAAATCAGATTAATACTTACATTTTTATGAGTCAACACATACTTAACATCTTTCGAAAAGCTTTGATTTAAATATCATAGTTGTCCATTATTGCATTAACAACTATTTGCGTAACTACTTATTACTTTTGTAATGTATATTAAATTTTCTCTTTACAGATTAAAAGGAGCAGTTCTTTTCATAACCATTGTGTTGATAGGAACGGGATGGACATTTATTAAACACATTTTGAATGACAAGGACAAGAAAATCTTCATGATTGTAATTCCTTTGCAAGTAAGTGATGTTTTTTTGTTGCCATTTCATGGCCCATTTAACAGTTTTAAATAATTCCAAGGTCCTTGCGAATGTTGCTGAGATCATCATTGCTGAAAGTGAAGAAAGCGACATTGAATACAGAACCTGGCGTGACATCTTCATTCTAGTCGATTTGCTCTGCTGCGGAGCAATTCTATTCCCAGTCGTGTGGTCTATCCGTCATTTACACGAAGCATCAGCCACAGATGGAAAAGCTGCCATAAATCTCTCCAAACTTAAGTTATTCCGACAATTCTATATTATGATCGTTTGTTACATCTATTTCACTCGAATCATTGTATATTTGCTGAAAATAACAGTCGCATTCCAATATGCCTGGCTAGATGAGATGTTCCATGAAATGGCTACATATGTATTCTTCGTACTAACCGGTTATAAATTCCGCCCAGCATCGTCGCATCCCTACTTTGCTGTACCCAATGAGGACGATGAAGATGAGGTGGAAGTACTTACAGAATCTGGTCTAACTGAAGGTCTTCATAAGACGAAAGCTTTAAATCGTAACGCTCCACCTACAACCACAATAGTCGAAGGCAATGATGAGGAAAGGGAAATTCTTATAAGTAAACGCGAATCAAGTCATGAATATGATTAAGATTGAAGCAACCGAGACAGCTTTTAAAAGGAAAAAAACGAAACAACCAGATTAAAAAAAAAAAAAAACAAAAATGTTGAACTTTTATAATTGTTGTGCTTCGAAAAGAAGGGTTAGCATTACAGACTGAGGTACTTCTTATTTTTTTTATTTTTAGTATTTGTTTTCTTAAAGCATTAAAACAAAACGAAAATGATAAAGTTTTGATTTTTTTATTTCGTAGTGTTAGACATGTAAATTAAAACTAAAACCATTAAACAATTAATTGTACATTTGACCAAGGGCACCAAACATAAATAGAAAAGAAAATCTAGATCAAACAGAATTGTAAGGTTGCTGAAATTGTTTTTACACCACTCGAATCGTGCAATATACGAGTACTGTTTGGTAAAATGGAAATTTAGAATTGCTTTATCTATTTGTTAAGCTACTAATCACTGTGTATCAGAGAAATTCTTAAATATAGTTTTTTTTTTTGAAACACACTGTTTAACTGTTTATTCTTTTAGTACGTAGTTTGAATATTTGAAATTCTAATCGAACTTTGATTTAAACTTTGGCATAAATTGTATAAAGAATACCATGTACGTTGTTATAGATCCGATTGCCTGCAATGAAAAATATACTTTTAAGATAAAGGTTTTTTTTTATTTTTACTGTACTTGAGGAATAAAAAAACAAATGTATCATGGTTTGTTAAGGGGTTTGCTTTGCGATCTGATATCGTTCTGCTTTTATTTTATCCAAGAGGGTTCAATTATTTTTTTAAGAACTTAACACAAGTGGGTATGAATACACTTATAATACCTCAGCATGTGTTAAGTTTTTTGGAAAATGGGATAGAAAGAGAAAGAAAGAGGTTTGGGCTCAGTGGTTATTTCGCTCCATGGGTGGCATCCAACATTTAATGGGGAGATTAAATTCTCAGTGGAAGTTGGCTTGATGTTGATTTCAAGTCAACTACTCGTCTTACTTGATTTTCGTTAGCTGAAAAAGTGGATGATACCACCTTGATCATTACAATGATCCAATTTATTCAGAAAATTAAAAATAAAACTTTATTCATCTAAATCTATATTGTCCCCTTCAAAGTAATCCCCATCGACTGCAACACACTTATGTCAGCGCTTGATCCAATCCTCGAAACATATTTTATATTCGGTTTTCGGTATGTCTATTAGTGCTTCCTGCGATTTTTCCATTACTTCCTCTCGGCTGCTGAAACGCGATCCCCGTAGTGGTTTTTTAACTCGACTGAACAGAAAAAAGTCACAGGGAGCCAAATCAGGTGAATTCGGTGGCTGTTGGATGGTATTTGTTGCATTTTTCGTCAAAAAATTACGAATAATGATGGCACTGTGCGACAGTACGTTATCATGGTGCAAAATCCAGGAGTTTTCTGCCCACAATTCTGGACTATTTGCTTCACGCAAACGTCTCATAATGACCACATATGCCCACATAATACTCTTTGTTTACTGTCTGGCCTTCTGGCAAAAATTCATGATGCACTATACCGTTGTAATGAAAACCGTGAGCATTGCCTTCTTGTTTGACTGAAAATGATGTTTTTTTTGGTCTCGGCTCATTTGGTGAACGCCATTCACTTGCCTGATGTCTGGATTGCGTGTCGTACTCATAAACCCACGTCTCGTCTCCAGTAATGATCATTTTGATGAATGTGGGATCGGATTCAGCCTCGCAAATCATCTCTTTTGCGACGTCAACACGGTCTCTTTTTTGCATGAAATTGAGGTCTTTTGGCATCAACTTTGCTACTACACGACGGAAACCCAAATCATTAACCAAAATGTCTTGGACGGATCCATAGGCAATGTTCAAGTCCTCCGCTATCTCTCTGATGGTTAATTTGCGGTTATTGACTAACATTTCTTTTATTTCATCAATGTTTTCGTCGGTTTTCGATGTCGATGGTCTGCCACTGCGTTCATCATTTTCGATTGACTCACAACCACTTTTGAACCACTCGTGCCACTGGTAAACGACCGTTTTCTTTAGAGAATCGTTGCCGAAACACTTTTCCAACATTTTCAACGTTCGCGCACCATTAAATCCGTTTGTTACGCAAAATTTAATACGAGTACAAGTTCGTTGTTGCAAATTTAAATCCATTTCCAAAATTGGAAAAAGTCGCCAACACACACAGAGATAGATGTACTCTTGGCTACGTAACTGTTGCAAATGTCAAGCTATGACGCTAAGATTTAGAGGGAATGTCAGCAACAGATTTACCAACTTAATAAAAAAAACAGAACTCAAATCGGAACAATGGGAGCGCCACACAGTGGTTACTTACGGGAACTTTTTGATCAAGGTGGTATGTCTTTCGGGCGAGGCTGGGATTCGAACACCGAACCTTCCGATTTGGAAGCCAGTCCACTACCACTTGAGCCACGGTCAACCATATTTAGGTGCTTTGAAGATGCAAAGTGGCCCGGAGTAACAACTGTGATCCGTTTGGAGCAAGTTTTCTTGAGAGACACGAAGGAAGTCTATTATTTATTAAAAGTTCTCCTCTGAACGTGTGTAGCCAGTTAATCGAAGATCTCATTTGACATGATTTTTCCCAGATCAGAGTTCCTGCACTTTATTGGAATGGAAGTGAGCAAAGGATAGAATAATGAGTTAAATGCTGCATGGCTGTCGTTGCAAATGAAATGGTCCTTTCATATCGCACATTCTTCATAATAACTACTAACATTACCCAAGTACGAGTAGTTGCCGGTTAGACACGATATTAATCTATAGTCTGATGTTATCTTTCTGGAAGAAGACTCTAACCGCAGCCTATACTTTCCTGTATGCGTTTGGGGGAAGGCGGGTATTAGGGTTGACGCTTCGAAGGAGTGGAACGCTTTCGTCAATTTCATTGAAGCACTGGTTGTAAAAAATACCGATAATACAAGCTGATGCTCGAGACATTACGTCGTCGGTGTGTCTATTGAATGTGTAATGTTAGTGCCATGAATAAGTTTTACAGCACTGTTTTGAATCTTGTCTTAGAAGCACTCCACCAGATAAGATGTAATGAGAATATTCTGAAATGGTGGTGGAGTATTCCTTTCATCATTTGACGAAGCCTAAAGATTTCTCAGCATTTTTAAGGAGATCGAGTAAGGTATGGTCAGCGTAAGTTAGTAAGTTGTAATTGAAATACAAATCGAAAATGGAAAGTTGTTCAGTTTCGGCGATTAAAATGTTTTAGAAGTAGTAATTCCACTCAACTGATGACCTCTCAATTAGTTATGCCGTTAATGGTGATTTAATGATCACATACGCTATCGTTTTATTTCTCTAGGTAAAGAGCAGTTGTTGTGAGGTGAGCGCCTCAGCATTTATTTTTGAATATCAGAAATCGCCAACACAATTTGAATTGAGTTTTCCAGACGAAAGGGATTTGCCGACCGCAATTGACCGTACTTTCGACAAAAATGTCTGATTCGAAAGTTTTAAAATATCAAGTGCAACCATTTTGCTTTTGCTAGTTGTAATCACTTTTTACTGAGATATGCTATCAAGTCACCAGTGGATACGTTGCTATTAAAACTATACTGCCAGTCATTGAAAAGTTTTAGTGTTTCGAGGTGTTTCAGGAGCTGATAAGCGACTGTATGGTCTAAGAAGTAAGGCCAGTGTTCAAAACGAAGGGGAAGAAGGTGTGTGTTTTATGGGAACGGGTTGAACTCAGAAAGAGACCCCAAGAGTGAGATTTATGAAATCTCACTACGCTGTTTCACGCAGTGGTTTTGCCTGCATGAAACAGCGTAGATCACGGGGAGATAAACCATATGCACCAGTGAATTTGTATATATTAGGATCTTTAAGTATTCTTGTTTAAATCCACACAACTTGAAAGAACAGCACTGCCAGAAAGGCGGCAGTTATGACTGTTTTGACCAGACAAATTTACTACCCAGAATAATTCCCACCTATTTTTATAAGAATGTAACGCCTCACACACATGCACTATAGGGCTAACAGACGTCAGAAATTCTACATAGGCTTCGCACCATAACAACTGAATTTAAATACTCGTACCCTTATGCGGTCATCACCTGTGTCAAATATTGCATTGCCAAAAGCGTACAACAAGATAATGAAGTGCAGACCTACAGGATCTTCCTCGCTGATAAGCGTAGATACGACATCGTGAGGAAAGATAGTTTTAAGCTTTTCAACAAGAACACGGTGAGAATAACATGTGAAGAGTTCAGTCGTCTTCTGTATCTTTCTTTAGTAGTCTTCTGAATTCTTAACGAATAAAGCTGTTCAGTTCTAGTCTTTTATAGGAGCTTTTCATAACCGCAGGCGAAAGCACTTTTCAGGTCTTGAACGTTCCCTTTTACTTTTTCTCTTTTTCTGAATATTTTGGCACAAATGCCAGCAATCTTATTCGGGAAGTTTTCCTGATTCTGATATGATTCTACAAACAGTGATGGACTATTTAACAGAATTGGATAGATATCCTTCTGTCGTCTTAAATTCATATATATATGTACTCGTACAAACAATAAAGTTCCCACATCTTGAATTTTCTGGAGATGTCCATTTAGAGGAAAAAGACGATGCCGACGGATAAGTTTTCATAAGCCTTTTGGCAAGACCTATGGGCAATACCTTAATATGGCCTTACAATTGTGCAACGGAACTGATAATGTTCACTGAAAAGTATAAAATAAATTTGCAAGCACACGATTTGCTTACTCGTCTTACCATAAATACTGGTAAAAAGAAAAATCTATGCCAAATGAAAGCGAGTTAATATTTTCCAATTATTTTATACCTGCTCATTCAATACCTATCAATCGTACAACACATGGTTACATCTACCTTCCAACATGACCTGAGATACAGCGGGTGTTATGTGGCCAGTTTATTTTTTGTATGGACAGAATGCCAAAACTTCTTTGATAGTGCGGGGCACGGATTTCATTTCATCTCTGTTTTTGCAGAGGTTTCGAGATTTTATGGCTCTATAGTTCTTAAAACCCGCGGACTGCCGTATCTTTGGCGGTCTCGGACTATTCTTCGAACACCTTCATATTACGGTACACAAAATTATGATTGATTCAAGCAATCAGAAGATCTTAAAAATGTTGCCCTTCCCATGTTGGATTTGTGAACCTCAACGACCGCACGATTTATAATCTTGTTCCGTATTTATAGATAACTGAAGCCAACATATTGTTACTCACCAACATTGCGTAAATGTTACATGCTATATAGCAGTCAACATGAAATGCATGCGTTCAATACTTCATTCACAAAGAATGCGTTTCGACGTGTATTAGTTCTTATGACTAGACAATTACGATTCATATAAGCCACATAGCAATCCACTCAGCTCTTTTTGATGTGTGCTATGCCGCCAACATTGACACGTGCCACTATCTTGATGTATGACATCGGATAATTGTAATATCGAGCTGTCATATCGGAAAAGGCTCCCAGCGTATGCTGCTTGAAAAGTAAAACAAAGTGTATGAAAAGCGCGTCTAATATATTGAACGTCTGCGAAAAGAGTCATAGTAGGTGGGGATAGTATGAAAGAACCTGTATAATGGAGCTGGTTTTCACATCAACTGCCGTATGAACAAAAGCAAAGTGTACAGCAACTCATGTGGCTTTTAAATGGAACATTCAAAGTGGGCCTGGTTTTTTGGCGGACTTTGAAAGAGTCTAACTAAATCAAAGCCACAGTCGAGAATGAATGCTTAACAATCTACAGGCGACGAGCAAAGGATTCGATATGTATACCTTCATTAACATGTATCCATCCATTGAAGCAATCCCTAGGCCATCAATTTTTATTTTCTGATGCAATAATTGCAATGAAAAGTTTTGAATCTACAAAAAATGGACTATTATTGAAAATTTTGTTTCATCAAGCTTATAAATTACCTGCACAGAAACAGCCACGTTTTGGCCACAGTGTTTCAGATTATGTACCCTGTACGAAATGTATTTTGCCTAAAATCAAAGGAAACCAGTTATTTTAAAAACGAAAAACACCTAACATTTTGCTTATAGTTACAAAAATTCTTACTTACAGCATTTGTTACACTCTTAGCGGTTAGCAAAAACATGGGAATCTCCAATATTGCTGGAATGAGTAGAAGATCCTCTGAAATAAAATAAGAAGTTTTTAATACAATATATGAAAGAGGTAGACAATAACTTAATTCAACCCACTTATAGCTAAATGGTTACATTCCCAATATAACCAATAAAACGTTACCAACGCGCGTACTGACAATTTAAAGTAATTCGCTAAAATCGAAAGTCCATTGGCACTTTTAAGATTTTCAGTTGTTACGAAGATATTCTCGTAAGCCCTCTGTTTCTCTTTAATTTGCATTCGAATAAATTCACTAAATTTGGCCAAAGTTTTTCTGCGAGTTCCAAATTGTATAAACTCTATTAGAAGCAGAAGGTCCTTGTTCAATTTTTGAATATCAAGAGTGATTAAGTGCAAACAAAATATTAATTTCAAGCTTCGGAATTTCAAGAAATACAGATACGGAACTCCAAATATCCAAAATGCGATCATGGCAGGTGAACAGTCCATGAACGATAAAAAAACGACAGCCTCAATTATCTGGTTAGTTATAAAATGTAAATAAAACTTGTAAAGGAACGACTTGTGTTCCTCTACTTGAACCCGAAACGGAATTGAATGCGTTTGGCCAAAGATCTGTACCCAAAAGGCTTTTTCGTATCCTTTTTGAAAAAGCGGTTCTAAAAGAGATATCTGCGTGGTCAAGGAGGTGGTAAAGAGTTTAATGCAATCCATATAAAATCCAATACTATTGTCACTGTACGAAAGGACATCATGAAAATTGAAGCAGAAGAATAAAATCACATTGAAGGACACAAAAATAAATAAATTCCACAAAGTCCACAAGATTTCCTGAATTCGAGCAGATTTTGCATTGGCATTCAATGATATAGGACAAAAGCAGAGCAAACGCAAAAACTTAAAATGCCACCGGATTATCGAACTGCGAGTATGAGCTATGCTGGTTTCCATGACTGAATTGGATTACTGAAGATTAAGTGGCAGCCTTTATGGTAATACTATAATGGGAGTAATTAGTTAATGGGCTGTGCAGCTTTCTTTATGTATTGACTGTGCTATTAAATTTAATGACACATATAGATAGTGGATAGTAATTAATTTACCATATGCATATACTCGTACGTACATCTGTGCATATCTATAATACATTATTGCAATTGGAATGTTTTTTTTGGAAATACAAATGTTTTCCAGTTTTGAAGTAAAGAAATTTGTTCTGTCACTGCGTCAATAAGTCTAAGGCTTCACAATACAAGAGCAACCTTGCATGAAGGTACATATGTATGTACAATATGGTATATGATGAAAGAAACAACACCCTCAGATAAGACTGTTCTACTGTTGACGACTCATGCAAATCTGGCAAAGGTAACTACATTCGGGTAAGTGCTTGAAATTTTAGAACTCTAAACAGACCAGATGCTCCCGAACACTTAGTGAAGATATTAGAAGCCTTTAAGGCTGATAAAACTCTTATCCAATAAATGTGATAGAATTGACCGGATAAGAGGCAAAGCAATATGATAAGTACATTCCTGCCGCGTACTATTTCATTTTATTTATTTGCAGTCATTGTCGCATCGCATCGTCGAGGGGGTCAGTGTTTCACAGTTTTCGTGTTTCGAGGTATTGCATGAGCTGACGGTTTATCAGCGTTTCCATGACTTTTGAAAGAAGGTTCGTAAGTGCAATGGGCCCGTAGGAGGAGAGATCTTCCTATCTATTCGCCTTTTTTAGGGACGTGCTGGACATATGCTGTTTTCCATCTTCTCAGAAAGAGTCATAAAGAGTAGGATTGATGAAGAGGCATACGCAGTGGTTTTGCCAGCGAGGAAGAACGCCTCTTCAGAAGGAGGGGAGATATACCATCTGGACCAACGGATTTGTAAATGTTAAGATCTTTAAGAACTCTTACTACTGCACGAGTGCGAAAGTGAATTTGTCCCATTGAAGATTCGACGCACTCAAGTGTAAGCGGAGACAAAGCACAATCTGGGAGTGTTGAGCTGGCCGCAAAGAGTGCAGCAAGCAGATTTGCCTTGTCCAAAGAGCTGACAGCTGGAATGTCTTTGTAAATGAGCGTTGAGATGGAGAATGAGACAGAATTTCTAATATTTTTGACGAACTACCAAAAATTGCTACTACCTTTGGGAAATTGTAGTATTTTTTCCCCCAGTTTCTGGTCGTATTGGAATTTTACACGTTTAAGAAAGACTTTGCCAGTAATTCCTGGCTCGTTAAACTTTTTCGATTTTGCTCTGTTGGGTTAGTCTTGAAGGGCCGAAAAAACATTTCTCTAACGCTGACAGCCTCTTATAGTTCGAGTCGTACCATGCATTTTCTTTTGGTTTGGTACTCTTTCGATGAGGGATAAAGTTTCTCATTCTAAAGAGAATAGTGTCTGTGATCATATCAGTAGCGGCATCCACGTTGTTATCGAGGAAATATAACGACCTGTTAAAATTCCTAAAGAAGCTGTTAAGACCGCTCCAGTTGGTTTTCTCGTATTGCCATACGACTCTTTTGGGAATCTTTTATCTAAGTGTGTGGTCGGTGTACGAGAAATTAGCTGATATAACACATTGGTCCGACGAGCCTAGAGCGGAGAACACATCAACGATGTACTTATCAGGGTGAGAAGTTAAAAGCAAGTTCAGGGTGTTGACGGTATGACTATCAACGTCTGGTATTCGTGTGGCGTCATTTACAAGCTGCGTTAAGTTGTTTTCTGCAGCGAAGATCTCAACACACCGTCCTTCGGATGTTGTCTGTCCAGAACGTCGAAGCCACCCAGAATTGTGTATATTGAAATCGCCCGTAATAACGATTTCAGTATGAGGATACAGGGGTACTTGTTAAAAGTCGAGTTGCTGTTCAGTTTGGGGCTTCTGTAAATAAAGCAGTAGTGGATAATTTGCTTACGGAAATGGAATTTTAAAATTGAAATTGAATTCCGGATTGGAACAGGTGGTGGAGTTTGGTAAGCTACATCACTACGCACGTAAATGGCGAGACCGCGGTGAGAGAAGAATAATGGCACTAGCTCGTAGCTAGGTAGCTTCAGATCAGAGTGATCTGAGAGGTGTGGACGGGGAACTACCTGTGTTTCACTAAGTGCCGAAATAGCTGGTCTGTATTTGCAGACGTGGACTTACGCAGAAAAGTGATTACTTTTTAGCCTGCGTATATTGGCAATGTCCACTCTGAATTCCCGAGTCATTATAAAGAACGGCAAACACAAAAAATACAAACACCGACGTTACTAAGCGCAGATGTGAAGCACAAATTCAGAGTTGGTTTACTGAATCAAATTGTTGTAGCTGACAACAATAGGAAACAGCACACCAACAAAATTCATACCCACAGCCCGCTATCCATCGGTTGTTACATAAAGTCAGTCACTGCACGCGTTGTATGACAATGTAATACAGCAACGGCAGTTACCGAGTGTAAGCAGCAGTATGACCAGGGGCAGGAAGGTTGGGATGCCCACACTGTGGATGTTGATTTCGGTTTCACTGCAGTCGCTCGTTGTTGTTGACTTTTTTTTTGCCCGCACAGTGAATTTTTTTTTTGGTTGTTATTGTTGTTTTTTTTTTTCACCCGCGCGCGGTTATTTTTTTTCTGCGCGAGGAGCGAATTTCACAGTGCATTTGTGCGTGTGCACTTGTTGATGGTCAGCTCGGCACTCCAAGCCTAATATGAAGCCTGAGATACGAGCTGATATTGACATCTATCAGCAGAAGAGAAAATCGATCAGAAACTAGAGGGAGTTTGAATAACTTAAGGGGTTAGGCCACTAGGCCTTCAATGGTCCCTTAGGACCTCAAAAATGATATCCCAAATATTTCGAAGTACTTGTTTTTTTAAAGTACAATATAATACAAGGCCACCAGGTAGGCTTTCTATAACTTAAAACTTTAAGCGCTTTTATCTCAAAACTTCATTTTTCGAGTTGGCCGCACCCATAAATTGAACAATTTTCAACCAATTCACTTCATATTTTAACTAGTTTTTTACAAATATTTTGTCTAAATAAGTACGTAGGATTTTTTTATATGGCATAGCTCATTTGTTATTAACAATTTTCTGGCGATTTTTCTGCGAATTTTGCAAGTTTACAAAAAAAATCCTACGTACTTTTCTAGCTGTTATATATAATAAAACTTTGCAGAGGCTGTTGGTACGGTCGTGGACTCTTCCAAAAAAGAAAGTTCATCTGAAAAACGCTGCACAGTCGCCAGTTTTAAATAAATTATTTTATAAAAATTATATTTTACAGTCATATAAAATATATATATAAACTGTTGGCTCGACCTGTGTTGTTCACTTTATTATTTTCTATTCTTGCTAACTTCGAACGGCGAGAGAGCGAGATATACAGGGTGAATGACTCGAACTCCAACTTTTTAAAATGCTATAATTTTTTTATTTTTTGATAAATTTTATTGTGCCAAAGCAAAAAATGTTGAAAAATACATTAATTTTCAAATTGTATCAGCAGTTTTCAATATGTCCACCTTTGGCGCGAATAATGGCCTTGAGACGGCCGAAGAAAGCATCACACGCTGCACACAAGTGGCTCTGCGGTATTTTGGCCCATTCCCGGCGAAGTGCTCGTTTGAGGTGGTCTAAACTTTGGTATTTTTTAGTGCCAACCTTCGCCTTCAAAATACCCCAGACAGAGAAATCCAACGGATTTGCATCCGGAGAATTTGCAATCCATTTTATCGAAGAAATGGAGTGCGGAACATTGTTTTTTAACAAATCTTGGTTGACGCGCGCTTTTTGAGACGGTGCTGACTCTTGTTGAAATGTCCACGGCCTCAGACTGAAATGATTGTTTGCCCAAGGCTTCAATACTGCCTCTAAGACAGTTTCACGGTATACGATCGCATTAATTTTGACGCCACGGTCCAAAAATACGAGCGGAGAGTGACCATCGGCGGTTATGGCGGCCCAAATCATCACTATCGGTGCTGCCTGCTTTCTGGTGGCCGTCCGAAGGTGTAAATTTGCAAAGGACCTCTCTGGCAAGTAAACTCAGTCATTTTGTTTGTTGACATATTGCTCGATAACAAATGGTGACTCATCGGAAAAAAACAAATTCGGCAACTCACCACTTTCGTGCAAGCGTAGCAACTCCTTCGCTCTTTCGACTCTAACTTTTTTTTGTTGCGGTGTAAGATCGTGTGCTTTTTGGAACTGCAATGGCTTGAGCCCAAGCTCATTTTTCAAAATGTGTTGCATCCGTTGCAATGATATGTTGAGCTCACGAGCCATTTTTCTTCCACTTCGACGCGGATTTCGCTCAATTCGAGCCTTCACTTTCCGAACCAATTCTGCCGATGTTGCTGTTTTTTTATGACCACCGCCATGGCGTTTTGCAACGCTGCCAGTATCACGGTAACGAGCTATGGTTCGAGACAAAAATGATTTATTCACGTTGAGGTGCTGGAGGGCTCTAACGTTAGCTACTTGTGGTTTTCTAGCCAAATATAAAGCAATCACACTATCACGTTTGAATTCCATAGCGGATAAAAATTTTTCAACACAACTGAGACGCAAATCGTTTAAAAGGCTTGTAAGTAATAAAATTATCTGTCACGAGTCAAAATTTGAGCTCACTCTCATGAACGGTTTGGAAATTATAGGAAATTATATCAGAATTAACAAGCGAGCTCATTTTAAATTATGAAATGTACCCGTCCGATCTGCAGTTGGTATCCATGCAATCAATAATCATTTCCACAGAGTCCAATAAATTGTTTAGCTCTACAAATGCCATTTTTGCTTTTATAATTTATTTTACTTTCAACTTTCAACACTGAGCACCAAAGATGAAATGATAGAGAGCTGTCAAATAACATGAAAAATCAAAGAATGAGAAAAAGGCTTCGTGTAAAAATGCGCGCTTCACAGAAGGACAGTTCAAAAGAAAATAACCAAAACATGCACATCCAACTCATGTGCTGTGTAAAAGCCGTCGTAGCAGTCGCCAAACTTACATCTGCAGGTGAGTGACAAATAGAGAATTTGTGGTCATTAAGCTTCATCGCAGTGGAAACGAAAGAGGCTATTTTATCTTTGTATTATCGCTCTTCCTCAATAGACGGAGGAAGGCTGTGGTTTCTTTTTTAAATTGAAATCTAATTGGCATGTAGTATCTGCTTGAGGAATAAGTCAACAACTTCAGTTACAAACAAACTTTCAACTTTACTCTCAGAATTAGAAAATGATTGTTTGTACTCGCTAGGACCACTACTACTATCAAACCCCCACTTACCAATTAAAACTAAGCTCTACAAACGTTTTCTAGCTACTTTGTTAAATATTTCATTTTGATATTCTCCTAGTCTATAAGCAGTGTGATCCAAAAGATTCTGAAGCTCAATTTCACCTGTAGTTTCCGTAATTGTATGTCCTTTGGACTGCATTCCTTCTTAGCCAGCAAAATGTTATTGTAACAGTGTCATCGGCAAACGTAGCTAGAAAGTAGACAGGTCCGCTCTTCTTGGGGTATGTCTCGGGTATATAGGAGCTAGAGAAGTGGGCTGAGAACACATTGCGGTACTCAATGGTTTCGAATATAACAACTCACTTTAAATCGCTTAACAGCATACCAGGCGATTTCAAATACCATATTCTTATAACGAGCTTCCTGTCGTTGAGAAATTGGGTTTTTTCCGCATATAAAGTTTCTTTTAGAGGTATACAAATTGAATATAAAATAAAATACTTGAAGCTAATATTAATGTCTATGATATTAGCTTTATGTATGCCATTAGTGTTTAAATATAATATCGGGTATATGAGCACCACAGCTAGCTCGAATGAAGCGTAATCGTGAATTCCAATTTTCGACAACTTTATCGAGCAACTTTAGCCGTATATCAGCAATAACATGGCGAATGTTGACTTCCAAATCGTCCAACGTGTCTGGTTTATCGGGATAGACTAGTGACTTCACGTACTCCCAAAGAAAGTAATGTAAAAGTGTGAAATCACAGGATCGTGGAGGCCTGTTCACAGTTCCATTACGCGAAATTATGCGCTCAGCAAATGCTTCCCGCAATAAATTGATGGTGTCGCGCGTTGTTGAAACCAAAGGTCTGTCACGTCAATGCCATTCAATTGAGGAACGAAGAAGTCAGAAATCATGTTGCTATACCGCTCTCCATTGACGGTAACATTCTGGCCGGCATCGTCCTTAAAGAAATATGAGCCGATGATTCCACCAGCCCATTAGGCACACCAAATAGTGAGTTTTAATGGTTGCTGTCTCCACTCCAAATTTGGCAATTTTGCTTGTTTACATATCCATTTAACCAAAAATGGACCTCATCGGAGAACTAAATTTTGCGTTGAAAATGAGGATCAAGTTGAATTATGTTTCGGCCCATCCACCGCACTGCAAGGGTTTCAACACTTGCACAAGCTAGATCTTATAGGCTTTAACGCAAGATCTTTCCGTAAAATCTTCCACTGAGTGAATGGGCATAGCTCCATTTGCTGTGCACAATGGCAAATCGACTCATTCGGATTCTCCTCAACACCGCTCTCTTCTCATCTCTTCTTCATCATCCTCAACATCTTTGGGGATGCGTATTATCCACTAGAGCGTACATGGTGCGAAAACGATTCATCGTGTTCCAAATAACTTGCTCAGATGGACGGTTATGTCGACCGTAAAATGAACGTAGCGCGCGATAAGTTTGGCGAAGCGAACCATGGTTTTCAAAATTAGTTTTGCACAATTTGCGCCCGTTGTTCTCGTGTTAATCTATTCATCGTGAAATGGCAAAATGTACTAACCACAAATCAACTTTCAACTGTCAAATTGACAATCTGTAGAAACACTGTTGCCACTTTAAAAACTAAGTCTCTGAAAAAAACACCCTTTATGAACACCACATACCTGCTCGGACGAAAATTCAATGTTGTAACGCCACAAACGAAAGGCTATATCAAAAGGAAACCAAAAAAGTTAAACTAGTTATATTAGTTAATGTTCGATTACGAGTCATTTCCACGAAGACATGAGACATTTTGGCGCCGAGAAAGTCCTACAACACATAGGACAGGTTCTGTATTATAGAGTAATGAGAAACTACGCAAAATCATACATCTTATCTTGCATTAAATGCTGTTTCTACAAAACGAAACATCGGAACAATTGCGAGAAGGACAATATGTCGACTGAAAAGTCAAACAAGTTTAAGCTTAAGTACAAAGGAGATTTTATCGTAACGAAGAGTCTTCCACATAACCGATACATTTTGGAAGAGACCGAAACAGACCGTATGTAATGTAAAGTGTGGAACATTGTGTCTACTTAAGTCGGCGCGCCGCAGCGTTCGACGAGGATGAAGACGACTTAAACGAGAAACCGAGGGAGACTTTATGTCAAGCTTTTAGCTGAACAGACCCGATGTTTTAGTTAGCAGTTTTATTTTATTTTCACTAGTATCTAACTAGTAAAAAGTTCCGCTTACGTATGTAAACTGAAAATTTCAAAAATTTTGATATACCTAACTCACGACTGCGTCACTTTTAGTTATTTAGTTTGAGTATCAGGCAAGTTAATTTAGAATTTGTTTGTTTTTTTCTTTTTAAACTTTATCAGAATTTTAAAAAAATCGTTTTTGTTAAAATTTAAAATTTACTAGAATTTATATCAACCGTTTATTTAACTCACCTATAACATATTTTCTATTCAAGTCTAAGTACAAAATTCGAAAATAACTATCGACCACAACCCGGAAGTATGCTCTCAGTAGATTCACCACAATTGACCAATTAGTTGCTGCTTGAAAATTTTGTGACAAATTGAATATCATCTCGTAGATCCTCTGCTTCTCAACAATACGTCGTTGAATAAATTCATCAAAATGTGGAAAAGATCCATTTGATCGTTCCCATTCAGTAAATTCTGCAAGAGTTATCAAATCCAATTCCAAATGCTCTAGTTCTATTCGAATCAAATCCATATAGAGAAAACATTGCAGATTCCGAATCAAAAACATGACTAAAAACGGAGTGAACATTATATTGAATAAGCGATACTGCATTCCGACCTCCAGATAAAATATTGATATATATCTTGATATGACAGTCATAGATATATAAATTACAAAAACGTAAATAAATCGTCTATGCTCATTTATTTGACTGTAAAAGGTTTGATCTTGTGGATTAGGATTTCGAGTGGAGCGTAGCATCACATATAATATCCAAAATTCTCGCTCATGTTGGTCCATTAAAATAGACTGTAAGGCAGATGTATTTAGCGTTATTAATGTGGCTACCATCTTTAAGCAATCGTTCAATAAAGAAAATGTATTACTTGTGTTTAAGAATATATCTGTGTACTTAAAAACTACTGCCGCAAGAATGTTGATCGATATTGTAATACTAATGGACCACATATGAACGCGATTTTGAAACCATCGCGGATTCGAATGAATAAACATTGGACAGAATCCGTGTAGACGAAAAAAATAAATGAACCATCGTAGTAGGCTACAAATTTCAGAACTCATTAGTATCAAGTAGGTGTAACTCTATGACCGAGGATATACTGAACAGAGAAAAGACTATAGATGTGTTTTTTCCTGCACTAATGCGTTTAAAGTTCTTCATTAAATTAATTGAGTTGAAGTCATCATAGAAGTGTTATTAATCATGACGACGCCCTCTATTAACAATCTGTTGGACATAGGACTGTATTTTTATTTAATTGGTTTTGAAAGCCCAGATATCTACATACCGTACATTCATATATTTAAACAATAAGTATACCCATTGCGTTCTGGTTATAATCAGAGACCATTTTCGGTGTGGATATACAGGGTGAGTTTTTTAACTTGAGACATCCAAATTACTCGAAAAATACGCGATATCGCGAAAAATGTCTCAGACAAAAGTCACAAGATTCTGAAGGGGACATAAGATGGTGACCACGAGTTTGACCTTGAGATCCATTTTCAAGGTCAAACGAAAGTCACTTTTGATTTTCCAAATGATAATTCCTGATATTCCATGCTCAGTCGTATTGCTCGTAGGCTTGTCATTTGTTTTTACATACTGCGTTTAGCATAACCCAGAAACAACGACGTGGACGCAGCAGTATTTTGTTTCCTTCGGGGTGATTAATTAGAGTGGGTCCCCTTGCCTCCCACTGTTGAATCATTGAATTCTTCCCATTTCGACGTTTATTTCCCGAGACTATTTCACCAAATGCTCGAAAATGTGACCATTCACTTCAATACACTTGTCTATCCGCGCTCTAAATGAACCAACAGAACTGAGAAGTATTTCTGGCGTAATCTTCCGGCAAGCTTCAGTTATTCGTCTTTTCATGACCTCACGTGTCGTTGGCTTTTTTCTGTAAACCTCACTTTTTAAGTAGCCCCACAAAAAGAAGTCAAGTGACGTAAGATTAGGTGATCCAGCAGGCCATTGCCTCGGACCCCCTCGTCCAATCCATCGTTGATGGTAAACATTGTTTAATACGCCCCGGGCTACTTGGGAATAATGGGCTAGACAACCATCATGTTGAAACCACATTGTTTGTCGCAACTCCAATGGCAGTTCTTCTAGTAATACTTGAAGATGGTCAAGCAAAAAGTTTGCATACTTTTCGCCATTCAAGTTGCTTTCAATAAAATATGGACCTATTAATTTATCCCCAATAATTCCCGCCCAAACATTAACATTCCAAGGGTGCTGGCGTTCAACATGTCGCAACCAAAAAGGGTTTTCGGTAGCCCAGTAATGCATATTATGTCGATTGACCGTACCGTGATTGGTGAAAGTCAAATCATCAGAGAATAACACCTTGGCGAAGAAAAGGGGGTCTCGTTCATGTTATATCTTACAGACAGTCGTTTGAGAAATTCCTGATTCACAAGTTATTTGGCGAGTGCTAATGTGAGGATCGTGTGCAACGGCAGCTAACACTGCTATTTCATTGTCCTCAACAGCCACCCTATCTGACCGATTCTTTTTCTTTGGTTGCACACTTCCTTCACCAGTGAATTATTGGATGACCCGATAAAAGGAAGCGCTCGATCGTATCTCATCTGGGAAACGTTGGGCGTAAAGAGCAACAGCACCATCGATGTTCCTTCCACTTTCTCGATAAATCAATATCATTTCAATTTTCTCTTGAATTGAAATAGCCTGCATTATTAATCTGGAAAACGTTACTAATAATAATCAGTTCCTCAAAACAAATATCGAACTTCTAAATGAAGTACAGTTCCGTTCAAGTAGAAAAAAAGGGAAAATTGCACATCATACACTCTCAGATAAGTTTAGGACAATTTGTCTCTATCTGAAATTTCTTCGAGTTTTAACTTCACTCGAGGCAATAATGACTTCTTAAAACAAATCTCGACCTTCTAAGACCCTAATGATTTAGGCGTGCCAGTGCAGTGGTATCTAGCACTGAATGAATAAGACCTTTGAGACAAAGTCGTGTTCCCCATTGAGGAATACGACTGAGCAATGAAAATCAGGAAATATCATTTGAAAAATCAAAAGTGACCTTCGTTTGACCTTGAAAATGGGTCTCAAGGTCAAACTCGTAGTCACCATCTTATGTCCCCTTCAGAACCTTGTGACTTTTGTCTGAAACATTTTTCGCGATATCGCGTAATTTTCGAGTAATTTGGATGTCTCAAGTTAAAAAACTCACCCTGTATAGCACTTTATATTATATTTCACTGGCAAACAGTGATTTTGTTGCATGAAGTCTTATACTTAATCCCAAATGCATTTGCCTCGCTGATTTCAAATTTAAAGTCTATTTTGCAATAGTAGCTCTAGTTATTGAGATGTGAAACAAAGAAATTTTTACAAAAAATACCACCTTGATCGAAAAGTTCCCGGGGGACACCACCGTGTGGCGCTCCCATTATTCCAATTTGAGTTCTGTTCTTTTTTTGTTAAATTGGTAAATCTGTTGTTGACATTCTCTCTAAATCTTAGCATCATAGCTTGACATTTGCAAAAGTTACGTAGCCAAGAGTGCATCTATCTCTGTGTGTGTTGGCGATTTTTTACAATCTTAGAAATGGATTTAAATTTGCAACAACGAACTCGTATTAAATTTTGCGTAAAAAACGGATTTAAACGGAGTTTCGGCAACGATTCTCTAAAGAAAACGGTCGTTTACGAGTGGCACGAGCGGTTCAAAAGTGGTCGTGAGTCATCGAAGATGATGAACACAGTGGCAGACCACGCAAATTAACCATCAGAGAGATAGCGGAGGACTTGAACATTGCCTATGGCTCCGTCCAAGACATTTTGGTTAATAATTTGGGTTTCCGTCGTGTAGCAGCAAAGTTGGTGCCAAAAGATCTCAATTTCATGGAAAAAAGAGACTGTGTTGACGTCGCAAAAGAGATGATTTGCGAGGTTGAATCCGATCCCACATTGATCATTACTGGAGACGAGACGTGGGTTTATGAGTACGACACGCAATCCAGACATCAGGCAAGTAAATGGCGTTCACCAAATGAGACGAGACCAAAAAAAAACACGTCATTTTCAGTCAAAAAAGAAGGCAATGCTAACGGTTTTCATTACAACGGTGCAGTGCATCATGAATTTTTGCCAGAAGGCCAGACAGTAAACGAGTATTTGGACGTTATGAGACGTTTGCGTGAAGCAATTCGCCGAAAAAGACCAGAATTGTGGGCAGAAAAGTCGTGGATTTTGCACCATGATAACGTACCGTCGCACAGTGCCATCATTATTCGTAATTTTTTGACGAAAAATGCAACAAATACCATCCAACAGCCACCGAATTCACCTGATTTGGCTCACTGTGACTTCTTTCTGTTCAATCGAGTTAAAAAAACCACCACGGGGAACGCGTTTCAGCAGCCGAGAGGAAGTAATGGATAAATCGCAGGAAGCACTGATGGACATACCGAATACGAACCGAATACAAAAAAATGTTTCGAGGATTGGATCAAGCGCTGGCATAAGTGTGTTGCAGTCGATGGGTATTACTTTGAAGGGGACAATATATGTAGATTTAGATGAATAAACTTGTATTTAAAGTTTGCTGAATACATTTCGGGAACTTTTTGATCAATGTAGTGTACCAGCTTCTAAGCTTAAATCTTTTATTACACAAAATTAATTTGAATAAAACTTTTTTTATACGACTTTCTTGCACGAGTCGACCAAGGAAAACTACTCTGAATGCTCCAGCAATAATCAGCCATCATATTTGGATTCCAGTAACCCTGGTATCGCTCTTCCATAGAGCGAATGTCCTGATGGAATCATTCTCTTTGCTCTTCGCTTAAATCGCCCAGATTTTCAGGAAAACGCCCTAAAATATTGCTTAATGCTTATGCTGTATCCAAGTTGCTGAAAGTACAGCATTAGTTGCAATAATTTTTTTAACAACAGTCTTGCCGTTGGTGTAATTTTAATTTGAATCGCTTACTAATTTTCAGATGTGAGGACTATCAAAAATACCAGGTTTTGTCTTTTCTGTACTCAATTTTGGAAATATTTTTGCAATCTACTTGAAACACTCACATTCTCACATCTTTATTAGGAGCTTTCACACACTGTTTCATTAATCCTAATTTAATATGGAAGTGAGTGGAGCATTTACCACATTCAGCCTCCCGGGACCAAGGCCTACCTCACAGGCCAATCTCTCTTAATCCAGTGCTCAGATTTAGCTCTGCTGTCCCACAAGCATATAAAATAGGGATGTACAACCACCATGCTGACCCAAGAGGAGGTTTACCATTTTCAGATCTGCGCTTATATGCGTAGATGTTCTATGTACTTTATTTTCTCCAAAACTAAGGTATTTTTATTTAACTTTTGCTAAATATATTGCTTGCAAGAGTACTCATTTAAGACTGAGTTTCGATGAGGCTATAAATAAACACCATCCATTTGAGTTATAGTTTTATAATCCCATTACAGCCATTAAACCAGAAATAGTTTCTTACTAGATTTCTTTTTTTAACCGAGAAGCTAGAAGTTCTGGTGCTTTTTTAGACGGTCCAAGATCTCTGATCAGGTCGTATAGATCATTTTGATTGAGCGGTCTAGGTTCAAAAGGGCAATAAAAGTAACTAACTTTACCATTATCACTGTCTTCTGAACGTTCTTAAGATGTTAGATAGGATGTACTGTGCTGGGACTGTGGTAGTGACTCATTACTATTACTCAGAATGAGTTTAATAGCAGATTGCAAGCTAGGATAAATCGAACGATTTTTATGGTCATTGGACTTTTGTACTTAAAAGTAGATCTTTTTTTATTTGCCAATAAACGCAAAGACTCAACACAGCTTTTACACTCCAAATTTGGGATCCAGGGTTTGATATTTATTTCTAATGGCTTCCCAAAGTAGTCCATGTAGGCTTGTTTTACAAAGTCAGACACATTCAAGTGACATTCTTTAAAGGTTAATTGCGGGTATTCTAGTCAAATGTTGAATCTGTGCTCCCTTAATACTCGTATATTGGCGCAGTACCTGTTAATGTCAACCGCTATCACAATAGCGCTATGTAAACGGTATTTTAACAAATTTTAAGGATATTTAGGGCAAGCCGTATTCGCAATTCGGAGCTGCATGAAGGAGCTCGTCACAGTTATAAGGGCACTACAATGCAAAGGCTAAAGTGAATTTGACATGGAGGCAAGACCTCGATTGCTATCATCCTATGCAATGGAATCGTCTAATCCAGGATGGACCAAGAGCTGGTCGCCCGAAACACACATGGTGTAGGATAGTCGAAGACGAAGAACGTTAAACGGTGGCCTTTAATGGGACTGGGCGTCTGTGGAGCGGTGGTGGACTCGTCTGTTGTACGTAGGTGCCTTCTACAAGGGGGGCGCAAGGCCAGAAGACCACTTGAAAAGCAGCTTCTCAGTGAGGCTATGGTGCTAAAGAGACCGCTATGGGCATAGAAGCACAACTAAGATTGACGAAGAGCAATTTTTTAAAATGAGAACAGTGAAAACGAGAACGTTAGACCTGGTCACTTTATTTAGGCCCCTAAACACCCACACAATATAATATTTTGGGGTTGTTTCACCTACACGGGTTATTTCACCTTTATGCTTCTAAAGCCGAATGAAAGCATGATGAATAACGTCAATTACCCAGACGTTTTGACTCATATGCTCTTGCCGACCATACAAAGACCGGAAATGTAGTGTTCCAACAAGGTCTCCCCCATGCCATACGTCCAAGAAAAGGAAACAATTCTTCGCGGAAAAAAATATTGAAGTGCTGGAATGGATAGGCAGCTTTGTCTTACCTCAATCCGATCGAAAAGCTGGGCTCAGGAAAAGTGATTGTATAGCCAAAAATTTTGGGATTTGGTTTCATGATGCAGAATTGAAAAAAATGTGCAAAGCCTTGATTTCTTCAATGCCAAACAGGGTAAAAGAACTTAATTCTGTCAAAGGCGGTCATATAAATTATAAGTTTCATCAAATTTTGTAACGTTTTAGAATTAAATGAAAACAAGCAACGCTTTGCAACTATTTCTTACTAATTTGATACAAGTAGCCCACAGAATTTCACTTCTTAGTCGAATAATTGTTACGAACGGTGAAGAAATTAACCAGATTTTATAAATTTTCCGCGATGTCGTCATCAAGCAAACTTATGAAAATAATCCAAATAGTTGTTGTTTCATTTATGGTGATTAGATGTTTAAGATGAAAATATTGCTTCTCCATATTTTTGAAAATATACCGAAAATATATGTACATTGTGTCTTATTTATTAGGCATGGCTTATCTAATTCAGTGCCTCCCTAATCAGAGATGATATTTTTAAGATTTGGAAATATTTTACACTCACTGATAGATAACTAAGATAGCAAAGTAATATCGAACAGTAAGTAAACTCAACCAGCGTAGTCAAGCAATTGCAATTTTGATGTCGGAGACCGTTTGTTGAATGTGAATAATGAGGAGCACATGGCTTGTCACAAATATTCAGGCTTTAGTGAACAAAATTCTTTACCTAAGGACCTTAGACCCTTTCCGGCATCGGAACACTCAGTATTGTTCTCTCGGATCTTGACGAAACATTAAAATATCGTCATCGTATGTCAGAAAGGATTTAAAAGGAACACCAACTCCTATGTTCTCTCCAAGATTTGTGGTATACACCAGTGGCAACACTACGAACAATTTTTTTTTTATAATTTGCACGCGATCAAGGGATTTAGGTACCCTTAAAATGTTTGCACACAGCGCGGGCGAAGGAAAATCAGGGAGGATGGAAAGAAGGGTACCGGTGAACGTTGGTTTTAAATGTTTGAAGGTTATAATGACTAGGAAATAAAGAGCTAGGCAGGGCATTCCATAAGCGAGTTGTACGGCTTAGGAATGGATCCCGATATTTTAGAGTACGTCCGAAAGTGGACTTGAGGATATACTGATTAGTATTCATAGCGAGGCGGGTGTTCGGGTTAAAAGTTTGAATGGGCGGAATGCTACTGGCGATTTCTATGGATCACTGGTGGTGGAAATAGCGATAAAACAGAGTGAGACACGAGACATTACGTCGGCGTTCGAGGGTGTCCATTGTTTGAGTGATATTAGTATCACCTATGAGTTTTATCGCACGGTTTTGAATCCTATCTAGCAGGTGCAGAGATGTTTTGGGCACACCCGACCAGATGTGGGTATTGTACTCCAATTTCGGGCGGATAAATGCCTTATATATTGAGGCCAGATCAGAGGGGGTAAAGTATTTCTTACATCGTTTGAGGAAACCTAGGCGTGGTCATTCCAACGTAAGTTGTTATTGACACACATACCGAGAATGGGAATATTTTCGACTTCGACGATGCAAGTGCCATTCATGGATAATGGCTGGGCTGGGTATTTAAATTTCCCTTTAATGACAGCAGATAGCATTGAGTTTTGGAAGTATTAAATTCTACCCTGTTAGTGGTTCTCCAATTAGTTATGCTGTTAATATCAGAATTTAATGAGCATAATATACGCAGGCGTTCCTATTCTACAGTCGAAGAGCAGGGACGTGAGTCCGGGAGCGGATATGAAAAGCAGAGAGTACTATCGTCAGCAAAGAAATGTATTGGATTATAAGTAGCAGACCAGAGATCGTTGATGAAAATTAAAAAGAGAGACGGAGACAGAACGGAGCCCTGGGGCACACCAGCATTTATTTTGTGAATATCATTCAAGACAACTTGAATTGAACGTTTCGAGAGGTAATTTCTAATCTATTGAAGAAGAGGGTCATCGATCCCAAAAGCACGCATTTTCGACAAAAGAGCCTCATGCCAAACTCTGTCAAATGCCTTAGAAATATCAAGTGCAACTATCTTGCTCTCGCCAGATTGATGTACGTTTTGGTTCCACTTTTCGGTGAGACATGACATGAGATCACCAGTGGACCTGTTGCTACGAAAGCCGTACTGCCGGTCATTAAGAAGATTTCGTGTGTCGAGATATTTCATGAGCTAACGGTTTATCAGCGTTTCCATGACCTCGGAAAGAAGAGACGCAATTGCAATGGCTCTGTAGGAGGAGAGAAAGGAAGATTCGCCTTTTTTAGGGATGGGCTAGACAAATACTGTTTTCCTAAAGAGTAGAATTAATGAAAAAGCTTAGGCAGTGGTTTTGCCAGCGAGGAAGAACACCTATTCAGAAGAAGGGGAGATATACCATCTGGACCAGCGGATTTATGAATGTTAAGATCTTTGAAAACTTTCGCTACTACACGAGTTCAAAAGTGAATTTGTCTCATTGAAGATTCGACGCACTTAGAGTGCAAGCGGAGACAAAGCACAATCTGGGAGTGTTGGCCACAAAGTGTGCAGCAAACAAATTGGCCTTGTCCAAGGAGCTGACAGCTGGAATGTCATTGTAAATGAACGTTGGGATGGAGAATGAGGCACTGCCTTTGGGACATTGTAGTATTTTTTGCCTCAGTTTGTGGTCGTATTGGAATTTTACATTTTTTTCGGTTTTCCTCTGTTGGGTTAGTCTTGAAGGACCGAAAAAACATTTCTCTAACCCTGACAGCCTCTTTACATCTCGAGTCGCACCATGCCTTTTCTTTTGGTTTGGTACTCTTCAGCCGATGAAGGGATAAAGTTTCTCATTCCAAAGAGAATGGTGTCTGTGATCATATCAGCAGCGGCATCTATGTCGTTATCGAGGAAACATAACGACCAGTTAAAAGTCCTAAAGAAGCTGCTAAGACCGCTCCAGTTAGCTTTCTGGTATTACGAGTACTATACGGCTCTTTTAGGAATCTTTTCTCTAACAACGTGGTCGGTGTATGAGAAATTAGCTGATATGACACAATGGTCCGACGAGCCTAGTGGGGAGAACATATCAACGGTGTACTTATCAGGGTGAGAAGTTAAAAACAAGTCCAGGGTGTTGGCGGTATGACTATGAATGTCTGGTATTTGTGTGGGCTGATTTATACGTTGGGTTAAGTTATTTTCCGCACCGAAGATCTCAACACACCGTCCTTCGGGTATTGTTTGTTCAGGATGTCGAAGCCAACCAGAATTGTGTACACTGGAATCGCTCGTAATAACGATTTTAGTATGAGGATACAGGGATACAATTCTTTGTATGGAGTCAGACAGCGCATCAAACTCAAGGTCGAATTGCTGCTCAGTTTTGGGCTTCTGTAAATAAAGCAGTAGTAAATAATTTGCTTACGGAAATAGAATTTTAACCACATGGAATTGAATTCCGTATTGGAACAGGGACTACATTGTGGTGGAGTTTGGTAAGCTACATCACTACGCACGTAAATTGCGAGACAGCGGTGAGCTAGTTCGTAGCCAGGTAGCTTCAGATCAGAGTTATCTGAGAGGTGTGGGAGGGGAACTACCTGTGGTTCACTAAGTGCCAAAACAGCTGGTCTGTATTTGCAGACGTGGACGTACGCAGAAAAGTGATTACTTTTTAGCCTGCGTATATTGGCAATGTCCACTCTGAGTTCCCGAGTCATTATAAAGAAAGGCAAATACAAAAAATACAAACACCGACGTTACTAAGCGCAGATGTGAAGTACAAATTCAGAGTTGGTTTACCGAATCAAATTGTTGTAAGTGTTATGCCCCTACAACAATAGGAAACAGCAAACCAACAAAATTCATACCCACAGCCCGCTATCCATCGGCTGTTACATACACTCAGTCGCTGCACGCGCTGTATGACAATGGCAACGGCAGTTCCCGAGTGCAAGCAGCAGTATGACCAGGAGCAGGAAGGTTGGGATGCCCGCACTGTGGATGTTGATTTCGGTTTCACTGTACTCGCGCGTTATTGTTGTTATTGTTTTTTTTCCCCCACAGTGAACTAATATCACAGCGCACTTATGCGTGCGCACCTCTCGATGGCCAGCTCGGCACATGCCAGCGGAGATACTGCAACTGATGTGTTGGTTTTTACCCGACAATCACCAATAAACCCTAGTTTGATGAAGAATGCTGGCAAGCACATGGAGCTAAACAAAAATCGTAGGTACAAAGCGGCGCTGCAACAAAGGACGAGAGCAGCTCCTTCCTCAGAAGAAAAAAGAGCACGATCGAAAATGTTGACAGTTTGTACGAAAATGTTGTAGTTTGTATGCACGACTCTTACCATGAGAACGAAGCCAACTGGATAATATATTCGTCCTGCCTGCCCCCAGATCTATATATGCAAGAATTTGCAGCGGAAAGCGCTTTAAGATTTAGTCAGCTTAATTGGTGGAAACCAAACTGGTAAGGCCATGCCTTGATCCTTATTAGTGAACTGGGTTTATGCTCCAATACGGACTATATAATACCCCATCACGACTTCGAAACACCATTTGCCTGGATTTCCGCAAGCAGAGAGGAATGGGATAGGAATCAAATGGTACCAAACTTGATATCCATTTTTACGGGTATGGAGACAGGAACCAGCGCCAGGATCTTTTCCGACCAATTGAACTTATGATACTCACAACGCCTCCCGGTCTACAGCAATGTCTTCCAGACTGAGATATCGGGTGTAGCAGAAGCAGGCAAACTTGCGGCAATAAAGCCAACATCCCACGAGGATATTACTATATTTATTGACAGCCAGGATGTCATCAAGACTATCGCGGTAGTCGAAATCAAATGAAGGCTTGTGAAACGCTGTAGCAAAGAGCTTAAGGCTCCTTGCGTTCACCATAAGCTCACGTTATGCTGACTCCCTGGTCACAAAGGAGTGGCAGATAATGAGCATGCTGGCGTGCTAGCTCGAAAAAGGATCCTCCTTTGAAAAGCAACTGGCAGATCACTTTGCACTCTGAGAATGCAAGCTGAACGAACGATACAAATAAGAACCAATGCAAGGTGGGAAAACCTTCCAACTTGCGAGTCGTCAAGATAACTATTGCCGGAACTTAGCAAATCCAGAACAAGTATGATTCTCCTAAAAAGCAGATCCAAACTATCTTCGGGTGCACGCAATAAAGGCTGCGCCTTACCGACGATGACCACTGCACAGGTTGTGAGGCATAGGCTCACGGGAGGAGACCTTCCACTTTTTGTGGTACTGTCCCAACGAGCTTTAAGAAATTATTGCTTCCACGACCTCTCAAAACTATCCGCTGCTTCACTTACATCTCTTTTCATTTTCGCGGGTGCAACAAGATGACTTAGACACGCTCAGGTTCAAAAGGACAACCAGAATTAGGAACCGCAGTCAAATCCCTATCTTCTTCGAATTCCCCCACTCGGGCTAAATAGACCTGGACTCGGCTCCAGATATCTCATCTACCCGCCAGCCTAACCTAACCTTATTCAGTACTTTTGTGTAAACGCGTTTATCGAGTGTGCCGCTAAAGGTAGCTAAGTACTGGGTCAAGCTGCTAGGTTGAGGCCTATGTATACACAGAGGATCTAGTGTGATACAACTACACTTTTGTTTTTAAATGTAATATATATGTATCTACGTGTTTTGTTATTGGATTGGAAGTGGAGATGATTTTGAATTAGCAGCTTCTCGTTTCGTGACTCGAAATTAAGCAGTTCTACTCGGTTGTCACTGATTTTTGATCGTTGCCATAACGTGTTTTGCCAAACCACATTGTAATTTATCGCAGTGTAATTTAAAGCAGTGTGAATTTGTTGGTCAACCAAAATTACCCGCTGTGGGGACCTGTAGGGAAGAGTCCCTATCATAGTGAACGAACCATAGTGAGCGGACCAGAGTAACCGGGCGGAGAGCTTGGGCGAACAAACACAAGTCAGTCAACATTCAGCTAGAGCACAGACCCGTTTGGTGGCGGGTGATGACGTGTTTGATTATATTGATACTTGCTGTGTGGTATTGCGAAACAATTAAATAAACAATAACAAAAAATAGAGTATAACACCCGCAATTTTTACAATAAGTAAAGATCCAGATACGTACCTTTATTCAGTTCAAGGTAGTTCTACTACCTGAATTCTCTTGCACTTTATATAATGAAAATAATATAATGTATTGTATATCAATCTAAAAATACATAGATACTTACAATGTAAAAATGGGCAAGTATTACATAATATATATTGTATTATACATACTCGTATATAACTCATTACTTACGAAATCGGTTATTTGTTCCCTTAAGAGTGCACCAAATGCGAAAATAACCATCAACTACAATTCGAGTATATGCTCTCAATAGATTCCCCAAAATCGACCAATTAGTTGCGATCTGAAAATTCTGTGACAAATTGAATATCATCCCGTAGATCCTCTGCTTCTCGACAATGCGCCGTTGGATAAACTCATCAAAATGTGGAAAACTGTGATTCGTTTGCTCCCACTCGGCATACTCCTCAAGAGTCACCAAATCCTCCTCCAAACATTTCAATTCCATTCGAATCAGATCCATATAAAGCATAAATTGTAAATCCCGAATCAAAATCATGGTTATGTATGGTGTGAACATTGTATAATACCATCGCCACTGGATGCCTAGATCAAAGGCGATCGTAGATACATAACTCATTACTAAACCCAGTAACACCAAGACGCTAAACTTGCAGAGAAATATTTTATGTTCATAAATTTGACTACGAAACGATTGATCTTTCGGATTTGGATTTCGAGTTGAGCGGATTTTCAAGTAAAGTCTCCAAAAGGCTCGCTCATGATTCCTCATTAAGATCGATTGTAAGGAAGATATGTCTAATGCTATTAAAGTCACTAGTATCTTCAGACAGTCATTAAATAAAGCAAATTCATCATTTATGTAGAGGAATAGTTCGCGATGCATAAATACGATTGCCATAAGTATATTTAGTGCTGTTGTTATAAAAACGGTCCACAGGAGATAAAGTCGATTCTCGTAAGGATGCGATTCCGAACTGATGGATATTGGACATAATCCATGTAGGCGGAATAAATAGATAAGCCATCTTAAGACCGGACAAATTGTAGTCATCACTAGTAACACGTTTATGTTTCGATATGAATAAAGCGACACTAGCCAACGCATGAAATTTCCTTTCATGACGATGCACCCGTGCGTAAAGTGTTTTGCTTTTATTAAAATTAAAAGCCATGCATTTACACATTCATCAATCTGACGTAAACGCATTTTATCAATATTATTTCTTGAAGTCTACCATTATTTTAAGATTATCTTATATCTTGAATCAATGAGCACACTTAATTTACGTTCTGAATGTCAGCAGAGTTGAGCAAGAATCCTCAGTTGAATTAGTCACATAATCGTCGTCGTCAGACGTGTATTGGAAGTGATTGTAGGTATCCTTTAATTTTAAACAACTATGAGACACTTGAGACCGGGGGGTAAGAGTCCATTCACTTGATATTAGCATGTCAATGCACATTGAATTGATTGAAAATGGATCTTGGGGCAAATTGACAAAATATTAACAAACGGAGGTTGTAGTTAAAAGATTTAATTAGCAGCATGCTACCGGTAGAAAAACTATAAAAGTAGCAACAGGCGTTAACTTAACTAAAGGCTAACTGAAGACTTACTGAAGACTATCGGGTTTTTCAATAAGGACATAATAATTTTGTATTGAAATAATACAGAGGATAATTGACATATCGGGCTGAAATTCATTCCAGGTGTCGTACACATATTAAATTTCGATCTTTTTCATATGACCACCACGAGCACGTTTGCAGCGATCGATTGTTTGGAGAATATTATCCGCCACTCTTCCACACATATCGGCCGAAACGTTGGCAATTCCGCGTTTGACATTGTTCCTATACTCCTTTAACGTTGTTGGGTTGTTGGCATAAACCAATGACTTAATGTAAACCAAAAAAAGAAAAACCAACGGCGTTAAGTCGCATGAGTGAGGTGGCCATTCGATCGGACCATTTCTCAAGATTGCACGATTACCGAACTTCCCCTTCAATAGATCAATTGTTTGAAGAGCTGTGTGGCTTGTGGCGCCATCTTGTTGGAATCACATATTACTGATGACAAGTCCAAACAATTCTGGTCACGATAGTGAACAATTCACGGCACGATAGTGAACTCTATTGAGCGTAATACGTCCAATCACACCTACGGCATGAAATCCACACCACACGGTCACTTTTTGTGGATGCAATGGAGTCTCTTAAAGCAAATTGTTATTTTGCTTGTTGACAAAGTCATTAAGCTAAAAATCAGTTTCATCGCTGAAGATGATTTTTCGATAAAATTCTGGATTTTCTCCAAACCTTTACAGAGCCCAATCGGAGATGTTTCGGCGCTTCAAATTATCAAGAGGCTTCAGTTCTTGATTTAATTTGATCTTGTAAGGACACAGGCCAAGATCTTTACCCGAAATTCGCCGTAATGTCAAAGTTGTGGAATCGACTGGTTTGGCTAATTTTGAACTGAAGCACTTACGCGATATTTTCGATACTTCGACCGCTGCGTTGTCTCTCTTGCATAGGAAAATTCAATAATGATAATATTGACTACAATTTATCCACTATAGCACCTACAGCCTGTCTGGTGGGACGATTATTGCCATCGAAAATTATTGAAGTAAGCGCTCTTAAACTTGCGACTCAGTAATTCGGTAATAATTTTTAATAATTTCCAAACGCTGCTCGTTCGTGAATTTCACCATGATAAAAATATAAACATTGACTGACGTTTTGACATTGACAGATTATAAAAAAAGTTTAAGGGTGCGTTTGTATTAAACTACAAAATTGTTATGTCCCATACTAGTGTCACATGGAGAAGAGGAGAATATTATGTAAATCCGTCATCATGGAAATGAATATACAGGGTGTCTCAAAAATCAACGTCAATCCAGAAACGGGTGATAGGTCAAGTGGTGTCGGTTATCACAAAATTATAAAAAAAAATCTTAGTCATGTACTTTTAAAATTATTAGCACTCAAAAAAAATCGAGAAATATGACACCCTGTGACGAACTTTCAAGCACTGTGACCGCAAACCTTTACTTTTCTTCGGTTTTTTTGTTTTCACGTAACCCTGAGTAACTGTTCTGTAAATTACGGTCCAAAATTGAAATATGTACAATATAAATACTCGTATATCGGTTTTAACTAAAATATTGCTTTTTTGTCCATCCATGTATCTGAAAATCATTAATCACCTAACTTGAACTGACTGTACTGACAAAAAAATGTAGTATGCCATTTTGGCAAGTAACTTTAAAAGATGGCGTGTCTGGATTCCAAAATGGTATGACACTTGCTAGACTAACGCTTAGTTGGCGATCCTGAGAGTATACACCAAGAGAACGTAGTGTTCTGTGACGTGCTCTGTGACGGGAAAAAAATGAAATGAAATGACAAGGGTGGCATCTCTATCTGTTTCACCCACACTAGTTGAAATGGCGTGTTTATCCGCTTCAATCACAACGTAACTCTCTGTCTCGCTCACACTTGGTACTCATTTTAATTTATTAAAAAGAATTAACTATGAATCGGGTTTCTTTAACAAAATATTTTGTTTGTCCTCAATTCAGCGTTAGTCTAGCAAGTGTCATACCATTTTGGAATCCAGACTAAATACGCCATCTTTTAAAGTTTCTTGCCAAAATGGCATACTACATTTTTTTGTCAGTACAGTCAGTTCAAGTTAGGTGATTAATGATTTTCAGATATATGGATGGACAAAAAAAGCAATATTTTAGTTAGTTCTCAGCCAAAATGGACCATTCAGTTTCGACGATGATAACCAACAATTTCGTAAGCCCGATTTGGACGAACTTATGATAGTTACTCGTATATCCAAACTTGAGTACAACAAAACACCTAGAGCTGACGATCCATTCGCTGAGCTGTTTAAATGAAGGGAAGATTACTTGGTTAGGAGCTACCGTATGCACCATCTTAATATGTCCAGAATGGAAAGGAATTTAAGCATTTATTTCTCAATTCTAAAGTAAGGAGACTCTTTCTGTAAACTATAGAATTATAAGTCTAGTCTTCATGACTAGATATCATTTATATCAGAGACGGATATATTAGAAAGCAAGGTCCAAATCTAGTAGCTCAATTATGAAGGTTGTCCGGTAAATTTATAGAATTTGGCAGCACTGATTATTTTGACGTTTCCAAATATCATTTCCTAAAATTCGAAACTTTTTGTGTATTTTAATTAACAATTTAGTCAAAAAATTTAAGAAGGATTTTTTTTTACGATTTTTTATGAACTAAAATGTAGTCTAACTTAACAATAATGTAAAGGTCGACTTCGTATGACTTTTGGTTACGAAATACCATCCACTGCTACAATTTATAACTGCTTTACAGAGTTCAAACGCGGTCGTGTCAGCGTCAGTGAAGAATTTCGTACAGGTCGTCCTTGCAGTACTGTTGTTCCAGAAAATATTGATGCGGTACGCGCCATGATTGAAACCGTTTCGTGATATAGGAGCAACCTTTGCCATTAGTAAGACGGCAATCCAATCAATATTGCATAAACATTTAGCTGTGCTAGATACCACACAAGCTGACGGATGTTCAAAAAAAGGGTCGTGTCAAACGGTGCAAAGAAATGAAAAGAAATTCAATCGTGCTGCTTCAAAAAACATATACAGCATATGTTACCAGGATACACTCGTATGAACCTAAATCTTAGCGACAATCAGCTGTTTGCGTATTCCAAGCTGAGCCAAAATCGATAAAACTTACTCGTTCTTGAAGCACTTCGAAAAAAATTCATGTTGCTACTGTGGCTTTAAAGGGTCGAAGAACTCTTAATGCCGATTGGTACACAACAATTTGTTGCCGGAAATCATCAGAAATGCAAAGACAAACAAAAAACGATGTGCTATCCTCCATCATGACAACCAGTCAAACAATTCAATTTTTGTAGTTTAAAAACTACATTCTCCTGATTTATGGCCTAATGACTTCTTTTTTTTCCCGTTCATAAAAAAATAAAATGTGTGATCAACGTTTTTCAATGCCAGAAGAGGCTGTAGAGACGTTCAAAAAGCATGTTTCTGAGGTGTCGGGTTCAGAGTGGAATAAATGTTTCAAAAACTGGTTCTATCGAATGGAAAAGTGTATAAACCTTGAAGGAGAACATTTTGAAAAACTATAAACCATTTAATGTAATCAATTAACGTTTTTTCTTACTTTTTCTAAAAACTTGTCGGACAATCTTATCCGATAATGTAAGGTGACGATGAAATATGCAAGCTGCTTCATCAAGGTCCATAAAGATCTCACCAAGACCTTTGATATCAAAACACCATTAAGGCACGCTGTAACTTCTTTCATTGGCATCGTGCGAAACTCATACGTCAACACCAAATGCTCAATCTTCCAAAAGTCTCATACCCATGTGTGCCGAAGATCTTCACATAATCCGAAGGACACAACTAACATATCACTTCTATACTCAAACTACTTTTCCTGATTATTGGTAATGCTAACTGTTTAGTGTTACTGAATAAATCAGTTAATATCGTAACTTAATCTAAAAGGACTGTCACACGCTGTTGCCGAACCATGGCGTTACTGCATAAATTTCAGCGCAAGACAGTAACGCTACAAATGCATGAGCATTCACAAATTGTATATTAACTATTTAATATAAAATCAATATTAATAACTTACCTGCCAAATTATTGGTTAAACTACCATACCAAGCATAGAAACAAATTTCCACTACAGTTGCAATTAAAGACCTTATCAGACACACCACCATTGACCAATTACATGCTGCTTGAAAACTCTGGCACATGTCAAAAATATTCCCATAAATTCGCTGTTTCTCCAAAATTTGTTGTTGAACAAATGTATCAAGGTGCCTAAAAGTTCGATTAGGCCGTTCCCAATCAACATACTCTGCAAGTGTAGTCAAGTCCATGTCCAAAGACTCCACTTCCAAGCGTATCAAATCCATATAAAGAACAAATTGTTGGTTGCGTACAATCTCTGCAGCACGTAATGGTGTCAATATAGTTATTAGCACTTTCGTCCTTTCGTCTCTGTCGACATTGAAAAAAAGTATAGACCATGCGATATTTGCCGAAATAACTGTCAGAAATTTCCAAATATACATTTTGTGCTCGCGGATCTGATTGAAAAGGCTTTGTTTTCTGACTTTCGGAAATCGATTGGATTGCAAATTAGCATATACTTTCCAGAAATGTCTCTCATCATTTCTCATTATAATTGATTGCCATGCAGATACATTTAGAGATATTATGTCAATGCAAAATTTTAGGCAATCGATAAACAAAGTAAACAAATGCTCAGTATTGAAAAATATCTTATTGTACCTAAACAATACTATTGCGAGTATATTGAAATAAGATATTATAACGATTGACCACCAGAAATATATTCGATCTTTATGCCTGTTGTGATGAATGGAAACCGGACAGTATCCAAAAACACGAAACAAATAAATATAGCATTGGAGGACTGAACTAATGTGTCCGTCCATTAGCGAAACTCTTGTTTAAATTCGTTGTCCGTAAAAAACAAACTACGGTTACGAATAGTTGAGAACTGTTTGTGTCTTTCGGCGCATTGCCATCAGTCAATTTGCATGCATTAATTTAATGAAAATGGCAAACCTCCCCTTATTTGTAGATAAATATCTGACTAATAAGTCCCAATACCAGGATATATGGGACTTCATTAATAGGAGGTCATATCGGGCAGGAATCATGGACAGAAATTATTTTATATTTGCATGGATTCTTCCCAGAAATAAAAAACTAATACCTAGATAGATACTCGTATATATGCTTTCACGTACGAGTACAATTTGCATGCATGTACTATACGAGTATAATAACGGACTGCTAAGCGGCATTAACAATTTGTTTTAGTAGTTGTTTTAGTACTCAGAACCGTTTTCCCTGTACAAAGAATGTCCAACGTCAATTCGAAGCAACGAAATTTATTTTTTACTGTAACTCTTTAAGCGACCACCCAACAATCGTGTTTGGGTTTATGCAATCGTTTCAATTCGTCTCAATCCAGGGCGGATATCTTTCTAAAATGTTATGTACTAAGTACTGATACTTCTATCATTATCATTTCGTCTTCTTTAAAGATTGATATTAGGACGGCCAGCACAAGAACTACCACTTGAACCATCACCCCATCTCAATTCAATGAGTTCCTCGATCATGAAAAAGAACACCTCAAAAACGACTCACAACAATTAATATTCGTCCCGTAGCTTCGGTACGAAGACCGAATGTCTATGCTTCCATTAACAAACCACCTCCGACTAATCTCCTTCTAATAACGAGTACTGCAAAGCTTTTGTCTATCAAAGGGTTGTAGAGACACCGCGAGTTGTCGGATCCGGACAATCGGAGTGCAAACAACGTCAGCCTTTTAGTGATAACCGGTTGACGTCTAGAGACTTCTAGAAAAGGAATGGGTTAGCCGCATTACTTGCCTATAGAAACTTTGAACAGAATCCCTTTGTGACGCCTTAAACATAAATAAAAGTAAAAAAAAATAAATAATAAATAGTTCTAAGGGTATTTTATATTTTTCTTTATTTTTTATTTCCATTCAAAAATAGTAGATCACTTTAAGCCTCATGTATGTATACTAGGAATCCTTTTTTAGATAAAAGAAAAACTCTTTATAGCAGAGATTGACAGTGGTCTTACCGCCTCCTTTAAGGGTTCTTTCTACTCCCTTTCATGGTCTAAGGACATCAGCACTAGGCTATCGCTTTAACTTGGTCTTTGTTCGCTTTTTCTTAGGCTATTCTCGAACTTTCTTCATCGGCCACCTTCCAGCTCTCTTTGTGGCCCGGCTTCCAAAGGTTCAGTGTCTTTTTTTTTTAGAGTAAAGGATATCTCAAATTCACGCGAGATTTGAATTGCGTGCCATTTGTGCGGTAAAGTGTTCCGAACGAAAAAAAAGACAGCGTGACAGCTGACAGTTCTGGGTTATTAAAAATGAAGCACTACACGAAGGAGCAACGTGTATTCATTTTTGAGCAATATTTTAAAAATAATGAATATTTGGCAGCTACAGTTCGTAATTTTCATCTTCAGCGATGAGGCTCATTTCCATTTTGATGACTTTGTTAATCATCAAAATTGCCGAATTTGGGGGTTCAGAAAATCCACGAGTGATTGCCGAAAAACAAATGCATCAATAAGGTGTCACTGTTTGGTGCGGATTTTGGGTTGGAGGCATCATTATTCTTTAAAAATACTCCTTTTCAGTAATGGTGCTCGTTATCATGGCATAATAATCTAATTTTTTGCAAGATAAAGATGTGGACGGCATGTGGTTTCAACAAGACGATGCCACATGCCATATAGTCCAAGAAACTTTGGAGATCAGAATTTTTAAGGCTTATACCAAAAACCCATGACCATCGACGCTGTATTAACGACTGTATTAACGAAATTAAACAACATTTATGCAAAACTGTCATGGACAATTTCAACAAAAGAGTGGAATCACTCTTTAGCTGGAATCAGCATGCACAAAACTTATTTCGATATACCCAAGTCACAAACGCACGCCTGCAGCATGATCGTGTAATGACGATGCAGGAATCTAACAACTCTTTGGATTCCCCGGTGTCGATCTTTTTGGTTTTTAAAGCACAGTATCCTGGCAATCTATAAATCTATAATGCAGGAAAACACTGCTGCATTTGTTACTTCAATGTACCTGTTCAGATTGGCGAGGGGATGAAAGTCCTCACCATGAACGACGTGTTCACATTTTCATGATATTGAAAGACTTTTTGACAAGCGGAACATTTGAATCGAAACATTTTTAATTATTGAATTTAAGCAGTTGGCCTGAAACATACTTTTTTTCCTCTTCTTTACACTTCCTTGCTGGTTCAGGTCTCTCGTCACGTATGTCGCTGGGGGTCTTTTCCTGCTTTGTTTTTCATTGTTGACGGACTCCAAGACTGCCCGCGGTGGACCGTTGGTGTCCATTCGCTTTGCATGTCCCAGCCACCTACACCGATGAATTCTGGTTCTGTTAGCTAAGTCCATGTTGTTGTACAGCCCGTACAGTTCTTGGCCCCCTCTCATTTTCCGTCGATGTAAACAGGACCATAGATACCCGAGGTAATTTTCTGTGAAAATCACTAAGCTAACCTCATCCTCTTTTAAAGAAGTTCATGTCTCTGCGCCGTAGAGGAGGATTGGGCCAATAAATCTTTTGGTTGTTTGAAAGGGTTTTGTTAGTCAGTTTCCATCCAAGCCAAAAACAAAAGGTGGCATTGTTCTTTATATTAACTGGGGAACCCAGGTAGACGACTTCGAAATTATAACTCAGTTTATAACTTAAAAATGCATCACAAACAGCTGCCTGTGTACTTGCCGATAATTCCATCCTCATGGGCAAGTAGTTGTAGACATTTTTTTTAAAGTTTTTTTTCAGAACTTAACACTTAAGTGGGTATGAATACACTTATAATGCCTCAGCATGTGTTAAGTTTTTTGGAAAATGGGATAGAGAGAGATGATGTTGATTTCTAGTCAACTACTCGTCTTACTTGATTTTCATTAACTGAAAAAATGGAAGATATGTCTTTCGGGCGAGGCTGGGCTTCGAACACCGAACCCTCCGATTTGGAAGCCAGTCCACTACCACTTGAGCCACGGCCACTCACTGGTGTTGGCTTGCGAGTTTCGCACAAGACTCTCAAATACAACGTTGAAGGAATGATAGTGATCCCTGGTCTCTGTAAAATCATTGCCGACCCTTGTAAAGCAGCGAGCTTTCTCCATGGTTATTCTGCAGAATCGAATAAATTTTGCAGGGATGCCGAAACTGGAAGTAACTTTGTATAATTTTTCGCTACATACCCTTCCATAGGCTGCCTTAAAATCGGCAAAGGCATGGTGAATGCCGATTTTAAATTCGAGGCCTTAAGCCATAATATAAAATGCAACCAGCGGTGGTCTTTTCAGGGGGTCTGAGGCCATACTGATAAGGACCAATCAGTAGGTTGACAAAACGTTTAAGGCGATTACATTACGGCAAAGAAACTCTTGTATGCGATGTTGAGGAGGCTGATGCCTCTATAAATACCGTAGACTTGAGAGTCTGCTTTCATCAGGATCCGACACAATATTTTAGAGATGACTTGGTGCATGCTCTTCATGCCAGCGATTAGTCGATTTCGGGAGGACGCATCTTCGTCTCTGTGGTTCGTTTTGCCTAATGTCATCGCCGTTTAACAGCCTACAGAAACAGTCTTTCTCTATCCGTAGTACTGACTGTGAACCTACAACTAGGCTTCCTTGTTCGTTCTTGCAGACTTCCATATTGCTCTGGTGTGTTCTTTTTACCTGCTGGTAAAACTGTAATATATCTACCTACATCTACATCTACCTACCTTCTCGTGCTCTTTTTCTTTCACTCGTGCTCGTCTTTCCTTCTTGCTTACAGAACCCACGAACCACTCTAGTCCACCTTTGCCGCGCCGGGCTACGTATAAGCTCACTGTTTTTCTGCATGTCTCAGCCGGCATGCTGGATTCGAAGTGGTGGTCGGGCATCATCTCTGATAGCTTTTTAGTAGATTTGGCCATTGGTTTCGCCAAAAGATACTGGTGGTGTAGGACATCGAGCGAGGTTCAGGAACAATCGAAATCATGAGATGTTTTTTTCATGATTTCAGCTTTCTGACGTCAAAACTTTTCACGGATAAGCGGTGTTAGGGACATCCCTATTCATGCCTTGACCACAACAAGGCAGTGGTCCAAGTTAGTCATAACTTATCTGAACATTCAGATTACTCGAGTCTTGAGTCCATCACAATGTGATCAACCTGATTGGTGGTAGATTGCCGCCAGGCCCCTTCAGCCTCTTTTGCCGAAAATGCGTGTTTTTGGGATCAACTACTCTCTCTTCCAATGGATTAGAAAATACCTTTCGGAACGTTCAATTCAAGTTGTCGTGGATGGTTTCAAGTCTGATATTCACAAAATAAATGCTAGTGTACCCCAGGGCTCCGTTCTGTCTCCGACACTCTTTCTTTCATCAACGATCTCTTGTCTGTTACTTCTAATCCAATATATTCCCTTGCTGACGACAGTACCTACTCTCTGCTTTTCATATTCGTTAAATGCTCATTAAATTCTGATATTAACAGCATAACTACTTGGTGAACCACTAACAGAGTAGAATTTAATGCTTCCAAAACATGCTGTCTGTCTGCTGTCTGCTGTCGTTAAAGCGAAATTTAAACACCCAGCCGATATCCATGAATGGCATTTGCATCGTCGAAACCGATAAAATTTCCATTCTCGGTATGTGTGTCAATGACAACTTACGTTGGAATGACATCATATTCGGTGTCGTCAAAAATGTCTACGTTCCCTCAAGCGATGTAAGAAATACTTCACACCCTCTGTTCTGGCCTCAATATATAAGGCGTTTATCCGCCCGAAATTGGAATACAATGCCCACATCTGGTCGGGTGCTCCCAAAACATCTCTGCACCTGCTAGATAGGATTCAAAACCGTGCGATAAAACTCATAGGTGATACTACGAGTAATATCACTCAAACAATGGACACCCTCGAACGCCGACGTAATGTCTCGTATCTCACTCTGTTTTATCGCTATTTCCACCACCAGTGCTCCATAGAAATCGCCAGTAGCATTCCGCCCATTCAAACTTTTAACCGTAACACCCGCCTCGCTATGAATACTCATCAGTATACCCTCAAGTCCACTTTCGGACGTACTCCAAAATATCGTGACTCATTCCTAAGCCGTACAACTCGCTTATGGAATGCCCTGCCTAGCTCTTTATTTCCTAGTCATTATAACCTCAAACATTTAAACCCGCCGTTCACCGGTACCTCTTTCCATCCTCCCTGATTTTCCTTTGCCCTCGCTGTGTGCTAGCATTTTGAGGGTACTTAAATCCATTGAGCGCAAGCAAATTATATATAAAAAAAAAATTAGAGTGGAGATACGGAAGGCTGAATCCAGTGTCAAAAGTACTCGTATGTCATGCACGCTATGTCATATGTAGCAACCGTGCAACCAAAGATGTCCTCCTTTCCTAGCTTGGTGTTAAAATTGCCTGAGACTACTTAACTATTATGCTCAGGATATTGAGTGTCCACATGTCTAGTCGGGTAACTAATAAAAACAGTTCTTGCAGCCGCCCTCCCCCGTTGGAGCGTGTGGGCATATTAAGTTGATGTTGGTGACTTATGCCGTGCTGCCTGACACGATTGTTCACCTGTCTCAAATTCAAGATTTCTTACCTAAGACTGCCTATAATGATAAATCCGCATCCGAATAGCCGCTGAAGACAGGCAATCAGCTATGCTGAATTTTGCGTGTAGTACCGAAGATCAGCACTGATGCCACTGATTGTTCATATGTGATGCTTTTTGTTGTTTCGTTGAGTTGACGTAATAATTAACCGTCAACATAGGAAGTGCCCTTTGTGGTTCTCTTTGGACCGGCTATACCGATCTCAGTTGCCTCGTAGTTGATCATAATTGAACCGAAGAGACAATCTCTATTACAAAAACGCCTATCAGAAGTGGGATTTAAATATGTAGCCCTGAAAAAGCATTACCAAGTCAAGGTGCAGGCAACACGTCCATATGGAGTGTTTTTGCACTGTCGTTCCATTGTTTCAATTGCCTCAGCTTCTCTACCCCAACTATGCTTCCGATTCACTAGGCGAATGCTTCTTTGATCTTTGACACCACTAGAATGAGTCCGTTTATGATCATCTGCTCTTGTTACCATTAAAGCATTGCTTCATAAGCAGAACCAATGGTTTGCAAGTAAGGCACTTTGAATTCATTTAATTGGCTGAGCCATACTCAAATGTGATTCTTCAGATAGCCTTTCATCAAATGTTATCGGAAGAGTTGCTTGCAGAGTAACCATTGACTCTACCAGAGCGAGCAGTTGAACTCGATTACTTACAGTTTGCGGTAAGTTTATGTCTCAATTCGACCACCATGACTCTGCAAAAAGGTTCTCCACCAAGAACAATATCAGACTTCCAAATCCTCCGGCACCTTATCAATGTGTATGATGTGATATGAGTTGTCTGCAACTTTGAGTTTTAGATATTTGGATTCGACGTAATTAGCAATGGAAGATGTTTATGCTGCTTGAAAATCTCTATTTTCGTTCCTCCTCATTGAATGTCATCATCTGCCGTCTTGTTTTGGATGAATAGTTGATAAGAATTTCGGAGCGCAGTTTCCACGAGTATACATGGTATTCAGATAACTAGCAACAACTACACTCTGCTTTACGATAAAGAATTTCATTACACGCGGGCCTGATTTGAATAAATAAAAATCCTTTCCAAGAAGCTTCCTGCCCAACTTTTGTTTGTATTTCCCTGCGATAATCACCTCAAGTTGTGAACAAGAAGTTGGCCGGGGTCCCTTTCCATTTAAGGTGAAGTACTCCTTTACCGAGTCGTTCTTCCGGCATGAATGCGAAGGCATTCTGGGCTGAAGCATTGGTGTTCATCCCCTTAACATGTCCAGATATTGCCACTTTTGGCAAAAAATGTCGCTGCCATCTAGTTCGATTGGCAATAGTGATTCGCTTGACAACAATGGTGTTGTTGTTTGAATTTACAGATGAGCACAGGTAAAGTCATTTACAACGTCAAAGCTATTGTTTACTATTATTAGTCTTATTGGTCAGGTACACCAAGACGTTGTCGATTGTCGTCCGCGTTGAAAGGTTCATTTTATCCAGCAACGAAATCTTGGTCGTCTTCGCCGTTGTCATATATTATGATTTTTTCCACATCATGCTCAAACAATTGTGCGTATCTCACAAGTTAACTCCAGAGCCACTGTCCTGCAAAAGTTTGTTCAGACTACATTCACATACGGGCAAGAACACAGTGAGCTGTCAATGGCGGGATTGCGACTGTTGAAGCAGAAGCAGTAAAGATGGGTTAAGCGGTTATTGAAGGAAAACCAAAGCATATGCTGTCAACACACAACATCTACACCTAGAAGAATCCGTCACGATACGCAGCTTTGAGGTTGTAAAGCACTTTGTCAATCTCGGCTCCGCTATCAATTCTGACAACATAAGCCTACGTAATAAGGCAATAGTAGCATGAGAGTAATAAAGTAGTAAAAGCCCCTCTCGAGCAATTGATATTATACTCGTACAAGACGCTGATCATCACGAGGCAAGAGCTCGAACACTAACGAAGGCAGATGCAAATGCTCTCGGGTACTTCGAGAAAAGTTCTTCGGTTAATTTTTAGTAGCGAACTGTGCGGGATGTACAGATATGCCGACCTCTTCAGAAAGCTCAGGAAACTCAGCTTAGATGCCGTGGACACCAGCGTTCTGGCCCGCAAAGTTTTCATCTTCAACACAGAGAGACAATGCAGTAGACGACGGTGTCATATAAGGTGGAGCACACAAATGGAAGGCGACCTCAGCTGACTTCTTGTGTGCAACTGGAAGCAAATGCCAAAAGACCGCGCTAACTGGAGAGGCATTTAAGTTGCGGTTCCGGTCTATCCGGACTGTAGCGCCATCTAAAGTCATATGAGCAATTCTCTTGAAATCCTTACAAAGTGATTGAAATATTTTTTCTCTCCGCAATGTGTCAGAGTGATGTGGATGTAGGTATAGTGAACAAACTGCGCGTTTTGCTTCAGCTAATTTGTTTTAAAGGTGCCTGAGTACGAGTATATTAAGGTTTGATGTTATCCTTAGATATTTATATTCTCTTAAAATTTCGATGCATTCTCCTTCTTCAGATATCATAATTTTGATTTGGCTAAATTTACAAATAGGCTAAACCATTTGCAGTGCTCTTCAAGTTTGTTTATCATGGGCGGTAGTATAGTAATTCAATAGGTCCGCTAAGAAGACAAGTCATCTGTAAATAATAAAGTTGGAATTCTCACACCGCTGAGTTTTATTCCGTCTTACATCGCACCTATTCATTTATTACTAAGCTGACTAATAATGTATTCAGGTGCATTCTTGTTTTAATACAATCGATGTTAGAAATGGTTCATGGTTTTCATACATTGCTCTCACACTATCTACATTTTTTGTCTGACTCCCTGCTTCCCATAGTTCAAACATTGTTCTTATTTTCTTAAGTCGCAGACTGACGCTCTATTTTGAAAACCTTCCATTATCTGCTTTTAGATCTAATTATCAGATTTCCTTTCTCAAAAACCCCCTGAGTTGTATTCGCAATATAAAGCGAACAAATAAATTTTCGCAGAAGAATCATCATCTTAGTTTTCAATCTTATTAGTGGATGCAATCAGCATATGCTGTAATGCCGTTGACATGCTTTGCCCTCTTTATGTCACCAACAGATAATTAGTCGAAGATAAGGGTGCGAGCATTTCTAAAAACGTTAACATAACTTTAACGTTTGCAGTCTTATAACTTCGCACAATAAAATTACACAATATCATACACCGACCTAGATCCTGACGCACATGGTTATGGTGTTTAGAACGTTCAAGTGACTGACGTATTAAAAACATGGGCCTAAATTCTTATTACTTTCGACTACAAATCTGTTAGCTAACCAAACTCAATTTAATGGTAATGCAGTGCATTGTTACATGAGCAATTTTCTAGTGTAATATCTACCTAATGACAATCAGCTGATACCTTACGCTGTCATCAAACTGATTAATTTGACATTGACGTGACATTTTGGCTCTATTAAAACCCTGGCATTCGTTTTTTTTTCATCGTGAAGTAAAAATCATTTTTATATAAATAATAAAATTGCATTTCCTTGTTCGTTTTTGCCAAGAAAATATTGAAAATGTCTACCCTCTGAGTGGGGGCAGGCTAATAACTAATTCAAATTGTAAGTGAATAATTCTAAAGATATTTGCTTAACACATTGCGTGCACATTTCTCTATCTCTTGTTTAATTATAGCTCTTGGTGGTGAAGTCGTTTTTTTTTTGTTTCTCATCTCACTTTTGAGTTTTACCGGGCGGACAGAAAAAAAAAATCAAAAAGCGATGCGTAGTCGGAGCAATTCAGGCGTTCGCCTGGACTATTACCAACGGATTGTCCATCGTCTGATTATGGCACATCAAGAGCCTGTTACGGGCTTATTTCCTGCTAGTGCAGTTAATTCGCATGCATGGATTCGTGACAATGTGTACTGTATACTGGCAGTATGGGGTCTCTCGATGGCTTATAAGAAAATCGCTGATCAGGATGAAGATCGCGCCAAATGTTATGAACTCGAACAGAGTTGTGTGAAACTAATGCGTGGTCTTTTAATGGCCATGATGAATCAGAAGGATAAGGTGGAACGTTTTAAGATCACACAAAATCCATTGGATTCATTGCATGCCAAGTTTTCCAGTCGCAATGGACAGCCGGTTGTTGGTGATGCTGAATGGGGGCACCTTCAAATCGATGCTGTGTCACTTTATCTGTTGACTTTGGCTCAAATGACAGCGTCGGGCTTGCAAATTGTTTTCTCCTTGGATGAGGTGTCCTTCATTCAAAATTTGGTTTTCTACATTGAGTCGGCTTATTGTATTCCTGATTATGGAATATGGGAGCGTGGTGATAAAACTAACCACGGAGAGCCTGAACTGAATGCTAGTTCCATTGGTATGGCAAAAGCAGCCTTGGAAGCAATGAATGAATTGGATTTATTTGGTGCAAGAGGTGGACCAGCTTCGGTGATTCATGTGTTGGCCGATGAGGCGCATAAATGTCAAGCTGTGTTGCAGTCAATGTTGCCGCGTGAATCAAACAGTAAGGAGTTAGATTCGGGATTGTTATCGGTGATTGGATTTCCTGCATTTGCTGTGGATGATCCACAGTTGATCAAAACAACGAAGGAGACAATTTTAAATCGGCTTCAGGGAAAATTCGGTTGCAAACGATTTCTTCGTGATGGGTATCGCACACCCAAGGAAGATCCTTCACGATTGTATTATGAACGATGGGAGTTGAGAATGTTTGAGAATATCGAGTGTGAATGGCCATTGTTCTTTGCCTATCTGATATTATTCTACGCGTTCCAGAACGACAAATTAGCTGTTAAAGACTATGCGGACCGGCTAGAGGTGAGTTTGAGGTCATTATTTACGCAACTAAAATTGATTGTGTTCGTTTTGTAGAAAATTATGGTCCGAGGAGAAGATGGTGTGCTTCTGATACCAGAAAGCTATGCAGTCCCACATGATTTAGTGGGGATGGAATATCAGAAACCTGGTTCACAACCCAGAGAAGTCGTCGGTCGCTGCCCATTCTTGTGGGGTCAGTCTTTGCATATTTTAGGCAAACTCCTCCAAGAGGTTTGTGAAATGTTTAAGTATGTTGTAAATTGTTCATTGTAAATTTTCTTCTTATAGGGCTTTCTAGCTGTAGGAGAACTCGATCCTCTTAATCGACGGCTTGGCGCACAAAAGAAACCCGACGTAGTCGTCCAAGTTGTCATCATCGCTGAAGACAATGAAATCCGTGACAAACTTGCCGAACATGATTTGCATGTCCAAACAATAGCCGAGGTGGCCCCAATAGAAGTTCAACCAGCTCGTGTTCTAAGCCATCTCTACACATATCTGGGACGAAATCGAAAACTTGGCTTGACGGGCCGTAAATCACGTGACGTCGGTATTCTCAGCACCAGCAAACTGTACTCGCTCAAGGACAAAATATTCGCCTTCACTCCACAGGTGAGTTTCAAGTCATCCCACTTTTATTGCACAAAAAGTATAATCCTCCGCATCCCAGAAAAAAAGTCTCGTGCTTCATTCTGATTTAGTTGTAGAGATTCTCAATTTTGTTTAGTTAAATTTTTTCTAAGTTAATTTTTATTTTGTTAAAAAAAAACAACAACAACAACAATAAATGCAACAAACGACGACAACCACCAAAAATTGATTTAGTTTGTTGATCTGTCCCGATTCTACATTGCTTCGGACAACGAACTCATGATCGACATACTCAAGGGTGAAATAAATTTCCTCAAGTCAGCCTGGGATTTACTTGGACGTCCGTTGGTCACTTTGGTCTTAAAGAAAATTCACTTAGGTCCGTTTGTATAGCAACAAAAAATACACAAAAAACCAATCGACATATTTTTTTGTGTATACTTTTATTTCTTTAAGTGTATATGCGTTATTTTCTATTTTTCTTTGTTTTCTGTTTTGTATTATTTATTTCGGTTCTTCGGAGTAGAGTGAAAGCAAGTTGCAATTTTCATTTGCTGTAAAATCCGGTTTGAACAAAATTGGTTTATACACAGTTTCACAGACACAAACACACACAATTATAGACACACACACACACTTTTGAATACATATCTTCATCTTTAAGTTCGGCTTCCAAACTTGTACCGAAAAAGGTTTAAATGCATATCCAACAAATTCAAGAGGTCATAGGTGGTGGTGAAAGTCGTAAGGATAATTTTTGGTGTACGGACGCTTGCAATTTTTTTTTTTTGTGAACGGTAGTAGAAAGTACTTCATGCATTAGCGATTCCTTTAAAACATAAAGATGGTGGTTGGAATGTGTTTAGCCAATATTGTGAGTAACCCAACAAAGGTCTTCAAATTTAGCCCAAATTCACTTTTAAGATAGACTCCTCCTATCTTAATTAGCAAGGTCTGATTGGAATATAGGCCATGGCATATGTAAGTACTGATTGTCGTGGCCACTTTCGTCTTTTTAATACCACCATCGCCTTTATGTGTGGAAAAAACAAATCAAGATGTGCAAGCATTGGGATCCCAAGATATAAAAATTCAAGCAATCAAATACACGAAAGTTAAGTGTATGTCTATACTATAAAGTCCAATATAGGGAAATAACTTAAATATATGCAGTGCCTTTGAGAAAAGCGCGTGGCTTAAAAGAAGAACAGCCACTTGAGTTGGGGAAACAAAATTATTCATTGTTAAAGCTTTCAACATTTCTTTAATACGTAAAGTGCTTAATATCTTGTCCAGTCTTCTACATTTTCAAATATCGCCTCACAATTTCATAGACTACTTACAGTAAATTTCGTCCGATAGTTCTACGTAGTTGTCGCTGAATTCTTTTTAAAAGTAGCATAGGCTGTTTTATTGTGTTTATATCTTTTCCTTTGATCCCCTGATCCAGGCGTTTGTAATCGGATTTGCAGTTGGATACTGAGATGCACAATCCAACAAATTGAGGTCATTTTCTTCTTCGAAACCCAAATAGATACAATTTTTATGTTTCCCTTCATTGTATGAGCCATATAGACAGCCATAAACATTCACTTTTGCTGAATTTCACTGTTCGTTGGAGGATAGCCTCACAGTGCGGAGTTCACACACGTCTCAAAAAAGCTTTGTTAGGGAAAATTATTTTGCTCCAGTCTATATTTTGGTAAGTAAACCCACTAAAGGCCTTTTGAAATGTATTTTTCTGTTAAGAAAAGCTTGATCACAACGACTTTAAAATCTCTTAATCATGCAGCGGAGGTACTCGACATCAGTTTACTCATGGGGCAAGTGACAGGTTTGTGGGGAGGTTTGTACATTTTTTTTTTTTTCTTCTGCTTGCCTCCTGCTTATGGGTTGTGAGGGTATTTCTTCTGATTCCCGATACATTGCCTCTACTGCGACGTTCACAGTCTAACTCAAGTCGCAATTTATCGAGTTCGCTATTTCTGCTGTACCTACTTAGTCTTCGCACGAAGCTTTGTTCTTCCACCATCACGTTTCTTTATTTATGTGAAGCCGGTCTTTTGAAATACCGAGCATACTTTTTGCATTAGCTTTACATTTTTTTTTTCGAAGTTGTTCCGTATAACTTGTGCGCTTAGTTAGGGAAACAAAATTATTTATTTAAAAGCTTTTAATATTTCCCTTGCTGCACAACGTACTTAATATGTCGTCCAGTCTGCTCCATTCCCAATTATGGCCTCGCAACTTTATCGACAACTTAAAGCTGATTTTTCTGCGTAGTCCTGCGGTAATTGTCGCCAAATTCTTTTTAAAAGCAGCTTAAGATGTTTTATTGTCCTTAAATTGATCTTCAACAAATTTCGAAACGGGCATTGGAAAATAGCCTAGCACAGAACGCAAATAAATGTAAGTGTTTAGTTATTTAAAAAAAAAAACGTTTCTACTTATCTCATTTCCCATCCATAATGCTGAACAATTTACCAATAGATTTCGTCGAATCGTCCAAAAACCTAGGCATGGTATTCAACAGAATACTGACATGGAATAACCATATTAATGCTATAGTGGGTAAAGCGTATGGTGTTCTCCGAACATTGGATAGCCCAAAAGTTTACACCACTGAGAACAAGGCTTATGCTTGTCAAAGCTTTGGTTATTCCTGTATTAATTTATGGATGTAAAATCTTCTGTAATTGTGATGCTGAAAGTAATAGAAAGCTTCAGTTAGTATATCACATATCACATTTGGTAAAAAACGTGTTGGATATGTCTTTTCAGAACTATGTTAAATTTCGTACCCTCAATTCTCTTTTTAACATAATAAAAACGAGACAACCTTCATATCTCTACAAAAAAAATCCAGTTTTCGGCATCTAAGGACTGAAACGAATAAAATCTGTAAATTTTAATACGGGCTATACTTCCAATGCGTACAAATTGCAATCCCATTTTGTACCCAAATTAGCCTGTATATTCTCTAGTTTCAGTTTGTTATTGATTTTAGTTCGGTGCTGTTTAAAATATTTATAAAATATGAGTCAAGACAAACGCCGTAAAAAGATCATCGACAAATGGCTCGAAAATACTTCGCGTCCAAACCATTGCCTCGCAAGAAATTTAAACATAGCACGCAGTACAGTGGATTCTGTTATTAAACGATATTTGGAGACGTTGACAGTTAAGCGAAAACAGAAAAACAGAGCTAAAAGTGGAGCACATGATACAAATTTGGGCAGGAAAATAGTGGGTACCATCGTAAAAAACCGGACTATGTCATCCAGAGATGTTGCTCGAGAATATAATACCAACCAAACAATGGTACAAAGATCTAAAAAACATAACGGTCTAAAAACACGAAAAAAACAAAAAATACCAAAAGTTACTGAAAAGCAAAAAAAGTCATAAAAATACGAGCCCGAAAACTATACGAGTTGATCGGCAACAAGAAAGTGTGCTTGGTTTTTGATGACGAAACTTATGTCAAAGTCGACTTTACTACTCTTCCAGGTGAGCAGTTTTACAACTCGTTTGAAGCTGAGATTCTTCCGCAATCAATAACATCGATTGGAATGGAAAAATTCGGGTCAAAATATCTCGTTTGGCAGGCCATTTGCCAATGTGGACACAGAAGCTCATCGTTTATTACAACGGGAAAAATTAACGGAGAAGTGTTACGAGTGCCTAAATGTTGAACGAGGGTTCAACATTATTTTGGCCAGATTTAGCTTCAGCTCACTATGCTCATACGACGTTGAGCTTTCTTGTTGCTAAAAATGTCGACTTTGTCCGAAAAGACATGAATCCACCCAATGTTCCACAGTGCCGTCCCATTGAAAGGTATTGGGCTTTGGCTTTGAGGAAAAGTGAGCAGTGTGCAAAGGACGTAAAAGATTTTAGTGCTAAATGGAAAAGAGCGTCCAAAAAGATCACGAATGTAACTGTCACCAACCTTATGAAGGACATTCGAAAGAAGTTGAGGAAAGAATGGGAACCCAAATAATTTTTTTATTTTTTGTAATTGTGAATGAATTTAATAAAAACAGAGTTTTAAAGCAAATGAAAAAAATTAACATGAATATGAAAATATTTTTTTTTACTTTGAAGTTTCCAAATTCTATTCGTTTCAGTCCTGTTTGCTTAATTCTTCCACAATTCTCTTGCCTAACATCTGAGAGACAATTTTTCATTGCTGCCATCCGCCTTTGGGATTCACTTCCGCGCAACCTAAGAGAGCTGAATGACACACGCAGACTTAGGAGCGAGTTATGTTACATCTCTTTTTCTCGAATCAAAGCACTTAATTTTTAACTTCCCCATTCCTTCCTTTTTTTGTCTCAAGCGATCTCAACTCAATTTAAATCCATTTTCTTTTATTTACCTGAATTTTGAATTTTAAATATAAATTTTTTTTTCTTTCTCTTTGTAAATTGTTAATTTTATTTAAATTGTCATCTCTCACAATATTATAAGTGAATTCTTACTGTGACAGATGTTTATAATGATAAATAAATAAATAAATAAATAATCCTTTGCTTCATAAGTCTCCAGACATTTTCAATCGGATTGGTATCTGGAGATTGAGATGGTCAACCCGCCGCACAGAAACAGCCATAAACATGCACTTTTGCCGGATGTTCGACTGTTCGTTAGACGGCAGTTTCACTGTGAGCAATCCGCACACGTATCAAGGGATTGTTTAAAAAAAAATTAAGCTTCGTCAGTGAAAATAATTTTGGCCCAGTCCATAGCTTTGTAACGGCGATCCCACTCAAATCTTTTTCGGTTAACAACGGCTTGGCTGCAACGGCTTTGTAATTAAAATCTGATAATTTTGCGAATACTGAAGACTGAATCCTCATGACCTTTTTCTAATGTTTAGTTTTAAAAATTGTAAGCACTTTGTTTTTAAGGGCTCTTGAAATGGTTTCTGTTTTTCGCCCTTCTGGCAAATCGACAACGTTCTCATGTTCGTTAAATTGTTTCACCCACTTCCTCACAAAACTCTCTGACTTTCTGAGATAGTTAGTTGCATTTTGGTCCCCGTGGATGAGCAACAAGAAACACTGCTCCAGCACTTATTACGGAATACGTCTTGTAACTTTCAAAAACGAGATGCAACTGAAATAAAATTTGACTGCGGATTAGAGGAGGAATAATTGTAACGGAAACCAACAATTTTTATCGTCTGCGACTAACTGGTTAATTTTTACGAGCCACATGCTTTTGCCAAACACACTGTAAACGTGATATTTCACAATCTGAATTATCCGAAAAGTAGTCAATCCCAAAATCGGCGATAAGCCGTATAAGAAAAGTTTACGACTCCGTCAAATGACTCACCGAGGTGGCAGGCCAAGAGTTACCTCATACCGGTAAGTCAAAATGATAATCCGGTAATCCCTTTATGTCATCTAGGAAATTACAAAACGAGCTTGGTACAAAATTTATCACCAGGACACTTCGTCGGAGAGCTGTTGATGATGGTTGATTTATTTCAACTAGAAACAAAAGAGCAAGACTGAAATTTGCAAATGACCATATTAAGTATTATCGAAGTGGAAAATAGTATTATTTTCCGAAGAATGCAAGTTTAATCGGATGCAGCCAATCAATGAAGCATTGAATCCTCGATATTTGAAGGGCATTGTGATGCATGGAGGAGATAACATTATGGCTTGATGATGTTTCTCTGGACATGAAATTGGTCCCATACATAAAATAAATGGAATTATGAACCGACTTATTTACAAAATTATACTTGAAAACATTAAACTGCCACATGCTGCGGAGATTGATGAAATTGATTTTTCAGCAGGATAATGATCCGAAACACGCTTCAAAAATAATTCAAGAATGGTTTCGGGATCAAGAAATCAATGTTATGGAATGGCCAGCCCAGTCCTCCGATCTCAACCCGATAGAAGATCTATGAGAGATTGTGTATACTTCGGGAAAACTGCAGGAATATGGACGAGCTTTATATTTAAATTCAGGCTTAAAAACGATATCCCACCCTCTATAATTTCCAATCTGATCAAGAGTCTGCCAAGAAGGTGTAGTGCAGTAATCAAAAACAAAGGTTTCGTTGCTTTAGCATAGTTACAGTATTTTTACTTTTCCTTTTTTTCTATTTATGAACAATTACTGTTATTTCGTTTGTTTTGTTTTCGAATATACAGGGTGAATGACTCGAACTCAAACATTTTAAAATGCTATATTTTTTTTATTTTTGATAAATTTTATTGTGCCAAAGCAAAAAATGTTGGAAAATACATCAATTTTCAAATTGTATCAGTAGTTTTCAATATGTCCACCTCTGGCGCGAATAATGGCCTTGAGACGGCCGAAGAAAGCGTCGCAAGCTGCACGCAAGTGGCTCTGCGGTATTTTGGCCCATTCCCGGCGAAGTGCTTGTTTGAGGTGGTCCAAACTTTGGTATTTTTTAGTGCCAACCTTCGCCTTCAAAATACCCCAGACAGAGAAATCCAACGGATTTGCATCCGGAGAATTTGTAATCCATGGTGTCGAAGAAATGAAGTCTGGAACATTGTTTTTTAACCAATCTTGGTTGACGCGCGCTTTGTGAGACGGTGCCGAGTCTTGTTGAAATGTCCACGGTCTCCGACCGAAATAATTGTTTGCCCAAGGCTTCAATACTGCCTCTAAGACAGTTTCACGGTATACGATCGCATTAATTTTGACGCCACGGTCCAAAAATACGAGCGGAGAGCGACCATCGGCGGTTATGGCGGCCCAAACCATCACCATCCGAAGGTGTAAGTTTTCGAAGTACCTCTCTGGCAAGTAAACTCGGTCATTTTGTTTGTTGACATATTGCTCGATAACAAATGGCGACTAATCGGAAAAAACCAAATTCGGCAACTCACCACTTTCGTGCAAGCGTAGCAACTCCTTCGCTCTTTCGACTCTAACTTTTTTCTGTTGCGGTGTAAGATCGTGTGCTTTTTGGAACTTCAATGGATTGAGCCCAAGCTTATTTTTCAGTATGTGTTGCATCCGTTTCAACGATATGTTGAGCTCACGAGCCATTTTTCTTCCACTTCGACGCGGATTTCGCTCAATTCGAGCCTTCACTTTCCGAACCATTTCTGCCGATGTTGCTGTTTTTTTATGACCACCTCCATGACGTTTTGCAATGCTGCCAGTATCACGATAACAAGCTATGGTTCGAGACACAAATGAGTGCTGGAGGGCTCTAGCGATAGCTACTTGTGGTTTTCCAGCCAAATATAAAGCAATCACACTATCACGTTGGAATTCCATCGCGGATAAAAATTTTTCAACACAACTGAGACGCAAATCGTTTAAAAGGCTTGTAAATAATAAAATTATCTGTCATATGTCAAAATTTGAGCTCGCTGTCATGAACGGTTTGGAAATTACAGCAGTCTGAAGTCGGTTGCAGTTCGAGTCATTCAGGATGTATGTACTTGCTTTGTAAAGAAAAACATAATAAAATATATTGAAATTTAATTAGTTTTACTGAAGAATTTTGTATTTATATAAAAGTTGTTTTAGTTTTGGCCAACACTGTATTTGCCTTCCTTATCCCTTGTTCTTCTTTTGTCTCTTTGAATAGTTGACCAACATGTTTGTTAGTTTAGGTATTTGTAGTAGAATTTATATATAAATCAAGCCTTAGTAACATATAGTATTTAGATACTATATCATATTGTAAACCATTTATACCATTTTGTCATGTTATTCTCAGTTTTCAATTCTTCTACTTTCGACAGAAACTTTCACACCCAAATTACATTCAATAAGCAATACAAACCTGCTTTCACAGTATGAATTTGTGCTCTGTTTTATATTGACTTTGGCATGTAAAAAGAACAAAATTAGTAAAGTGGATTTAGAAAAAAAAATATCTTTTCTACCCTTTCTGTGATTAACGACGCACAAACCTTTCATTTGCACATATTTTGTTTTTAGTTTTTTTTTCAAGAAATACTGATGTACAACGTTTCTTAAGATGGAAAACAATTTGGATATTTATAAAAATTTTGAAAACCATTCATATTTTCTCTATGCCTTAGATACCATAATCTTGTTTTAGATAATCACCACCCACTCCTGCTCCCTTGTCCAAAATATCCAAAAACCAAAAGCATACAATTCCAGATAAAACAAAATCAAAGAATAAAAAGTAAAATCCTCTAAATTGTATATAATTAATCGTAGAACATCGATTTCGACGAATACTACACCACTCGCGATCCAGATTTACTAGCAAGTATTGTTACAACAAATTTGGCCTTCCTAACGAACAATTGGCGGCACATGTTGGGAAGGCCGACCATAACTCTTATGGCGACACATTATCTTTTAGGTAAATACCACTTGTAACGCACTGAATAATATTGGCATTAAGAAACAATTTGTAAATATTAGATTTTAAGAAAACACAAATGAATATTAAAGTATTTGGTTAAATATACAGAAAAAGTATAACCACACTCGACTACTAAATTTTTTTTTGTTTTTCAAAATTTTAAAATTTTGACTACGTTGGGAAAAGGTGTTTTTTATTTTATATATGTGTTTTAGATAACTGTCTTTTTTTCCTAATTGGTAGTGAATAAACTTCTTAAATCAGTTCACCGATCATACCACAAAAAATTGGGTTCATTTGCGTACTAAACTTACTTAATGTTGTAAAATAAAATTAGTTAATATCATATTAAATATATTTCACAATTATGTATAATTTTATTTTTCATAAACAAAAAAAAAAAAACAAAAACAAATATCCAGTGGAGGAAAGAACAATAGAGACAAAACGATTCCAAACTCAATTCTTATTTTTTTTATGTGGATTCCCTTTCATCAAATCTATTAAACATTATTTCACTTAGATGACATTAAATTCTGACCTTGGCATACGGTTGGAAAAAAAATAGGAACACTGAAAATAGTTTAAAAATATTTAAATATTGGATGATTGAAAAAGTTCGTGCATGATTTGAGAGGAAACTTAATTTGTACGATAACAAATTTATTGATCAATTATGTTAGGTTGCGGAAAAATATTGTCAATTTTGTTCGACCTCCTACTGCCATTTTTCGACTAGCACCATTATTCCATCAGTGTAGAATTTCTGGGGTTTCTTGTTGAAAAACTGAGTCATGTGATTTTCACACGTCTCTTTTGAAGACAATTTTACGCCAGAAAGAGAGTGTTGCAGAGATCGGACAATTTTTTAATCTGAATGTCAGGATTATACGGTGGATGAATCAAAACTACTAAGCCAAGGTCTTTCAATTTCTGTTGAATCTGGCGTTGTCATGATGAAACACAACACCTTTCGTGTTAATCAATTCGATTGCTCTCATCAACCGCATTAATTGCTGGCAGAAAACGTTCGAATCAATCGTTTGACCAGGCGCTAGTAGATCATGATGGATGATAATCTTCCAATCACAACAAACACAGGTATATCCCCGCCCACACCTCTCTCTGAAGCTACCTGGCTATGAACTAGTTCTATTCTTCTCTCACCGTGGTCTCGTCATTTACGTGCGTAGTGATGTAGCTTACAAAATGCCACCACAATGTGATCCATGTTCCAATCCGGAATTCAATTTCATGTGGTTAAAATTCCATCTCCGTAAGCAAATTATTCACTACTGCTTTATTTACAGAAGCCCCAAATTGGATAGCAATTCGACCTTTAACGAATTTGATGCGCTGTCTGACTCCATGCAAAGAATTGTATCCCTGTAGACTCATGCGTAAATCGTGCTTACGGGCGATTTCAAAATATGCAATTGTGGTTGGCTGCGACATTCTGGATAGACTCGATGGACCATTGTGTCATATCAGCTAATTTCTCGTACACCGACCACACAGTTAGAGAAAAGATTCCTAAAAGAACCGTATGGCGATACGAGAAAGCCAACTGCAGTGGTCTTAACAGCTTCTTTAGTAATTTTAACTGGTCGTTATGTTTCCTAGATAACGACGTGGATCGCTGCTGATACGACCACATAAATTATTCTCTTTGGAATCAGATGCTTTATCGCTCACCGGATGTAGAGTATCAAACCAAAAGAAAAGGCGTGGTTCGACTCGAGCTTTCAGGGTGAGAGAAATGTTTTTTCGGTCCTTCAAGACCAATCCGACAAAGGAAAACCGAAAAAAGTTCAAACGAGCCAAAAATGACTGCAACGCCTTTCTTAAGCGTGTGAAATTTCAATACGACCAAAAATTGAGGCAAAAAATACTGCAATGTCCCAAATGCGGTACAAGTTTTTGATCGTTCGTCAAAAACATTAAAAATTCTGCCTCATATTCCATCCCAACGCTCATTTATAATGACAATCGAGCTGTCAGCTCTATCAACACATCCAGATTGTGATTTGTCCCCGCCTATACTTGAGTCAATTGAATCTTCAATGGGACGAATCTACTTTCGCACTCGTGTAGTAGCAAGAGTACTTAAAGATCTTAATATACATAAATCCGCTGGCCCAGATAGTATAGCTCCCCTTCTTCTGAAGAGGTGTTCTTCCTCGCTGGCAAAACCACTGCCTAAGCTTTTCCATCAATCCTACTCTTTAGGACTCTTGCCGAGAAGATGGAAAACAGCATTTGTCCAGCCCATCCTTAAAAAAGGCGAATCTTCCTCTCCTCCTACAGACTCATTGCACTTACGTCTCTTCTTTCCAAGGTCATGAAAATGCTAATAAATCGTTCATGAAATATCTCGAAACATGAAAACTCAATGACCGGTAGTACGGTTTTCGTAGCAACAGATCCCCTGATGATCTGATGGCATGTCTCACCGAAAAGTGGAACCAAAGCGTACACAAATTTGGCATCAGACTCTTTTGTCGAAAATGCGTGCTTTTGGGATCGATAATTCCCTTCTTTAATGGATTAGAAATTACCTTTCGGATCATTTCAATTCAAGTTGTCTTGGATGGTTTCAGGTCTGATATTCACAAAATAAATGCTGGTGTACCCCAGGGCTCCGTTCTGTCTCCGACACTCTTTTTAATTTTCACCAACGATAAACTTTCTATCCTCGGTATGTGTGTCAGTGACAACTTACGTTGGGATGACCACATATTTAATGTCGTCGAAAATTCTGGGGAATGTCTCGGTTTCCTCAAGCGGTGTAAAGAATATTTTACCCCTCTGATCTGGCCTCAATATATAAGCCATTCATCCGCCCAAAATTCGACAATGCCCACATATAGTCAGGTGCTCCTAAAACATCTCTGCACCTGCTAGATATGATTCAAAACCGTGCGACAAAACTCATAGGTGATGATAATATTACACAGTCGTAATCTCTCCTGTCTCACTTTGTTTTATCGCTATTTCCACCACCAGTGCTCTATTGAAATCTCCAGTAGCATTCCGCCCATTCAAACTTTCAACCGTAACACCCGCCTCGCTATGAATACTAATCAGTATATCCTCAAGTCCACTTTCGGACGTACTCTAAAATATCGCGATCCATTCCTAAGCCGTACAACTCGCTTATGGAATGCCCTGCCGATCTCTGTATTTCCTGGTCGTTAAAAATTACAAACATTTAAAAACAATGTACATAGGTACCTGTCTTTTCTTCCTCCCTGAATTTCCTTCGCCTGCGCTGTGTACAAACAACAAAAAAAAACAGACGGTATCACCTTCCTTGCCGTTAATCCCGGCCTAACTATCGTTTGTTTCAGATTTATCTTTTTCCGAACAAAACCGTTTTCGCACAACATTGTCGTTTGTGACCCATTTTTCATCAACCGTTACAATACACTTCAAAAATAGCTGAATTTCGTTCCATATCAACAGCGATTCGCATATGCAAATTCGGTCATCGATCTTCTTTTTGTAACCAGCTCGTTATATATGGCTTAAAACTGTTTTATAGTCGATTTTAAGTTCCTTAGCGATGCCATGACTGCTTATGTATAAGTCTTGATCAACGTCCTATTGAACATACCTGATTTCATTGACGTGTTTAGTGATAGGCCGACCAGAAAGAGTTCCATCTTTCATATCAAGTTTTCCAGATCGAAAGCGATCGAACTATCTCCGAACTACAAAGTTTATGACCGGCCTACTCTTTATCTCGCACAACTTATGTGGAATGAGGGACTTGTGGAACTATTTGGGTTGTCAATTGCTGCAATACATCACATTTATTGACTCTGAACGTTCCCTTTGCTTACTCCCAGACAATGTCATCTAGGGAGCTATTGCCTATGCGAAATTTATTGACCTGATGAAGGCAATTTTTAAAAAATAAGGCGAGGTTTGTTGTATGAAAGTTAACATATAAAGGCTGAGCCAACAGATGGAGTGGATGTTGGCTGTCAATTACTTTCATTTACTGAATTCAATGTGGTTGATCTTTTTGATACAATTATACAATCTTTGGCAATCTTGGTCATGCAGTCGTTTACCACGCAACAACGTATATACGAAAATGGGCAATCTGTAGAAGTAACATTTTGTAAAATACTTGAATTTTCCGGTCAAAATAGTCGCCCTAGTGTGTTCGGAATTCGTGCAATGGTGAAGCGTTTTGAAGAAACTGGCTTCGTATCGGGTCAAACTCCATAGCAACACGTACACGCCAAAACATCACCACTGTGAGCGAAAGTGTTCAAAACCAACCAAGCACCTCAATTCGTCAACAATTTGACCTCACTTATGGCACTTTACGGCGAATTTTAAAAGTTGATCTTCATTTTTCACGCCTATAAAATCCAAATTACACAACAATTGAAGCCTTTGGACCATCTACGACGTCGCCGATTTGTTAACTGGATGTTGGATGGCTACGAAAATTTTTCATCGAATTTGATCTTTTCCGATGAAGCCCATTTTTGGATGGATGGGTACGTAAATAAACAAAATTGGACCGTGAAACCCATACGAGATTCACGAAAAACCAATGCATTTCAAAAAAGTCGCTATGGTATATATTGCGGATTATGGGTTGGCGGCACCACCGGCCCGTACTTTATCGAAGATGATGCTGGAGCGACAGTTACAGTGAATGTAGAATGTTACCGCAACATGTTGACCGGATATTTTTTTTCCAAAATTGAATGAATTGGGTCTGGACGATCTCTGGTTTCAACAGGATGGTGCTACCGCCCACACAAGCCAACAATCAATCAATTTATTGCGTACGAAATTTGAAGATAGCATTATCTCGGTTAGAGCACAAGTTGATTGGACTCCAAGGTCATGCGATTTTTTTTAGATTTTTAGGCTTCTTCCTGTGGGATTCTTTGAAAAGTAAGGTTTATGCCAATAACCCAGCGACAATTCAGGATCTCAAACATAACATCCAAACTGAAATTGCGACCATTGACCCACTTATTCTTCAAAAAATCATCAATAATTTTGACCTCTTGATGATCGCTTGCAACAGAAGCCGTGGTGTTCACATGAACGATGTTGTGTTCCATTCACAATTGCCATAGACCGAACTTTATTAGTCAATAAAATTCTAATTAATTTCACAATAAATGTGCGTTTAATTTAATGAAAACTTCCAGACTACTTGTTGGCTCACTCTTTAGTAGTAACTGAGGCGAGTATGTGCAAACGATGCGTACCCTCTCCACTACATTATTATACAGGAAGCAACTAATGATGACCAAGACCTCTATTATACTTTCTATCTTAAAAGTCAGCTGAGATGCTAACAGATCTTTATATGATCTAAAGACTAGAAATCAAAGCAAGTTCAAAATCTGTGTTGGACAAGAATCGAAATTTTACCTTCCGAGGTGTAGAAATAAAGAACTTTCCTTATTTTGCTGTTAGAGCGGAATTATCACAAAGTTTGACGGCAGCAACAGAAAAATAAATAAAAACATCTCAATACAAATATAAAGTTTGTCCTTGCTTTTTGGTATCTGTATAGTCGCGGAACTTTGTAGACTTTGTAACTTATGATCTCCAAGCTTTCATCCAGCTACTCGTTTCGATGATAATTTTATGGTATGTTGCAATATTAAGCTACAAATTATGGCGGATAACTAAAACGGACTCAGTTAAGATTCATATACAACAAATGAGAGTGGTGATATTCGTACACACCCATGATAATCGTGCAATGAAGTGCGATTACCAGGGAACTTGAAGAAAGGCTGTATAACACCAGATGGAGTATGTACTGTACTTTAAACTGTAACTCCTTACAATAATGTGGCTAAACGTTTCTTATAAGAACTCTAAAGGAATAAAACACTACAAATAGTGTTGGGAATGAAATTTCAACTATAGCGTCTGAAGTCGCTAATGTAAATGATATTGCGTAATGAAAACATTGAATTGCTCGTGCATCACACTTTTCTTAAAAAAGTACGCAAATAAGCCTAATTTTGTTATAGAAAAAATAAAATAGAACACATTAAATCTGTGCTCCAAAGCAGATTCCATGAAGTCTGACGAATGGTTTCATCGTTATAGCAGTTGAACAACTATTCCTTTATGATAGGTACCTTACGCATTTGATTTCTTCGGCGAAGTTTGAATGTCTGTCTGTCTGATTTAGTTTTTTAGTTTGTGGAATTTAAAGTATTTTCTCTGGCATAAACGAATATGCATTTGAAACACAAAAAACAATATCGATTCAGGAAAATTTCAGCAATACAGCTCTTACAGCAACAGTCCACCATAACACTCAATAAACAACTCCAATTATCATGATAAACGTTTTCTATTCAGCTTAAAACTAATTCTTAAGGCAAAGAGATTTCTTGTTTGGTAACTAATCAAGCTTAAGCTCTCTACTCTTGTATATACTGCTCACAGTGCTACATATAACAAAAAAAACGAAAAAAAAAACACCTTTTTCCATCGGCGGGTAACGGTGACGGTCATATGTAGTTTACTCAATTTCAAAACACACTTTTCCAACTCTTGGAAAAGGTCATTGTTCACATGTACATAAATCAAACCTAATTCATAAGCATGTGTCCTAACTGACATCTACATAAGCAACTAAATGGTACTTTTGTTCTATTTGTATGTGTTTGCTCTAAAACATTGCGCTACTCTCAAATGGATTTAAAGGAAATTTACTAACTTTTGTATCCTTTCCTTTTTGACTGCGATTAAATGAAAATGCAGATCAAAATAAAATACCGCTGGCTATGATACAAACAATGCGTAAACTCAAATCTGGTTACATTAATGGTACCCGAGTGATGTTGGGCAATTTAAAGGACTTTCTTAATACATCAGCGATTACTGATTTGAGTTTTCTGGGCAGTCAGGAGGATGGCTATCCCGATCGTCTACACCAAGACGTACAAACCTATTTAGACGAGCATCTATTGCGTTCATTCAGTAACAAGTCTGCTGTGAACATTCGAGCTTCTGGGTTGAGACCGCGTTCATTGCGTCGACGTATGTCCTGCAAGGGTGCCATCAAAAAGACACGATCTATCAATGTAGATTGTAAGTATTTTTTTTATTTTATTATAAAAACTAACAGTATATTACGTGTTTTTTTGTTTAATATATATATTAGCTGACACTCTTGGCATGGAAGGTCCAGGCCCATTGTCGGAACGACGTTTGTCCTCAATAGTCCCACCACCATGGCTACAGGCAAATACACAACAACACCATATTAATTTATTTGCTACAACACCAGAAGAAGAAGATCCTCATCTTGAGATCCGAGAGAATATTTATCCCATCGATCCACATCACAATCGAACTGTTCATGAACGTCGCAGTGAGTTCGTTAAGCAGCTCGAGAGTGAGTATTCCCCTCGCAATTAAGGCCTTCCTTTCTCCTTTTTCCTTTGCACATTTTAATTTGTATTTCTTTTACGTCTTACTTATTTATTTTTCTTTTTTTATTATTTCATATTTTGATTTGTTAAATTATTAAAAAATTTAAACAAAAATGCAATTGTGATTGTCTAAAAAAAAAAGTTCCTAAAATTCTTATTCAACGCCATCGCACGGATACAAATTTCGCCGATACAGAAGTTGAAGAGTTAATTGCAATGCTACGTGAAACAGAAAATCTCGAGGAACAGGGTGATATCCTGCAGTATTTGGTTGATACACAGGGTTTGGACTTTAATACAGGTATGCTTTGTGATAAACAGATGTGTAATCATTTTGTTTTTAGGTCATACACATGAAACACAAAACATTTATTATAATTTGTGCATGAACGAAATTTGAACAACCAATTTGGAATTAATATTGTTTTGTTTGCTTGAAAAAAGAAATCAATTTACTTTGAGTGCTCGTGCTTCTTGTTCTTGTCTACAAGCCTAGTTATAATACATTGTTTTGTTTAGAAATAGGAGTGAAGTTTGCTTAGTTTTAGAGATTTTAGCCTTAAGAGGAGCATTTTAAAATTTTAAATTTAGAAGAACGCTATCTATCCGAATACTTTCTTAACTTTTCGCAATACATTCAGTACGTAATTAAATCAGGAAATAAAGATGTTTAGACAAACTTTGTTACATCATGTCAATTACCTCTCATTTTAAAATTTGCTTTCAGATGGGGACATCCAAAAATGTATAACCGTGTAGAACACAGATATGCAATTTGAATTGAACTAAAGAATTAATTAGATTAGATCGTTTAAAAAGTTGGGACTTGTTTTCTTATTACTGCTATTGCGATGTCTAGGAATTAAAATTCAGTTATAAGGCCGGAGTTACAGACAAATTCAGCTGAATCTTCGAGTAAACTGGCAGTCATGTTTGCCTCATACACAGTTTACTCAAAAGGTTCCCGGACTGATTCTTTTTGTTTTTTAAGAAAAAACGAGTTGAATAAAAGTTTTTATGAATTTTCACCACAGTACCCTGCCGTCTATACAAATTTTTGATCGGTCGAAGAGCCTCTGGAAGAGCGTCGAGAAATCTTCTTTCTGAATGCTTTGCAGCACCCTCGTCAATTTCGTTGAATGGCAATTTTCAGCTTAAGGAATAGATATTGTAAAAGTCAGTCGGGGCCAGGTCTGGCGAGTATGGTGTGTCATTGATCACAGAAATTGATTTCTTATCTAAAACATGTGTAACAAATAATGACGAATGCGCAAAGGCATTATCGTGAAGCATGGACCAGTCGCCCGAGCGATTCGCATTTCATCTACTAATATTCAGTTTCATCTGTGATAGAAGTATGGAGGCGCCACTCTTTTTGATCGTCTTCCAACGACTGCGGGCCATTTTTAAACCATTTTTAATTGAATACCATTCAATTACCTTAATTCGACTCAAACACTCATTATCGTTAGCATTTTTCAACATTTGAAACGTTTCCGCGATGATTTTATCCAATTTAAAATAAAATTTAATGACAGCTCTTTGTTCCATTGTAATAAAGGTAATACGATAAAACAAAGACGTAAAATTCAAAAGAATACCGTTGGCTGCTAAATCAATTATCGCGTTGAAGTTTTTACGCTGACTTAAGAAAGAATGAGACAACATATTGTAGTTCCATCAGGAAACCAAAATATCGCCACTTGTATTTTTAAAATAAAATCAGTCCCGGAATTGTCGTAAGCTATTTCCACCGTCATAAGAAAAATAGAAAACAGCTTATGAGATCACGTTAGTATGTGTATCTGCCTTTTAGAAATTTGGTTTGTTCTTTTGAGGGAATGTCTCGTAAAAGTTGCTGGCTTATCTGCTGCCTTACGTTTTTATTCATCATAATATTGCATATATCTCAGCTTGAGCTATGGATACACCACTGCCAATATCTGCGTAAAGAGTAGTCTTGGTAGTCGCTGCGTATAGTCCTTTCCATATTTTAGATATGATGGACGTATGAATTTTTAATAAAGCCAGGTTTGTTTGGTTTCTATTTCAATCGTTTTGGAAATACTAACTTGATGACAACGAGTTGTGTATAAAGGTGATTCCTACTAGTTTGTGAGTTGCGAATTTTTGTACAAAATCCAATAAACGACTTTGGCTTCTTTCTAAATGGGGAGATTCAGTAGAACTTTTAAAGATGTAATGCATGCTGCTCTCATTGTAATCGATCTGTTTACGCATGATAACCTTTGCAATGGACTTTTGTTTTCAGTACAAGGGTGAGTCATAAGATCTAGCAATTGGTGTGCCTTATTTTGGGCTTAAGCCCAGAGTTTTCGCAAAATAGACTTTTTTCACGTAGGTGTTTCAGGCATTTACTGACTCTAATGCGAACTCCAGCCTCATTTTTGAAATAAGAAGGACTGTTGACCACACCAAACAATGTCTTTTTGTGGGTTTAATTGAATCCTATGAAGAGATACTTGATTTATCTTACTCTAGAAATCGTAATTTCAATTCTTTACAAAACCCACTGCGCCAAAAGTAAACCAGGCCACTAAGTAATTTTTTCGATGAAAATAAAGGTTTGCTTTCAAGCTGCTCAAGAGCCCAATCCGTCAACTCCCATTGCAAGCACGATTTAGGGCTTTAGTTTCTGCGCTAGCTGGGTCTCATACGGAAGTAAGCCGATAGCTTTTTGCTTACAGCGGCTACAGTTCTTCTCTAAGCACATTAAGTTGACGAAGTTGTGCTTTTTAATAACAAAACAATCACGTAATCTTCTATACATCTCGCGGATTCAAGTCCTATTTCCAAAGCGATACGGAACCGTTCTTCTGGTATAAGTCTATTCATAATGACGTTTCAAATAACACTAAACATAAAGAACTGTCATGGTTTAAAGTTTATCCCTGGTAGAAGATCTATCAGTAAAAAAAAAACACCCTTTAGATTCTAAAAAAACTTAGCAGAACCCTCGTTTATATGGCCAAAATTGTAGCACAATGCCAACATATGGCCAGGTACTCATATAACCTATCTTCACTTTCTAGAAAGAGTTCAAAACTGGCCGAGCTGGCCATCGACAAGTGCACTTGTAGAATTCGCTCCTCGCGTGAACAAAAAAAAAAAAGCCGCCCGCGAGCGAACAAGAAACCAAAAAAAATTCGCTGTGCGGACAAAAAAAGAAAGAAACAACAACAACGCGTGAGTGCAGTGAAAACGTCATCCACAGTGCGGGCATTCCAACCTTCCTGCCTCTGGTCATACTGTTGCTTGCACCGGTCACTGCAGTTGAAGGGCATAACACCTACAACAATTTGATTCGGTAAATCAACTCTGAATTTTTACTCCACAGCTGTGCTTAGTAACGTCAGTGTTAGTGTTTTTTGTGTTTGTCTTTCTTTATAATGACTTGGAAATTTAGAGTGGATATCGCCAATATACGCAGGCTAAAAAGTAATTACTTTTCTGCGTATGTCCACGTCTTTTAATATAGACCAGCTGTTTTGGCACTTAGTGAGATACAGGTAGATCCCCGCCCATACCTCTCAGATCACTCGGATCTGAAACTACTTGGCTACGAACTAGTGCCATAATTCTTCTCTCACCGCTGTTTCGCCATTTACGTGCGTAGTGATGTAGCTTACCAAAGTCCACCACAATGTAGTCCCTGTTCCAATCCGGAATTCAATTTCATGTGGCTAAAATTCCATCTCCGTAAGCAAATTATCCACTACTGCTTTATTTACAGAAGCCCCAAACTGTACAGCAATTGAACTTTTAACGAGTTTGATCCGCTGTCTGACTCCATTCAAAGAATTGTATCCCTGTATTCTCACACTGAAATCGTTATTACAGACGATTTCAATATACACAATTCTGGGTGGCTTCGACATTCTGGACAGATAACATCCGAAGGACGGTGTGTTGAGATCTTGGCTGCGGAAAACAACTTAACGCAGCTTTTAAATAAGTCCACGCGAATATCGCCATACCATACCGCCAACACCCTGGACTTGTGTTTAACTTCTCACCCTGATAAGTACTCCGTTGATGTGCTTCCTCCCTCTAGGCTCGTCGGACCATTGTGTAATATCGGCTAATTTCTCATATACCCACCACACAGTTAGAGAAAAGATTCCTTAAAGAACCGTATGGCAATACGAGAAAGCCAATTGGAGCGGACTTAACAAATTCCTTAGGAATTTTAACTGGTCGTTATGTTTCCTCGATAACGACAGAAATCACAGAAACTATTCTATTTGGAATGAGGTGCTTTATCCCTCATCAAACCAAAAGAAAAGGCATGGTACGACTCGAGTTGTAAAGAGGCTACCTCAACACTCAGAGATTGTGCCTACACTTGAGTGCGTCGAATCTTCAATGAGACGAATCCACTTTCGCACTCGTGTAGTAGCATGAATTCTTAAAGATCTTAACATTCACAAATCCGTTGATCCAGATGGTATATCTCTCCTCCTTCTGAAGAGGTGTTCTTCCTCGCTGGCAAAACCACTGCGTAAGCTTTTCCATCAATCCTACTCTTTAGGACTCTTTCTGAGTAGATGGAAAACAGCATTTGTCCAGCCCATCCTAAAAAAGACGAATATTCATCTCTCTCCTCCTACAGACCCATTGCACTTACGTCCCTTCTTTCTAAGGTCATGGAAACGTCAATACACCGTCAGCTCATGAAATATCTCGAAACACGAAAACTTCTTACTGACCGGCAGTATTTTTTTCGTAGCAACAGATCCACTGGTGATCTGATGGCATGTCTCACCGAAAAGTGGAACCAAAGCGTACATCAATCTGGCAAAAGCAAGATAGTTGCTCTCGATATTTCTAAGGCATTGGACAGAGTTTGGCATTAGGGTCTTTTGTCGAAAATGCGTGCATTTGGGATCGATGACTTTCTACTTCAATAGATTAGAAGCTACCTTTCGGAACTTCAATTCAAGTTATCTTGGATGGTTTCAAGTCGAATATTCACAAAATAAATGGTGGTGTGCCCCAGGGCTCCGTTCTGTCTCCAAGACTCTTTTTAATTTTCATCAACGATCTCTTGTCTGCTACTTCTAATCCAAAGTATTCCTTTGCTGTACCTACTCTCTGCATTTCATATTCGTTCCCGGATTCACGTCCCTGCTCTTCGGCTGTAGGGCAAGAACGCCAGCGTATGTTAAACTCATTAAATTCTGATATTAACAGCATAACTAACAGAGTAGAATTTAATGCTTCCAAAACACAATGTTGTCTGCTGTCGTTAAAGCGAAATTTAAACACCCAGCCATTATCCATGAATGGCACTTGAATCTTCGAAACCGATAAACTTTCCATTCTCGGTATGTGTGTCAGTGCCAATTTACGTTGGAATGACCACATATTCGATGTCGTCAAAAATGCTGCGAAATGTCTAGGTTTCCTCAAGCGATGTAAGAAATACTTTCCCCCCTCTGAGCTGGCCTCAATATATATGCTCAGACCTGGTCGAGTGCGCCCAAAACATCTCTGCACCTGCTAGATAGGATTCAAAACTGTGCGATAAAACTCATAGGTGATACTAATATCACTCAAGCAATGGACATCCTCGAACACCGACGTAATGTCTCGTGTTTCACTCTGTTTTATCGCTATTTCCACCAACAGTGTTCCATTGAAATCGCCAGTAACATTTTCAACCGTATCACCCGTCTCGCTATGAATGCTCATCAGTATCCCCTCAAACCCACTTTCGGACGTACTCTGAAATATCGTGATTCGTTCCTAAGCCGAACAACTCGCTTATGGAACACCCTGCCTAGATCTTTATTTCCTAGTCATTATAACCTTCAAACATTTAAAAACAACCTTCACCGGTACCTCTCTTTCTATCCGCCCTGATTTTCCTTCGCCCGCGCTGTGTGCAAGCATTTTAAAGGTACTTAAATACTTTGAACGCGCGCAAACTATAAAAAAAACCGAACGATAAAACTCTTAGATGATGCCCAATCAATTGGTGTTCTTCAGTACTGACTAAATGTCTATTGCCTTACCTTATTTTGTCGCTATTTGCACTACCAGTGCCAGTTGCCTCTTCAAACCTTCGACTGCAACATAAGTTTCGCTATAAATGCTCTTCAGTTTGCCCACCTTCGCACGTATGTTACTCTGAATAAATCCTGATTCTTTCCTAAGCCGTACAACTCGCTTATAGAATGCCCTGCGAACTCCTAATTTCTTAGCCATTATAACCTTCAAACATTCAAATACAATGTATGCACATCGGTACTTTTCTCTTACTTTCGCTGTGTGTACGTCCGTGATTCCTTGAACGTACTCAAATTATATACAAAAAAAAATTCGTGGAACTTTTGTATTATCACCCTGTCTTATACTTGTGTCACCTCTGTTTAGGGCGTCGAGTTTATTCCAACGGTTTTTGTTTAGCTAAGACAATAATGTTTTTATGTGCATGCAGTTAGGGACATTCAAATTTCATTCATTAACGATTTGGGTTCCAAAAGAAGGTAAAGAGAGTTATTTCGTAATTCTGCATTGAAATCGCTACTGATATAACGTAGAAACATAGGCTTAGAAGAGCAACTTCTATTTTAGAAACAGCCATCGCAAATATCATTTTATTTTGTTTAGTTGATCCCGATCTTTGAAAAAAATCATCTGTTTAGTAAATGTTTTTTCAAGTATTTGTGTGAGCGGTTGATTGTCTCTGTTATTTGCTTTGGGGAAAACGAATTGATTGCACTACATATCAAGATGAGGTCAGTTCTCTTGTAAAAATGTGTAAAATTCCGACTTTTTAATGTAACTGAAAATTCATATTTTTTGTTAACCGATGTCGAATCTGTGTAATTTGCTTATTTCTATTCGGATTCATGTTAAATTATAAATTGTTGATGTATTCATTTTTCAGGAAATTTTGCAGATACTTTATTGTTATTGTTTATATCATTATGTTGTTAAATGATTTCTCATATTTTTTTCCCAATTGGCAATTATTAAATTATTACCAGCTTCAATCATAATTGCCTTAGCTTATGGTACATCTGGGATAAATTGAATTATTTACTTCAAAGCACAAACGACCTGATATAACGTCAGTCTTCATTTATCAGATTTTTAAATGTGAAATTCCCATTCAAATCAAACACACCACACTCTTAAAAACATAGAACTTGTATTGTATATTTGTTAATGTTTTTAAATCAAATTTCACTAAACAATTATTGTGTTTTGTTTTTGTTATTTTCTTCTCCTTTGCCTCCCAATTCACCATTTAAATCAATAAACCTTTAAATTTATATTCAATACATCGAACTTTAGCTGGACTAGGAATTCGTAACAAATCAACCGGTAAGTACCATAACAACTGGCGTACATTGAATCTTTTTATGTCTCACTATTGTAGCACTATTGCACAACACTCTACATCGGCACTTATACTCAGATTTTCATTTGTTTTTAAGTTCCAGCACATTACATACTCGTATGCTCCTTCAATGTTACACTTTTCAACTATTTTCTTTAATAACCACATTTATAAACACGATTATTTTTGTCTAGCTCTGGTTTTCCAACTGGTAAAGGAGCCCTTACTTATTAAGTAGTCTTATTTCTGTTGGATCTATTGGCACATGTTATATATTTTATTTTGTAGTTTTGGTAGACACATATTTAGTTCTTTTTCATTTGCATGCTACAATCAGATACATTTACCAATATTATGGTTATGGTTAAAAAACATTCATTTAAGCGTAATATCTTTTATTATCTCCATAAATAATGTCATTACTACTGAATGCTGTTGGGCTCTCTACATATTGCCATACTCGTTCTATTACTGCTTTGCTTGTAACCATTGGTTTAATGGTTTAAAAAAATTGACAAACGAAATGCATTCACAATAAAAAAAAATAAAAAAAAAATTTAAAAAACTGCAAACTTTAACGCTTGGTTAATTGGAATGATGGAATGATGAATATTGTTGAACGAAAAAAAAAATTGTGTTAACTCAAAAGAGATCGAATCATCATTAATAGTGGAAGATAATGGTTCCTCGAATGATGATCAAAATTTTTTGCATGTCCAAGATACTAATTCTTCTCAATCTGAAGGCATGCTGGAAGAGGGTAGAGTTGTCACAGTACGTGGTCTTCTCAAGGGCTTGTATGAGAAGGCATGCCAACAGAAACTATGGGGTTTGGTGCGTCACACAGCCGGTATGTTAGGTAAACGCGTTGAAGATTTGGCTAAAGCAGTTACTGATTTGTTGGTTCGACAGAAGCAGGTAAATGTGCCTCATATCCACCTTTATGAAATGCTCATTACTTGCTGAATTTTAGGTGACAGTTGGTATGCCTCCGCATAATGAATTCACTATCACAGCGCCTCTTCCAGAAGCAGAACTTCGACAGCTAATTCACGATGTAAGTTCTTAAATTTGTTCAAATGCTTACTTGACCAATTTTCATGTGTTTGTTATTTTTTCTAGGCTTATGGAGACGATCAGAGTACCTCCATGTTGACACAGGAATTGATGGTCTATTTGGCGATGTTTATCCGTACAGAACCTCAACTGTTTCATGAAATGTTACGCTTACGTGTCGGTTTAATAATCCAGGTTATGGCGAAGGAGCTATCGAGAACGTTGGCCTGTGATGGGGAGCAAGCTTCAGAGCATTTGCTTAATTTATCGCCATTTGAAATGAAAAATCTCTTGTATCATATCCTTAGTGGCAAAGAGTTTGCCGTTAGCAGTGGTAAGTGAAAATATTAAACCACGAAAAGGGAACTACAATTTTCTAAATTATCGGCTTAAAATTCATAGTTGCTCGTGGAAATCTTTCGATTGTAAGCTGCAAATCGAGTCGTGTTAGCAAGAAGAGTCAAATAGGTCTGGGGGATCCTGAAGGAGATGAACTTATCCCTGCTATAGATGACAGACAAGGCCAATGGTTGAGAAGAAGACGTTTAGATGGAGCTTTGAATCGCGTCCCAAGAGATTTTTATTCACGAGTATGGGGTGTTTTGGAGAAGGTAATAGAATATCTAAAAATCTTCTCTCACTGTGAACAAAATAAGACTTACAGCACATGTCCATTCCGGACTGTCGCACGAATGATTATTTTTTATTAAATTAAAATACATAAAAGCATACTGCCATCATTTCGTTTCAGTGCCAAGGGCTTGCTATTGAAGGACGTATTCTTCAACAATCTCTTACCCAAGAGATGACACCGGGTGAATTGAAATTTGCCCTTGAAGTTGAAACAGCACTCAATCAGATTCCACAACCAGAATATCGACAATTAGTTGTAGAAGCTCTAATGGTGCTAACACTAGTTACCGAGCATAATTTAGTATCGACAATGGGTGGAATTATTTATGTAGAACACCTTGTCCATAAAGCCAATCAATTATTCCTTGACGATCAACGAAAAGTTGAAGGTGATGCGACTTTATGTTGTGCCAAATCAAAAGATGGTAAAGATAATACAACAGCATCAGGAATGTTGCTGTGTGGCGGAGCAGCTTACATTTGTCAACATTTGTATGATAGGTAAGGATTCGTCACAGATTTCTTTGAGATATTAAATTTAAACGAGTTCCATTTATATAGTGCTCCTAGTGGATCTTACGGAACCATGACATATATGGCTCGAGCAGTAGCTTTAGTTTTGGAATGTGTGCCAAAGCAAGGCGAAATGGAATGCTCAATTTGTTGAGGCGATAACACTACAAGCATAGTTATTTTTTCTTCCTTTTGTTTTAGGTTTGATTAGTTTTCATTAGACGACATCTAATGTCCTATCCTTTGTAAGCTTTTTATTTTTGTTTTATTTTTCAATATGTTACCCACACGTTTGTTAGTCTAAAGAAATGTTTTTAATTTTAATTTGAGTTTTTTTCTTCGGATCACGTTGAAAAATTCGGTATTGATATTGTGACAAAAGAATACTTAAATTAGTAACGCAAATCCAAAGGAAATGCTAATGTAGAATTTATGTAATGTAATGCACACAAAATTATTATTGCAGTGAATATTCTTGAAAAAGAAAAGAATAAAAATTCATCTTTTATCAAAGGGTTTTAACAGTAAATGACTTTTTATTTAATAAAAAAAAATAATAACAATCACTTTGTGAGAAGTGCATTCTGAAAGGTGCTGTGCGGTAGACTAGTTGAATTTTAAAGCAAACCAACGATCCTTAAGGATAAACAATTGAAAACTAAGCATCATTTGGGCGTTTGGGCTTCAGGCAAAGAAATCTGATCGAGCAGCAACGTCAGTAGTCTCCCTGCTATGGCTGCATCTATGGTGGGGCAGAGCATCATCCTGCTTGAGGTGGCCCCTCTGAGGGTAAAATAGGGAGAACAGCTTGGAAAAATCGATAATTCCCAGACGTGTTTTTCAACCGTGCCTATTGAATGAATAACACTACGTTGGTATATTTTCTAAAAACAAATTCCATGTACCTCGCCATGTACCCTATTCAAACATAATTGCCTGTCTTTGGCATGCAGGATTTTGTAATCTGCAACTTTCCATCTCTACCTTTGCGTGGAAACATAATTTTCACCTTTGGAAAGCCCTGAAGACCTAAACTCAATCCCTTAGTTCGGATGATGTTAGTATCGGTTTAATGGAAGAAGCAGCTCTCCTATTCAAACACGCGACACTCGTGTCATTTGATTACCCGCCGGTAATTACAAAACCGACACCGGCTTAGCTTAGCGGAGCTGCTCGGACCGAGAAAAATGAACCTGGTTGCCTAAAATGTAACGTGATTTCCAACGCTGGAAATCTGTAGGAGTGCGCTTTGAAAAGTGCGCTCCTGAAAATAACACCACAAAAAACATACACGTTGGACATTTCCATTGATATTAATGAACGGGATTTTAGTTGTGAATAACATTGATAATATCTGATGGCAGAGATGATCTATCATCATTTCATGGTTAAATTGTGCCAGTTTAGTTTTTCAGCTGATTTCGGTTTTCGCTGGTTTTTTCACTGACTTGCAGTGGCTCGCCTAAGATCACTTTAAAACCTTTTACACACCGTTTCGCGCTATTCGTAATCTATCTGCGTTTAGAGTCCTCCGTTGCAATATGTAGTAATGTGCCGTTCTGACTTAATAAATAGCGTACATATTCAGTAAGGTCAAGCCGTGTGATTTACATGGGCTTAGTATGCCTTCTACTGGTGCGTTTGTCGTCCCGAAACCATTTCCTTCATGGTAATCTTCGTATTTGTAGTTCGATTTTTCGACGTATCGGTTTCATCCGTGTAGCTCTCGTATGTCGCTGAATGTATGAATGTACTCGTATATCCGACTTTTTTTTAGCCCCAGTTATAGTCTCCAGCGGTGGAAACATATAGACTGTCTCATTAGATGTTAATGCACGACAATATTCTATAATCTGTTGGCGCAGAGCACCTAAAATATATATACAATAGGACTTATTACTAAACTTATAACTAAAATACAATATAATTGTCGACTCAACAAAAGGGGTCTGACGTATATCATGTTGCAAATGATACATTTTTATAACAATACCACAATAGTAATAACTTAGTCTATTGAATGAATTTTATTTAAATTATTCAATTATTGTCTAAGTTTTTAGATAAAAAGATTAAAGAACGCTGGAGTAGTTTTATTCTCTTGCAAAAAAGCCTTTATCCACTGGCCACTGGCTATACGTCTCAGTTATAAGACCAAGCCAGACCCAGGGGTGGTTGTCTGGTGGACGGCCTTAGACAGTGCAGTCAACTGAAGCAAACTAAGCAAGTTTCAACGAACAGCATGCCTTTACGTACTACTCCCTCCGCGGCACTGAAATTCTGTTCACTTGAATCCCGCCGATATTTTCACCAGGCAAATAGCTGGCTGAAGAAAACCGTGATATATACAAGGGATATCCGCATCTTTGCGGATAGTCAGGACGCTATCAAGTTCCTGGACTTAGTCTTAGAAAATTTTAAAACTGCTTCAGACTGCCAATCATATCTTAGGGAGATGGCAGGGCAGTTCAACTATTACCTATGTTGTGTGCCGGGGCACAGGGACATTCCTGGGAATTGTAGGACCGACGAACTCGCCAAAATTGTAACCACTCTACCTATCCTACCGCAAAAAGGTAGAATCAGTATACCAGTCGGTACGTTCAAATTAATACTAATATGGTAATAGAAGAACAATCCTTGGGTAGACTGTTGGGTCAACATGTCTAGCGACCAAGCAAATCTTGTCAAAACTTTATCTGAATCGCTCTAAGAGCTTGGAAAAAGAAAGCATCTCAGCGATATCATAGATGTCATCACTGAACACTGTCTTATAGGCAAGCGTGCAAGAAGGTTTGGCGTTTTTACAAATGGCTTCGGAAGAAGCTAAATGGACGAGAAGGAGGAGACAATCCTCCACCTACACTGTACATGTCCAGCTCTTTCCCAAAGAAAGAAACTTCACTTAGGAGTTTCCTCTACAATGATTTAAGCTATTTAAACAATATAGAGGTTAACAGTCTCCTACGCTTCGTCAGAAGCTCAAATTGCTCAAATTGCTTCCAATAGTAGAATCATCACAAATCTACATGGTATCACAATGGGACAATAGGCCTAAGTGGATTGGTTTTTCCAACTGCACTCCTACCTAACCAAACCTTACCTAGTTTTCTGCAACGAAAATGAAATTGAGAGAAAAGTGAAATAAAGAAGGAGAAAAAACTTGCCCCATTAGTAAACTGATGTCGCGTACCTCCGCTGCACGGAAGTATTATACATTGGAACTTGTAAACTCGTATGTCTACTCTTTCGCGCTCAACGGGTTAAAATGCTACCTTAAAATGTTTATACAGAGTGCGGGGGAAGGTAAACCAGGGAGCAAGGAAAAAGAGGTACCGATAAACGTTGGTCTTAAATGTTTGCAAGCTACAATAACTAGGATATAGAGAGCTCGTCAGGGCATTCCATAAACGAGTTCTACGGCTTAGGAATGAATCACGATATTTTAGAGTACATCCAAAAGCGGGCTTGAAGGTGTACTGATGAGTACATATAAGTGATATAAGTCTTACCTATCAGTTTTATCGCACGGTTTTGAATCCTATCTAGCAGGTGCAGAGATGTTTTAGGAGCACATGACCAGATGTGGGCATTGTACTCCAATTTTGGGCGGGTGAATGCCTTATATATTGAGGCCAGGTCAGAGGGGGTAAAATATTTCTTACATCGTTTAAGGAAACCTAGACATTTCGCAGCATTTTTGGCGACATCGAATATGTGGTCATTCCAACGTAAGCTGTCATTGACACTACCATGAATGGAAAGTTTATCGGTTTCAACGATGCAACTGCCATTCATGGATAACGGCTAGATGTTTAAATTTCGCTTGAACGACAGCAGACAGCATTGTGTTTTGGAAGCGTTGATAGCTCCCTAATTGCTTGTGCTATTGATATCGGAATTTAATGAGCTTAACACACGCTGCCGTCACCGTTCTAAGGTCGAAGACGAGGGACGTGAGTCCGGGAACGAATATGAGAAGCACAGAGTACTGTCATCAGCGAAGGAGTATATTGGATTAGAAGTAACAGACAAGGGATCGTTGATGAAAATTAAAAAGAGTGTCGGAAACAAAACGGAGCCCTGGGGCACACCACCATTTATTTTGTGAATATTCGACTTGAAACCATCCAAGATAACTTGAATTGAAGTTCCGAAAGGTAGCTTCTAATCTATTGAAGTAGAAAGTCATCGATCCCAAATGCACGCATTTTCGACAAAAGACCCTAATGCCAAACTTTGTCAAATGCCTTAGAAATATCAAGTGCAACTATCTTGATTTCGAGATTTCGCCAGATTGAAGTACGCTTTAGTTCCACTTTTCGATGAGACATGCTATCAAATCACCAGTGGACCTGTTGCTACGAAAATCGTGTTGCCGGTCATTGAGAAGTTTTTGTGTTTCGAAATATCTCATGAGCTGACGGTTTATCAGCATTTCCATGACCTTGGAAAGAAGAGACGTAAGTGCAATCGGTCTGTAGGAGGAGATAGAGGAAGATTCGATAAATGCTGTTTTCCATCTTCTCGGCAAGAGTCCTAAAGAGTAGGATTGATGGAAAAGCTTACGCAGTGGTTTTGCCAGCGAGGAAGAACACCTCTTCAGAAGGAGGGGAGATAAAACATCTGGACCAGCGGATTTGTGTGTATTAAGATATTTAAGTACTCTTGCTACTACACGAGTGCGAAAGTGGATTCGTCCCATTGAAGATTCGACACACTCAAGCGCAGGCGGAGACAAATCGCAATCTAGGAGTGTTGAGCTGGCTGTAAAGTCTGCAGAAAGGAAATGGGCCTTTCTAAAGAGCCAACAGCTGGAATGTCATTGTAAATGAGCGTTGGGTTGGAGGATGAGGAAGAATTTGTAATATTTTTGACAAACGACTAAAAATGTTTACTACCTTTGGGACATTGTAGTATTTTTTGCCTCAATTTTTGTCGTATTGAAATTTTAGACGCTTAAGAAAGACGTTGTAGTCATTCCTGTCTCGTTTGAACTTTTTTCGGGTTTCCTCTGTCAGGTTGGTTTTGAAATACCAAAAAATCTTTTCTCTAACCCAGACAGCCTCTTTACAGCTTGAGTCCTACCATGCTTTTTCTTTTAGTCTGATGCTCTTAATCCGATAAGAGATAAAGTAAAGGATCTCATTTCAAAGGGAATAATGAATAATTGGCTTTCTCGTATTGCCATACGGTTCTTTTAAGAATCTTTTTTTAACTGTGTATATACAATCGTCCGACGAGACTAGAGGATGTCGAAGCCATGCGAAATTGTGTATATTAAAATCGACCGTAATAAGGATTTCAGCATGAGGATACAGCGCTACAATTCGGGGTGCGGGCGGAGATCTACCCATGTGTTAATAAGTGCCAAAACAGCTAGACTGTATTTACAGACGTGGACATACGCAGAAAAGCGATTACTTTTTAGCCCGCGTATATTTGCCACGTCCACTTTAAATTGATGCAACCAAAGTGTCTTTTCGACGGAAATGATAAACAAATCTTAGAAATGCCATGCGCTTAGCTTAGCTTTCCTTACAGCCACAGCGTAAAAAAAAGTCATCACAAGTTGGTAAACAATTCTTCATGATACGGTGGTCATAGCTCAGCTTTAAGCCAATTTACACTGGTTTGACGTACAAAAAAATGTTTTATAAAATCAGGCGAACACAAAAGCAAACATCAGCGGAACAAACGATCTCCCCACTTCCATCAGCTGGTACAATTTCTGTTGGATGAATACGCAGTTTTTGTATATGAAGTGATTGGAGAGGGACGATAGGTATACGAAACTATTGGTTTCTAGACACTTTAGCAACAAGTTTCCAAACAACTATAATAATGGAACTGAAACTACCTATACAAGGTCTGCCTCCGATCAAATTCTCTGCAAATTTTCTATCCGGTTCCAAACTGTACTTGACTAACGATATTCATGAAGTTTTCAGCAACTAAATATCGTAGAAAAATTCAACAATAAGTCAACAACAAAAATCTTAACAACGCAGTAAAACAATCTCTGGCCAAAAATTTCTTAAAAGCTCTTAGAAGGCATGGAACGTAGCAAAATTTAAAATGGACTGATTTGACGCTCCAGTTTTAGAAAAAATGCGCTGTGAAACAAATCCACACAATTAAAAGATACTGCGCACTACTGTAAGCATGTAGATGTCTACTTACTAATAGATGTCGCAACTAATAATTTATAAGAGATGACAAAAAGGTAATAGATTAAGGAAAGAGATAAGGACAAATTATTGTAACTGTTGGTCCACCATTCGGATTGGTAATTTCATTGGGGACACACAGGAAAGCTAAATGTATTACTTATAAATGTATTTAAAAATAAATTGTATTGAATTGCTGTAAAAATCGTTGTTTTCTTTTTAATCAATGAACAAACAACAATAAGCACTAGCTCTTGAACGGTATGCAATGAAAACTGAGCACTAAGCACTGGCCCCCAAACGATATGCAATGAAAAAAACGATGCACAGACAAAAATGTTATCCCTCACCGCAAAGCCATAACCATGTCAAAGAGAAAGAAGGACATTTTTTGTTACAGAAGACTAACCTCTGTTATGTGCATTGATACCCTTTTCGTATAATGGGGTGTCTTCGTTGTGACTAATTCCTCCAAATTCTGGATCGTTGGTGGGTCTCATACTGAGATACATATCTATGTTCTAGATGCTATAGTATTGTAGAAGCTCATGTATTTAGTGGTTGCGGCGGTGGCTAAGATTTCGCAGCAGTTTTTGGGATAACTGCTTCATGAACCGGTCTATTTCCCCTTCTATCAGCAATTGCAAGCATTTCACTTATAGTGAAACTTCTCTACCATCTCTTTGAACGTTTATTTAAGAAAAAAATGTACAAAAGTATTATTCAGAGTATTGCCCATCTGATGCTATGACTTTTTCCCATCTTTCTGGCAATTTGTGGATCCCATCCCAAAAGAACTGCGCCGGCTTGGCAGCCAAGAATAAATCAAGCCAATTTGGCTGTTGTGCCGGGTATCACATATGATTTTTTGCGCTTAGGGTTGTCGTAATGGATCCATTTTTCATCACCAGTAACAATCCGATGCAAAAATGACTTCCTTTTGTTGCGTTCCAGCAGCATTTCCCACATACAAAACCGCCTTTCGACGTGTCTCGGCTTGAGTTCATGTGGAACCCAATTTTCTTGCTTTTGAATATATCCAGCTGCTTTTAAACGTTTTGAAATGGCTGCTTGAGTGACACCCAAAGATTTTGCGAGCTCTACTTGTGTTTGGCAACAGTCTTCATGGAGTAATGCTTCCAGTTCTTCATCTTCAAACTTTTTTGGCTGCCCAGGACGTTCATCGTCTTCCAAGCCAAAATCACAACTTTTAGATCGTGCAAACCACTTTTGGCACGTTCGCTCAGCTAGCGCATGTTCACCATAAACTTTCACCATAATACGATGACTTTCGGCAGCAGTTTTCTTCATATTAAAGTAATGAAGAAGAACTCCCCGCAAAAACACTTTTTCAGGCACAAAGTTCGACATATTTGAGTGAAAAAAAGTTATTGTTGTTTACGCTTCAAATGAATGGCATATACTCAAATGACGTACAATGACAGTAGCTTTCCAACGCATGTTCCAATGGAATAATACAAATTACGCCATCTTTTAGCAAACCGCACGAATTAAGTTCCTCTCGAACAGTCCAGTTGGTAAAATGGTGTATCAGATTGGGCAGGCATATGTGATAATAGGCCAAACTTATCATCAAAATCTTTTTTTGGCTCGATCCACCTCTCTTGCATCATAAATGAAAAAAAGTTCATTTAAGTATTCCTCAGCAGTGGATGTACTCGTACTAAAGGCGTTTTCAATTGGTCTTTCTCCGCAGATAAGGTGATTCGGATTCCAATAGAACTCTAAAAACTTCTTTAGACACAATACTATTTGGCGTTTATACACTTTGACATAGAATCTAAAAGAGAAAATTTGTTTCAGAAATGAAAACCTGAAATAAAATATTGATTCTAAAAAAGTGACAATATAACAGTTTTATCACATTTTTTCGCTCCGAATCGTTACACCATAAGTGTAATGAGAAACCTCCTCAGCTGAGGATGGCTCTGGTATAGTTGTTAAGCTTAACCTTTTCAACTCCCCGGACTCGGTCTCACTAAATTCTAGAACCGCCCTTGAATACCGATCATCTCTTACGGAGATGACAGAGCAGTTCAACCTTCACCTTTGTTGTGTGCCGGGCCACAGAGACATCCCAGGGAATTGTAGGGCCGACGAACTGACCAAAATTGGACCCACTATACCTATTTTACCGGCAAAGGGTAGCATAGAAGGGAATACCTTAGGTGGACTGTTGGACCAACATGTCTAGAGACCAAACAGATCTGGCCAAAGCTGGATCTGAATCGCTCTAAGAGCATCTAAATAGGAAACATCTCAGCGCCATCATAGGTGTCATCACTGGAAACTGCCTCATAGGCAAGCACGCAAGAAGGCTTGACGCTTTTACAAACGATTTTTGTAGAAGCTGCATGGGCGAGAAGGAAGAGGAGACAATCCTCCACCCACTCCGTACATATCCAGCTCTCTCCCAGAGAAGAAAACTTTACTTAGGAGCTTTCTTCTACAATGACTTAAACGATCTAAAGAATATAGACGCAAACAGTGTCCTACGCTTCATCATAAGCTCAAACTGGTTCCATTAGTAAGAGGATCATAGATCCACGTAGCATCACAATGGGCCAATAGGCCTAAGTGGGTTGGCCTTTCCAGCATGCACTTTTACCTAACCTTTACTTAATCTAACCTTTTCAGTGAAATTTGTTTCCAGATATTACGTCTGCAAAAAATTTTCCCAATAATTATTTATTTCGTATTTTCATGTTTCTCTTCACTAGGGTTGTTGCCTTCTTCCATAAAGGACTATCACTGGTGTCCTGAAACAGATGAGTTCCATTTTGCTGCTGTTGATTTTTAACACCCACTTCAGGATTTGGACGCAACACAAAAGGTTCTTTTATACTTTTGTGATTTATTTTTTCGAGCTTATTTTCGGTTTTGATTAAAAAAACTGAAATTGTCGTCAAGTCTAAAATTCATTGCCTCACTAACCTATCGAAAGTCCAACTCCATCGAAAATAAAGCCTGGCATCACTTAAACTTCATCAGAACTGTCATTTTGACAACAGAAAGCTCCTTCGTAAAATTCACAGTTCTGCATAGAACACACAACACAGCTGAGGAACAAGAAAAAAAAAAAACAGAAAAACGAATCGCTCCTCCAAATTCGTCGTAGTTGTTTTTTGTTCTTCCATTCGCCTTTCTTTCCAATTCCAATTCTTCTGCATTAAAATGGCGTTAATGTTCTTTGCAATTTTTCGACGCAATCAATTTTCGTGACACGAAAAGGAATTTACTCGAATTTGTGATGAAAATTTTCGAAAAAACCAACCCAACCACTGAGACCACCGCAGACTGTACATTCAAATTAGTTGTGTATTTTCCTCGAAAGCAAACAATTGGAAATTATTTTTTTTGTGTTCAAATTCTTAAACAAGTGTACAGATTTATATTTTGCAAAAAAGCTAAACTTTAAATTCATTTGGAAGCGATAAAGAACAGGTTTTTTACGGTAGAGTTTACAGTCGTCGAGATAGTATCGTGACTTTTTTTTTGTTTGAAGAAGAAGAAAAGTGAAAAAAATCAATCGCTTCACAGTCAAAATTGAAGCTCGATCATGCAGCAAGAACCCAATGATGACAGTTGGCTAGAAGAACAGTGTATTCGGGAGCTAGACGCTCAACAAGACTATGAACGGGAATACCATAGACAAAGGGATAGCTCGATCAGCGCGGCTTGGGGTGCATTTCAAGATTCAGCAACAGCCGTAGCACAACTGTATCGAGGTATGTCTGGGTTTATGGCTTTTGAGATCTAAAACAGGGTGCTGCGCCCTTCTCGTACTCGTCTATATCATGGTTTTTGTTGGTCTTTTTTTTTTTTTTTTGGTTTCTCCTTTCCTTGTTCTAATCTCAAGGACAAATTTGCTAATTGTTAAGTGTAAAGTGATTTGGTTTTCTTTTCATTCGCATTTTATTCGCTCTCTGGTTTGTGTATTGTACTGTTTCTCTTTAACGACCAGAATCACGGTATCATAGTCTCAGCACTCAGCAATCGGTGCTTTATGCTCTGCACACTCAGTGCTCCGACATTTTGTTTTCGGTTTCCTTTGGGCACATGCATTGATTTATTTTTATTTTTTTTTTCTTTATTCAAAATCGCGAATGAAATCTGGAAAATTTGCATATTTTTCTTCTCGTATTCCTAATTGAATCGCAAGGTGCTTGTTGTTTGTTTATTTGTTCGGGCTGTAACGACTATGAAGGGAGAAGATTATTTAACAGCTGGTCGGGATGCCGGAGAACATGGGTCACAACACCTGCTGGGAGGTTGAACCCTTTTTCTTTGTTTTTCCCTTTCAATACTTTCCTATCTGGTTGCAGCAGGTAATCTCCTATTTTATCTGCAGATTTCATGATTTCCTTATTCTCTCAGACTCAAATGTGCTGAATGTACGGATTTTTTTTTATTTCGTGAGTTGATTTTCATTCGATCTTAAGCTAAAGAGTAGGTTCTGCACCCTTTTCCAATGGCTGGGTAGTGACATTGCAATTGCACTTAATTTTCATTATCTCTCACTTCCATATTTGCGATTTCCTTCAATGATTTGTTGTTATCTAGGCGGCTGTCTATTTTTGGTTTCTTCTGTCCAGGTTCGTATTCTAAAAATGATTTACATATCGACGATATATATGTTTCATCATTGCTTTGGGGCAGTTGTTGTTTTTTCTTTTCTTCTGTTGTTCTAGAAACAATGCATAATTGTTGTGAGAGAGGAGATTCATTGCTTTTGTTTGCTAAGGAGGCACATACTCCGTATGTAATTAGTTCCGATTTACTTGAATTACAAACATTAGTCATCCACATACCATATAATGTATATCCACAGCTGACTAACAAAAAGAAGTGAATCGAATTGTTGTTGTTTAGAAGTTGCCGAGAGTGTCTGCAGTCATATTGATAAATTTGATAATTGTCTAAAAATAATCAGCATGTCCCATAAGATGTCTGTGCGAATATTTTATGATGGTGCAGGGGTTATTGTTCTTTTGTGACCCTTGTGCACGCAGTCTACATGCGTCGTGAGCTTAACGAATTGTTAATTAATAAAACAGGTCAAATAAATCTTCAAGCCTGTTTACTTTATGGCTTAACTCCTCTGTGTGCTTCTAATCGAATTAGGCTGCCCCGCAAATTATTGTGGTTTCTTACCTTCAAACTCAAACGCTCATGGCTAAACTTAGGTGAAAGTAGAATCGTTGCAATCTAAACATTTTTGCTAATGAAAAACGAATATTGTTCCGGTAGCATACAACTTGATATTTCCTGCGAGGACAAATTCTTCCAAGACATTCTGAATATTAACCGGATTTTTGTCGTTGTCGAGATGCTTGAGCAAGTTGTACTCGGTCAGGTGAGAATGCTGGGAGCGACAGTGTTGCATAGCCTAATTGGTTGTAACTTTTAGATCGTCTACTGGGGAATTTATGTGCGAGCATTGTATGTACAAAGATTAGATTAGACTAGCGCCTTACCACAATTTTTTGACACCTCTACTGTTGTGGGTTCACCTGGATTTAGAAAAATAATTTCCGTCATTACTTACATACCTAAGATTCTATAGTCCGACTTGGATCTGCCTCTCAGCCACTTAACCTCTGTGGTTAACATGGTCTTTGGGAAACGGCCACCATTTGCGTTTCGTACTCCAGGATATTTGAAGGTCTCCTCCACTTGTATGTGCAAGGTTTTCTCCACTGCAATGAAGGACTTTTTGAATTAAGAACTCTTTGGAGCCGGAGTGTTGCTCTCTATTCGCTTTAGATATTTCAAGCAAACGTTTCCCAACAGTCGATGTCTCTATACAGCTTATATTGTTCGCTGTTATATCTCCGCCTCCAAAACCTGTAAACACAAACAGAACCAAAAATCTGTAAAAAAATCCTGCATTCAAAACGAGTACGTTCTGCCTTTGGTACCGTCCATGCTTCTGCGGTATAGAGTCAGATTAGGATTAGATCTTATTTATAGAACGCCTTAGTGTTTCTTAACAAGGTCTTACTACTCAATTAACTTCACAAGCCACAGAAAGGGTGATTGGCAATAAGATTCTTATTTGGGTTTCTGATCGCTGGAAGCAGTTCCATAGATTTTTGGAAAATTGTTCTCTGGTGTTCGCTTGCACAATGATATGATCACAGGGCATAACCTTGACTGAAAGCTTTTCTGACTTAAGAGGTATCGGTGAGATCGCTTCCGAATTTTGCGGTGTTTTTGCCAAGTCTAACGAGGTTGGCAGGGATGCCAAATATAGATATGGCTCTGTATAGCTCGCCTTTGTATAGATGTTTTCATATATGATCTTGAAATCCATAAAGGGATGGTGAGTAGGATCTGGCACACTATAAATATTTAACCAGTTGTGGATTTAGCCAGTCTAAAACCGCATTGATTGGAGTTAATCGGTTTTTTGACAAATGTTGGAAAAACTGAAACCTCTAAAGCAGAGGAAGTTTAGAGGGTCTCATTTCTTATATACAGATCCGACAGAGGACGCTGTAGTCCTATTCAACAGTCAAACTTTTCTCCGGCCAAATCTTCCATCCGCTTTATTTCTTGTAGAGTGCATGATCCACTTGCCTTGTTCTATGCAGAGTTGCTTCAAAGCCGAGTTGTTGTCTGTACTCTTTATTGAACCAGGCGTTTCGTGGGGGTGGTCGGGTTAAACCCAGCACGTCAGTTGCGATAATTTTGACGGCATCGATTAGACTGATATTCAGTATTTGTGCAGGTTGTAACGGGGTTGATAGCAGGTTGAGAGATAAGCGATAGGTATGGATTCTGGCGATTTGTTGCGATTGTACCTAACATTATTTCTCCGTTGTTCTGGGGTGTGCGACATCCGTAGACATATCTTGGTTGCAACTAAGTAATAGTCTGAGTACGTATTGGGCCGCTTAGGACCTCTATAATACTGAAGTCGGTCGAAACATAAGCAATTCCCTGTGATTGTTAAGGTGAAAGCACAGGGTGCTAGTTATTGTGATATTTAGCCCACAGCAACAATTAACCTATATCTATTGCTAGACGTGGTGTCGTTTAGGCTACGCTTTCCGGTTGTACTACCAAACATGTTGTTCTTTATTATTTTGGAGTTTAAATCACGTTAGAACATTGCTCGTAGGTTTTGTTAGGAGAGCTTGCAGAAACATTCTTTGTCAGTATCGTCTATTTCTTATGTAAGATTTTAAGTGCATATTGGCAATCTCTGCCATAATGTGGATTGTTATAACTTGTTTGTTTGCATATCGAAGATTCACATTTTTAAATGAAATTCTGCGTTTGCAGCACACCGACATCCAAATAGTCATTGCTCTTATTGTCTGTAGCAGTCTCCGTATTATATGTTGCTTCTTTTAATCCTCCTTTAGTCGATCCCATCCCACCGCAATACTTGATTGACAGTGGTATCTGCTTTATAGTAGTCTGGGGTGCTCAAAGTTCAAACATGCAATGTCCAACCCTGAAAGTCGTTATCTGTTTTTTTTTTTAGTATTTCAGGGTCATCAACAGTGAATCTATCCTTATCTGTGGGTTGCTTAGCAACAATAAGCTGTTTATGGGGCCAAATACAAGTAATTTATACCATACATAAGCCGGGAGAGCCGGGTTCTTTTTGGGAAATTTTTAGCAAAATAATATGTTAGACTAACCTTCACAGACATGAAAGCTGCCGTTGATCCATTGGCTATTCATCCGCCACCATGTCTATTTCAGCGCCTTGATTAGTTATGAAAATCCTTATTGACCTCTGGTTCATACAATCATAGATACATATGTACGTTGAAGTAGCTCTAATAAGGAATCTGCCATGTTTAGGAGGATGCTTCGGCTTTTCAAGTTAGGAATCCATTTTTCATTGCACGTCAGAATATTATCGAAAAGTGGTTTATTACTGTTACGCAAAAATGTCCATCCGGTGAAGTAAGATTTCTATTTATAAAGCCATATGCAGGGTTTGTTAAAAGTGGGCCAATATAATACCATTTCCGCCTCTGCTTTGGCTTTTCATAGAAAGCGCTGGAAGACTTTACCCTTTACGATACTTATAGGAGAGATTGTGGCCCACCGCGTCTGATTTATGTTATTGTAACGGCTGTCAATAAAGATTGTGGTTTCTAGCATTTTTAATTGAAATACACTGGCGTAGTCAAGCAAGTGGTAGGAATTTAAAAGGTCAGTAGGGGTAAGAAGATGTCTGATCGTAAGCTGTGGATCTTTCGGTATTCATGGTTACTTCATTTCTGCAGATAATTCTGTCCCCATTTCATTGCTGTCTGAACCTGAAGTAGACTTAGTTTTAATGTTAATGGCCAACTGGGTCAGATGTCTGGTGTGTAGACTAGCAGCTCTTTGAGCTTTCCTAAATTTGATGATGTTGTATGCTTCACTTAGGACGGGCCACTACATAAGTGACTCATATATGTGTGCGAATAGGACGAGCTGTGGCGGTGTTAGAAGTAAAATCCTTCTTTCTGTTAAAGTTCTCGCTACAGACATAGATAAAATGGGACATACTATAAGCTTTTCGAACCCGATGCTATTGCTTTGCTTCTAATTTAGTTTTTGAATGACACCTACATACCTAGCACCTTATGTCATTACTAATCTGCCCTGGATTAACCCTTTCAGGTTTTAATAGGGGAACCCTTCTGGGGGTTAAAGCCGTTAAATCGTAGTCTCGTGATATAAATAATTGAGATAGTAAGCCCCAGAGATAAGGTTCATATAGGTCATTGCTCTTGCAATGTGTCTTTGAATCAGCTCAATGAATCGCAAAAGGTGTCAAAATCTTCGCGAAAGTGTATCAAACGGAAAGAGAACGTTGTGGAACCCCTCCACAAAACACTATTCGCAAATAAACCGTCGACCTTTTAACAAGACTCCGCTACAGCTCATAAAGCTAAAACCACTCAAAACATGACTCAAAAACCATCTAGTATCTCAGACCGCAATACATTAGATTACAACCTATGGTACGTTCTGGAGACTACTTGACATCCAGGTATTGAATCGATGAATGGCCAGACGGACTTCGCCGTTGCTGGAAAGTGAATGGGCTCCGTTTCGAATAAGTTGTTCCACAATTTGTAGCCATTGAGTGACAGAATAAATAGAAAAAAAAAGTTTGAAAAGTATTGATTTCCAAAAACCGTGTACCGAAATATTTACTAATACTAGGTAGATCCGGAAGGTCGTTTTGATCTTTCCTCTGAAATATTTTATTTATTTTCTGGAACATATTCGGATTCCCGGTGTTTACAATCCGAATTTTATTGTTTCAATACAATCTTACAGAAGCCCTGCAATTTTCTTTTATGAACATTTGGAGGTTTCTGTTTGACGACTTCAATGTCCCGACGTCCGAGTTATGTGTGTCAATAAGCTGTCTGTACAAGGTTTTTAGTTTCGCCAGCGATATACTGTTAGTGCAGCGCTTTAAAAGTTACGTTCCGGAATGTGTCTTCGTTGTCAGTAAGTCGATATTATTCTATTTAACTTTCGTTTGACAGATTCCTCTTGGACGATGGGTAAAGCGAGTTCGAGAACAATGCTCTTGCAATTGTAGCAATACAATTGAAAAAACTCCTCTAACTAGGCGGTTTCGTTAGGAATGGCTATTTTGGATACTGGTCACTGGTCACTGTCACACAAGAACGGGCGTGGATAGTTTATAGAATGTTATTTCATTTCTATCAGTTGTATCCGTGCGTCGAACAACAGGAGATGAAGTTAGAAGCCGTTTCTTAGAAACGACAAACTTTCCGTCGCTTTTGGCCGATTCGGTACAATCAATATTTGGTATATTATTCCCGCCTTTGTGTTTCCCGCTTAAGTTTCCGTTGATTATGAAACAATTCTCTGAGTCCAACCTTAGGAATCGAAAAAGTGTCTCGACTTAGGAGATAAAAAAATATGCTTCAGATGCATAGGCTGAAACTATTTACAACCACTTTCCAGTATGGAGAGGGATGTACAAAATGCTGGGAAAAAAACTGTTTGTAGTTAGTGTTAGTTTCGAATTAGGAAGCCATGTCGTCGCGAATGAGAAATCAAGGGTTGATTAGACATGCCTTTGTGGAAAATAATTTAAGTTCCCCTCCAAAATAAAAACAATTTAAGAAAACGAGCAGAGGGTCTGCAGAAGCCTTTCTCTTTCTCAACGTAGTGGGCGCAGCATTCCACCTATGTATACATACACGTGTTACAAATTTCATATAATCTATACCCTTCTTATGCAAATCATTAATTTTGTAACTAAATTTTCAATCAACAGAGCGTACAAACAGCGCTTTCCATCATGATACCGGTGCTTTATGGTTGCCATTTCAAACAGCTGCCGGAACTGTAACCACTTTATACAAAGGTAATTGGAGAGACAACACCCTAAAGGTACTCGCAGTAATGTGTGTTTTTTTTTTGTTTTTTGTGTAAAGAATCCTGCGAAGGAATCAAACGGACTGGTGAAGTAGGTATACAAAGTGGATACCAAAAACGAACAAGAGAATTGGTAGATTGGGCGCGTAGCAAAAAGCGCCGTGTCATTCGGCGGGCTGATCTTTTGGCCTATTTAGCTGGGAAACCACCACCACCTTTGAATAGTACACGTCGGTGAGTTTGAATGGGCATAGATCAATGGTCTCCAACACTATATTTGGTCCAAAGTGTTATTAACTGATTCTGTCTCTTTGATTTCTATCATTATAGCTCGCCAAAACCAGAACATAGTTCAAACGCATTTTCATTAGGTGTTAGTAATAATTCAGGACCCGGAGAACCCTCTACAGATTTGCACACATTTAAAGAGGCTCTAGTCTTACGACCTAGGTGAGTCGACTTCATTGATCAATTAATTTTCTTTTGATTGAAATAATTTCTCTTTTTTTTTGTAAAAAAAAAAAAAAAAAACAGAGGTCCGGAACTATTTGCATTTGTAGCCAATGAAATTGCACGTCATGGCAAACGTTCAGCAAGTCCTTTAGACGATACAATGGATGTGTGTCACTACAGCAGTAAACGACAACGCTTTATGTAAAACCCCAATGATGAAAGGAGAACAACTCAAAAATGCTAACACCAACTGTCTCGTTCTGTGACATAAATTAGAAGGACTTGATGGCAGCAGCTAAAATAAACTACCCAACCACTGGCAGTTGCCGAACACTGAGATGTAAAACGGAACAAAACAAGAATACCATTTATTCTAATCAGCGAATAGTGATTTATATATTATATAAATATATATTATTATTATTATTATTATTATTATTTTATTTTATTTTCTATTGGTTAAATACTTTCCATGGAAAGTCTATTATTTTTATACGTACACACATATGCTTGAACGAAAGTATATATTAAAAAATTTGCTTTAATAATATTCTCACACAGAAATAGAATAATTATTTGTTTTTATACATGCAAATATAAAAGATTTGAAATGATAGCCGAGTAGTGATGCAAAAAATTCGACTTCTATCTCAATTGCTAGCGGAATAGTAAGAGAATTTACGAAAACATTTTTCTCACTTTTTAAGTGAAAAAAAAACCACAAATTATGTTATAGTTTTAAAATTAATTAGTATCTAATGGAGAGAAGTTAATAATTCAATTTTTAATCGCCATATATAAAGTAAACTTAAAAGAAAGGTAAAAGTAAAATTTGTAAATTACTTTGGTAACTAAGTAGCGTGAGGTAGGTACATAGACATACCATATTCGATTTGATAAATTTACGGCGCCAATGTGTTCTATGTTTTGTTTTTAATCTCTCTGTTATAATATATTTAAGTTAGAAATTCGATTTAAGAATAAAGTCCATTTGCCAAATGCATTTTTGTTAAATCTTTTCCACTCTAAAACTGGCAGCGGTAATGGGTTTACATTTGTATATTATATAAAAAATTGATCCAAAAAAGTAAATTATTGTACCTACAAACATTCACCTTATGCTGCCCAGTGTAAAGTGATTAATTATATTTTTTTTTGTTTGTATTTTTATATTGTTTAATTATGAAACCATCAACGCACTATTTAGTTACCATATGTAATAAATGAGATTTAATTCTAAAATTAATGTTAGACAGATAATCGTGTATGTATATATTGAATTATGTATTATACTACTTTGGCAATGTTTATTATTATTATCATCGTTTAATTATTCTGTAAAATTTGGAATGTTTAATTATTTCCAAGAAAATACATAAAGTATATGAATAAAGATGTTGTGCAGAAAGTATATTTAGAACTTGCTATTTGTCTGACTACGGACTACAGAGATGGAACAATAGTACTCATTTTTAAAGAAAGGTAGCGTTAACAAGGAAAGTTGACAATACAATCGAGCACTACCATATTCGAAGTGAAGTCCTATAAAATTTCAGATTGATTCATGGTGTGGTTTTGATTTACCAGCCGTATGTAATAAAAGTGTTGTATGTTTCTAGAAACAATTGGAAAAGGTCGGCTGATTTATATTATTGGATAGAAAAACGTATAAAGAAATAAAAGCTAAGTTGGATGCTGTCTATGACTATCATGAGATATTGGTTAAACGAATTTAAACGTGGCCGTACATCTGTTTTTAATGAGAAAGGCTCAGGCCGCCCGGCAGGCGTGATTACTGAGAAAATCGTTGGAAAGATCCGTGATCCGTTTTTGCTGATCGCCCAAAGGAAAGTGCGCGAAGCAGCAAAAACTGTAGGGTGATCGGACGTAACAGCAATCAACATTTTACATGATAAATTAAGCATGATAAAGCTGGGTCCAGCAATTTCTGGCAGTGGGTAATGTTTTAATTTAATTAATTTTAGTGGGGGCGAAGGCGCCCATTTATTCAGCTTAATACAAGCTATAACTAAAAGCTAAACTTAAACTTAAACTAAGGTTGGTTGGAGTGGTGAAGGAGAACGGATTTGAGGTAGGGAGTGGTGCGCTGGAAGTCAAAGACGGTAGAGTTTGAATTGATTTTTCGTAGCATACGGCAGAGTGGTTCGCTCGCGCCATAGGAGGTATGGCGGCTTGATATATAGAAGAGACGAGAGGTATGTAGATTACTACGGACTAGGGTTAGTGTTGAGGAAAATAGAGTTGTGAAGGGACGCGCATTCAATGTGACCTGAAAGGAGTCGATGAATGAAAAGAAAATCGGTTGCATACCTGCGTTCTCCAAAGATGTTTGCTTTTTCACCTAGCAAGCTCACTAAACTCACTACCCTATCATCTGCGAGTAGATTGTTTGATTGTGGATGGAAAAATTAGACTGGGACGATGCTCTGCCTGATGCAATTGGCGCTTGTTGCAAAGAATACACGGCAGACTTACGAAACTTGCATGCTATCAGCATTCGCCGGTTCATCTTTCAATCACATTTTAGGAATGTTCAGATTCATGGGTTTTCGGACGCGTCAACAAAGGCCTACTGATGCTGTTTGTATGCAAGGTGTGAGAACGAATTCGGAAACGTCTCGGTCAATTTAATTGCTGGTAAATCCAAGGTTGCGCCCGAGAAAACTTTGTCACTGCCTAGGCTAGAATTGTGCGGAGCTCAAATGTTGGGCAAACTTTGGAGCAAGGTCAAAGCAGCATTCGAGTTTACTTTGAGCATATTTATTTTTGGGTAGATTCCAAGATTGTGTTGTGCTGGCTTGATGCGTCTACAAGTACTTCGGAAACTTTCGTCGCAAATCGAGTAAGCGACATACAATCGTTAAGTTTTTGTGTTTACTGGAGGCATGTAAGATCGGAGAATAATCCAGCGGATTTAATCTCAAGAGGATGCAACATCAAGGACTTACAACACTCATGTTGGTTTGCGGGGCCTGATTTCCTGAGAAAAGGATACAGTGAATGGCCAAACAACGCGAAGTTAGCTGAAGTCGACGTATGTGAACCGTTATTAGAACGAAAGAAACGAAAAAGCAATTTCCTATGCGAAGTTGCAGGAAAGGACTTCTCAGAAATCTTTTACAGACACAGTTCCTACGTTAAGACGCTTCGGATCGTAGCGTATATGCTAGAATTCATCACGGTTGCTAGAGTTAATAAATTCGCTGGAATAGAACTGTCCGGAGAAGACCTCAACAATGCATTGATTACAATTGTGTGGTATATCCAACAACAAAACTTCGCCAAGGAGATAGCAGAATTTAAGACAGGAAGATCTACGTCAAATCCAAAACTTGCGAAGTTGTGCCTGGTCTTGGACGAGACTGGAAAAAGGAGTATAGCCAGGCTAGGTGGTCGCATAGGCAATGCCGATATAGCGCTCGACTAAAAATTTCCTATGCTCTTGCCAAACGAGAATCCTTTCATCAAGAGTTACGTAAGATACGTGCATCATAGCAATTTTCACGCTGGTTCGCAGGCGTTGCTCAACTTTGTGAGGGATCGGTTTTGGATCATGAATGGAAGAATATTGGTTAGGCAGATCGTGCGCAACTGCGTCCATTGCAGAAGGTATAAGCCAAAACTATTGCAGCAAATTATGAGAAATTTATCCACCCGACCATTCTCTGTCCGCGGGGTAGATTTCAGTGGCCCGATACTGACGTCATGGAAGATTCGCGAGAAGCAACCCTATAAAACCTACACAGCAGTATTTGTCTGTTTCTCTTCAAAAGCTGTGCATTTGGAAGTTGTTTCTGATCTAACATCCGATGCATTTATAGCAGCACTTAAGCTTTTGATAGGGCGAAGAGGTTGTCCAACGAAAATCTATTGCGACAATGCGACTAATTTTGTAGGAGCTAGGACTAAATTAGCAGAATTTCGCAACAAATTTTTTATATCTCATAATAAAATATTTTAAGTTTCGCTTCAGAGAAGATGATGGAGTTCAAGTTCATCTCACCTCGAGCGCCTCACTTCGGAGAGCTCTGGGAAGTAGTTGTGAAGTCGGCAAAGAGACTTCTCTACAAGACCTTGGGTAGCGCGCTATTAACATTCGAGGAGCTGGCGACAGCACTAGTTGAAAGGAAAGGCATTTTAAATTCGAGACCAATCACTCGTGTCTTCAGATCCCAACGATATCAGTGCGCTAACTTCAGGGCACTTTCTTATTGGATCTGCGATCAATTCTTTCCAAGAACCAAATTTTCTGAACGACGAATTTTCCTATCTTAACAGATGATAACGTGTATCTGCAATCAAGCAACACTTTTGGAAGGGATGGTTAAGCGAGTACTGCAAAAATATCCAGGCTCGCTCCAAATGGTTCACAACTCAGCCGAACATCAAAGAAGGAAATCTGGTGATGGCCCACGAAGACAACTTAACCCCGTACAAGTGGGAAGTTTCTCAAGTAACTAAGGCCATCAAGGGAGGCTACGGGAAGGTACGATTAGTTGAACTGAAGACTAGTTCCGGAAGCTATCGGCGTCCTATAGCAAAGATCGCCCCAATACTAGAAGACGGTGATTGACGGTCTACAACCCATTAAGGCGGCCGGAATGTTTGCGCCAAATAACTATTGACTCACTGTACCATATTAAAAAACAGTACCATTTCCCCAATAGTATCAATTTCCCCAAGAGCACCAATTTCCCCAGAATTATATTCAACACACCTGCGATTGCTCCCATATAAAACGCATCCCAACCCTAATTTCCCATTCAATAAACAACCTTCATACTCGTTCGAACGAACCAACTCTCGCTACAATAAAGTTAAAATATTATAACGAAATTAAGCGCGTTTTATTTAGTGGCATTTTTCTATTTTCCTCATCAAAAGTTGTGACGGTTTTGATAGGGGGGCAGAATAAAAGTATCGTCCCAGGACATACTCGTACCTCGAAGATGGAGGAACACGATGGTATGAGGACCATACTTGAATGGCGTATTCTAGGATGGGCGAACAAAAGTAATATAGGGTTGGTGAATTCTTTGGACCACCGTTTTACAAAATCTAGTGCAGAGTCGGCTTTAAGGATTATCCCATCCATATGTAAACGGAAGTTGAGCTTCCTATCACAAAAATTGCATAGGTCGCGACGAGATTGAACGGAGGAGATAGGTTGGTTGTGGAGAAGGTAGATTCGGGTAGGACATTGGTGCCACTTAAGTGAAAAGGTGATGAATTGGCGTTTGGGCATATTAAGTTCCAAGCAATTTTTGAAGCACCAGAGCGAAAAACTATCAAGGCCTTATTAAGGAGGAAGGAGTTATTGGGAGAGGAAATGGTTTTGAAAAATTTTGATGTTGGCTGTCAATTATTGCCATTTACTGAATTCAATGTGGTTATCTTTTTGACAGATGTCATACAACCTTGGGCAATTGTTTACCACGCAAGAACGAATTTTTGTGATTCAATCGTATTACGAAATGGCCGATCTGTAAAAGTAACTTTTCGTAAAATTCATGATTTTTTTCGCTCAACATAATCGCCCTGGTGAGTCTGGAATACGTGCAGTGGTGAAGCCTTTTGAAGAAACTGGTTCGGTGTCAAACTCCATATCAGCATACTCGGCCAGTACGTACACGAGAAAACTTGACCGCTGTAAGCGAAAGTGTTCAAAACCAGCAAGGCACCGCAATTCGTCGCCGAAGTCAACAATTAGGCCCCGCTTATGACACTTAACGGCGAATGTTTTTCCAAAATTGAACGAATTTTGTTTGGACGATTTCTGGTTTCAACAGGATGGTGCTACTGCTCACACAAGCCATCAACCAATCAATTTATTGCTTACGAAATTTGAAGACCGCATTATTTCGGTTAGAGGACAAGTTGATTGGTCTCCAAAGTCATGCGATTTGACACCTTTAGACTTCTTCCTGTGAGGTTATTTGAAATGAAGGCCAATGCCAATAACACAGCGACAATTCAGGATCTCAAACTTAACATCCAATTGCGGCTATTGACCCGCTTATTCTTCAAAAAGTCATCGACCATTTTTGCCTTTGGATGGTCCCTTGCAATAGAAGCCGTGGTGGTCACATGAATGATGTTGTGTTCCATTTATAATTGCAATAGACCGAGCTTTATTAATCAGTAAAGTTCTACATTGATTTCACAATGTGTGTTTAATTTAATGAGAAGTTCCACACTAGCTGTTGGCTCACCCTTTATATGGATTCTGTCAAAAATCAAATACGAATGTGTTCCAAAATAGGCAAAGAAGGCAAAGACGGCTTGAAAGGTCATGATAACAATTTTGTTGGGAATTATCCGGATGGACTTTTTGCAGAAAAGAAACACGATTACAGATCCGTACTATAGTAAATTATTGGATCGATTTGATAAGAAATTGACGGAGATACGGCCCAATTTGGTAAAGAAAAAAGTGCGTTCCATCATGACAACGCACCAGCTGACTCATCCCGAATCGCCGTGACCAAAGGTTTTGAATTGGGGTACGAATGGCCGTACATTCCTGACCTGATTCTTTGCGATTTTTTTTTCTTCCCCAACATAATCATATTTTTTAAATGGTTAAAAAAAACTAGCAAGAACTTTGGAGAAAGTCCTAAAAGCAGATACGTGTAGGTACTTATTGATCCACCTCTTCAAGATCCATATATTTTCCACAATACTCACGTAAACTAACTTCAGGGATTTTGATACCATGTTCAGTACGCGACCCTATGGCTTGTGGAGTAGACTCGCGAACACGTATCAGACTCTCTATAGTGTGGAAGAGAGCTACGGTTGTCTGGGGTGGTTGTAGCTGTGTGGTGGATTGATGGTGAACCCTACCTCGTGATTATGAAAAACGAACCCAACTCCTTTCACGTACATATGTATATGTATATGGGTTGGGTTGCCAACCTGAATTTCTGGGTAATTAATAGCTGTGCTTCACTCTCTTATTGATTCTGAGTCATCCCAAACTCGGGACGATTATAGGTGTGCTCACTCTGTACTTCCTGTTTGATTTGAAGATATTAATTCTCGGTTTTTTTTTTTTGATGAAGTCGGATTGGAATTTGTTGCTAAGTTGATTGGAGCGTTTGTCTTTGGGTTTGGCCAACGGAGCTTCCGGAGCCTGAATGGTTCAAGGACGGGCTGCCTGATTATCTGCAACTTATTCATCTTTCTTTATCAGTTCGCGAAAATTCCTTAATTTTTAAAAATATGGTTTTTGCTACCCGAACTTCGGCATAAAGTCGACAGCGGTTGTTCCAGTTGGACCCAGCGGTGTAGTTAGCCTCGATGGAAGTCCAGAGGCTATTTGCTTAGCTGTACTGCCTTGCAAGCGTTTCCACTCTCTACCAGTTGGACGATGACAACATCCTGAAGGTTATCTATAACTCTTTCAAGATTTATTAATTTTTATTTTTGCTCAAATGACCACTTGTTAAAAGAAATAATAGTTTTTTTTTAGAGTTTTAATAAATAACCACCTCATCGTTGGTAAGGGGACAGTTATTTATATAGGTGAGAAATAAATTTGACTGTGGAATTATTTCTGGCTTTACTTAATTAAAGTACTGGCTATTTATACGATTTATAGGCGACACAAATTGCCTATCCTAAGTTTAAAGAACTTTAACTGTGTCATCGATTTTAGCCGATGCGGCAATTTGATTTGTATATTCAGTGGTTCTAATGCCGACTGCAGCCCAACTTCTGAGACATCAATGTACTGGAGTTTCTTTATTTCGGATGTGATTCATAAACACCATACACAAAAAGAGTATTTTAACAAGTAATATTCCTGAGAGTATCGCGGACAAAATCTGAAGATTTTACGAAAGTCAAAGTCAGGTTAGGTTAGGTTAGGTTAGAGTGTTTGTTGGAAAAACCAACTCACTTAAGCCTATTTGCCCATTGTGATACCACGAGCATCTGTGATCCTCCTACTTTTGGAACCAATTTGAATTTCTGACGAAGCGTAGTAAACTGTTAACGTCTGTATCGCTTAAGTCATTGCAGAAAAAAGCTAGTAAGTGGAGTTTACTTTTTTGGGAGGCAGGTGTGTATGTACAGAGCATGTGGTGGATAGTCCCCTCCTCACCCACCCAGCCTCTCCAAGTTTTCGTGCATGCTTTTATAGACAAGTCCAGTGATGACACCTATGATAGCGCTGCGATGTTTATTATTTTGAAAGATTAAACTCTTAGAGCGATTCAAATCCAGCTTTGCCCAGATTTTTTTTGGTCCGTCTGAAGTATTGGCGATCGAGTTCAATAAAATTATGAATGGTAATCGATTTCCTAATCAGTTAAGAGGGGGTTTTCTTGTTCTACTCTAGAAAGGCAAAAGCGATACGAGACATTGCAACAACAACCGATCGCTGACACTAGCCTCCCGTATTATAAACTAAGAAATAAGAACCAGGCAGCACTCACATCCCCGAATTGGGTTACTTACATACGAGTAAATATAGCCGGGGTCTTGTCTTAGAGGTTTCTACAACGGAACTGGTCTCCTGGTTGCTGGTCGTAACGGCGGAGTAGCTTCGTTACTACGTAAAAAAGAACTAGTCATTTACAACAAGACTACAACCCGAAACGTCCACGGACTGCGAATTTAGAGTACACACCTGAATGGTACGTACAATGGATACCACTGGTAGTGGCAAAAAAAACTTGAATCTGTACTCATGCAGACAGATATTACCGCGTTACCATGGAAAGAACCAGATATGCAAAAATGAAAAAAATTAAAAAACTTCAGTTGTTACAAATGACTGCATTATCGTCCTAGGAAATTGGAAATTGAGCTACGCTAGCTGTGATTCTCGTCAAAGCAACATTCCAAAACACCATAATATTTGCACACGCCCTTACCAGGCTGAAAACTCTATCAAAGAAGAGTTCTATGACCTACTGGACGGAGATTATTTTCCAGAGGGAGCTTGTCCGCGATATGATGTCAAAATCAGACTCGGGGACTTCAATGCTAAAATCGATAGAGAAAAATCTTCCGCGGGTTAGTTGGAAAGCACGGCCTACTCGACATGATTTTGCTGCAGCTTGTTACAAGACAACGAATTCAGACAGCACCTTGCACGTCCTAATGCGAGACATACATGCACATCCAGCACTCTGAATGTCAACGTCAGCCTTGACCACTTCTTTATTACAGCCTAATTCAGAGCTCGAGAATCTTACGCGAAGATTAGAAGCTTTAGCACGGCTGGTGTAGCCAGAATTTACAGAGTGCATTTACAAACTACAAACACCAACAAAGTATTGAACCAGTATCGAAACATCCTAAAAGAAGTTGCCGAAACCACCGAAAATGAGCTTTTGGTATTTTAGAAAAAAAGGTGACAGAAAATGCACAACTACAAGCGTTGCAGCGGAAAACATGAACTGCGTGTAATGAGTATTGGGGCAGGGAGAATGAGTATTGAGAAGGGAGTAAAAAAACGGAATACCCAGCTTCCCAGCTCAGGGATATCGAAGAGTTCAGCGATAAGAACAATATCCGGAAGTTTTTTAGGAAAATTTCCCAGCTCAGAGATATCGAAATTTTTGAAGCAAACTAAGATATTCGAAACAGTGAAGGAAATCTGGTTACCGAAGAAGGAATTTAAGCAGCTGTTTAATGAGCATCAGGTAGAGTGATTGGGCAAGACGAGAGCCTGCTTCTAGATTTTCACCACGAATCCGCACGTTTACACGTGGATCCTTTTGTGACTGATGATGATGATGTTATAATACTCGTAGATATTGTAATACTCGTACTTTCATTTCTGCGTTTCTGATCCTATCCTTTGGATAAACCGCGGTAATATCTGTCCTAAATTGCTCTAGGATATGTTTAAGCTTATGAGTAGCACCTGTGGTGCAAAACGTGGGTACGTTTTAAGTGCATATTCTAAAGTCATAGTCCACAGACGTTCCGGATCCTGAACTTTAAAAAAAAGTCCGTTTGTATACGTGGCTAGTGTCTCTCTTATAGCTATGTATTTTTACATGGTAGGCAAAAATATCCTGATAATAGAGCCCCAATCCGCGGAAAACCCTTAGAAGAAGGGTTTTTGTTGAAAACGATTTCCGTAATCCACTTCGGGGATGTTTCATACATAAATGCTGTCATAGGCAAATTAGAGCTTGCTCGGTATTACCCCTTTCGGGTCGTATTTTAAGTTTCTAACTGTCTAGGGTTTGAATATGTGAAGTACGAGTAGTCCAGGTAAAACGTTATTTTGCAAAAATTTCATGCACCTTCCTACTGTTAGTTTCCTTTATACATATATTCCCATAGGTTTCAATCCACCAGCTCAGAGAGCTTAATCTGTGTCTCTGTCGGGAAGACCTTTTTTTCCATAAGTGTAACTTGCAGCTAGTCCCCCGACTACCGATAAGAAGGTAAACGATGGTACAGGGGATGGGTTGGTTGATTTCTGGTACTATGTAAATATTTGTGCCCTTCGCGTCTAAGTGGAGATCCATTTTTCCCTGGCCTAACGTTAAAACCATCTCTTCTTACACTGTGGTGGGATATGATCCTATTTTTGGAAAGATCGACCATTTTTGTAAGGCTCACGTACAGCGAGCAACTGACTAAAGAAACTAGTTTTCTTTATTAAGTGCGATATAAAATAAATTAGAAAACATTAAGTTTTAAAGACAATAGTACTAGTGCACTCCTACACCTTTTAGCTCCAATTATCCTACTATGCACGCTAATCATTCTAATTTGGTTTTATTATAATTGCAGTCCTATTGCCTTTTAGTCTTACTTATGTACAACACTAGTTTTACGAGTATTGAAATTTATGCGCCGTCCATTAAGAGATCTATTGTTTGCCCATGTATCCCCTACATCTTGTGTGATCACCCTAAGTGGTTACTTTCTTTTTCATCATCCATTTTTTTTTTCTACCTCTCTTGTTCTATTTCCGCTAATAAAGGTCTCTTATATTTTACAAATCTTTTCAGCTCGACAAATAAGGAAACTCGATTGTCCAAAAACGCAAAAACATTTGGTCCTAATGAGCCGGATTAATCGAGTTTACCGAATATTCGTGCGGGTAAAACGCGTAGCTTAAAAAAAAAAATCTAAATTAGTCGAGCGGTAATCAAGTGGGGCTCCGCAGTCCGAACATTCAGTTGCTACCAACAGTGCAAGCCATTTGTGTCGTCATCACGCAATCATATACGAGTATATTCACGTACATACAAAGCGCACTTGTTCATCTCCCATGAAAGACGCACTTGTCAATCTCATGTGACAGCAAACTGTGCAATTGTTAACAGCTTTGTATTTACATATGTACGTACAAATGCAAGGCAGTCGGTACTGCTCTCGCTGGTGCCGTTGGTTGTAAGAAGTTTGTTTGCTGGCGTTCATGCGTACGTAGTTTACACTCGATTTCGGTTGACAATTAATATAAACAAAACGTTTTTATGAAAACGAAACTGCAGTCGTGCGGTAGTTCTGCATCGCGATACGCCACGTCCTGTTAAAGTGTGAAGCAATCCAATAAAAACATAATTATGGAAGCTTTAAAGCGAAAACGCGCAGCTATCAAAGGCCAGGTAACGCGGATCGTTACCTTTAGTCAGTCACCGGGTGCTCCACTGGCCGAAAGCAAGTTGCGGCAACCAAAAGTAGAGCAATATATGCAAGATTTCGAGCAATTGCAAAGTGAAATTGAAATCGATGATAGTGTTCAATTAGATGAAGAAACGCAATACCGTTCTGATTTTGAAGCTATGTTTTATAGTGCCCATGCGAAATTGTCGGAAGTAATACAAAATCATAGCGCGGGTGATTCGCAGTATGAGAAAGGCAGTGAGCTCCGTGAAGCCATTAGATGTCTCGTCGAAAATCAATCCTCGTTAAATGAAGTGGTACAAGGCCTTGCTGATCGGTCGCGACGGCCAATATGCGTAACAAATCAGGAAAGGCCATCGGGTCTCGCTGCTGTGACTTTACCAGAGTTTTCCGGAAAATTCGACTAATGGGTTAGATTTCGCGATCTGTTTACGGCACTCGTGATATCCAAAAAATCGGTTGCGGGTATCGAAAAGTTAGAATTTCTCTATACGCGTTTGCGAGGAGATGCGTTTTCAATCATTAGCCATCTTCCCCATAGCAACGGCAACTTCGACGTGGCCTGGGGCTTGTTAAAAGGTCAAGAGTGGTTCTTTACTCGAAATTAAGCGGTTGTTTAGTATCACGATCGAGAACATGAACGCTCTTCGCGCTCTAAAGCTCCCAGTCGATTCGTGGGACGTGTTGTTGGTCTATCTTCTTACGCGTAAGTTAGATGCAGAAAATAAGATATTGTGGTTTCGTGCAAGTAAAGGCAAAAGTGAGCAATCTTATTCGGATTTTACTAAGTTCGTAAAGGAGCGAATCAATGAGCTCGAAAGCTTAAACCTCTTCAATTCGCAAACCGGGCGTAATCTGATATATACGAATAAGCTCAAGGATACAGGACGACGCGTTTTAAGTTTGACAATCCCACCGTGTCCGAAGTGCAAACAAAAACACATTCTTTACCAGTGCGTACAATTTCGGGGTCTGGCGGTGTCTGCTCGATATGAGTTCGTGAAAGTAAACGGAATTTGCTGTAATTGTCTACGGTCGAAACATACATTGGCGGAGTGCAAATTTTCCAATTGCAAGACGTGTGGCTCGAAACACAACACTATGCTTCATTTAGACTAAATTCCCCCACCATTTGTGCCTATGTAGGCCAGCATAACCAATCGAATGGTGTCGTAACAGCAGCTTCAGTGCGCGCAGTCCTTTCTTGTCGCGAATGTTTAACGATGTTGCCAACGGTAAAGGTTATGATCCAGGATGGTAATGGTGAGCTCCAGCCGTGCAGAGCTCTGCTTGATTCTGGATCGCAAGGTACCTTAATTTCGGAGTCGTGTGTGCAGCGTCTAGGCTTAAAACGTGTTCATGCCAAGATCCCAATAGTAGGCTTTTGTCAGGTTGAAAGTACTCAAGGCACACGAGGTCAAGTCAAGCTTGTGGTGTCTTCAACTTTGAATCCGAATTCCGCCGTGTCACTTCATGCCTTCATTCTCGCGACCTTAATAAATGATCTCTCCGGTTTTGAGATTCCAAGTGACAATTTAACGTTTTTCCGCAATCTATCATTAGCCGACCCCCAGTGCTACCGCCCAAATAAAATCGATGTTTCAATTGGCGCGGACGTGTTTTTTGATATTGATGAAGGAAGAATCGCGCATCCCTCGGGTTCGCCGGTTGCCCGGAATACCATCTTCGGCTGGGTGGTAGCGGGAAATATTTCTTGGAGACAAGATGCTGCCGTAAGTGTTTATCATTCCACCGTTGATCTAGACGTGCTCTTAAGACGGTTTTTTGAACCTGAAGATTTGGCGGATGGTAAGTGCAGCTATTGAAATTTGTTTCTATCCACTATGTCGATCGTGATGGTAGGTACGTAGTTAGTCTACCTTTCAACAAAACGCCGGTGGAGTTCGGAGACTCCCGCGGTGCTGTTTTAAAACTACTACATGCTATGGAGAGGCGATTCTCAAAGGACGGCTGGGCCATATAGCAATCGTGCCTCTTAGCGATCTCGAGCGCCCATCGTTCTACTTACCTCATCACGCGGTGCTGAAGCCAACCAGCGCAACGACAAAGCTGCGGGTCGTCTTCAACGCGTCGTCTAAATCTACTAACGGTTTACCGCTTAACGATTACTTGCGTGTAGGTCCTATACAAAATGATCTTTGGCAACTCGGGTCCTCAAACAAATCGGCGTCAACAATATGTTTCAAAGCCCACGTGCTTCGAATAGAGTTATAAACGATTTTTACGTGGACGATTTTATGTCAACTTTCGATAACATTAGTGAAGCGGTCGATGTAAAAAATGAATTAATAAACGTCCTGGCAGATGCCGGTATGGATCTCCGTAAGTGGTCTTCCAACTCGCCGTAGTTCTTAAGCACCATTTCTCTTGAGCATCGAGAAGTAGCAACCGAGTTGTCCATTGGGGAAACAGGAATCAAAACTTTGGGTCTGCTGTGGAACACGAAACACGACTGTTTCAAATTTGCCTCCGGCTATAGGTCCGCATATTACTAAGAGGGAGGTGCTATCGGATATAGCCCGAATTTTCGATCCGTTAGGATGGCTCGCACCTGCCCTTGTTGGGATGAAGATCTTCATGAAGCGTCTGTGGGTCCAGGAGTTGGTTGGGACTTTATTGCTTATCAAGCTGCTAAGCAAGGTAAAGGAAGCCCTTGCCATTCACTATCTTGAGTGTTTTGCCTAAACGGACTCCACAACGGTCTTACACTGGATTAAAGGACATCCCCGTGCACAAAATGTCTTCGCCGATAATCGAATTTCTCAAATCGTCGCTCCTTTCCCGGTATCTATATGGCACCACGTCCGCTCAGCTGAGAATCCTGCTGACTGTGCCACTCGTGGCCTGATGTCAAAACATTTAGCGAAGTTAGACTTGTGGTGGAATGGTCCAGACTTTCTTTGCGACCTGGAGATAACGTTTTCTGAACTGCCCAACGCCAAGGATGCATCTGTCGAAGAAGATATCGCTTGTTTAGTTGCTGCAGTGGAACCGACTGAATGGAATACTCGTATCTTCGAAAGATTTTCGAACCTCAGTCGACTCTTTCGGGTCATTACTCGCTGCATCCGATTAGCCCGAAACCGATCAAACCCTCCGGGCTGTGTCCAAACGAACTTCTTGGCGCCTGAACACGTACGAATTGCTAAACTCGCCTTAGTCAAGATCTCGCAGAAATATAGGTTCCAGGATGAGATTACTTCGCTATTGCAAGGACAAACCGTTTCAAGAAAAAGCAAGTATTCTTCCATGCACCCCTTCATCGATCAGGAGGGTGTACTGCGTGTGGGGGGTTGACTCGCAAACGCAAGCATACCATTCGAGCAAAAGTATCCCATCATTTTACACAAGGATCATCGTCTTATCGTAAAGGATTGCCACGTCAACAACTTGCACGCCGGAATGCGACAGATGACGTATCTGCTCTCTCTTAATTACTTTGTCACCGGAATCCATCACGTCATTAAACGGTGCATTCATCAGTGCACAACCTGTGTGAGGCAACGAGCAGTTCCCTACCAGCAGCAAATGGGAAGCTTGCCGAAACAGAGATTGGAGCCAGGGGTAACATTTGGCAATACCGGCGTCGATTTCGAGGGGCCGTTCTTAGCCCGATCATGGAAGGGACGAGGGTCTAAGCAGCATAAGGTCTATGTTTCGGCATTTGTCTACATGACCACGAAGGCCCTGCACCTGGAACTCGTTACGGATCTTTCTTCGTTTCTCGGCGTGGTAAGTGCCACTCTAGTGACAACGGCACCAACTTTGTTGGCGCAAATCAACAGCTACGAGATTGGGCAAATCTAATATACTCAGCGAATTTTCAAGAGGATATTGTCGATGAGCTTACATCTAAAGGAATCAGTTGGCATTTTTCACAGCCCCATGCACCGCATTTCGGTGGTGTGGGAAGCTGGGGTCACTAAGTTTCATCTAAGAAGAGTCTTGGGCCAGACGTCTCTAACGTACGAAGAATTTTCGACCGTGTTGTGCCAAATTGAAGCATGCGCTAACTCCGGACCAATGTGTGTGCGATTCGAAGGGGACGTGGATCCGATAACGCCGGCCCACTTTCTCATTGCACGACCATTGGCTACTGTGCCAGATCCAAGTATCCTAACTCCGGAAGCATCACAACGACTTGTCTGAGAATTCTGGCAAAGGTGGTCCCAAGACAACCTGTCTCAGCTTCGAAATGGTTGGAAAGGTCAAAAAACATTCAACTCAACGATGTCGTCGTCTTAATGGACGAAAATCAACCGCCATGTCGATGGCTCATCGGTAAAATAATCAAAACGTACCCCGGACGTAATGGGCTGACTCGCGTTGTATCTGTCATCATTGTCAAAGGAGAGTTCAAACGTCCTGTTACCAACGATTCAAGTTGAAAGGAACTTCCAACGGTGGGAATATGTTTGCCCATGTATCCCCTACATCTTGTGTGATCACCCTAAGTGGTTACTTTCTTTTTCATCATCCATTTTTTTGTTCTATCTCTCTTGTTCTATTTCCGCTAATAAAAATCTCTTCTTGTATAATCCTTAATCAGAACAACACGTTTTTTATTTCTATCGGAACGATAGTTTTTATTTTACAAATCTTTTCAGCTCGACAAATAAGGAAACTCGATTGTCCAACAACGCAAAAACATCTATTGATACCCTGTCGAATTATTTTTCAAGATCAATGAAGCTGATCTCCATCTGTAAGCTTTGAATTATATCATAGTTATACGAGTACATTGCGCCTATAAGGCCCCATTATCTACTTTTCAGGCAAATTTTTCCAAAATGGATTCTTTGATCGGATGGTTTCCGATCAGATGTTGTAAAGGAGGCTTTTTTTAGGTTAGGCTTTTAAACTGGTAACACTATTTCCACAGTTTGTCAAGTTGACAGTTGAAAGTTCATTTGTGATTAGTACATTTTGCCACACGATGAATAGATTAACGCCAGAACAACACGTGCAAATTTTGCAAACTTATTTTGAAAATCGCCAAACTTACCGTGCACTACGTCCATATTACGATCGACATAATCGTCCATCTGCGCAAGTTATTCGGAACACGATAAAACGTTTTCACGCCACGTACACTCTAGTGGATAATACGCATCCCCAAAGACGACAAATATGAAACAGTGCGAACAGAAGAAGTTATTGGCGTTGTGGAGCGCAATTTTGAAGAGAATCCGAATGAGCCGATTCCCCAACATGCACAACAATTGAAGGTATACCCATCCATTTTGTGGACTACGGAAAGATTGGCTTAAAAGCTTATAACATCTAGCTTGTGCAAGAGTTGAAACGGCGTGACGCGTATAGCGTCATAGGTTCGGTGAATGGGCCGAAAACATGATTCAGCAGGATCCTCATTTTCAACGCAAAATCTTGTTGTCCGATGAGGCCCATTTTTGGATAAATGGATATATAAACAAGCAAAATTGCCGAATTTGTAGTGGAGAAAACCCAGAAGCCTTTGTCGAGACGCCCTTACAACTATTAAAACTCACTGTTTGGTGTGCTTTATGGGCTCGTGGAATCATCGGCCCATATTTCTTTAAGGACGATGCCTGCTGGAATGTTACCGTCAACGGAGAGCGCTATAGAAACATGATTTCTGACTTCTTCGTTCCGCACTTGAATGGCATTGACGTGACAGAGCTTTGCTTTCAATAAGATGGCGCAATATGCCACACGGCGCGCGACACCATCAATTTATTGGGGGGAAACATTTGCTGAGCGCATAATTTCGCGTAATGGACCTGTGAACTGACCTCCACGATCCTGCGATCTCACATCTTTGGATGTATGTGAAGTCACTAGTCAATGCCGATAAATCAGAAACATTGGACGATATGGAAGTCAACATTCGCCGTGTTATTGCTGATATACGGCCCCAGTTCCTCGATAAAGTTGTCGAAAATTGGACTTCAGGATTGCGCTTCATTTAAACTAGCTGTGGCGCACATACATATGCCCGATATTATATTTAAACACTAATGGCATAAAATTGTCTATTAAATAAAGCTAATACTATAGAAATTAACATTAAATTCAAGTGTTTTATTTCATATTGAATTTGTATCCCTAAACAAAAAACACCCTTTACTTCTGTTCCAGATTGTCTACCAAGTAATCGTAGAAAGATATACGCTACAGCAACGTTTGCAATTCTTTCAAATTATTTTGTTTTACCGATATTCGCGATCACTCTGAACGTCTAATTTTCGCTGATTGATCTTTATTGAAAATGGATCCGTCTACACTACTTTCCTGACTCAGTTTCTGGCCGAAATCATTCCGGGGCATATAAAAATAGTAAATCTGTTTTTGCCCGAGGCTTTTGGTCGCTTAGCTTAGATTTTCATGGTATAATTGGATGAAAGGGACCGGTTATTTGAAAGTGACGAATTCATCTGAAAATCCTTATCGATCTCAGTAACAAATATACTGGAGGAGCTCCTATAAAGGTCCGCCACCTGACGGTTAGCGCCTCTGTAAATTCACTCACCATATAGCCTTCATATAAAACTCAGTAGCGCCAGTTTTAAGGGTAAGTCTTCTCTCAGTGGTACTACAGTAGACCTTTAACTGGACTAACCTAACTTAGGCTAAGTCTTCATTAAATCTCTATTAGGGTGACATTCGGGGAGGTAACGTTTATTCCAACTTGGTTGTGTCCTCGTAGTAAGAGTAAGAGTAATGAGGATAGATTAGTATTGCTCTGGCTTACCATAGAGGTTAAGGAAGTCAAGTTCGGCTGAAGGAAACCACTTTCTGGTAGCTACTAGAGGCAGATAAACCAGGCGCAATTGCAGGAAGCTGTGTATTTCAAGGTTGACGCCTGTCAGTCCCTACCCAATCATAAATAATAGAAATATACTTACGTACTTGCGTTTGTCTTAATTTATGATTATTGCTCCTCTATCAATTTCCTCAAGATTACAAACGAATTACATTTCTCCATACTTTCGATAAAAGTCGATAGAAAACAAAGAACACAATTCGCGTCTCGGATGTAGTGTTATTTAGTACACCTGATGTGTGCTTGCTTTGAGATACGAAATGAATGCTCCATATACAGACCTTGCGGCAACTTATACAACCAGCTATATGTCTTAATTGTACTCCTTAGTACCATATCATCATTAAAAACATTCTTAATTCTGCTATTGAACGCAATCTACTATCAAACATATGTACATGCATATGAATATCCGTAGATGACGATTGCTAATTATTCTCATGAATATTGATATTTAGACACATTTGAACCGTTAAGGCGGCATGTGCACGTGCCTAGAATGGTTAAAAACTTAAATTTCTAATGACATTGGCAACGTCAACTTCTTACATTGAAACAGTCTTAATCTCTAGAATTTTTCGAAAAGTTTCGATGAAAATTGGATTTATAACGTCAAGAGACCACTAACATCACCATCGATCACTTGCAACTTTTTTTTTGGAAAAAAGAACGTATTACAGCGGAAAAAACCCATTTGCGCGGTATTCTACTTCATAAGAAAATGAAATTGCTTCTTTCTTATGCAATTAGATGACGCATGCAATGTGGGCCATTGAAATCAACCCCAATCCTATTATTAAGGCACGCACCCTTTCTTCAACTGCAATAAACGAATCCCAATAGACAAGCAGAAGTGAAGCTCAACGTTGAGCCTATCAAGAGAAATCGATTACGATTATTTAAAAATAGGAACCAATGTTACACTTGTGGGTCTTTTTTTTTTACCATGAAAACCAGTTCCCTTGATAGATTCGAAATTCCCTCTATGGTAGACACGATATAAAAAAAAATTGTTAAAAAATCTATTTAAAACACTTGAACCTCGGCAATTACCATACGAGGTAAACAAACGAAACTCGCTTATCAAATCGCTAATCACAATCACTTAGTTACTTGTAGCTCTCCGTTTCCAGGGCTCTCAGACGCCTTATCAGCTGCCCCAATTAAATAATATCAACGTAACGTGTTGCGTCGGGGCTATATAAACACAATCTATTCACATGCCATATTCCTGAATCTCATACTATTTAACGCGCGATAAGGTTTTTGATAGGTGCGCGTAATTAATACTCACGCGTCCTCCAATGTCAATTTGAGGTGCATTTTAATCCCATTAGCCGGTTTTAAAAATTTTGTACGGGTATGTCATTAACCTTTAATAGAGTGCGACATCTAATATATGTATGTGGATATTACACAAGTAACTATATATGTTTTTGGATACAGCGACAAGTTTATGGCAAGACCTTGCCAAAGCCAGCCCAGAGCTCTAGGGGATGGTTAAAGCTAACTAAGAATAAGTTACTACCACCACCAGCTGTTAGCTACTGCTAGGTTGTGGTAGAAGTTTTCAAAGAGAAAAGCTCTCTGACCAGAGCGAAGTTTCTTCGTTTGCTAGTGCCTGGGAGTCAGTTAGTTCTTAGTGTGCTAACAACACTTGAGAACGTGTCAGTCTGTCTACTCCACTTGAAATTGTTGGATACTTACGTTTGGTGTGGTGCTAACTTATTCGGTGTAACTCATTCGAACTCGTAAATCTTAAATTGTTCACACAAATTTTAATTAACTGATACTTGCGGTACTCGAAGCATTGCGGGAAGATATCTATAAAAGTATCTGTGGTCATTCAAAGTTTGGCCAATTTATTATCTTTTTGTGGTTTAAGTTAACGACATCCGAGAGTTTTGTTGCGATTTGTGTGTGTAGATACTTTTATCCGTGATCATGATCGCGAAAAATATTCCAAGGCGGCAGGCAATTCCGATTTTATACACAAGAGGAACACACTATGACATCGGTTTCGATATGGTGAGTTTGTCAAATTTTTTTGTTTTGAATTTAGATTGTTTATCTTTTATCTCCCAGTGTGACTTGGTTCGCATTTACAGAATGAAAGTATGTATCTACAAAATTACGTTAAAAGATAGGTGCAGCTAGTGGGGGAGAAACGAGCTTATCTACATAGAGTAAATTTTACATAAGTTTTGAATAGTTTACAATGTTGAATTGAGTTATTTGAATATTGAATTTTATGACGGCATTAAAGGTTTTCTTGGGGAAATCTGATGATTAGCTGGGTTCTGGGGTCATTACAATTTTTGTCCTTGATTTTCTACGTGGGGACGATTGATCAATAAAGCGGGGAGGAATACATTTGTCGTAAGCGTGATTCCACATATCTTTATTGCCTTCAATTAATTTGTGTTATGAGGTAAACACCAGTTTATAATTTGAGCTATAAATCAATTTTTTATTAATTAACCACAGTCGGTGATCTCCTGAAAAGTCAACTTGTAAACCAGCCTGCTTAATCCAATTCAACATGCAGATTAGATTAGATTAAGCGGGGTGTACTTTTATCACTGCGGCCAGATTAGGCCTATGGTATTGGGATCTCCTCAAGTTAGAGTTCACCCATGATGCCTGAAATTTTAATAAGCTTGGCTATATCTTTGAGTCTAGGCTTATCTAGAAGACGTGAAGACATGAAAACGTGCTATGCTTAAGCGGTTAAAGTGGCAAAGGATATGCTCTGTTGTTTCTACGTCCTGTGCTGTGTTGTGCTATTCCCATAATCACAAGGTGTTGTTTGACTATGAAGTGACCCATTAGGAATCGGATTACTGCGTGTAGTTGGCCCCTAAAATGCTGTAGTAGTTGTTTTGTTCTTTTGAGGGAATGGTCGCGGTAACAAGAATGTTGAGGCCGAACCTTTTCTGACCAATTCGTCTATTCTTTGATTACCATCATAACCACTCTGACCTATCACCCAGAATAAATAGGTTCAATGGTGTTGGCTTATGTTTTGATAAGTATAATGCAGTCCCAGACAAATTTTGAGGTTTGAGGGCCGCTTTGCTATCAGAGAGAATATAAATGTTCTTGAGTTCTTAGGTTCTCCCTAATGCAGAGCTCCATTTTTTATAATTTGCGCGCGCTCAAGATATTTAAGTCCCTTAAAATGCTTTCGCAGCGCGGGCGAAAGAAAATCAGATGGAAAGAGAGGTACCGGTAAACGTTGGTTTTAAATGTTTGAAGGTTATAATGACTGGGAAATAAAGAGCTAGGCAGGGCATTCCATAAGCAATTTGTACGGCTTAAGAACGAATCACGATATTTTTGAGTACGTCCGAAAGTGGGCTTGAGTTTGAAAGGGCGGAATGCTACTGGCGATTTCTACTGAACACTGGTGGTGGCAATAGCTATAAAATAAAGTGAGACACGAGACATTACGTCGGTGTTCGGGGGTGTCCATTGTTTGAGTGATATTACTATCACCTATGACCTTTATCGCACGGTTTCGAATCTTATCTAGCAGGTGGAAATATGTTTTGGGCGCACCCGGCCAGATGTGGGAATTATACTCCAATTTCGGACGGATAAACGCCTTATATATTGAGGAGTGAAGTATTCTTACATCGCTTGAGGAAACCCAGACATTTCGCAGCATGTTTGACGACACCGAATATGTGGTCATTCCAAAGTAAGTTGTCATTGACACACATACGGAGAATGGAAAGTTTTTCGGTTTCGACGATGTAAGTGCCATTCATGGATAATAGCTGGGTATTTAGATTTCGCTTTAACGACAGCAGACAGCATTGTGTTTTGGAAGCATTAAATTCCACTCTGTTGATAGTTCCCCAATTGATTATGCTGCTAATATCGAAATTAAAAGAGCTTAATATACACTGGCGTTCCCGTTCTATAGCCAAAGAGCAGGGACGTTAGTTCGGAAACGAATATGAAAAGCAGATGGTACTGTCATCAGCAAATGAATATTTTGGATTAGAAGTAGCAGACAAGAGATGGTTGATGAAAATTAAAAAGAGTCTCGGAGACAGAACGGAGGGCTGGGGCACACCAGCATTTATTTTGTGAATATCTAACGTGAAACCATCCAAGGCCACTTGGATTGAACGTTCTGAAAGGTAATTTATAATCTATTGAAGGGAGTCGTCGATCCCAAAAGCATACATTTTCGACAAAAGAGCCTGATCCCAAACTCTGTCAAATGCTTTAGAAATATCAAGTGCAACTATCTTGCTTTTGCCAGATTGATGTACGTTTTGGTTCCACTTTTCGGTGGCACATAGCATCAGATCACTAGTGAACCTGTTTCTACGAAAACCGTACTACCCGGTTATTAAGAAGTTTTCGTGTTTCGAGATATTTCATGAGCTGACGGTTTATTGGCGTTTCCATAACCTTAGAAAGAAGGGACGTAAGTGCAATGGGTCTGTAGGAGGAGAGAGAGGAAGATTCGCCTGTTTTAGAGACGAGCTGGACAAATGTTGTTTTTCATCTGCTCGCGAAGACTCCTAAAGAGTAAGATTGATGGAAAAGCGAGCGAGGAAAACACCTCTTCATAAGGAGGGGAGATATACCATCTGGACCAGCGGATTTGTGAATGTTAAAATCTTTACGAACTCTTCCTATTACACGAGTGCGAAAGTGGATTTGTCCCATAGAAGTGTAGACAGAGACAAAGCAGAATCTAAGAGGGTTGTGCTGGCCGCAAAGTATGCAGCAAGCAGATTGGCCTTGTCCAAAGAGCTGACAGCTGGAATGTCATTGCGAATGAGCGTTGGGTTGGAGGATGAGGCAGAATTTCTAATGTTTTTGTCGAGCGACCAAACATTTTTACTACCTTTGGGATATTGTAGTATTTTTTGCCACAGTTTCTACTCGTATTGGAATTTTACACGCTTAAGAAAGACGTTGCAGTCATTCCTGGCTAGTTTGAACTTTTTTCGGTTTTTCTTCTTTGGGTTGGTCTTGAAGGACCGAAAAAACATTTCTCTAACCCTGACAGCCTCTTTGCACCTCGAGTCGTGCTACGCCTTTTCTTTTGGTTTGATACTCTTTATCCGATGAGGAATAAAGTTTGTCATTCCAAAGAGAATTGCGTCTGTGATCATATCAGCAGCGGCATCCACGTCATTATCGAGGAAACATAACGACCAATTAAAATTCGTAAATATGCTGTTAAGTCCGCACCATTTGGTTTTCTCGTACTGCCATATGACTCTTTTAGGAATCTTTTATCTAACTGTGTGCTCGGTGTACGAGAAATTAGCTGATATGACACATTGGTCCGACGAGCCTAGAGGAGAGAAAGAAGCACATCAACGATGTACTTATCGAGGTGAGAAGTTAAAAACAAGTCCAGGGTGTCGGCGGTGTGACTATCAACGCCTGGTATTCGTGTGGGCTCATTTACAAGCTGCGTTAAATAGTTTTCTGCAGCGAAGATCTCAACACACCGTCCTTTGGGTGTTGTCTGTCCAGAATGTCGAAGCCACCCAGAATTGTGTATATTGAAATCGTCCGTAATAACGATTTCAATATGAGGATATAGGGATACAATTTGTTGAATGGAGTCAGACAGCACATCAAATTCGTTAAAAGTCGAATTGCTGTCCAGTTTGGGACTTCTGTAAATAAAGCAGTAGTGGCTAATTTGCTTACGGAGATGTCACGTTGAAATACAGAGATGCTACTATCCATACCTGCGTACAGTGAGGTATTGGTAGTTTATCCGTATATGTCTGCTCCAACTCCTTTTTCTGTTTTGGATCCGTCGGTGTACCTACACCAGTCAAGTTTTAGAAAGGGGTTCATTCTGTTCCCAGTTCTGTCTATTAGGGAATGTTTTTTTTTTTGTTGCTCCAAAGGATGTGTTATCGTCATATGTACGATTCGTTAGGCTGATTGTTCGATTCCAGGAAAACTAAATCACACGCTACACACTTCAACCACTCTCCCCTGCTTCGTAGGGCTGTTAGGCAATCTATGCTATTCTATGTTTGCTGCATCTGCACGTCTTATTTTTTCGATCCTTCTCCTACGCAGGGTCATTTATTCTCCATCCCAGTAAGCGTTGGCAATGGAATATTCCATGCTCTGTGTTTTCCTCCTGATTTGGGCAGTCTGGGTAAAAAAGTGAGCTATCGTACCCAACGCGGTGTAGATAGTCTCGGTACCCACCGTGGCTACATAGGAACTGCGTAAGATGGTAGTTACAGTTTCTATGCCTTCAGTTTATACAAATGTCTACGGATTGGATCAACTTGTAGGGTCATCTACCCTTCATAGTAGTATTCCACCGAGCTTGACACCTGGTCATTGAAGGCGTTCCTTCATCTTAAGAGAAGATAAGTTGTCGGATTTTTGACGGCTGTGCGACGGTGATATATGATAGTCTCTGGCCAAACGTGATGTAAGGTAGGCTTTGAGTTTCCGATTCCACTACGAAAGATTTCCTTTTTTGGTATCATTTTCCAGTATACCAGGCTGTTGTTGGCGGATGTAGCCTTGACTTCTTCAATGCGTCCGCGTAAGTGGGGAAAGCTCAAGATTTCTTGCCATTGTCTGTCATTTACACCCAAATAAATTCTGTTTCTCTTCTCTCAAGTCTTACACCTTCCGTACTTCTTGGATTGCGGTAATATTTGCTTCATAGCAGCCTAGCTTTTCCGCTCACTGTTCGGCTATTAAAGGTTCAAACTAACCATAAGCATAGAACGTCTTTGTCCTTTTTGTTTTTTTTGTTTTGGGGTCATCAACAGTAAATCCGTCCTTATCCGGATATTTTTTGCGCAATGATATCGCCTTTACGTGGCGTAGTGTCTAGCCCCGTACATAATCGTCGACCTGAAGTGCTTGATCGTTTATGGGACTTCATTTATAGGATAATAATCCGCTTCGGAGTTTTTTCAGCATCCTGACTAGTCCTAGAAAATTCTTATTGAACTCAGCTCCAAATAAGATGAAGTACCTCATAAGTATAAGGAATCTGCTATGGTGACTTTGGACGCCACCGATTATTTTACCCCATGCATTCATCCAGTTTATGTCCGCCTTCTGTGGTTCAGTCATTTCTGACGGGACAGTAAAGTGTTGGTATTTTCTCCTGCTCAAGACACGCGCTTATAAATTTGACAAATCAAGCCTAGGTGGACGGGACCAATACCGGGTGCCTACCACGAGGAGGTAAAAGAAACATAAATATAAAACATTTAATGCTATTGTGTTGGGTCTACAAGTAAGTTTCCAGCGTTTTTTTTTCCAAAATTTGAAGTTTTATTATGAAAACATAGTTACAATGTTTTATTCAAAGTATCGTTCATCGGAAGCTACAACTGTCCCCCATCTTTCTGGCAATTTATGAATTCCGGACCAAAAAAATTTCTCGTCTTTCGAGTCCAAGAACGTATCGAGCCAATTTTTGATTTCCTCTACTGAGCTGAAGCGTATTCCCGTAAGAGCGTTCTGCATCGAACGAAACAAGTGGTAGTCAGATGGTGCCAAGTCTGGACTGTAAGGCGGGTGAGGCAGAATCTCCCATCCACTATTTTCCAAATAGTTTTTCACCGAAACCGCAACATGTGGCCGAGCGTTGTCGTGATGAAAAATGACGGATTCATGCCTGGTCTCATATTCTGGCCGTTTTTCTTTTAATGCCCGCTTCAAACGAATTAGTTGGATTCGATATAATGGTCCTTTGATGGTTTCACCACTCGGAAGCAGTTCGTAGTACACGACACCCTTTTAATCCCACAATATGCAGAGCATGTTATTCACGTGAATATTTCGTTTCGGCGTCAATTGGGCGGGCTCGTCGGGCTTTGTATACGATTTTCTGCGTTTAGGATTATCATAATAAATCCATTTCTCATCGCCAGTGACAATACGATGCAAAAATGATTTATTTTTATACCGCTGCAGTAACATTTCGGACATGCAGAATCGCCATTCGACTTCTCTTGGCTTCAATTCGTACGGCACCCAGTTTCCAACCTTTTGAATGAATCCCAGTGCTTTTAGGCGCAGGGAAACGGCTTGTTGCGTGACGCCCAATGATGCAGCAAGTTCTTCTTGAATCTGATACGGATCCTCATCCAGTAAAGCGTCCAATTCCTCGTCTTCAAAACTTTTCGGCTTTCCGGGCCGATCTTTGTCTTCAACTCCAAAATCATCATTTTTGAACCGTTTGAACCACTCGCGGCACGTCGATTCCCCAATACATTCCGCCCCATAAGTTTCCGAAAGCAAAGGATAGGCCTCAGCCGCACTTTTCTTCATATTAAAGAATAAAAGCAGCGCTTCCCGCAAATGACGTTTATTTGGCTGGAAACTTGCAATGATTTTGCTCGATAAAATGTACGACACCGATAGAACTGCTCAAATATAACGCTGCAAAGTTGTTGACAGATACAAAACCTACAAATAAAACACATGGGGTCTGACATTTCTGCCCGGGGTCCACTGGTGACGCCATCTCTGACAAACGCTGGAAACTTACTTGTAGATCCAATATATATATATTATATTTATCCAACAACGTTCATATCTGGATTGTGGTGTTTCATCTCAGATTAAGTTTTGTCACATCCGCTAACATCTGCAATCTTTACATTCTGTCGCTGTCATTTTTCTTTTGTATTTCTCGAACATTGTTAAAGATTGCGATACGTAAAATATTAAAGCTGGATGTACGGGTTTTGTATATTACATATCTTGAGTTCAAGCAGACATTTTTCTGTTAGAAACGAAATTAAAAATCAACGGACTTTGAACACTACCTTAGTGTACTTTAACTTAAGTTATCCGGTTATTCCTGCTGTTTATTTTTAATGTTTTTCCTGATGTCATTGTACATTACGCATACCTTACTTAGCGTCAGTTGTATAAAATCTCTCTAAACCCTATCGGACGCTTGTTAAATCGAAAAGAAAAATATTCATATTTTATATGTCACGATATTTTTCCATCAGTATCCGTAAACTTTCAACCGCATCATACGTCCCGCATTGACTACGTACAACTCCCTCGGTTATTTTCAAAGTATGCGACAATCGTTACACCGATTAGTAGTGGTTGGAATTTCCCTCCGCTGGTCAGACATTCGATCGCCTTAAATCATATTATTAAACAAAATGCTGAACCATTCAAATCCAAGATCTCCGTTGGCCGGCGCTTCTTCGAAGAGAATGTGATGTGGTTTACACATCCTCGTTTAATTCTTTTAACGACTTCGCTGCCTTCGACTTATACTGAAAGAATTTCACAAAAAGTTTTTCACAGCTTTCCAAGGCTGCTCTAGGCTCGCCGGAACTAAGCTGATGACTGTTGCTTCCTCAGGCAACTGGTGACATAGTGTACTAGGGATCCCTTTTAGGAATATACCAGGAATCCGAAGCATGTTGGCATCGGTATCAGTATCAGTATGTACACCACATTTGTTGATTGGACATGGACTTACTTTTCATTAAAACGCAACTAATTTTGTGGCAGAGTTTGGCCTCAAACAGCAAAGCTATTAATGTTGTCGAAATCCACAAAATCTTCGGTATTGTTATTCTATTGTAAAGGGTGGCCAGATAAGAACGATAGGAAAAAAAAAATTAAATAAAACAAAAACGGTATGAGATATAAAATTGATTCTGGCTCTATTTTGAAGCTACGTTCATGCCATTATATGTGGAATAGCAAGCACATCATTCAAATGGCCACTTTAAATGATGACCCAACCGCCAAATTTCTTCTTCACAACTTCGAACGTTGCGTCCTTGTATGGCCTGTAGCGCCGTCTTTTTGGAACCACAACTCGGATGTACAGGTATCGCTGTTGCCGAGCTCTGACCACAGAGAGTCGATTAACATCGCTTTATACCTCAGAACATTGACAGTAACGGCGTCTCCCTCCTCATTTCGAAAGAAATAAGGTCCGATCACCAAATAGTCAATCTTTGTGGATATATTGAGGCTTGTCCAAACACTTGTGGATTGTGTTCGCTCCAATAATGGCAATTTTGCTTGTTGACAAAACAGCTGAGCCAAAAATGGGACTCGTCCGAGAAGATGATTTTATGGCCAAAATCCGGATCTCCGGCCAACATTTCTATTGCCCAATTAGCGAACTAACGGCGTTGTCTATGGCCGTCTGGCTTCAATTCTTGCGTCAGCACAATCTTATACGGATGTAGGCCCAAATTTAACCGCAAAATAAGCTTACGATGCTCAATTCAGCTGATCGGCGCCGAACCGACATTTGTGGATACTGGCCGCTACGGCGAGGCGGCAATGTTTTCTTCATTTCGCAAAAATCTCTGTCTGGTTGGTGGCTTTAGATCCAAAAGAGTGTACTCACGCACAAATTGTTTCACGGTGCGATGAGTTGCCTGCACGCTGAAGCCATGATGACGACCGACCTCACGACAAAAATTCACGTTGCATATTTACAATTGAGTCGGAATTGTCTAATAATTTCCGCGTGTAAAACGATGCATGATGAAATAGCTAACCTAATTGAATATTTTGACAGCTGGATATCATTGGTAACTTTGACAGTTGCTAAAACAATTGGAAATTCGATCATTGCTATCTGGTCACCCGTTATAATAAAGGTTGTTTCAACCTCTTATTTTACAGCTGATGCACAGAGGATTGGCATATGATGACCGATCTCATCTATAAATTTGGAAAATTTACCATGGGACGCTACACAGTGAAAGAAGAAATCCAAATCGTTGAATTACATTACGAAAATTCACATTCAATCGCGGCAACAATATGAAAAATTCGTGCCAATTTTACACGTAATCATGTGTCTTCCGCGACAGACGTGTATGAGCAACGTAATCAAAAAACTCCAAGAGACGGGCTCAGCACAAGATGTGAGGACCCCGAAACGTGTTCGGTGCGGACGTTCAATGGAAAATATCCCATGTCCCAAAGGACTCAAACACCTCCATTCGTCACCATTATCAGGAGCTTGACCTCTCCACAGCTACACTGACGTAGCATTTGGCCATACAAGCCCCGATTAACGCAAGAACTGAAGCCGGCCGACCATGAACAAAGCCGTACGTTCTCGGGTTGGGTCCTGGAAAACATGCATGCTAACATTGACTTTCATAAAAAAAAATCGTGTTTTCAGATGAGGCTCATTTCCACGCTGACGGCTACGTTATTAAGCAAAATTGCCGCATCTGTGGCACCAAAAATCGAGGACGAGTGATTCAGGAGATGCCAATCCACAGAAAACAAGTAACTGTTCGGTGCGATTTATGAAACAATGGTGGAAAGCCGGAAAAGCGCTACCGAGACATGATACACATTTTTTTTGCGTTCGGAGCATATAAATATGGACGTCCTCTACTTTCAACAGAATTGTGCTACGTGGCATACAAGTCGCGAGAAACTGGAGTTCTTAAGCACTTATTGTAGTTTCCTGGCGGCGTAATTTCGCGTTTCAGAGACGCCTATAAGCCGCAAAGATCCTGCGATTTAATACCGTCAGTCGTTCTTTGTGGGTATGTTAAAAATAAGGCTTACTCCAACCATCCGCAAATAATTGTAACTCTGGGAATGAACATTGAAGCCGCCATCGTTGAAATAGCACCGCAATTATGTGAAAAAGTGATTGAAAATTTTGGGAGAGTAAGAGGGTCTGGAAGCAGACCGAAGGCAGACCGGAGGCAGCCATTTGGAAGATAATCTCCATGTGTCTACTTTATAAAGCAATATGGTTAGGTTAAGTTAGGTAAAAGCGGCTGTTAGAGAGACCAACCCACTTAGGCCTATTGGATATTATTCAGATCGTCAGTCATTGTACCGAAAGGCTCCTAAGCGAATTTTTCATCTTTGGGAGAGATCTGAGTAGCTACAGAGTAGGTAGAGAATTGTCTTCTCCTATTTCCCAAAACGCCAAGCCTTCTTGCGTACTTGCCTATAAGACTGTGTCCAGTGCTGACACCTATGATAGCGGTGAGATGTTTCCTATTTTGAAAGATCAAACTCTTAGAGCAATTCAGATCCAGATTTGTCCAGATTTGCTTGTTCGCTAAACATGTTGACCCAAGAGTCCTCCTATGTTTGTTCTTCTACTACCATCCAGTATTAGTTTGCACGTAGCGACTAGTATACCGATATTACCTTTTTCCGATAGGATAGGTAAAGTGGTTTAAATTTTGGCGAGTTCGTCCGCCCTAGAATTCCCTGGCATATCTCTGCTCTGCCATCTCCCTGAGATATGATGGCAAGTCAAGGGAATACAAAATTTTGTAAGACTGAGAGGATTTGATAGCCGCCTGACTATCCGAAAAGATGCGGATATCACTTGCAGGTATCACGTTTTCCCTCAACCAGGACAAAACTTCTTCAATCGCCAAAAATTCCACTTGGAACACGCTACATTAACTTGGAAGACGGAAGGAGACGCTTAGATTAAGCTTATCTGAGAAAACACCGAGATCAACCCCGCTATCAGTCTTTAGAACTATTTACATAGAAGTGGATTGACTTAGAAAAACGGAAAATGGAATTCATACATTGTAAGCACTTTTAGGATATACATAATCCACATGCAGTTTTAAGGTCTTCATGTAGAGCGAAGGTTCACCCGTTTCGATCATTATCATATAATTAGTCATATTGGGGGGAGATGGAATGCACTCCTAAAAGCGCAGCCGCTTTTCCATAGTATAATATTTTTCAACTCCCCACACTTGTGCAACATAATAGACTCTGCTACTGTTACAAATACTTTGAATTTACAGCTGTGCGGAATAAGTTTATTGTTAAAACATTTGTTCCAGGCTGTGCTAATGGCTGTTATTAGCATTACTCAGTTTTTCTTGCAGGGGTTTTTCCCGATGTTTAGATTTTTTTTTTGAAAAGGACTCCTAGATACCACCATCAAAAAGTTCCCGGAATTTATTAAAAAAATTAAAAATACAAGTTTATTCATCTAAATTTATATTGTCCTCTTCAATGTAATCCCCATCGACTGCAACACACTTATGCCAGCGCTTGATCCAATCCTCGAAACATTTTTTATATTCGGTTTTCGGTATATCCATCAGTGCTTCCTGCGATTTTTCCATTACTTCCTCTCGGCTGCTGTAACGCGTTCCCCGTACTGGTTTTTTAATTCGATTGAACAGAAAGAAGTCACAGGGAGCCAAATCAGGTGAATTCGGTGGCTGTTGGATGATATTTGTTGCATTTTTCGTCAAAAAATTACGAATAATGATGGCACTGTGCGACGGTGCGTTATCATGGTGAAAAATCCACGAGTTTTCTGCCCACAATTCTGGTCTCTTTCGGCGAATTGCTTCACACAAACGTCTCATAACGCCCAAATAATACTCTTTGTTTACTGTCTGGCCTTCTGGCAAAAATTCATGATGCACTACACCGTTGTAATCCATGAAAACCGTGAGCATTGCCTTCTTTTTTGACTGAAAACGACGTTGTTTTTTTGGTCTCGGCTCATTTGGTGAAGGCCATTCACTTGCCTGATGTCTGGATTGCGTGTCGTACTCATAAACCCACGTCTCGTCTCCAGTAATTATCCTTTTGATGAATGTGGGATCGGATTTAGCCTCGCAAATCATCTCTTTTGCGACGTCAACACGGACTCTGTTTTGCATGAAATTGAGGTCTTTTGGTACCAACTATGCTGCTACATGACGGAAACCCAAATCAGTAACCAAAATGTCTTGAACGGATCCATAGGCAATGTTCAAGTCCTCCGCTATCTCTCTGATGGTTAATTTGCGGTTATTGACCAATATTTCTTTTACTGCATCAGTTTTCGTCGGTTTTCGATGTCGATGGTCTGCTACTCCGTTCATCATCTTCGACTGACTCACGACCACTTTCGAACCGCTCGTGCCACTGGTAAACGACCGTTTTCTTTAGAGAATCGTTGCGGAAACACATTTCCAACGTTCGCGCACCATTAAATCCGTTTTTTACGCAAAATTTATTACGAGTACAAGTTCGTTGTTGCAAATTTAAATCCATTCCTAAAATTGTAAAAAATTGCAAACACATACAGAGATAGATGTACTCTTGGCTACGTAACTTTTGCAAGTGTCAAGCTATGACACTAAAATTTAGAGGGAATGTGAACAACAGATTTACCAACTTAACAAAAAAAAATCGGAACAATGGGAGCGCCACACGGTGGTTATTTTTGATCAAAGTGGTATTTATATTGTTACCACTTCGATCACTTCGCCATCATAGTGCAACGTTTCCCTTCGACTGAGTTTACCTCCACCTTTCAAAATCATGACCTTTGGCTTAGAGAGGTTGACAATAAGGTTCCACAAAACGCAGTACTCGTGAAGTCTATTTATCATCTTCGGGGGATCTAACCACTAGCACTATATCGTCAGCGCTTTTACGTGCAGTACCGCATCCACCACTCCAACAGGCAGTTTCTCAACAATACTATATTCTCTATGTACATATGTTTAATGCGAGTAAAGTAGGACTCAGGGCGACCCGACATATTGTCGAACCATGGAAAATGGCATTGTGGGACCCATACGAATTTCCTCGATGTGAGCGAACTACAGGTACTACGAGTATCTTAATTTAGCCCAAAGGAAATAAAAGAGATTGGAGTCGGTAAGGATATGTAAGCGGTTACTCAGACGGAGACAAAACGTACCTGGATTTTTAACGTAAACCAACTGTCATAAGACCTTATGTTTACGAGGTGCCCATACACCCATAGGGAGCAAGGATACGCCTTGCCATCGCTAATAAACTCGCTTTATATTATTTAATACTTCGCTTATACGAGTATATTATACCAATTCGGAACTGTGTTGGAGGCAAAAGTTCCACCCTTGGTATGAGTCGAGGCCGACCTAAAACCTCTTGCTGCTCTTAGGATCGCAGCACCCAGTACTTCATTTGCAACTCTACAATGGGCTAAACCAAAAAGGAAACCCGTGCCCGCGATTTGGGTTTAAACCACAGCCACCATGACGCTCCCACAAGGGGGCCTACCTCTAACAAGTCAGGCCCGGACCGAAATCCGGGGGGCTCCTGACTCCCATGGTACCGTGATTTAAGTCCTGGTATGGACTACCGGTGGTCAAGCCGCCAACAAGACCTATGACCGGCAACTTGTAACTGGTCAAATCGTAGCAACCATTCAGAGGCTGTAATCTGAAGATGTTTACGATAAGACCAGTTTAGAATAATCTACCCCCGCTTTTTATTAGACAACGTCATTAATGGGCGAAGCCTAGATAATTGGGCGGGGGCCTTCAGACGGAGACAGTCTATCATTGGTTTTAGTCCTCATCTTTTAGCTTATCTAGAGCTTATCTATGACTCAATTAATCAGATGTTAATGAGGGGAAGGCTGTGTAAGTAAAAGACGCAACTATCTAGGGACGCTGTCTGGATCATATTTACGGGCGTCTCTGTAATGTTACGCTCAATGAATGCGAAAAATGTGTCTTTGACCTGAAAATTACTGATCACTGTATGACGGGTCTCTTATTATTATTATTGGCCCGGGTCTACCCCGGACAACTTTATTAAGCTTATTAACAAGCAAAAACTTAAAGCTAGACTTAAAACTAATAAAGATATTCTTAACCTAATGGGGCGAGGAGAAATGGTGGACGAGGGAGATGTTAAGGGAGTGGCATATTGAGCAGTGCTTTTTTTATTTCGTGTTTGCTGCTATTTGTTCGTTATACGCAACATATGGGTTCAAAGTGACCGTAGTTGAATGCAATATTTTGCATTATTCTCGAGCACTCGATGTTTCCAGTCAGTAACTGGTGGATAAAAAGTACATCAGCGACTTCACGACGTTTTTTTAGGGTATTCATGCTAATTAGTTTTAGCCTATTTTCATAGGGGGGTAATCCATATGGGTCGGCCCAGCGTATACCACGAAGTGCGAAACGGATAAACCTGCATTGGACTGCTTCTATTCTTTGAATGTGGATTAGTTTATAGGGTGACCAAACTTGGCTGGAATATTCGAGAAGATTTCTTACAAAATCAATGTACAGGGACTTTGTAACGTAAGGGTTGGAAAATTCTTTTGACCAGCGTTTGATAAAACCAAGTGCAAAGTTAGCTTTATTTATAATGCTGTCAATATGTGAGTCGAAATTCAATTCTCTGTCACAAATTATTCCTAGACTAGGCTCATCGCAGATGAAGTAGTTTCTTGGAGGGGGAGGTAAACGTTTGCGGGAATAGGTTATCGCTTGGCATTTGCTGACATTAAGCTCCAAAAAGTTTTGCTTTCACCATACCGAAAACTTATTTAAGTCATCTTGCAGGCAATGGGAGTCAGAAGGCAATGAAATGACTTTGGAAATTCTCATGCCATCAGTGAAATTAGAAAGATTTATGTCGTTAATCGTTAGGATAAAAATGATTGGTCCAAGGTGACTACCCTGAGGGACACCAGATGTTGCTTTAATGGGGTCAGATATTGAGGATCTGAAGATGACCCTGTATTCTCGGTCTTCTAAATAGGATTTGGTCCATGCCACAAAATGAGAGGAAAAGCCAAATTTTTTTAGTTTAAAAATGAGAAGTTTTATCGAATGCCTTGCTGAAATCAGTGGAAATTGAATCGACTTCATTACCGTCTTCTAAAGCATGAAGCGTCCTAGAGACGAACTCTGTTAGGTTAGTGGTCGTTGATTTACCTTTCATGAAACAGATAGTTGGCCTACAGTACGGAAGCAGTTGTTGATAGACTATGCTTTCAAAACGTTTAGGTATGCAAGAGAGTCTTGCCATGGGCCTATAATTATCGACTTCGGCTTTACTTCCTTTTTTATGAATAGGGATAATGTAAGATTCCTTCCATAGGAAAGGGAAAGTACCTATTGAGACAGGCAAGTTAAATAGGGCAGCAAGGGGAGGACTGAGATGGTTAACACACTCTTTTATTGCAATAGCCAGAAGGCCCTCAGGGCCGGACGAAAAATCATCTTTAAGTTTGGTAATGTTTTCAGATACCAAAGATGTTGTTATATTTAGCAAAATGGATGATGTCTCAGGACAGTTTCTCATATAGCTAAAGTAACTAGGATCGGGTTCAGCTGTTTTCTTAAAAAAGGATTTATTAAAATGACAGGCAAAGAAATTTGCAATGGTTTTCGGGTCGGCAGAAGATTCACTAAGAAATTTGAGAGTAGATGGGGAGCCGTCTGACTTTCTTTTGGTATTAACAAACTGGTAGTAACACTCTCTAAAACTAGAGACTGTAATTCTTCTAATTCCTCTCAAAGAAGACTGAAAGTTGACTTTAGTAGGCTAAAAAATCATTTATGCAATGAGTCTTGGGAGGATGTTTATGCTTGTAGCAATTCATCTACTGCGTTTACAATCTTCATTGATTCTCTTAAGAAGCACATCTTATCGTGTTCTTCATTTCTGCCATCTAAAAAATTTGTTAAAAGACTTAAACCTTGGATATCCAGTTTATTATTAAACAAAGTTTTATGTAAAAACAAACTAAGAATAAAGTGCGATAAGTATCCTGATAACCAGGATCTAAAAAGAAGGTATAAGAAATTGTGTGTTGAATTAAAAAAAGAGATTCCTACTTATCGAGATAACTATTATCGTGCTCAATTCAGGGAAATCTAAAAAATAAATGGCGAGTTGTAAATAGCTTACTGAATAAATCCACTGCTTCTAAAAAAACCAACTGTTTTACATGTTGATAACGCTGAACTGTATGACAAACTCTCTATTGTTGATGCTTTTAATTGTTATTTAACTAATGTTGGCTGCAGTCTACAACTGAGTCCTGTCAACCGATTTGTCGTACTTGTCCTTCCATTTGTGGGTTTGCTGAACCATTGCAATGTTGTACGTAGTTTTGTTTTTCAGCCCAGAACGGCTTTTGAAATCTTGAAAGGTATTGGTACGTTACCCAATTCAACTTCGTGCGGAGCTGATACGAGTAGTGTTTCAAATTGTATACTTAAAAAAATTGCATGTTTCATAGTGGATGTCTTGGCAAATGTTTATAATCGTTGCGTGTTTGAAGGGGTCTTTCCTGAAGATCTTAAATGCGCTGATGTTATTCCTTTACTCAAAAAAGGTCCCTCTGAGGAACTACAGACCAATCTCACTTTTTTCTGTTTTTAGCAAAGTCTTCGAAAAACTAATGAAAAATAGAATAGTGATTTTTTTTTTAAATAAAACTAGGTTTTTCAATCCAGTTCAATTTGGTTTTCTAAAAGGCAAATCGACGGAAGATGCGCTTTTACAGTTTTGTTCCCAAATAATGTCACACCTCGATGGGAAAAAATGTACGGCTGGTTTATTTATTGACATTACCAAAGCATTCGACATGGTCAACCACAATTTCATAATTAGAGAAAATTGGAAAAAGCTGGTTTTCGTGGTTTCATGCTCCACTGGTTTAGGTCGTATCTTGAAAATAGGTCACATAGAGTGAAATTAGATGATATAAGGAGCGAAATACGGTTCCTTAATCTGAGTGTTCCACAAGGTTCTGTTTTGGGTCCAATTCTGTTCTTTATCTACATCAATTCACTCTTTGCGCTTAGTTTCAAGGGTAAACCTACTGCTTTTGCTGATGGTATTGGTTTTACTTACGATCCTTTGGACCTAGTTTCTAATGTGTATTAGGATCTAAGTTTATTGAGACACTGGTTTGGTAATAAGCTCAAAACCAAGATAATGTTCTCCAGCTTATCTTCCTCATACAATTTGGAAGCTAGTGTGTACTTCCAAGTACCTGGATATCACAGATACAAACCGTGTAATTGCTATTGCTCGTCTGGTGTTTCCTCTCCTTCTTTTTGTTGTAATCTTACCTGTAGTGATAAATGTTTCCTAGTAGAGAGAGTAGACGAGTTTAAATAAGGACTGAAACGAATAAAATCTGGAAATTTTAATACGGGCTATATTTCCAATGCGTAAAAATTGCAATCACATTTTGTACCCAAATTAGTCTGTATATTCTCTAGTTTCGGTTTGTTATTGATTTTAGTTCGGTGCGGCTTAAAATATTTATAAAATATGAGTCAAGAGGAACGCCGTAAAAAGATCATTTTATCGCAAAAAATTTAAACGTAGCACGCAGTACAGTGAATTCTGTTATTAAACGATATTTGGAGACGTTGACTGTTAAGCGAAAACAGAAAAGTGGAGCTAAAAGTGGAGCACATGATACAAATTTGGACAGGAAAATAGTGGGTACTATCGTAAAAAACCGGACTATGTCATCCAGAGATGTTGCTCGGAAATGTAATACCAACCAAACAATGGTACAAAGATCTAAAAAATGTAACGGTCTAAAAACACGAAAAAAACAAAAAATACCAAAAGTTACTGAAAAGTAAAAAAAAGTTATAAAAACACGAGCCCGAAAGCTATATGAGTTGATCGGCAACAAGAAAGCGTGCTTGGTTTTGGATGGCGAAACTTATGTCAAAGCCGACTTTACTACTCTTCCAGGTGAGCAGTTTTACAACTCGTATGAAGCTGAGATTCTTCTGCAATCAACAACATCGATTTTGATGGAAAAATTCGGGTCAAAATATCTCGTTTGGAAGGCCATTTGCCAACGTGGACACAGAAACTCATCGTTTATTACAACGGGGACAATTAACGGAGAAGTGTACATTAACGAGTGCCTAAAAAAAACGGTTGATTAATTTCTTAAACAAACACTAGGGTTTAACATTATTTTGGCCAAATTTAGCTTCAGCTCACTATGCTCATGCGACGTTGAGCTTTCTTGTTGCTAAAAATGTCGACTTTGTCCCAAAAGACATGAATCCACCCATTGAAAGGTACTGGGCTTTGGTCAAAGCTAAATTGAGGAAAAGTGAGCAGTGTGCAAAGGACGTAAAAGATTTTAGTGCTAAATGGAAAAGGGCGTCCAAAAAAATCACGAATGTAACTGTCACCAACCTTATGAAGGACATTCGAAAGAAGTTAAGGAAAGAATGGGAACCCAAATAATTTTTTTTATTTCTTGTAATTGTGAATGAATTTAATAAAAACAGAGTTTTAAAGCAAATAAAAAAAATTAACATGAATTATGAAAATATTTTTTTTTTTTACTTTGAAATTTCCAAATTTTATTCGTTTCAGTCCTTATTTGGGGCTTATCCTTGATTCAAGGATGAGTTTTGCGAATCACGCCGATAATTTGAAAAAGTATGTATTTCCGATGCACCCTTCGTCATTTTTATTATTTGCGTAAAGTAAGATCAACCAAGCTATTAAAGATAATTTATTGTGGAATTTTCCATTCCAAGTTACAATATGGAATTCAAACTTTTTTTATGTACCCAACTTCCGTACCACTGCATACCGTAATTTTTTCTCAGTTTTGCCTTATCGTTTATTTAATGAACTGCTCCAGTCAATCAGGACAATAACAATACCTGGAACGTTCCTAAAACGCGTAAAAATGTGGCTCTTCAGCCTTGATTATGCTGCATTAGAATCTCATATTTCTGATTAGACCAATCTTTGTTTTCAGTGTTTTCTTTCTTGTTTTTTACATTTTTTACAATTACAATTCTTTCTTCTTTTTTGCATTGAATTTATTTGTGAATTATGCTTCTTATAATGTTTAAAGTTATTTATTTTTTGTTTTTTTTTTTCGTTTCTTCTTACTCTGAATTCTTAAAGGGTCACCCCACCCATTAATCGTTATTTTGTTTTTATTTAGCCAATTGAAGTAGCTTTCAACACTATTTTTTATTTATTTATAAATACTGAATGTCATTAACTTTTCTACTTGACTTCTCTTACATTTTGTGTATTATTTAATTGTTTAATAAATTTATAAGGAATAAAATATATACAAAATAAATAAATAATAGTAAAAATAAACCTGACCTATCCCAATTATATTTATAAACAAAAAGAACTAAAAGAATGCACACATTTATTTTTTGAATCGATAAATACGAGTATTGTGGTTCTTCTTGTGGCAAGCCATAGAAATACTCCTTTCATTGCATTCTTTTACATATGTAGCTCGTATCTATCATGCCTATCATACCATGAATACGACATGACAGAAACGTATACCCTTATGCATGGTTATATTCGCACATGTTTTATGCACTGAGAATTTAAATATTTTGTAGTGACCACACGAAGGAAACCAAAGTATATTACATTGAAAATTCCGTTTACATTTTTTTTTTTATAAATCTAGAGATACATATTTTTATTGGCATTAAATAAGCGCGCTTTTAGAATTTTAATTTTGAAATTCTGCGGCTAAAACATTTATCTTTCAATGCAAAAAAAAAAAACGCTTATGGTAGAACCGTAGACAGTGCAGTACGGAACTCTTTCTTAGCCTTGGATTGACGTAAATTGTATGGAAAAAACATTTAACCAAAAACGAGCAAACAATATCTTTTGAATAATTTCTTTGGAGCACGCACCTAAATTCAAGGTGAAAACTATTATTGGTTGAGGGAAAATCTGATAATTTTTCCTTTTATTCGGACCCTTATCTTTTTTCTTTGACGCATACATAAATTATGAAATTAGTGGTTAAGCTGTGCAACTTTTAACACCTTATTATCACATCATGTACCTGTCAGATACACTGATTGACAGTATTTAATTGATTTTTTATTGATTGCTAAACTAAAAGATCATGCTTAGCATTAAAAGTAATCTGTAAGTAATTCATTGCAACTGTATAGGCAACATGTTAAATGTGAAATACATTTGCTTTAGATAAAAATAAATTGACGATGGATTATATAAAAAAAAAATAAGAGAAATCGGAATGATTACACGAATTTGCTCGAAACGGGTTGTTTCATCAAAGAATGGTTGTCAAAATAATTTAAAATTTAAGGTGAATGTCTCCTTATGCATCTAAGCTGAATATTTGAACAATTCCACGGATTTTTCAAATTACGAGTGTATTTGTAAAATATTTCTAACACACTTTGGACTACTCCCAGCAGTTGTCACTCAGGTACTCGTATAATTCGAATACCCGCCGCGTTCGGCCTGAGATACTGTAATTTGATCACTTAGCATGTCTAACATGTAGCGTACTATCTGGCCATGAATGGTTAACCCAATCTGTTTCGCTCATGTTTGAATAGCCGCAAACGCACAGTTGGTTCCCCTTGATGTCAGCATCTAAGAGCAGTTGTACATACTCGCACTTTTAAATCGTAAAAGGTGTTTTCTTAATAGCTACATTACTTCTTTTTTTTTTTTTAAACAAAAGTGACAGCAACTGCGTTTAAATCAGCAGTCTTTATTGATTATGAAGAATGGATCACCTTTTTAACACGACTTCAGGCATATGGCTTCTTCGGATGTTTGTGACGAAGGGCATCTTGTCGTTCCAATTTTGGGACACTCTTCCTAGCATTTGGGGATCTATCTCACCCAAACCTTATTAACTTCAAAGGCCTGAGTAGTTTGCGGTGTATCAGCACAAATAATCAATTTATGTAGCCCTACAAAAAGTAGTAGATTGCAGTCATATCACACGATCCTAGTGCTCAATTCATTGAGGCATTTCACGATCTAATGTCGTCGTTGAATCGAATGCTAAGAAAGTCATGGGCAGTAATAGGCAACATGGCACCTAGCACTATACCACATATCGTTCTTGCTTCGTTAGAACATATACTAAAATTAAAATGATACAGAGAAGATTAGCATGCCCCTGCACAAGGATGATACGCAAAATCGTGAAGCGTTCCAAATTTTTACAAAAGGCGAATTCCCCCAAGTTTGGAAGACCTCTTTCCTTCGATCCACAAAAGGGATCAAAGAATGAGGTAACCAACAACCGTCCCATTTCAAAGCTGTGTCACATACAGTAAAATCGGCTATTGTCGTATACATGTTACTTTTCGGATTATAGCAAGCAGAAGTTTCAGCCAATTTGAAGGAAATTGTGGATGCTTGTAAAGTGAAGCATTGGCTTTCTTATCCTGCTCATGTTATGACACTCAGATAACACTGTGTTATATAAGCTAATTTCTCGTACATCCACCACACAGTTAGAGAAAAGATTCCCAACAGAGTCGTATGGCAATACGAGGAAGCCAACTGGAGCAATCTTAACAGCTTCTTTAGGAATTTTAACTGGCCGTTACGTTTCCTCGATAACGACGTGGATGCCGCTGCTGATATGATCACAGACACCATTCTCTTTGGAATGAGAAACTTTATCCCTCATTGGATGAAGAGTATCAAATCAAAAGAAAAGGCATGGTACGACTCGAGCTGTAAAGAGGCTCTCAGGGTTAGAGAAATGTTTTTTCGGTCCTTCAAGACCAACCCCACAGTCCTCTGTGGGGGTTTGAAAAAAGTTCAAACGAGGAATAACTGCAAACTCTTTCCTAAGCGTGTAAAATTCCAATATGACCGAAACTGAGGCAAAAAGTACTACAATGTCCCAAAGGTAGTAAACATTTTTGATCGCTAGTAAGAAATATTAGAAATTCTGCCTCATCCTCCATCCCAACGCTCATTCACAATGACATTCCAGCTGTCAGCTCTTTGGACAAGGCCAATCTGCTTGCTGCAGACTTTTCGGCCAGCTCAACACTCCCAGATTGAGCTTTGTCTCCGCCTACACTTGAGTGCGTCGAATCTTCAAGTGCACAAATCCACTTTCGCACTCGTGTAGTTGCAAGAGTTCTTAAAGATCTTAACATTCACAAATCCGCTGGTCCAAATGGTATATCTCCCCTACTTATTTTTATTTAATTTGCCTTGGATGGTTTCAAGTCTGATATTCAAAAAATTAATGCTGGTGTACCACAGGGCTTCGTTTTGTCCCCGACACTCTTTTCAATTTTCATCAATGATCACTTCAAATCCAATATATTCCTTTGCTGACAGAGTAGAATTTAATGCTTCCAAAATACAATGCTGTCTGCTGTCGTTAAAGCAAAATTTAAACACCCAGCCTTATCCATGAATGGCACTTACATCGTCGAAAGTGAAAAACCTTTCATTCTCGGGATGTGTGTCAGTGACAAATTACGTTGAAATGACCACATATTCGATATCGTCAAAAATGCTGCGAAATTTCTAGGTTTCCTCAAACGATGTAAGGAATACTTCACCCCCTGTGATCGGGCCTCAATATACGAGGTCGGGACAATAAGTCTGTGACTTTTGGATTAAAACACAGATTTTTTGATAAAAAAATAATTTTATTTTTCAACGTAGTCTCCCTTGAGCTCTATACACTTTGTCCAACGCTTCTCCAATTTTTTTATCCCTTCCAAAAAAAATTATTTGTCGAGGTCCTTTGTTTGCGAGATGACTTCATCATTGGAGTCAAATCTTTTTCCACCAAGCCATTTCTTCAGGTTTGGGAACAAGAAGTAGTCGCTCGGAGCCAAATCTGGAGAATAGGGTGGATGAGAGAGCAATTCATAGCCCAATTCATGGATTTTTGCCATGGCAACTGCACATGTGTGTACCCTTGCATTGTCTTGGTGGAAAAGAACTTTTTTCTTGGCCAAATGAGGTCGTTTTTTTTTCAAATCGTCATTGAATCGGTCCAATAAGTTGGCATAATATTCCCCATTGATTGTTCTTCCCTTTTGAAGGTAGTCAATGTGGAATATCCCGCGTGCATCCCAAAAAACAGTCGCCATAACTTTATTGGCTGACAAACCCACCTTGGCCTTCTTTGGCGCCGATTCACCCTTAGAAACCCACTGTTTTGACTGTTGTTTGTTCTCTGGTGTGTTGTGATGGATCCATGTTTCGTCCACGGTTACAAAACGGCGCAAAAACTCCTCCATATTGCGATTAAACAACGCCAAACCTTCCTGTGAAGTTGTTACACGATTGCGTTTGTGGTCGACTGTGAGCAAACGCGGCACCCATCTTGCGGAAAGCTTTCTCATGCCCAAGTGATCATTCAAAATTGAAACCACTGAGCCATGCGAGATCCCTACGGCTTCCACAATCTCTCGCACTTTCAATCTTCGGTCGGCCAACACCATATCGTGAATTTTTTCGATTGTTTCGGGTGTAGAGACCTCAACTGGGCGTCCAGGACGTTCGGCATCTTCAGTGCTTGTACGACCACAACGAAATTCAGTAAACCACTTTTTTACCATTGAAATCGATGGTGCAGAGTCCCCATAGTATTTATCAAGCTTAGCCTTGGTCTCGGTAATGGTTTTTTTTCGCAAGAAATAATGCTTAATAAGCACACGAAATTCACTTTTTTCCATTTTCTCCTCAAATTAGTGAGTAGTCTGATAAAAATAGCTGTCAAACACAAACTAACTGACGCAGCAAGTTTAAATTTTGACAGGAGTCAACTGACAGATGCCTGTTGACAGGAGCAGTGTTGCTGTTTCAGTAAAGAGGTCAGAAATTCAAAAAGTCACAGACTTATTGACCCGCCCTCGTATAAGGCATTTATCTGCCCGAAATTGGAGTACAATGCCCACATCTGGTCGAGTGGGTCCAAAACATCTCTGCATCTGCTAGATAGGATTCAAAACTGTGCGATAAAACTCATAATGTCTCGTATCTCGTAGCAATTCGCCCCTTCAAACTTTTAACCGTAACACCCCTCTCGCTATGAATGCTCACCAGTATACCCTCAAGCCCTCTTTCGGAAGTACTCTAAAATATCGTGATTCATTCCTAAGGCGTGCAACTCGCTTATGGAATGCCCTGCCTAGCTCTTTATTTCCCAGTCATTTTAACCTTCAAACATTTAAAACCAACGTTCACCGGTACCTCTCTTTCCGTTTGATTTTCCTTCGCCCGCGCTGTATGCACGCAAATTACAACAAAAAAAAAAATAGCGATTCATGTCTTATTGACGTGTATTTTGTAATTGTTTGCTTCTCAAATATCAAAATAGAATTGACATTTGCCGCCACTTGCAAAACTTATAGCATCTTCCGATGTCTTCTGCGCCACCTAGTATAACGACATTGACTTGGTCGGAAAAGTGCGCAGTTTACTAAGAGGTTTAGGTTATGTCTAGCGGTACAGGTTTACAAGCAGATATTGTTTCGATCGCACTGCTATGTCTATCAACACACAAAGGGTCAGTGACCAATGTGGTAGAGAACTTTGCCTGGGTTGGCCCGCACAAGTGGAATTGCTCGTCAAACAATTTCAATTTAAAATGCGAAACTTAAGGCTTATTGTTTGAAAACTATGTAGATTCATCCGCCATCTGTGTAAGTAAGTAATAGGTTTTAGGCTTCTTGACAGAACTTTTTGGAATAGCTTCGTAGATCACAACCGTAAATATAATTTAATATGTATAGGTGGACAGCTTAGCGTAGTAATCAAGTCCGCGAATTACGCCAAACGTGTGGGTTTGATACCAAGGCAATTCATTGAAAACCGATAAATAAATTATTACGTTACCACCCTTTAGACGTGCTATGCCAAACATACGAAAGTGACAACTTTTGTCTATAAAAAAAGTCTCTCATTCGCGTGCCTTTCTCGCACGGCATAGTGACGGAGAGTTTATGTGTATTCGTATACTAGGTGTATCTATACCAGACAGCTGTACCACGAATTTATTTTAATTCTGATTACAATAACTAAATAAATCGTTGTTGCTCACATTTAAATAATAATTTTAAAAATTAAATTATCAAACGGATATTATGAATAATATGAATGTAAAAAGTTCGTACACCTTTTATTTGCTTGAACATGTTAAGTTTCACTCAGATAAAAGTTAATCAAGGTCGAATCAGAGAATATGCAAATTTTAAGTCTGTAAAAGTGTCGTGACGCTTTTTTTTTTATCTCGACTTAGATTTCGAACCTCGTCCAATTCTACATATATGGTATATGTCTGTGGTTTGAAAGAGAAACAGATTTTTAAACACCTGAGCACTCTTGTGGTTCAGTTAATTTAAATTAATTTCTATGCACTACTTCCACTTGCTATCGACTGAAATGGTCATTAATTAACACTTAACACTGTCACGAAGACAATAACTTAAAATATTTCAACATAGGTAGCTGACAGAATTAGCAAAGTTGTAGCCAAGTTTACTCATTATGTCTTTAAATTTTTTTAAGGTGATACTGGGACACGGCACCTGACAATGTTTCCGTTTATCAAACAATAAAATAACATAACAACAGATGACTTAATGCCAGCTGCAAATCTGTCTGATTCAGTTCTAAATTGCCAAACCGTGTGATTTTTCTAATTACACTCATTCCATCGAATAAATAACAATATCAATGAAAACAACATGCACATGCAATGATAAATCTTGAAAATAATTTGTTAAATAATTTTTTAACTAATTAATTACGAATGACGAGTGCTCGTGTAATATGACATAATAAGCCATCGACAAGTAACACGTTTTTACACAGGTAAAAAATATTTTCTTATTAATAAACAAATTATTAAAAGAGTTGTTTTGAACAAACTTTGTCGCGCGCAAAAGGGTATTTTTTTTTTTTAAATGAATTCCCCAGAACAATCGTTTTTATTTTATTTTATCTTTTAATTGTAATTTCTAATTTTTTTTTTATTTTAAAATGAGCGTATTATTGGCGGAATGTAAGGGTGATGGTTTACCCACTTAGAGTCGGCACTGAGCAGCATCAATCTGGCTTTAATGACAAAATTGTGCTTATTTTCATTCATCTCATTCCATTTAAAATACAAAATAACTAGCCGAAATGGGTGCGACTGTTGAGTCACGCCAAGAACTTTGTGATAAAGAGAATTTGTATTTAGTATTATCCAATGGTTTTTGAAATTTCGTATCCTGGTAGAATTTAGGACAGGTTAATCCGAAAATGGTCAAAAAACAGGTTAAGCTTGACCTGTTAAACTTGAAAAATTTTGGTAATGCCAAAAACAAAAGTGTGGCAGGTTTAACTGCCCTTTCCACAGAACAAGAAAGAGTTGATTACAAACTTGAAGTGAATTCGAAAAAAGTTGCAGGATTTTAGCCAAAAGCTTCAATTAATGATCTGAGCTGAATATATTTCTTTTCATTCGTAATCAGTGTACAAACTGCGGTTTGTTTTGAAACATTAGCCGTTGTTTTGTGTTCAGTAACTTTTTTCAGTCTTCTTTTGATTAATTAAATGTACGGGAGACTATAAGACTTGTAACTAATCTAGCTAATTGAGGTTTTAGTCTCTAAAATAAAATAAACGTTAGCCTGATTTTTCAGTGATGAATAACTTTTATGAAGCTTACAGTTCTTGTTCTATTTAAGGAAATAATAATTAAATTTTTTCACAGATCTACCCTCACAAAAATCACACAAACCAAATCTAACAGAAATTAAAAATTTCAATAAAGATAATGAAAGCATACCTGGTGGATTCCACGGTCACGTACGGATAAATCGTACTCAAATTTCTATCTAATTTTGAATGCGTTTTTGCGTAGCCTTTTTTAGTATTGTGTTAGTAAAGGAAATATTACTCGTTAATTATTACCAAAAACTGAACTCTTAACTTCCGCTTTTTCAAGATGAAACGCATACAAAAAGGCGTTACGTACAGACAGTAAATTTTATAGCAAACCTGTAAGACCTGGAGCTGCGATGTCTTAAGAACAATTCTACCTTAGGTCCTAATTTTTGAAAAAGAGAAAAAAAAATGAAAAAGAACATAATTTTTTACTTAGCAATATTTATTGTTGCGTCACGTACGGACACATATCGTCACGTACACATAAGAGTAACAAAAAATTGATATCAAAATGAAGTTTTTTGATCGGATATACAATTTTTCTTCAAATTTATAACTTTTCCATCAGCTTCAATGTAATGAAAGTTTGATATTTCTGTTATCGCTTTCACATTGTTCCAAGATTTAGAATTAATAACTACGAGGGTTCTCTGGAAAGTTTCCGATCGAACAATGATACAAGACATTTTTTCCCATAGTCTCCTTGTAATTTTTTAATTTTGGTGGGGGCTGAGGCCCCCATTTATTAGCTTAATACAAGCTTAATCTAACTTAAAAACTAACAGAAAGACTTAAGAGCTAGTGACCAAGGAAGTGATGGAGGAGATCTTGTTTGAGACGAGGAGTGCTCAGGTGGAAATGAAAAAGGGAGAGGTTCGAGTTGACCTTTCGGAGCATTCGGGAGATAGGTTCGTTGGAGCCATAAGAGGTGCGGTGGACCGGTAGATAGAAGAGACGAGGACAACGTAGATTGCGGGGGTTGGTATTGAAGGAAATGGAGTTCAAAATGGATGCACAGTCGATGGAACCTGAGAGAAGACGATGAATGAAAAGAACGTCAGCAATATTCCTACGTTCTTCTAACGAATTCATATTTAGAAGTTTGAGGCGGTCTTGATAGGGAGGTAAGATTAAAGGGTCGTTCCATGGCAGGCCACGGAGGGCAAATCGGAGGAATCGACGTTGAATACCCTCAATTCGGGAAACATGAACCCGGTGAAAGGGGGACCAAGCTTGACTGGCATACTCAAGCAGGGGGCGAACAAAGGTAATATAGAGAGATCTGGTTACATACGGGTTGGAAAATTCCTTGGACCACCGTTTAATAAAGCCAAGTGATGAGTTGGCTTTGAGGATCATCTTATCGATATGTGAACGGAAATTAAGCTCACAGTCGAATAATATGCCAAGGTCTTGAAAAGACTGAACCAGGGGAATTGGTTGACCATGGAGAAAATAAAGTCGGGGGGCAGACGGGTTGTATTTACGTGAGAAGGTTATAAATTGACATTTGGCTATATTAAGTTCTAGGCAGTTTTTGAGGCACCAGATTGAAAACCGATCAAGGTCTTCTTGAAGAAGGGCAGAGTCCTGGGGAGAGGAAATAGATTTAAAAAATTTTGTGTCGTCAGCGTAAAGGGAGAGGGAGGAGTGCTTAATGACACTCTCAACATCGTTGATAGTAAGAATGAAGAGAAGAGGGCCAAGATGACTGCCTTGTGGAACTCCAGATGAGGCCAGGAATGGAACAGAAAGGGCGGATCTAAACCGAACACTATAATATCGGTTTACCAGGTAAGAAGAAATCCATTTTAAAAAGAGCGGCTCAAAGCCGAGAGCAGACAATTTGAAAAGGATCAATTTATGAGATATCTTATCAAATGCTTTAGTGAAATCAGTTGCGATAACATCGATTTCTTTGCCATTTTCTAAGGCTGAGAGTGCAAAAGACACGAATTCAACTAGATTTGTGGTAGTTGATCTACCTTTTAGAAAACCATGCTGTCGGGGTGAAATAAAAGGCTTGCATTTGAAGCTTAACGCTTCGTATAAAATGCTTTCAAAGAGTTTGGGTATATGAGAGAGTTTAGCAATGGGACGATAATTGGTAACTTCATGCTTAGATCCCTTTTTGTGTATTGGGATTATAAAAGAGGTCTTCCAAATCTGGGGAAATTCACCCTGTGTGAGCGATAGACGAAAAAGGTAGGAAAGGGGTAGAGACAGGTTGGAAGAGCATTTCTTAAGAAACATGGCGGGGAGTCCGTCTGGGCCAGGTATAAATTCATCCTTAAGATTTTGTAACTTTTCTTCAACAACTGCAGGATCGAAATTTTGAGTGAGAAAGGGACCAATAGAGAAATTTGGTAGATCATTGAAGTAAGAGGGATCTGGTACGAAGGAGTTGTTGGCAAATGATTGCTTGAAAAATGTAGCAAAAAAGTTGGCGATGGTAGGAGGATCACATGAAGTTTTGGTTTCGAAAGCGAGGGAGGAAGGATAACCATCGGTCTTACTTTTGCAATTTACAAATTGAAAAAAGGACTTGGGGTAATTTATGAGATTGGTTTGCGCACTATTCAGGTAGCGCTGATAGAGAGAGTTATAGAGTTCAATGAAATGAAGATATGTACCTAGATAATTTGAATAGTCGGAAGAAGAGTGGGTGCGAAGGAATACCGCCCATAACTTGTTTCTTTCGTTTCGTAGAGAGCGAAGTCTGCGATCATACCAAGGAGGGGATGTAGAAGAAGTTTTATGGCGGGAGTAAGGCACATAAAGGGAGATGGATTTGAATATTTCTCTGTAAAAAATGGAGAGGGCATCAACCAGAGATAGATTGGTAAACTCAAAAGAAGCACTGCTTAGATAGGTATTAATTTTACGGAAATTAGCTTTGTGAAAATTGTAAGAAAATAGAACTGCGGGGGGAGGCAACTGAAGGGGAAAGTTGTGGAAAAATGAGAGAAGAAGTGGAGGATGAAAGTTATCAATAGTTGAAAGAGATAGGGGACAACACGATACTGAGGAGTTGATGGGATCAGTTGTGAAGATAAGGTCTAATTGCCTTTCCATATAGTTGGAAACGCCACTGACTTGGCATAGACTAGAGTCTGTTAGCCGATCTAAGAATAGGCATTCCTTAGTAGAAATGGGATTGGAAGCGATGAAAAAAGATAGGTCTTCAGATGGAGTCCACTTCAGCTGAGGCAGATTAAAATCGCCGAAGATAATGATATCATCAAGCGATTCTGATAAGTCGATCAAATTGTCAATTGCTGCAATAGCAAGTTGGTAGGATTCGATAGGTTGCGCCGGAAGAATGTAACAACACATAACGTACAAGCATCTGCGAGTGAGGGTTATTTTAACCGACACAAAGTCGAGCTTTGTCGCGGATGATGTTGCAACGAGAGAGGAGTCCAAGCTGTTGTGAATAGCCAGTAGGACACCTCGACAAGGGGACTCTACACACTTCTCCCAGCGATGATCCCATTTCTCTAACTCGTCCAAATAGTACTTGTCGTTTTTCTTTGCAAAATAATTGTTTACGAAGGTGATTGTCTCCTCATTTGGCGAAAATCTCTATCCTCCGAGCGCAGTTTTTAGATGAGGGAACAAAAAGAAGTCGCTTGGGGATAGATCTGGTGAATATGGTGGATGGTCAGGCAGTTCAAGCCGTAATCCATGGATTCTCGCCATGGCAACCGCTGAGGTGTGAGACAGCGCTTTGTCTTGGTGAAACATTCTGCAAATGTGGCCGTGTTTCCGCAATTTCTGCCTTCAGCTTGGCAAGTAATGATGCGTAACATGCTCCTGTAATGATTTTTCCCTTTTGAAGATAATCGATTAAGATAACAGTCGCCATCACTTTCCCAGCCGAAAAAACAGTTTTTGCTTTTTTTGGAGCCGGTTCGCCGTTTGTAGTCCACTGATTTGATCGAATTTTTGTTTCGTTCGTATAATGGTATATCCAAGTTTCATCTGCAGTAACTAATCGGCGCCAAAGCTCGGATTTATTGCGCCTAAACTGCGCCAACAGAAATGTTCATTCGAACACGTTTTTGGGCAAACGCGGCACCCAACGCGCGGACAGCTTTCTCATGCCTAAATCTTGATTTACTATAATATGTAACAAACACGTTCTTTGGACATTTTCATAACCTCTATGTACTATCTCTCTCACTTTAATTCGGCGGTCGTTTAGCACCAGTTGGTGAACTTTAGCAATGTTATCTCTCACGGCCACGTTTAAATTCAGCTGCTCAAAATTTCACTGTGGTAAATGATGGTGCAGAGTCCCCATATACAGAGTCTAACTCATTTTTGATTTGCGTAGGCGTATTGCCTTTCAAAAACAAGAATTTAATAAGAGCTCGATACTCAATTTTTTCCATTTTTCCATTTTTCCATTTTCACAAAAAACACTCACATCGACTCACTCAAACGACTGTCAACTAAAAACAACGGGTCCAAAATGACTGAAACTTCGGTAAGTAACTGTCAAAAGATGCACAACTAGCATTCACTAGCTGTTAGTGACGAGTGCCGCTATCTTTACGTTACAGTCGGAAACTTTTCAGACAACTCTCGTATTTCATTTATTTCTTCGGAATTGATACAAATGACTTGAGTTTTTGGCACAAATTTTGATGCTGATTCGAAAAATTCCTTAACGGATTGGACAATTACAGTCATGGCGAACTAATTAAGGACAATGGTACAAAATAAAATTATTCAATGTCTTTTTTATTTAACGTTAAAATATTATTATTATTATCAAGGGAACGAAATTAATTTGTAGGGTCCGGAATTTAACGCCGGGGTACGATACCCATGTGGAGCGTTTTGTCAACAGCACGCGGAGTACTGAGTTCCCATGTGGTCACCCACCTACGTACTTACTGCACCTTGTTATATGTTTTTCTTAATTTATTATAAAAATAAGAAAAACAAGTAACAACAAACAAAAAATATACGTTTTATACAAGAAAAATAATTTTAATTCAAATAAGTATCTCAAAATGGTTAGCGGACTAATTAAGAACGTTATGCAATTTTTTTCATATTTGCCGCATAGATTCAATTAGATCGCGGCATTTTTTAAGTGGTATGTTGACCCAAGCCATCCTTGCGACTTCAAATAATTCATTCAAATTCCCAATTTTGTGCTTGGCAATTTCGGTTTTAAGTTGATACCACAGGTTTTCTATTGGATTTAAATCCGGACTATATGATGGCCACTCTAAAACGTTGACAGAATTGTTATTAAACAAAGGTAACACCCTTGTCGTGTGCTTTGGGACATTATCTTGCATAAATCTCCAAGTAACGGGCAGTTCCTCCTCAGTGTAGGGTAACATAATATTTTCTATTCGATATAAAGGCCCGGTTCCCTTAAACGACATACAACCCCAAAGCACCACACTTCCTCCTCCGTGTTTAAGAGTAACCGTCGTGTATTTCGGATTAAGTGCCTCATTTTTTATCTCTCTCTCTATTAATCTTTGTTTCGTCGCTCCATAATATTTTTTTCCACTCAGAAACCGTCCAGTCCTTGTGTTTCTTCGCAAAAGCTAATCTAGCTTTTCCGTTTTTTTCAGAGAGCAATGGTTTTTTTCGAATCGCTCTTCCAAAAAGTTGGCATTCATTCAATCGTTCCCGCATGGAACGTGCTGAAACGGCATTCGAATCTTCACCAAAAACTTCCTTTTGAATTTCTTTAGAGCTTATAAATAGATTTTTTTTGGCAACTCGAACAATTCTTCGATCCTCAGCCTCATTAGATATACGTGGTCTTTTTCGTAGCAAGACGTAGTTTGATGTTTTTCATTGTATTTTACTGCGTTGAAGACCATTGTTTTTGAGCAATTCAGCCTTTTCCCGATTTCCGAAAGCAATAATTTCTCGATAGTTCTCTTTTTTACAATGTCATCACTTAAATGTGGTATGCAACTCGTATTTTTGCCCATTTTTTCTTCAATCAAGCTCTACATTATCGAAAATCAATTTGTTTTTATTTATTGGATATATAACTTAATTAGTGCGGTTTGCTAAGAGATGGCGTAACTTGTATTATTCCATTGGAACATGCGTTGGAAAGCTACTGTCATTGTACGTCATTTCAGTGTATGTCATTCATTTGAAGCGTAAGCAACAATAATTTTTTTTCACTGAAATATGTCGAACTTTGTGCCTGAAAAAGTGTTTTTGCGGGGCGTTCTTCTTCATTACTTTAATATGAAGAAAACTGCTGACGAAAGTCATCGTATTTTGGTGGAAGTTTATGGTGAATATGCGTTAGCTGAGCGAACGCGCCAAAAGTGGTTTGCACGATTTAAAAGTGGTGATTTTGGCTTGGAAGACGATGAACGTCCTGGGCAGCCAAAAAAGTTTGAAGATGAAGAACTGGAAGCATTACTCTATGAAGATTGTTGCCAAACACAAGAAGAGCTCGCAGAATCTTTGGGTGTCAGTCAAGCAGCCATTTCAAAACGTTTAAAAGCAGCTGGATATATTCAAAAGCAAGGAAATTGGGTTCCACATGAACTTAAGCCGAGAGACGTGTTTTGCATGTCCGAAATGCTGCTGGAACGCCACAAAAGGAAGTCATTTTTGCATCGGATTGTTACTGGTGATGAAAAATGGATCCATTACGACAACCCCAAGCGCAAAAAATCATATGTGAAACCCGGCCAACCAGCCAAATCAACGGCAAAGACGAATGTCCATGGCGCGAAGGTAATGCTCTGTATTTGGTGGGATCAGATGGGTGTGCTGTATTATGAGCTGCTAAAACTGGGTGAAACCATCAATGGACAACGCTACTGAACACAATTAATCCGTTTGAAGAGAGCAGTGGCCGAAAAACGCCCGGAATATGCTACCAGACATGAGGCAATAATTTTCCATCATGACAACGCTCGGCCCCACGTTGCTATTCCGGTTAAGAACTATTTGGAAAACAGTGGATGGGAAGTCTTACTCCACTCGCCTTATAGCCCAGACCTTGCCCCTCCTGACTACCATTTGCTACGGTCGATGCAGAACGCCCTCACTGAAATACGGTTCACATCAGAGCAGAATATCAAAAATTGGCTTGATTCATTCTTGGCTGCCAAAACGGCGCAGTTCTTTTGGGATGGGATCCACAAATTGCCAGAAAGATGGGAAAAAGTCTTAGCTTCAGATGGGCAATACTTTAAATAATACAATTGTACATGTTTTTCTTAAATAAATGTTCAAATTTTGAAAAAAAAAACGCACGAATATATTTATATACCCAATAATTTTGATAAAAATTTGTATGTTTACCGATTATTTCTGTAAATATCACAAATTTTTTCACAAAATAACTGCGTTTCTTATGGTCATTTTTAATTAGGTCGCCAAACAAACTTTACACCTCGATAACTCAATTGCAAATAAATATATTAAATGGCGTGCAATATTATTTTAAAAAGCTGTTACATAACCGACCAAATAATACCAACAAAATAACGGATCCTTTTTATGGGTTGCCATCTTCATTTTATTGTACGGGCGATTTTTTATACTTTTTTTAGTCGTTCCTAATTAGTTCGCCACGAACTGTATATTATCATCTTTGATCATCATTTTTTCTCTCACAAGTCTTTTTACATTTCCCCCTACTCCATCAATAATTCCTTTGCCATGAGAGGTTGCAAAATTGTTGTAAATTTAGTCATATATTTATTTTTGAATTCAGGTGAGGGTCCGTCGCTCCAAATTACTTCTGAAGCTGGTTCTTCACTTTCCTGGTTAATGACATCCAAAAACCTGTTCATGAAAACTAATAATCAACTTGCAGAATACTAATATTTTTATCGTTCCTATCTTCCTGAAAAGCATTTTGTTGCATTCTTTTTAAATTTACATGGCTCATAATGGAGGCCATCGAGTTGAGAAGCATTTCGAAAAGCTCACCTACGCTTGTTTCATGAAATACTAGTCGAAATTTTTTTTTCGGAAGTTTTCTGCCATTCTTTCCAAATGCAAATTCGGCTCAAGTCTGAAGTGATAATTTTTTGTCCATTCCTACAATCGTCGCATTCATTTCCCCAGCATGAAGAATTTATTTGAGGATTACATAACACTTGACCCCACCAATTGTTAGAATAATTAATGCTCAGCCCCATAAATTTTAAAATAAAGTTTTCGTGTTTAAAACATCTACACTGTTCTGAATGTGTATCCTTTATGAGTAATACATTTTTGGATCGCAAACTACAAAATTTGGCAAAATTCATTTCAAATTCAGTGTAAAAATTCTTAAAAATCTGGAAAGCTTCTCGCAAGTAAACCGTTAAGTAGTGCTTTTGCAACTTTTTTTTAATGCCATTTTCCCAGACAACGACAACGTCATTTTCCCTACAATATCAGAACGATAATGAAAATTTTTCACAACTTTATATTGTGAATCGTTTACTGATCCTCTATTTTTTGCTTCTACCAAAGCAATATACGAGGGCGGGTCAATAAGTTTTGGATTAAAACACAGATTTTTTGATAAAAAAATAATTTTATTTTTCAACGTAGTCTCCCGTGAGCTCTATACACTTTGTCCAACGCTTCTCCAATTTTTTTTATCCCTTCCAAAAAAAATGATTTGTCGAGGTCCTCAAAATAGGCCTTTGTTTGCGAGATGACTTCATCATTGGAGTCAAATCTTTTTCCACCAAGCCATTTCTTCAGGTTTGGGAACAAGAAGTAGTCGCTCGGAGCCAAATCTGGAGAATAGGGTGGATGAGGGAGCAATTCATAGCCCAATTCATGGATTTTTGCCATGGCAACTGCACATGTGTGCACCCTTGCATTGTCTTGGTGGAAAAGAACTTTTTTCTTGGCCAAATGAGGTCGTTTTTTTTTCAAATCGTCATTGAATCGGTCCAATAAGTTGGCATAATATTCCCCATTGATTGTTCTTCCCTTTTGAAGGTAGTCAATGTGGATTATCCCGCGTGCATCCCAAAAAACAGTCGCCATAACTTTATTGGCTGACAAACCCACCTTGGCCTTCTTTGGCGCCGATTCACCCTTAGAAACCCACTGTTTTGACTGTTGTTTGTTCTCTGGTGTGTTGTGATGGATCCATGTTTCGTCCACGGTTACAAAACGGCGCAAAAACTCCTCCATATTGCGATTAAACAACGCCAAACCTTCCTGTGAAGTTGTTACACGATTGCGTTTGTGGTCGACTGTGAGCAAACGCGGCACCCATCTTGCGGAAAGCTTTCTCATGCCCAAGTGATCATTCAAAATTGAAACCACTGAGCCATGCGAGATCCCTACGGCTTCCACAATCTCTCGCACTTTCAATCTTCGGTCGGCCAACACCATATCGTGAATTTTTTCGATTGTTTCGGGTGTAGAGACCTCAACTGGGCGTCCAGGATGTTCGGCATCTTCAGTGCTTGTACGGCCACAACGAAATTCAGTAAACCACTTTTTTACCATTGAAATCGATGGTGCAGAGTCCCCATAGTATTTATCAAGCTTAGCCTTGGTCTCGGTAATGGTTTTTTTTCGCAAGAAATAATGCTTAATAAGCACACGAAATTGACTTTTTTCCATTTTCTCCTCAAATTAGTGAGTAGTCTGATAAAAATAGCTGTCAAACACAAACTAACTGACGCAGCAAGTTTAAATTTTGACAGGAGTCAACTGACAGATGCCTGTTGACAGGAGCAGTGTTGCTGTTTCAGTAAAGAGGTCAGAAATTCAAAAAGTCACGGACTTACATTTTGCGAGCCAGTTCTCTGACAACAAATTTTTTTTTCCTTGGGGAGGCTGCCAGAGCTTTATGAACAGCTTTAGCCAATGTCTGTTTGCATTTATATGGACATTCGGTATTCGAAGAATTTTCATTAACGCCCGCATTGTCGACTCGTTTTTTAGCTCTCTCAATCCTCTTCCTGTCCCTTTCTAACTTTTTCTTACCTGCTAAAACGTTTTTTGGGGTTTGTTCTCTCTTTTTTTGCCTAAGCTCGCGAATTCTTTTGGTCACGTTCGCCTTAAAGTTTGGATCCTCAGCCTTTTTCTTTTCACGGAGCCTGCTCATGCGTGCCGCACTGGTTGGTAGTTTTGGATCCGACATACGAGTACTATACTCAATATATGTATATTTCTTAAAAGCATAGCAAAGATAGTGATAAAAAGTCAGAATTTGCTCAAAAAAACGTAATTTTAAACACATAACAAAAAACTGCGTCACGTACAGACACTTACAGGTACAAAACATACAGGGTGTCCCAAAAATCAACGTCAAGCCGGAAACAGGTGATCAGTCAAGTGGTGTCGGTTATCACAAAATTATAAAAAAAGATCTAAGTCATGTACTTTTAAAATTATTGGCACACAAAAAAAAAATTTGAGAAATCTGACACCCTGTGACGATCTTTCAAGTACTGTGACCGCAAATCTTTACTTTTCTTAGATTTTTTATTTTCACGTAACCCTGAGTAACTGTTTTGTAAATTACGGTCCGAAATTAAAACATAATTATATCGGTTTTAATTAAAATATTGCTTTTTTGTTCATCCATGTATCTGAAAATCATTAATCACCCAATTTGAACTGACTGTACTGACAAAAAAATGTACTGTGCCATTTGGCAAGTAACTTTAAAAGATGGCGTAATTAATCTGGGTTCCAAAGTGGTATGACACTTGCTAGACTAACGCTTAATTGAGGACAAAAAAAATATGTATTTTGTTAAAGAAACCCGATTCACAGTTAATTCTTTTTAATAAGTTAAAATGAGTATCAAGTGTGAGCGAGACAGACAGTGACGCTGTGATTGAGGCGGTTAAACACGCCATTTCGACTAGAGTGAGTGAAACAGATAGAGTAGAGATGCCACCCTTGTCATTTCATTTCATTTTTTTCCCGCCAGAGAGCACACAGAACACTACGTTCTCTTGGTGTATACTCTCAGGATCGCTTTACACAGCTGTTAATTGTTGCGCGACTAAACGCCATCTACCGATCTTGTATCTTACAACAAACGTTCAAACTGTTCGCCTTCAGCGGCGATACAAGCTCTGCATCTTCTTACAAATGATCTGGTAATAAGACGGGCATATCTTCTGAAGTTGATGTCTTCAACGGCTTCTGCAATTTTTTGTCGCAACTCGTTTAAATTTTCTATCGGCTTAGAGTAAACTTTTTCTTTTACTGCTCCCCAGTAAAAAAAAATCGAGTGGATTTAAATCAGGTGAACGGGCTGGCCACGGAATTGTACCAGACCGCCCTATCCACCTGTTGGAGTATTCCCGATCGAGGAACTCTCGTACTGTGCGAGCGTAATGCGCTGGGCAGCCATCTTGTTGATACCACATGCTTGCATAAATATTTAGTAGCATGTCTTCCAATAAATTTGGTAAGTGGTTCTCCAAAAAATCTAAAACCTCGGCATTGAAATTCTGTGGCAGCTCGAATGGGCCAATAATTCTACCATTCAAAATTCCCTTCCACATGTTTACTTTGAAACGGTGCTCTGATCTAACTTCCCGCATCAAATGTGGATTTTCCACGTGCCACTCGTGCAAATTGTGGAGGCTCATCCATCCGTCCCTTTGAAAAGTTGATTCGTCCGACCATAGAATTTTTTCGAAGAATCTCGGATCTTCTCTGAACCTCTGCAACATCGTTTGACAAAATTGTACTCTGTCTGGATAATCTCGGGGTAGCAGACTTTAGATTCGTTAGCCGAGGAATTTATTGGTGGATTCGTTAAACATTCATTCATCTTGGTGAAAAAACTTTCAACTCTTGTGTCCTTCCATCAGCCAAGCCCCATGCATTTTGAAACATCACATGTCATTTTATCGAAACGTATTCAGCTTGGCAGCCCCAAATATTGAAGGCAATCCAGATGAGAATGATGGAGAATGTGATTACGTACGATAATGACAGTAAAACATAAAAATGTTAATGTTTAAGGGTTATTTTAATTAATTTTAATTAAAATAATGATTAATATGACTGGTTTACTCAAATTAAATGCCACCTAATCCTGCTTCTCGCTAAAACAACTAAAGTCAAGAGCAGTTTTTTTTTCTTTTTTCATTATTCATAAATTATAAAGATTATTCGATATTTTAAACTTTGAACTTCAAATACTATATTTAGCCCAAGAAAGTCATTGAAAATTCGTTTACTTGAGAATGACACAGATTTTATTGATTCCTGAAAAATTCTAATTATGTGACTTGCGAGTATGTATGTGGTCTTTGAAGACCGATTCGTTTATATTTCTTTGACGACTGTCTAGAACACTCTCATATGTATGTTTTCATAGTATTTGCGACTTTAGTTTCAGCAATCGGTGGTTGTTGCAACTTTGCATGCCGGCTTTTCCTTTATATGTTACAGTGGAACAAGAAAGCCCACCATCTGCTGGTTAGGCATTCGAGCGCCTTCCAGCATTTTGCCGAATAAACTCCCGAGCCATTAAGACCTAGTATTTCCGATTGTGGCGCATACTTCGGATGGTATGGGATCCTGACCGGCAGCACACTTCGCCGTAGAAAATTATTTGGGAGTTTTTATTTTGTTTTCTGTCGCAACAGTGCACCCAGGCAAATAACTAATGCGGATATCATACATTGTACTCCTTGCAAATTTCTTTTAATGAAATTTCTCAGTCTTTCGAAGAAAAATGAGTAAGCACTTCAGTGATAAAGTGCCTACAGTACCAGCACCTACCACGTCAGTGCCAAATACCTGCGTCGCCATCAATTTCACAGTAAGCGTCGCAGGAGGTTGTATCATTTATGCCCAGCACACTTAATTGCTTAGCAAAAGTCTAGTGCCCCGTCACGACGCCAGTAAGCAGCCTTCAGTCTTTTCTACTAGAGACATCAGGAAGCATTCGTTTAGTCTGGCGGTAGCCTGGACATTCACGCCATCTACAGTTATGCACATATGAAAACCAACTGTCAATGGAAGTCCTAACCAAGACCGCAGCCATACATAACTTAGGTGCGAATCCTGGAAAAATTTCATTGGCGATTTCATTTCCCGTGATCCCATTGTGACTTGCGACCCACACAATGCTCAGTGAAGTGTTGCATTCTCGAACTTGGTCAGAAGTTGCAAGAGCGCTCAGCAAGGCTCTAGTGCTTCTAGCTATTTCTTGGTTGCGCAGCAATCTTAAGAATATAAGCTCGATCAACCGTCCTTCGAGGTTTTTTTTTTTTCTAAAAATTTATAATTAGAGGTAAGTTAGGTAAGAGCGGCTGTTGGAGAGACCAAACCAATTACGCCTATTGGGCCATTGTGATGCTACGTGGATCTGTGATCCTTCTACTCTTGGAACCAATTTCAGCTTATGATGAAGCGTAGGGGACTGTTAACGTCTACATTGTCTAGATCGATTAGGAGTTTACTTTTTTGGCAGAGAGCTGCACATGTACAGAGTAGGTGGAGAATTGTATCCTCCTCCTCTTTGTCCATGCAGACTTATTGCATGCTTGCCTATAAGACAATGTCCAGTGATGACACCTATGAAAGCGCTGATACCATTTGTTTCCTATTTTGAAAGATCAAACTCTTAAAGCGGTTCAGATCCAGCTTTGGCCAGATCTGTTTTGCCGCTAGATATGCTGGTCCAACAGTCCACCTAAGGTTTGTTCTTTTGTTAGCATCCAGCATTAATTTTAGTTTTCACGTGGCGATTGGGATACCGGTCATATCCTTTTCCGGTAGAGTAGGTAGAGTGGTTCCAATTTTGGCGAGTTTGTCGGGCCTATATCCCTGGAATATATCTCTACCCCGGCACCCAAAATAGGTAAAAGTTGAACTGCTCTGCCACCTCTCTAACAGATGATCGGCTGTGAAGGGCGGTTCTAGAGTTTAGTGAGACTGAGCGATTGATAGCGGTCTGATTATCTGAAAAGATGCGGACATCCCTTGGAGATATCACGTTTATCTTCTTTAATCGCCAAATTTCCCCCTGGAACACGCTACATTAATTTTAAAGACGGAAGGATAGGCTTAGATTATGTTTATCTGAGAAAACACCGCCACCAACCCCACCATCTTTTTTAGATCCATCTGTGTAAAAATGGATTGACTTCTACTCCATGAAAGCATCTTCCTCCCAGAAGGATCTAGAGGGGAAGCTTACATAGAAGTCTTTGTCAAACCAAAGTTCAGGTATGGTGTAATCGATGTTCTCTGTGAGGATTCCTAATGTATTAAGAATGTTAGTGTGGCCAAATGAATTATTTGTCCACTCTGTAGTCGCTTTAAACCGAGCAGCTGCAGCTACTGGGGAATGAAATCTACATTGACTTCTCTCCATGACAGTGGAATGTGGATCAGTTCTACATAGCTCTTCACGATATTCTCTAGCGTTGGCACGATGATATCTGAGGGTCTCTGTAGCACGGTAGGTATTATACCGTGCGGAATAGCAAACTTGTATGGTTTGAAGCTATGCACCACCCAAAGCAGTTAGTCTCTTCTAATCAGATCATGAATGGTGGTCACGGCTGCCGTGACCGTGAGTGTACCTTAGCAGGTTGAGTGATTTATCACTTGAGGTTGTCCAAGAGCCATCGGTTTTTTTCAAACAACCAGGCATCATAGGATTTGTAGAGATGATTTTCTCACAGAATGACCTCCAGTTCTTTTTTGTATAATTTGAGGGATTCTTTGTATGATTCCAGTTGGTCACTTTTCTTGTGCTTTTTGCTAAGTTGAAAACTTTTCTGCAAGTGTTTCTAAGCAATCCCAGTGCTGATGTCCACCAGTGCGGCTTTTTTTTGTCGCTAGGTTGAATAAGAGGACAGGAAGCAGCCATAACCTGATTGGAGCCAGGGTGAAATCTTTGACTTTCATGCCATTGGTGTCACGCGGGGGACTTGAGAGTTCACTATCCTGTTTCTGACAGTATTCGTCTGTATTTTTGCCAATCAGTTTTCCGATAATTCCGGAATGCTGGTTGGCTGGGAGGAGCATCACTCAGGCTGAATTGGATGTATCTATATCATTTAGTTCGTTAGCAGTTGAGTGATGTTGCACTTTCTGTCGGTTTCTTGTTATAAAAGTGCGCTCATTGCCAATATTGCAAATAAAAAGGTTAGTACTTATAATATAGTCAAAGTGGCTCACCTCTCTCATTAATCTCGGTACTGCCCCATACCATGTGATGAGCGTTAACATCGCATCCGATGAAAAGGCCAGTTTTTAGCCTTCCAGCTTCTAGTACCACCCTTTCTAGGTTATCACCAGGGACAGGGCCCACATGATCGTGGCCAAAGTATGCCGATGCCAGCCAGTAGAAGCCTTTAACAGTCTCTAGCCTGATAACGGTTAAGTGGGGGTCGGTGAGGTTAGGAAGTAAAAATGCATTAACGCTACGTTTCATGAATATACAAGTTCTAATCTTACCTTTGTCTCTTGTATAGAGCGGAGGGTATACAGGTGTCCTAAGTCCACCTGGTTCCTGAATTAGGATGGTGTCTTCTGCGTTTTTGGTCAGATGTAGAATAAGTGTGGCCGAAGCCTTTTTTGAGTGGTCGAAATTAATCTGCAGAAAGCGTATCATTGCTACAATTTACAAGTGTAACCTCCGCTACGGTGCTGTTGGAGTCCTCCGATTCCGAACACGTGCCCAAGAGCTCATCTTCTTCCTCTGATCGTAAAGGACCTCTTTTTAGTTCGTCATCGGTTTCCATTTCCGACAGAGTGTCAGAAGAGGAGACCGATGGCTTAGTTATCGCTTCGGATAAATTGAAGTCGTCGCTATCCATTTCTGGAAAGGATATCGTTAAAGGAGGAGGAGCTTGCTTATCAGCATCTAGCTCATTCTTTTTATAAATTCTTAAATAAATTGTCTTGAAACCGAACCGAATCATGCCTTTAGTCCGCGCTAGAGGGTTAAGGGATTCCTTATTGATCACAATTAACGCGGATCTATAAAGGCGCCTTAGTTCTTCGAGTTTCGCGACTTTCCAGTCATGATTCAGAAGGGTCGGGTTCGGCTACGATCCAGGTGCGGGTTCTAGGTCCCCTAGAACATGCGATCGGAACATGCGATAAGTTTGACGTCGCTTGTGATGGGAGGTAGTCCGGGATTTTCCCGCATGATTGCCAAGAAATTGCTCGAAAGCTTTACCTTGGCCAACTGCCACCGTTCAGTTGTTATCGATCCGTCATTGCATCTTGTAAGACTTCGCTAAAAGGCCTAGGAGTTTTGGCGTTATAAATGTTGGGCCTCTTGGGAACCGGAACGGTTTCCTCCAACGATCTCTGGCGCGCGGAGGAGTCTTTTAGAGCTTTGGGAACAGTGGGCAATCCATCTTTTAAGATGTTGTTACCCCACTCAATCTTGCTTTTTATGTCCGCATTTCTTTCAACCTCCATATTGGATCCGAAGGTTTTGACAATGCGTAACGTATTTCGGCGTCTTTTGTAGAGCGCCTTCGATGGAGCTTGCCAATGCGGCTGAGCCCCTGATTCCTCCTTTGGCGGAGGAATTTTAGTAGGAGGGGTGAGGGAAGTGATAGGACCGTGGTCTGCCACAGTGTTATCCGCTCGATAGTGCAGGAGCCTTGTCAGTAGTCGGTGCTGTCACCGTTCTACCGCCCGGTATTAAAGAAGTAGCGGCCTTGGGTTTTGTTTTTTTTTAAACATTTTGTCCATAGTTGGATCCCACGGGTAGCGAGAAAGGAGGGTCCTTCGGCACAGAGATCCGCTGTATTAGGCTAGCTAATCCGGAGGTCGCCAGGTATACGGAGACTCCGTTTGCGAATGAGCTATTTTTGGAGATTCTGGGTCTCAACCAGGCTGGTCCTCGTCAAGGGTTGTATGACACCTTGATCCAGCCCAGGGGAACAGAAGGGGCGGGTGGGATGGTGGCGGCCCCACCTCTACTTTAATTTCGGGACTCATCTGGAGAACTTCTCGAGATTCATTGACCTTACTCAGCCTCTACAACTCGACAAGTACGATGCCAAGAGTAGAGATCGTTCAAGCTAATTTCACTCTCATCAAATATGCTAATTACAGCCGTTTCGTGCGAATGCAAGATAAAAGGGTTTGATTTTTATTCTAAAATCGCATAGAAGGCTCTATACTTTTTCCCCACATATTAACAGTTTTTTGCTTATTTATTGATAAGAACATGCTTCCAAGTTTCTTCTTCGACGAATTTTCCCAAATTAAATACGAGTACATTTCTTTCGTTCATATAACCCGCTGCCATAGATCAGATCAAAATTTTGCGACCCGTTCCCGCCCAGCAACTTAAAATTCCGAAGTATTGAATATGAAACATATTTTCTCATGCAACCCAACTTATTGTCTCTAATGAACAACCTAAGGGCTTAAATTATTCAGCCACCATAAAGGTTATGTTGGTCACGGAAGTAATCTATTCGAATCTGTAGAACCAGCAGGAGGCAGCTTTGGTAAACCGCAACATTCGATTCAGTATAAGTAGTAGCACGTGTATTTCTGTTTAATTGTTCATGTTTCTTCAATTTTATTGAATGAAAACAAAAAACAAAGCAAAACCAAATGCAAACAACTATTTACACCTTTTTAATTTAATCGTACTCCGTACTCCGTACCCCGTACTCGATGTTGCTGTCGCATTTAAATATAGACGGCAATGTCGAGGTTAAAAATCAATTGTTACTGCGCCTACTCTATAAGTATTTCAATTTGTTAATAACGCCGACATTACTCATAAATCGTTTATCGAGACAAAGTCGTCGTACGGGCGGATATTGCTGCACGCTCATATAAGAGGTGTGTCTCGTCCCCTGACAGTGAGCTAATCGGGGTTAACACTATGGCGTATACGTAACAAAACAATTTTGCCATTGTGGTTAGCTTGTTACTTTCAGATGAATGATTTGTTATCTCAGTCAAGGGCAAAAGTTTAAATTTGTTAACTATTACTGCACGCTGGCAATGTTCTAGATTCTTGTTCTTCTTGCGCGGTTTTGATGGTAAACCTTGAAAGAAGCCAACGCGAAAAGGATAACTTAGTTGTTATTCGATTTGACGGTTTCTGTAAGGTAACTGTTGGGGAGCTAGATTCCATTCTGTAAACTTAATAAACAGATTTGTTTAGTCAATGTCATTATCAGCGGAATGTACAATAAGAATTGCATTCTTATGAGACTTCTCCATCCTGTTTCATAAGTTTCCGGAACAAGTGTGAAAGGCAAAGTGTTTTGTTCGTTCAGAGTTGTCTCAGGTGTATTTTATGTTGGTGCATTAAAATGAGGGTTGATTGATACAGAATTACATGAGATAATATGCATGTTGCAGTACGTAGGTGAACTTGTTTTAAGATCAACAGTCAGCGCAGCGAGCACCTGCAATAAGTTGGTTAGACATATTTGAGATATGTTCTGCTCAAATTGAAAGATGATCGGAATGATCTTGATTTCAAAATTTCAATATTCATGTATCAAAACTGAAGGAGTACCGACAACCGAGTCGACCACCGACGAGTGCACGCGTCAACCTGTGCACTCGTAAACTCACAAAGAAAACTGATGGATATCGGGTTGTGAGTGAACATTTTGTTGGTTCACTGTTTCATATTGTTGTAAGGGCATAACACCTACAGCAATTTGATTCGGTAAGCCAACGTCAGAATTTTCATTTCGCAGGCTTGTTTAGTATCGTCGGTGTTTTTGTTTTCTATGTTTGTTTGTGATTATGAGTAGGGAATTCAGGGTAGATATAGCCAATATACGCGGGTTAAAAAGTAATCGCTTTTCTGCGTACGTCCACTTCTGTAAGTACAGACCAGCTATTTTGTCACTTAGTGAAACACAGGTAGATCCCCGACCACACCTGAAGCTACTTGGCTACAACTAGTGCCATTATTCTTCTCTCACCGCGGTCTCGCCATTTACGTGCGTAGTGATGCAGCTTACCAAACTCCACCATAATGTAGTGCCTGCTCCAATCCGTAATTAAATTTTATAGGGTTAAACTTCCATTTCCGTAAGCAAATTATCCACTAATGCTTTATTTACAGAAGCCGCAAACAAGTCAGCAACTCGACTTTTGAGGAGTTTGATGCGCTGTCTGGCTCCATTCAAAGAATTGTACCCCTGTATCCTCATACTGAAATCGTTATTACGGGCGATTTCAATATACACAATTCTGGGTGGCTTCGACATTCTGGACAAACAACACTCAAAGGACGGTGTGTTGAGATCTTCGGTGCGGAAAACAACTTAATGCAGCTTGTAAATGATCCCACACGAATACCAGACGTTGATAGTCATACCGCCAACACCCTGGACTTATGTTTAACTTCTCACCCTGATAAGTACTCCGTTGATGTGCTCTCCCCTCTAGGCTTGACGGACCATTGTGTCATATCAGCTAATTTCTCGTACACCGAGCACACAGTCAGATAAAAGATTCCCAAAAGAGTCGTATGGCAATACGAGAAAGCCAACTGGTGCGGTCTTAACAGCTTCTTTAGAAATTTTAACTGGTCGTTATGTTTCCTCGATAACAAGGTGGATGCCGGTGCTGATATGATCACAGAAACTATTCTCTTTGGAATGAGACGCTATATCCCTCATCGGATGAACAGTATCAAACCAAAAGAAAGGCATGGTACGACTCGAGCTGTGAAGAGGCTGTCAGGGTTAGAGAAATGTTTTTTCGGTCCTACAAGACCAACCCGACAGAGGAAAATCGAAAAAAGTTCAAACGAGCCAAGAATGACTGCAACGCCTTTCTTAAGCGTGTGAAATTTCAATATGACCAAAAACTGAGGCAAAAAAAAAACCGCAATGTCCCAAAGGCAATAACAATTCTTGGTCGTTTGTCAAAAACCTTAGAAATTCTGCCTCATCCTCCATCCCAACGCTCATTTATAAAGACATTTCGGCTGTCAGCTCTTTGGACAAGGCCAATCTGCTTGCTGCACACTTTGCGGCCAGCTTGTTCTTTGTCCCTGCCTACACTTGAATGCATCGAATCTTCAATGATGATTCTCTTCTTCAATGGATTAGAAATTACCTTTCAGAGTTGTCTTGGACGGTTTCAAGTCTGATATTCACAAAATAAATGCTGGTGTGCCCCAGGGCTCCGCTCTGTCTCTGACATTCTTTTTAATTTTCATCAACATTACACTCAGCGAAATTTAATGTTCTTTTGTGACTAATCATCGTGCGAAATTCAATTAAAAGCAGTCGTATTTATGCTGAAAAGCTGTGAGTGAAACGAAATCAGAGTTTTTTTTTGGTGATTACAATTGAAAATATTTTTTTACATTTAAAACTTTTGGATTTCGATGGTTTGTGGCCACAAGTCAGAATGGGAAAAGCAAAAACGCTCTCTGATGAGGAAATCGCCAAAATCCATGCGTATAAGGATACCGATATGTCCAATCGTCAAATTTCAATTAAATTAAATCGATCGGCTTCCGCAATCGATAATGTTATTAAATTAGGAAGTAATTACAACGCGAACTGGAGAAATAAAAACAATAAAAAAATTTCACCAAAGCAGAAATCGGCTATTATTCGAGCTAGGTTGCAAAAACATGCTACCGCTTCTAAAATTATTTCAAATTTAAAGTCGCCGATATCTAAACGGCGTGCACAACAAATTTTAGCTGGCAGTAATCGACTGGTTTAGAAAAAAATGAAGTCAAAACCAACTCTTACGGAAGCATATAAAGTTGCCCGACTACACTTTGCCAAAGGATACATGGCAGGGTCTAAACAGTGGAAAAGCGGACGAAAACAATTTTAAACTTGATGGGCCAGGCGGTTGAAATTATTATTGGCATGATATAAAAAGTCCTGAGGGGTTCTCCATTAAGCGAAACTTTGGAAGTGGATCTTTGATGGTCTGGGCTGCTTTTAGCTATCATTGCAGGACTCGAATATGCAAAATTTCTGGCCAAATGAAATCAGAAAATTATATTACTCTGTTGGAAGATGTTTTGGTAAACCTTTTGGAACATCAGCCGGATTTAAATACAATTTTCCAATAAGATAATGCTGCCATTCATGTATCGCGGGCCAGTCGGGAGTGGTTTCCAGATAAAGAAATTCAACTTTTAGAGTGGCCAAAGGTCTTAAACCCGGTCTAAAATATGTGGGAAAATCTGTCTCACCGTGTTTACACGGTGCAAGGCCGTTACAACGGAATGGGCTCTAATTCGATGCCAAGTCGGATTTTCGAACTTATAACCGAGTCTGGCAGTTGCACTCACTATTAATTTAGACTTTTACGTTATTTGTTATACTGAAATTTCTTCTGTTTTTACTTTACCTTGACTACCTTTAATCGAATTTCGTAGTATAAATTGAGTTTTTTTTTCGTTAACTAAGTAAAGATATGTTTATTTGTTTTAGTCAATTTTTTTCTTTGCTTAAATAAATCATTTGTTTGCATTCAATAAGTTTGTAAATAGTATTATACTTAAATCAACTTTGTTTTTAATATTGCAAAGGAAAATAAGTTGCCTTTAATTGAATTTCGCTGAGTTTATCTTGTCTGCTACTTCTAATCCAATATAGTCCTTTGCTCACGACACCACTCTCGGCTTTTGTTATTCGTTCCCGGATTCACGCCCTTGCTCTTCGGCTGTAGAACGAGAACGGCAGCGTTTGTTAAGCTCATTAAATTCTGATATTAACAGCATAACCATTGAAATCGCCAGTAGCATTACGCCCATTCAAACTTTCAACAGTAACACTCGTCTCGCTATGAATACCCTCAAGCCCATTTTCGGACGTATTCTAAAATATCGTGATTCGTTCCTAAGCCGTACAACTCGCTTATGGAATGCCCTGCCGATTCTTGGTCGTTATAACTTACAAAAATTTAAAAATATTTAAAAACAATGTACATCTGTACCCGTCGTTTTTTCCTCCCTAAACACAAGCCCATTGAGCGCGCGCTTATTATAAAAAAAAAACAAGGCGTCCATGTCATTCTATGTTATTTTGAATCACCTCGCCATTGAGATGAAAAGTTCGTTTATGCCTTCCATTCCGGCCTCAACTTTGAACCTCCTCTGGAACTGGGATTACGAGTAAAGGGTGTTTTTTTAAGAAGTTCAGCCTTTTTTGTTTCAATAAAACACGAACTTAATGACGATTTATTAAATTCATTTGAAAGAAGATTTCATGCCATTTAATATTTGAAAATAAATTTCTACTTTTTCGAGCAATTGGGGGTGTATGTCGCATCATAACTAAGTAGTCTCACAGAAAATAATTCGATGGAATTAAATTACACGATCCATTTCTTGAGATGACTCTATTCCCAAATCGTGTTTTCAATATGGAGTGAAGCACGATCCGGTTAGAACCACGGTTCTTTCACATTGATATCACGCAAATTTGGAACAGATAGTGTTGATCATCGCATTATATCGGTATCTCTTCACAATAATTTGTGCTCCGGTTTTATTTTTGAAGAACTAAGGACCGATAATGCCACAGTCGTACAATCCGCACCATACGGTACATTTTTCTGGATGCAAGGGCATCTGGTGAACTTCTTGGACATTGTCCTCACTCCAAATATTGCAATTCTGCTTCTTTACGTAGCCACTTAACCAGAAATCCACATCCGACACATTAAATGGTCATGCGTTTTTAGTTCTTGCACCAATTGGATTGCGCAAGGCGGCGCAAAATTAATCACCCTATCGAAAGATGATATAATTTTTGCAAATGGCGTCGTACGTCAACCATATTTGACATTTTAGTTCATACAGCTGCAGTATACAAACTGATGAGCAATGGAGCGCAATACTTCGCAAAAGCGTGGAATAATTGCATCTATGTTTTTGACCAGTATAATCGGTCGATGGTGTTAGCGCAGCGTGAATTTCTTCGACGTCGATTTCCTAATCGTGTTGCGCCAATTGGGCAAACATTCCGCCGCTTAGCTACTCGACTCGAATAGAGTGGAACCACAGGAGACCATGCAGAGTGTGGCTGTCACCGGACTGGTCGTTCGGCCGAGAATACCGCGGCAGTGGCTGCTGGTGTCGCTGAGAACGAAGAAACATCAACCAGACGACGGGCCACGGAATTGGGCATCACCAGACGAATCCTACAGCGAATTTTAGTGAAGGACTTACACATGTTTCCGTACAAAGTGCAAACAGTGCATCAGTTAATGCCTCCTAACCGTTAGTCGCGTGTGAACCCTCAATCTCAACAACGAAGACGACGATTTTGTGTCGAAAATCATTATGAGTGACGAGGCGCATTTTCACTTCATCGGTTACGTCAATAGGCAAAATCTTCGTTGCTGGGGCACTGAAAATCCACGTGCAATGCACGAAGAGCCATTACATCTACTCAAAGCCACTGTGTGATGCGGCGTTCACGCTGGAGGAGTGATTGGGCCGTAATTTTTTTGAGGACGCCATCGGCATTACAGTCACTGTTATTGGCGAACGCTACAGGGCCATGCTAAACGACTTCTTACTACCGGAATTCGATGAGCGAGGCTTGGTGAACATGTGATTTCAATAAGACGGTGCAACCGCACATACAAGCGAGCTATTGTTAAGGAAGCGTTTCCTGGTCGCGTGACCTCCCGTTTTGGCGATTTGACATGGCCAGCAAGATCGCGTGATTTAACCATTCCAGACTTGGGGCTACTTGAAGTCGCGGATTTATGTCAACAAGCCTCAGACAATCGCAGCCCTTAAGGGGAATATTCGACAGGAATGCGAAATGTTATCACTGGCAATCTTGCGGAAAGTCATGGAAAATGCGATAAAACGGGCACAAATGTATATCAACACTGGCGGCAGCCACTTGGCAGATATCATCTTTTCCACCTAAAAGAAACAATTGTAAAGGTCCAAATAAAGATTTCCATCACTCAAAATCATTTTTTTTTTTTTTAATAAAAAAGTAATTCAAAAGCAAAATTGGATGATTAATTTTACGCCACCTTGTATAAGCCTTGATACCAAGATCCTTACGCAGAACTTTCCAGATAGTGGATGGACAAAGGCCAAGTTACTGCGAATGACGACGAATCAATAAATTGGATTGCTCTTCAACACTACCTTCCACAGTAGCGATATTTTCTTCTAAATGCATTGCTCTCATTCTTGTTGCTGTGTGAGTATCCAATAGCGTAATTGGGTGCGAAATTTCTCAATATCTCGGTAAAAAGCAAGTTCAATTGGCGGAGACGTTCACCGTAAATTTCACGAATTGCTCTATAAGTCTCGAGAACAGGGCTTCGATTTTGGAAATAAATTTCAATTCGATTTTGTGACATCAATCTTTCCATGATGGAATGGCAACCTGGATTGAAAATAAAGTGTATACTCGACTACATACCTTCCCTGACTCAGATTCTGGCCGAAACTATTACTTGGCGCATGGAAAGTCGATTTCAGCACCAAGAGTTTTGGTGTCATTGCATCAGACGGTATGTCCATAAGGCCAAAGTCAAAAGACAGTCGCAACGCAATCAAAATTCCAGTGCATATTGGGCAAAAGACCACTTCTTTTTAAACGGAAAATGGCTTTAAGAATGCACCCATGATGTGAGCCTAGACCAGAACCAAGCGTACTAGGAACAGCCCCCACGGCTGGTAAGAGCAGCAGTGACGTAAGTTTCTTTGACGCATAGAATATACATAGAGGTCTCTTCATAAGCGTGTAAATCAACGCGACTCTCCTCGGTGACAAGCCCCACGTCTTCAAACGGGGAAACGGATGGTGACGCCTTTAGGCACTAGATTAGCCTGACAAGGCAACTCCGTTCTTTTCGTAAAAAGAACAATTTTACTTTCGAGATAATTGGTGTTTTTGGGTAAAACTAACAATTGTTGAGATATCTTTGAAGCCTTGTGGAGTTCAATATCTTCCAAAAGACTACCTTATCCTTTTCTCGATATTTTAAATCACTCTTTCACATTGCGGCTTTTTCTCGGCGATGGTGCCTTCAATATTCGTTTTCAGAGTTGGAATCGTTTACGCATGGTTTGCGTAGACCTTGCTTTTAACATAGCCCCAAAAAAAGAAGTGTAACACTGTCAAGGTGCGCGATCTTGGTGGCCAATATGTGTTTCCGAAACGCGAAATTACGTAGCCAAGAGACTTCGTGCTGAATAACTCGAGTGTTTCATGACTTGTATAACATGTAGCATCATCCAGTTGGAAAGTAGAGATCGTCCGTATTCATGTTCTCGAGGTCCGACAACCAGAAAATGTTTATCATGTTTCTGCAGCGCGCTCTATTGACACTAATGGCATTTCCGGCCTTATTTATGAAAAAGTACGGCCCTATGACGCCTCCGGTCCATAAATCGCATCAAATAGTTACTCGTTCTGGGTGGGTTGGTATCTCGGGAATCACTCGTGGAGTTTTGTTGCCTTAGATGCGGCAATTTTGCTTAACGACGTAGCCGCCAATGTAGCAGCAGCTAGAATGTGTTTGATCAGTCTGAACCCATTTCAGTTTATCAAGAATAAAATCTCCTTACATAGAGAGTCCAAGGTAATGTTCCGCAACTCGATTTGAGGAAAATTTGATCCGAAAATAACAATAATTTTGTTTAAGATTAATATTCGTAAAGTTCATTGTTTTATGAAGTTCTTTTCTCAGTATCTTAAAAAATAACTTGATGTTAATTTCTTATTTAAGGGTCGCACATTTGGATCGATGATTAAGAGTTTTCTGCAACTTTCTTGCCCACTTAATGAATCATATCTTCCACTCTATAACACTCCCAAAGGAAGTAAGTGTTTTACTCGTTTGAATTCGATTTTTCAAATAAAATCTTTTTCCATTTTTATTCTTTTCTTTTCTTTATAGAGGCCGCGTATAATGAGACTCTTGAATGTGTCAAACAGTCATTTCCTCAGTATATACGTGAGTTAGAAGGGGTCGCCGATGGAGCTCAAGTGGAGTTTCACAAAGTAAGTGATTTGGTAATATTGTTTTCGTTTTTAGTCTCTTATCGATCACATGTCGAACAAATTTACGACTTTTATTTAAGAAACCAAAAAAAAAAAAAAAAAAACAGAAAAAACCTGGTAAGTGGCTTAAGTGGTAACTATTCTCTTTGTCTTATGTGGTACCGTGGTCAACGTAACATGATTAGAACGTCCACAAGAGAGCTGATAGTGGATATTTACTTTTAAGAACTAATCAGTTGTGGAATTGGCGGTTTAAGTTTTTGTTTTCTTTTTATTTATTTTTTATTTAATTTTTTTTTAAATTGGAGCTAACGTGGTAAACCGAAGGTGAATATTAAAGTTTCAATCTGTTGATACCAATTGCAGGTTGGGAAATGCATAATACAAATGGAAAATACAACGTGAACTACCGATGAGGAAATTTTGTTCATTGTCAAACCAACAAGATGCTAGTAAGAAGGTCGACAACGAAAAGCTGCAATCGCACGAGATTGCCATAAGTTTCACGAATAGAGTGTCGCCCCAACTCTCTAGAAGTTCTTTGCCACCAGCATCAAGTGTCGAAGACCAGTGTAAACAATGCTATAGTTTATCCAAGAATTAATGTCAGTACAGGGAAGATAGGACATATGCCTCTTAGTCTGGTTGCAATAACATGCATAAATGTGTCCCTCTTTAAAGCTATCATAGGGTTGCCATGGTATATATGATGAATCACCACAAAGAGAAAGAACATTTCGTTTAGGGTTGCCATCTCCCCATTTAAAATAAACAAATAAAAATATTGCTGAACGACATAAATTTCATTTACCTTTTTCCTCACCACCAAGCGGTGGCGCGTTTTTTTTAAGGGTATCCCCAGTAGGCCTAATCCCTTTTCAGTTTGTTTAAAAAAAAAATTGTTTCCGAAAACAGAAAAAAGAACTAAAAAATATATGTATTTTCATTTATTCATGATAAATATAGTAAACAAAAATATAATATAATGTATAATGTAAACATATAAAATTTCTTTAATTTAAAGTAAAAATAACTTCATTAATTTATAATATTAAAATCTATTAGTCTGATGAAAAGTCAGTGCTGCTACTATCGTCATTTATATTTATTACTAATCTTTCGGCTGCTTCCTCTGCGAAAACGTCCATATCCCACATCTTTGGCTCAACAACCTGTTCAACGTGTTGCACACATTTCTCACTGTCAACTTTTACAAGTGCTGTTGTTAATAATAATTTAATTTCTGTCATTTTAAATGACTTGTTTTGCCTTGCTACAAATCCTTTTACTTGAGCCCAAACCAATTCTATTGGATTTAGATCGCAGTGATAAGGCGGCAAGCGAAGCACTTTATGTCTACGAAACCTGTAGAACTTCCAATATGGGTTATAATTAGTCGCTTTCCTTTTCCAGATGATGATCGCAGTCCAGTTGACAACCCTTCATTAAAAGCTTGGCGTGGTGTTGTAATGGATGGATCCACCCACACTTTCTCCCGAGTATGTCCCTCATTGAGCCAGGTCTCATCAGTAAAATATATTTTTCTTTTCTCTTCTCGAAATTTTTTTATTTCGCGTAAATATTTTCGTCTCCATGAAATAATATCACTTCTTTCTAACAACAAGTTTTTACGCTGACGTTTGACGAATTTAAATTTAAGATCTTCTTTTAAGATTGTATGTAAAGTTGATCTGCTTATTTTTGTATTATTTGGATTTTGTTGGGCTTCATGCAATATCTTATCGAGCGTTGGTAAAGCATTATCCATGAAAAACTGATGGACTATGCGCCTAATGGCACATTTGTCAACATCATAGACCCTGCTTTTGCGACCAGAATTATTTTTCTTCTTTGAATGCGAATTGTGACCTTAAATTTCGTTTTCCTTTAAAAGCTTATATACAGTTCGTTACGTAACAGAAAAGACATCAGCTGCTTTTCTCACGGATTCCGTTTTATTTTGAAGAAGGCCATAAAATTTGTTAGTTGCATTAACAATTTGTTGTTTCTTTTCTGCACTTAATTCCTTTGAAGACTTTGTAGCCATTTTTCTATTTAGCCAAAACACAGTTGCTTAAAACTAACTAATCACTATTAATTTGACATCATTAAAACGCAGATAGTCCAACAATAATATGATCACTTATTGCACTGCTTTGTTGCAATGCATTAAAATAGCGCGCGAATAAAATTTCCTTTTAAAATACAAAGTCGAAAAAAATGATTTGACTACATTTTAACGGTTTCTCAAAAAGAGGAAAAAAAAACGCAAATGATAACACCACCACACATATTATTACACACAAATTCATTTTTGTATTCTCAAAAGCTTCAAACCCCATAAGCTCTGTAACAGTAACACTGAAAAATCAGTAACGATGTGCTAACATTTGAGAATGGTAACACTGCTTTGATGAGCTTATTTTCAATGCACACAGCTAGCAGTAATGGCGAATGGTGATTTTATGATCATTCTGCCCACGTCTAGCAAGCAAGTCATAGGGTGGCGGTGGTTAAACCTGAAAATAATTACAACAACAATTGTACACAAAGTTCAGTGGCTTCGATTGTGTTTCAGTGGTAATATGCCACTGAGTCCACCTACAGGCGCCATTGTTAGAAAAAAAGCTTTCCCATAAGCCCTGTACTGACTTGTTTTGTTGGATAAGGTATAGTAAGCCATCAGACACCAACGTCAATTGCGCTTATTTTACTTACGCTACCAAGTGGTAGCCATCGGGTACTGGTTGTTGCCTGCCTGGACTCCACTTTCTAAACTTATAAGCGCGAATGTCAAACAAGAGACAAAAATAGGAGCACACTAAACATGACAGGAGACGGACTCCCTAGGCGAAATCAACGGTGGCGCCACAGCTTCAAATGGAAGCACAAAACAAACTTTATCTGGGCTGCTTCGACATTTTTTGAAGTTCAGGCCGATAAACATCTCCAAGAATGAGTCGTGTTCTTGTAAAAGAGATTGTGGCGGCTGAGCCCTTAATGGCTCAATGGCAGCACTCACATCATCGAATTGGCTTACTTACTTCGGTTCCACTGAGCTATTGTAGTTATAAAAGAAATCCTAGGCTCGGATGCCAATGGATCCCCTTAGTTATGATCACGACCCGGAACCCCCACAAACTACGAATTGGAACTTACGGACACTGTACACCCCTGGTGCTGCTCAAAAATTTGAATCCGTCCTCACGTGGTAAAATACAGATATTACTACCATCCAGGAGATGCGATAGATAGGATCAAGTATGAGTGCCACGGCATACGCAGATGACGTGGTCATAATAGTGCAAGGAAAATACTTATGGAGGTGGCCCTGAAAGCGATCAGCACTTGGGTAAAAAGCTGTGGTCTCAATACCAGCTCTTCCAAAACGGAACTGGTTCTTTTTACCAGAAAGTACAAGATACCGCAATTCAAACTCCCAAAACTCAACGGAGTGGAACTGTCCCTTTCGGACAGCGCGAAGTATCTGGGTGTGATTCTGGACAAAAATCCGAACTGGAATCTTAACGTAGCGGAAAGAATCAAAGAGGCATATTATGCTCTTTTTATCTGCAAAAGAACACTAGGAACAAATGGGGGCTTAAAACCTGTTATGGTGTACTGGTTGTATACGGTGGTGGTAAGACCCATACTTACATACGGCGCACTAGCAACAAACCAGAAAACAGCACCCATAGCCATTACAGGTGCGCTCCGTACCACCCCTACGGCAGCATTGGACACGGTTTTGCACCTAACACCGCTTGATTTACAGATCAAAAAACTTGCTAGCAACAGTGCGATAAGACTCACGAATCTGGGTTACTTCAAGAGCAGTAGTTTTGGACATGGCACGGTCCTAACTGAGCTACTGCCAGGCAATCCAATTCTAATGGATGAAATTCCTTCCCTGGTCGTCGACTTCGACATCCCGTACGATATAATTTATCCGGAGAGGGAGGACTCTGAAAAAAATGCCATAGTCAGGTCGAGTGAAATTGCAATTTTCACAGATGGCTCAAAAACAGAAGAAAGAACGGGTTCTGGTATATTCTCAGAAGACCCTGAACTAAGAGTGTCTATAAGACTACCGGACTCAAGCAATGTCTTCCAATCAAGGGTTCTGGTTGTCCACAGGGCGGCTGAGCCAATGAAGATGAGATCGGTATCCGAAAGAGATATCGATAGCCAGGCCGCACTCGAGGCAATGGAATCAACCAACGTCAACTCTGATACAGTCAGTGCTCGAGGCACTATGCAGTCAGAACCGGGTAAGATTGTGCTGAGTGCCAGGACACTGTGGTGTTAAAGTAAATGACGAGCTTGTAAGAAAAGGAGGGCTGCTCGACAATAGTGAGGTTGGCAATATCACCTGCCCCACCTTTGCATAGTGAGAGGCACTATCAAGGAAAAAATCACAAAGACTGCCAACCTAAGGTGGTCAAGTCTGAAGGACACAGGGTATCCAAGGCTCTTTGGCGGCTCTTTGACGGCAAAAGATCTAGGAAGTTAATAAAATTAGACAGGGATAAGCTTAGGACAGTAATAGGAATACTGTCAGAACACTGTCTCCTGCGGTAGCACGCAAAGAAGCTCAAATTGTCAGATGCGGATATCTGCAGATTCTGCGGTGATCTGCAAGCTGTTAAGGACATAACACACATACTGTGTGAATGCGAGGCAATATCGCGTAAGCTAAGAAAATTTTTAGGGAAATACTTTTTCGAAAACCTAGAGGAAATAGACGGCACGAACTTTAAAGGCCTTCTTGACTTTTGCAAGAAAATTGGGTGTTTCACCAGTGGGATTGTTTAGGTTTTTGCCATTTGAAGACAAATTAAATTGGTTCCAATTGCAGTCCAATGGGCTCGTTTTCGGGCCGTTTAGAATCGACCACTGCATTTTTAGAATTTGTTTGGCTTAGAATCCTTATAAATTTGTTGCTGCTATAATGGGCCCTCTCAACTAATTCGAGGTTACAAGCTAGCTTGTGATGCAATCGATTGTATTTTTAAGACTGACCAGAACTTCTTTGCTGCAAAAAATCCCATCTCTGATAAGAAAAGCTGCCTTATTGACTCTGATCTGAATCAATTAAGTGGCATCACCCAAAGCATTGCCAGACAACTCGACCTAGTCTTCGCCATACAGATAACTGCGTGATTTTAGAAAGTAAAAGTCTTCTCTCTAAGTTGGATAGTTACCACCGTTCCTATCTCTTACGTTGTCATATGACATTGGTCTCAATACAGTTTCCTATGAGTATTCTTACAATTTTAATTTTCATAGGGCAAATTAAGCCAAACTGCGAGTAAATAACTTTCTCGCCATCCATGCCCAACAGCCCGATCACTCTTACTTTTCCAACTTAAATAGCTACCTGCAAACAACTTTGGTATCAGTATCTATAAACCTCAAAAATTAATATTCTGCTGGATCTGATGATCTTCCCTTATATTCTTAAAGAAATGTAAAATGCATCTAGCCCAATCTCTTACAGCACATTTTCACCTTTCTATCACTCAGGTATTATTACCTTAAACCTAGAAGAGTTCTTTTATTATTCATCTACATAAAAAAGGTCGCAAAGACCATATTTCCAACTATCGACCAATTGCTAAACTGTCCTACCTTTATTTCGGACGTAATGCTTTTCCATTGTAAATCTACTATTTCCCAAAATCAGTACGGATTTGTCAAAAGTAGATCTAAAGGGTGACCAGATAAGAACGAAAGGAAAAAATTTAAATAAAACATCAACGGCTTGAGGTATAAAATTGATTCTGGCTCAATTTTGCAGCTACGTTCATGCCATTATGTGTCGAATAGCTCATCATTCAAACGGCCGCCTCGGCTTCGCTGGCATTGCTTCAAGCGGTCGGTTAAATTTTTGATGACTCGGTCCAATATTTGCGGCATTATTCCGGCAAAAGCGTATCGAATGTTGGCCTCGAGCTCGTCCAAAGTGGTTGGCTTGATAGAGTAGGCTAAGAACTTGACGTAGCCCCAGAGAAAATAATCGAGTGGTGTCAAATTGCGTGATCGTGGCAGCCAATTATTGAACGCTCGCCGTGGGAAGACCCAATCGTCAAATTTCTCCTTCCCAACTTCGAGCGTTGCGTCGTTGGATGGCATGTAGCGCCGTCTTGTTGGAACCACAACTCGGATATATTGATGTTGTCGAGAAAGGCGGGTAACATCGCCATATTCCTGAGACCATTGACGGTAGCCGTGTCTCCTTCCTTATTTCAAAAGGAATAAGGTCCGCCATGCCATAAACCGCGCCAAATAGTCACTATTTGTGGATGTATTGATGCTTGGCCAAACACTTGTGGATTGTGTTCGCTCCAATAATGGCAATTTTACTAGTTGACATAGCCGCTGAGTTAAAAATGGGCCTCGTCCGAGAAGATGATTTTTTGGCCAGATGATTCAAAACCAACATTTCCAGCCCCCAATTAGCGAACTCACGGTGTTATCTATGGTTGTCTGGCTTCAATTCTAGCATCATCACAATATTGTGGGTGGCCGTGGCTCAAGTGGTAGTGTGTTGGCTTCCCAATCGGACGGTTCGGGGTTCAATACCAGCCGTGACCGAAAGACTTTTTTTCAGGCAACTAAAATCTTGTGAGATGAATGGTTGCCTAAATACAACTTGAGTCCAATTTACACTAATAATTTAGTCTCCCCATTAAATGTTGGATGCCACCCATGGAGCGAAATAACCACTGAGCCCAAAATCTTTCTCTCTCTCTCTATCCAATTTTCCGAAAAACTTAACACGTGCTCCGGCATTTTAAGAGTAGTAATACCCTCTTGAGTGTTAAGTTCTTTTTAAAAAAAAAAAAAAAAATTACACCAATGTACGCCCAAATCCGACGGTAAAACAAGCCGTGTTGGCTTTCTGGCGCTTCCCAATCCAGCTGATCGGCGCCGAATCGACATTTGTGGGCCTTCTTGGATGCTGGCTGCTACAGCGGCTATGTTTTCTTCATTTCGCACTAATCTCTGTCTGATTGGTGGCCTAAGATAAAAAAAGCTACTCACGCTTAAACTTTTCCGCCGTGCGACAAAGTGTATGCAGATTGAAGCCATGATGACGACCGACCTCACGACCAAATTCACTCTGCGTATTTACAACTAAGCCGTAATTTTGATAATATTTTTTAGTAATTTCCAAACGTTTGGCAAGCGTAGCACGATGCATGATGAAATGGCAATTTTGACAGCTGGATGTCATTTGACAGCTGCTGAAACATAACAATTGGAAAAACTATCATTGCTGTCTGATCACCCTTTTAAACCACCAACCTAATGAAATTCGTATCAAGCACTTTAGGTGCGTTCGAATCTAGAAATGATTTCAGCAAGGCCATTGATAGAATTCATGATACTATCCTTCTGAAATTAAAGGCTGCTAGTTTCTGAATAAGCTTTATAACGTGGGTTAAATACTAGTTAACAGAACGGCATTACTATCTTAGGTCTATTATTTCTGGCCACCTTGGCCCCTTATTATTTATTCTAACTGTGAAAGATGTTGATTGTAAAGGCTGTTTTTTTTTAGAGGTTTAGTTTTTAAATTGGCAACACTATTTCTACAGATCGTCAATTTGACAGTTAAAAATTGATTTGTAGTTAGAACGTTTAGCTATTTTATGATGAATAGACTAACGTTAGAACAACGCGTGCAAATTGTGCAAACTTATTTTAAAACCATGGTTCGGTTAACCAAACTTATCGCTTATGCGCTACGTCTATTTTAGGGTCGACACAATCGCCCATTTGAGCAAGTTATTCGGAACACGATAAATCGTTTTCCCACCACGTACGCTCTAGTGGATAATACGCATCCCCAGAGACGACAAACAGTGCGAACAGAAGAAGTTATTGCCATTGTGCAGCGCAGTGTTGAGGAGAATTCGAATGAGTCGATTTGCCATCGTGCACAGCAATTGGAGCTATGCCCATCCACTTTATGGAAGATTTTACAGAAAGATCTTGGCTTGAAAGCTTATAAGATCCAGCGTGTGCAAGAGTTGAAACTGCGTGACCATTATACGTCACGCTTGATCCTCATTTTCAATGCAAAATTTTGTTCTCCGATGAGGCCCATTTTTGGTTAAATGGATATGTAAACAAGCAAAATTGCCAAATTTGGAGTGGAGAAAACCCAGAAGCCTTTGTTGGGACGCCCTTTATACCCATCAAAACTCGCTGTTTAGTGTGCTTTATGGGCTGGGGGTATCATCGGCCCATATTTCTTTAAGAACGATGCCGGCCAGAATGATACCGTCAATTGAGAGCGGTCTAGAAACATGTTTTCTGACTTCTTCCTTCCTCAATTGAATGGGATTGACGTGACAGAGCTTTGGTTTCAACAAGATGGCGCAACATACCACACGGCGCGCGACGCCATCAATTTATTGCGGGAAACATTTGATGAGCGCATAATTTCGCGTAGTGGACTTGTGAACTGGCCTCCACGATCCCCTGATCTCACACCCTTAGATTACTTTCTTTGGGGTATGTGAAGTCACTAGTCTATGCCGATAAACCAGAGACGTTGGACGATTTGGAATTCAACATTCGCCGTGTTATTGCTGATATACGGCCCCAGTTGCTCGATAAAGTTGTCGGAAATTGGACTTCAGGATTGTGCTTCATTCGATCTAGCCGTGACACGCATATGCCCGATTTCATATTTAAAAACTAATGGCATAAAATAAAGCTAATATCATATTCATCAACAATATTTTCACGTATTTTATTTTATATTGAATTTGTATAGCTCTTAAAAAAACAACCTTTATCATTGAAAATTCATACATATCATATTGATTGTCCTGCTTTGCTTCGACTTATCTGTTTTAACATCAACCCACGATCTTCACGGAAAAAACTACGAACACCTGCTTCGTAAAGTTAACTTCGCTTCGGCTGTCACCTCAAAAACCTGACCCTCAAGATCATTCTACTTTCCACGTAACCTTTAGTTTTAAAATTGCTAAATTTAAGCCTAGAATCCAAGAATTGCTTGTAGAATCTTAAATAAATAAAACATTCAATTAAACATTTCATTTTTTTTTTGGTGGGGAGTGATGGCTTCGACTACATGGTAGTACTCTTTTGTAACCACATTATTGGCATTTTTGGTAGGCAAAAGCATATTATGTAATTTTTCGCTCAGTTACTTTGGGTGATACAGCTTTCTATCATAGACAAGATGGGCTCCGAATCGGACTGCAACTAAATAGAGTTCAGCCTCAACATTCGCCTCCTCCAACGCTTACAGTTTTAGAATGCTTGACGAGTGTCTTGCATCAATCAGAGCGTCGTCAATAGTTTGGGGTTCGACCGCCCGAAGTTAGCCAGATACGAATCTCTTGAAGACCTCTTGTTTGTTATAAGGTCACGTTGCGAATACAATCAGGAGCACATAAATAAGTTTGGCGTTTTTTGTTACCAAATCTCGCTAATTTTCCTTCACCCGCACTGTGTGCAACATTTTAAGGGTACTAATAACCTCTTGATCGCGCGCTAATTGTATCAATTAAGCATTAAATCTTATTTACGCCTAATATATTCTTAGAAGATAGAAATCGCAGAATCTTTCCACCACGATAAGACACCCAAAATCCGAAGGCTCAACGTACTAATCTATTTTAACGATAATACGAAAAACTACATTTCCACAAACTTTTCTTGATTCCGCAAGTGGAAATCAGTTCTGTTACCTTGGCTGAGTCTGAGTCTTACAACACAAAACACCTTGTGCCCATATGTGTAAAATATTCAAGAATTTGCCTCAACTTCAAACTATTAATCAATCAAACGACTCCTCATGCATCATATGTAAAGCCCCATTAAGGTAAAACATCTAGATCACCTCCACAATCCAATGCCGTTCCAAATTCTAATTCCAACTAACACTTCTTAACATTCCTTCCGATCAACGTCGGCCGTAGGCTGCAAAAGGCGCCATTCTTTTAATCTCCCAATAAAGTGCAAACCCGTGTTCGGTTTAAAACCTAAGGACGCTCAACAACCTTGGCCACCTAAAAACACAACAAAAAAAAAAACAAGTCTCAAGGCCTTCATGCACATTAACAAAGCACTAGCAAAGGAGCATTTCAATTAACCACTTACCAAGTAATTCTAGTGGTTGGGCTGCAAATACTCGTCCATTACTGATAAAAACTAAAAAAAACCCCAATTAACCACTACCGACTTTGGAACCATCATCAACATCAACAAGGCATATCGTTTTGCCACGCAAATTCTTAATTCTGCAGCGTACCTATCAATTGGATTCGAATTCAACGCGAATGACACAAAATCCGATGACTATGTAGGAAAATCCAATAACTCACTCATTTAATGTTGGTAAAGAAACCATACAACCTGGTCACCCATGTTAGCAATTGAAATCCACCCAAGGCCACCACTGTTTGGTCTATTTCTGAAGCCCCAGAAGGAAAGAAGACTTAATGCTTAATACAAAAAATAACAGCTAATAAATAACGGGTAGACAGAACCAAATCCAATCAGCGTCGTTATTCGAATTGTTAAAGTTGAGAGTTATGACCTGAAAGAATTTCAGTTCCATGACTAGTGAGCAATTTGAGTAAACAACCTCAGGACCGATCACAGCAGCTGGCCATCAAACTTGAACTTCTTCGTTTAAAGAGTGGCGTGCGCTTCTTTGAGAGCCAGCATGGATAACTCAGGCGTGTCCATTCACTTAAACACTTAATTGGTGTTGAAAACGCTGGAAACACGTTGCGCCCGGTTGAACGCTCATCACACGCTTACTTACCCACTGATAGATTAATGGACGGATAGATGGATTATCCATCGTCAGTTTCCAAGGAACGACTTAATCTATGAATCAATTGCAATGGAGTGCAAATTGCCATTCCGCTGTGCAAACATTTAAAAGTGGGTGTACACTGTAAAACTGTAAAACTATGAAATCATATAAATGCAAAACCAGCCATTAATCCATTAGCGCTAGATACTAATTAGCGGTATATTTATCATAGACCCAGTGCTGACACGTAAATAAGTTATACCAAGCGTAGCAGGGGCTGAAAATTGGCCTTTCGTGGCCTTTTTATTTGATGGATGATTGCAGACGAAGCAGCAGAAACAAATGGATCAAGGACGATTTGTATGATCGATTTTTATGTTGTTCTTGACTTTATAACGCAAGGTAAAGACGTTTGATAAAGTCAAGGGCCATACATACATAATTTGCTGGTTTTATATTCATATTCTCGTATGCATTAATATAAAGTTTTACGGCAGCTGAATGTCGATCTTGATTAACCCAGATAGGCCTAAAACTTTCTGAAACGTTAAAAATTATTTTTTTCTATATATTACTAATATTTTGATAATAAAACTACAATATTTTTCGAAATTTGGACAAGTTTAATATATATAGATTTCCAAAATGTCAAGTGTCCTATATATAGGACGTTAGGCGTATATGGTACCATGACACAATTATTTTATTGTTTATGGTAATCCACAAAGCACTTCACTGAACTCCAACATCGCACTGAAGGCATCTTGTCGTCGTTTTTGTATGACAAAAAGCACATCTCGTCTGTTTTTCTTGTGGAACTACCATATGATCAATGCGATCGTAGCGTGTGTTTCGTCCTTCAGACGCTGATGGACGTCCTCGGTTGGAAGAAAATTTTTTTTTTATTCTGTGTCAGCAATTGTACGGTGATTTGTCTTCTAAAACTTAATTGATCTAAGTCGCCTCCATGAATTCGGTGAATTTGCTAAGCGTTATGAACTGCATGGTTGATGCAATGAGTGATAAGCGAACAGTACCATTTCTTTCCTCGAATTGAAGTTCTATAGAGGCTTACATTCTGATCGCACCTATTTACACCTCCTATGTTTGCATTGTATAAATGTACCAGGTGCGGCTGCTCTACCTAAAGTCAAAGCATACAAAATTTGTTTATTTTACAAAAAAAAATGTCAATAAAACAGTAACTGTATGTTTTTTTTTTCTTTTTGGGAATAACGCTTCGTTCCATTTCACGGCGATTGTATGTTGTCCTTGAATTTTTCTAAAGTCGTAAGAACCTCTTTTTTCTTTCTTCAACAATTTTGAGTCGACCAATGAGTTCTGCGCTATTCGGTTTCCGCGGATGGTACCAGTAACGAAGAAGTTTGTTTGAGCGAGGAGGTCTATAAGTTCTTCTGATGTGAAGAAGTTATCAAAAAACAAATGAAACTTGTTTGTGTGCCATTTTCGTCTCAAAGCGTCTGCATATTCAAGGACCACCCCAGCACCAACTCCGTACTCCGCATATGTGGTGCTAATATTGGTGGACGCGCCTTGGTAAGGTTCAAACCAGTTGACATATCCCAACCTTGTTGTACCAACCCACAATTTGTAGCCATACCTAATGGGCTTGGCATGGATAAATTGCTTACGCCCGAAATAAGGTACCATTGCTTCGTCAAGTGAATGGTTTTCCTCAATTGGGGCATTATCCATAAACTTTTTGTTCAAGTGTCTGAATAAAGGCCTAACTTTGGAAAATTTGTCGGCTTGGTGCAGGTTTTCGTTGTCTGCTAGATGAAGACTTGAAAAAATGTAATTGCCTCTGCAACCAAGGCATTATTTTTTTTTTTTATAATCGGCGCGCGCTCAAGGGGTTTTGTACCCTTAAAATGTTCGTACACAGCGCGGGCGAAGGAAATTTAGGGAGGAAGAAAAGACAGGTACCGATGTACATTGTTTTTAAATGTTTGTAAGTTATAATGACCAGGAAACACAGAGGTCGGCAGGGCATTCCATAAGCGAGTTATACGGCTTAGGAAAGAATCACGATATTTAAGAGTACGTCCGAAAATGGGCTTGAGGGTATACTGATGAGCATTCATAGCGAGACGGGTGTTACGGTTGAAAGTTTGAATGGGCGGAATGCTACTGGCAATTTCAATTATGGCCATCCTTTTCTCGTTCCCAGAAAATTCTTCTGCGTGGCACCTGAATGTAACCGTTTAAAACTAAAACTCCAACGAAAGCTTTGAGTTCATTCAATTCGATGAATCGTAGCCTGTTTTTTTTTTTGTAAAATATATCTGTTGCTTTCAGTTAGTATAAGTTCAAATAGCTCTCCATCAAAAAATCTATAAAATAAATCCAAAGGAGTTTATAAGAGGTTGAACTCTTCTGGATTTTCAAGGACGGTATTGTTGGAAGCCAGTGCCGGTAAATCCTCTTTTACCCAATGGTAAATCTTTTTCTTCTTCTTTAGTTGGTTCTTAGAAGATTGCACTGAAGTACCTGGCGTCGCCGACTTTAAAAATTCGGACAAGGGAATGTCATCATCAGACGAATATTCATCATGAATACCACGCCTGCATGTTATTTCAGCTGAAGCATGTAACTGAGAACCTGGTAAATTGTTAACAGAAATAAATTCTTCGCCACCAGAATCTTCATCTGTCAATTCCGCACAAGCATTTTTCGGTGGAAATATTGTTTGTTTATCCACCTTCGCCGTAAGATCCTCATCATATTCGAGATAAGGAAGTGCTTCATTCAACGAAAATCCCCTGAAAAATAAGATGTCGTAGACGTGTATTTTCCTGACGTCCTACATATAGTACACCAAAATTTATACACAAACAACATGGTGAAACGAAATTCTAGAAATTGATTTGATTATTTCTATCGAAAGAGTAATCATATGATAGAACATACCACAATCAGTCTAATTTGTAAATCTAAAATTTAAACCTGGCGAACCGAATACCATATTCCGACATGTTGTAATTTCTTTATAATAGACCACTCTAAAATCACTTTTTTTTTTATTGAACGCATTAAAAACACGTCTTTTCGTGAAGAATGACTATTTCTCAATGCAATCAGCTAATAAACAATCGGCATGTGCCAAACGGTTTTTTCCTGTTGGTTCTTGTTCTGACCGACCTACATGTAGGACGTCAGGCATATCTGGGTTAAAAGAGACGGCTGTATCTCCGCAAGATTAAACGCTCTTAACCCTAAAATTTAGTGTATTTTTTGAGGCATGCGTCGGTTTTCGAGCCGCTGGTGTTCCTGTAGGTGGAGTTTCGGTCCAAGATGAATTAGCGAATGGCCAATACCTATTCGACTTGGAGAACTCTAAGCAATTTGTCCTCAGTTATTCCATTACCTTAATCCAGCGTCCACACCGAACAAAACCTTTTGTTACCGTCGGTTTCTCTGCCCCAGTTGATGTTCCACGGAAGATCTTGTAAGGGCATAACACCTACAACAATTTGATTCGGTAAACCAACTCTGAATTTGTACTTCACATCTGCACTTAGTAATGTCGGTGTTTGTCTTTCTTTACATATAATGACTCGGGAATTCAGAGTGGATATTGCCAATATACGCGGGATAAAAAGTAATCACTTTTCTGCGTACGTCCACGTCTGCAAATACAGACCAGCTGTTTTGGCACTTAGTGAAACACAGGTAGTTCCCCGCCCACACCTCTCAGATCACTCTGATCTGAAGCTACCTAGCTGCGAACTAGCTCACCGCTGTCTCGCAATTTACGTGCGTAGTGATGTAGCTTACCAAACTCCACCACATTGTAGTCCCTGTTCCAATACGGAATCCAATTTCATGTGGTTAAAATTCCATCTCCGAAGGCAAATTATCCACTACTGCTTTATTTACAGAAGCCCCAAACTGGATAGGAATTCGACTTTTAATCAGTTTGATGCGCTGTCTGACTCAATACAAAGAATTATATCCCTGTATCCTCGTATTGAAATCGTCATTACGGGCGAATTCAATATACACAATTCTGGGTGGCTTCGACATTCTGAACCGGGAACACCCGAAGGATGGTATGCTGAGAACTTCGCTGCGGAAAACAACTTAATGCAGCTTGTAAATGAGCCCATACGAATACCAGACGTTGATAGTCATACCGCCAACACCCTGGACATGTTTTTAACTTCTCACCCTGATAAGAACACCGTTGATGTGCTCTCCCCTCTAGGCTTGACGGACCATTGTGTCCTATCAGCTAATTTCTAGTACACCCACCACACAGTTAGAGAAATGATTCCAAAAAGAACTGTATGGCAATACGAGAAAGCCAACTGGAGCGGACTTAACAACTTCTTTAGGAATTTTAACTGGTCGTTATGTTTCTTCGATAACGACGTGGATGCCGCAACTGGATCACAGAAACTATTCTCTTTGGAATGAGATGCTTTATCCCTCATCGGATGAACAGTATCAAACCAAAAGAAAAGGCATGGAACGACTTGAGCTGTAAAGAGGCTGTCAGGGTTACAGAATTGTTTTTTCGGTCCTACAAGACCAACCCGAGAGAGGAAAACCGAAAAAAGTTTGAACGAGCCAGGAATCGCTGCAACGTCTTTCTCAAGTGTGTGAAATTCCAATACGACCAAAAACTGAGGCAAAAAATTAGAAATTCTGCCTCATCCTTCATCCCAACGCTCATTTACAATGACTTTCCAACTATCAGCTCTTTGAACAAGGCCAATCTGCTTGCTGCAGACTTTTCGGCCAGCTCAACACTCCGACACTGAGCTTTGTCTCCGCCTACACTTGAGTGCGTCGAATCTTCAATGAGACAAATCCACTTTCGCACTCGTGTAGTTGCAAGAGTTCTTAAAGATCTTAACATTCACAAATCCGCTGGTCCAAATGGTATATCCCCCTCCTTCTTCTGAAAAGGTGTTCTTCCTCGCTGGTAAAACCACTGCGTAAGCTTTTTCATCACTCCTACTCTTTAGGACTCTTTCTGAGAAGATTGAAAACAGCATATGTCCAGCCCGTCCCTAAAAAATGGGAATCTTCTTCTCTCTCCTCCTACAGACCCGTTGCACTTACGTCCCTTCTTTCAAAGGTCATGGAAACGCTGATAAACCGTCAGCTCATGAAATATCTCGAAACACGAAAATTTCTCAATGACCGGCAATATTGTTTTCATAGCATCAGGTCCACTGGAGATCTGATAGCATGTCTCACCGAAAAGTGGAACCAAAGCATACATTAATCTGGCGAAAGCAAGATGGTTGCACTTGATATTTCGAAGGCATTTGACAGAGTTTGGCATCAGGCTCTTTTGTCGAAAATGAGTGCTTTTGGGATCGACGACTCTTTTCTTCAATGGATTAGAAATCACCTTTCGGAATGTTCAACTCAAGTTGTCTTGGATGGTTTCAAGTCTGATATTCACAAAATAAATGCTGGTGTGCCCCAGGGCTCCGTTCTGTCTTCGACATTCTTTTTAATTTTCATTAACGATCTCTTGTCTGCTACCTTTAATCCAATATACGAGGGCGGGTCAATAAGTCCGTGACTTTTGGATTAAAACTGATTTTTTGATAAAAAAATAATTTTATTTTTCAACGTAGTCTTCCTTGAGCTCTATACACTTTGTCCAACGCTTCTCCAATTTTTTTATCCCTTCCAAAAAAAATGATTTGTCGAGGTCCTCAAAATGACGAGATGACTTCATCATTGGAGTCAAATCTTTTTCCACCAAGCCATTTCTTCAGGTTTGGGAACAAGAAGTAGTCGCTCGGAGCCAAATCTGGAGAATAGGGTGGATGAGGGAGCAATTCATAGCCCAATTGATGGATTTTAGCCAATGCAACTGCACATGTGTGCACCCTTGCATTGTCTTGGTGGAAAAGAACTTTTTTCTTGGCCAAATGAGGTCGTTTTTTTTTCAAATCGTCATTGAATCGGTCCAATAAGTTGGCATAATATTCCCCATTGATTGTTCTTCCCTTTTGAAGGTAGTCAATGTGGATTATCCCGCGTGCATCCCAAAAAACAGTCGCCATAACTTTATTGGCTGACAAACCCACCTTGGCCTTCTTTGGCGCCGATTCACCCTTAGAAACCCACTGTTTTGACTGTTGTTTGTTGTGATGGATCCATATTTCGTCCACGGTTACAAAACGGCGCAAAAACTCCTCCATATTGCGATTAAACAACGCCAAACCTTCCTGTGAAGTTGTTACACGATTGCGTTTGTGGTCGACTGTGAGCAAACGCGGCACCCATCTTGCGGAAAGCTTTCTCATGCCCAAGTGATCATTCAAAATTGAAACCATTGAGCCATGCGAGATCCCTACGGCTTCCACAATCTCTCGCACTTTCAATCTTCGGTCGGCCAACACCATATCGTGAATTTTTTCGATTGTTTCGGGTGTAGAGACCTCAACTGGGCGTCCAGGAGGTTCGGCATCTTCAGTGCTTGTACGGCCACAACGAAATTCAGTAAACCACTTTTTTACCATTGAAATCGATGGTGCAGTATTTATCAAGCTTAGCCTTGGTCTCGGTAATGGTTTTTTTTCGCAAGAAATAATGCTTAATAAGCACACGAAATTCACTTTTTTCCATTTTCTCCTCAAATTAGTGAGTAGTCTGATAAAAATAGCTGTCAAACACAAACTAACTGACGCAGCAAGTTTAAATTTTGACAGGAGTCAACTGACAGATGCCTGTTGACAGGAGCAGTGTTGCTGTTTCAGTAAAGAGGTCAGAAATTCAAAAATGCACAGAATTATTGACCCGCCCTCGTATTATCTTTGCTGACGACAGTACTCTCTGCTTTTCATGTTCGTTCCCGGACTCACGTCCCTGTTCTTCGGCTCTAGAACGGGAACGGCAGCGTATGTTAAGCTCAATAAATTCCGATATTAAAAGCATAACTAATTGGGGAATCACTAACAGAGTAGAATTTAATGCTTCCAAAACACAATGCTGTCTGCTGTCGTTAAAGCGAAATTTAAACACCCAGCCATTATCCATGGATGGCACTTGCATCGTCGAAACCGATAAACTTTCCATAGGTCGCGGATATACTCAACAAGGGATATAGGTTGGCCGAGGAGAAGGTAAATTCGGGGAGGAGACTTATTGCACTTACGTGAGAAGGTAATCGATGGACATTTGGTGACATTGAGTTCTAAGCAGTTCTTGATGCACCAGGTGTAAAAACTATTTACGAGTAGATCTATTTGAAGGAGACTGGAGTCATGTTGTGAGGAAATGGGTTTGCAAAATTTGGTATCGTCAGCATAGAGGGAAAGTGCTGAGTGGTGAATGACCTTTTCAAGATCGTGAATGGTTAAGTCAAGAGAAGTGGACCTAGGTGACTACCTTGAGCAACACCTGAAGTAGCCAAGAAAGGGGCCGATAGAACAGACCTGAAACGAGCACTATAAAAACGATTATTCAGGCAAGCAAGATATCCATTTTAGCAAAATGGGTTCAAAGCCTAGAACGGACAATTTGAAGAGGTTTAGTTTAGTTTGAGATATCTTGTCAAAAGCGTTACTGAAATCAGTTGTTATAACGTCGACTTCTTTACCACTTTTTAAGGCTGAGAGAACAGAGGACACGAATTCGACGAGGTTAGTGGTAGTTGATCTACCTTTCAGAAAGCCGTGTTGATTAGGGGAAATAAAAGATTTGCACTGGAAGCTTAAGGCTTCGTACAAAATGCTTTCGAGGAGTTTGGGACATGTGAAAGTTTAGCTATTGGGCGGTAATTAGTGACTTCGCTCTTTAATGCCTTTTTGGGTATCGGTGTTATGAAAAAAGACATCCATATCTGGGGAAATTCACCTTGAGAGAGCGATAATCGGAAAAGATTTGCAAGGGAGCAGGAAAGTATTGACTTTTTAAGAAATATGGATGGAAGGCCTTCTGGGCCGGGTGAGTATTCATTTTGTAATTTATTTTCTATTACTTTATGATCAAAACTTATTTCACACTTATTTGAAATAAGAGGAATCCGGTACGAAGGAATTATCGGCAAAAGATTGCTTAAAAAAAGTAGCAAATAAGTTGGCCATGGTATGCGGATCGGTTGATGATATGTTGTCGTATAAGCGGGATGGACGAAAACCGTCAAATCTTTTTTTTGTAGAAAGACTTAGGATCGTTAATAAGCCTGCATTGCGCACTATCAAGGTATCGCTGGTAGAGAACGTTATAAATCTAAAGCTGGGCGAATTTAAGGTATGACCCGAGATAGTTGGAATAGTTAGCAAAAGAATTGGGTCGGAGGAAAACTGCCCATAATTTGTTTTCCTTGTTACGTAAAGAGCGAAGTTTATAATTATACCACGGGGGCTCGTAGAAGGGGTTTTATTGCGCGAAAATGGGACATAGAGAGAAATAGAATTGAATAATTATCTCTAGAAAATAGAGAGAGCAATTTTAAGGGACATATTGGCGAAATCAAAAGAACCCTTACTAAGATAATCGTAATTTTGCGGAGATTCGCTTTATGAAAGTCGTAAGAAGAGAGGTGGAAAAGAGAAAGAGGAAGTGGTGGGTGAAAGTTATCAATGGTTTATAGTGAAAGGGAACACAGGGCGAAGGAGGAGTTTATGGGGTCAGTGGTGAAAATGAGGTCTTATTGCCTACCCATATAGTTGAAGACCCCACTAACTTGACATTAGCTAGTTGAAGTATTTTTGCACAAAGCTATCCACATGCCGACTACTTAGAACGATATCGATACGAGTATACAAACCTATTAGGCCTCTTCATCCCTCAAGACATTACGCCTGCCTGACATTGCTTTTGTAATCACTCTGACGATTAATATCGAATGGATACATGGGAAGGTTTATTTAAAAAAAAATTAATTGGTAGATATAAATCTGTTACGATGTAAAGTTATCATTATCAACATTTGCATCGCGTGACAATTTAAAAAAATTAATTTTAAATTTATGAATGAGATAACACAAGCAAAAACTACAGTACTTCGTTCTACAAATTTTAATTCATTCTAACTGCAAAGTAATTTAGAGGTGATGACTGCTTAATAGTTCTCTAGTCTCACGGCTTATTAATTAATTCTATGGGACATGTACAGATAATATTCTCTTAGACTTAATTAAATTTATTTTCACTTGTTTAGAGGCACGTGAGAAGAGCTATGCAAGTGCATGCAGTTTACAAGATCATTTGAAGTCATGTCGTAACAGATAAGAGAATATTGTTATTGTTTCTAGACCGACGCATAAAGAAGTTAACACGATTCGATCCTGTATGTTCCAGGACTCCAGAACTTTGTGAATTGCGACAATTTTATGCTTAAAACATGAGTTGGATATGGACAAAGAGGAAGAAAAAAGAGCTTCATATTGAAGCGAATTGTTCGCCTAATACAATAGAACTCATTAAATCCATATTACACCAATTACTTTTGACGTTTCAAAGACATTTCATAAAAACGTTTTCCAGCGAGATTTTGGGTTTAAGAGAGGACTTATTCCTACTCCTCAAACTTAAACAAAAAATTCTCTTTTACAAATTATTATAAAAATCTCGCGGAAACAGACCTAATGTCTTGTAAGTAGTGATGTGGAAGGTCGCACGGCAGATGGCGTAACTGAATCAACATTTATGTCAACAGTCAGTACAGCAAGCTTCCTTATAAATATTAGCTATGTCAACGTGTTTGGAGCTGAGGGCAATAAAGGCTTTTCTGGGCTAGTCCCTGGCTGAAATAAAGAAGGTGGCTGAAAAATACCTCGGCCATTTTCGAGAAGGAGTCTTAGAAAGTGTCTGGCCTTCCAAGTTTTTGGGATGCGCCGCACAAAAGGACGGTGAAATACTGACAAAATAGATTTAACTAAGAACGTTTCGCTGATTGGGTTTTATTGAAGATGGAAGAAGATCCGGATTTGCACCGAAATATCTTCCTTAGTGATGAGACATTGCTTAAATGACTTTCTTAACAAGTAAAATTGTCGCATTTGGTCAAGCGAACAGCCAGAGGTATTTCAACAGCATGTGGTTTTCATAACGAAGGTGTTGTTGAGCCAAACTTTTTCCGAGATGATACTGGAGAGTTGGTTACAGTCGATGGAGGCGGTTATCAGATAAATTGGAATTACCAGGCCTGGAGGATATGTGATTTCAACAGAACGGTGCCACTAGCCACACTACGCGTGTCACAATCGACTTATTAAAGACGAAGTTTGGTGGTGTTATTGGCACAAATGGCCCTCTAGACCCTTTTCTTGGCGACTGCAGACTAGAGAGTTAGATCTTTGCCAACCAAACTAGAAACTATCTGGAAGCGAAAATTTGACATGAGATTGCAGAAATATCGGCCACATTATGTGAAAAGCCATGGGAAATTGCGTTCAGGGCAAAATAAAAATTTCATTGTGCCTTAAATACAGGTCTTTTTATTTCAAAAACCAATAGGAGCGCATCGAATGATATACTCGTATACTTCGCAGCCAACTCTACGGTTGCAGATTCTTGCATGTCTCTGTCTACATTTGATCGCCTTGAATCTTTAATGGGACAAATCTATTTTCGCACTCATTTAGTAGTTAGAACGCTTAAAGATTCTAACACATACAAATCCGCAAATCAAATTGGTATACCTCTCCTTCTTGTAAGGAGGTTATATCTTTAGGACTCTTTCCTAAAAGATGAAAAGATCCTTATAAAAGACAAATCTTCTTCTTTCTCCAAATATACACCCATTCCACTTGCACTTTTCCCAAGATTACGGAAGCGTTGATAGTCCATCAGATCATGAAATATTCCGAGGCACGGACGCTTCTAAATCACCGGCAGTATGGTTTTCGTGGCAACAGGTGTTCACTGATTCTTCATTTGTTGGCATGCTCCAAGGAAAAGTTAAATCAAAGTCTACAGCAATCTGGAAAAAGCAAGGTACTCGTAGTTTTACCTGGTATTTCCGAAGTGCTAAAGCAGAGTTTGGCATAAGGCTCCTTTTGTGAAAAAAAATGTATTTGGAATAGACGAATATTTTCTTTAAGGGGTTAGGAAGCTGTGCAGCCTCTCTCGCCAGCTGCTTCCTATGCCGAACTCCAAGTTGGTTGAGTTCCCCTTCTAATTGCCCGCTCCACCTTGTATGCGGTCATCCTCTGCTAAGCCGTTCCTCGGAGTTAAACTGTTTAGGACGTAGCTATGACGTCCAATCGCCCACCATGGCCCAGACGTGGGATTCATAGACAACTAGACCGATGTCGCTATAGAGTTCGTAGTTGAATCTGAAATGGGACTGAAAATCAGGAGTAGTACATAGGTTGCGGTAACTCCAAAACATGCGTTTTAAACGCATCAACGGCTTCGAAAAACGTTGACCTTGCTATTTATTTTTGATGATCGATTTTGATCAATTCGATGTTTTGAGTCCTCTCAAAATCACTTATTTGTGGCGACCTTTAAGAGCTCGCATTGTATTGATGGAGAATGATCTGTGTTCGGCAGTTGCTTTTCCTTATTTCTCCAAAGACTTCTGACAAACAAATCGTAGTGTACCATTCTGAATAGACCGTTCTACGCTACTCTAATGGCACTGTGGAGACATGTCCAGTTTTTCTGATGAAACAGGCGAAAATTTGCTTCGATGTGCTTAGCGCGTTAACAGTTTTTGTTGGATTTGGCACATCTTGAAAGACTCACACAGTCGACATAGATCCATGATGTGAGGCATGTCACGATCTTATATTCGTTTTTTGAAGCACCGCGATCGATTTTTCCAATATTTCTTTGGACCAATCGGAGCCAAGATGATTTTCACAAGTTTCAGTAAAAAACGGTATTGCCATATCTCAAAACCTTGCCCCTATTTCTCGGTCACACTTTCCGCTTTTGACAAGGTTCAAGACTGTGCGCCATAGATTAGGACCGAAGTGGTAAGGAAATATCAAGCGCAGTATCTTCTTCTCAGCCCGGCCAGGTGCTTCTTCATCTACTTTTAACAAGGTCCGGGCATTGCGTTTGATTTCTGCGGTGATATTGTTGCTTGCACAAAGCCAAGGTACTACTTCAAAGTTGTAAATACCAGTGATGATGTCCTATTCAGATAACAGCATGTACTTTGTTTCCGTTTCAATACTCAGAAATCAAATCATTTCAGTGTCGGCGATGTTACAAAAGTCATATGACAGCGCGATGTCTTCCTTAAAACTTTTCTTGACATTGTGACAAGGTCTAAGTTAATTTATTACCGACACAATTTAGCAGCGAGAATTCTCCGTCATTCATCTTGCACAACCTGACAAGCTAAGCAGGGATGTAAAAACTCTATCATATGAGGTTTCGAAGTCGACTATGTAGATGTCGAGTCTCGATTTACAATTTCCTGATCTTTTCCAAGATCTTCCGTAGTGTGAATAAATATTTGATCGATGGCGGACTTTTCCAGATTGTCCAGGAATGGTTTTAGATGTTCACATAATATGGCAGTAGAGGTCTTATAGGAGTCCTATTAGTCTATAGTTAGCGCACTTAAAGGGTCTCCTTACCTGTGGATTGGACAAACGACACTGAGATTCCATGCCTCCGGTATGCTTTCCTCTGACAATATCTTACAGATGAACTGCTGCACATCAGATCATCTCCAGCTGTTTTCAATAGCTCAGCAGGCAGTCCAGATGCTAAGCTTATTACATTTCAATATTAACAGCATAACTAATTAGGGAACCGCCAACCGAAAGAAATTTAATGCTATTAAAACACAATATTGACCGCTGTCGTTTAAGCGAAATTTAAATACCCAGCGAATATCAATGAATGGTACTTCCATCCTCAAAACTGAAAAACTTCCTATTCTCAGTGTGTGTGCTACCTACGTTGGAGTGATTCGAATTGTCTAAGTTTACTAAGGAAATGGAAAAAATACTCTACCCCATCGGAACTGGGGTACGTGTAATGCATTTACTCGCCGCAAGTTGCAGTACAATGCCCACATCAAGGTCTCCAAGGTCTCCTGCCTTAACTCATTCTATCGCTAATTCTATTTTGAGTATTTCCTAGTCATTATAATTTGCAAACATTCAAGACCAACGTACATTCGTATCTGTCCCTCTCTATCTTTCCTTGCCTGGAGAAATATTTAAAGCGTAATGATAATTCCTTAAGCGTACGCTTATTATAAAAAACAAATTTCGGTTATCAACCAAGATTCCATCCATCCAACCGAAAGGAAGTAAGGATAGCAATACCTTAACTTAAGTATGTAAAATGAGGGTACTGGACTGAACGGCAATGAATTAATATGAGTATAATAAAGAGCACGCACCAACATATTTCGAAGGCGCGAATGTATTTCTGGTGAAAGAATCCTCGGCATTGTTTGCCGGATTGTGCAAACAGGGCCAACTTTTAGGATACAAATCTTTCCAACATGGCCCACAAAATCCTATCTGATGTACTGTGCGAGCACTTGACACATATTTGATCTATTCCAGAGCGAATTTAGGCCAGGAAAGTCCAACTCATTACGACAGATTTTCCAGAAAATCCATGAGTTTTATATCGATACATCGACCTTGTATCGATTTTAAAATCGTGTATGATAGCTTAGATAGTAAGAATGGTCTACTCGTAAGCGCATAATGTCTTATTTGGTAACCCGTCCGCATGACGGGGGAGAATCCATGCCACGCTGCTCCATTGAGATTGATGAGTTGGTTGGTTAGTGCCTTGCAATATCAAAAAAGGGTTTAGGCAAGGAGCCGCGTCTTCATTCAATTTACTTGCCTTGAATTCACAAAGCCGAAAGAAGAAACTCGATAACAGATATATAGAAGGGATAGTATTAAAATCGATTAGAACTATCGGCGACTCACGGATAATAAAGCAATGTATCGAGTACTAGTTTTCGATTTATCAGCTTGAATAGAGATGCTATCTGGTCATTCTTGGTCACTACATTAGAGTGTAGTAAGTGTCACGTCTGAGCATTTTGAACTCTAAAGTGGAATACCCCAGGGAAGCATACTGTCATCACCACTGTATGCTTGTAGACTTTATAATTACAAAACTGGAAAGCCAGGTAGAACAGCCTATCATCCAATGTTGCACAAAATATTACTATACAATCATATCAAGCCCTTAGAATCTTTCTATTCCAGGAATATTTTATATTTGTATATAGTATACATTCATATATGGTGTTTTCATCGAATTTCTTTTTTGGATTACAGCTCTTTTTGCTGCACATGGATGAGATCACCCCACAATCGCTGAAACACCAAAATCTAATCAAAGAAGCCACTGGATGTTCAACAATAATGCTTAATACCGAGGGAGCTGTGAGTGTATTAATTTGTCTTACCACACTACTCACTTTAATCGAAAAGTTGTTTCGTTTTTTTGTTTTTTTTTTGTAGAAAGTCCTTGCTCACACAGAAGATGCTCTAACAGAAACTCTTAATCATTACTATTTCGTGGTGGCGCATATAATTAATGACACCCCTCAGGGAAAATACAATGTCAAAGAGGAACGTTTCATGTCTCTTTGTTATGCAGGACATCTGCCTGGATACACAATGAGCTACAATCATCATGGATTAGTTTTCTCTATTAACACCCTCTCTGCTGAGTATCTTCGTAGTGGAAAAACGCGTAAGCAAATTAGCAATCCTTGAACCAGATGTCCCTAAACGTATTTTTTTTTTTAAACTCTTCACTTTAGCCCGTCATTTTTTAACCAGAGCACTGCTTTCGGCTGAAAACTATGACCAAGCTCTTACTATTCTCAAGGATTCTGGTGTTGGTGCTGGAGATGGTTGCTCAATAAATATGACATTCTTAAAGTAAGTATGTGTTCTACATGATCAGTTTTTATCCTAATCTTCCACTTTTTAGTGTCGATCCACAGCCATTCTACAACATTGAGATGGGACCAGCTGTAGGAGATAAGAATGAATCTCAATTGGATGTAAGGGAAATTGAATCTGGTGGGCATAGCTATCACGCTAATAGGTAAAATATTATTCCAATTATTTTATGGGTTCTAAATCTTTCTTTGTCCTTAGCTATCTTCGCCGCAAGATCCCGGAGGCCAATGAAATTATGGTCGATTCCAGTGTATCCCGCATGAAGACTTTCAGTACTTATGATCCACCAAAGACTAAAGAAGATGTTCTTCACATGCTGGGTGATTGTTCCGGTGGTGTGCATTGCGTATTCCGAGACAATGGTGATCTCTCTGAAATGGTGAAGACAATCGCGGTTGGCATATTTGATTTAAAAGAGAAGACTTATACATTATACTCGGATAATCCAAGGACAAATTTGCCACATGTAACAATTCCATTGGAGCTGAAATAGCAAGTGATGCAAGATAATGATACGGATCATCGATTAAACAGGCCTTAAGTACTTAATTTATGTAGTTAATTTGTTTGTGAATAAAGTTATTGATAGTGTTGATGCCATGTTATTTGAGAAATAAGATATTTTTCCAGTAGAGGTAAGCAGGAATAAATGTTCCTTAAGCCTAGACATGTACGAGTAGGTGCCTTGCAAAAGCATATTTGCTACAATACTTAGTAATGAAATCAGGATTTTTTACAAATGTCAGTTGCAGTTTTAATATTGCCATATTCCTGAAAGATTCAATTCTCTGCATTTGAAGCGTGCTCAAAACCTATAAAGTCATAGATTTCTTAGAATTTTGTCTGGCAGGTTCATCGGACACTTTCTTTCCAAGGAATCAAGTGTCACTGAGCTATAGTTAAGGCATAGCTTAGTTGCCTATACATGCGCAAGTGCTCTGTTTGGAAGCTCAAGTTTTCTGATTTTGTATTCTATTGTGCAGTAACAAGAGCTGAAAAATAGTATGTTTTAAATACAAACGAAACTTCTCCTCCAAACCAGTCAGCACAAACGGGATCACAAATGACTTGAAGAATTTTGCGTTCAAAATATACCAAGGATATATTGATCTGCATTGGATTGAGATGAGCAGAGTTGCACAGGGTCTACCAATAGGGACTTCCGAATTTTGACAGTTGATAGAGGCCATATTGTTGAAGCTACATCTGTCAAATTGGTTGTCATTTATTCAGTCTGTTTTGCCAAATCACCATGGACGGACATAGCATTCAACAAAGCGTTCAAATGATAAAATTGTTTTACCGAACAGAACGGGCTCTGGGACAGTTGGAAACTGAGCCTATTTTTCATCGAAAAATTATCTTCAGCGATGAGGATCATTTCTGGATGTATGGGTACGTTAACAAACAAAATTGTCGAATTTGTGACGATACCAATTCACATGAGAAAAAGTCACTGTTTAGTGTGGATTTTGGGCTGGCGGCGTCATCGGTCCATATTTCTTTGAGAACGATGTTGGCCAGGCCATCACCGTCCATGGCGAGAGCTGTATGTCGATCATTACCAACTTCTTTTGGCCTGAATTGGATAATATGGACACAAGCAACATGTGATTTCACCAGGACGGCGCTACGTGCCACACAGCTCACGCCACAGAGGGCAGAGGGCGCGCCACCCAGAGAACCCGTTACGAATATTTGAACAACGTTATATTCTATACATAATGGCATCGATAGGCATTTCAAATGAATAAAAAATTTCGATGATATCGCACTTTGTTTTATTTAAATTTAAAGATAGAAAGCGCTTAATGAAAGAGCCTTTATATAAAGTCTCAATGTTTCCTGACAAGTCGTTTTTTGAGTACTTTCGTTAGCCAATACAATAAAGATAAACAAATATAGTTCTTCATTTGATTTCTGATGAGGTATCATTGTCAACTGTCCCAATCTGATGGTTCGGGGTTCAATACTAGCCGTGCTCGAAAGACTTATTTTCAGGGAACTAAAATCTCGTGAGATGAATCGTTATCTAAATACATCATCAAGCCAATTTACACTAATAATTAAGTCTTCCCATTAAATGTTAGATGCCCCCATGGAGCGAAATAACCACTGAGCCCAAACATCTTTCTCTCTCTCTATCCAATTTTCCAAAAAAACTTAACACGTGCTCCGGCACGTAGTCACACCCTCTTGAGTGTTAAGCTCTCACAAAAAAAAAAGAGTAGACAGACTTCCTTTTTTGCCTCTTGTTGGAAACATATACTTAATTTTGCCCTCCTCCCCAACTTAATCCATTTTTGACACTTCTGTTTTAATACTTCCAAACGCTGCAGTTACAGCTCGCTACATTCTGTCAATGATATCAATGTCATCAGCATATACATACATATGTAAATGCAGTCGCACAGACTTTTGCAAATTCGCACAACTTTATCACATAACCATCTTTATTACTCTTTTTTCACTTCAAATGCGAGCGTCATTAACAACCCGAGGAGTTTGGCAGGGATGCTGAAACTAGACATGGTATAATATGCGGCTTTGAACTCGACAAATAAGTGATTAATGATCTCCTGTCAGATATGTCGTAGTGGTCAATCATGGACTTACCCAGGCGATGTTAATGAGACCGATCACCTTTAGCAGGCGAAGCTTAAAATATCTCTTTTTTGCGGATCGAACAACGATACTTACGATCCAATCGTCAGGCATGATTTCCTCTGACTAAATCGTTAAAATAAGGAGCATAATCTCTACCAGTCATCTCCTGCTGCCTTAAATATCTTTAAGAGGTAGTCCGTGGGGTCCGGCAGCCTTTTTATTCTTTGGTTTACATATTCATAGTAAACAGAGACCACATTGACTATCATTTGCCAAGTTGAATGGCTCATTCTGCCTGACGCTGGAGTTTGGGTTGTCTCTGCTGTTTAACAGTTGGCTGAAGTATTCTTTTTCCGCCACCGATTGTGACTTTGTTACTTAATTTCCTCATTCAACTCTACGCTTTTCTATTCGTCTCTAGTCGGCTTGACACGTTCCTTTTATCTTTTAGTAAAACTTTTAAACCCCCAACCTATATAACAAGGCTCTTCTGAGATGCATTCGCCAGGAGCCTGATAATCCAAAGCCACTATGTCTATTTCAAAACCCTGACTTGTACTGAAAATTCTTATTGACCTCAGCTCCAAGCTCGTCAGAGAAATTTGCTATGCTGACTACCGCCATACGTTCTCCGTCTAAGGTTCACTTATTTCAAGTAATACGAGGGCGGATCAATAAGTCCGTGACTTTTGGATTAAAACAGATTTTTTTTGATAAAAAAATAATTTTATTTTTCAACGTCTCCCTTGAGCTCTATACACTTTGTCCAACGCTTCTCCAATTTTTTTATCCCTTCCAAAAAAAATGATTTGTCGAGGTCCTCAAAATAGGCCTTTGTTTGCGAGATGACTTCATCATTGGAGTCAAATCTTTTTCCACCAAGCCATTTCTTCAGGTTTGGGAACAAGAAGTAGTCGCTCGGAGCCAAATCTGGAGAATAGGGTGGATGAGGGAGCAATTCATAGCCCAATTCATGGATTTTTGCCATGGCAACTGCACATGTGTGCACCCTTGCATTGTCTTGGTGGAAAAGAACTTTTTTCTTGGCCAAATGAGGTCGTTTTTTTTTCAAATCGTCATTGAATCGGTCCAATAAGTTGGCATAATATTCCCCATTGATTGTTCTTCTCTTTTGAAGGTAGTCAATGTGGATTATCCCGCGTGCATCCCAAAAAAACAGTCGCCATAACTTTATTGGCTGACAAACCCACATTGGCCTTCTTTGGCGCCGATTCACCCTTAGAAACCCACTGTTTTGACTGTTGTTTGTTCTCTGGTGTGTTGTGATGGATCCATGTTTCGTCCACGGTTACAAAACGGCGCAAAAACTCCTCCATATTGCGATTAAACAACGCCAAACCTTCCTGTGAAGTTGTTACACGATTGCGTTTGTGGTCGACTGTGAGCAAACGCGGCACCCATCTTGCGGAAAGCTTTCTCATGCCCAAGTGATCATTCAAAATTGAAACCACTGAGCCATGCGAGATCCCTACGGCTTCCACAATCTCTCGCACTTTCAATCTTCGGTCGGCCAACACCATATCGTGAATTTTTTCTATTGTTTCGGGTGTAGAGACCTCAACTGGGCGTCCAGGACGTTCGGCATCTTCAGTGCTTGTACGGCCACAACGAAATTCAGTAAACCACTTTTTTACCATTGAAATCGATGGTGCAGAGTCCCCATAGTGTTTATCAAGCTTAGCCTTGGTCTCGGTAATGGTTTTTTTTCGCAAGAAATAATGCTTAATAAGCACACGAAATTCACTTTTTTCCATTTTCTCCTCAAATTAGTGAGTAGTCTGATAAAAATAACTGACGCAGCAAGTTTAAATTTTGACAGGAGTCAACTGACAGATGCCTGTTGACAGGAGCAGTGTTGCTGTTTCAGTAAAGAGGTCAGAAATTCAAAAATTCACGGACTTATTGACCCGCCCTCCTGCTCAAGATACGTGTTCATAAATTTGGCTATTGAAGTTGGTTGGCTGAGACCAACGCTCCGTGGCTACCGCGATGAACTAAAATAATCACAATTACTCGTAATGTGTAGTCACAGTTAAAACACTTGGCGTTGTCACGCTCAGGGCCTACCCTAACCATAGGCCGCTTAGCATGCCCGAATAATACCCATTGTGCCCTAGTGTGCAACAGATTCCAAAAACTCCATCCAATTAGATCCAACTGTAGACAAATCCACAGTGTCGTTCGCTTGTGAAGCTGCAAAACTGTACTTTAGGATAAGATATTAGATGTTAAGTGCTTTGCCCTTGAAAGATTTTCCCACACACGGTAATGCAATTGGACGATGTTTGCTGCTCACTTGTACTACTGTTCGATTATACTTTCAACCAGAAACAAGTCAAAATATAAATATACTATACTTACTCGTACTTTTGATTTGCATAATTGTATATTAAATGGCGATACAGACCGAGCTGGACCTTTGCCTCAACTAACAAGCTTCTCCATCCAATCGAGCTAACTGCCTTCAGTTACGGACACCGTGTTCGTTCGAGTTCCTTAATACGCCCGTGCGCCGTATGTACACTCTCAGGAGTATTATCAACAACTTTGCGAGCCGGGCATGGTAATGGCTGTATTCCGGATCTTTTAACTTGTTGTTGAATGTCGCACAATACTTGATTACATTTTTTTCTCCATTCACCGACTATTCAGGCGGAACTGAAGATGACCTGTAACTTTTTCTCACAAAACTGCTTAGGGCGGCCTCATCTATTTTCAATATAGTTATTCCATACAACTGCGCCATAGTTTTTCATCGCAATATGGTACTCCTAAATTTTATCGAAATCATGTTGCAAGAGTATGTTTATGACATTCTTTGCACCTGATTAATAGGAAATCAAGTCGCCTGTGAAGTGAGCTCACAAGATCGCTTGTATAGAATTCGGAGAATTAACCACAGCTTGTTGTAGACCGTTTTTGAAGTCAAATATGCCGACAGAAATAACATTCCCACTAGTGGCTTACTTGTTCGATACGATGTCGAAAGCTTTCACCAAGGCACCCGTGCATTGTAACCGATTTGGTTATCTGGAACCATATTTTTGTACTCAATCCACTTAGTCGAGGTTCCTTTTTTGAGTACCTACTGATATTTGGAATGGGACTTATCGATCGGAGATTCACCAAATTAGAGATATCTTTCTCCATTTTAGGAAATGGATGCCTACCAGTTCGCTGTATAATGTAATTGAAAACATTATTAAATGTGGTGGTATATTTTAAATTTCAACCGCTTCTAATGGGAAATGTCGAGGCACAATGTTTGGTATATCATCGGTTCCCATTGACTTCTAATTTCTCAATAGTTCGCAGATCGTTTAGAATCCTTCCTTCAAAATGAGTGGGGGTAGTTTCACCTCACCTGTATACTTCTTGAAAACTAGCTCACAAAAAATTCTAATCTCCGACAGCTTGTCCTGGATCTAAGCCTGGAATAATCAGTATTTATTTATTGCCCAACGTTCAAGTACAAGTTTACAGGGGCTCTGTTTTTTGGTTTTTTTTATCAATATTTGGGGATTTTCGATCGATGACTTCAATATCACGACGTCCGAGTTATGTACGAGTACATACATCAGTAAACCGTCTGTGCCAGGTGTTTATCTTCGATAGCAGTCTACTTTTCTGCTGTTGCAGTACGTCAATACATACATAATTGCGTTGCGGAATGTGTCTTGGCTGTCATTGTGTTAATACCGAGATATCGTTTCATCCATTGCTTGTTTTATGGTCTCATCCATATACTTAAGGGCTCTGTCACTCTCCTCGATTGACATGTTCCTATTGGACGGTGGGTAGAACTATTGGGTTCTACAACATGAAATGTCAGATTTACGCTCAGTTGGAAATAAGAAGTTCTTGAGTGAACAATTGTGCCAGAACGTTAAATTTTCTTTTTTCATAAAATAAAGTGATATTTGTGCGTGGCGTGTGAGAATTTTAGGGTACTTTACAAGTACCGTTTTTTTTTGGCAATAAGTCGACACCTTTCTCTCATAGGAAAGGTAAAAAAACTCGATAAGCGCCTACAGCGCCTTTAAATCTGCGCATCGTTTACGTTAAGAAACCAAACAGAACCGTTTCTGCACCAAAGCCCGATCTTCACCCAAAAAAGGTTATTTGGTGGACATCGAAAAGACAATCCACTCCTCATTTCTTCAACCAGGAGAAACGATAAACGCTATCAAATATTGCGAAATCGCCATATTGCATGCCAAATTGGGTGAAAAGCAACCTGCGTTGGTCAATAGGCACAATCCGATCCTTTTGCATGGCAATGCTAGACCTCATACCTCACAAGTAACGGTGCAAAAACAGTTGCAGTTGTTATTTGAAATTCTTCCGCATCCACCGTACTCCCCTGATATTTCCCCAAGGGATTACCATCTTTTCCGCAATCTGTTCCCTTAGGACCGATGCACATGAGCTGCAACCCACCTATTTCTTCCTACCTATTTTGCAGCTTATGTCCAACGGGCCTTACTTTTCCCAGTAACTTTCAGTTGACGCGCAGAGTAAGCAGATGTAACGGAGAACGATGACGAAGAATGGTATCACTTCACATTAACAATCCCAATAATACGCAGATACAAACATTTGGATCATAAATCGTGGAAGATGACATCTCAATTCAGGACCATTACAACCCTTTAGCTGTCAATCATCGTCGTCAACAACAAAGGGGGGTCGTACATTTTTGGTTGCGCAGTAGGCCAAAGGGATGACCATAGACTAACTGCGTAGGCGTAACTGCGTATCTTCAGGGTGGACAGCAGTAACGAGATGACTACAAATAGAGACGATCTTAAGTCATTAAGTCTTCAGTTATCAATTGTCCTTAAAAGTGAAGTCAGTAAAAACTATTGAATCGGGCTCACATTTATTTATTTACGTGGTTTTTATAGCAGCGAAGAAAGAATGTCCCTTTGTCAGGTGAAGTATTGATGGAAAATGGCAATTTTTTCCAAGAAAGACTTGAAAAAGGAAAGTTTGTTGCCAGTAGAGGATAGTTAAATAATTTTAAGAAAAGGCATGGTATACGCCAACTAAAACTAACCGGTGAGAAATTGTCGAATAATAAAGCAGCTGTGAAGCTATTCCAGGAAAAATTTATGGACGTTTGTAGGGAAAAAGATCTGATTACAGATCAAATCTATAATGCTGACGAATCAGGCTTGTACTGGAAAATGATACCAGACCAAACGCTGGCGTCTGGGTCAGAGAGTAGGGCCCCAGGTTCCAAAATATCGAAGGAGAGCATCACATTTATGCCATGCGCAAATGCTACCGGAACGTGCAAACCTTCTTTGCTGGTTGTTGGTAAAGCACAACAGCCACGAGCGTTTGCAACAGCCAAAAAGTTACCAGTCCATTACACAGGTCAAAGAAATGCTTTGGTTACAAGGCCAATATTTTTAAAGTGGCTAAAAGGACATTTCATTCCCGAAGTAAAGAAATTTTTATTGAAAAAAATCTACCGCTAAAAGCACTTTTATTTCTTGATAATGCACCAGCGCATCCACATGAAGAAGATCTGCAATCGATCGATTTTACTTTTTTGTACATGCACCTGATTGCACAGCTCTTATTCAACCCATGGACCAAAATGTGGTTCAAAATATTAAAGTGACATACAAGAAAAAACTCCTATTGCAAATTTTTCGCTAGCAAGAAGTAGATCCAGAATGCGTAGTATCTGGACTGCTTAAAAAGACCACAATGACAGATGCAGTGCTTTCATTGGCTCAAAGTTGGCAGCAATTGTCTTCAAAATTTGACTAAAAAGTCTTGGAAGCCTCTGTGACATTTGTTATTTGAATCAGAGGAAATGTTTAGCCAAGATGTAGATGATTTTGATCATGAAGATGATCTCCTATTAAGCTTTTTTCGTAACAGAGGCTTTTTAGAAGTAGACACTAACAATTTCTTATTAAGCAATGATGACATTGACTGCAAGGAGCCGTTAACTGATGAAGACATAGTAAGGAACATCGAAAGCGAAGAAAAATTGGAGTCATCGGAACCAGTTGCAAGCATTCCACATACTCAAGCTGTGTTTGCCTTAAATAATTGCTTAGAATGGAATGGGCGGATGAAGTCGATATTTAGAAACCTGAAAAAATGTTGTTACGTAAAATAAGGGATAAAGCGTTTTCTATGTCGCTAAATACCACTCGTCAAAGCACTATATTGGAATTCTTTAAAAATTGCGTGTAATTACATAAATTGCATTACACTCTAATATGTACTACATATATAACATTTTTTACATTATTAAAATATAGATATTTTAAATTACGGAAAACTTTGTTTTGTTTCTTCTAAAAATGCCTTCAAAATGTCTGCATACTATAATCTGAACGATTCGCTCGTCCGAACAGGGTATAAATTTTGGGTGTTCGGATTATCGAGGCTCTGCTGTAGTTGGTTCAATCTAGTGTTCGGTGTATTATTTCCTGTATTTTGGCGTTTAAATCTCCGGCGATTGTAAAATAATTCTCATTCGTCTCAAATCTTAGGTATCGAATATAGATAAACTAACCTAGATGGCAAACTTTCCAGATATTGGAAAATCAAAACCGGTTTTCTACTGATCGCCCCTATCGTGTGATCCTGTCTGTGAATACGTGTAAATTAACATCAATGGCAAGTTCTCTCTCCTTTTATACAAACCACGCCCATTTTAATCAAAAAAATGTCGTCTCCATTACACACATTAGTGCAAATCCTTCTAGCAAATTTGGACAAAGTTATAGAGATGCAGAAGTGTTGGAATTCACTTTCACTTTCACAATTTTACTAGGTGTGGTGAAAACTAACCTCCTTGACTGCAATAAAAGTTGGGGTGCCTTGAAGTCCGTTCATATTTGGGCAGACATGCCAAATTTCAGTGCGATACTGTCTTTAGTTTTGTTTTGACAGCTGATTGTTTTTGACATGTTCGGCATCAAGTTGAGTATGGGCAAAAACGATTTTCGTTCTCTCATAAAACATTATTTTTTGAGAGGCAAAATGGCGAAGGAAACAAAAGAAAAGTTGGATAAATATTATGAGGCTAATGCTCCGTCAGATTACACCGTCAAATATTAGTTTCAAGAATTTCGTGGTGGCCGCAACTCCACTACCGATCAAGTCTGCAGCGGCAGGCCCTCCGATGCGGTTACAGAGGACAATGTCAAAAAAAAATACATGAAATGGTGTTGGCTGACCGGAAAGTGAAGGTGCGCCAGCTAGCAGATATCACAAAAATTAGTACTGAGCGCACACGCCATATTTTGGGCAATATTCTGCATATGAAAAAGTTATCCTGCCGCTGGGTGCCGCGCATGCTCACTCCTGACCAAAAATAAGGGCATCGCAACCACGGCTAAAATCAATAACTTACGGCTCCAATTGCTGTCGCATCCACCGTATTCACCCGATTTGGCTCCCTCGGACTATTATATCTTCCCAAACCTCAAAAGATGGCTCATCAATAAAAAATTCAGCTCACGCGAGGAAATCATGGACGCCACGGAGGAGTATTTTGCAGACCTTCCGGGAAATTACTTTTCGGACGGGATCAAGAAGTTAGAAAATCGCTGGAATAAGTGTATCAAACTAAAAGGGGACTATATTGAATAATATAAAAAAAACATTTAAACAATTTTTTTTTTTAAATCCCAAGGAGGTTACTTTCCACCCCACCTAGTATATTTATGTTTTGGAAATAGCTTAGCTTATCAGGGGCCTAGTCTTTAGGCAACAATGAATTAGAATTCAACAGCATGTTGAATAAAAAGGTAGGGAGAATGTGCTAAACGTGTCCAAACATTTTAAAGGAATAAATAACTCCCCAAGTTCGCATTTATTACGCACAAAAAGAATGCCAATATTTTAAAATAAGAACCACTTTGAATGTTTTTACATTTGTAATCATCTTTTTTTCTTTTATTTAATGATAGTAATAATAATCCATTTCTTTTATTTCACTTTTGATTTTACTTTTTTTTTATTCTCCTCTTATAAATAATAAATTATTTACATAACTTAACAACCATAAAATACAATGTCCTTTATGGTATATATATTTGAATTTTTTGTTTTTCATTTATTTTTATTTCATTTGTTTTCACACACCACTCCTGTTTTTATCCCTTTTTTTTGTTTGTAATTATTATTATTATTATTTTTATTTTTTTTTCATATTTGTTCAATTACTTTGAATAAGAAGAAAACAAAAAGTTAATACACAAACTGTCCACTAAAACTATTTCTTTTATAAGCGATTCAAAAAAAAAAAAAGAAAAAACAACAAAAGAAAATCTAAACAAAAACAAAAAAAACACATCATTCACAGTAAAAAACACAATTGGGCCAATCACGCTTCTCTGGGCCTTCCTAACGTTAAAATTCAAATCTTTCACAGTTAAATTTTCTACATTTCTTTTTATTATTTTTCTTTTTTCTTTTTTTTTTTTTGAAATTAACAAATTCAGTTTGTTTTACTTCTTTTTTTGTTTTTGCTTTTATTTTTTCATTTTTATTTATTTTTATTGTTTTTACAAATCGATTATATGCAGCGTAAAAATTATACTAAATTATAATTAAAAAAAAAAGAAATAATAAGATAAACAAAATATATATAGATCTACTTGGTAATGGATAGATTTCTTTTATCTAAAAAATAAGACTAAACAAAAAAAAAATAGAACTAAAAATCTAAATTAATAACAAATTGCTTTATTTCACTTTAAATTTGCAGTACGATACGTAGTTATAAAAGTAAATCCTCATCAATCTTCAGTGATCTTACAAGTTTAGAACGCAGATTTGTGAATTTAAGAGGAAAGTTAATCAAATTAGAATAATTAGATAAGAAATTAAATGTAAGATTGTTATTCTTAGAAATATTACTCTTGAACTATTGGGGTTATGATACATAGAATAAAAGACCAACGATGGTGTCGATTAGTTAGTTGTAGTCATATAAACAGTAGAAACAGACAGAATCATTTAGGGCATCTTAAGAGAATCGATGGCAGGAATAATTTTTTTTAGTGTTAAGCTGAATGGTGTTTGGTTGTTTATGTGGTGAGCTGTTTGGATCTATTTTAAAAAATATTAATTGTAAGCTCCAAATGCAACAATCAGGCTCAGATAAGAAACAGACTCCCAAAAGATTCTTTAGGGAATACACAATTTTCATGGAAGTCGTAGTGCAGGACGCAACGGGTTTAAAAAAAATAGAGAGGTTATTAGTGTATACAAAGAAACTTCTGTTTTTAAGTACACAGATTTCCTGGAAGGGTGTTACAATTATCTTGAACATTTTAAACAACAAAAGGTTTGCTCAACTATAGCTTGACTAACAAACGAGCAATTCTGGATAACCCTCTCGATATAAAATACAAACCACTTAAATTTGTAGCTCTCTGGATGTTTCATTGTTTCAGGTTTTAACCACACTGTTGCATGATTATAAATAAGTGCAGTGATCTTTCTCTATTCAGCTCTGTAAGCTGCATTGTTTATTCAAATTGAGTCTTAGTCGGTTTAGTAAATTCCCATTAAATTTAAGTAATTAGGGGCACAATTTCATAGTTGCCACAGAAAAATCTCCAATGAAATTTTACTGCAAATAACTTTGCCTTCAAGTAGAACAGTTCGTAACTTTATGTATCATATTGCTGTGGTATTGTATTAATCGTAATATTTTCTTGCAGTAATTCTCCATCAGAGAAACTATCAAATGAACCTATCATTCGAATGCATTCTGATGTGTATCGGCAAATAGTAACTGGTATTTGGGAACAAATAAAACTGTTTGAAACTTTTGTTTGCTAAGAGCACCATTACTTAGTGCAGTGCAGTGCAGGCACCACTAGTCTTTCACTTAACAAATTAACTGAATCAATAAGATTCTCATAACGTAGATTTTTCACTACTTTAAAGAGAAACCATATTGAAATAACATATGAATGCCTTTTCAAGTTTAAAAAAAAAAACCATAAGACAAAATCCAGGCAAAAATTGCTTCAGAATGGAACAAAAAGCGTGACTACTATGTCAACAACGATACCAAAAATATTGGCTTCGTTCTTGCGCCTACTGTGAGTTTTTCTTACTTAATATTGTTGATTAAAATTTCAAAAAGCGTTTCATGTTTGTAATAATTTTCAGCTCTATCATGAAATCGAAAGAAATAGCATCAACCAATTGCGGCAATAGACCCATGAACAATACATCATGTACAGCAAGAACAATTGAAAATATAACCAATTGACTAAGGGAACAAATACTAATTAAATATATTTAGGGAAAACTAATATCAGAAATGTTGATGTTGCTTTACAAAATCAGATGTTAAATTGTTTTTTGTCTAAAGACATTGTTTCAGTTTTGCGCCGGAATTCTAAAGGGAATTCGCAGAAGAAATCATCTTACTAAAAAATGGAATTTTTAGAATAAATAAAACATATGAAATTACACCGCAACACTGTAACAAAGCAAACATTCGTTTGAAATGTTGAAACCCGGATTTCTTCTTTTTTTGGTTAAATAATAGTTCACCAAAAACGAGCACTTTTCAAACACCTTGTGATGGCAAGATCTTCTTCAATCAACGTAACAAAAGTCGCACATAAGCAGATGTAAAACATTTGTAGCTACCGAATGAATAAAAGAGAATTTGGGAAAAATGAATTTATAAACATAAACAGTATGAAATGGTTACAATGTTAAGGTAAAGAGTAAGATTAGCTGCTTGAGGATACATCTAATGAGATAGTGTTAACTATCAGACAGTACTCTCACATATGGAGCAGTGGACTTTGAGTCCGCAGACTTACGTTTTGTTTCTATATTTTCCGGCATATACAAAGTGATTTTATATTATTGACAATCTTTTTCTTGCTAAAATTACTCAAATACTCATGCGTTAGTACTTTAGGCTGCAATTATTTTTTCATTTCTTTACAATTACATACTCGTATGTCAAATTCTTAAAGTTTTATGCAGCAAAAAGAATTAGGAGGAATAACATCTCAGACATAGAAGACAGGATTGAGGAAAGAGATAAAGAAGCTGAGGAAATTGTTCCACATATTCATCAATATGATGAGGAAATTCCAAAAAAATTCTGGTGGATACAAAAGAACTGAACGGATATAACTAGTTATTATCAGAGCAGCAAATAATATTGTTACTATATTTAACCAAATTATTACGCCAATCAAAAGAGAAGAAATTGTTTTGCATACCAATGAGGAGGCTCAGCGTATTTTTAATAACTTCAATAACAAATTCCTTAATAAGAACAAAACTTGTTGAGTAGACGTGAATATGTGAAGGAAATATGGAGAACTGATGAATTTATTCAAAGATTTATAACTAAATGAGGTAAATTTGTTGAAATTTCTTATTCCATAACAGTTGATGATACTCGTAAAACCAGAGAAGAGAGCAGAAAGCAAATAGACAAGTACCTTCAAAGAAACGTAATACGAGTATCGTATTTATTGAGTCGTATGCTTTTTATGTCGAACTTATAATCACCAAACAATTAGTAAAATTTTCATTTCGGCAAATATGGCGTTCAAATTTGTGCAACTTTATACTGGAATGTATCCTGGAGGAGTCGCAATTCAAAAGTTGTTAAATACTTGGCTGAGCCTTTATTTTTATATTGCTACGGACAATTTCTTTACAACTGCGGATCTCATCACCAAAAATTTAAACGTACGGACAAATAAAACAGATACCTACAACGAAACGGGTATTCGTCGTTATTTGCTTTTACAAATCAATTTCAACCGTTTGTCTTCCCAACACGCGGACAGTTTAATTTCTAATGATGCTCCTTCAAAGCCAATTATGATTTTGGACTATCATAGAACCAAAGGACGAACTTAATAGAGAATATTCATGTGGAAGACGTACAGAATATTTATGAGTACCATAAATATAGGCGTAATGAATATATTTATTATCTTTAGAGAAAAAAAAAATCCTCAATGGTAAACTTCAAATTCTGTACGAAATAAAATGTTCCCTTTAATTCGTCTTCAAAAAGGCAAGAAAGTGGGGTTAAGGCTGAGACTACAAAAGAAAAGTGGTATTAATTAACTAATAAGTCCGACTTTCGACTGTCCCCGGAATTAGGACTGAAAATCTAAAATTTTTGTTCCAAATTCATTTGTAACGACTATAGAAGGGAGGGGAAAAAATTTTATGCCTACATCATGTTACTGACAATGATAATTGAGTTCCAGATGTTCAATTTTATTTCAAAAAAGTTGTGAATATTAAATTTCAATTTAATTAATTGTTTTATTTTATATAATCTAAAAAAAACTTGAGTATCAAGCAAAGAATATATTTTTGAATCAACATTTGATAAAAGCGCAGGCATTTCGTCAATTCGCTAATAAATATCTAAAATAAAAGAAAAAAAAAACTTGAATCTGCGAATTTTCTTCAACAGAGTCATCTTTAGCTGGGAAGTGCACTTTCAATTGGGTGAGTTTGTTAGCAACGAAATTGTCGAATGTTCTCGAAAACCAATGTATCGCCACAGAAAGTGAGGGTCAGGTGTGGTTTTTGGGCTGGTGGAGCAATCGGAACGTATTTCTTTGTAAACGAAGCTGGGATTGCTGTTACTGGACCTCTATATCGGAATATGATTGCAAACTTCTTGTTGGACGAATTAGAAGGTATCAAGATGTGATTTCAGCCCAACGGTCCCATATCTCCCCCACAGAAAGGGCACATTTACTGGCCGTCTTACGGTCGACGCCTCTAAATTTTTTTCTATGGGACTATTTGAAGGCAAAGTGTATGCCAACGATCCACAAACACCTAAAGAGAAAAAATTGAGCAGCAGTAATGAGAGAATGTCATCGAAAATTTTGGCAAAAGAATGGGAACTTGTCGCTCACTTACAAGATATTATTTCCCATTACTAAACCGTAACCTTTGTACTATCATTCGAAATGATAATGTTAAATACTTCTCAAATAATTTGTGTGTTTTATTAAAAAATTAAAAATTCAAATACCCACATTATTCACCTAAGTCATTCACTTTGATTTTAAGTTTCAAAAACGGAAGGTTTACTCTAAAAAAAAAAAAAACAGCTTGTTCCTGCTGCAAAAAGAAGGAGCTTCTATTGAGTAGTCTATCAGCAAAACTACCGGGGCTAAAGTGGTTTATGAAATGGATCGGCTTTTCAATTTCGCACTATCACACATTTGCAAATAATGTCAAATGGTACAGTTGATTCAGTAGTTTTAAGTTCAAATTTGGCTCATTTATAGGGCCATCGCACACTGGACTAATTACCCGGGGTAAAACTAGTTTTACAGAAGACGAGGTAAATATATTCAACCAATGTTGAAGCGGTTGAACATCGGGGAAAAACCAATTCACACAAAAATTGTTAAAAGAAAAGTTATCAGAAATACCACTACATTCAAAATCGGCTCATGTATACACAATTTTGCCCCGAATTATTCATCCAATGTGCGGTTGAAGTAAAAGATAACCCGGGGAAAAATTGATCCATTGTGCGCTGGCCGATAGAGATCACTTTGCCTCATTTGAATCTGTATTTCCGATCATTTTATTTAGAGCACTTGAGTATTTATTAAGGTTTTTTTTTTTTTTTTTTTAATTTTTGACCACATATGAGAAAGAATTTCAACAATGCCATTCATCACTTCCAATCCCAAATAGATTTGCAATTATTTTTGAAATGCCTTTTGGCCAAGAAATTAAAAAGAGTTTTTAAGCAAACTTAGCAAAATAATAATAATAACAAATCACAACATACAAAATACACTGCATAGTTAATTTTTCGTTAGCCCTGGATTACTACTACAAATACGAGTACAGCATTTCGCGCCAAACACACACAAACATATAGACTTTCTAGAAAATAAAGCATACAAATAAACCAAATCATCTTTGTTGTTAAGTTGAAAAATATCTTTTTTGCTTTACTACTACGATACATTATTTACACGTTAATTTTGTTGTTTTCTTCTTTTGTTTTTCTTGTATTTTTGTTTTACTTTTGCAACGGTTTAATATTATTTCATTATTAATAACTTAAAATCTGATTGAAGGAGGAGAAACAAAAGGAAAAAGTATTAATAATATTTAAAACTAAAAACTATATATGAAAAAGGAAAAAAAAAACACTATCATAATATAAACCATCATTTATGGAGGTTTTCATTCTCTGTATTGTTTTGTTTCTTCTTTTGTGGATCTTAACTTTTGTATTTTTTTTGTTTTTTTTTTTGTTTTTTTCTCACTAATATAAATTACAAAATATAAGCAATTGAAGGGAAATTATTTATATATATATATATAGACGTATAGCTGAGGGGTTATAACAGTACAAAAGAAAAATCAATAACTTCAGAATTATCGGTTTAATCTTACTGCCTAGGAACAAATCGCTGCTAGTTAATATTCTTTTTTTTGTTTCTTTTTGTTTTTAACTTTTATTTTTATATATATATTTATTTTTCTGAATTCTGTTTTTACCTATATTTACGAAAATGGTGTTTTTTTTTTTGTTTGTTTGTTTGTTTGTTTGAGAAATATTTGTTTTTTTATTTTTGAAATTTTTATTTTTTTTATTTTGTTTTTAATTTGCTTGCGATTTTTTAACGTACTTGTACTTTGCCGGATCTTGATAGGAAATTGTGTTGGTTCTGTTGGCTGAAGAAAATGAAGCTCTGTTATCTGTTCTCTTTGCTAGTGTCAAAGTTGGTGTACTCGTATAGGTACTACTAAGTCGCTTGGGAAGAATTCTAAGAACTTTCGCAGACTCACCTTGAATCGATGAGGTGGGGGAGGAGTAGGAGGAGGAAGTGTAGGAGTTTTGTCGTAAAGATGTTGAAATCGCTCGCTTGCGTATGAGTTTATATTTGCCATCGCTACTGGTGCGGCTGATGCTTGTTAATGTTGATGGTATTGGTGTTGATGTGGTAAGAGCAAATTTTTTATAGGGCAGACTACGTGTTTGTCGGACAGGTTGGTGTCGCGGGCCCTTATGAATTAACTGTATGTTATGTTCTGCTGAATTGGTGTTGTTTGATGAAATAGTCTTTGTCGATTTGTCGCCAGTCTTAACGTTGTCTGTCGTCAGGAATTCTCCTCGAATTGCATTCGTTTGTTTAGAATGCGGCTCCTTGTTGTCAGATGTTGACGCTACGTCGTCCGTTTTTGTGTGGTCCTTGGAGTCGTGGTGGTCATCGTCACCGCCATTGCCATCGCTAATTTTATTACTCTGATTGTTGCTACTGTTGCTGTTGCTGCTGTTCGTGTTGTTTTGCTGAGTTTCACTGATTCTTTGAAATTCATATTTTTGCATTAGAAAAGATTTTTTATAATGAAATGGTTGTTGCTGATGTTGTTGTAATGCTGGTCTTGGTTGCTGTGTGGTTTGTTGTTTATAAAGCTCGTGGATGGATGATTTAAAGGTTGCAACAATTGGGGAAGCTTTTTGGGAGCTTATATTGCTTGTTGTGCTGCTGTTGCTATTACTGTTGCTTATGCTGCTAATGGCATTGGCGTTGATGTACGTGTTTGTGTTTATTAATTTGTCGTCCCTGATCGGTCTCAACCATTGTCTACTTTTACTCGTATCATTATGGTCTACCGCGGTGTTATCCGGCGACTTGTTGTACGCATTTTTCGACGAGCTTGCTGACTGGCCGCCTGTGATCCAGGTGTTGGCAAGGGACTGTAAAGCATGCAAAAGAAAATACAAACAAAATCAAATTTAATTGCATATGTAAATTAGAAAACAAATTCGATTGATGTTTGATTGACATTGACAAATGTTTCTCTTTTTTTTCGGTGTATACACAAAAAGGCATCTTTCTCCTGAACAATGACACACTAAAGACACATTCCATCGAAAATGGAACACTGTAAACATTTCACAAAAATAAATAAATAAACACACATGAATGTCCTATTGTAAGAATGCATGCCAAACAGGTTAACTTTGTTAGATTTGGATTATAAAAATAAAGTAAAATACAAGATGCCTTAAGTACAAGTCCATTTTGAACTCTGACACTAACACTAACACTTGGATGGCACCTGTGCAAGGAGATGTGATGAGAAGAACTCGAACGGCCTCTCACAATGAAATCAAAATCAAAACAATCAATCATTTCTATTTAACTATTTTTTCTCTATTATTTTTTGGTTTTTATTTTATCGACGGTACTTACGCAAATATATTATTTTGTGCTGCTGCTGGAGCAGCTGCGTTAAATTGGAAAGGCCCGCTGGAGTTTGTTGCCTGCAAAGAATCAGATGAAGAAAAAAAAAAAAAACGTTTTTTTTTGTTTGTTTTGCTTTTTGTTTCTTTAAAACAATATGGTTGTTAGCGACTTATTTTCGAAATACATTTAAAGGAACAAAATGGAAAACTAATGAAAAACATAAAACCAAAAAGAAGTTTGCTATGATAGTCCCAAAAAAGTGTACATAAGTTTTGTATGAGCAAAGTTAGTGGCAGATGATATTTCTGAGTTAAATATGGGAATGATAAATTATACAAAAAAGCATGAGGTGAAGAATAAATTTAGGCATACATACAGTAGGAAACTTTCCTAACAATTCTAGTTGAACCATTACCACTATTTAAGATAAATACAAATAATATATGCAAGTGTCATGTACCAAGTAAGCGTTTAACATGAACGTGCTCAAGATACTCGATACTTCAAATGTAACAAAAACTATGATATCCTTTTTATCTCCAAGCTTATATGCATTTCTGTCTGAACTATCGCAGTACGGTTTACTAGAATAAATACAGAAGCTGCTAAAATGAAACTTTCAGTTTGAGAAGACAAACCCTTAACCCAAAAGCAAATTAAGCACTGATTACTCGATTAAAATATCACAATTGCATAAGGCTTTGTTTATTTTGGTAGAGCCACATTAGATTATAGGATTGACTCCTGCCAAAATGGCTGGGAAAGGTTTCATAGAAGCAACATTTCTCTAAAAATATTGATTCATAACTGAGGAGAAACACTGCGCCAGGTATCTTGCAGCTGTAAGCAAAATGACTCTGTTCTTCCCCCTCCCCAGGATGCTGTGAAATAGTTGAACTTTGCAAACGAGAGAGTTTGAAGGGCGAATTTTCAGCACAAGAACCAGCAATCTACAATGTTATGCTCCGCCGAAAATGGTGAAATATAATAATTTCTACAACTAAGTCAACCAACCGCTGCCGATCGGATGATTTTCAGAGTAGGACCCAACAACACTACTCTTAAAGACCTGATAGAAGATCGGCCTCGGAAATTGAACTGACGATAATTCTTTTCTGCCTTTTGCAATGCAATTCCATCTTTAGAAGTACTTTGCTTCAGCAGAATATTTGCCATAGCTGGGTTTCATTTGTCAGAAAAAAGAAATTGAAGACACCCTTGTGACCACCTACTACTTCACAACAGGGGCATAACCAATCAGCATCGTCAGACATGAAAAAAGAAAATAGGCGTTTTTTTAGTAAATATACAGCGATAGACGAACTTTCAAAGAGCACCCACTAAAAGGCGAAAGATGCCTTCGCCCGCGCTGTTTTTTTTTTTATAATGAGCGCGCGCTTAAGGGGCGTGTGTCCATTTAAAATGTTTGTACACAGCGCGGTCGAAGGAAATTTAGGGAAGAAGAAAAGACAGGTACCGATGTACATTGTTTTTAAATGTTTGTAAGTTATAATGACTAGGAAATAAAGAGCCAGGCAGGGCATTCCATAGTCGAGTTGTACGGCTTAGGAACGATTCACGATATTTTAGAGTAAGTCCGAAAGTGGGCTTGAGAGTATACTGATCAGCATTCATAGCGAGACGGGTACGGTTAAAAGTTTGAAGGGGCGGAATGCTACTGGCGATTTATATGGAGCACTGGTGGTATAAATAGCGATACAACAGTGTAAGACATGAGACATTACGTCGGTTTTTGAGGCTTTCCATTGTTTGAGTGATATTAGTATCAGGGGTTTTGAATCCTATCTAGCAGGTGCAGAGATGATTTAGGAGTACCTGAACAGATGTGAGCATTCTACTCCAATTTTGGGCGGATAAATGCCTTATACATGTATTAAGGCCAGATCAGAGGGGGTAAAATATTACCTACACCGCTTGAGGAAACGAAAGTGTTTCGAGATATTTCATTAGCTGACGGTTTATCAGCGTTGTAGGATGAGAGGAAAGAAGATTCGCCTTTTTTTATGGACGGGCTGGAGAAATGCTGTTTTCCAAATGCTCGTAAAAAATCATAAAGAGTAGGATCAATGAAAAAGCTTACGCAGTGATTTTGCCAGTGAGGAACAACACCTCTTCAGAAGAAGGGGATATACATATACCATCTGGACGAGCGAATTTATCTATATTAAGATCTTTAAGTACTCTTTGTACTACACGAGTGCGAAAGTGGATTTACCCCATTGAAGATTCGACGCACTGAAGTGTAGGCGGGGACAAAGCACAATCTGCGAGGGTTGAGCTTGTCGCAAAGTATGCAGCAAGCAAATTGGTCTTGTTCAAAAAGCTAACAGCTGTAATGTCATTATAAAAGAGCGTTGGGATGGAGGTTGACGAGCGACCAAAAATTGTTACTACCTTTGGGACATTGTAGTATTTTTTGCCACAGTTTCTGGTCGTATTGTACACGCTTAAGCAAGACGTTGCAATCATTCCTGGCTCGTTTGAATTTTTTTCGGTTTTCCTCTGTCGGGTTGATCTTGTAGGACCGAAAAAACATTTATCTAACCCTGAAAGCCTCTTTACAGCTCGAGTCGTACCATGCCTTTTGTTTTGGTTTGTACAAACATTTTAAGGGTACACAAATCCCTTGACCGCACGCTAATTATAACAAAACAAAAAAAACAGTCTGTTGACCATACGGATAAGGATCAACTAAAAAGAAGCAGAAACTATTCCAAAATTGCAAGTCTCTTTCCTTGCACCGAACCACTCCAGCGTCTCAAATATAGTAGTCTCTAGACATTGAAACTTTCCAAGTTGAGGCATGAGAGAGCATCAGCTGGGAAATGTGAAAACTGGACAGGAATATGCGATGTTCTAACTGTAGTGAAAATAATAATCAGGGCAAGATGGGATGTTCCACGCACATGCTTCGGGGGGGGGATGAGACATTGCATAATACAGATGCTGGTACCTTACGGATCATCACAGAACAAATGTCATTTCATATACTATTCCTTAACTTGATAAAAAACATCCTCAGAGCGATGCAATGATAGAAGGTGGTATAAGCGAGTAAATAATTGCTATAACAAAATATACTTTCGAAGTTGGTAGGTATCCCATATAAGTAGGTGCACACAGTGGGAAAGATTTCCGCCGTCATTGTTCCTGGTGGCTATTATCGACGTACTTTGCGCAGCATCCAGTGAAACCAAACAAGTACTTGAAGTGGATAATGGCGTCATTCCTGATATACACGACTTATGAATTATGACTTGATCGGTAGCATTCTTAGCTTGGCGCAGCGTTGTCGCATTTCCCGCATCTCAATATTTACAAAGGTACGTGTCAGGAGACTTAGCCATCAACCAGATTAATAACGTTTCGATCGAACGGAAAGCACTCCTCTAGCAAGTCTGAACGCTCACAAAGGACGAACATTGACTTTTTATTTTAGCCGTGGTACGGGTTCGTAAATCTCAAACATCCCATAGCCAAGAAAATATTGAAGGGGTAGTGCTACCAAAAATTCATCAGCGATGCTATCTTTGAGGTTTTTTCTCGCCCTCTATAACGAAACCATTGGATCGACCAAGAATTTTTTTATCTAAAAAACTAAATAAGGCATGAAAACTCTTAAAATGACGAAGAATTTGTTAGTTTTTTTTTAGAAAATAGGATAGAGATAGAGAAATGATGTTAAAGCCAGAGGTTTTACTTGCTCCGGCATCCAATGTTTAAGTGGAAGTTTTCTAGCCAACTGCACATCACACATGGTTTTAGTTTAGCCCGAAAAAAATCATGTATTTCCGATCCGATCTGAAATCGAACGTCAAACCTTTCGATTGAGCGTTGACTATCCGATAAGCAGGGACAGCTATTTCTAAGCTTAAGATCAATAAAGCTGCTGAAGCGTAGAGTCTACCGCCGAGCTGTTTAGAACACCAGGAGAGGACTTGGTAAGGAGCATATACAAACTTATTTGCAAAATATGGTCGAACGAAAGTACTCATATGGCCGATAATTGGAGCCTCAGCATTTTTTGTCCAATTCATGCTTTAAACTGCACCATAAGTTGCGGGGTATAAGTTTTATGTAAGCGCCTAACGCGCTTTTGCAACAACCTGTGCTACTTCATGGCAGTAAAGCCTTCCACAGACCACATTTTCACACTACAGCAGATCCTGAAGAAAACTCCTGAAATTCAGATCGATACACACCACATTTTAAAGAGGAACCATATACAGTGCAACATCTAGTTCTGATATCCCTGCCACACTTGTATGATTGTGTGTGACAAAGTGGACTACAGACTGTCCCACAAAGATCTGGAGAAACCCCTAAAAAAAAAAAGGGATTTAGACAAGACATTGTTTATGTGGTTTCCTTAAAACCGTTCTTGAAAAATGTATACAAAAATCACACGCCAACCCCAGACTTAACGCACGATAATCGCGTGCGTCGACGTTGTTAACGAACTTGGAAGAACGAACTGTGTTGTCAGTAACAGTGAGTCTAGCTTCCAATGAGGCAACAAAGGCACATTAAACTGTCTACAAAAACCGACATGGGTCTCTATATAAAATAAATACTTTGTCGAAAATGGATGGGCGAAAAAGAAAAAAATTTTTGGTAGTCATCAGTCCGGTGTGCATAGACACAACGACAAACTGTACGAGCTGCAAAGATATTGCACATTGAGCTAGTCTGAAGAGTCAATATATTAGATTGACAAGAAAGTATTTTCGGTTTTTAAAAGTGGAATGCATTATGTTTGTTGATTCCCGCTTTTGTCAATGATATGATTTCTTTTTCTTTCGACATTTGATAGCTGCTACTTTAGAAGCAAATGGGAAAGGTCATGACCACTGATGATGACCTGAAGTCGCACTTGGTCCAAGATTGTGATTATCAGGGCAAGAAGTTCTACGGATATAGCGTTCAACAACACGTGCAAATGATAAAGCGTACGTCAATCTGCCGAGTGTGTAGGAGAAACCGAGGCAGTCGATTTAGCGTCGCTTACAAGAATTCGGCCTTTCGCAGACCACAACTTAGCGAATTTAGCGTCGTGACTTGGGCCTGCACCAGTGCAACATTCAACTGACCCAGGAGTTGAAGGTAAACGACCATAGACAACGATGTGTGTTCGCTGAATCAGCAACTGGAGCAGTTGGAAACTGACCCTAATTTTCATCGAAAAATCATCTTTAGCGATGAGGCCCATTTCTGGATAAATAGGTATGTCAACAAATAAAATTGTCGAATTTGGGACGATACCAATCCACATGAGATCCAAGAGCGTCCAATAGCGGCGGACATTTGAACGATGCTATATTCCATACATAATGGCATCGATCAACATTTTCGTTAACAGCTACCTGCCCTTCATTTTATTTACGAACAATTTGGCCGGCCCTTAGCCAAATCATAAAACTTGTCAAACGAATTAAAATCTAACCATACGAATGGAAAATTGGTTACAGAAACCACTCTCCCAATAAAGTAGGAAAATGATGCGCTCTTGGCAAACTTTACGCAAAACAACTTAAATTCTTGCGTCTAACTACTTACTTCTGCTCACAGTAACATTTTGTTTCCGCAAAATAATTCACCCAAAGTCTAACTGATTCTGCAACCAATTGAAAACCAACCTAATTTTCTTTCGGAAATTAAAACATTCAAACACGTTCGTTTTCTGATCGGGTTTAGACATTATTACCAAGCTATTAAAGAGGCTCCATCTGACGCGCTGGGTTTACATAACTTATCTGCATGCACGTAGTACTAAGATTCCACTTTATAGATCGATGGAAACATTACGACAATTATCTCGAATTCAATCTTGAAAGTACGAGTGCACTCTAACTTGATCTTCATTAGAATCATCCTCCTAAATACTACATTAATACAGGACTCTATTTCAAATTTACTTCCTACTGTTAGTATCACGATTTTATAGAAAATATTAGAAAAAACTTGCATAGACTAACTACAATAGTATAGAATAGGGAAAACGACAAAAAAAAAAAAAAAGAAGTAAGAAACAAAAACAAAATAAAAACTAAAACACAAAAATATAAAAATATGCAAACGCAATAATGTGAGTAAACTATATGTAGCGCCGTAGGTATAGAAGCGAATAAATCAAACAAAAAAGTCATGAGAATGTGTACAAAATGCAATGTATGTCAATTGTATGAGTTGTTGTATTTGAGAGCTTTTAAGAGCGTGTTGGAAATGCTGTGAAAGCAAAAAAATACATTTTTACTTTACCTCAACACCACTGAAATTGAAAACAGCCGGGGTACTGCTCGGAGCTCCAAACTGAAACGGTTGTGTTGTTATTGTTGACTTAGTTGTTTTTGAATATTTATTTTCGAACACAAGCGATTAGCGCGCATACAATACAAATTTTGTCATCATCATTGCCACATTCGCATATTTTTGAATTCATTTACAATTTTACGTATGCATATACGAAACAGATTACGAGAGTACATAGAACAAAAAGGAAAATTCAAATAAAAATAGATTATTACATTATTACTACTGTAATGCGGAAAGTTTTTCAATTAAAATATAATCTGATAAAGCAGTAGCGCATTAGAAAATATAATATATGAAGATAATATGTACATATATGTATAGTATATGGCTGACAACAAACATACCTCAGTTGATCCTGTAAAATTAAAACTAGGCGCACTTGTTGTTGAAAACTTAAATACAGACTCTGTTGCGGGTTTATTGTTATTATTGTTATTGTTGTTATTTGATCCAAAGGAGAAACCACCCTGAAACAGAACAAACAAAAATTAGTCTATTCGATGATGTGAGAAGTGTTCAAACTTACAGTTCCGGTGTTCTGCGAACTACCGAAATTGAACGCAGGTTCTGACTTCTTTGGTGCCGATGCACCATCGCTACTCCCTGATGATGCAGCTGCTAATGAACCAAAGCCACTGGAAAATGACGAAGAACCTAAACTGCCGAATGTTGGGGCGGCTGCCAGATTGTTGCTATTCGCTGTGGCTCCTGGTGCTGCTGCTGCTGAAGCTGGAGTCGCATTAAAGCTCATTGATCCAAATATTGGTGTGGAATTTGCTGAACCAAAAACATTGCCTGTGGGCTGTTGTACCGCACCAGCACCAGCTGGTGTGGAAGAAACATTTGATCCAAACAGTGATGTTGTTGCCGGTGGTGACCCGAAGGCTGGCGACGGAGCTATAGAGGTAGGTTTCGTTTCACTCACTTGAGAAGAGCCGAAAATTGGAGTTGCTTGGCCGAAAATCGATGCGGGTGACCCAAATGCCGGCGCAGCAGTTGTCGTATTGGCCTTTACCTCCTCGGCTGGCTTGCTGGAGCCCATAGTGAATGTGCTTGTTGGCCAGCCCGTAGCTGTTGATGTTGTGGAAGCAGCTATGGATTCACTTGATCCGAATAGAGGTTTTTTATTTTGCGATGCATTTGAAGCAGCACCACTTCCAAATACAAACGGCGTGGAGGAAACCGCACTTGTAGATGTTGGATTGGCATTAAGCGTCGACGAAATTGTAGAAGTTAATGTGGGAGAGGATTGAGCCATAGGTCCTGCAAATAATGAGGCGGCTTTTGACCCAAAAACGGATGTGGTTGCAGAAGTGGTTGTTGGTGTTGTGTTAGATCCAAACAAAGATGGGGTGGGCGGTTTGCCAAATCCAAAATTAACCGTACTACTGTTAACAGCAGTTGAAGTTGAAGTTACAGCTGGGGTTCCAAATATCGGTGCAGCATTGTTGGAAGCGGCACTTGTGGAATTTGTTGCGGGCGATCCGAATAAAGACGGAGGAATACTTGTTGACTCCTTTCCAAAGACAAAACCTGATGAAAATCCGGCTGTAGTTGAAGCTGGCTTGCCAAAGGCGAAACCACACATAGGACTTGAACTGCTCACGACAGCAGTGGTTGCTGCAGTTGTTGGTGTCGTCCCAAAACCAATTTTAGGTGGCGTTTTATTCGAATCTGATGTTAAAATGTTTCCAAATGTAATTGGTTTCGCTGCAAATGTTGGTGCTAGTGTTGAAGTTGGAGTTGCAGTTGAAATTGGTGTTGAAACTGCAGTTGGAGCTGGAGTTTGGGTTGGAGTGCCAAATACAAATCCAGTGGTTGGTTTGTTTGCTTCCACTGCAGCAACTGGCTTAGGTTCGTTTGCTTTAGGAGATGCTCCAAATACAGATGTACCAATTAGACTGAAGAGTGAAGGAGACGCAGTCGAATTAGAAGAAGTGCTGCTGGTAACTGTTGTTGAGGTTTCAACAGATTTCTTTTCGGCTGTCGTTGCAGGCAAATTGAATGTCACACTTGTAGGCTTGGCTTGATCTGGCTTAATGCCAAAACTAAATCCTGCTGGTGAAGTAGTCACACCAGCAGAGGCTTCACTACCTGCGGCTTTAGTGCTTTCCGTTGCTGGAACGCCAAATTTGAAACCAGTTGTGTTAGTTTTCACAACATCTGGGACGTCCTTTCCAGCGTTCGAGGTAGATTCTGTGACCGGCTTGACACCAAATACGAAACCAGTACCTGCTGGCGGCAAACTAGTGGTAGTAGCATCGCTCTTAGCTGGCATACCAAATTTCAATCCTGTCTTATTCTCAGTCTTAGTCGCTGCTTCCGCTTTTAGTTCATCCTCTTTCTTACCTCCAGCATTGCCAAATCCAAAGGTAAATTTCGCTGCACTGCTTGTTCCAAAGCTGAACTTTGGCACGTTGTCGTTAACCACCTGTGTACCAGGTTTTGCTTGCTCACAGCAAACGCATTTATTGCGTTCCGCATCGTTTCGAGTCAAGCACGCGTCACATTCCCATTTGGAGGCGGTTTGCTGAGATACCAAATTCTTGAAACCAATATCAGTAGTTTGTAATTTTGTTGCTGAGCCGCTAGATGAAATCCCACCAGTCGCTCCAGCTTTCTTCGTATTACATGCCACACACTCGTTTGCTTCGCTTTTATTGCGCACCATACACGCTGTGCACTCCCATGTATCAGCTTTCGGCTTGAAAGCATCTCCAAATGTATTTTTAACCAGCGCATTGGACAAAGGCAACGTAGAACTTGATTGTGAAGTCATTTGTGTGTCTTTCTTTGCACGTGGTGTTGTGCAAGCAACACATATATCAGACGTATCTTTATTGCGAACCATACACGCTGAGCACTCCCATTCGTTAGAAGATTTCTTGAATTGTGCTCCAAAAAGTGGAGTTTCTGTTGATCCTCCTATAGTTGTGTTGGGTTTCGTCTGAGTTACTTTCATGGGTTCCACTGCTTCTGTGGGCTTCTTGAGAGCATCGAGAACGCTACCTGTCTTCAGTTGTGGTACAGCAGTAGGTACTGAATCCGGCTTTGTCCCCGCCTTTTCACCTTCATCCTTTCCACCAACCATGACTGGTAAACTGAATTTAAAATTGTTTATGGGAGCAAGTTCTCCTTTCGTTGGTGCATTGTTCAAGTTGACTGGTGAGGAAAATTTAAATTCATTGTTCGCAACAATTGGTGTACTTGCTGCAACGTTCGTTCCAAAATTGAAATTTACTGCAGGCTTTGGCATAGCTGGAGTATCTTTTTCCACCCCCTTTGGCTTATTCGCCATACCAAATGAAAAGTTGTTTGTAGGCTTTGCATCTTTTGACGCCTCAAATTTAAAGTCAGCTTTTGTTGCCGATGTTGGGACACTAGGCTTCAAAGCAATATCAATCTTCGGCACTGACTGCATGAACGGGAATGCAATGTTCGGAAGATTTGCTGGTGCCGGTGCTTCTTCGACTTCAACAATCGCATTCTTCGAGCTCACTCTCGAACTGGTAGCCACTTTGTTTTTAATCTTACTTACGTGCTTATGACTGTTCTTATCGTTGGTTGCTTCTTCATTTTCAACCGGGAGCTTGTATTCGCACTCACGGTTCAGGGCTGACTTTGATGTATTGGCGATTTGTCGAGAACGCTCTGTGCAGCTCTGCATTTTTTTCATTTGCAACAGTTGCGACATGGATGGCACCTGCAATTCTTTAAGTGAAGGCAGAAGCTTCTTGGAGTCATTGTTGGTAGGATTCAATGTCACTGTGGGACGTGTGTATGGTGAACGAACCGCTGAAAGACGTACACTTCTGGATGTGGCCAGATCGGCTTCGCTAAAACGCTTACCCGTAGCAGAACGATTTGATAACATTGCCGGCGTTTTAATGTTGCTGGCCATTTTCTTGACATCGTTCAGAGGTGTGGAGAAGTCATTTATCAGTTCTAAGATCCTCTTGGCTGTACTGGAAATTGTAGAATTACCTTGGTCATTCCCTTGGGCAAGAGAGTGTGTAGACGATGAAAGCGAAGATAAACTTGACGTAGGCCGTATTAAAGTAGGTGCAATACGAACTGATTGGTTGAGCGTACGATTGAATTTATTATATGCGGCAGCGCCTCCATATGTTGTCTTTCCTTTGTAAAACGGCGAAGATGTATTTAAAAGGCGGCTGTCACTTAGCGCCGATGTGCTACCATAAATTGACGAGTTAAATTGGCGTCGATTTAAACTGGTCAACGAAAGGGTTGAATTATTTAACATGCCCGGCATGTTCTTCTCCGAAAATAGAGACTTTCGGCCCTCGAGATGACTGTAAAAGTTCAAGCCATTACCGGAGAATGTACGCAAGCCCCGATTGCCTGAATTAAACATTCCCGATTTTGGTGGTGCTGTTTGCGCAACACTTGAGCTCCTACTCTCACCGCTTTCAGTGGCTAAAGAAGATGAACGACCCACCAGATTACCATTTGTGAATTTCTGCTTCTTCGAGGTGACCTTAGCGATTTCCTCACTCTCCTCATTGTCATCCTCCTCCTCAATATCATCGTCTTCATCTACTTCTTCTACGGTTATAGTTTGGGTTGTTGGTTCATTTTCCTCTTCGCCTTCATCATCATCGCCAACTTCTAGGATTGTTGTTGATGTACGTTGTGGAGTGTATGACGATACATTTGGCGAGGCACCAGCACCAGATTTCCTAAAACTCGACATTGATTGCCGTTTTAAATCGTGTAAACGATAACCCTCATTGGACGACGTTGAAGGTATATTAAGGCTTCTACGGGAACTAAAATAGACAAAAAATTTTTATTAATGCTAACAAAACACAAATGTTAGTACTCACCTTATGCTGGTGGTTAGGATGTCTCTTTCGGGTACAACTTCTATTATATCAGGGGAATCAAGTGATGATTTGCTTGTTGATGTAACGCCCCTTAATACATTCGTTGTGGCTGTTGTCTGGGAGAAATTATATGGTGGCTCCTTGTTTTTCCCATATAAATTCATGTGTGATATTGGTCGACGTGCTCCCGCAGTTGGTGTCGACGATAAAATTCTTTGACTGCTCTTGAAATTGGTTCTTGTAACCTAGAGAAAACAATATTTCATTATTAAACCAACAGTATGCTCGAAAAAGTATATTATTTCTTAGAAATTAAGGATGTTCGAAGGAAGTCGAAACTTGGTTCGAATCTTAAGTTCTTATCAGGCTTCGGACGATGAAATTTTTAGTCTGCTACAACATACTCAAAACCTTACATGACCAACACACTATAGGACAGACTGATGAGATAAGATTTAAACGAAAACGTAGCAGCTAGCTGACAACAAATGTGACACACTCTCCCGATTAGATTTATCATTTTTGTAACGGAGACTGAGCCGCGCCGATAAAAGCATAAAAAAAAACCTTTTACACAAATTGAACACCAGAATAATCACTACTTTCCAATGGTTTCCGTAACTACTAAAGTTTGCGTCAAGTGGACATGCCTATTATTTTGGTCTATTGGGATCTGATCGACTAAAAATACCAGATTTCCAACTCAACATTATGAAAGCTCAAAATACCACAAGCCCATCTGCGGATTGCGTGCAACTTGATCACGGACCGACTTAATGCCATCATAAAGACAAAAATTGGCCATATAGAAAAATGGAATTAGATTCTTCGAATATGGTCATTAATAGAGAGTTACTCTGTGCGAAGTTCAAAATGTAATTTTGATTATATTTTCAATTGATAACTTCAATCGCCGCATGGTGTATGGAGTGAGGTGTTCAAAAAAAACTCGAGTTGCGGTATAACCATCGGATAAGTGCGGAAAAACCCCCGCCCAAGGCTATTGGTAGCTTCTGCAAATAGTCTGAAGTAAGCAACAGGCCAAGTTTCCCCGTACGAATGTGGCAGTAAAACCGGTGCGTTAATAAATTCGTAGAAATGCCCTTCGAAAGAAAATAAAAAACAGTAGGGACATCTTATTCAGGATGATTTTGACATACAAGCCTGTCATCGATCAACGGGTCTTCTTTTAACTCATCAACGTCAGCCAACTTAAACGATGGTTTATTCCTTGAAGTGACACGATGGTGTAACGATGGCCACGAAAATATTTTGTTGACGGGTAACGTCAGCTACGAGCCGAAAAAAAATACTACAAGGGTTCATCGTGGCTATCATCCCATTTCCATCACGATTTGATGGGAGTCTACGCAGAAAGATGTGCTATAGGTTGTTGTGAAGCGCTTGAGCAATACCATTTTCAATCGAGAGAGAAGGATTATGCAACAGAAACCTGCTCCAGCACACTATAGCTGAGGGTCAATATTTTTGGCAGACAAGATTTTGAATCGGATTATTGCTTGTGTTAAAATTAATTTGAAAAGCTTCAAAACAGCATTAACTGCAGCAGGTTCAAAAATGTTTTTAGAAGCCGTGTGTACTGTTTAGCTCGATGCCAGCAACGTTCGAAAGCCTGTAGTCATTTCGAGTGAAACCATTTTTTTTTTAATAAAAAGGCGATTGAATTCTTTTTGGTAACAGATATGGATTCAATCCAAAAAATAATCCTTTGGACTTGACTCACCATCATCGACCCAATAATAGCATATGTATCTGTTACACGGTGGAAATGGGCTAATCAAGTCATATCCGCTCCATCCTTCGAAAGATACGAAGACTAACTACGTAGATTGTACGAGTGCAATGCTCAGAAAATAGTAGTAGCAGTAGTAGTACACAAATGTTATGAAGACTGCGACCACAATGGAACTAAAACTCTAGCTCTGCAACAATAACTTCAAATGTAGGCTTACAAAATCGATATCATCCAACTCAACTCCAGTAACTCAAGAGAGCACGACAAGCGCTCAATCAAATTTTACCAAAAAATAAAATGAACACGCCAAAGCTATAAAGTCCGTACACAAATCTGCAATGGAGAAGGAAATCTCATAGCAGAACTACAGTTGGTTCTGCAGACTGTTAAACGGTGATGACGAACAAACATCCCACCATCAGGGAGAAAACCATTTAAACTGGACGAAGACAGACAACATTTCCGTCCACCAGACCAAGCTTAAGTCTAATAACGTTGCTGAATTCGATAAGTTAACTGTCCAGCTGTTTAAAGCACCAGATGAATATTGGATACGGAGCATACATCAACTCATCTCTAAAATCTTAGTCGACGAAAATATGCCCGTCGAAAGAGAAGAGATGCTCTGAACTGCGCCAACTACAACTAGATAAGTTTCCTCAATATCGCATATAAAATCTGCCCAAATGTGTTAACGCGTAAGACCCTTCGTCAACAGTCCCCTATCAGTGTAGTTTTAGGTCAGAAAAGTCCAAGATAGCTACAATTTTTAACGTACGGCAGATCTTGTATATGACAGTATCTATAGAGTTGAACTATACAGAGCTATGCCTAATTTTGGCATCCCTGCCAAGCTCATCCGGCTATTCAGGATAACGATGAAGAACGCACGTGGCTTCACCATGAACCGCGTTTATTTTTTATTATTATTATCTGTAGCCAATATCAATTAACTAATTTTGGGGTTTTTTTTCATCGTAGATATCGTATAAGTGATTATTGTATTCATTTCCTTTGCTTGCTACAATTTCCCTGAAAAACAATTTCAAAACCAAACACGCTAAGCAGTATTCTACTATAATTGCAGCTCCCTCGACAAGTGGAAATAGTGCTGATAATAGTGCTCTCGCAGCCACGAGAATAAAGACAAAGACTCTAAAGTAAACCACTAGAAGAAAACTATTAAAATTAAAATACTAATCGCGCTTATATGGCCGAGAATGTTATCCCCGATATATATATAACAGAGTTCACTGTAAAATTTAAGCTAGTATCTCACAAGCTACAGCGATATCTGTGACAATTTCTCAAACGAGTTTCTTAAATTTTACTGCACATTGGTTGTTCCTAGAGTTCATTCTTGAACATGTTGTTTTGGCCACTTTGATGCCACTTACTAGTGAAGCCATACTGATAACAACATCGCAAATATCTCAATATCTAAGTGTTGGAGCTGCTGCTAAACGGATTGTCACCCACTTTAATCACTCTGATGTAGCGCAACAAAAGCTAAATTATATTCAGTCAGTAACTTAACCACCAACTACTAGAAGAGAAACGAGCCATATCCCTGTATTGTACATAACAATTCACGATTCTTTGATTTAACACCATCGCAATATGAGCTAGTGCAGCAATGCATCAAACTCCTTAAACCATTCGAAGAGATAACTAAGCAACAAGCTTTTGCCTTTGCTGCATCTCTGAAGTAATACCACATGTTGTCATATTGCATAAATCCTGGAAAAGGAAGAGACTACAGTTAGGACACCTGACTTATTGAGAATGTGATCTTCCCAAAACCGTTTGACTTTGATGAGAATGACAAATATGTACTTGGTCCCCACTTCTCTTCACCAGAGGTTCAAAACTACTTTTTTGGAAGCCGTTCAGACGGAAAAAGCAAGCCAACAATTATTTTAGAAGCTCTGAAAATTTGTTGTGATGAACGTAGTAGTTCCGAATTCGATAATGATTTTTCCTCACCCAATAAGAAAAACAAGACCAAGGAGAATGATTCAACGTTTGAAGAAATAGACGGAAGTTTCTGGAATATGCAAACTAAGAGAATGCAAACCGAGCGAATGGTCAAAACTGCAAACTGCACTCACAACTTATCCCAAACTCAAAACAATATTCAAACCTAATGAAATTTGTTGAAATGTATCTTTGGTCATCTTGCAGTAGGGTATATAGTGAGGGACTATTTACGGAATCTGCGAATCTACGAAGAAAAATGCAATCGTGTGCTACCAACAATGGCAGAAAAACCGGCCTTTATTCATCACAATTTGCCTCTCTTAAATAGACACTTTTTGACTGAAATGAAAATAAAGAAAATAAAAACGAATAAGCCGAATACCGAATAGTGGCCGAATATTCGCTGCATCTCTAGATTATAGTCTGTTTCCTCATCCTTTTTGATCATTAAATGCGTTAATACAAATACGCAACTTCCCATTATTTTTGACGAGGATCACCGTATGAGGAGCCCACTTATTACGGCGAACTGGAAAGAATATTCCTTTAGCAACCAAACATTCAAATTCTTGCTCCTTAACAAACCAAAATGCTAAAGGAAAACAAATTTATTCAGTGTTGACCACAACTAATTCCACCTACAACGACGGCATTGTCACCGGTAGTTAAACTTAATTTCTTGTCTGTTTTTGTTAAGCCGCATTGCGAAAACAATTTTGTAAAATCATATGAACTCGTCACAGTAATACGACGATAGTCATAAGGCATGACCCTATTTTCCTAGGCTATATCTTTGGAATAGAATAATGAAAAATTAATGCGTTTTTTTAAAGGTTTATTTGGACATTAAAATTTTTTTTTCCACCATGTTTTCAAAATGATATCGCTTAAGTGGCCGCCGCCACTGTTGATGATCATTTGGGCTCTTTTTATGACATTTTTCATGGATTTCTTCAGAACCTCGGGCGATTCACGGCCAGCACCCATCAGCTGATGGACTGTCTGCACTTTGTAAGGAAACATCATCAAATCTTTCACTAAAATGCGCCGCAAAGATGTGAGTGGAATGGCCAATTGCATGGAACGTCGTCTGCTCAATATCGACGGAGTTTCTACGTCATCTTCAGCCACGGCAGCGATATTCTCGGCCGAAAGAAAGGTACTAGGTCTTCCAGGACTTGCTTGGTCCCCCAATCTCTAAGAGTCGTGCGGTTAAACGACGCATTGAACGACCAGTGGGAGCCGGGCGGCTAGGAAACTGGCACTTTACCCCAAAATCACGGACGAATTGTTCATCAAAAACATCGTGACGATTATTCCGGGTTCTTCGGGAGTATAGCGTTCCATTGCTTATTAATTACACAAATTCTAATTCTGTTTGCTTTATAAGTGTCAAAAACGAATTGCCATTCGACGCCATTTGTAAAATCTATGGCACCTTCCGATAGATACTCCGGTATCAAGCTCAATGCAAACAAAAATATAATTGATATTGATGCTGACGAGTTTGACTAATATGATTTAAATACCCGACCTGCAAACCTCTTAGGCTACTTACTATATAAAATGGTTTGGAATAGAATCGTACAGTTTTTTTTAAATAATCAAGACAGATTTTGGGCCAGGCATCACGAATAGCTTCGATTGAAGTGTCCTTGTCTTCAAATTGTCTGCCACCTTCATACACTTACGAGAAATGCCCAAACATTTTCGATTATGTTTAGGTCCGGTGAATAGGGCGGCCATGGCAAAAGTTGCACGTCTTCTTATTGAATCCAACTTCTAACAACCCTGGAAGTCTGGATGGGGGCATTGTCTTGTTTTAATATCCAAGGCAGGGATCCGAAAATGTTTTTCACTTTTGGAAATGAACGTTCCAGCAAACATTTGTAGTTGTTTCCGTTCATTGTTGTGGACAAAAACTCCAACTCTATTGTGCCATAGTAGGTAATAGCTCCCCACGCCATTACACCTGATGTACGGCTGTTGTGTTTTCTTAGATCATGGAAATAAAAGTTGTAACCATCGGGGTCGTTAAGGTTAAATTTTTTTTTTCATCCGAAAAGACAACGCGTTTCCATTCACTGCTCCCAGCGACATGTTCTCCTGCAAAATTCATTCGATGCTACTTGTGTTCTTGCCTCAAAACAGGTTTCTTTTTAAGTTTTTTTCTCTGTATCGTACCACTTTTTCGTATTATCCTTCGGACCGTTGCTATGCTAGCTGATACTTCGCTGTTGGCAGTAGAATTTGAGGCACGCCATAGAAATAACCGCTTTTCTCGCAATGGTGTTACTTCTGCCGTGCGTCCTTTTTGATTTTTCCCATAGTTTTGTGGATCCGCAAGATAACTGTTTACAACAGTCTTACTTCTTTTAAGCCTCCTTACAATTTCTCGGCCTGAGAGTCCTAACTCATTGAAAGCATCTAATTTTCCTCTTTCTGTCGATGTCAAAGTCTGTCCGGGACCCTTTTTTTTAAACTAAATAAAAACAGTTTTTTTCAACGCTTTTTTTAAATATTCTTAACAAAACTTTGAAAAAAATCGCTGATGTGAACTCCTGCAACAAAATATTCGCAATGGCCTCATGGCTTTTCAAATATTTCATTGTTTTCTCTTTGGAAATTCCAACGGTCGTTTATTATTTACCCTTTAATTCTATGACTTCCTCTTGAGAAAATATGTACTTATTCACAGGTAGTAAAAGTTTGCGGGTACAAAATTTCAAACAGGTATAAAGGGTGAAAAGCGATAGCAAAATGTATGGGCTCATCCTAGTGATCGCCAGTGTATGCTGAGGGGTAACTTTTCTTGTCTCGTCTTGTGTTGGTTTTGCGGTTCAGTCTATGGATCTGTCGATGTGTACCAGCTCTTCACCGTCCCGACAACTGTATGTTGTTTTTTTGTAAGCTCAAGTGACTTTGCTATCTGGCATGCCTTCTCAAAAATCATCCCATTCAGCAATTTCTGTTGGATTGGTTCGTCTAATATGCCCACTACAAATTGATCAAGTAACGACTCACCTCGAAGTGTTTTGAAGTCACATTTTACTGTCAAATTCCTCGGTACTCCACGGTTTTGTGGCTATTGAAACCGCTTATGGAACGGAAACTATTCAGCTTTAATACTAGATGGAGTGAAAAGTGACCTCCTTGGGAATTAAATAAATTTTTTTTTTAAATGTTTTTTTATATTATTCAATATAGTCCCCTTTTAGCTTGATCCACTTATTCCAGCGATTTTCCAACTTCTTGATCCCGTCAGAAAAGTAATTTTCCGGAAGGTCTGCAAAATACTCCTCCGTGGCGTCGATGATTTCCTCGCGTGAGCTGAATTTTTTATTGATGAGCCATCTTTTGAGGTTTGGGAAGAGATAATAGTCCGAGGGATCCAAATCCAGTTACCAATTGACGCCAAAAGTCCGCCCGATTCCGCATCAGCAAGTCCAAACACTCTTTCGAAGTGCTCTCGCCTTCGTGTTTTTGGTCATTCGCGGCACCCAGCGGCACCCAGCGGCAGGATAACTTTTTCATATGCAGAATATTGCCCAAAATATGGCGTGTGCGCTCAGTACTAATCTTTGTGGTATCTGCTAGCTGGCGCACCTTCACTTTCCGGTCAGCCAACACCATTTCATGTATTTTTTTGACATTGTCCTCTGTAACCGCATTGGAGGGCCTGACCCTGCGGACTTGATCTTTAGTGGAGTTGCGGCCACCACGAAACTCTCGAAACCAATATTTGACGGTGTAATCTGACGGAGCATTAGCCCCATAATATTTATCCAACTTTTCTTTTATTTCCTTCGCCGTTTTGCCTCTCAAAAAATAATGTTTTATGAGAGAACGAAAATCGTTTTTGCCCATACTCAACATGATGCCAAACACGACAACAACAATCAGCTGTCAAAACAAAACTAAAGACAGTATCGCACTGAAATTTGGCATGTCTGCCTAAATATGAACGGACTTCAAGGCACCATAACCTTTGTTGTAGTAACAGCGCATTCTGGCGGTCAAGGAGGTCACTTTACACTCCATCTAGTATTAGTTTGGAAGTGCGCTGTAAATCTGCTCTTTAAAACCAATGGAGTGAGGTCCTGCCTGTGCATCTAACCACTTCATAATTTTACATTAGTCGGTACCAATGAGGCTGATCAAGTATGATCCTCCCTCGCAGGGTATCATCTTCAATGTAATTGATGGTCAGTAGCTGTTCTAGCCTCTTCTGTGTAATTGTCGAAGTCATCACCCGGATAAAACAATTAAATCAATCCAAAAAAACTGTACCATGCCGTGATCATTTACGTGTTTCCCTTCGAAATTTTGTTGACTGAGTATCTTCAAAATTCACTGCTTCTCTGACCAGAAAGGTTTTCGGCTGTTTTCAATTCTTCCAATCACTTTGTCATCGTCGTCAAATGAAATATTCGTTTTTAATTCAATGCAACAAAGCATTGTAATTCCTGATAGTTACATTTATTGTCGAAAGTCTAAATCTCACTGATCTGCACAGAGTTCCCCTACAAATGGGATTATCCATCGTGAGAAGAACTTTCGCGATGAAAATGATTCTAAACATTTCAATACATATCAGATCTTGTTGGCGCACTTCGGGTAGTAAGTTAAAATAGTTAATTTCGACGCTCACTTTCAGCTTTTCAAATAAAAGCAAATGTTTTAACACGCATGTATGAAAATATCAATAAAACTTTAGATCTCCACTGTACAACAGAAACAATAGACTTCCAGACCACAAGATGACAAACATAACAAAGTTGGATCATACGAATATACCAGAAGTTTTAATTTGGCAAATCGAAGATTCTCGTTCACATTTCATCGCCAAGTATGTAACAGGCGATTTATAATTTTTCTATAAATGTGTGAGTACAATGACGCATAAGCATATCAAAAGATTTTCGCGTCACGCTTTTGAAATAACTTCTGTTCTTTTTGCTAAAATGATTATATAATCTGCGCTACTAAAACACGATTATCTTAATGATAAATAAATGTGCGCTTATGACTTCTTACATTCATACATACAAGTACATATGTACACCTTAGGAAGATCAAATCAGAACGATCAGCAAATCATGAAAACTTTTCATATCTGTATACAAAAGTACATCCGCACCCAGCTATTGAGAATTAAGAAATAAAAATATACAAGTATGTGTAGGTGTTCCAAAATAGCCAATCCATGTAGCATGTTTGGGACAATGACTTGAATAATTCGTGTCAACCTGACGAGTAACTTACACGGGTTTGCGAAAAATGTTTATGAATGTTATGGATATCCTTACTGCTTTTTGTTTTTTTTTTTCTTTTTCTTTTTTGCTGAAAAGTCGACTTTAGTGCAAACTGTTTATTTCTAATTCTGCTGAACTCGTGATATAGCAACTAGCCTATTGTAAAAGCCGGCTGCGCAGATTAGTCATAGCGAATGAAATAATAGAAAAAATAATATGAGCGCTTGGAATACCAAGAGTTTCGTTAGCGATTGCTCTTTCTTTTTTTTTTCTCGAGCAGATGGAAACAGCGTTTGCTGTGCATAAAAGTTTGAGGCTTTACTTCTCACCAGTTAAAGACCAATTATTGTTCAATAATAAAATAAGTGATGGTTTAACCAGGACTTCGTTCTATTCACGACTCTCTTTCTAAACTGATGTAATGATTAATTATTTGCTATTTCTAATCAAATATATTCCTTTGATGACGACAAGGACTATGGTGAACACAGATTTCTTCTGGGATATACAAAGTTTATGAAAAAAAAAGAAACCAAGCGGCCCACAGTAAGAACGATCCAACGGAAATCGTAACGCATGAACTGTTTCAAAAGTTGTGAAATCATACTTATTTTCCAGAAGCATGCACTGTAACCGTATAGCTATTCATGAATGGCACACACGTTGCTGTAACCGAAAACCATTCTACACTCTGGGAGGTATAATAGTCAATTTAGATTCCGATAAATTTGTAACCAAAGTATCGCTGAGAAATTTGTTACACTGGAAAAACCGAGTATTATAGCGAAGAGTTTTTTTTTTGTTTTGTAAATATTTTAATTGTTTGGCACAGTTCGTTTAATGGTTAACCGTGTATCCCGAAACCTTTATTCAAATAGCAAAGAAGCGGTGTGGAAAGTTGGGTGGTTTCATGTTGTACTTCATCGTACAGTGTAGCCGAGTGTAGTAGACTCGTCTTATGACGTTGGCTTGTCAAAGCACGAGTTTTAAGCAAGAAGAAAATAGCAACACTTTAATGCTCTATCGGAGGTGACTGGGATGAATTTATGAGTTTGGCTCAACTGTGGCGTCAACAGTCAATATGGTCGATACATTATATGTACAACATATTGTATTTGGAGTCAATATGCCGAAAAAAAAAATATTGAACCCTTGATAAGTTCATAGCAGGTCTTATATCCCAGAAGCGAATTACGGATCACGTTAAAACTACTGTTGCAAAGCAACATTAGCCCCGGTTGAGGACGAACAACTAGCGGAAGCCCTAGGCCAGATATCAAGGAGCAAAGTTGAGGCTTAACGTTGAACGATTGCAATCTTCTGTCCTATATCAGTTGATCAGTGGCATCGATGCCAAGAAGCTGTACTGAAACTTATGTATTGAGTTTCACCTAGCCACCACATGATGAATGAAGATAAACCGCGCACATAAAAGACGAACAAAAAAGGAAAAAAGAACATCAGCTCTTCCGGAGGAAAAACAAAACGTTTAAAAAGCCAGCGATCAGAGAAATGGAAAGATGCTACTCAAGGAATAATGTCCTTAAATATTACCAAATTGTAAAAAAAAAAATGGGTCAAGTTAACAAAACCCAAATACTTGTAGAAATTTACAAGAAAATTTAAGCAGATTAACATTCGCTGGTGATATAAAAAAAAACTACTTCTGCAGGCTGTTAAACGGGAATTACGACCCAGATTAGCCATCTGGCAAAACGAAGCCTGGAACGTCAGTGGTGAAAGCGAAGACTTCCGTCCACCCGAGCAAAATAAAGTTAGAATTTCAATATTTAAACTTGATACGGACAGGTTACTTGTCGAGCTATCTAAAGCAACGTGAGATGACTTGGTAGGAAGCCTCAAGATTTATTCGCAGGAAAGTGTGTCTGATGAATGGAACTTCTGCAGGGTTTGTCTGATTTACATGGAAACTTTAAACTGCGTCAGATATAGAAGTTGCTACAAGATCTTGCCTGCTGTGACCGTGTGAGTGCCTGAAACCATTTGTCGACGATCTGGTTGGCCTATATCAGTACGGGTTTAGTCCTAATAAATCCACTATGGACCAAATATCTATAGTATATATCCTAGAGAAAACTCAAGAAGTCCAAGAGATGGGTCAGTCGTCCAGCGAATGTATCAAATCAGCTACAGTACACGAGGAACAGTGTGTTAAGCATGGAGGAGGGAATATTAGCGTTTGGAAATATTTTTCGTGGAATGCTAGGTTTTTTAAACGGGTGTGTTCAAAACAAACATGCGTCTAAAAAAGCAATGAAAAATGCCAACATTTCATTAAAACATTTATTAGTGGGGAGAATCGTCTAGTGCAATTTTCAATTAACTTTTACCCATATTCTAAACCTGGGCCTCTCCAAATTTTCTTTAAGACCCGCGTAATTTCTTTATCGTAATTATTTTTTCCTCCTTAAGCCTCTGCTTCATTAAAGACCACACATTTCAGGACTTTAGGACGGCCAATCTAATGCCTTTATACCATTTTCTTCTTTCTCACGGCGACTCTGATGTTTTGGATCGTTATCTTCTTGCAAAATCTAGTCGTAACTGTTTAGTCCATACAGAGATTCGGCATACTTTAGCAAACCCTTCTGACATTCTGAATTTTGCATCGAGTGCAATGTTTGAATACTTTGCACTGTCCGAACACTTTGGCCGAGAAGCATCCATAAAGGTGAACTTTTGCAGGATGTTTTACGGTGCTTTACACAAACTGTTCATCCTTTTTTTGTCCACGCTTTCTTTCAAAAATTATAAACGAAAAAATATGACTCATCTATAAATATGATGTTGCTGCAATCCCGGTCTAAATTCTGCGTTGTCCAACTTAGCCTCTTTTTAATATGTTTTCGGATCAGTAGCGAATTATGTTTGACACTCCTATTTTTGATGCAAAATTCTGTCAAACGGCGTCGTATTGTGTTGATGGACACCTTAATTCCTTTTCTAGACAATCTTCCTTTTGCCTTTCTCAGACAGATTGTAGAAATTTCCCGAAACAATTCACAAATTACTTTATTGCCCTGACTGGATGTGCTTGCTTTTGTCCCTCTACCTGTCACAACATCGACATTACCGCATTCTTTATACCTCTTTATTCACTTTCTCACAAATACATCCGATGTTTTGAAATATTTTGCTGCCGACTTAAAACTCATGTCCGGCCCTTTTGGGTGAGTTACTAAGCAAACACTTTTTAAAAGCCAGAAATATATATGTTATGTATATAAATGGAAATATACCGAGGAAAGGAAAGCAAATACGCGATCGGCTACGGTAAATGAAGTAAAACGTAAGACACTTTTTTCCTAAACACACTGTATATACGTGTTTGTACATGCAAAAATATAAAAACAGTTCAATCGTGCCGTACTGCATCGACATATTGTGGAAGACACTCTAACTGGAGGTGTCCAGTATGCAGAAATGTTGATCAAAGCACTTCTGTTTGCTGATGATATCGACTAATTTGGGCACTTATCTAAATTTCTTCAACTTAACAGAATTTAACCGTAGACCTACGTTTTATATTTTAAAAAGTACTGGCAATATTTGCCTATGCTTTCGTGGCTTTGTTACTTATGCTCTACTAAACCATTGAAATTTGACTGTCTTATATGGCTGCGCTTTTTCTTGATTTTGAATTTAGTCTGTCAGATTTGGTTGTTTTCGACCCGTACGTATTTTGTATGGAAATTTCATTGCAAACTGAAGTTAAAACGTTATTTGTTCTAATCCAATCAAAGAAGCAAGTTTATTTTGATAAAATGTCAAGTCATTCGTCAAGTGATGAAGATTTTTCGCCGGGTAGTGACGAAGATTTTGTGCCTAAAGCAGAAATTGTGTGAATTGGATGGTGAAAGTGCAGAGCAGCTCTGAATCCAGGGAATTCCGATGCACTTTTCGTATCTAAAAAAAAATACTATTGTATTGCTATTGCTCGTTTGTTTGTTTGAAGTTTTGATTGTTTTTCTCAACTGAAATCGAGAAAATAATAATCGAAAAAACGAGACCAAACTAACAGTCACGGATAAATTTGCTCCGATTCGTAGCTTGTGGTAAAAATGCGTTGAATTGCTTCCTCTGTTCTACGACCCAATACTACAACAAAACTAAAGGTGGTGTTGACAATGCCGGTAAAACGCTTTCCGGATTTAGTTCAAAACGAAAAACAAATCGTTGGCCAATGTCCGTGTTTGCCAATATCATCGAAATTTCTGCATTGAATGCCTTCATTGTTTATGCGCAAATCGATCCAGGATATCACACATCGAGAGGCAAACAAAGTCGTAAGAAATTTCTTCATGATCTAGGTCTTAAATTGACCAAAGAGTACATGTTCAGCAGATCAAAAGTACATCGAGCCACTTGTTCACTTTCGCTTCAATCAACACTATTTTGCGCATCCACTTCGATTATGACCGGCATCGAAAGCGAAGATTTTTTTCACCACAATCAAAAAAGCGGGGCAAAACTGCTATTTGTTTAGCTAAGCAAAAGCCAAAGAGAACAAAACAGAGTTGGTCTGCAGCATATGCGGAAAAAATGTTTGCTAGAACAAACACAACCTGAATATGTGTGTCAAATGTATTGAAGTAATCGCAACGACTTCCTATATATATATTTATTTTTAATTTTTTAATTAATTCTAACCAAAATTGCGACTTCTTCTCAAGAAGTGCTAATTTTTGAATTTATTTTCTTTAAAAAAATATATAGGCGTCGAAAACGATCCACCAACGTATGTTTAGTCGTCTTTTTTTAACGTATCGTAGGTCTACGGTTAAGGAGAAGCTACCGAAGTCTAAAATTTGGAAGAAATGTCGAAGTAATATATGTATATAAGGTTTTTATATCATAATAGATCGTCTTCTATGATGTGGAAGTTTGGGGAAAAAAGTATGAGCCTGTCGAATATATTCAACCTTCCAGCCAACAAGGCTAACTATATTCTGGTGCTGGGAACAGGCTTATCCCTAGACTTTTAAGTCGCACGAAGACAATACTCTGAAAGTATGGAGTATGCCGCATACCCAACTGTCAAAAAAGCGATTCGACCAGCAATGCAATCCAGGACAGGATGGTACAGAGCGTATTTAGAACTCACAGAAGTTCACAAGTTCAGCTCATGGAATGATCTACAGCCGCGTATGTTATTTGTTGATTAACCTAGCGAAAAGTTTATACGCAAACATCGTGAAGCTTCAAATCATTTGCATATCGTCATCTTTGGTTTGTACATTGTACATTGTTGGCAGTCATGCTAAGACCCAATATTTGAATTTCTCTTTTCCAGAATTGCGAAAATTCAAAATTCTACTATTCTGTCGTCGTTCTGTCGTTAGCCACCAAGAAAACTACCACGACGATGTATCAGATGACTTAAATGGCGGGAAAACTCCCCCGTATTTTGTGCCGCAAAAATCCTGTTAAAAATTAAGGGTTGTTATACACGACAGTCTTGTCGCATCGCAATGTTGGATGACGTACGAGAAGTTTAATGGAAAAATTATAAATTATAAAAATCGGTGTCACTGAAGGGCTGAGCAAATAGACTGGTAACGAAGATCGTCAGATCAGATCCGATTCGAAAAGCAGTAGAGGCTCACCCGACATTCCAAGTTGGATCACTCAAATGCAAAAAACATCAGCACATCGTTGGCCTCTTGAAGAGGTGATCCAAAATTGAGAAGAAACCCCACAAACGACGCATAAGCAATGCAGATACAGAGAAATATGTGTAGGGTTGAACTTAATTATACGCATCACATACTTCAATTCAATAGTGTGATTTACTTAATACTAACATAACACAGAGAGAGAAAGAGAAAGGAATATATACAGCTATGGCCAAAAATAATAGGAACACTCATTACTTTTCAAAACCAGTAAAAGTAACTTATATGTTATTCGAATATGTGGAGCAAATATATTATCAGATTTATGAGAAATATGTTTACAATATATTGTACGTTGAAGCAGTTGCTTAATTCAAAGTGAATGGTTTTTTAGTTAGCTATATTGCTTCACAATACTTAATTACCTGGCCAAAATAATAGGAACGCCCAGATATAATAAAGAAAAACATATGCATAGTATTTTTTTTTTAAATTTACTTTAAATTATTAGTTAATATTAATTGGTAACAAAACCTTTATTTATAATAACAGCATTCACTCGACGACTCATGGAATTCACCAGCTCCTGCCATTTTTCGGAAGGTATGGAATACCAAACATTTTGGATGGCTCCAAGGATCCGCTTTGTTGGAAGGTTGTCGTTTGCTTATGTCAGTTTTAAACTCGCTCCAGAGGTTCTCAATCGGATTTAGATCCGGAGATTGAGACGGACACTGTAATACAGCAACATTGTTTTGCTGAAACCATTGTGTTGTTAGTTTTGCCGAGTGTTTGGGCTAGTTATCCTGCTGGAACCGTCATTTTAGGGGCATATTCTCTTCGGCCCATAGTAGCATGGCATTTCTCAAAATGTCCACGCAGGACTCTTGTCAATATGCCTTTAATAAGGTATACTGGATCTACGCCCCTCTACGAAAAACAACTACCCCACCATGCTTCACAGTAGGTTTTGTGTATCGTAGATTGTACGCCTCATCTTTTGGAGATCTTTTATCACCGTCGGTAATGAGTTCCAAAGTCTGGCAGCACGGATAAAGAAAAGGCGTGAGGAGTTCAGATACTTGAAAAGAGGTGGATGGCAGTACAAACTGAAGTTTGTTGAAGAGATACGAGTATGTTGGTGATCTGTTATCTGCATTCTAACTCTTGCAGGCTGCAATAGGAAATACTTTTTTTGTAATTAGAGACGTGATCATATCTTCAGAGCCCATAAACGTACCTAAACATATCATTAAACGCGACGTTAAGTTTATGCTGCGAGAGAGAATTAAGCTTAGTTCTACACAATTGTGCAGCACCAATAAAGTTTTAACAGACCTCAGTCTGGTTACTTGTGGAGTAAAGCTGGAGAACAACCAGAATCTGCGAAGTCCTCTATAAATCCTACCAACAGTATAATTCGTATGGTAAATTGCGGATAGCGACCTGTTTATCACAACCCGAAGCTGAGTTTGATTAAGATAAATGGGAGGCAAATCATTAGTATTGTACTGTCCTTTAGATATTAAAATCAGCTTAGTTTTTTGTAAGATTAGAAAATTTTTCTGTGATCAGTTGAATATCTCTGACAGATCTGCAAGGTAAATCTTCAACCGAGCCCGAGGGTTGATAAATAAATTTGCCCGTCATCGGCATAAATATGAACAGAGGCATTTATACAAACAGAAGGGGATTCATTCATAGGGAGGCTGAATAAGATAGATCCTCGGATGGAACCTTGAGGCATTCCTAATAGTACGTTCAATGGAAGAGAATATTTCTCACCAACCACACTTTGACCACGACCACGCAAGTTTGTACTTATTAGACCCACCGATCTAACACTAGCATATATTCAAGCACTTTAGTTTCCTACATGAGGTGTCATAGTTTGATTAAACTTTGAAAAAATTGAACAGGCAGAGTAAAGTGATATTGTCCAAGTCATACTTAACCCGAAGGTCATGTATTTTTATCATGGTCGCAGTCCAACTATGATTTGCTCGAAAGCCCGACAGGACAGAAGACAACAAGTTATGTTGAGCAAAATAACTAGAAATCTCCTCAAGAATCTTTTCTTAAACTTTTGAAAGACATGATAGGATACTTTTAGGGTGAAAATTTGCCCCCGAAATAGGATTAGTTTTTTTTTATTTAACAGGAATGATCCTAGCCAGCTTCTAATTAAAGGAAAAAGTCGGTGATGTAATACAAAAATGGATTGCATGCGCGAAGCTTTTCAGGATTTTTATAAATCGGATTTGTATTCCAACTTCGGCAACAGCATCTGACTTGAGTGACCGTATGGTGTTGATAACCTTTACCACTGGTATTAAATGATCTTTCACTAAGCGCTTCCTATCTTTAAATTTAAATAAAACAAAGTGTGTGTGCGATACCATCGAAATTTTTTATTCCTTTGGAAGGCCTATCGAAGCCATTATATATGGAATATAACATCGTTCAAATGTCCGCCGCGGCTTCTCTGGGTGGCGCGCATCCAAAATGTCAAATTTTCCATGACTCTGGCGCACAAATCAGGCTGAATTTGACCGATATCATGTGTTATGTTGCTTCAGAAAACCCCACAAGAAAAAGTCTAACGAGGTCAAATCGCACGATCTCGGTGGAAAGTTCACATCACCTCCACGTGAGATGACCATGCCCTCGAATTGCTCGTGCAGAATTTTCAATGTGGCGTGAGCTGTGTGACACGTAGCGCCGTCCTGTTGAAACCACATGTCGTTGGTGTGCATATCATCCAATTCAGGCCAAAAGAAATTGGTAATCATCGACCTATAGTGCTCGCCGTTGACGGTGATGGCCTGGCCAACGTCGTTTTCAAAGAAATATGGATCGATGACGCCGCCAGCCCAAAATCCAATCCAAACAGTGACCTTTTCGGGATGCATTGGACGCTATTGCATCTCATTTGGATTGGTATCGTCCCAAATTCGATAATTTTGTTTGTTGGCGTACCCATTCCTCCAGAAATGGGCCTCATAGCTGAAGATGATTTTTCGACGAAAATTAGGGTCGGTTCCCAACTGCTCCACAGTCCATTCAGCGAACACATGTCGTTGTCTATTGTCGTTTATCTTCAACTCCTGGGCCAGTTAAATTTTGTACGGGTGCAGGCCCAAGTCACGACACAAAATTCGCCAAGTTATGGTCTGCGAAAAGCCGAGTTCTTATGAGCGATACGAAATCGACTGCCTCGGGTTCTCGTGCACACTTTCACGAACAGCGACGATGTTTTCGGCAGATCTTGCGTTTAGTCGACGTACGGGTGTTAATTTATCGTTTACTGAGCCAGTGGACTCAAATTTATCCACCACACTACGAATAGTCCTCTCGGTAGGACGATTATGGCGACCGTAAAATGTGCGAGGTGCGCGTAACGTTGCCCGAACAGAACACACATTTCGAAAAAACAATTTTATCACTTGCACGGGTTGTTGGACGCTGGCCGCCCATTATGATTTGGCAAAACAGACTGAATAAATGACAGCCAGTTTGACAGATGTAGCTTCAACAATACGGCCGCTATAAAGTGTCAAGTGTCAGAGTTCAGAAGTCTCTATGGGAAGACCCTGTACATCAAAATCGAATTCCACCGGATGATCAAAAAAAAACCGGGGGGTTGAGCATTGAACTTGAAAGAAAAGCGTAATTGAATTCATTCATATCTTCCCCTACAAATTCGTCTTTTTTGACAATTCCAACTTGCGGTCAAGCTGTTCCAAAGCTTCTTAGGTGGTTGATGGATATCCAATTTTGACACGAAGAATCTTTTTTGGCCCTAGGAGTAAGGGTATTTCGAGCACGACAGAAAATTTTCCAATTCCCAGGACAGTCGGATATTGCTTCCATTTAGAGTATTTTTTCCTGCCATTCTTAACGGCGTGTGAACCATGGGCAGTGTTTATTGCGCATTGTCACGGTCTTCAGCGCAACATGCTTATTATAGAGGTATAATAATAAATATTGGAGGTGGTTAATCTAAAAATTCAAATCAAATTTTCCAAGGCAATATTATCAATAGAAGCAAAATCCCGGAACTGAAAAGGTTATCGTACATACAATTAAATCGTGGTCTGAAACACCTTCAAGCGACAGCTGATCGTGTAGTAAAACTTTAGATCAAGCGAAAAGTTGTCTAGTAACTGACGTGGTTAAGAATCAGATTTAAGGAGATCGGGATAAAACCCAGCCCACCTAATTGTATGCTCATAGAGAGCACAAAATTGTTTTCTAAGAACTGTGACGCGGCAGAACAGCTTATATACAATACATCGGTGATCACTAGCAACAGGTATTCTATGTCACTGATAAACGATTCAGCTGTTATATTTCATTTTAGGGTTATGTTGTAACAGACTGCTACTCGACCACCAGTTGTATTGGCGATTATCATTATTTTGTTCCAGCTCAGAAGCTGACTCAGGTGGCTGAAACCAGGTTTCGGTGACACATATGATATCCACAGCCGATTCAACGGTTATTGAGAGAATAAGCCACAAAAGCCAAATGGATTAGTAAACATTTTGGGTTGTTCTTCGTAGATTTTCGAAATGCGCCAACCGACCGCAACTGCCGAGTTAGCCGAAATATTAAAATTTCTGGATTGTCGTGACATAAAGAATAGATCAACTTTGCACAGAGCGAAAAACATTTGGAGGCCACCTCTGGCTTGGTAAATTTACTTAGATCTCTGCAAATATGCTTTCTTAGACTTGTTTCGCATAAAAGCTACACAAATGTATGCATACACTTTCCTAGTTTCAGGAAGCAGTCATACATTCTACGTCCAAGTTCACAGTTCGACCTTGCGCAGATTTTCCACTCAACGTGCTCAAAAAGGTGTTCGATTCGAGGAATATACTTGACGTGTTCCTCCGCTGGCTGTACGTATCGTATTTAAACTGTCGCAATCGCTCCACAAACATAAAATTTATGCGACCATATACAGACGCCCACTCAACACGTACTCACGCATGCTATATCGGAGAAAAATATCAAAATTGTTTAAACTCTTGCCGGTGTCTCATCTCATGACACCGTAACTTACTCGAACACATGGGAAATTGAAAACAGAAAATGAAAAGGCGAAAAATAGAGAGCAGAAAACGACACACACTTGTCGTCTGAAACCAAAAACATAGCTGGAAAATCTTTATGGGTTATCTAATCGTATTCCAAGATCTTACCTCAACATTCAGACGTGATCTCTTCATCGGCGGCTGCTGAGTGGATGCTGGCGAAGTATCGTCTTCATCTTCGGCGCTATTATTACTCTCATCCTCGTTGTCTGAGTTATTTCCACGGTCAGCATCCTCGCTGCGGCGTCGTCTCCGGCCTACCCCACCATTGCTTGTATTCGCCTCGGATGGATAAAACCACTGGGTCAGCTTCTGTGGGAATATGCTCGAGACGCGCGACTTCACTTTTACGATAATTGACTGAAAATTCACCAGAAATGACATTTGACAAAATTAGTTTCATTTCGTTTGAAATTGAAATTGATTTTTTAGTTTTTTTTTTTTTTTCGTTTTTGATTTTTTTTTTTTAATTGAAATTCCAATGCTTACGCTATTTGCATCTTCACGGTCGTCGGCATTGTGCTGATGCTGGGACAACGACGACGACGACGTTGTAGATGACGATGATTGATGGAGCTGCTGCTGGCGATGGTGGTGGTGTTGGTGATGCTGGTGATGCAGGTCGCCCCGTGTGGGGCTATCGGGCTCCGACATGGTTTCCACAACTTCTTACTGGCGTCTTGATTTTATTTCTTTCAATTCTTCTTCTTCCTTAATCAAATTCACACTAAACTACCTCTGTTGTGATTAACTATTCATCAACTAATCAATTTAATTCAATTAACCGTCGTGTGGATTGAATTTTTGCACTTTTTCCTTATCCACGCGATAGTACAAAAAAAATATTACTACTGTCAAAAATCAAAAAAAAAAAAAAAAAAATTATTGGCCTCGCTCTGCGTTCTATAGTTTCTCTCTCTCGGGTTTTGTTTTTTTTTTTTTTAATATACCTTTCCTATCTCTTTTCACAGTATTCGTTTTATGTATTTGTTATTTCACTCATTCACATTACGCTTACGCACAACACACTTTTTTTTCTATCATCACTACCGACTTCGATGATGAACGAGTACGAGTACGAGAACGACGAAAACGACGACGACGACCCCCCCATTTTGCTTTGAATTTTCAGATCTTCGACGTTCGATGGAAACTTCTATTCGAGTGTCTGGGTTTATTGGCTGTCAATGATGATTAACTCGTTTGTCACTTGATTGGTAATTGCGGGAATTTTGTTTGTAAGTTTATTTGGCGGCGTAACTTGATGTGGAAATAAAATGAAATGAGAGAAAAAAAAGAGTTTGATATAACGCACAGAAACGCGACCACACTTTCGCGTGAAGAAATGGCGGACTTTCGGAATTCATTCGGCACTGGTTCGGACTTAAAAATGGCGGTCGAAAATGATAGTTCCCGTTATGAGACTGTAGGGGGTCAGGCCAATTCTTACAAGTGATGCCAGATCTTCATGTTCAGTTGCTTTTAATCATGGTTTTTGTTTTAAAAAATTAGTAAGTTAAAAATAAAATTATTTTTTGTTTTGTATCACCAAAAGTATAGGGTATCTCTAAATACATATAATGCAGATGAACCCATGATTCACAGACTTAATTTCCGCTTAATTTAATTGTTTATTTTCGTAGAAATTTTAATATGACTGAATACGTAAAGTTATATCCTCTGTGAATTTGTAGAAAACAGCCAAAAATTATCAGAAATACCAAAAATATTTTGTGAACTCGTTGTTTTACACAGATTATAACAATATGGAAACACACATAATGTGTCCTGTTGTATTACCTTTATGTCATAGCTTCACAATCATTTATTAGAAGTTCTACCGAGAACTATAGCAAAAGTCTTATCCACTGATGACGTATTTAGGCCCGGTTTGTTCACTCTTAGATAATTTTATTTAAAGGTTATTCCAGTTGGTAACTACCAATTGCGTTTGATTACTTATATTTTAACCAGAGAATCCATTCTTTAGTTATTTAACTGGAGAATTCGATAGCCATCCATTTTTAGTCGGTTAACATCAATTGCTGACAATTGACACGTTTACAAGGACAGCTGATTCCACGAAGTGAGACTATCAGTGTAAAGTGTAAAGAGCTGAAGTGTGAAAAGTTCGTCCACGTTTATTCATTTATGAAACTTATGTGTGAGAGGATTGGTTGAGAATCCATTTCTGATGCACCAAACGCTAATACAGTTTAGGGCTTTAGGGCTAGGGAAAAAACTGTGGCATGTTGCCACTGTTAGAATCAACAAACAATGGTTTCTATCGCAGAACAAATTATTCGTCTGTTCAGTGTTGCCTTGCAAAGTTAAACATACTGTTAAAACTTGAGTTGTCGAAGGTACCCTAATGACCATAAGGGAAAATTTTGTTGATGAATAAAGCCGAATTGTCTTTTTATATCTTAATCTAGGTACTTTTCGAACCATGCGCTTTAATCCGGCCTGGATCTGGTCGTCAAGAAACATGCCTCCTCCCTTAACAGGCATTTGTCACTCTTAAGATGATTAAAGTGTCGTCTTTCCTTACTACGTTGTCATTTCAGGTGGAAATCGAAGTCATTTCAAGCCAAACTATTGGCGTACCTTCGCTCTACATGACCTTGACATCTCCGGCGACTAATGCACACTTTTCTCACCAGGTGTTTATACGGCTCTTGGAGTTCTTATCAATTGTGATCTTACCGGGCCTCAAACGGTACTGATAGTGGCCGTTATTGTTTCAGGCATTCACGGGATAAGTACACGATGTTAATGAGACTTACGTCTGTAAGAATGTCCTTTCATACGGTTGATGATGCTAAGGTCCCAGTGATTGTTTTAAACAGTAATTGAATTAGAAAAACACCTTCAAACTAAATGTATCTAAATATTTACATATCTGTCCTACTCTATTCAAATATGAATACGGATTCACAAACCAAATTGGCTCACATTTTCTGCTGGGCGAGCATAGCAGGTTAGAAAGGCATGTATGGCCTTGCATGTTTGTAGTATAATCTTCGTCTTCTTTTTTTACTGTTAAAATATGTAACGCGTAATATTACGCTTAATGCTACTCATTTCTCCCACGTACATATCTGCAATACTTCTGCGCCGTTTGTGAGGTTAACTTAAACTACAGACCTTAAAAGTATTTTTCACTACACTCTATTTTGAATTACCTCGTTAGTGAGGTCATGAATTTGCTGATGTTGTCGTTCGGCCTCTTCTTCGAACCCCGGCTGGAACTTAACTCTCTATTGCTTGTATGCTTCCTTCAAAAGTGATTCCTGGCTGTGGTATGCTTCATACTTAAACAACGGGTCGTTAGTCTGGTGGTTATCATGAAGAATTAAACATTCCTTCAATAGGAAGCACATGTTTCCGCAGGCAATGATATACCTCTAAAACTGAAAACCTTCTGTGCGTTGGTGACAATGCTTTTCACATTACGCGCAAAAACTTTGAAGTTGTATCAGAATAAACATTTTTGTGTGTTCTTCCATAACTGGATTGAGAGTGATGGGATTTTCAAAAATTTCAAAGGTTCGATCTTTACAAACGCCAATTTGCCCCAATTAGCTTTATCAAACTCCAACCTCATGATTCTCCAGTATATAAAGATACCATTCAAGGAGTAAAAGAAATATACAAATGTGGAAGAGTAAAATATAACTTGACTAGCGCAGATGTTGTCAAAATTACTTGTAATATTAATAAAGAATTTTTCACAATTTGGTGTGTATATGGACTGCATGAAAAAGGATTGAGTTTAAATGTTTTCATGGAAGAATTGAATGAGCTTCTGCTAAGCATAAAGTCAAAGAATTTAATTGTTTTAGGAGACATAAACATTAATATCTTAAAGGAAACTAATGATTCTGACAAATATTTGCTTTTGATGTCTTCATTTGGCTTAAAGTCACTTATCAATGAGCCAACTCGTGTAACTGACAGTACACAAACCTGCATTGATCATATGTCTGTTAGTTTTCAAAAAAAGAGAAAAGTTTTAAGTGAAGTTCTTGATTTAAAGATAGCGGATCATTGTATGACTTGCCTTGAAATAGAGCTTGGAAATGAGAGACAATCTAAGAAATATATTCCTTTTCGTGTAAAAAAAAACTATAAATTATTTCAGTTTGGTGAATGCCTTAAAGTTTAAGTGTTGGGAGGAGGTATTTTCGGATGATAATCCATCATCAGCTTATGATACATTTTTAAAAACATTAAAAAGACACAGATATTTCGACTAGAATGCAACCACAGACCAACACTAAACTTAAACGACTGGATTGGAAAAAATTTGTTGAAATCCATAAACGAGAAAAATTTGCTTCGCAAAACAATTAAAAACAACCCGCAAAACGTAAATTTAACAAAGCAGTACAGAAAGCTTTGCCATGAAGTGAAGCTGAAAGTAGCTTTAAGTAAAAACAACTTTTATTCAGCAAAGTTTGTAAAACTGTAGTGGAAATGTTAAAAAGGAATGGAGAGTTGTAAACAGTATCTTAGGTAATGGCAGCAGTAGGGACAGCCCCTGTGAAATTGAGGTAGACAATGTTCTAATTCGTGATCCCACAAAAATTGCAAATACCTTTAACAAGTTTTTTGCCACTTATCAAGCAGATGGCTTTGTTTTTCAGTCTTTTTCACCATTAGAACTCTATAAAGAGATAATAAGTTAAAATAATAAAAAAATCTTGTATTTCCGATGGTATTACGAACTGTCTTGTAAAACGCATTGCTTTTTTTATTGTTGACGTATTGTGTCATATATTAAATATGAGTGTCAATTGTGGTATCTTTCCGTCAGAACTAAAAACGGCTGAAGTAATTCCTCTTTACAAAAAAAGTTGTAGAAAATCGCAAAGTCAATATAGGCCAAGGAGCTTCCAACCTTTTCCAAACTTTTTGAGAAAATTATGAAAAAACGAATTATGTCCTTTCTAAACAAAAACCATTTCTTTTGCCACCAACAGTATGCTTTTCAAGAAGGCAGATCGACGGAAGATGCCATTTTGAAATTTTGTAGTGAGCTATGTGATGGTTCTAACACAAAAAAAAGGAACATGGCTTTATTTATAGATATGACCAAGGCTTTTGACACAGTGAACCATAAAATTCTCTTGGACAAACTCTACAAAGCTGGATTTAGAAATTCTGTATTGAGTTGGTTTAGACCCTATTTATCAACTAGATTTCAAAGAGTGAAAATAAACGAAGTCTTTAGCGAAAAGTTAGAATTACAAGTTGGAGTTCCGCAGGGCTCTGTTTTGGGTCCGATTCTTTTTTTAATATATGTCAACTCAGTTTTCAAACAAAATTTTTATGGAAACATTACAGCTTTCGCCGATGAAATTGCTTTTTCTTACACCAATAACTCCTTATTTGAATCGGTGGCTAGAATCCAAAGTGATTTACAGCGATTGAGACAGTAGTTTGCCAAACATGAACATATTGTTAGCGAAAAAACTAAGCTTATACTTTTCAGCTCAAAAAATTCACCCTTGCTTGAGAATAATGTTATTTTCCATTCAGCTGGTTGCCCAAGGCTCTCAATGTTCTCTCAAAATTGTGGAAAAGTTAACTTTTGTGCAGATGCAACATGTTGTTCAAACTGTTTCAAAATAGATTCTGTTGAATCTTTCAAGTACCTTGGAGTTTCAATAGATAGTAATTTAAGTTGGAAAACACACGCGACAGAATTAAAAGCTTACTTGAGATGTGCAAAGCGTAAAATGTTTTTATTGCTTCCCCACTGTTTCAAGAAACTTTTAACTGTTATTTATTATGGAATCATAAATTCGAAGCTTCAATACGGCTTGACAAGTTGGGGTGGAGCTTACAATAATGTGATGGAACCATTACTTATAGCCCAAAAACACATTGTCAGAATTATTTGTAGAAAAAGTAGAATAACAAGTAGCTGGCCTTTATTTCTCGATCTAAAAATTCTGCCTTTGACACACTTATATGTCTATAAGGTCCTAAAAGTTTTTTTTTTCATTCACAGTGGCTACAACACAGTGTTTTAAAAATTCAAATGTATATGGATTAAGAGTTAATTCTCAGCAACTTTTGAAAGTTCCAGTTTCCCAAAGAACACATTTTTCTAACTTTTACTCTGTTTCGGCACCTACGCTATTTAATAGATTACCTTACGAAATACTATCGCTTAGAATGCGGTATTCTTTTCTTAGTAAAATAAAAATCTGGCTATTTTCAGTGGATATTTCCCAAGTCAAAAATTTGTTTATGAACACAGTTTAAGTTCAAATTAACAAATAAATCTTGTTTGAAATTGCATTTATTATATAAGATTATTTTATTTTTTTGTTCCTTAGTAACATCAAAAAAAACCCCGCATCATTGTTTTTTATATATATGCGGGTCATTCGCTACTAATCTTAAATAGATTAAAGAATGAACCTTTTCTTTTTTATATCCCTCAATTGCTTATATTGTAAGGCATCATCCTCAAAGATAAGAAAAAATAAATGAATTAATAATAATAATAAAAAAAAAAGTATAAAATAGCAACAATTGCTGCCTTGTTGCAGAAAATGTTAAAAAGGAAAAAAAAACGATAACGATCGGGGAAGTAGTTAAACTGTAACGATCGGGGAAGTAGTTAAATGAAAAGAACGATAACGATCGGGGAAGGAGTTAAACGAAAAAAACGATAACGATCGGGGAAGCAGTTAAACTGTAACGATCGGGGAAGAAGTTAAACGAAAAAAACGATAACGATCAGTGAAGTAGTTTAACTTTTCTGTGTTTGTTCCGTTTTTTGTTCGCTTGCACTAAAAGATTTGAACATGCTTTTTCGTTCGTTTCGTGAATGTATTTACTGTCAGCCACGAGTGGAATCAACAAGAAAAATTTGGGTTTATTTTTCATTTGGATGGATGAGACGAAAATGGTTTTTGATTATAATTTCTCGTTAGTGCTTCTTATTTGTTAGTTAACTAGTTTTTTCTCTAGTTATATTTCTTTAAATAACTGTTTCGTTTCGTTAACACAAAAACCGAAAACGACCCACCTCTAGTACGTTCGACCGATTCTAGTCAATGTCGGCAGCCTATTGTAAATAGAAATCCTATTTTTATTGTACAATAGTTTTCACTTCCATTTGATACTACAATGATATAATTATTACAACGACAGTTCCTCTAAACATGTTTTATAATTGCTGAATACGTCCACTCGCTGCGAATTCTCGAACTCATCTCATTTTGTCAATTTCACAAGTTGACAAATACATCGTCATACTATAATCGTTTTGTTTGCATATTAACCCAATCGCTGGAACAAATGATTTTCTAGTATAAATTACAATAAAAACTCTGACAAAATATTAATATCAGATATTTTCGAAATGGCTGTTGCCATTAAACACCAACTTTCCGTCTCAGAAACCATCGAATCAGCCACCAAAGCTACTAAGAAGATTCGCATTCATGCAAAGTCAACACCGGGTCGTACCACGTCTATACTTGCATCTCTGGAAACAGCTTCAAATAGTAACAGCAAGGATCTTCTTGAAGTTTTAGTTACAATTTGTGATGAATTAAATCTTCAGGATGCCCTCCCAGAGTTATACGATTGCATTCGAAAGCTAATTGAAATTTTCCGCCAAGAATCGGAGTCTTCAATTCGTGCCAAAATACTAGGCCTCCTGGCCGATTTTGCTGAAGTCAAAGTCAGTGAAATTTTGAATGTCCTCATCGATGAAGTAGTCAACGTGCTCAAGAGTGAGAAATCGCCAAAGGTAATTTCACAGGGTTTGTATAGTCTCTATAGAATTGGAACCATAGCAATCGTTCACCTACCACTGACCCATGTGACCAAAGTGGGATTTTTTGCCCAAAGTCATTTGAGTTCTGAGAATCATAACACGCAGAAGAATGCCCTGCTTGCATTGGCCGCGTTTATAAGTTTGTCTGAGGCCAAAAAAGGCATAATTGAGTCGATTGCGCACTACGCCAACTCTCAGGATGCTGGAGTCAGGGCTCAAGCATTTAGATCGATACTTACACTTGGAGAACGAGGTGCATCTCTTCCACCGAATTTATTTAACCGTGCTGTTGCCGCTATGCAGGACGATTATGAGTGCGTGAGGAAAGAAGCCTTGAGACTGGTCTTCGAACTGGGGGTGGCCCATCCGGATTACATCATAACCTTCAACGATGAGGATTTACGATTGATTGATGCGGCATTTGGCAAAGTCTGCGGGGCATTATGTGACCTTTCGATGCAAATCCGCACGCAGGCTGCACAACTTTTGGGACATATGACTCAGGTCAGTGCGGAGTTTCTTCACCAAACCTTGGACAAAAAGCTAATGAGTAACTTACGCCGCAAGAAGAGTTTACATGAGAGGGCAAATGAGTTGTTTACGAGTGGTGAATGGTCGACGGGGAAACGATGGGCCGACGACGCACCGAAAGAGCAGCTTGAAGCGGCATCGATATCTTTAATCGCTTCTGGAGCCTGTGGTGCACTGGTTCATGGACTTGAGGATGAGTTTTTGGAAGTAAGGACAGCTGCTGTAGATTCTATGTGTAAATTGGCTTGCACCAACACCGACTTTGCAGTGACCTGTTTGGACTTTTTGGTGGACATGTTCAACGATGAGATTGAGGACGTTCGTTTAAAAGCCATCTACAGCCTGACTGCGATATCTCGGCATATAGTCCTCCGGGAAGACCAACTGGAGATTATGCTTAGCTCTTTGGAAGACTATTCCGTTGATGTTCGAGAAGGTCTGCATTTGATGTTGGGCGCTTGCAGGGTTTCTACACAACAATGTCTGGTGATGGTGGTGAATAAACTGCTGGATGTTCTTTCCAAGTATCCACAGGACAAACTTTCTGCCTTCGGCTGTATGCGCAAGGTTGGCCAGAAGCACGCTGATCTCTGTCTTGCTGTGACATCCGATCTCTTACAGGACCACCCATTTTTCGACAGTGCAGAACGGGATGTCGAGGATCCCGAATACATTTGCATTCTTATTCTCCTCTTCAATGCCGCGGAACACCTTATGCCAATCATAAGCCTCTTCCCAGATGTTACCCTAAAGCATTATGCTTACCTGCGAGATACGATGCCAGATTTAGTGCCACATCTTCCCATCGAAGGAGCATCCATCAAGAAACCACTTCAGATGTCTGGTTCAACTAGCTCCAAACAATTTCTCGACACCATCCTCGCAAATATTCAATCCTCCTTCGCTATTACAAGAAACCGCGTGTCCCTGCTCAAGACAGCACAGGAAAATCTCAACCGGCTAGGTGAAATCGATCCGGAAATGTTTGGAACAGCCAACTTCTTAGGAACCTTCCTCTCCGCACAAATACTTATCGAGCAATTGCAATCATTCGCAACATCACAAAGAAGCCGAATGCCATTGAAGGAGTCGCTCTCGCAACTGATCCGAAACTGTCTAAAGCTACAAAACGTCTTTTCTGGTTTAACCTACAGCGACATGCTTCTGGTGAAGCAAATTTGTCTCCGTGCTAGTGCTCTTCACCTGGTGCTCATTGTGAAAGATCGCTCTCAAAGTGCTCTAGCTCCGTGTCAGCTTCTACTTCACACAGCGGCAGATATTAGCAACTTCCTTACCGAGGACGTTTCTCCAGATCCCTTCACCACATCACTGCTGAGTCAACTTTCTACAATATCCGACCCAAAGCCAGGCAGAGTTTTCCGTGAGATCCTCCCCATTGTCCAGTGTGCGTCGCCGGTTGTAACACCGCCAGCCAATGTCAACATAAAAATGTGCATAGCGCGTATAGTTGAGCCCTGCCCGATGCAATCGCAGGATAATGTCATCAAGGTTACTGCAGGACTTATTGCAGCTCTACCATTCGTCGCAGAGGTGGACAATCTTCAAGAGGCCCAAAGACAGGAGATGCGCATTAAAATCAAATATCCAGATCAGAATGTCCACACGGTTGTACCAAAGCTATCCGACTTCAAGAAGATTATGACGGAAACTGGAGAACACGAAACCAACTGTAGGTTGAGGACGACAATACTTTTGTCCCACAGCGTTTGGACGGAAGCTTCATCGGTGGAAATAACATTGTGCTTGGCAGTCCGTCCTGGCACAGAGTTGGAGTTGTGTAAGCCAGCGAAAATATTGTTTGCTCCGAAACCTGTTAGGAGAGGAATTTAAGGAAAATCTTTTCTATCAGCGTTTTTGTTGTGTATTATAGTTTTGGTGGTGAATAAAAGAAATATTTTTCGAAACAATAGAATTGTTTTTATTTCGCTTTAGCAATACTTTTAGTTCGACTTTGGTTGACTATTATCATCGATGGAGTTTTCTTCCAGCTCCAAGGTGCCGTCAGAACCACTTGCTGGTGTGACGTTGTGACCGTTCTTTACATGTCGTAGGTACCTATAAAGAAAAGGATACAGTGTGAGTTAAGGGTTCGTTTCAGTTGATGTTTGTGATTTATTCAAGTGTCGCCTTGAAAATTTGTAAAAGGGCATTGAAGTATCAAACTTGTAATCACTTGTTCAGATCTAAGATTGGATAAGTAAAATTGGTGCCCTAAAAGCCACTAATCATCGAAATCAATGTTTAAGTCCATTATGCTGGAATTTATAGAGAGACAGTTATGTTAATTTAAGTCCTTCAATTCGTCGAAGAAGTTACTATCTAGAATTCCCATTATTCTGTTAGTAGGGACAGTAACTATTGCTGTAATATTTTCGAAGGATCTCGAGTATTTCCGAATGAATACCAATAGCACAGTACCCAGTCAGGGTACAGTACTCAGGCACGGAACAGAATACATATTTACAAATTATAGAGCATGTTAGATGGGCAGTTCTGACTCCTTCCTTGCGATTTGGTCCGCTTTTTCATTGTCTGCTACATTCATAAGACCTGGTATCCAGCAAATGGTAACCGTACTGTATTTGCATACCACATTATGTGTTATATTTACCACTAGCCTTGAGCTAATTACTGCGGAGTAACAACCGTACAATATTGCTATCTGGAATAGTTTTTACAAGACGGAACGATGCTGTGGTCTCAGCTTGGAAAACAATCCACTTATTACTAATTCAGAGGAAACGATTGCCTTGTAGGATTTCAAGCTTCCTTGCCAATTTGCATCTGGGATCTGTCCGTATAGGAAATTATTTCTCTCACTGAAGGATGAAGGCATGCTCATAAAGCACTGGCGACCACAATTCCGTTTTTCTTATTCTGAGTGCAATTTTAGCAGCTGCGTTTTTTCAGTAGAGATGAGAAAAATCTGCTGTACAGGCCTTATGGGAGAGCTTTTTTTTTTTGAAAGCGGGTGCCTATCGCTCAGTTTTCAGTTCAAAATATTATAAATTGCCACTGAAGTGCCATTGATTTACATTGAAATTGTTACTACAACTCTCTAACAATTCAACACAACCCCAATGCAAGCAGTCTGCCCCGAAGTGGGAGATACGGAGACTGAGTTATCAATTGCACGTATATCCGCCATTGATATCCTCTGGATATTCTAACAGGACGAGAGTTGCCAGTATTAATTTTGATAAAGTTATATTGTTTTTGTTAAAAGCTGTTGCGAGCTTTAACTGATCGAAAAGAGTAGTGGGTGTTGCCATATACCTAGTCCTGCCATAAGTTCGGATACACAATTTCCAGATCTTATCGTTCAAAACTTCTTGCGGGAATTGAACCGCTAACTTTTTTTTTCAGAACACATGCACTGATCAGTGAAGAATACAATTCAGTTTGATTTCAGTTCGCAAACTATTAACATGGAGTGGGGCGTTAAAGAGAATCGAGTCGCGGTAATGTGCGGAAAGAGTGCTGGTCAAGTTTTCGAGTTGCTAAAACCACTTGGATTATCGAGAATATTCGTTTATAAGGGTATTGCTCGCTTTGGCGAATTGTCTACAGTAGAGGATAGGCCAAGAAGTGGTCGTCCATACGAATGCGGTAGTAAAGGCAGTGCGTGAACGAATTCGGAGAAATCCCCTTAGGAAGCAGATCATGCCCAAGGAATTGAATATATTAACCTGATCCATGTCTAGGCTGATTCGGGATGATCTGCATATGAAAGCCTATCGTTGGTCTACGGATCATCTTCTAACTCCTCAACTTAAAAAAAATTGGGCTGGAAAGATGCAAGCCACTTTTGGAGTGGCACGCGGACAATAGCTCATGGCTATTCTGTTTAACGATGCGAAAATTTTTACCGTGGAAGAAGTTTTCAACGAACAAAATGACAAAATTTATGCCACTTCATCTAAGGAAGCGAAAAAAGTTGTTCCAAGGGTTCAACGTGGACATCATCCCTCTTCGGTAATGCTTTGGTGGGGGGTCTCTCACCATGGTGTCACATCCCTCCATTTCTTGCGTAAAAACTAGTGCAAAGGTTTACCAAGAAAATGTGCTAGAGGGTGTTGTGAGGGGTGTGACGATACCCTTTTCAATGGATACAGGACTCTGCTCCAGCGCATAAAGTCAAAACCACGAGGGAGTGGCTCAGAGTCAATATTCCTGGCTTTATAGCAGCAAAAGGTTGGCCGTCGGGGAGTCCAGATCTGAATCCACTGGATTATAGGTTGTGGTCAGAATTGGAGAACAGAGCCTGCAAGACTCCCCATAGAAATTTAGAAAGCCTTAAAACAGCATTGACCAGAGCAGCGTCTACGATCTCCATGGAAACCGTACGTGCCGCAGTCATTTCGAGTGAATCCAATTTTTTTTAATAATCAATTTTGTGGTCTGATAAATGAAATAATTGTGAATACAATATGTTTACTGGTTTTTTTTTATAGCGTTTTATATTTGCAACAGAACTTATGGCAGGATTCAATTGTTTGCGGTTTATTCGCATAGACCTGCGATTTAGGATAGCTCCAAAGGATGACGTCTAAAGGCATTAAATCGCGCGATTTTGGCGTCTAGTTCACTACGCAGCCGCGCGCGATAACCAGATCGCTCTTGCAGAACGTCCATCGTGGCAGGCCCTGTGTGGGACGTAACACCATCCTGTTGACGGTTATGGCAATGTCAGTTCCCTTTTTTTTAAAGAAGTACGGACCGATGATTCCGCCAGACCAAAATCCGCATCAAACAGTGCCTTTCTCGGAATGCATTTGGTGCTATGGTATCGTCCCAATTTTGTTTATTCACACATCAAACTGCTCCACAGTCCAATCATTTGATGAGGCGCAGGCGTTGTTCAACTCTATAAGCTTCCATGATAATTTGCCATACACTACTGAAATTCAAAAGAAATTTGATAGATGTTGCTTTGACAACATGGCCGCTCTAGCCTAACAAATTTCGAACGTCCATATTGAAATACCGTGTATACTAGTCTGCTAATACATAGGGAATCTTGGGTCATGACTCTTTTCTCTACGCCTCTAATTTGACAGCTCTCTTTTATTTTTTTCTTTCGGTTGTGAGCTCTCTAAGCAAACATTTTTAATTTATCCTTTGACCAATAAATTTTGGTTGTCTCGAAGCAAAGTAAATGATCTCTATTTTGAAGAGCAGTTCTCAGACCTACAGACACTGCAATCATTCGATACGGCAGTAGTACATATGTATAATGTTCCCTTCAAAAAAGGCCTGGAAATCCCAGTGCTTGAAATATGAGACTCAGTGAAAATTAAAACCCTTACGTAGGAAAACCGCGAACTCTGCATAAAGCTTAATGAATTGGTGTTACTCTTTCAAGAAATTAAGAAAGCAGTAGATAAACCAGCGAAGAAAACGAGATCTTAAAAGGCTCGCATCCTCAAAAGGAGAGCAAAATTAACCACTCCGTCGATCTAGTTACGAATATCTACCGGACGAAGAAAAGCTGCCGCAAAATGAAATGAATCGCAAACAGAAGGTCAAACAAAGAACGTAAAACTGTTTTTTACTTGAGTTGGAACACGACAAAGAGGAAAAGTATAAGAAATCGCAAAAAAAAGTAAAATCGCGTCATCCGCCATCGGTTAATTAGGTTTGGGATTGCGGACTATAATAAGTTGCACTGCCTCTTCGATGGCATCGAAGTTCAAAGTATTAAAAATGTCAGAAAATCTCGGGGTATTTGAGGCAGCATACACCAACTCATTTCCAAGACTTGGTCGGATTTGCAAAACTGGGAAGTCTGAAGGGTGAAGAAATTCAAATCAAACTAAATACTGAAAAGCAACGCATTGCACAGCGTAAGGTGATCAAAGAGATTGTACAAGAACTGTACAATGGTTGTAGTTTCAAAGAAAGACAAAAAGCTTCATATGCACGTTGATTTTTGTCATTTTAATTCCATCACGGTTAAAGATGGAATGCTTGTTGTGGATGAGCTGTTAAACCAATTTGGTAGCTCGAAATACTTCACCGTCCTGGATAGTAACTCTGTATATTTCCAAATACTCGTAGGTGTTGTAAAAAAATCAAGACATCTTAATGTAGTCCAGACGAATATCCAAGAGATGGGATTTGGTCAGACCCCGTTTGACCTAGTAAATGCGGCCGCCGTACTTCAACGATCTTCAGATCGTATCAGCAATAAATCGTGGAAAGTTAAATAAGGTTAGTACTTCCTTGTTTAAGGAAGTTTCGTACTTCCTTGTTTCAGGAAGTTTCGTACTTTCTTGTTTAAGGAAGTTTCGTACTTCGTACTGGTACACCGTCGCACATACATTTTTTTATTAGCCAGTTGTCCTGAAGCCAGAATCTTTCTACGTTTTCTAGTAATCCAGACTAGAAAAAGCCTTCATTTCACGGCTTAAAAAATCTTTTCAAGATGGAAAGAAATATTTTAATTTACGCGGACAATGTAGGAAATATCCTGGAGGAACTGTGTTTTTGTTTTGAACACCTGGAAGAACTAGTCAACAGTCAGTTGAGACGGTTGAAAAATAAAACCGTCAAACATGACTCGACTCGTCGAAACAAAGGTGAACATTTAAGCTATGTTCTCACAATCTGTCCACAGCTAGCAAGATATTGCAAATCCATCTTTAACAGTGTTAAAAAAGCTGGTCTGTAAGCTTTAAATTATCAAACGAATAGATTCAGCCATATCCAACGACCATCAACTTCACCGACTGGCCGTCTGTATAGTAAGGTTAGTTTGTTCCGTCTAAGAAAACAGCAGGAAAGACAGAAACAGATATCGCCACGATGTTTCTTGTGTCGAGAGCCACAAATAGTCATTGAATACAGGAATTTCATCAAAGCAGCAGTACACGAACTTGACACTCAATGAAGCACCAAGGTCTTTGTTTCATTTGCCTGACGAATTAACATTCTACCCGCAGCTGTGCCACTAGTTGATATGAGCGTAGGCAGCATAAACTCCAGCTGTTCCAATGTCTCAGCTCTTTCTAGCAAATCAGTGTGCGAGATACCAAGCAGATCTATTTATAATTGTTTGAGCACGCGCCTTCTGATTTCCGGTTTAAGAATACTTACGTGAAGGGTTTTCTACTAGATTCGGCTCATTTTGAAAATGTCATATTTGTGTTCTAGGTTATCAACCATTTAATTATAGAAAGGCATACGCTTCAACAATGCTTCCAAACTAAATTTTTTAATTAAAATTCGCCGTCAGTTACATGCTTCAACTCCAATTTTCGGCAGTTATAATTGTCCGGATAAGCTAACAATTAAGCGTTTAATGAACAAATTCGAATCGACTTATAATGGTATTGTCATACCAGTGAGACAGCAAAACGCCAGAAGTGAAGAGAATATTGCGCCTGTGCACGAGTTGAAAGTCGTTCTGGCGTACTTTAGAAAAGATTTGTTTATACGTCCGTATAAAATCGTATCAACCCAAGCGCTAACACCATGTAACCATCGCGCACGTTGGACATTCGCTGATTGAAGATGGAAGTTCCAGATCTTTACCGAAACATCATCCTTAGCGGCGAAGCGCTTTTTTAGTTAAATGGCTTCATAAAACGAAATTGCTGTATGTTGTCAAGCGAACATCCAGAGGTGTTCCAATAGCAGCCATTGTATACGAAAAAAAATTACTGTTTGGTGTGGCTTTCATTGGTCCTCACTTCTTCCGAGATGATGCATGGGAGTTGGCTACAGTCAATCCAGACCGCTATCACTCCATGTTAAAAAATTTTGTTTGGGATTATTTTGAACTGGAAGGCTTGAATAATATGTAAACAGAGCAGGACGGTGTCACTTGTCACGCAGCGCCCGCCATAATCGGTTTATTGTAGACAAAGTACGGTGATCGTCTTATCGCCAGATTTGGCCTTTCAATGAATGCTCCGCTCACGCGATTTAGCATCTTTGGTCTATGATAACAGCTTTAGATAGAGGCGAACATCCGAAGTGAAATTGCTGGAATATCGGCTAAATTAAGCGAAAAAGTCATGAACAACTGGGTCCGGTGCATTCGCTCATGCTAACATTCACATTTGAATGGGATTTGAATAAAATTACCTTAATAACCCTGTAAATACAATTTAAGCCGCTTCACTACACTCGTGAAATTTGTTTTGTTTATTTGTGTGACCACAGCTGTACATCACATTTGCATTTGTAGGGGTATAACACCTACAGCAATTTGATTCGGTAAACCAACGTCAGAATTTTAACTTCGCAGCCTTGCTTAGTATCGTCGATGTTTGTGTTTACTGTGTTTGTTTGTAATTATGACTAGGGAATTCAGGGTGGACGTAGCCAATATACGCGGGCTAAAAAGTAATCACTTTTCTGCGTGCGTCAACGTCTGTAAGTACAGACCAGCTGTTGTCAATCCCCGCCAATATACACAATTCTGGTTGGCTTCGACATTCTGGACAGACAACACCCGAGGGACGGTGTGTTGAGATCTTCGCTGCGGAAAATAATTTCACCCAGCTTGTAAATGAGCCCACACGAAGACCAGACGTTGATAGTCATACCGCCAACTCCCTGGACTTGTTTTTAACTTCTCACCCTGATAAGTACTCCGTTGATGTGCTCTCCCCTCTAGGCTCGTCGGACCATTGCATCATATCAGCTAATTTCTCGTACACCCACCACACAGTTAAAGAAAGGATTCCTAAAAGAAACAATCCGAGAAAGCCAACTGGAGTGGTCTTAATAGCTTCTTTAAGAATTTTAACTGGTCCTTATATTTCCTCGATAAAGATGTGGATGCCGCTGCTGATATGATCACAGACAGCATTCTCTTTGGAATGAGAAACTTTATCCCACATCGGATGAAGAGTATCAAACCAAAAGAAAAGGCATAGTACGACTCGAGATAGGATTCAAAAGCATGCGACAAAACTCATAGGCGATACTAATATCAGTCAATCAATTGACGACACCCTCGAACACCGACGTAATGTCTCCTGTCTCACTTTGTTTTATCGCTATTTCCACCACCAGTGCTCCAATAAAATCGCCAGTAGCATTACGCCCATTCAAACTTTCAACCGTAACACCCGTATCGCCCTGAATGCTCATCAGTATACCCTAAGGCCCGTTTTTGTACGTACTCTAAAATATCGCGATTCTTTCCTAAGCTGTACAACTCGCTTATGGAATGCCCTGCCGATCTCTGCGTTTCCTGGTCGTTATAACTTACAAACATTTAAAAACAATGTACATCGATACGTGTCCTTTCTTCCTCCCTAAATTTCCTTCGTCCGCGCTGTGTATAAACATTTTAAATGGACACACGCCCCTTAACCGCGCGCTGGTTATAAAAAAAAAGATTTTCATTTAAAATCAATAAACACCGGTACCACACGAGTTCTCTCGTTAAATATCCCTTGCACTAGACTGTACTAAAATAGCCACAAATCAATTATACACTTCTGTACTTCTACCCTCATATTATAACGCATATACACATACACCTTTTGAAGTTGTATTCAATATTTTCAGAAAAAAAAAACCTTTACGTCCTCAATTAGCCGCTTGTGGGATAGTATACGTTACTATTCTTTTCCAGTTTGGGGATTCCCCAACACATTTTAATTCTCTACTAATCTCGCTAAATAAATTTTGTATTTTAACTCTTAAAATTCGCATCTGTATTTATACGAACACATCCGCTCCAAAAACCGTAACTTCAACAAATGACTAATACCACAGAAAGTTGCACCAATCAACAGTGTAACTAACTATTCGGAAAAATCAGTTATTCACAAATGTAAAAGGTTTGTTTACCTCAAACCACTTATCAGCTTTGTTTAAACTAAAGAAATGTGTAATTAATTACATTGAACATCCCTTAGAAAATTTGTCTAACAATCTGTTGTGCATTTGGAAACATGTCGCCAAACTAGCCCCTTTAGCTCAGTGGTAGAGCACTGGTCTCGTAAACCAGGGGTCGTGAGTTCAAACCTCACAGGGGGCATGTAACTTACGGCATTCGTGAGATTTGTTTTGCTTTTTTTTTTTTCTTTCAACGAAACGTTTACACATTACAACATTCCAGAAAAGCTTTTAATAGAAAAGTATCAAATATGTTGTGACGCAAATCTTGAAAGTTTAACAATGTTTTTCGATTTCGACTGTGATTTCTCTGTGCGGGCGTGAGCATAGAACATGCATGTAACATATTAGGACAATTTTTAGACTGTACGTTATACATATGTAGTGATACATACAAACTCAATTATTACTTCTCCTAAGTTAAGAATAGTGTTTTCAAAGCGTCCTTAATATTTAAGGTACTGGTGCACGTTTATACATCACTTTCACACGCTAGAGCTGGACTGGAGATGTGAGGTGCTTTTTTTTATAATTTGCGCACGCTCAAGAGATTTAAGAGGGGGGATAGAAAGAGAGGTACCGGTGAACGTTGGTTTTAAATGTTTGAAGGTTATAATGACTAGGAAATAAAGAGCTAAGCGGTGCATTACATAAGCGAATTGTACGGCTTAGGAACGAATCACAATATTTTAGAATACGTCCGAAAGTGGGCTTGAGGGTATACTGATGAGCATTCATAGCGAGGCGGGTTAAAAGTTTGAAGGGGCGGAATGTTACGGGCGATTTCTATGGAGCACTGGTGGTGAAGGAGGTGAAGTATTTCTTACATAGTTTAAGGAAACCTAGACATTTTGAAGCATTTTTGACGACACCGAACATGTGGTCATTCCAACGTAAGTTGTCATTGATACAGATACCGAAAATGGAAAGTTTGTCGGTTTCGACGATGCAAATGCCATTTATGGATAACGGCTGGGTATTTATATTTCGCTTTAATGACAGCAGACAGCATTGAGTTTTGAAAGCATTAAATTCTACTCTGTTAGTGGTTCCCCAGTTCATTATGTTGTTAATATCAGAATATAATGAGCTTGTTTTTTTTTAGTTTATAGATCTTTTAATAGAGAACAGAGAATAGAGTTTCGTTTGACTAATTATCATGAATAGGCTAACACCAGAAGAACGATAGCCGTGTCAGATCGAGCTGGTGCAGAAACTAAAGCTAAGGTATTTCAGAAGAGACTCATGAGACTCAATTACACCCACAAGAGTGTATTGTTTGCTGTGGTTCTCACCCGAATGGTATCATCGGTCCTCATTTTCTCAAGAATAAGGACGAAGCTCGCGTAACAGTCAATCGCCAATGGATGACATTAATTTGGATGATATGTGGCCCTACGTGCCAAACTACCGATAAAACCATAGATTTACTGAAGACTTGATTCAACGAAAACATTGTATCACGAGATGGACTAGTGAGTTGGCCATCGAGACCGCGCAATTTGACGATACTCGATTAGTGGGGGCTGTATAAATTCTATGGATTTTTCTGATAAATACACCATCTGTAAAACTTCAGTCGCATCTCGTGTTTGCAAGTTATAAGATGTACTCCGTAATAAGTGCGGTTTGAAGCTGTTGCCCATCCATGAGGACCAAAATTATCCTTTACAGCTGTAGCAATGAATCTCATAAAATTATAGAGTTTTGTCACAAATTGTGTGAAACGATTTTTACAACATGGAAACGTTTACGATCTATCTGAATGGTGTAAAACAAAGACTATTTCAAAAGCCGTTGAAAATGCAGTGCTTATAGTTTTTGAAAAAAAAAAAAAAACAACCAATCTTAGAAAAACAAGGCAAATATTATAAGAAAAAGGTAACAAGGTTTTTATTTCAGTATTTGCAAAACTATCTGAGAAAAATATTTTAATAACAAAGCATGTGTGGAATACGAATAGCGAAACAAACTGTGAAATATCATTCAAAAATACGTGTGTATGGCTTTCCGTGCGGCAACATTGGTGAGCTTTACCTGCAAACATTATGGTGACACTTCAAACGTTGAAAGCGGGAATGGTTCCTACATGAGGACAACGATCCGGAACGTCAGGGGTTCAAAGAGGAAAATTACGTCACTGTGTTGGTTGGCCTATCAGTCGTCAGATGCTAAACCGAATGAAAATGTCTGGGAGCTATGTAGCGGAGAATCAAACTGTCTTTAAAACGAATTTTGCGACAATTAACTCAGGATTATGCTAAAAACTTTAGCTACAAGTCGTCGACAAAAGTATACGGCGATAATTAGGTAAAAAGGGCTCTGGACAACTTTGCGCATTAAAAAAATATTACAAGCCTTTAAAATAAACGGTTGTATCTTTTAAACCACACGCTTTTGCCAAATACACTGTAAAATGTACATGAACTAGGGTGTACTCAAGCTTAATTATTCGGAGAGTCTTTTTTTTTAAAAAAGAGTCAATTCCTATGCATTCGAAACATAAAGTTTGAGTTCCGTTCAATGCATCGCAAACCGAGTGACAATCATTCAAATTCTCAGTGCACAAATTAAAGACTGAGAATATACAACAGAGTGAAAATGAGAAATTATCATTCCGTTGGCGAATCAATGACCAATTTCAAGAGTGCATCTGCACTATAAAAATATTTGCCGCTCAAACCGATAGATGGAGGAATTAAGGCTGGGCAGTGGTGTGATTGTTTGACCGATTACATCTATAATCTATGTAAATAAAGGGTTATTTGTTTGCTGTTTGGTTTTTCAGTGTTCTATTTTTGACAGCTCATGCGTGATTCGTGACATGTGTCACAGTCAAACGTGCTCAGTTAACATTGCCATTTCATCATGGACAGACTTACACCCGAACAACACTTACAAATTATTGAATTTTATTATCAAAATTTGGGCTCTGTGAAAAATGTTGTCGCGCACTTCGACCATTTTGCGGTCGTCATAATCGACCTACTGAGTAAGCAATTCAAGCCATAGTGAGCAAATTTCGCTTCAATTTCACGCTATTGGACATCAAGCCACCTACCCGTATGCCTAGAGTGCGTACAGAGGAAGATATTGCTGCCAGTGTTAATGAAGACCGTGATTCGTCCAGTCGGCGCCGTTCGCAGCAATTGGGATTTTGTTACTCGACTACGTGGAAGATTTTACGCAAGGATCTAGGTCTAAAACCTTACAAAATGCAGATCGTGCAGCAACTGAAGCCGAACGACTTGCTACAGCTTCGAATTGTCGGGGAGTGGGTGCTGGAAAAACTAGAGGAAATCCGCTTTTTTATCGAAAAATTGTCTTCAACGACGAAGCCCATTTCTGGTTGAATGGGTATGTTAATAAACGAAACTGCTGTATTTGGCCCCATGAGCAATCTCAGGCAATACAAGAGCTGCCAATGCACCGGGAAAAATAAACTGTTTGGTGCGATTTATGGTCCGGCGGAATCATTTGCCCGTGAGAACAGTGATACCGTCAATGGTGTCTGTTGTCGTTCAATGATTTCGAACTTTTTTTTTCTCCAAAATACACGAGCTGCACGTGGTCGACATGTGGTTTCAGCAAGACGGCGCTGGTCTATGAACCAATTGAAAAACGAGTTCGATGAGCAATTTATCTCTCATGAATTGGCCGGCTAGATCGTGCGATTTGACCCCCTTAGACTACTTTTTTATGGGGATACGTCAAATCGCTCGTCTATGCCGATAAACCAGCGTCAGGTAAGGACATGATATAGAAAACACATTAGGTAAACGCGTAATATTCAAACTGTGAGAAAATCTTCAGCGTCATGACGTGCTATTTGCTACATGGGTAGCAGTTGGGGCTTGTATGGAGAACCGAAAAAATATACCTAAATGCTCAGGTACCCTTGAAAATGCCAATTAAGAATTCGCAGCAAACTGAAATGGTTTTCATGCGGTGGTTGGTTGTTGAATTTCAAAGAGATATAATTATCAAAGATCGTCATAACTCAGAAACAGAAATTGTATAGGGAAAGCAAAAAAGACACTAGACTGGCCAGTAGATCAAACGGGTTACTCACGGCCATCACAGAAAGTCAAACTTTTACTGAATATCGGATATTATATGTCGATCCCAACCTCAGAGCTACGATGTTACGCAAAATATGCCAAGGAGAACATAAAATATCTAGATGCAATTGCTCGTTTGTAGCATCCAGCTGTACAGTGACTGCCTTACTTTTCACCTCTCTATTCAAATATAATAAAATAATTGTTTCCTTCATCTGAAAGTTTGATTTATACCGGCGGACGTCTCTTGTCATTCATAATTATTAATTTTATAAATATTTTCTACTTTGCTTCTTAAATAAATGGATTTTTCACTTGCGTATATTGTTTTATTTTTTTGCAGTAATTTTAAGTTAGTAGTAAAAATTACAACAAAAACAGTCTTGGTAGTCAAAGGGTTAAGTAGTTCGTAGAATATCGATCGCTCTTCACTTGTTGCTCACCGGTTTTAAAAGAATTTTGGCACTAATTTTAAAAGAAAGTCTATGTTTAGGGGTATAGAGACGGTCTAACCCAGACATTCTTACAGCTATTTTTAAGCTGACCAACGGTGAAATAAAACGTTACATCCTGCATATAGGAAAGTTGTCAAAATGACTTCGAATTCTCATGTGGTGTAAGCCCAGGATGTACGGATTTACTAAACACTGCCTTTAATGATGATGAGCGATGTGCTCCGCGTAGCTATAATACCTGGAGGAGTGCGATATACACTTGCATCTAAATCAAAATATCTAGATATTGCTGATTAACTAATTTCAAATAGGATAATGAACTTCGCCTTAAATACACCTGACATACAGAGAGAAGCTAATGCCATCGAGTAGATTCTTTCCACCATGACTGCACCACGCTTAGTAGGTTAGATGTTAACGCCATAAATTACCATTGCAGAACAAGCAAAAGAGAAAGTAGATTGCGTCCAGTACCTTAAATGTATCGTATCGAAATACCATATCTCGACAGATGGGACGACTCAACAATATTTAGTCAATTATATTAACAAGGTAAAGTCTCCGTTTGGTGTGTGCAAAATATGGAGGAACAATGGCCGTGGCCCAAGTGGTAGTGGACTGGCTTCCAAATCGGAAGGTTCGGTGTTCGAATCCCAGCCTCGCCCGAAATACATATCAACATATCATCCATTTTTGCAGTTAATGAAAATTAAGTAAGACGAGTAGTTGACTAGAAATCAACATCAAGCCTACTTCCACTAAGAATTTAGTCTCCCCATTAAATGTTGGATGCCTCCCATGGAGCGAAATAACCACTGAGACCAAACATCTTTTCTTCTTTTTTTCTCTCTCTATCCCATTTTACAAAAAAACTTGACACATGCTGAGGCATTATAAGTTTATTCATACCCACTTGTGTTAAGTTCTTTTTTTTTTGATGATGCTAGTTATACTTTTACCTTAAGACCTTAAGGAAGCACCATATCGAACATAACATTGAACAAGTTACGGCTCTTCCAATTCAATACTGACATCTCATTCCAATAAGTATACAGCACTTAAAAGGCTGGAAATGCGAGTTGATTTGTATTGTTGTTTACCAGAATTGATATAACACATTTGCAAAAGGCAACAGCTATATTGTTTATCACGCAATACAATAAAATCCACTTACTCAACACGAAAGTAGAACGAGTATATCGAAAGATAAATAATATTGGACATTGAAGGGCAGCCACAGCGGTTAGAGAAATTGCGGTAAGAGCTAATACGTTTAAGCAGAAGCCGTCCACCATGGTGCATGGATGACCAAGGGGGGCGAACAAGGGAATAGGCGGTTTAAACAAGAACTTATAGCACTTTATACCTACATATGTATAATATATCAATCAGATTATGCCTGGCGATTACATCTAAAAGACGGAATTAATCGATTATTTGTGTTAAAACATCGCTTTGTTTCTTGACAAGAAAATGGACGTTGACCAACTTGCTTAGCTAATAACGAATTTGAGAGCCACTTGCTCATTGCTTTTATCCAATTCTGTCTACAGTTGATTTTCCGAAAATTTAAGACTATCTCGACATAAAGCATTCTTCGACTCGCCGAAAATAGTTCTATGGACATACCCATATCCGACACTAGGACCTCTTCTAACATAGTATCAGTTAACTACGAAATGAATGTAGTATGCTTATACCTGCCGATGTGCCATTGCTTCGAGATTAAATGAGACGTTAATCAGAACCTTTTTAGTACCACCTTTTGGAGAAACAAGCACCACCTTTTAGCACTAATTCTAACTCACGTATAAGACACGAACTTGATTTTTGTTGGAGGGCTAACCCCTATCTGACACCTCCCAAAGTCTCTGGACCGTTGCACCCGATTATGTGTTTGCAACTTCACCGAGACAGCCACCACCAACAAGGGCGCCTATCTTAACAACCCAGATTAGAATTAAAGTTTTAGAGCATCGTGACCCCCGTGGTGACAGAATATAGTCTCTGGTAGGTTTTCGTAACTTAACGGACACTTCGGTATGGAATCCTTACATATGGAATAGGCTGCCTAATCCTTCAAAAAATTATAGTTAATCAATTGTGCGATACTCAAACAATGTTTACTCTGAAGCCAGTTGCACAAGGGAAACAATGATCGGTACCCGAGCAATCCAAAAGGCGTAGCCTGGGAGGTAGGAGCTCCAGTCATTTGGTAGAATACGTTTCTAAAAACTAATTTGCTTTGCTAATGCTTCGTTAAAGCGGCTTTCAATATCAATTGTACGCCCAGTGGTTGATTCTTTATTATCTAGGCAAATATTTTTACAGTTCCCGTGACTTACTAAGTTCCCACTCTAACCACTCCGACATTCTGTTTTGAAAAATGTTTTTCAGTTCCTTTTAACTTCTCTATAACTCATTTAAATACTCGTCAATTTGTGTTACCGCTGTTTTTTTTGATTAGATAATGCAACTTTCATTATATTCTGTTCTTGGAAGTTCTGCTTCGGTCAGCACCTTTGTGTAAAATGTCGCCAATTATTTGCCACTTGAGTATACATAACAATCGATAATAAATCCATTATCGATCCACTAAGGTGACTAAAGTGTTATACGCGAATTAATATTCCAGGACTGGGCCAAAGTTTTTTTCAGTTTTCCAATCCAAATTATACTACTTTGTCTAGTTTCGAGCTAGAAGTCCTTTTTGGAAGTTTGGAGCGAGTAGTCCTTTAATACCACAAAATCAATTCTGTCTCTGTTCAATTTTTCGCTGTAGAATGATTTTGATAATGGGAAATACTAAGTGTGAACCTAATTGGTGTCTAGATCCACTTCTGCTGCTTGGTTACTAGGAATCGATGAATCGAGCAGTATGATAAAAGGTATGAATGGATCAATTACGTTTTTCAACTCCAATTACAGGCAACAGACTTTGGATCTTTTCATGTGTGGGATAGGCCCCAAAAACTTGAACCGTGTAATCATTCGATTCAATTCAACAAGCTTAAGAAGATCGATGCCCGAAATCAATGTTAAATTACAATTTACTGATTGAATTATAGAACTGATGCCGCAGGACGTTAGTCACTGACTAGCCCCAGAGAGAGAGAGAGTAATTACAGCTCTTTTTTTCTAAGACAAAAAGAAGACAAAGAAATGCTGAAACATACCCTATTGGCATCGTCAGAGACCTATCAAATCTATGTATTGCAGTTTGATTTAATCAAGGCATTCCTGAAATTTCCCTAAATGCCTTTAACAACAAACAGTTACTTACTTGTACTTGGTTGGAAATCTCATTTCGCATACATCACAATTAAAACGCTTGTTCTCGGCATGCACAAACATGTGTGTGTTTAAGGTTGACTTCTTCGTATAAACCTTGCCACAAATTTTACACACATGCTTCACTCCATTATGAGTGTCCAGGTGTCGATCGAGATGGCTTTTTTGCTTATAACTATTCGGGCATAAATGACAAATATATGGTCGTTCTCCAGTATGGTTACGCTGATGCAAAATCAAGTGAGACGGGCGACTAAACTTTTTAAAACACAAAGGACACTCCACAGTTTTACCCGTATGAATCGCAACATGAGTTTTCATAATAGAACTCTGTGTAAATGTCTTTCCACATATTTCACACTTGTAAGGTCGTTCACCAGTGTGTCGTCTCATGTGACAGATCAATGTGTGTTTTGAAAAAAACCGTTCCTTACAGAAAGAACATTCATGTGCACGGATATTCTCATGCAACTTCAAGTGATCTCGTTTACGAAATATCGTTTTGAAACGTTTAGCTGAAATGTAAAAAGAAATACTAATATATGAATTGGTGAGGTGAAAAAACTTGACAAATACTTACGACACAATTCGCAAGCAAAGTTCTTCTCGTTGGTATGGACTAGGTTGTGCATTTTCAGCTTCTGTTTTGTAGCAAAACCCTTGCCACAAATTTCACAAATAAATTGCGTTGCTGATGACTTTTTAGCTATTTTCGAAGTGGAAAAATTATCCTCGTTGGATGGTAATTCCTCTTTTGTCGATTCATCGGTTTGCAATGTTTCTTCACATTCAATTTGAGGAGAATCTTGTATTGACGATGTGGTCTCTAAAAAAAATAATGCAAATCTGATCCCAGTTGGAAAGTATGTAGAATGTATGATATTCTTACCTTCATGTGCGCGGATGTGTTGTATTAGGTCCTCCTCTGTAACAAACATGGCCTCACAAGGACCGCATGCATACTCGTTTGTGGGTTCTATCACTGTAAAATACAACATCCATTGAATTAGTTTAAATTTGTTTTATTCAATTCAAAACACTCATACCATCTTCATCTTCTAATTCCTGTGGAACTTCTTCCATAAAAATTAAAGCCTCTACATTATCGGCAGAATTTTCATCAGACGATATGATATCTTCCTTAAGATCCTCTAGCACTTGCACTTCTTCGAACTCTTGATCATCCTTACATTGATCAGTGTCTAGCTGTTTGCTTAGAAACTCTCTCAACAATTGATCAGATTGCACAGCTTTATTTATGACTTCGTAGACAAATTTCAGATTCTCTGCACATTGCATGCACACGATTTTGGGTAAACAATCCTCAGGTTGTGCGTTTAAATTTGTGCAGAAGTTGTATGCCTCCATAAAGCTCAAAACAGCTGATGTAGTTTCAAAGGCACTTACTAAGCCGATGAATTCTCCCGAGGATTCTAGGCACATACGACAGTTTTCAGCTTCATCTTTTATTATTGAAGAAGGGTGTTCCAAAGATGTGTAATTTGCCGACATTTCCCAAGTAATTTGAGTCGATTTTCATTGAAGGTTTTAGGAGAGTTTAAATGCTCACAAGTACCAGACTTTGAGAAAGTGGTAAAACAGTTCAAACTCACGTCTGTTCACGTTGTCAGAAAACTATAGTGTTTTGCAAAGGAGAGAACTGATGAGGGAATAATTTGTCTCGGGTCTTTTTATAATTTTTTTCTAAATCAAATTCTTTCGGGGCAATTTTTAAAAATTGTCGAAAGCGTTTTCTATTTTTAGTTTTGTTTATCGTTTGTCAGGTGCGCGAATGTCAAATTTTAGTTTCGTTCAATGTTAGCTTCATGATTAAGGCAATGGGGCTCCCTCTTCAATGTCAGTGTTTATTTTGACAGTTGTCGACATTGCTCTTATATTTTTTCTATCGTTAAAATGTGTAATGGGAATAAATACGTCTATATTTCGTGTTTATTTAACGTATGTGTTTTGTTTCTGCGCTTGTGGAGTTTGTGGACCTTAATAACATTCTACAGGCCGTTTTATATAGAATCACTTTATTAGTGTGAGAGAGAGAGTTTTGTGATATTTCTGCATTTGAATGATTCTTAAGTAATTTCGTGGGCGAGAACTTGAATTTCTACATTATTACACTTGGATGAGTTTTTCCTTTCACAGGGAGCTTCGGTTCCTTTCACATCAGCGCTTGGTACATGCAGCCTAATGAAACCATGCGCCATGCATTTATAGAGGAAATACACTGCGGTTTCGTCATCACTCTCTCAGGAGATTGTTTCACTTGTGCCTATTAAAAGCGTAGCACTTTTTTAAGACGTCATTTATACATGTGCAGGTTTTCCTGTTGGAGGACAGCTGAGTTTTTAGAGAAGTTGTGGAGAATCTTTGCACCTACGATTGTGCTCAAAAGAGACGTAAGTATCAATGGAAGTCCTAACAAAGGACCTAGGCATTCTAAACGCAATCTCAGGTCGTCTGATTTTCAAAAGTGTTCTTATTTCCCCGATAGTATTATGACACGCAATTGAAATAAGACTCACTACCCCTCAAATTAGTTTGAAGGTGGTTCAGTCAGCCTCATCGACCTGCTCCTTACAATATTGTTGATTGCGCATGTCTCCGCTGGGAAGGCAGACACAGGTTTGTCTAACGAATGGCGAAATCTGAGGTTGTAGTTCTTCAAAAAGAAGACAGTGCCAGATTCTGATCGGCATTGGAGCCATCGCTGAACATCCGAATTGATTTCTTTTCTAGCTCAGATTCTGGCCCGAGGCACATTTGACTTCAGATTCCCGCACTAACCGGACTTCTGATGTCATTGCGTCTTGCAGCATATCCATAATATCGTTGGTAGATGACAGTCTTAAAACAAGGTCAACGATTAGTACGAGTTGCATCAAAAGCAAATTACCAAGAAGCCAATTTCAATGTCCATGAAAATTCCCAGTGCGTACCTCTGCTTATGCAGTGCACATTCAATTCTGTTCACTAGATTTTGAACTCAACAAGTTGGTATACATGTGCATCCAAGACAGAGGATGCATTTGCAAAGTAGTTTTTCGCAATTTTTTGTTCACGCTTTTTAGTATGCCTGAAGCACGTAGTGAGTAGGCATATTTGCCAACTTTCCATCTATTGTAAAAGTACTTGCTTATTAATAAAGATTACTTTTAGAGTAATATGCTACCGGTTCCAAGTGATTTGATTCCATTAATGGACGCATTATCGTTTCTAGTGTCGCATTTATCACCACAAACGATGCCAATTACCTGCTGGGAGCTTATAGTGTTGATTACTAAATCAGACGATAGTATGAAATCTGTCACTATCTACTGTCCCAAAAAGTGTTCTGAGATTTGGCATCGTTACATAAAGTACGATCATCTTTCCTGCATCACAATAATAATTATTAAGTTCGGCTGCTGCCCTCGGTGGTTGCTGCAGTACCAAATCATAAGTAAAGCAATATGACTGCAGCAACAAAATGTTGGTTGCAGAATTACCCAAGCTTAGATGTTGAGATTGTTTTCGGCACAATAAAACAAGCTGTGGGTTTTTCATATCGCTCGCCATACAGTGATGTGAAACCCTATCCGAAACTGCAGATGAGTCTTTTTCAATCATGGTTCTTGTTTCTGGAATTTTGTATTTAAACCGACAAATATTGGAGGGACGTTCCTTACATACACTCATTTGAAAAGGTAGTGAAAATGAATCCTCTGAAGGTGCGGAAAAGGACATGCATCAGACCTAGGCTTAAAGGTCACTACAGTAGCAAATCAAATCAGTAGCTTTGTTTATACTTTGCTTCCGCTGCGAAAATGATTTTCATCTTTTTTATGCCAACTTCGGTGTTCTGGTTGTGAGAACCCATCAGCACATTCTCCGTTTTCCTGGGTTACTCCAATAATCCAGCAGGTGACGAGGTTGTATTTGGTTCGACTGAAAACCCCAAAAGTCGTGGTTCCTATAAGAATTTGGGAGCAAAATCTCTTACCCGTTCAAGAGGTTTTTGTGTGGAGCACTTTACTCTGAAAGTTCCGTTTTCTAAACAATTCCTGCTGTAACTAGCTTTCAGTTGATATCTGCACCCTGCACTCTGCGTCGTTCAGCCGGTTGCTATTGCCACCTTCCTATTTTGAAGCATCAAACAAGAGATGCCGCTAGCCTTTTAGGAAGGATGCTTTCCTCAGGGAATATTTGAATATTTTCCTCAGGATTGTTTCTCTTGATGGATTTGACTGCATCAACCGACTGCCGTTCGTCATAATTACGACCTTTGCTGGCTTTAGCGCCGGTTTCATCCGGATATTGTGTGCGGGTAAAACCACACTGGTTTTGTTTTTGCCGACAGGTTTTACCTTTTCGAATGATTTTCAATCCATTGGATATGCAGTTTTTGCTGATAACATCACGGGTTCCGTCCGGGCATCGTGCTCGGAAAAGCCCACCAACAGAGAAAGCGCCTGCAAATATAAAGTATATAACTATCCAAATCAGAATATACATTTATGAATTAATAGTTTACAAAAGAAGACTAAATTGTTTTGAAGCTGCTACGAAAATTAGTCTGGTTGCCACCGAATTGCGCCAACAATCTTCGAAACAATTGAAGGAGCAATTTGATCTCACTGGGGGAAAATGCCTCCCAAGAGGGTATCTGTTCCACAGGCTTTCACATGTTTTGGGAAAGTAACCAGATCTCCAATAGGACGTTCTAATCCATCATCAGCAGAGAGTTACAACTGATGCTCTTGTAATGAACCAGACTCCGCGGGAAATATGGTTCAGAATGACCAGTGCGACGCCTGGAGCCACTTCGCCTGTGCTGGAGTAGATAGCTTCATCCGAGAAGAAGAATGATTTGCAGAAAGTGTTCGGCAGGTAAGAATATTCCCTATCTATGGTTTTCGGAAGTGACATCAGCACCACCTGTTAAATCTGCTAGCGCCCACAATATTAGTGCAGAGAATGCCACCGCGAACGCCGCTCAAACCACTGCCACTGCACATACCACAACCACTGCAGAAATACGCTCCTTGTCATCTAGCATTTGCAATGTCACATGCACGTCCAAAGTAACAACTGCATATGTTGCATTGTCTCCAGCTGTATGTGCTGTCCGAACAACTTCCTTGTTTGCTATAACTGCTGCTAACACTGCAACGTCTTCAGCTAGAGTATTCGCCTCCAATAAATCGGCCACAAACCAAGGCAGAAGTTCTAGATGCTCAACAAGTTCCGAATCTTCCAAGAAGTCTATCGATAAACATCTACAAATAGAGCTAAAAATGTTGGAGGAAGAAATAACATTAAAAGAAAAACTTGAAAAAGAACAACAGGAACGCAAAGAAAGGGAAGATAGTCAGCACCTTGCTAAAAAATATCAACTCCTAGCTCAGTTGGCTGATCAATCCTCAGGGAGTGAGGATGGCGATTCTGTAGTGTCAAGGGCAAAAGTAAGTAATTGATTGGATATGAGCCTAAATCAAAACTGCTCACAATAAGCAAAAATGACATCAGAACCCTGCCTCCGATCCCTCGAAGTCGAAAAATCCTGCCAGCAACATGAGCCGTCGGCTTCAGAGACAGTTGTAATAGAGCAACCAACGCTCAACACTCGCACGTCAACAACAACAACATATGAAGCCTATTCCGTCATACTCCCCACCCGGACCGCGTCATTCACCTGACACAACTCTTCCTTCAAACCACGGCTTATCAAGAAGCAATGTAGTGGCGCGCCATCTAATGTCACGCGATCTAAGTACCGAGCTGTGTGGATTTTCAGATGAGGAAAAGCTGATGCGCTTACAGAAGGCATTGAATGGAAAAGCTTTAGATGCTGTAAGAAGTCTGCTTATGCATCCCGATTGCGTACGTCATGTGATTGCTACCCTCAAAATGTTGTACGGTAGGCCAGAAATGATTGTCCAAGCGGTGCTTCAAACGATTCACTTAACACCATCACCAAAAGCTGACAGGTTCGACTCAATTGATTGTTTTGCCCTGTCAGTTCAAAATCTTTGTACGACGATAGAAGCGTCTGGATTGGTTTATCATTTAAACAACCCAACGCTATTACCAGAACTTGAGAGTAAGCTGCCCCATGATATTCGTCTCAACTGGGCAATTTACAAGCAAACGCTTTCAGAGTGCTGCTAACGGGGTCATTACCCCGCTTAATATTCCATCAACATCAACCAGCAAGAACTACAGGAGTTGTACATCCATCGCTGAATGCAAGTAACTTCAGCAAACTAGCCGAACATCGAAATGGCTAGCAGTGAGAGAGTATCAGCTATGCCGTCGGTGTCTGAGCAAACATATCAACAGCGAATGCGCGTCGACGTCGGTTTTTTTTTTTTTTTTTTTTTATAATTTACGCGCGCCTAAGGGGTTATGAATACCCTTACACTGTTGCCAGGGCGCGGGCGGAAAGGTAGAAGGAGGAGAAAGGAAAGGTTTGCGGGGTAAACAACTGCACATTCAACCATCATAGATTACTTCACAATTATGGAATGGAGAATGAAAAGAAAGAAGAACAACACTACTGCAATAGCCACCGCAACGATTCCATGTCCACTTTGTTCCGCGTAATTCCTGTGGTTTTATATGGGAAAAACACTCAACACCACACGTTCGCGTTTTTAGATGAGGGTTCCTCCTTGAGGCTACTGGATGAAGATATCGACAACTTGATATTAAAGGGAAACTACAGCCAATCTGCTTAAAGTGGACAGGAAGCACCCATGGGTAAGAGAATAAGTCCGAAGTTATGACACTAGAAATTTCGGGCGTGTCACCAAATGCTGACAAATATTCCCTAACAGATGTTCACACCGTCGACAATTTACAACTACCTCTGCAGTCAATTAACTCAAAGGTATTGCAAAAACATTACGAACACCCTAAAGGGTTGGCAATCGAATCCTATTCCAACGCGATGTCTCGTTTACTCATAGGTCTAAACAACACCAAACTAGGACTTCCTCTTAATTGTAAAGAGGGCAGTGTGGATAAACCTGTCGCCACAAAAACGCGCCTAGGATGGGTCGTCCATGGCAGCTGTCTCAAAGCACTTTCAATGAGTGGACTAGCGAGTGAGCAACATAGCTTTCATATGTGTGAATATAATGAAGGTGAACTTGTACACTGGAAGTTCGACGAGTTTAACCTTCCGGATAGTTTCCCGGTGGCCAAAAAACGACTGGCGTGTCTGCATAGACGAATGCTGAGAAAGCTGAACCTACGTGAAAAACTTACAAAAAAAAAATAGAGGAGTACGTCGTCAAGGGCTATACACGTAAACTCTCATCCAAAGAAATTTGTGGAAGAAGAAATCGTTCTTGGTATTTGCCGGGAAAGTTAAGAATCGTTTGGGATACTGCAGCCAAAGTCCAAGGTGTCTCTCTAAATTCGTTGAGGGGTCCAGATCAACTTACTCACTAACATCCGTAATCTATAAATTTAGAGAGGAACAAATAGCTATATGCGGGGATATCCAGGAAATGTTCCATCAGGTCTTAATTCGGAAAGAAGATCAACACTTTCAAAGATTCCTGTAGAGCGATCAAGCTGATCGTGCCCCAGATGTTTATGTTATGACGGTCATGACTTTTGGAGCTACATGCTCCCCTTGCAGCGCTCAGTTTATTAAAAACAAAAACGCCGAGGACTTTGAAAAGAAATTGCCACGAGCAGTCCGTTCCATTAGACACAACCACTACGTTGGCGACCTTATGGACAGCGTAGCTACAGTGACGGATGCCATTAAGTTGGCCAAAGATATTCGCTACATCCATCAACAATGGGGTTTCCACATTAGGAACTGGATATTTAATTCGCCGGAAGTGCGAAAGGCACTGAACTCTGACCCTACTGATAACATAGATTTAAATCTCGAAGCCAATCTTGGCACAGAAAAGATATTAGGAATGTGGTGGTGTACTTCTTCCGACTGTTTTACCTATAATCTTACCACCAGTCCGAATCAAGGTGAGATTCTCTTTGGCACCCGTCGTCCCACAAAGCGAGAGGTTCTAAGAGTCCTAATGACCATTTTTGATCCTTTAGGACTTTTAGCACACTTTCTCATGTATATAAAAATACTTTTACAGGACATTTGGCGAACACAAGTTGACTGGGATACACCAATTCAGAATATGGAGCACGAAAAATGGCTAAAATGGATCCGTTGCCTTCCTACAAATCCCAGATGCTATACCCGCAGTGCAATAAAGGATTGGTCTCAAAGACTGCTTCATGTATTTGTAGACGCCAGTGAGAACGGTTTCGCAGCTGTAGCGTATGTGAGAACCCCAAACAACAACCAGGTCGAGTGTGCATTGATCGAAGCAAAGACAAGAGTTGTACCACTCAAGAGTCTATCCATTCCTCGTCTCGAGTTACAAGCTGCTGTTTTTGGTGCTAGATTTGCTTGATGCATTGCAGAGTTAAATTTTCTTGACGAAGCGTTTTGAGTTGTCTCAGTTCGGACCACCGGAGATATAAACAATTCGTGGCCTTTCGAGTTAGCAAGATTTTGGGACTTACTGAAGTAGAAGACTGGCGATGGATCCTTTTCGTGTAACTGACGAAGGAACTAAGTGGCAGAAATCACCAGAGTTTAACACGTCTAGCCGATGGTTCACAAGACCTGCATTTCTTAAACTACCTATGGATGACTGGCTACAAGAAGAACGCTCCGAGGACTTCACTGCAGAGGAGCTGAAAACGCACTTCGTTACCCTCCAAATCCACAATCGGGAAGCCATTTTTCGTTGCAAGGATATTTCAAGCTGGAATCGTTTGCTGAGAAGTACTGCTTTCGTCCTTCGGTTTATTGCTATCGGAAGAAATCACGAACATCAGAAAGCTCGAAAAAGTTGCAAGATCTTATCACAAACCGAACTTCAGATAGCCGAAAACGCATTAATCCGGGAGGCACGAGCAAGTGCCGACCAGGAAGAGATCGCTGGTTTATCAACCAAGCAAGCAGTTGAAAAATGTAGTCCCCTGTTTAAGTTATACCCATTTTTGGACCGCAACTGTTTGATCCGAGCCAACGGAAGAATAAATCACTGCAAAGGAGTAAGTGACTTCGTAAAGCGCCCAATAATCCTTCCGCGAACTCATCAAGTAACGCATCTAATCGGTATGCACTACCACTGTCGATACAAACACAAGAACCATAAAACAGTAATCAATGAGTTACGATAAAAATACCACATCCCTCGAATGAGAGCTACACTAAGCGAAGTCAAGCGTACCTGCCAGTATTGTAAGAACACCAGCGCGCAGCCGCAAACCCCAATCGTGGTTCAACTCCCACCTGCAAGGCTAGCGTTATTTTCTCGACCGTTTTCGTTTATTGGAGTGGACTACTTTGGACCGATGAATGTAGCGGTCCTGCGTAGAACGGACAAAAGGTGGGGTGTTCTCTTGACTTGCCTTACAAGAGCAGTTCACATTGAGGTCGCGCACAGCTTAACGTCAGACTCCTGCATTCTAGCTATTCGGAACTTTGTTGCACGATGCGGTATGCCCATCGAATTTCATAGCGACAGTGGAACCAACTTTCACGGAGCTGAACGTGAGTTAATAAAAGGTTTACTGACATGTAAAATAAAAATAAACTAATGGAAGCGTTCACTTGAACTACAACTAAATGGAATTTTATCCCACCCGGATCACCGCATATGGGGGGCAGTTGGGAGAGGCTAGTACGCTCGATAAAAACCTGCTCCGCGAAATAATGCCTAGTCGAAACCCTTAGAATGAGCTACTCAGAAGCATATTGGCGGAAGCAGAGAATATTGTCAATTCACGCCCGTTGACGTATATGCCCATCGACCATGAGAATGATGAAGCTCTCACTCCCAATCACTTCCTCTTAGGTTCATCGAATGGAGAAAACCACCTGCAGTGTTTAACAATGAAATAAAGGTAGTCAAAAGAAATTGGCTTTCTTCGCAGCAGTTTGTGGGCCACTTTGGAAACGGCGGGTAGGTGAGTATCTTCCTACGATAACACGCCGTACAAAATGGTTTGCGCCTGAGGTGACATAGTTGTCATTGTAGATCCAAACAGCCACAGAAACTGTTGGCTAAAGGGTAAAGTCGTTCAAGCAAACATATCCAAAGACGGACAAGTTCGAAGCGCAATTTTCCAAACGCAGAGCGAAGTATATGAAATACCTGCAGTTAAATTGACAGTCCTAGATGTCCAAGCTAAACAAATATGTACATAAGCTCACGGGTGAAACTACCAGGGGGAGTATTAATAGCACTGGGTGCTTTTCCTGAGTGTAAACGCACTTCAGATATATGTAGACACACCCTATGCTTAAGATCGTTTATTTCCCACTTGTCAGTTTTGCACTTGCCTTTTACTATTTGCATTATGTACCTTACCTAGTAGTCTCATAAATTGACTAAGTATATATAAAATATATAAATATCCAAATCAGAAAATAAATTTATGAATTAAAAGCTTACAAAAGAAGACTAAATTGTTTTGAAGCTGGTACGAAAATTAGTCTGGCTGCCGCCGAATTGCGCCAACATTGTCTGTAATCAAAATGATGATGTCTTATCAAAAAAAATTGTATGGACGAGGCTCATATTTAGTCCCAGGCGGGTAGAACAGATAAGAAACGATCTGAGACAATATGCAGGGAAATTGTTTTATTTAGATTATTATCATTATGAGCATATTCACTTCGTTGGTGGTTCTATTTTTCGGGGACCATAAGTCACCCAAAGCAGCCAACCTCTTTTGTTACACATTATTTCTTTGATTGTGATTCCTCTAATCTCTACCACCTTTTACCTACGATAGAGAAAAAGCAGCATTTGTTACGTACAAATGTTTACGTTGGTTTTAGAAATACTTTCGATTATAACAAACTTTATTCTATAAACAGAAGATGTACGATTATGTATGTAACAAATAATTGTAATTCTAAAAGTGGACATATGATAAATGTATTCAATAAAGGTTTTGCTTATTCATTTAAAGTTTCTGGGTCAGGCTTAGGCCTTCGGTTGGGCATCCTTCTTTCCACTGGTAATTCGACATTGTGTTCAGTCTTCAAGTGTCGGGTTAACCTGAAAATAAAAAAGAATTAGTATTATCGGTCGGATACTAGGATACTGTAAATGAGGCTGTAAAAGGTTGTACGTTTTTAATAATGGGAGCTGGTCATGAAGCACTTTCACTGTTTTCAAAAATTCCAATATTGCACCAAGAATTAAAAATATCCTCACAGAATATAACTCCTTGACAAAATCTTTATACTAGAAATCGAAAAAGATTTCTGACTTCCTTCATGTTAAAGAGAATGAAGAGAATGGTCGAGATCCATGCGCGCAAAACTTCTTTGCGAATGCATCTTCTGTCTAAGATACAACATGCTTACCAACGCGCGAGATCTTGCAAAGCTTCAAAATCTGCAAAGCTTCAAAATCTGCTGTGCTGGGCATTTTCATTGACATTGAAGGTGCTGTCGACAAGCCAACTTTTGAACTTTTGACGACATGTATATTGTATACTCGGCCAGACAACACGGGGCAGACGGATCACTAGTTTTTCAGATAAAAGTTATGCTGGTGAATAGGACACTGATTGCGGATACTGACTGCGGATATTGACTGCGGCCAATATGTAACGAGGGGTCTAAATAGGGGTTTGCCGACTCACTGCTCAACGCGTTCAATAGTTCTGACGTCTATGCACAAGTATTAGCATGTGGATGATGTAGCTGCCTGTTAGATTGTGTCTAGCGACTTTCTGTTCTAAAGTGCCAGGCAGTGCCAGACAGTAATCAACGATTGGTGCACCAGAAAAGGGCTTTCAGTCAATCCTCTCAAAACTGAGTTTTTCTCTTTAAAAGAAGGAGGAAGCTGACTGGTCTGACTCATCTGGTGCTTACAAGTGTCAACTTCCAATTCTGCAAAGCTAAATATTTGGAATAAACATGGTACATCGAGAGCTTCTAAGGCGCTGTCGGCCTTCTGGCGGTGCAAAGGAGCATGGGGTCTGTCATCGAGAAGGGCGCTCTGGATGTCAAAGTCAATTATATCCTGTGCGTGGGTTGTTAGGTGGAATAAGCTCTCATAAAATTACGCCATTGCTGCTTTTACCAGCTTCAAAGAACGGTCTGTCTCGGCTGCATGGAGGCTTTCCCTGGCACTCATGTCTCCGCTCTAGACGCATCGATGAATCACCTTCTCCTTAATATTAGTATCATGGACTGCACTCTTAAAGCCATCTTTCGTTTAAAAAAAGTGTTCTTTGGTACAACATGCACTGGAGCTTTGATGACCTTGCGCCGGCTGTCTTTTGACTCAGTTCCTATAGACATGACGCCTGATGCAATGATACCAGGACTTTTGCTGCAGAAAAAATATGAAGCCGACTTTCACTCCTCGTTAAGAACACTTCGCCAAGTCTACCTGCGTCCTGGATTAGGGCTTTCGTTGATAGCTGGGTTCCATATGAGCACAACTGCAGATGGCAGGACTCTCCAGGTTTCCACGAATGCTTCCCGACGTCCCTAAGAGGTCAGCCGCCTTCCTGCTGTCCCTCAGCATGAAAGACTGCAGCTGCTTACTGGCGTCATGACGGGGCACTACACTTTTGATAAGCACTTAAATATGCTGGGCATATATGTATATGCTGGATGATACAATATCCTGTGACGCTTACTATGAAAGTCTCACAAGAGAAACAATGATGATGACATTAGCATCATTGGTAGAATGCAAGGAGCTCTGATTTTGCAAGTATTGGAGATGAAGAGTCAGAAATTGGTTAATTTGTGGAAAATGGTAAACTCAATTATATGCTGTCAACAATAAAGGCGTGAATATATACTAACAAACCGTCCAGGAGAACTTTCAATTTCAACCAAATGCCAAAGACTATGTTGACTGGAGAAGTTAATTAGTTGGGAATCATCTCCACCCGGTACTATAGCGCGATCAAAGTAAACAAGTAGCTAAGAAGGTTTGCCAATTATAGAGTGTGTACGCCTTTGTGTTACCGTTACCTTTATACCGCTTTGCAAAAATTGAACGTCCACCAATACGCAACTCAACCATTCACTGCGATAATAGAGTTTCAATAGAATCCTATCAACGAGACTGCCTTGTGACTGGAAATATCACACCCGTAGACTAACTTTCCTTTCAATCAAGAACAGGAACGTGCGTCGTAGATTTTCTGTCAGAGTTTACATAGCAAACCAGCTTCCAAACCGAGTCTGAACAGACTCAGAAAAGGAATTGCTTAATCTGCTGAAGGTCTCTTAGTTCACCAACTGTATGATCATCTGTGGTCAAAGATCAATTACTACAAGCCCACCTATCTCCTTAGTAAATTTTGTTTCGAGCAACATAAATCCGTGCGTGCAGAGTTTTACATCCGATTTGGAATCATACTCGAATTCTGAAAGGTTATTTGCCCTTGACAATACATTATTCCTGGTATCTGACCCAAACTAAGGTGTTCTTTACACAAAAAAACAAGAGAAGTCTTCACACACCACTCCCAATTCAGTAGAATTGCCAAAGTTTACAACAATGTGCATCCTACATCGGAAACATCTACACAAATCCATTCTACGCATCGTCAATAAGGGAACAGAGGTACCATTGAAAACAAAGGCTTTCAAAAGGTCAACCTAAAACATTCTATTTCAAGGCTAGATACTTACTTGTACTTAGTTTGCAGTGCAAGTCCACACACGTGACAGCTGAAACGTTTTTCGGTATCATGAACATACATGTGCGCATTCAATGTCGACTTATCCGCGTACACTTTGCCACAAATATTACAAACGTGCTTCACCCCCAAATGAGTGTTCAAATGTTGATCCAAATGACTTTTCTGCGTATAAGTATTCGGACAGAGATGACAAATATACGGCCGTTCCCCCGTATGCGAACGAAGATGCAAATTCAAATGCGACGAACGACTATAGCGTTTATAACAAATTTTACATTCGAAAGGCTTGCCAGTATGTAATGCTTGATGGGTTTTCAATATGGAACTCTGGGTAAATGCTTTCCCGCATATTTGGCATTTGTACGGACGCTCACCGGTATGTCGTCTCATGTGGCAGTTAAGAGCTTCTTTCGAACAGAATCTTTGTAAGCATAAGGCGCATTCGTAGCGACGAATATTTTCGTGGATTCGCATGTGCTCTTTTCGCCGGAATGATGTCTTAAATCGCTTAGCTACAAGACAAAGGAAAAACCACAATCTACTTTTTCAAAATAAACTGCCATAGACTTACGGCACAAGGTGCAGGCATATTTCCTCTCATCGGTGTGGACTAAAGTGTGATTTTTGAGCGTTTGTTTTGTTTTGAAGTTCTTTCCACAAATTTCACAAATCAGACTGGCGTTTCTTTCTCTGTTGATTGCTGAAATTGAAGCAGATAAATTGGTGATGCTCAGAACTGGAGAGTTTTCGAAATCTTCATCGTCAGGAGGGTCATCTTAAAAAAGAGGAGAATAAAACATTCTTTGAATTGATGTAAAAGTAAGCACTTTGATGTACAAATACCCTCGTCCACTGTATCTTCACCATCATCTTCATCGTCTTCCTCACCATCGTTCTCAACATTTTCATTATACTCATCCTCATCTCCCGATTGTTCGTACTCCCTATCTTCATAAATGATATCGTCTATGTTGGCAATTATGTCTTCATCGGGGGTGTGTTTCTCCTCATCTTGTTGGGTATCTTTTTCCGCCTTTACCTTATCTTCTTGCTTAATATCGTCGATTTCATCCTGGTTATCTGGTGACTCCAGAAACTGTCTGAGCAATTTATCAGATTGAATAGCTCTGCTTGTGACTTCATAGACGAATTTTAGATTTGATGCACATTGGTTGCAAATTACTTTTGGTAAACTGTCTGTTGTTTGTGCATTTAAGTGCAAACAATAATTGTACGCTTCTGCATATTTAAGGCTGGTGAGCGGACAATGGAATATGCTTTCCATTCTTGTGAATTCAACTTTGGATGCTAGACACATGCGACAGTTTTCATCGCCTTTTTTGATGGGTGTTGAAGCGTATTTCGAATACATGTACTTTGCAGCCATGTTTGAAATGATCGCAATTATGTTTATTTAAAAAATTTTGTAAGGAAGATACCAAACAAACTTTTGTAGTTGGAGGCAACGTCAATGACAAATGTCAGAAATATCAATAACCAGCCTTTTGGTGTGGTGAAATTTTTAAATGAGTACATTCAGTGGATGAATTATTTTGCTCATTCAGCAACAAATCATAATTTGTGTGTAAAAGTAAAAACTAATTGAAGCTACTCTTAAGACTAAGTGTATCAGCATTGCGCTATGCGATCTCTTTTAGCGCATTATGGTAAATCGTTTTCACCCACTTTCATTCGTGTATAAATAAAAAAAAATAAATATCATGCACGCTTAATATTATTGGCAAGCAGTTTTGTGCTGCGTAAAAATTATTTGAAAACCTTAAAAATAAATGGAGGTTCGACGGATAAAATTTGCAAATTTGGGAAAAGTAACCATGCGCCTATAGTTTTCTCTGTTCACATTTGTCACTTGTTCTTTGGAATTAAAAGAAAAAACAGTAAGGCTCATCAAACACTAACTTTTGGGCAATGTAAATGCTGTTGGTGCTTTAGTTACGGATTGCATTTTCGTGGAGCCCAGGAGTGGAAGTTTTGCTTATTTACATACTTTCACAGCGCGAAATCTCTCCAACAGTGTTTAACAAAAATATTTCTTAATTTAAAGTCATTTTCCTTAAGTTGTTGTACCAACTGAATCTTAAAAGGGTGAGATTTAAAATCTTTCTTTAGAATTTCTTGTAACATATGTCATATGTGTTTTGGATTTCCAAATCAGCCGTTCTTTCCCGCACTAAGATTTTTGGACTTCCACACTGCTCTCTCGAATGTTTCCATTGGTTCTTGTATTCAGAGCTGAAGATATTTCTGGGAATCATTGGATCCACGAATAAATTAAGTCTGCACTTGGCCCATCGATCAATCGCCGAATATTTTAAGGTGAACAAACTGTCGGTGCAAGCTCACGTACAAATCCCACTTTTAAACAAACGCATGGATAGCGAACGTGAAATGCTCTTCTGACCACGGCGACTGAAAAATCACCTCGATGGTTCAAATTACGGCAACCTTCAACTTGGATGGTAGTTGGAACGTTTTTGGCGAGAAACGCACTTATAATTAATACATTGTGAGTCAATTTGCGGCTTACGACCAGTAAATCTGGTTTCCTCGATGTGCTCCTTAGTAGTTGGTGCCAGTACAGTCATCTTCATCGACTGCTTCACGATCACTTCTGAAGCGTGTACGCGTAACGTAAACCACTGTTTTTTTAGGAGCATCATCGCCATATCAAAAATTGGCAGGAAGAAAACATTTAAAATTTGCATGACCAAATTAAAATGGTGGAAAATGATTGTAGAATAGCGATACCTACCAGATACTCGTGAAAAATATGATGTACACGGTCTACTGATATCTTTACGATGTCAGCTATCCCACTTTCGGTTTAACGTTGATCAAAAGGATTTTGTGGATTCTTTTGATGTTTTTCGGCTTAACAGCCTCATTTTGGCACCCATTTGTGTTTGTACAACTGCGTTTGAATTCAGCAAACCAGAGACAAATGGTTGCTTTCGACGGAGCAGATTCCTTATAATACCTTTCAATAACAGTTTCAACGTAAGAAACTGGTTTTTTCCATCGATTCGAAAATATCAAAAGGTGCGTCGCTAAAACTTCGATATCTCTATGACTAATGGTCGTTTCGTTTGAAAGTTGGTACTTACTAGACATCATATGGATATGTTATGAGAGTCGCCATCTATGTGTGCGTATCGGGACTTTTCGCACCATCTGTTACATGAACTATCAAGAAAAACTTAAAGCGACGGCAATGAAAATATTTCGAATGCCAGGTATGACCAGACCTAATAAGAAAAATGCCAAGTTTTCACGTTATCACGGGGCGGATAAAGTGATGTTAAGGTTGAAAAATTTCTTGGGCCACTGCTTAATAAAACAAAGAAATGAGTTGGCTTTAAAGATTATCGTATCAATATGTGAAAGTAAACTAAGAACGACTGTGGAAAGGATAACATCTGGGAGGAGACTCTTTCCACTTAAGTTATTAGGTCATGGATTGACGTTGGCGATGTTAAGTTTTAAGCAATTTTTGAGGCACCAAATTGATATCATGGGTGTTTTTTTTAAGAGGGTCCGGAAAACAAATTTAAACAAAAATACACGACATTGACTGTATGAAATAGTTTTATTTGAACGAGAATTCTTTATTATTTAACCATAACCAAGATTCAATTTTCATTTTTTCGAGCAACTGGTGCCGTATATCCGCAATAACTCACCGTACAATGCCTTCCAAAGCTTTAGTCGTTACTGATTTATCCACATAAATAAGCTATTTCATGTATCCCCACAGAATAATCGAGCGGCGTTAGATTGCAAGATCTTGGTGGCCAATTCTGCCCCAATCTCAATATGCGAATCGTTTTCACTAAACTTTGATTTCAATAAATAGATAGTAATGGTAGCGACATGATGCGAAGCCAGATGTTGTTGAAACCACAAATCGTCCTATTGGTGTGGACGTAAATTTGGAAACTTTTGAAAGATTGTGTGTCTTGTGTTGGCACGTGAGTTTTCCACTATTCTTTCAAGAATGGTGGTAAAAAATTGCATGACAGCACGCCGCCTTGTCTAAATCCTTTTTTGGCAACAACGGTCTCAGTGAGTTCTATACCGGCCTTGATGGAGCGGCATGTATTCTCTATCGCAATCCTGCACAAACGGACGAGTTTGGAAGGGATGCCAAAACTAGATGTTGCTCTGTATAACTCGTCTCTATAGGTCCTGACATACGTGGGCTTAAAATCGATGAATAGGTTGTATGTGCCGATTTATAGCTTATGGCTTTCACACAGTACGGCAGATAGGATCTTTTAGGCGATGTTAAGAAAACTGACTCTGGCGAAATTCAGAGGGTCTAATTTCTTGAAGATCGGATAAAATAATGCTGAGGTTCCATTCATCGGGCATACTTTCGTCCAACCATATTTCACAGATAAGTTGGTGTATACTCCATACTTTTGAAGAGCTCGGCAGTCAGGCCGTCCGTTCCAAGAGCTTTTTTGGACTTAAGCTTAGGTATGGCTATCTTCATTTCACCCGGGTCGAGTGGATGGAATTTTTGATCTTCATGGTTTAGGTTGATAGCGGTATTTGGTTCATCATCGCCGTTATACAGTCTACAGAACTGCTATTTCTAAATCCTCAGCATCGACTGCGACTCTACTACTATGTTCCCTTATTCGTCTCTACAGGTTTCGGTTCGGAGTTTGTGTTCGTGGCATGTTATTTTTACTTTTTGGTAAATCTCATTCCTGGAGTAGCATCTCTCAAATTCCTTGACCACTCATACTCCTCTTCTACTAATAGAGCTCGCGAGCAGCTCTAGTCCCTCTATACAGTGCCACTTTGAATGCATCTAACTTAGTTGAACGTGCTTTTCGGTACTCAACTTCAAACCAGGGGTTTTGTTGTTTTGGTCGGATGAATCGCAACACATCAGAACGGCATCTCTGATGACTTTTTGGCAATGTTGCCACTGCTCTTCGATACCTGATCCTGGCATCATAGGACCTCTCAGCAGATCAAGGGTGACTCGATCGGAAACAGATTTGGCGATCTGTTTCGATTGTAGCCGTCCGACGTCAAATTTCCTCACAGTGTTTGAGGATATTCGGGATATCCGAAACCGTACCTTGGCTACAAGGTAATAGTCCGGGTCGATGTTAGCTCCTCGGAACTTTCGGACATCCATAGTACTGGAGGAGTGCCTTGCGTCGATCGCAATATGGCTAATTTATCAGAAGTTTTCCAAGTTCCTCTGTGAATATCGAGATGTGCGAACCGTATACCGCAACCGCGCAAAGTCGATTAGTCTGAATCCGTCATCGGATGAGGTGTCATGGATGTTATACCTTCCGCTTGGTCTTATCTAGGAGTTCGCTGAAGCCATCTTTGATGTCGTCATCTTTCTCCCTTGTAGGGGGGTGCTCGCATAGAAGACTAAAGTTGGCAAATTTATCCTTAATATGGATTTTTACGAGGCGCTTGCTCGCATGCCGGAAACTCAAGACTCCTTACTTAAGTCTGCCGTTAACAACAAATTCGCATCCAAATAGACACTGCTTTTGCCGTCGATAACAATTGCCGTAGTAGATGTCGCAGGTTTTCGTCCTCTTTTGTTTTGCCCTATCCCATCGCATTTCTTAGACGGCGGTAATACCTATTTTGCATTAGTCCAGGGCCTCCTCTAGTTGTTCGGCAGCACTTTGCCTATTACGGGAGCTAACATTCCTCCGACCGCCCGCCCATGGCCGGACAATTACCCCGGCGGCACCTGGAGGGTCAGTTCCATTATACCTATAGATACGGCTAGGACGAGGGTTCGGTTAGACCGAATCCATTTGTGGATGTGAGCTCTGCTGATGGCTCCGCCATCATCTCTTTTCCAAGACTCTGACTTAGCCTCGGAAATCCTTACGGGCCTGAACTCCAAATATGTCGGAGTAGCCCGGATAAAACCTTATTTGCTTTATTCCGGGATTTTACTTCACCGTAAATTCCAACTGGGGAATTCATGCGGTATCCCGTTTATAGTGCTGCTATTTTTGTCTGCTGGTCAGCACTAACCCTTATAAAATTGGCAAGATGGACATCGACCAGTACCCGATGGTTACCAGTTGGAGGTAAAATTAGCCCAATTTATATGTAGAAACTGGGTGTCACCAAGTTGACACCTTTCAGTGCCTACGTTATTTCTACAGCACCCAATCATGGGAAATGCCATGTAGCGTTAAATTTGCGTAAAATCTATGCGCAACACGACCAATAGCACGTTCAGATAGGCTTTTGTTTATTCTTAGGTTGCCGAAGTGCCCGATAAGTTTGTGAAACTGATATCGGAAATAGTATTCTTCGTAACGTTTGTTGCGATGGCAATCTCTTCACGATGAATTGTTAGAATGTATTGAGGCCAAAAAAAAGCAGTGACGCTTTACTAAATGATAACTACAACAGTTTGAGAGTTATCCTTGGGGGAAATCGGGGGCCTCGCCCAAGACTTAAGTCTTTTTGTTTAGTACTTTCGTTTGAGGTTGCAATCGCAATTCTCTATTTTACAATTATTTTCTTCTTTACAAGTACTTCTTGGAACAGGTTTAAATAATTGTTAATGAATTGCTCGATCAGTTTTATATTTCATTTTGTTTTCAATAAATTTCATCCACCATGTTGACCTTAAAGTTGTAAGAATTACTTGTAAGCACACTACGTGATCCATGCATGTACGTATGGATATGTGCATATGTATATTTTGCGATTTATTTCTAAGATACCAGAAGCGTTCTCTACGATCATTGTACCGTAAATCAAGTGATCGTTTACAAGTCTGCCATACATTTAGTTGCGTTTAAGTGGTCGTTGAGTGTACTTGAAATTCGTAATAAAAATAGTGAGTAAGTGAGGTTCCAAACATACAAATTACAATATGTCACTGGCATTAGATCAAATATCATGGGAAAACCCAATCTTCAATTCTTACGTTTATTGGACCGGTATACTGGCATTCAAAATGCTTGCCATGGTACTACTAACAGGGTTTCAACGATTTTCCAATATGGTAAGAAAACGGATTGTATGTTAGATAAAAGTATGTGATATCTGAAACTATGAATGAACAGAGAGCTGCAATTGAAGTGAGTAGTTAATCAACATTTTAGATGAAATTTAGATGAAAAGTGATCCTCGCTAGCGATCCTAGATCTAATAATGACCTATTTACGGGTACTGAATGTTTTCGGTGCAATGGCTTACGCAATGTGAAATACGTTGCGTGATGAACATAGTGAAAGAGCTAGGAATTTCTATAGAACCACTACAAATATTCGATTGTTTCCATCATAAAGGATTTCCTCAGCGTATCGGTACTTGAACTTTGAACGCAAATACTGGGTTACGTTTACACATACTCTCAATTAAATAAATTTCTATTAAGTGCATTCGATAATAAGTAGCAGATTATAGTAATCTAAATTAATCTTTAAATTATTAAATAAAAATATGATATAAACAAAGTATTGTATATAAACATACGTCAACTGACATAAATTCTTCAGATCACATTTACACATTGCAAAGATAATGGGATTTGTGAAATCTTCTAGAGCTTTCAGCAATGTAATAAATATTTATAAAGACAAATTAATAACTAACTTAATAAAACAACAACCGGCATCGGAAACGTGAGAGAAATTAATCATGCGCACTCAAACGCAAACGAATATGAATAAGGGAGAAGCTTTCTAATCTCAACGAATTGTGTTTTTATTGTGAGAGCTACACTTCACAATTTTACATTGAAATCAACAACATTTCTTCTAATGTGGGATTGTTTAATCAAACTATGAAGTCCGTTGTAGGACTCCCAATGTGCTCTAGTAAAGTGAATATTTTCTATGAAAGCCGGTTGATTAAGTTTGGGTATCTTTATTCATCTCTATCTCTGAATGATCATGAGAACTGCTCGTAAAATTTGGACATTTCTGTAGTCATATGTAACATTTCGTTTAATTCTTTGTGCAACTGTTCCAAAGTCGATCATGTCTATTTGTTTTCTAAGGTCCGTTGTTATTCTGTATATTGCACTAACCAAAGGCTTATGGTTAAAATCTACCAAATATTTGTGGCAATTTTAAAGGGTCTTTCAATAAGCGCTTCCTATCTTTAAATTTAAATAAAACAACGTATGCGTGAGATATCATCGACATTTTTTATTTGTTTGAAAGGCCTATCAATGGCATTATGTATGGAATTTAACATCGTTCGAATGTCCGCCGCGGTTTCTCTGGGTGGCGCGCATCCGAAATGTCCAATTTTCCAAGACTCTGGCGCATAAATCAGGCTGAATTTGACCGATGGCATGGGATATGTTGGCTTTAAGGTTCGCTGTGGTTTGTGGATTATTCGCATAGACCTGCGACTACAGAAAACCCCACAAGAAAAAGTCTAATGGGATCAAATCGCACGATCTCGGTGGCCAGTTCACATCACCTCCACGTGAGATTACTATTCCGTCTGTGGCGTGAGCTGTGTGGCACGTAGCGCCGTCCTGTTGAAACCACATGTCATTGGTCTCCATATCATCCAATTCAGACCAAAAAAAGTTGGTAATCATCGACCTATTCCTCCTCGCCGTTGACGGTGATGGCCCGATCAACGTCGTTCTCAAAGAAATATGGACTGGCAGCCCAAAATTCACACCAAACAGTGACTTTTTCGGGATTCATTGGACGCTCTTGGATGTGGATTGGTATCGTCCAAATTCGACAATTTTGTTTGTTGGCGTACCCATTTATCCAGAAATGGGTCAGTTTCCAACTGCTCCAGAACCCATTCAGCGTCGTCGTTGTCTATTGTCGTTTGCCTTTAGCTCCTGGGTCAGTTGAACTTTGTGCGGGTGCAGACCCAAGTCACAACGTAAAATTCGCCAAGTTGTGGTCTGCCAAAAGCCGAATTCTTGTAAACGACGCGAAATCGACTGCCTCGGATTCTCCCGCACACCCTCACGGACAGGGACGATGTTTTCGGCAGATCTTGCGTTTCGTCGATGTGCGGGTGTTGGTTTATCGTTTACTGAACCAGTGGACACTGCGAATAGTCCTCTCGGTAGGGCGATTAGGGCGATCGTAAAATGGGCGAAGCGCGCGGAACGTTGCCCCAACAGAACACCCATTTCGATAAAACAATTTTAGCATTTGCACGTGTTGTTAAACTCTATGTCCGTCCGTGGTAATTTGGTAAAACAGCCAATTTGACAGATGCAGCTTCAACAATATGGCTTCAACTGTCATAGTTCGGACATTTCTATTTGTAAGACCCTGTACAATAGTTTTTCGTTTTACAGAGTATAAATATACAGGGTGTCCCTTAATTCGTCAACGATAATTTAGGAAATGATTCCTGGGTATGTACAAACTTGATGATAATTTTTTTTGATTATTATTGTTACGTTCATAAAAAAAAATATTAAAACGTTATGTTTATTACGCATTTTGTGGAGAAAAGTGATCTCAAAGTCAAAAATTTGCATGGGCAAGAAAAATGGAACAGGCTTAAAAATTGGATATCTGAAGACTCAAACAAGCTATCAGCTTTATTTAAAGGGAGTTATAGAGGCTGCCATTTCTTCTAATTATGTCCTAAACAAAGTTTCTACTTTTAATATTAACAGAGTAATTTCCCTTAACATGGGTCAGGGTACACCAAAGTAAGCATTTTCTTAAACCCTCGATAAATGGTGATAGACCCTTAATGATAGAATGATTTTTTTCTTAGAATATGCCCAGGAATCATTTCCCAAATTATCGTTGACGAATTAGAGGACACCCTGTACTAGATGGAGTGAAAAGTGACCTCCTTGACTGCCAGAATGCGCTGCTACTGCAAAAAAGGCAGTAGCAGACATGCCAAATTTCAGTGCGATACTGTCTTTAGTTTTGTTTTGACAGCTGATTGTTGTTGACGTGTTTGGCATCATGTTGAATATGGGCAAAAACGATTTTCGTTCTCTCATAAAACATTATTTTTTGAGAGGTAAAACGGCGAAGGAAACAAAAGAAAAGTTGGATAAATGTTATGGGGCTAATGCTCCGTCAGATTACACCGTCAACTATTGGTTTCGAGAGTTTCGTGGTGGCCGCAACTCCACTACCGATCAAGTCCTGCAGCGGCAGGCCCTCCGATGCGGTTACAGAGGACAATCTCAAAAAAATACTTGAAATGGTGTTGGCTGACCGGAAAGTGAAGGTGCGCGAGCTAGCAGATACTACAAACATTAGTACCGCGAATGCTCACTCCTGACCAAAAACACGAAGTGCGAGAGCACTTCGAAAGAGTGTTTGGACTTGCTGATGCGGAATCGGGCGGACTTTTTTCGTCGATTGGTAGCTGGATTTGGATCCCTCGGACTATTATCTCTTCCCAAACCTCAAAAGATGGCTCATCAATAAAAAAAACTCAACTCACACGAGAAAATCATCGACGCCACGGAGGAGTATCTTGCAGACCATCCGGAAAATTACTTTTCGGACGGGATAAGAAGTGTACGAGTATCAAACTAAAAGAGGACTATATTGAATAATATAAAAAAACATTTAAGAAAAAATTTTTTTAATTCCCAAGGAGGTCACTTTTCACTCCATCTAGTATAATCCACAAAGTTGTGATTAGAATCCAAAATTTTTTTTTGAAAAACAAGATAAGAAATATGTTATTCCAATATTCTAATGTGGCAACATGGACGCCTGATTATGGTCAACAGTTGTAGCAACGTTCACGAATGAAAATGTAGCCTAGTGAAAAATAGCACGAACTAATTTTTGGATCACGAAAATTGATCCTGATCAAAAGCATGATCCTGTGTTTTGTTTTAATGCATGCAAACCAATGATCTATATGGATCATGGATGATAATAAAATACGGCTATTGTACGAGTACATGTTACTTTACTTAGGGCGGACTACTACTCTAGGGATCAATTGGTAGGGATAGAATGAACCAAGGCTGCCCACATTCTCTGGCGCAGTCGGAAGTAAAAGCCTGAACTATACCATCTCCGAAATGAACTTAGGCTAACTGACTATCGAAGCTAGCAATTTCTTTTAACTCCACTGCCTCTATAAAATCGCCAATCGCCGGTAAAACAAACTTACATGATTAATTACATTGCAATCGATGAAAAATACATTATTCTGTATTCTGATAGTTCCATATAGCCGACATTGACTCGGACTACTGGCTTGATGCAAGTAAGGTAAGTGTTTGAGGCTTCAATAGTGTGAGGGTGTAGTTCATGAATAGATCTATCAATATTGCGGTTGAGTGCATAAAACATTTTTGAATTTTCCACCCTTAAAAAAAAATCCAACGGGATCAAGTCTCAACGCCGCGAGGACCAATCGGGTGAATAATGACCCACCACATGGAGAGATTGAGAGTCACTTCCACACAACTTGGGTAACCTATGTGGCAGGCTATTGAGTTATAGGTTTTAGTCTATCATACAGCATAAAATCATAGATAGATTCTTGTCACGATGGTAAGAAGGCTAACGTCTTAGCTTTTGGGGGAGTTAAGCGAATTTCCACTTTTAAATTAGTCCCACGTATACTCCAGTTTTAAGTATGATAAAAGGATGTTTATTTGGACCTCCTAAAAATCATTAAATTTTAAATAATTAATAATTTCAACCAAGCCCATGAAGGTGGCGCTACAGTTCAGGGTGAATTTGTGCCTCAACTAACAAACTTCTCCAATTAGTCCGATCTTTAGCTAACTGCCTCGAGTTGCGCATTCCAAGTCGGTTGAGGTCCCCTTCTACTTGTGCGCCTCACCTAAGGCGAGGTCTTCCTCTACTGGGTTGTCTATTCGAGTTAGACTCGAAGATTCTACGGGGCGGAGCATGTCCTAGCCATCTCAGGCGACAGATACCCACTTTTCAGTCATCGTTAGTCATTGTATCTTCTTCTCTATAGTCCGTCAACGTAAACGGGACCAAATATTTTTCGAAGGATTTTGCTATCGAAACGACTGAGGCTATCGCTATCCGCTCTTGATTGCCTTCTTACTGCTTCGAAGACTGCTTCTTCGTTCTATTTCGGATGAGGTATTGTTGGCAGATTTCATAACAAAGCCAATGTAGACAAAGTCCTTTACTGCCTCGAAATTGTAGCTATCGATTATGACGTTTTGTCAAATTCTTGTTGACAGCATACATATAGTTTTGCCCTTATTTAGCACTAAACCCATTTCAATACTACATAGTAAATGCACCGATGCCAGCTCGCTGAATTCTCACAATTATATTGATATCATCGGCGTATCCTAGTAGTTGCACTTGTAAATTCCGCAGAATTCTTTTAAGTATGATATAAAAGAAGTCGCTATAATGTGACGTAACCTTGTCTAAAACCTTTTTTGACATAAAAGGTCTCGGTTAAGTCGTTACCGACTTTAACGGAGCAGCGAGTGTTCACAATCGTTATTCGACACACAAAAACGAATTTGGCAGAGATGCCAAAACTAAATATGACTCTATACATATAACTCGTCTCTATAAATGCTGTCACATTCGGCCTTAAAATTGATGAAATGATGGTGGGTATCGATTTGGACTCTTTGAGTTTTTTCAGGGACTTGCCAGAGTGTGAAGATTTTGCAGATTGTGGACGTTCCTGGTGTGAAACCGCACTGATAGAGACCAAACAGATTATTAGCGAAGGTTTTCCGACGTTCACATAATGCCATACCATATGCCAGATAAAATCTTGTATCCGATGTTAAGCAGACTTGAAATTCCGTTCACCAGGCATACACTCTTCTGACCAGATCACAGAAATGAGTAGGTGTATGCACCCCACAAAGTCCTTTCCAGCAGTTTTGAATACCTCAGGGCTAGCTACTTTGTAAGTTTTCAGCTTAGAAATTGCTATCGTCTTGCTTCATTTTGGTCAGGTTGCCGGAAGTTTTGATTATCATCGTCAAGGTGGAATGGTCTATTCTGCTTTACGGCTGGATGTTGAATTTCTTCGCCGTTACACAATCTGCAGAAAAAGTTTTTCCGCATTCTCAGCACCGACTCTGACTCTACTACAAAGTGTCCTTCTTCGACTCTACAGACTTCTGTGTGAGTCTTCTTGCCTTGGCACGTTCTTTTTAACTATTGCTCACGAGCAGTTCTCGTCCTTCGTTGCAGCGGCACTTGCTTAGCTGCATTCTTCACCAAACTAGGGATTTCTTGGTGATGGTCGGGTGATACCCAACACATCAGTTGCGGCGTCTCTGATGGCACGTTGACTGCGTTACTACTGGTCTTCGGTACTTCTCTCTTCTGGCGATTTGCCGCTTTCTACGTTATTTCTTCTCATGCAAAATCCGCGTTTGAACCTTGGCTGCAACAAGGTGGTGATCCGAGTCAATGTTGGCCAAAATACTGGAGGCAAGCATTACGTTTATCGCAAAATGATCAATTTGATTTAGAGTTTGATGATCCGGAGACCGCCATGTCCCATTGTGTATATTAAGATGAGGAAACCGTATGTTGCTATTGTAATATTTCGACCCGCCGCAAAATCAATAAGCCTAAGTCCGTTGCCAGATGTGGTATCTTGTAGGCTATGCTTACCAACATTCTTACCAAAGATGTCTTGTCGAGGAGCTCGTAGAAACTTTCTTTGGTGGCGTCGTCCTTGTCTTCCGTAGGGACATGGCTTATCTTAGCGAATTTAGCCTTGATCCGGATTGCTATAAATCTTTAAAAATTTAATGTCTGTCCTGCCAGAGCCAGTTATTCGTATACATATAGTGGACTCCAAATTTGCGCAGTTACAGCAGTAAAAATAGTAGCAGACAGAACATGGGTTAGATATTTAGTTTTACCTTTAAAGAATAATCTAAATACGCGCACTTAAATAAAAGGTTGTTTTTTTGTATTTCAGACATTCGCTAATCCAGAAGATGCAATAACTAAGAGAGCAAAAGTCAAACTCGACGATCCTAATGTGGAACGTGTCCGCAGGTAATTAATACTCGTACAATAAGTGATACTTTAAATTGCAAAGTTCTACTTTAATTTACTTATTTGGACCTTTTTTTTTATTTTTCCTAGGGCACATCTCAATGATATGGAAAGTATCTATTTATTCATCGCAATTGGATTTTTGTACGTTCTAACTAGTCCACCGGCGTTCACGGCCATCAATCTATTCCGAATTTTTGGAATTGCTCGCATTTTACACACTCTTGTCTATGCCGTGTATGTAGTCCCGCAGCCAGCTCGTTTTCTACTTTTTGGAGTGGCTTACTTAACCACTGGGTATATGACAGCCCAAGTTGTGACAAAGGTTTCATGAACAAATTAGGTTACAGGGTTTTTCAGTTTTTGTTTCATGTTTAAATGGAATTCTGTATTTTTTATGAGGATATACGAGTATGTACTTTAATAAATATTATTTAGGTTTTGGAGGATGTTGTATTTTTTTTTGTCGCTCATACGCACACAATTCACATTCATACAATTTAATAAAAAAAAAAACAGGTATCTATATGCTTGGAATACTCCTATGTTTCACTAATTTAAGTATTTACGAGATAGTGGATAGTGGAAAGTTGGTTTTCTGCCAAACCTAAATCCATTTATTAATTTAACCGAGAGGATGTGCCAGACAAGGACTCTTTTATCGATATCGACTTTTGGGTGGCAGAAAGAAAATGACAGGGAATTCGTATTATAGGTGTCTGCAAAGACAATCACCTTCTGGAATGCAGGAGAATATTTCAGTGATGGTTTACTACTTAATGGGCATTAAATTGATACTCTATCACCAGATTTTAGAAGGTGTATATTTGACTTTGGAAGATGACAAAAAACGGCTAAATAGTTGGCTTTCAGTGTAGGATTGAAAAGCTCTAAGAGCTCAAATTGTGTCACTATGCTGAATGGAAACGAGGAAAGTACGGCGTAGAATAGGACAATGCAAAATAGGAGCAGTGGTGACTGCAGATGTGTCGACAGAATCACCAACAAATTGACGGGTGGTCACTGTTATAAGTTTGTCTGCTCATTTCGGATGGCGTCCAATTAAGGTCATGGAAGAAGCATTTCGCTTTAGTATTGAACTAAGCATTCACCGGCGATATCCAAACAATACCAATACCACGTTTGCCAAGATTGTAAATATCTTCACTTGGATGATAGACTCTTATTTACCTTAATTGTTAAGACTAAGTTTGTGGGTCTACGAAAGCGTCGGAGATAATACCTCTAATTAGTTTTAAAGTTATTTCTTAAGATTCAACTATAATTCTTTCTAGTACCATACTCTGGTCTAAGGCAAAACAAAAGCTCCTTGACAATTTTTGCCATATTAAGTTTAGTTCAAGGCAAATTCAAAGCTCGGTCAGAATGTCCGTAATAAGGGGAATCCCTCAAAGTGGAGTCATATCTCCATTCCTGTGGTACTGGTTATCAATGACATCCTCAAAAAGCTTAGTACAATGGGTATGAGTGCCACGGCATACGCAGATGACGTGGTCATAATAGCGCAGGGAAAATACTTAAATATTTTAAGCGAAATTATAGAGGTTGCCCTGGAGGCGATCAGCACTTGGGCAAAAAGCTGTGGTCTCAATGCCTTCCAAAGCCTTCCAAAATGGAACTGGTTCTTTTTTCCAGAAAGTACAAGATACCGCAATTCAGACTCCCAAAACTGAACGGAGTGGAACTGTCCCTTTCGGACAGCGCGAAGTATCTGGGTGTGATTCTGGACAAAAAACTGAATTGGAATCTTAATGTAGCGGAAAGAACCAAAAAGGCATATAATGCTCTTTTTATCTGTAATAGAACAGTACGAAAAAATTGGGGCTTAAAACCTGCTATGGTATACTGGCTGTATACGGTGGTGGTAAGGTCCATGCTTACATACGGCGCACTAATATGGTGGAAAGCAACAAACAAGAAAATGATTTACAGAAAATTAGCACCGGTTCAAAGAACGGCTTCCATAGCCATTACAGGTGCGCACCTAACACCGCTTGATTTACAGATAAAAAAACTTGCTGGCAACAGTGCGATAAGACTAAGTAATCTGGGTTACTTCAAGAGCAGTCGTTTCGGTCATATCACGGTCCTAACGGAGCTACTGCCAGGCAATCCAATTCTAACGGATGAAATTCCTTCCTTTGTCGACTTCGATATTTCGTACGATATAATACCATATATCAGGAGCTGTAGGACTCTGAAAAAAATGCAATAATCAGGTCTAATGAAATTGCAATTTTCACAGATGGCTCAAAACAAAGGAAGGAACATGTTCTGGTATCTTCTCAGAAGACCCAGAGCTAAGAGTGTCTATAAGACTACCGGACGCAAGCAGTATCTTCCAATTAGAGATTTTGACTGGACTAATGCAGATGAGATCGGTATTCGAAAGAGATATCGCTATCTACATCGATAGCCAGCCCGCACTCAAGGCAATGGAATCAGCCATCGTCAATTCTGATACAATCAGCGGCTGTCGCATAGTCCTTAAGGCACTATGCAGTCAGAACCGGGTAAGACTGTGCTGGGTGCCAGGACACTGTGGTGTTAAAGGAAATTAACAAGCGGACGAGCTTGCAAGAAAGAAGGGCTACTCGATAATAGTGAGATTGCCAACATCAAACCACCCCTTTGCATAGTGAGGGGCACTATCAAGGAAAAAATTACAAAGATTGCCAACCTAAGGTGGTCAAGTCTTGAGGGACACTGGGTATCCAAGACTCTTTGGCCGCTTTTTGACTGTAAAAGATCTAGGAAGTTAATAAAATTAAACAGGGATAAGCTTAGGACAGTAATAGGAACCCTGACAGGACACTGTCTCCTGCGGCAACACGCAAAGACACTCAAATTGTCAGATACGGATACCTGGAGATTCTGCCGTGATCTGCAAGCTGTTGAGGACATAAGACACATCCTTTTTCGAAAACCTAGACGAACTAGACGGCATAAACTTTAAAAGCCTTTTTGGGTTTTGCAAGAAAACCCAATCACCAGGGTGATTGTGCCTCAGTTTTTTGAGGATCAAAATAGCCCGTTTCCAGTTTGCCTGATTCCGCTGTCTGCGCTTAAGAACAAATACATAAATAATAAATGTATCTAACAAATTTGCTATCCTCTGTAACCGCATCGGAGGACCTGCCGCTGCGGACTTGATCGAGTGGAGTTGCGGCCACCACGAAACTCTCGAAACCAATATTTGACGATGTAATCTGACAAAGCATTAGCCCCATAATGTTTATCCAACTTTTCTTTTGTTTCCTTCGCCGTTTTGCCTCTCAAAAAATAATGTTTTATGAGAGAACGAAAATCGTTTTTGCCCATACTCAACATGATGCTAAACACGTCAACAACAATCAGCTGTCAAAACAAAACTAAAGACAGTATCGCACTGAAATTTGTCATATCTGCCTAAATACGAGTATGAACGGACTTCAAGGCACCATAACCTTTTTTTGCAGTAGCAGCGCATTCTGGCGGTCAAGGAGGTTACTTTTCACCCCACCTAGTATTTATAGTTAATTTAAGGTAAGTATATGGTGTATAAGTTATTTTGAGCCACATTAATCGGCACGTATCCCTGTGGCTTCCGGCCCGGCAAATCGACGATAGACCAAATTTTCACACTAAGACAAATCCAGGGAAAAAGCAATGAATTCCAAGTCGAGGCAGGCCAGTTCTCATTAAATTGCTCGTCGATTTACAAATGGCATAAATATTTTATGCATGACACGTTAAGTTGACTGCCAAGTTATACGCCAAGTCGGCGAAAGTATCTTAACTTTTCCATAGTGCTAAAACTCTCACATAACGTGTTTGGAAGTTGTTTTTACTTTAAAGCCAGAGGTCATAATTGCAGTAGGATTGTTGCCGGCTTAACATCAGTTACATCTACGAGTACGTAAGGTATCTAGCGGAAAATACTAAAAAAGTAAATACAGCTTATACCTTAATATATGTATGTCTGTGACGTTGCGACATTTTCGCATCGGACGTAATAATTGATTTTCAAACTGGTTTGATTTTTGACGCAGGCATGTGTGATCTTTTATCAGATATGGAAGGATTTATTAGTGAGGTGCAACAAAGAAAAGTTTTGTGGAGTAAAAAGGAATCGAAGTAAACGGTGACCAGATAAGAACGGTGTGAGATAAAAAATTTATACCGGCTTTATTTTGAAGCTACGTTCATGCCATTATGCGTGGTATAGCACATCATTCAAATTGCCGCCTCGGCTTCGCTGGAAATGCTTCAAGCGATCGGTCCAATTTCCGACAATAGCGTGTCGAATGTTGGCCTCGAGCGCGTCCAAACTGGTTGGGTTGTTAGCGTAGACTAAGGACTTGATGTATTGCGGCAAAAGAGAAAATAATCGAGTGGTGTCAAATCGCATGATCGCAGCGCCGAATGGGTGAACGCTGGCCGTGAGATTACCGAGTCACCAAATTTCTCCTTCACAACTTCGAGCGTTGCGTCGCTTGTATGACATGTAGCGCTGTGTTATTGGAACCACAGCTCGGATATGTATGTTGTCAGGCAACAGAAAGTTGGTTAACATCGCTCTCTACCTGAGACCATTGACGGTAACAGTGTCTCCTTCCTCATTTCGAAAGAAATAAGCCGCACCAAAAAGTCAATCTTTGTGGATGCATTGATGCTTGGCCGAACACTTGCGGATTGTATTCGCTCCAATAATGGCAATTTTGCTTGTTGACATAGCCGCTGAACAAAAATGGGCCTCCTCCGGGAAGATGATTTTTTGGCTAAAATCAGGATCACCGACCAACAGTTCCAGCACCCAATTAGCGAACTCACGGAGTTGTCTATGGTCGTCTGGCTTCAATTCTTGCGTCAGCACTATCTTATACGGATGTAGGCCCAAATCCAACCGCAAAATTAACCGGGTTGACTCTCTGGCGATGCTCAATTGAGCTGATCGGCGCTGCATCGACATTTCTGGGCCTTATTTGATACTGGCCGCTACGGCGGCTATGTTTTCTTCATTTCGCACCAATCTCTGTCTGGTTGGTGGGTAAAGATCTAAAAGAACGTACTCACGCTTGAAATTTTCCACGGTGCGAAGAATTGTAGTAAAAATGTTTGGTCGTTTGTCAAAAATATTAGAAATTTTGCCTCATCCTCCATCCCAACGCTCATTTACAATGACAAAAAAGGCGGATGTTCCTCTCTCTCCTTTTACAGACCCATTGCACTTACGTTTCTTCTTTCCAAGGTCATGAAAAGGGTGACAAACCGTCAGCTCATGAAACATCTCGAAACACGAAAACTTCTTAATGACCAGCAGTACGGTTTTCGTAACAACCGGTCCACTGATAATCTGATGGCATTTCTCACCGAAAAGTGGATCCAGAGCGTACATCAATCTGGCGAAGGCAAAATAGTTTCACTTGATATTTCTGGGGCATGTGACAGAGTTTGGCATCAGGCTCTTTTGTCGAAAATGCGTGCTTTTGGGATCGATGATTCTCTTCTTCAATGGATTAGCAATTACCTTTCGGAACGTTCAATTCAGGTTGTCTTGGACGGTTTCAAGTCTGATATTCACAAAATAAATACTGGTATGCCCCAGGGCTCCGTTCTGTCTCCGACACTCTTTTTAATTTTCATCAACGATCTCTTATCTGATACTTCTAATCCAATATATTCCTTTGCTGATGACTGTACTCTCTGCTTTTCATATTCGTTCCCGGACTCATGTCCCTGCTCTTCGGCTGTAGAACGCGAATGGCAGCGTATTTTAAGTTTATTAAATTTTGATATTAACAGCATAACTAATTGGGGAATCACTAACAGAGTAGAATTTAATGCTTCCAAAACACAATGCTGTCTGCTATTGTTAAAGCGAAATTCAAATACGCAGCCATTACCCATGAATGCTGCGAAGTGTCTAGGTTTCCTCAAGCGATGTAAAAAATACTTAACCCCCTCTGATCGGGCCTTAATATATAAGGCATTTACCCGCCGGAAATTGGAGTAGAGTGCCCACATCTGGTCGAGTGCGCCAAAAACACTTCTGCACCTGCTAGATAAGATTAAGAACCGTTCGATAAAACTCATAAGTGATACCAATATGGTACCACTCAAACAATGGACACCCTTGAACACCAACAGAATGTCTCGTGTCTCACTCTGTTTTATCGCTTTTTCCACACCATTGCTCCATAGAAATCGCCAGTAACATTCCGTCCCTGCAAACTTTTAACCGTAACACCCATCCCGCTATGAATGCTCATCAGTCATCAGTATACCCGCAAGCCCACTTTCGGACGTACTCTAAAATATCGTGACTCGTTCCTAAGCCGTACAACTCGTTTATGGAATGTCCTGCCTAGCTCTTTATTTCCAAGTCATTATAACCTTCAAACATTTGAAACCAACGTTCACCGGTACCTCTCTTTCTATCCTCCCGCCCGCGCTGTGTGAAAGCATTTTAAGAGTACTTAAATCCCTTGAGCGCGAGCAAATTATAAAAAAAGATATTCCCTTATGAGTAGTCCATTTTGAAACAGTTCTGCCACATTGTACAGTTCTGCGTTCAGTTTTAACTTTCTGTTCTCAGTTTTGCGTTTTTAATTCAATTAAATTGACTTTAAATGTGAATTAAAATGCCACGCAAGTGTAGTACGAGTAGAAAAGAAAGAGCAACTGAAAAAGTGTACTTATCACGATCTCAAAGAAGGAAAAATATATCTAATCCAAAAACAGCTGAGACAGATGAAAGTAGTTTTGGTGCGTCCGCGAAAAAATTCAAACTACAGGAGATTTTAGTTCCCCGTGGTTCTTCTATTGAATATAGAATTTTGAACTTTATAACAGTGTTTAAAGCAATAAGTAATTTTGTAAAGTGTAAAACATGTGACGGAGAAATAAAATTTGAAACAGCTTCACAACGAGGTCTTGGTTTTTAAATCGTTTTGCCGTGTGATAAGCGAGAGGCTCGTGCCATAAACTCCAGTCCTTTTGTCAGCATTCTTATGAGATAAACAGACGATTTATATTTATGAAGAGAATTCTTTGAATAGGATTGAAAGGTGCAGCTAAATTCTGTGGATTGATGGATATGTAAGCTTGCTTGACACAAAATACTTATGGCTTACTTATTGAAAATATTTACTCTTGTGTGATAGTAGCCACCAAGAAACATTTCGAAAAAGCTTGTGCTGAAGAAAAGATGCGACTGGTGAAAACCAAGGTGATGAAAGTTGTGAAGAATTAACAGTATCTGGCGATGGAACCTGGAAAAAGCCAGGATGCACTTCTTTATACGGAGTAGCAAGTTAACACGCGTAAGCAGTCACCTATCTGACGGAAATACGAGAAGGCTCAAGTATCCAGTCAGACGCATCGTATGCATTTTTCACTTGCATGCGCGAACTTGCATGAGCTTTCCCGTGGGAACCAAGGCCATTGAAGTCAATTGTATCGAGGTTAGATTCTAAGTATGAGTTTCATAGTTAGGCAGTTCTAACGAGCACCTGGTTGAATAAACAACATATTAGCATTATAACCTAAAATTCGTGTTTTATTTCGATCCAAGTTGCGCGACTTGTTCGCGCGGATTTTATTTTTTTGGAAAACTCCTTACGAAGGACTTTTACTGGCGCCCGAGCAGGGACAGCCCAAAAACTCGTGTGTGAATCCTAAATAAGTAAAGTGAATGAAACCCAAATCACTTAAAATTCAAAAAAATCAATCTTTGTAAATCTGATATGTGAAGTGAATTTCACCCGAATCACTTAAAATTCCCAAAAATTATTCCTGTTAAATCTGATAAGTGAAGTGAACGAACCCCAAAGTACCTTCAATTCCAAAAAAATTATCCTACAAAAAGAAAGTAGAAACCAATAAGTGAAGTGAACAAGAAAAACTCGAAGTTACAAACAGTTAAGGAAAAATAAGGAGAATAAACCATCCTATTTTAAAAGAAAGAAGAAGAAGACCAACTAAGGATTCAAACGATGAGGGGCTGTCCTATATTCCTAGGATTATAGTAAGATAATTTTAAGGAAATAATTGTAAGACAAAATATGCCAAATTAATTATATATCTGTTAAGACTAACATAGTCTCTTAAACCAAGAGAAAAGAAGAAACTCAAGTAGAGTTTATTAAACATAGCTCAAAATTATGCCTAGGGGCCAACTCTCATGAAAAAAGGGGCCGGCTTACTTAAGAATTAATTAATTTTAATCACTAGTGGTGAAGAACCTCATACCCTAGTAGGTCGCTGCGACTTTTTACGCATTAACGACTAAAGAGGATCCATATGAGCCTTCCGGACTAAAGTAGCTACCCCGAAAGTTAATGGAGAGCGCTTAGCAGGCATCTAGGGAACTTTAACCCAACGTCATTCTTTTGACAAAACGATTTAAAATACTTTTAAAAAAATTAATTGATCAAAAAAATAATAAAAAAAATAAAAAATAAAAAATTATAATATTTAGAAAAAGCTATTTGCCACTTCGGTTGTTATTTTACTGTCGTGTTTTCTTATATCTAATTTTGTTCATTTTCCGTGCTCTCGAATACTTCCTTGGTAATCTCTATTAGAATGGATGAGATTAAGACATCCGTCACTCAGCTCACCGGAGCTATAAATTCCGTAATAGAACGGCTTAGGGAAATAGAAGGCCGCATTAGCAGAATAGAACAATTCAATCCACAAGAGTCCATTAAACACGTTAACGAACGCTTAGCGGTTATCGGGAATCGACTCCAAGTTGTGGAGCAGGGAGACAGCTCCGTTCCACTTGCGGAAGTCGCGGTACAATTATGTGGGCCAACATGCGAACAAGACTTAAAAGATATTTCTAAACTCCCTGATTCGGTGAAGGAATTACAAGTCTTTGACGGCAACCCAGTCCAATATGTCTCCTGGGTCTACAGCGTAGAGACAATTCTGAAGGACTATGAAATAGTTCGTAAGAAGCCAATCTACCGTGCGATTTTGCAACATATACGTCAAAAGATAAGAGGCAGGGCGGATTCTGCTCTTGTCTCATACAATATATTCGATAACGATTGGAACGAGATTAAAAAAATTCTCTCGCTCCATTACGCCGACAAGAGGGATATCCGTACCCTTGAGCACCAACTCAATCAGCTCACACAGGGTGGCTCAAGAGTTGACGATTTCTATGCCACCGTGAATCATCAATTCTCCTTGATAATCAATAAGATCAGGGCTGAAACTTACTCTACCGAAACCATGAATGCTCTGGTGGAAACATATAGAAACCGTGCCCTCGACGTGTTTGTTCGTGGGCTTAATGGAGACCTTTCAAGACTCCTTATCATTCAGAAGCCAAGAACCTTGCCTGAGGCATATTCAGCATGCTTAGAGATGCAAAACCTGAACTTCAGAAACAATTCTCTACATGTCAGGGCAGCCAATACAATCTCTTCCCCTGTGAACTACGATTTTAGAGGTAACTCAGGATCTCATCACAATCCTGGAAACCCTAACAAGTCGTATCCTCCAAGAGATAATCCTGCTCATTATTCACATCATTCGGGGAGGTCAAATTCTCAGCAACAGCACCAACCCCAAAGGCCAACAGGGCCAAAGCCTCCGGTAAAAATGGAAGTGGACAATTCCACCCAATCTAGGAAGGTTAACTATATGAATTTGCCAAAATTGGCTAAGAGAGAATCGAAAGCCGATTACTACCCTCGAAAACAACAACGGCTTAATCACGTAGTGTCCACAGGTCCGGAAGACACCATGGGTGAAGAAAACCCAGAAATAGAATCCACTAAACTCCCCAATGAAGAGCCTAGGGGAGAAAATTTTATGGAAGGAGCCTCGTTTCCAGCGTACCATACATAGAATATGTAACGCGAGACGGGGACGTCCTAAAATTCCTCATAGACACTGGAGCGAATAAGAACTTCATCAAACACAATTTAGTTCCGTGTCCCGACCCCGTAAGAATCCCATTCCATGTCAACAGTCCTGCCGGAAATATCCTAGTTAGAAACAAAATCTGTGGAAGGTTCTTCCATTACTTAGGTTGTGATCTCGAGATAACATTTTTCATCCTCCCAAATCTGAAATCGTTTGATGGTATAATAGGTGACGATACTCTGAAACAGTTGAAGGCTGTAATAGACAGAGAAAAACATATGCTTACCATTGATTCGAATAAAATCATTCCTCTCAAAAACAGCACTTCCGCTGAATTAATTAGTCAAATGCTTACCTTAGGCGAAAATGTTTCCATGTCAGGAAGATCTAGATTAGGATACCTTTATATGAAGTTCAAAAGTCTTTTTGGTCCAGTGGGGAATGAGAAGGTGAAAACCAACGTCCGAGCCGAAATTCGTACAAACACCGACGAGCCAATCTATTCCAAAAGTTACCCTTACCCCGCTTGTATGAGGGAAGAAGTTGAGAGACAGGTAGGTGAACTCCTATCAGAGAACATCATTCGTCCATCCAACAGCCCGTATAATTCACCTATATGGGTTGTACCGAAGAAGCCAAAGCCAAACGGAGAAAAGCAGTACAGAATGGTCATCGATTACAAGCGTCTAAACGCTGTAACAGTTCCGGATACGTATCCTATCCCCGATATTAACAGCACGCTTGCCAGTTTAGGTGATGCTCGATTCTTTACCACGCTTGATTTAACCTCGGGGTTCCATCAGATCCTCATGAAAGACAAGGACATTCCGAAAACAGCCTTTTCAACGATGAATGGGAAGTATGAATATCTAAGACTTCCGTTCGGACTTAAGAATGCTCCAGCAATCTTTCAGCGCATGATAGATGATGTGCTTAAGGAGTTAATAGGTAAAATCTGCTATGTCTATATAGATGACATAATTATTTTTAGTAAAACAGAGGAAGATCATCTAAGAGACATAGAGATCGTCTTTACCAAAATCAGTGAGGCCGGGTTGAAAATCAATCTGGAAAAAACTAACTTCTTGGCTACCAGCGTCGAATTTCTTGGTTACCTTGTTACTCCCGATGGCATCCTTCCAGATCCAAAAAAGGTTAGGGCTATCGAAAAAATCCTTCCACCGACGAACTTAAAGGAACTGAAAAGCTTCCTCGGATTGACTTCGTACTATAGGAAATTTATCCGTGATTATGCCAAATTAGCCAAACCGTTGACGAATATAACTCGAGGAGAATTTGCACAAGTTCGAGCTAACCAATCAAAAAATGTTCCAATATCTCTCAATGAAGATGCAGTTAAGGCTTTCGAAACCTTAAAGGAGCTACTCACTTCTGCAGAAGTGCTTGCGTTTCCGAACTTCGAGAAAAGCTTCAATTTGACTACGGATGCTTCAAATTTTGCGATCGGAGCAGTGCTGTCTCAAGGTGAGCATGGTAAGGAGAGGCCCGTCGCATACATATCTCGTTCTCTGAATCGAACAGAGGAAAATTACGCGACGAACGAGAAAGAGATGCTTGCAGTAGTCTGGGCTCTGGATAATTTGAGAAATTATCTATATGGAGCAAAAAAGATTAAGATTTACACAGACCACCAGCCTCTTACATTCGCACTGAGTAATAGAAATCACAATGCAAAACTCAAACGCTGGAAAGCAAGGATTGAAGAGTATAACTACGAATTGATTTACACACCGGGTAAATCGAATTTCGTGGCTGATGCTCTCTCACGCCTGAAGACAGAAGTTAACCATCTGCCTGCTCTACCTAGCGGAACCGCAACAACTGGCGACACAAGCACCGAAACTGCAAGCGAGCTACAAGAAGCACTCTCGGAATCAGCCACAGATACTGCAGATGAAGGACGAGCCTCAGGGGCAGACTCATTGACTGGTACGGCAGAAGAAGGACTTTGTGAGCTCTCTAACAGTGATACAGATTCTTGCACCGCGCACAGTGCTGACCAGGATAATTCCGACCTAATACCACATGTAGAAGCTCCAATTAATGTTTTTAGAAACCAGCTTATTTTCAGAGTTGGCATCGATCTTTGTGCTCACGAAGAACCGCATCAGGGCTATCATCGCCATTATATTTCTGCAAGAACATTTTGTCAGGCTAATCTCATAGAAATGCTTAGGGAAAACTTGAACCCAAATGTAGTAAACGGAATTAAAATTCCGGAGAACTTTCTGGGATTGCTTCAAAAAGTTTATCTGGAAAACTTCGGAAAATACAAGATTCGCGTGACGCAAAGGGTTGTCGAGGACGTTGCTAATGAAGACCGTCAATTCCTAATTATGGAGAGGGAACATAAAAGAGCCCATCGGTCGGCAAGAGAAAACAAAGAGCAAATCCTCGAACAATTTTATTTTCCACATATGATGTCTAGAGTAAAAAAATTAACTTCGTCATGCGAAATCTGTAATGCCAACAAGTACGATCGACACCCCATAACTCCCACTTTACAGGGTACACCCATTCCCAAGTATCCATGCGAAATTCTTCATATGGATATCATGGAACTTCAAAACGAGAAATTTTTAACTATAGTTGATAAGTTTTCTAAGTTTTCTAAATTTTTCCACATTAAAGATAAATCTGCCATTTACATTAGATCAAAATTGATTAAAATTTTACATTACTTTACAGTCCCACAAATTTTAGTCACGGACAATGAAAGAGGCTTCCTCAGCCCAATTGTCCTAAACTTTATTAAAACTCTAGGAATCAAATTATACCTAACCCCAACCCACAGAAGCGAGGTAAATGGACAAATAGAAAGGGTACATTCCACTATACTGGAAATTTATCGGTGCCTTAAAACCGAGTATCCAGATTTAAAGGTCAAGGAACTTGTCTACGTAGCCGTAGATCGTTATAACAATACTATACATTCGGTCATCAAACGAAAACCAACTGACATATTCTTTAATAGATCCCAGAGAGTCAATTATCAAAATCTTTTAAACATCCGCTCAAGAATCAATAAAGATCTCAGGGGCATTATTAAGCGAAACATGGAGGCCAGAAATGTAAGGTTAAATTTAAAGAGAGGTAAACCCAGGGAGTATCGCGAGGGGGACGTGATTTACACTGCAATTAAAAGAATCAAAGGAAAAAACAAGCCGTTGTTTAAAAAAGAAATTGTGGCAAAGAATAATCGCGTTACAGTAACAACAGATAGTGGTAGGAAAATTCACAAAGCCCATCTAAAAAATGTCAATTTGCAAAAACAGAATTAAAGCGTTTGAGACTCAAAAAAAAAAAAAAAAAAAAAAAAAAAAAAAAAGGGGAATGTTTCCCTATATCATAAAAAATTATAAATTTTATAACAATTTCTGCACTTGTATATACTATATGTAACACACATATGTAACTAGAGTTAAGCTTTTATATTTGTAATAATGATCTTATCTTTAAATAAAATAACATATTTGTATTACAGTTTAGTTTTGCTGGTTCCCTCGGAAGCCTTGCATATTTTTTCATATAAATCGCCAATCGTGACGGTTAGAGAAGGTGACGCCTGGATGACGAATGGATACTTCAGGCTTATCCATGTTATTGACTTAAAACTTTACGACGGACTTGTACAACAAACTGAACAACTTGTTACGAAGCATGTATCGGATGAAGAAACCCGACTGGTCTTAAACTATCACCTAAACCAGACCAAGGATCGCTTAAGAGAACTCCGTGATCCACGGGCAAGAAGGGCTAGATCCATAAATTGGATTGGAACTGCCTGGAAATGGCTGGCGGGTTCCCCTGATGCAACTGACTGGGACAAACTCTTACAAACACAGACTGACTTAGCAAAGAACAATGACCATCAGTACAAAATTAACGAGAAGTTGTTTGACGCGACGCATGAAGTTATGAACAAGGTTAACAAAATGATCGACCGCTACAATAACGCCTTACAGAAGGGAGAATCTGAGAAACTTAGACATGACTTACTTGACAAAATACTTATACTAAAAGAGGGGGTAAATGAAATTATTAGGGCCTGCCAAATGGCTAAGACGGGGATAGTGAATAGCAACATATTAGACTCTGAAGAAGTTAACACTATAATAAACGAGCTAGAAATCCTACCTTACCAAAACGTCGTAGAAGCTGTAGAATACGGCCGACCCTCCGTTTTTACGAACGGAACTTTATTGCTGTACGTCCTATCAATTCCGAAGGTCGGACCCAAAATTTTTCATCTAGTGAACGCTCGCGCTGCAATTAATGACGGAAAACAACTTGACTTAAACTTTACGAAACTACTCATAAACTACGACGAAACGTTCGGACTAGAGGGTGATTGCCTTCATATTGGAAATACTTCCGTATGTGAGGAAAGGGTGGTAAAAAAATTACCAGAAGATACTTGTTTACCAAGGATCCTCAAGGGTGGTACAGCAGCTTGCGACTTTAGGAAGAATAATGCAGAGATCATTGAATTGATCGGGGAAAACACTATCTTTATTACTAACTTTAACGGCTCTCTTTTAGATAGGAATTGCTCAATTCCTTTAGAAGGCACTTACTTGATCCAACTGGACAACGAGACAATCAGCATCAAGGATCGAACATACTCTAGTACAATTTCCAAGGGTCTACAAGCACTCCCTCCTGTCCTGGTCAACGTAACTAGCAAAAGGGTGAAAATTGATATAGATCATTTACATGACATCAGTGTTAAAAACATAGAACACATTAAATCCTTAAAAGAAAGTTTTAGTTCTTCTTTAATTACAGAAACTTGTATCATCATAGTAATCTTCATTTCAATCTGTTTGCTGTGTGGAAAGATCTACGGGAAAGCCAACATTCCAGAACTTCGTGCATCCTTTCGGCGCAAACAAGTCCCTTGCTCAGCCCAGCGTGTTACCAAGGGGGTTCAACAACCCGATGGAAACCTAAACTGCTCAACATGTTCATGCGTAGATCTGCGGGACGCAGATATTTAAAAGGGCGGCAGTTAACACGCGTAAGCAGTCACCTATCTGACGGAAATACGAGAAGGCTCAAGTATCCAGTCAGACGCATCGTATGCATTTTTCACTTGCATGCGCGAACTTGCATGAGCTTTCCCGTGGGAACCAAGGCCATTGAAGTCAATTGTATCGAGGTTAGATTCTAAGTATGAGTTTCATAGTTAGGCAGTTCTAACGAGCACCTGGTTGAATAAACAACATATTAGCATTATAACCTAAAATTCGTGTTTTATTTCGATCCAAGTTGCGCGACTTGTTCGCGCGGATTTTATTTTTTTGGAAAACTCCTTACGAAGGACTTTTACTTAGCATCATTGATTGGGTATTATACTGACAACAATGCGAACTTTGGTAAAAGAAAATGAATACTGAAGAGTACAACGATTGAAATGTTCGGGCGTTCAATTTGCCGTTCGTTATAAAAATTACATCGGTGATGGTGACTCCAAAACACACTCCGGGATTTTAAAAGCTAAGCCTTACGGTGATATTGAAGTGGCCAAAAAAGAATGTATTGGACATGTTCAAAAGAGAACGGGTTCACGACTCCACGAGTGTGTGAAAAAAACTACTGGAACTCTAGATAAAGGTAATAAAAAAATATAAAAAAAGTACTTGGTGGAAAAGGTAGGCTCACTGGTAAAATGATCGATAAGTAGACAGTTTATTATGTCTTGGTAATCAGGAGACACTGTGATTCTGTTGAATATATGTAAAATACATATAATGCAATATGGGCAACTTATTAGCATTATTGTTCAACTGATGAAAATTCTCAACACGAAAGGTGCCCGGTCGGAGAAGTTTTGTTGGCAGCGAGCGCGAGCTTCAGACACGTTATCTTCTTATAAACATGATTATCTGTCTTTACCACCTGATGTTACTGAAGCTATTTTTCCAATTCATACAGATCTCAGAGATAAAAAATTATTGGAAAGATGTGTTGGTCGTTTAACGCAAAACTACAATGAGAGCTACAATCAGTTGATATGGAAAATAACTCCAAAAATCGTTCCGTGTGGCTCAAAAATTGCTGAAATTGCAGATTACATCGCTGCCTGGATCTTCAATGAAGATACAACTTCACTTTCATATTACATGAATGCAATGGGAATATTAATTGGGCCCATTGCCCATGCCTATATCGAGAAAAAGGATGCAGAGCGCGTCATGATCTCTGACTTGATAGCGCATGGGTGATAGCATATGTGAGAGGGAAGAATGGCTCGTAGACAACATTAACTCGAGATACTAGAAGCAGCTAATGCTGCGGGAGGTCCATCTTATGGCCCGGAATAGATGACTCCATGTAAGTAAAAAAAAAACTTTATCTATTTCGAAACTTTAAACGCGTTTTTCTCACAACTATGTTTTCGAAGTCGGTGATCAAGATTTCTTAAAAACAGCTCAACCGATCGGTCTAAAATTTTAAGACAACCTTCCCAGAGATATTCCTCAAGTACTGATCGAAAAAATAAGATTTCGGTAGAGGACCTTCAGGAGATCGTCTGCAGGAGCACACCAGATGGGAATTTTTACAAATCATTAGTGTCATTATAAACTTATATGCTGCCAGTAAATGTACCTATACTTCTGTGTTTGTAAAATAAAAACCATTTCCGAAAAAACGTTTTTTCTCGTCCTTGCAACTCCGTATAACATCTTAATTTCCACAAAATACAATCGGATTGTAAAGGGTCTTTCATTAAGCGCTTCCTATCTTTAAATTTAAATAAAACAAAGTTTGTGTGAGATATCATTGAAATTTTTTATTCGTTTGAAAGGCCTATCGATGCCATTATGTATGGAATATAACATCGCTCAAATGTCTGCCGTGGCTTCTCTGGGTGGAGCGTATCCGAAATGTCCAATTTTCCAAGACTCTGGCGCATAAATCAGGCTGAATTTGATGACGTGGGTTATATTAGCCTCTGTTGTTTGTGGCTTATTCGCATAAACCTGCCACTTCAGAAAACTCCACAAGAAAATGTCTAACGAGGTCAAATCGTACGATCTCGGTGGCTGGTACACATCACCTCGACGTGAGAGACCATGCCCTCGAATCGCTCTTGCAGAATTTCCAGAGTGGCGTGAGCTGTATGGAACGCCGTCCTGTTGAAATCACATGTCGTTGGAGTCCATGCCATCCAATTCAGGCCAAAAGAAGTTGGTAATCATCGACCTATAGCGCTCGCAGTTGACGGTGTTGGCCTGGTCAACGAAATATGGATCGATGACGCCGCCAGCCCAAAATCCACACCAAACAGTGACTTTTTCTAGATGTATTGGACGCTCTTAGATTTCATGTGGCTTGGTATCGTCCCAAATTAAACAATTTTGTTTGTTGACGTACCCATTCATCCAGAAATGGGCCTCATCGCTGAAGATAATTTTTCGATGAAAATTAGGGTCAGTTTCCAACTGCTCCAGAGCCCATTCAACGTACACGACGTTGTCTATGGTCGTTTACCTTCACCTCCTGGGTCAGTTGAATTTTGTACGGGTGCAGGCCCAAGTCACGGCGAAAAATTCGCCAAGTTGTGGTCTGCGAAAGGCCGAGTTCTTGTGAGCAGTGCGAAATCGACTGCCTCGGATTCTCCTGCACACTCTCACAGACAGTGGCGATGAGTTCGGCAGATCTTGCGTTTCGTCGACGTACGGGTGTTGGTTTATCGTTTACAGAACGATAGGACGATTATGAGCGGAACGTTGCCTGAACAGAACGCCTATTTTCATAAAACAATTTTATCATTTGCACGTGTTGTTGAACGCTATGTCCGCCCATGGTGATTTGGAAAAACACACTGAATAAATGACGGCCAATATGACAGATGTAGCTTCAACAATATGGCCGCTATCAACTGTCAAAGTTGGGAAGTCTCTATTGGAAGACCCTGTGTTAGGACACCAATGAAAAAGCTCAACGCAGTTACTCATCGCATCGCCTGCATCGGACGCATCGCATTCACGTTGTACACGGCGTATGGCAACAACTTCACGGCGGATATTTTTCTGAAGGATTTGCATTGTTCGAAAATTGTTATTGTAAATCTTCGGCTTGAGGTATTCCTCCCCTCAAGAAAAAAGAAAAGACTTGTGGTTCGATAAGCGAGGCGGCCAACAATTTCTCAATGCTTTTCCATCGAGCTGTGCCCAAGGTGGCACTGTCTTTCTGAAATAGCGTGTTATACTCAGAAAACAGAGCCTGTTGTTGCAATAGAAACTCGTCAATCATTCGACTGCAAATACATTTCAGCAGACACTGTTTCTCCGAGATTCAAAAATTGTCCACCACACTGGTCAATCTAAATGTTTTTGATGGCGTTCTCTAAGAATGTATAACATTTTTATTTGTAGGCTTCTGGCAAGAGATACAATAGTTATTTTCCTTCATACCTTGTAAGATTAGCATGTTTGATACCAGTAGAGGCCGTAATTTTCTCTATCGATTTATGCGGATTCATCTTAACTTCGTCTCGAACTTGAGTCACATATTCTGGTGCTGCTGCTGACGTTGATGGTCCCGGAGGACTTCTGTTGACTATTATCCCTTCTTGCCTGACCCTTTGCACATACATGGGGATGACCAGATTAGTTACGTGCTCAGCTTACCACATGATCGTCGAATATTGAAATACACCATATGCACAATTGATCGACCGAAAACGCGCAGTGCGACTCTTGAATTCGCTAAACATGCCGCGTCAAACAATACCTCCCCTCACCAGCTATTGTGTTTGTTCGATATCATAAGTTTCCACAATAAAGTCGAGATTCCCACAACATGTCCAAAAGCTCTTTTTGCCTAGCTTACGCTTTAAAATTTATGAAAATTTGCTATGTCATGACTGAATTACGAGATTGTGTGCTCGTGTTCGTTTCGTGCCCATTTCCACTAAAAGCCGGCCGGTTAGAAACTCCCAACAACTTAGTTCCACAAGAGGCCTTGTCGCATTTAGACACTAAATTTTATTTTCGTTTGTCGTGCTGTTGTTTTGATTCAGTTAACAAAAAAAAAAAAGTGAAAAGATGTCTATCTTAGAATTGATTTCATTTGAAAATCCTGTCTTCAAATCATTTGCGTTTTGGGGCGGTGTATTGGCAATAAAAACATTGTCAATGTCGATTTTAACAGCAGCACAACGTTTTAAGACAGGGGTAAGGCTATTGATTTTTCGTTAATAAATTTTTTTCTCTCCATACACATAGTTTACGATTAAAATGATAATAGGGGGGAAAGTACATACTTAAGTACGAGTGTATGTATACGTTTTGAAGTGAACTGTAACCTATGAGCAGCTATTGCCCTCTGCACTTGTTGAATAACTCTTATCTTTATTTTCCAAAAATTTAATTATTATGACTTTCGTAGTAACTCTTTAACCTCTGTTATTCTTTAGTTATTCGTGTGGAGTGGCTAAAGCTTTCGGCAAGAAAAACACAAACATAACACAAATAGATAAACGCTTCTAATCTTTAACTATTTTTTATTTTTTTTTTGTTGTTGTTAAAGCGCTAGTTTAATGCAATTAATGGTTCCCAAGTGCAGTTACTCAGAAATGTGTTCGTATGATTATCAGTGTATTTACAGACTTCGAATACCTGGTCTTATTCTGTATTTTTAATCGTAATCTGCAACCAGATTGATAATATTGTGTTTTGTGCTTAGAAAGCATTCGATACGAATATACCTTCATCGGCTAGTTTCAAAGTTGAGGTGAAATTTCAACTCATATACATCGCGTCAAATGAACGGTTTAAGTTTGCCCTGTATAATAGAGTGTGTTCGTTTTTAGACCTTTCAAATTAAATAAAACACATGCAATTCGTGGCAATGGCCATACTATTGGCTTTATTGGAAGGATAACTGTATGCTTACATATGATATTAAGGCTCGAATAAAGTGCAGTCTGGAAGTCAAATTTCCGACCGCTTATTCGAGCAGCTGGGGCCGTGCATCGGCAATAACGCGGTGAATGTTGGCTTTCAAGCCATCCATTGTCTCTGGTGTTCACATATCCCCACAGAAAATAATAAAAGGCACCGTCTTGCATGTTGCACCGTTTGCTTGAAAACAAAGCTCTTCCCCAATAATGGCATTCAAGTGGGGAACAAAAGAGTAAATAACCGTGGATCTGTAGCACTCTCCATTTGGCATTTAATTTCTGGCCGGAATCATTATTGAAAAAATATGGACCAGTGATTCCACACCAAGCAATGACTTCTTGCGGATATAACGTGGATTGTGGATTTTTTCGCGGCAACTTTGCTTGCCATTAAATCAAAATAAGCCTCAACCATGAATAAAATTTTGTGGTGAAAAAAGGCATCTAGAGCAATATCATATCTGCCCTATTCATCGAACTTACGGCGCGTCGTGTGTCTAGTGGCTTCAATTCTTGTACGAACTGAATCTTGTTAGCTCATAAACCAAAATATTTCCGCAAAATTATCCATAAAATGGGTGGATAACTCCCATAATATTATGCACCACAGCAGCAACAGTTTCTTCAGCGTGCATTGTGTGCCGCGCATGTTGATGCATATTTCGAATAGAATGCGCTTTCCAAATTACGAGTACAATCTCAGGTAAACGATTATGTCGGCCGTAAAATAGACCTAGCGCATGGTAATTTTCGAGAAATATACCATGATTTTCGAAATAAATTTGCACAATTTCCAAGCGTTATTCTGGCGTAAATTTATTTATGGTGGAATGACAAACTAAATTGAGCACAAATCAAATGCCAACTGTCACCCAATATATGGACTAAGTTTTCTGTTATTGCGTTTTGGCCAGAGAACCGCTTTTTGTTTGCCTTTGATCCCTGGATGTTTTTTGACATTCATTTTCATAGCCTTTCATCTAATCCAGAAAAGTGCACTTTTGTATAGTACTATATGTACACATTTGTATAATCTGTTTACATACTTATGAACCAGATATGTATACAGGGTGAGTTTTTTAACTTGAGACATCCAAATTACTCGAAGAATACACGATATCGAGAAAAATGTTTCAGATAAAAGTCACAATGTTCTGAAGGGGACATAAGATGGTGACCACGAGTTTGACCTTGAGACCCATTTTCAAGGTCAAACGAAGGTCACTTTTGATTTTTTAATTGATAATTCCTGATTTTCATTGCTCAGTCGTATTCCTCAATGGGGCACACGACTTTGTCTCAAAGGTCTTATTCATTCAGTGCTAGATACCACTGCACTGGCACGCCTAAATCATTAATCGGTTTCCAACGTTGTTAGGGTCGAGATTTGTTTTGAGGAAGTCATTATTGCCTCGAGTGAAGTTAAAACTCAAAGAAATTTCAGATAGAGACAAATTGTCCTAAACTTATCTGAGAGTGTATGATGTGCACTCTGCCCTTTTTTTCTACTTGAACGGAACTATATGTTACTTCATTTAGAAGTTCGATATTTGTTTTGAGGAACTGATTGTTATTAGTAACGTTTTCCAGATTAATAATGCAGACTATTTTAATTCAAGAGAAAATTGAAATGATATTGCTTTATGGAAAAAGTGGAAGGAACATCGATGGTGCTGTAGCTCTTTACGCCCAACGTTTCCCAGACCAGATACGATCGCGCGCTTCCTTTTATCGGGTCATCCAACAATTCACTGGTGAAGGAAGTGTCCAACCAAAGAAAAGGAATCGGTCAGATAGGGTGACTGTTGAGGACAATCAAATAGCAGTGTTAGCTGCCGTTGCACACGATCCTCACATTAGCACTCGCCAAATAAGTCGTGAATCAGGAATTTCTCAAACGACTGTCTGTAAGATATTACATCGGCATAAATACCATCCTTATCATGTTTCAATGCATCAAGAACTTTCTAGTGAGGATTTTCGCAACCGGGTTTCCTTTTGTCAATGGGCACTTCAGCAAATTGAACGAGACCCCCTTTTCTTCGCCAAGGTGTTATTCTCTGATGAGTCGACTTTCACTAATCACGGTACGGTCAATCGACATAATATGCATTACTGGGCTACCTTTTTGGTTGCGACAAGCTGAACGCCAGCACCCTTGGAATGTTAATGTTTGGGCGGGAATTATTGGGGATAAATTAATAGGTCCATATTTTATTGAAGGCAACTTGAATGGTGAAAAGTATGCAAACTTCTTGCGGGACCATCTTCCAGTATTACTAGAATAACTGCCATTGGAGTTGTGACAAACAATGTGGTTTCAACATAATGGTTGTCCAGCCCATTATTCCCAAGTAGCCCGGGGCGTATTAAACAATGTTTACCATCAACGATGGATCGGACGAGGGGGTCCGAGGCAATGGCCTGCTAGATCACCTGATCTTACGTCACTTGATTTCTTCTTGTGGAGCTACTTAAAAAGTGAGGTTTACAGAAAAAAGCCAACAACATGTGAGGTCATGAAAAGACGAATAACTGAAGCTTGCCGGAAGATTACGCCAGAAATACTTCTCAGTTCTGTTGGTTCATTTAGAGCGCGGATAGACAAGTGTATTGAAGTTAATGGTCATATATTCGAGCATTTGTTGAAATTGTCTCGGGAAATAAACGTCGAAATGGGAAGAATTCAATGATTCAACAGTGGGAGGCAAGGGGACCCACTCTAATTAATCACCCCGAAGGAAACAAAATACTGCTACGTCCACGTTGTTATTTCTGGGTTATGCTAAACGCAGTATGTAAAAACAAATGACAAGCCTACGAGCAATACGACTGAGCAATGAAAATCAGGAATTATCATTTGAAAAATCAAAAGTGACCTTCGTTTGACCTTGAAAATGGGTCTCAAGGTCAAACTCGTGGTCACCATCTTATGTCCCCTTCAGAACCCTGTGACTTTTGTCTGAAACATTTTTCGCGATATTTCGTACTTTTCGAGTAATTTTGATGTCTTAAGTTTTGTACCGCCTTCTGACGGGAAAAGAACGCATTTTTGAAAAAAATGTTTCATGTAAAAGAATTGTAATTTTTCACGCAGATTACGAATCTGTCAAAAAAAATAGGGGTTCTCATTAAAAAATCAAAAGTGACCTTCGTTTGACCTTGAAAATGGGGCTCAATGTCAAACTCGTGGTCACCATCTTATGTCCCCTTCAGAACCTTGTGACTTTTGTTTGCAACATTTTTCGCGATATCGCGTATTTTTCGAGTAATTTGGATGTCTCAAGTTAAAAAACTCACCCTGTATAGGTACAATACATATATAAAGGGTGTTTTTTTTTGGAGGCTTGGTCTTTAAACTGGCAACACTGTTTCTACAGATTGTCAATTTGACAGTTGAAAGTTGATTTGTGGTTACTACGTTTTGTCATTTTACGTTGAATAGATTAACGCGTGCAAATTTATTTTGAAAACCATAGTTCGGTTCGCCAAACTTATCATGCGCTATGTCCATTTTACGGTCGACATAATCGTCCATCTGAGCAAGTTATTCGGAGCACGAGTAATCGTTTTCGCACTACACTCCACTGGATAATACGCATCCCCGAAGATGACAAATAGTGTTGAGGAAAATCCGAATGAGACAATTCGCCATCGTGCACAGCAATTGAAGCTATGCCCATCCACTTTGTGGAAGATTTTACGGAAAGATCTTTGCTTAAAAGCTTATAAGATCCAACTTGTGCAAGAGTTGAAACCGAGTGACCATTATACGCGTCGTAGGTTCGGTGAATGGGCCAAAAACATGATTCAGGTTTCATATTCAACGCAAAATTTTGTTCTCCGATGAGGCCCAGTTTTGGTTAAATGGAAATGTTTACTAGCAAAATCGCCGAATTTGTAGTGGAGAAAACCCAGAAGCCTTTGTCGAGACTCTCGCTCACTCATTAAAACTCACTGTTTGGTGTGCTTTATGGGCTGGTGGAATCATCGGCCCATATTTCTTTAATGGAGAGCGCTATAGAAACTTGATTTCTGACTTCTTCGTTCCTCAGTTGAATGGCATTGACGTGACAGAGCTTTGGTTTCAACAAGATGGCGCAACATGCCACACGGCGTGCGACACCATCAATTTATTGCGGGAAACATTTTCTGCGCGCATAATTTCGCGTAATGGACCTGTGAATTGACTTCCGCGATCCTGTGACCTCACACTTTTAGATTACTTTCTTTGGGGGTATGTGAAATCACTAGTCTATGCTGATAAACCAGGGACGTTGGACGATTTGGAAGGCAAAATTCGCCGTGTTATTGCTGATGTACGGCCCCAGTTGCTCGAAAAAGTTGTCGAAAATTGGACTTCACCATTGTGCTTCATCCAAGCTAGCCATGGCGCGCATATGCCTGATATCATATTAAAACGCTAACGCCATAAAATTGTCTATTAAATAATATCATAGACATTAACACTAGCTTTAAGTCTTTTATTTCATGTTGAGCTTGTATACCTCTAAAAAAAAAACATTTACATATTATGATAGTTTTATCCACTGCTATGCTTACATTTTAATATACACTCTTACTTCTCATCATATTAAAAAAAAAATCTTCCGGACATTGAGGTGTATCTTATTAAATGGATATATTGTATCAGCCCAATCAGTTTTATTAAGACTATAGCTCCAGTTGCATAGTTGTAGCAGAGATTGTTAAGATAGGTACTTCATTCAGAAATGTTCCATTGGCAATTCTACATATTATCATATTAAGATTCTTGATCAAATTATTAAGAAGGGTATTTAAATTTTTTTATGATCCACAAATTCTCGTGTTTGAATCGATTGTGGTCTAAACAGATGGGTTACTACAGGACCGGGCGTCAAGGGGTTAAAAATCCGATTTTTCTTCTTATTCCTTACGAAAAAAGGGACCCGGGGCTTTTTTTTTTGTTTTTAAGGGTCGGATTGGCACTGCGACCTAAAAGATCTTTTGCACTACGGACTGAAACGAATAAAATTTGGAAACTTCAAAGTAAAAAAAAAAAATATTTTCATAACTCATGTAAATTTTTTTTATTTGCTTTAAAACTCTGTTTTTATTAAATTCATTCACAATTACAAAAAATAAAAAACTTATTGGGTTCCTAGTCTTTCCCCAACTTCTTTCGAATGTCCTTCATAAGGTTGGTGACAGTTACATCCGTGATCTTTTTGGACGCTCTTTTCCACTTAGCACTAAAATCTTTTACGTCCTTTGCACACTGCTCACTTTTCCTCAATTTAGCTTTGACCAAAGCCCAATACCTTTCAATGGGTCGGCACTGTGGAACATTGGGTGGATTCATGTCTTTTGGGACAAAGTCGACATTTTTAGCAACAAGACAGCTCAACGTTGCATGCGCATAGTGAGCTGAAGCTAAATCTGGTCAAAATAATGTTGAACCCTCGTGTTTGTGAATCAACCGTTTTTTTAGGCACTCGTTAGTGTACACTTCTCCGATAATTGTTCCTGTTGTAATAAACGATGAGCTTCTGTGTTCACATTGGCAAATGGCCTGCCAAACGAGATATTTTGACCCGAATTTTTCCATCCCAATCGATGTTGTTGATTGCGGAAGAATCTCAGCTTCAAACGAGTTCTAAAACTGCGCACCTGGAAGAGTTGTAAAGTCGGCTTTGACATAAGTTTCGTCATCCAAAACCAAGCACGCTTTCTTGTTGCCGATCAACTCGTATTGCTTTCGGGCTCGTGTTTTTATGACTTTTTTTGCTTTTCAGTAACTTTTGGTATTTTTTGTTTTTTTCGTGTTTTTAGACCGTTACGTTTTTCAGATCTTTGTACCATTGTTTGGTTGGTATTACATTTCCAAACAACATCTCTGGATGACATAGGCCGGTTTTTTACGATGGTACCCACTATTTTCCGGTCCAAATTTGTATCATGTGCTCCACTTTTAGCCCCACTTTTCTGTTTTCGCTTAACTGTCAACGTCTCCAAATATCGTTTAATAACAGACTCCACTGTACTGCGTGCTATGTTTAAATTTTTGGCGATGAACTGGTTTGGACGCGAAGTATTTTCGAGCCATTTTTCGATGATCTTTTTACGGCGTTCCTCTTGACTCATATTTTATAAATATTTTAAACCGCACCGAACTAAAATCAATAACAAACTGAAACTAGAAAATATACAGGCTAATTTGGGTACAAAATGGGATTGCAATTTTTATGCATTGGAGGTATAGCCCGTATTAAAATTTACAGATTTTATTCGTTTCAGTCCTTAAAACGTGTGGCGGTCTTTTTTCTTGAAATGATTTTATAACAAAATTTCGAACTGTCAAATTATCAAAATTTATCTTGGAAATTGATCACCGGTTGTTGTAATTTCTACAGGAATTCGTGACTTTTATGACGTATACGAGGTGTGTTCAGAAAATAACGGGAATTTTTAAATTTGGAGAACCCGACTGTCAAATTTTTTTTTATTATGTTGATATACATGCCCCTGAAGTATGATAGAATTTGCAGCTGAATTCATTGTTTACTTTGTATGTGGCAGTCGCTAAGGTTAGAGTGTTTTTATGAGCTCGGCGACGCACCAGCACGTCAACAACCGATGAAAACGTGGGAAAAATTAAAGAAATGGTTATGAACGATCGCCGAATTACAATCAGAGAAGTCGCTAATGATGTTGGCGTATCGATTGGCTCATGCCATGAAATTTTTCCAAATGTTTTGGGTATGAAACGCGTGGCAGCAAAATTTGTTCCAAAATTGTTGAACTTTGAAAAAAAACAGCGGCGAATGGAAGTTGTTCAGAAGTCGCTAGATGAAGTCAACGGCGATGCAGAATTACTGAAACGTGTTATAACAGGTGACGAAACATGGGTTTACGGATATGACTAAGACTCAATGGTCTCAGTGGGGGCATTCTGGCTCGCTATAGATGACTTTAAAAGCGCATCGCTGAAAAAGCTAAAGGCTATCCCAAAGATCGATGGCGCAAGTGCATAATATCTAATGGGGATTATTTTGAAGGCGACAATATTAATGTAGACGAATAAATAATTTTTTTTTTTCAAAAAACTAGAATTCCCGTTATTTTCTGAACATACCTCGTATAGTTGTAATCGTCTATCTGAGCATTCCATACGCGAAACAGTGGATAGTCGAAGTAATGTGCGCTTTGCAGAGAATACTCGTACAAACAAAAATGTAGAAGATGAACGTAGCAATCAGAGATATATGTACTAGTACGAGTATCTGTGCTTTGTCCGGACAATTTTGCGCAAAGGTTGTGGTCTACGTTCACAAATAATCTTGCTTTGGCGTAATTTTTTTAGTACTAGAATATTTGCAAGATGACGTTTTGTTCCATCGAAAAATAATGTTCGAAGATGCGGCTCATTTTCGTAAATACATAGATAAAATTGACATATGCGGAGTAAGTATGCTACAATGCAGAAATGACTCTACTGTTGTCATTAGTTCTACAAAAATGTTCCGTGTGTTATGATTGCCACGCCACAGTCAAGCCGGATGGCGTGTCGCTGTCAAAAGAGGTATACGAATGATTTTGTTTTAAATAAAGGTGACAGTGGTCTGGAATACGCTCTCCGAATCTATCTACGCCAAGTACATATTAAAACCATTCTCTTACAAGTTGACCTCGAAGGGTCTGACAATTAGACTCAGGACCTTCCGCTTAGAGGTATTGAACTTTCTTTCTGTGGCATTTAGGACTCAGTTTATATTAAGGAGAATTGTTTACTTGCATAGAAGACCCAGCGATATAAGTCAGAAGTTCACCAAACAATGTGGATTTTTAAGACTTTTATTGCATTATAAATTAAATGGTTCTCGGTGATGGAAAAGTCATGAACAGGTGATCCCCATTAGACCTTATGAGTCAAAAACACCGCTTTAGAGTAATTTGGAAATACTTTTACTGTTCGGCTGATATATGATGATATCTTCAACCTTAAGGGCAAGTTTTCTGATACCTTAGATGTGTAGGTGTTGTTTCCCTGTCACTGTCATCTGCATAACATTGAACATGGAATGATTCAACTCAATGAGATTCCGAGTTAAGACATCACATATCTTTCAGAAACGTTTTGATCATCTTGATTAATCTTCTTAGAGATTATAGATTAAAAGCAACTGAGCAGGTTACAGCCAACCGGCTTTTGCTTGATATTAGAAAAACTTCTTCTTATGCATCGTATTCTCCATTAGGATATACGAGTATGTACGAGTAGGTTATGCATTTTCATATTTATATATACTCGTATAAAATGAGTTATATATAGACTAGAACTTAGTTTGGCTGTTTCATATGTATTGTATACTTAATGCGTAATTACTTGATTTTTGCATCATGTCCTCAGCTTTGTCCACCTCTTTTAGTGGGCTTACTCGCACTTTCTGGACTTGCTGCTCGATCAACACTTTATCCAGTTGGATGGTATTCAAGATAGCAACTTTGCACGTGAACATTGCGTAATATCTGAAATAAAAGCTGGAACCGCAGTCTTTCCATCAGACCTCTTTTCATCTGCAGTTGTGCCTGCATGTCGCCCAAAATGTGATTTTTGTTTTTCTCCTAATGCTGATCTTCTGCAAACTGTCCATCGATGTGCATCTTTTCATAGCTCCTTGGCGACTTTGGTTCCTGGCCACCTTCGGACCAATTGCGTTCCAGATCTTGACTGCGCAACACTCTCTTTTGGCATATGGTATTACAGATGAGAGTTTTGGCTGATATACATACATATTGAATGCGCAACCATAAAAAAATGCAACTTTATTGTAAAAAAGTGATTACAAATGAATCATTCAAAGTATTGCCCATCCCTAGCTACAACTTGTTCCCATTTTTCTGGCAGAGCTCGAATACCGTTAGTAAAAGTGTTCATCTTTTGAGACTATCCACGATGTCTTCATATGAGCGGAACTGCTGATCAGTCAGACCATGTGCCATCAAACGGAAAAAGTAATAATCGGACGGCGCAATATCTGGAGAATATATAGGACTTCCCATTTGAGCGTTTCCAGGTAGGTTTTAACGGGTTTGGCAACGTGAGGCCGAGCGTTGTCATGCTGTAGAATCACTCTTTCGTGCCTCTGGTCGTACTGTGGCCGTTTTTTGCATGCAATCGCTTGGAAATGGCTTGGCTGAAGCAAGCTCTTCTTGCGTTTGGCACGGATCCTGATCGACCAATGCTTCCAATTCAGCGTCTTCGAAGGATTTTGGCCTTCCTTCACGGTCGTCAATATCGAAATCACCGTCTTTGAAGTGACGAAACCAATTACGGCACGCTGTTTCACTTTGAGCAGTATCTCCGTAGACTTTTTGGGGCTCTCGATGCGCTTCAGCCGCCGTTTTCTTCGAATGAAAGAAGAAAATCAACACTTTCCGCAAATGACGATTATTTGGCACAAAATCAGACATTTTCACAGAACCAAAAGTATATGACGCCAAAACAAAATCACTAATGTGTCAAAATGGTTTGTTTGCCATTTGTTTAAGCTTGGTTCATGACGTTTCGGACATGTCAAAATCGAACAACACTAACTGCTGGAGTCATCTATTGACTTAGTATGTAATTGCGCACCTAATATATGCAATTTTGAAACAAGTGATCGAAGCAGGGCCACCTCGTCTGGCTCTTTCAGAACATTCAAACGATACTCATTTTACAATTTTTGTTTTCATATTCAAAAGACTCAATTACATTTCTAGTTTTGTTAAGATCTGAGCAATAAATGTGAAATCGCTTGACGTGCCGCAGATCTGTGAGCTTAGGCCTAGTTTTTAATTTAATTTTTACATTGATAAGGTAATGAAATGCATTACATAAAAGATTGCTACAGTCTTCAATAAATGAAGGTCCAGTTTAGTAAAAGCTTTTGCATAGGGTAAAACAAAACCAAAATCAATGACCAGCAATGTTCCATAAATAATCTATTTGCTTTCTACTACGATAGTGACAGCGAATTGAGATAACGATTATATTGTACAAAAAATTAAAAATGACTTAGCAAAACAAAACATTGGTAATCAGTTGGGTTCTAAAACTGCTAACTCATAAGAGAGCTCCAGTGAGGTACTTGAGTTTTTATTCACTTCCCAGCAGAGATGTTTTAAGCTCACCGCAGTGAAGTTGATTTGAAAGGTTCCCAATCGGCTGCAGAAATGGATATATTGTCTTTTGAAAATTCTGTTTTTACGTCCTATTTATTTTGGGCGGGAGTTTTAGCTTTAAAAATGCTCCTTATGTCTATCCTAACAGGAATGAAGAGGCATAAGACTAACGTAAGTTTCTCTTTTATTGTATCAACATTTTCTATAAGAGTTAAATTTAAAAGTTAATACTTTTACATGGCTGAAAGCACAGTGTTGCCGATTTATTAATTTTTAGAAAAAGTTTTTTAACACTGTTTACAATTTTAATAAAAAAGCCATAGAAGAGGTAACAGAGTTATATAGATATAAATTATTTCTCGATCTTTTTTCTATTTGTTTCTAATTATCTATATTTTTATAGAGTTTCGCCAATCCAGAAGATATTACATCAAAGAAAGCTAAAGTCAAATACGATGACGCAAATGTGGAACGAGTTCGAAGGTATGTAGTATAATTTATTATGTCAATTAATTAATTATCTAACGCATGCAATTCCTTTTATTTAGAGCGCATCGCAATGACATGGAAAACATTTTTGTCTTTTTCCCAATTGGATTGCTGTACGTATTAACAAATCCTTCAGCATTCTTGGCAATTAATCTCTTCCGTGTTGTTGGAATTGCTCGTATCGCGCACACTATCGTTTATGCTGTGGTGGTGGTTCCACAGCCAGCTCGTGCTTTGTCATGGTTTGCTGCATACTTGGCCACTGGATACATGGCATTGCAAGTCGTCATTAAGGCTATTTAAATCGTTGATAGCATTTTTGTTGGTTTCATGTTTGCTTAAATAAAATTGAATAAAATGTTGGGTATTTTGTACGTGAAAACATTGTTTTGTTTATGTGGAAGATGTGATCATTGTTCAACAGTTTTATGCAAATTAGGTGCTGACATGAGTTCAATGAAAAAGTGATATACTCACTTTAGACGGCGCTACGGTCCGGTCCAGTTCAATTGCTAACTGCCTCCAGTTATGCATACCAAGTTGGTTGAGGCCTTCTTCTACTTGCACGCGTCTCATGAGTTCAACTCGTCTTTTTTACTGCGGCTTTCCTCTGGTTCGAAGATTGCCCTCATCTACTCTAAATGTCCCAGGTCTCCAGCAAAACAACATAGAGTAGTGCCATTTATTCTCGATAATATTTTTTGGTTGGTGTTATAAGAGTCACTGTAGTTGTTCGAAAGGAGGCCCTTTACTCCTTGCTTTCTTGCGCTGGTGTCATTGTCAGAAATCATAGCGGAGCCTAGATAGGCAAATCTTCTAACTACACCTACATCTGTATGAAGCGCTGTTCTGTTCCAGTTCACTGTGTTGAATGTTCTGTTTTGTGGACACCACATACTTCGTTTTATCCTCGCCAATGGCTATACCCATTTAAATAGCTTCTCAAGCAATACTCACAAACGGATTTTTTCAGAACAAAGCATTCAGACAAAGAATTAGTCCATTGTACTCTTTGTAAGTTACTCTTAATGGAATCTTTCAGTCTTTCGAAGAAAGACGAGTAAGCGCTTCAGTGATAAAGTTCGTACAGTACCAGCAATAAACCACGTCAACGACGAGTACCTGCAACCTGATTCGATCGTAAGCCGGATATTCACAGCAAGCGTCGCAGGATGTTGTGACACTTATCCCCAGCACATTTAAGCCCTTAGTAAAAGTGTAGTGCCCCGCCACGACGCCAATAGGCAACATGCAGCGTTTCCTGCTGAGAGACAGGAAGAATGCTCCTGACTTTATTGAGACGGCGGGAAGCAATCCTTTAGTCTGCCTGCAACCTGGGGAGTCATGCCATCTGCTGTTGTGCTCATATAAAACCCAACTATCAGTCGAAGCCTCTACCACAGAGACAGGCAGACCCACTGTAGGTTCAGGTGCTCAATAACTCTTCTCCGAGCCGTGGCTGGCAAGTTCATCGCCGATTTCATGTCCCGTGATCCCTTTGTGACCTGGGAGCCAGCTCCAACTGCCTTTGGACTGCATTCAGTGATGTCCTGTATTCTCGAACTAGAAATCATAAGAAAATTCAGCAAGGTTCTAAGCGCAGCTTGGCTGTCGCTACAGATGCAAATGATTCGCCTCCTCCACCGGTTCTTCACAATATAGTCCTCTGCCATCAGGTTTGCTTATATTCGTATCTCCACTTGGAAGACAGATGAAAGTTTTCCTAACGAGGAATGAAGTCGCGCGCAAGGTCATCAAAGCTCCAGTGCGTTTTGTACCAAAAACCACTTCTTTTTAAGTGGAAGATGGCGTTGAAAGTGCAGTCTATATCAACGGGAGGGAAATTTATAAATGTTATAGGAAAGTTATAAATGTACAAGTATATAGAGTGGATCCAGCCGTGTTAGGGAATACCTGCATGCACCCGAAACAGACTGTTCTTTTGAGTGTGGTAAAGGCAGCAATAACATATTTTGGTGAAAGCTTGTTTCACTAGGCATCCAACGCATAGAATATAATTGGCCTTATTATAGCCGTGTAGATCCAAAAAGATCGGTAACATGTTTGGATGTTGATGTCTTTAAGCACTAGATGAGTCAGACCGGTCAGCTTCCTCCGTCTCGTAAAAAGAAAAACCTCAGTTTTGAGAGGATAGACTGAAAGCCGATTTCTGATGCACCAATCGTCGATCACGTTTAGGGCTGCCTGCAATTTAGAGCGTACATCGCTTGTATTCCCCGTCATCATATATTTGTAGCAGTCAGCATTCGCAATCACAGGGCGGATTCTTTCTTGTCGAGTGCGCCTTCAATTCTGCCTACCAGATTTTGAAGCGAAATCTCGCAAGATCTTCGTCGTTGGTAGGCGTGTTGCATCTCAGATAGAGATAGTTTTGTGCACATGGAGCTAGACCAACTTTTCCATGCTCTTCAATATGAAAGAAGTCAAACTTATAAGTCTGAAGCCCTTGGTAAGGGTTTTCCTCCGATTTTCGGTGTAAAGGCTCCTCTCATTGTTCGCCAGGGGTTCGGTATATATGCCAGTGCCAGTCGAGCAGTGAAGACTCTATTCAGAGTTACCAACAGCTTGAAGCCCTCAAAGGAAGCAAAAGCATGTTTAGTTGGTTCGTCACATATTCAGCTCACTAGTAGCTTTGTTAAGTTGGAGTTGATTGTAAGCCGCTCATAACCCTATACGGGATACATTAAAGTATGTGACGAACCAACTAATGGCCACGGACAAAAATGGACTGGCTATTGACGAGCTAAACAAACGTTTAAAGGAGAACGACCTTCAGATTAGCACGTGGAATGTTCGGACCCTTAATAGACCACGAGCAGTCGGACAACTAGCAGAGAATGTTGACTCCTATCACGCAAAAATCATCGCCATTCAGGAAGTTTGATGGGATGGGCCGGAAATAAGGAGAATGAAAAACTGTACATATCACAGTTAGTGGTTGCTATAAGGAAAAGAAACAGCGCTTATTCGGATGCGGATTGGCCATATGCGACAGATTTAGGCAGGAAGTCCTGAACTTCCGACACGTGACTGAACGTCTTATGACAATCCGCATCAAAGCTAAATTTGCTAACATTAGAATAATATCCTCTGTAAGACATATGAGCAATGTCCGAAGTATGGAAAAGAGGACATCTTTGGTAGGACTTAGGCTTATTGACTTTGCGGCGGGACCAAATATCACATGAGAACAAAGGGATATGGCGGTCTACGGATCATCAACCGCTAAAACTAATTGATCATTTTGAGACGGACGTTAGGCATGCCTCCAGTGTGGGCGTCCAAATGATGCGATCAGCCAACATTAACTACGACTTTGTTGCAGCAAAGGTGCGAAAGCGGATTTCCCAAGAGTTACAACAAAGAAGAACTATTGTGAGTAGATATAACGTAGAAAAGCTGCAATCGTAAGAGACCACCAGAATCTTCACCGAACGCGTATCCCGAAATCTATCAACAACTCCTACGACGCCAGCATCAAGTACCGAAGATCAGTAGCACTCGACCACCACCAAGAAATCCCTGGTTTGACGGAGAAAGTCGGCAAGCACATGCAGCTAAACAAGAAGTATACAAAGCGGCGCTGCAATGAGGGACGAGAACCGCCTGTAGAGACAAAGAAGGATACCTTGTAGTAGAGCCACAGTCGGTGCTGAGAATACGGACAATTTTTTTCTGCAAACTGTATAACGGCGAAGAAGCCCAACATCCCGCTGTCAGGTAGAATAGATCATTCATCCTTGACCAAACTAAAGTAAGGATACCAATATCTAACCTAAAAACCAACAAAGCAGCTGGCATTCAAAGCTGCGGGGAATGACTTTGTGGAGAGTTACACCAACTCATTTCTCAGATCTGGTCAGAAGAGTGTATGCCTGATGAATGAAGGAGATCCCTTCAACTGCGCCAACTATAGAGGTATAAGTCTGCTCACCGTCACATTCAAGATCTTATCTGTCATATTGCGTGAACATCTGAAACCCTTCGACAACAACCTAATTGGCCCCTACCAGGGTCATGGTCAGCTCAGAAAAGTCCACAGTCGATCAAATCTTCACATTCCGACAGATCCTGGAAAAAACTAAGAAGTGCAAATCGATACCCACTATCTTTTCATCGATTTCAAGGCCGCATATGCCAGCATTTATAGAGACGAACTATATGTACATATAGAACAATGTCTAGTTTTGGTATCTCTGCCAAACTCGTTCGAGTGTGCAGAATAACGGTTGAGAACGCTCTCTGATCAGTAACGACTTAACCGTAACCTTTGATGTCAAAAAAAAGTTTTAGACAAGGTAACGCGCTGTCATGTGACTTTTTTTACATCATACCTGTGCGGAACTCACAAGTGAACACTGGAGGCACAATCTTCCAAAAGTCTGTGCAACTAATAGCGTACGCCGATGATATCGACATGATTGGAAGAACTCAGCAGGCTATCACCGGTGCGTCCGACGATCGATCTAGTCTGAAAACTACAAATCAGTCGCGTGACATGGCTAGGACATGTAGAGAAAATAGACACCAATGCTCCGGGCCGCAGAGTCTTCGAATCTAAACCGGAGGAAAAACGCAGTAGAGGAAAACCTTACCTTAGGTGGCGCGCACAAGCAGAAGGACCGGATTAATTGGAGAGGTTTGTGAGTTGAGGCCCAAATTTACCCCAAATTGTAGCACCACCTAAGTAAGTAAGTAAGATAAGTGCAATGGTATTTAGGAGAAGTGAGAACTATCGCCTTTTTTTAGGGAATGCTATTTTCCATCTTTTCGGAAATAGTCCAAAGGCGGGCATCTCTACCGAAGAAGGGGAGATATACCATCTGGCCAAGTGGATTTGTGTATATTATGATCTACGAGTACTTAGAAATTTAGGTTTTTTTTTTTAACCGGCCCGTTCCGCCACACTTTTTAGATGGCAATGATCTCTGCCTTGTTGCAGTCTATGGCCTCATCCATTTGTTCGACTACAAACGGTCTATTAAAGAACTCAACATTCCATGTCCACACCCGACGTTCTTTTTTTTTATTTCGCCGCCAGTTTATTCTGAGGCTCTTCAACAAAAAAGGCCGCATATTTCCCGATAGTGCTGAACAATTCTTGTTGGTCTTAGTCTTAAATACGTTGCAGTAACTCATATAAGGTATCTGTTATGCTGACTGTTAACAACACCGCTACTTCAATTGCGTGAGATCGTCTATAGTACCTTCTGCTTTTGATGTTTTTTCTTGTTCAGCAGTTGGGCTAGACCATTATCAGGAGGCAACCTCGGAAAGGAACAATAAGCACATTTGAAAGCGTTGCGTTTAAGGATCAAATAATAGAAATAAAAGACCAGTTGGTTTGGATAGTAGAGACCTGCTGTGCTCATTATCGGAAACTGAAAGACTTCACGGTTGAGGACCACTCAATATGTAAACAATTTTCTCAATCACAAATAATTCGGATTCAGATGACTCTGTCGGATTCCACAGTTTTCTGATGAGTTTCCATACATAAGAATTTAATTTAAATAAAATGTTAATATATAATAAAACTCTTAAAGAAAAGGAAGATTCATTCATCCACCTTATATCCCTCTTATTACTGGTTCTCCATCAAGTTTCTTCAAATTTGGAAGTTTCTTAATGACTTCATTACGAAATGCACCTTCCTCCATAGAATCACAAAGAGGATTTCCTAGAAAACTAATTTCTACCAAATTTGGAGCCAATGCCATCCGATTGAATTCAATCCAGTCCTTGACAGAGTTGTGAGAAACATAGAACACCTTTAAAGCTTTCATCTGATCAATGGGCTTGAGTTTCTCTATCATGTTGTAGCTCACCCAAAGTTCCTCAAGTGTATCACTGAGTACTTCCTAAAATTTTAAAATACAATTTGGAATTTAAATGGAATCTGTGGTTGTTACAATTCCTTGGAGATTCTTTATGCAGTTTCTGGCCAGAGAAAGAATACACAGATTCTTCATTGCATCAATACCCGTGATTTTTTCGATCATATTTGTCGAAAGGCTAAGTTTTCTAAAAAGTCAATAGCCTTTGGAGTCTTTTATTTTACATATATTTAATTTTACAAAATGAATTACTTGCATTCGGTAAGTGTTGAGAGGGTATTGTCCATTTTATCAATTGGAGGCCATTGAAACTGCAGTCCAATGTATTCTGCTTCGGTGGCAGCCTGTTTCGTTTTTTCTTCCCAGGCCCGAAGGGCCTCTTTTATCGGTAATCCTTTTGCCATAATATATTCAAAAATGCTGAAAATATGGAGAAAGCTAATTGAAAGCATAGGCTTTAATATATTTTTTTTGTTTTTTTTTTTTCTGAATTGACAGTGAATTCGAATGTAGAACATTTCCCGTCGACTACAATAGTAAAAGCCATTTTATGGAACAAAGGGTCTTAGTAGTGTCTTATTGTTAAATAAGTGAGATTTGATCATTTGGACTTTAAACCACAGAATTTGGGCGTTATAATTCTCTTGAATTCGACCGCTGAATTCAATTAACCATGCCTTTGACTTTAGAATTGACATCCACTTCCTTGCAAACTCAGAAAGGAAAGCCTATCGCGATTTATATGGGGTATAGGAAGTACTTCTCTTCTTCCATGGAGAAGAATAAATCATAAATCTATGCTGGAAAAGCAGCCACAAGTAAGGGCAGTTCATAGCTATAGCACACTGTGATCATATGACCCATTTGCCAGGTGATAAACTAGAGGGGTTGAGCGGAGAGGAGAGCATCATCACATATGTACGTATACAGGAGTACTGACATCATCGATGGATATGAGTCACCTTTTGATCACATCATACATAATTACCCCTTATTCATAGCTAAAAATCGGCAAAGAAGGTCTTGACATCTCCAATATCTAACAAAAACTGAAGCAAAAAATACTAAATGTTCCAAAGATGGTAAAAATTGTTGGTAGTTTGTCAAAAACTTTAAAAATTCTACCTCATTCTTCACCCTAACACTCATTCTTATGAGATTCTAGCTGTCAGCTTTTTGGACGATGCAAGTTTGCTTGCAGGACACTTTTAGTTCAACTCAGCACCCCCAAATTGTGTTAGGTTTCTGCTTACACTTGAGAGATCAAGTCTTTCGCACCAAAATATAAGACCAAGCGCTTAATATACCAATTTGGTATATCGTCTCATGATCCAGAGACTGCTATGTCCCTTGTGTATATTAAGATGAGGGAACCCTGAGCGATATTTCGTCCCACTGCAATATCAATAAGCCTAATCCGTCGCTAGACGTGGTGTAAACTATGCTTATCAACTGCCTATCAAAGATGTCGGGTGTTTTCATAAACATCTGCCAAAAGTCAGATTTTTGATCGAACAAACCCAGATGAATTGCGGAAGTTATGTTCATAAACGTCATAATCGTCATCAGCGTCTGGCAGATTGTGCTTTTATATTTTTTTGACTGCAGAAAGCGCGGGATTTAAAGAAAAACAAAATTAAGTGCGAAAAATGTAAGTCTTATTGGCAATTTTTCAATAAATTTCTTGTTTACAATTAAATTTATCTTTTTTTAAGGGAAGAAGCTGTAGGGTGGAATGTGGCCAAAACTAAACTACTAATTGATAAAAGAATCCTGGTGGAAAAAGAATTCAATTCTGGGAAAAAGAAAAAAAAATTCATTGTGGAGGACGGTGCTCAATGAAATAAAAAAAGTTGATCCATTCTTCTCCTTACATTAAATGTGGACCCCGACATCCGAAAATGGCCTGCGGAGACGTGGTCCGGAAACTCCGAAACTGTTTTAATTAAAAAAGGAGTTTTAGGAATTATTCGATAATTATATTTTTTTAATTTTATGAAATTTCTTTTTATAGTTTTGCTTCCTTTCCTTATCCGCAAATTATTTTTTGAAATTACTTTTGGATTAAAACAGATTTTTTGATAACAAAATAATTTTATTTTTCAACGTAGTCTCAGTTGAGCTCTATACACTTTGTCCAACGCTTCTCCAATTTTTTTATCCCTTCCAAAAAAAATGATTTGTCGAGGTCCTCAAAATAGGCCTTTGTTTGCGAGATGACTTCATCATTGGAGTCAAATCTTTTTCCACCAAGCCATTTCTTCAGGTTTGGGAACAAGAAGTAGTCGCTCGGAGCCAAATCTGGAGAATAGGGTGGATGAGGGAGCAATTCATAGCCCAATCCATGGATTTTTGCCATGGCAACTGCACATGTGTGCACCCTTGCATTGTCTTGGTGGAAAAGAACTTTTTTCTTGGCCAAGTGAGGTCGTTTTTTTTTCAAATCGTCATTGAATCGGTCCAATAAGTTGGCATAATATTCCCCATTGATTGTTCTTCCCTTTTGAAGGTATTCAATGTGGATTATCCCGCGTGCATCCCAAAAAACAGTCGCCATAACTTTATTGGCTGACAAACCCACCTTGGCCTTCTTTGGCGCCGATTCACCCTTAGAAACCCACTGTTTTGACTGTTGTTTGTTCTCTGGTGTGTTGTGATGGATCCATGTTTCGTCCACGGTTACAAAACGGCGCAAAAACTCCTCCATATTGCGATTAAACAACGCCAAACCTTCCTGTGAAGTTGTTACACGATTGCGTTTGTGGTCGACTGTGAGCAAACGCGGCACCCATCTTGCGGAAAGCTTTCTCATGCCCAAGTGATCATTCAAAATTGAAACCACTGAGCCATGCGAGATCCCTACGGCTTCCACAATCTCTCGCACTTTTAATCTTCGGTCGGCCAACACCATATCGTGAATTTTTTCGATTGTTTCGGGTGTAGAGACCTCAACTGGGCGTCCAGGACGTTCGGCATCTTCAGTGCTTGTACGGCCACAACGAAATTCAGTAAACCATTTTTTTACCATTGAAATCGATGGTGCAGAGTCCCCATAGTGTTTATCAAGCTTAGCCTAGGTCTCGGTAATGGTTTTTTTTCGCAAGAAATAATGCTTAATAAGCACACGAAATTCACTTTTTTCCATTTTCTCCTCAAATTAGTGAGTAGTCTGATAAAAATAGCTGTCAAACACAAACTAACTGACGCAGCAAGTTTAAATTTTGACAGGAGTCAATTGACAGATGCCTGTTGACAGGAGCAGTGTTGCTGTTTCAGTAAAGAGGTCAGAAATTCAAAAAGTCACGGACTTATTGATCCGCCCTCGTAATTCACAAATAAGATTGAGCATAACTTCTTTCGCGGTCATTTCTGATTTTTGTCTGACGTTTATGAACATTCAGTTACAACTTAAAATTGAACTAAAGCAGGCCTGCACACGTTCTGCAGAATGAGTGTGTTCATTAATGCAACAAAGACGATTGTACTAGCGAGATTTTCAACGTTTATGAAAACACCTGTCCTCCCTTCCTATTCTGGCTACTTGGCAATGTCAAACTAAGGACATTGCTCACGTGGTTTGTCGAGGAGTTTGAAAAAATATATTTTCTTATATTCCGGCGCATACTAAGCTTTTGTTAGCGAATTTAGCCTTGGTGCGGATTGTCGCAAGACGCTTGCTCACGTTTCGGAAGCTCAAAACTTCTTCTTGCCGCGTATGACAAATCCGAATCCGGATTTATTTTTATTACCTACCGCAATCACCATAGTAAAGGGTCTTTCATTAAGCGCTTCATATCTTTAAAATTAAAAAAAAAAGTGTGTGAGATATCATCGAAATTTTTGAAAGGCATATCGATGCCATTATGTTTGGAATATAACATCGTTCAAATATCCGCAGCGGCTACTCTGGATAGCGCGCTTCCGAAATCTCCAATTTTCCATGACTCAGACTGAATTTTACCGATGACATGAGTTATGTTGGCTTGTGGTTTGTAGCTTATTCGCATAGATCTGCGACTTCAGAAAACCCCACAAGAAAAAGTTTAACAGGGTCAAATCGCACGATCTCGGTGGCCAGTTCACATCACCTCCACGTGAGATGACCATGCCCTCGAATCGCTCGTGCAGAATCTCCAATGTGGAGTGAGCTGTATGCCACGGTAGCGCAGTCCTGTTGAAACCACATGTCGTTGGTGTCCACATCATCCAATTCAGTCCAAAAGAAGTTGGTAATCATAGACCTATAGCGCTCGCCGTTGACGGTGATGGCCTGGCCAATGTCGTTCTCAAATAAATATGGACCGATGACACCAAACAGTGACTTTTTCGGGATACTTCCGTCAAACAGTCCGTAGATTTCGTTAATTCTCAAACTTTAGTTAATGATTTTAATCGTGTACCTATTAAAGAACTATTGTAAAAGATCTTATAAGTAGACTAAAAACTAGAAAATCTGCTGGCGTTGATGGTATTAGGAATGTATGTCTTAAGAACCTACCACCTTTTGCTCGTACGAAATTAACGGAACTATTTGACTGCATCCTTAGATTCGGATATTTCCCAATACATTGGAAAACTGCCGAGATAATTCTCATTTTGAAGCCTGGCAAAGATCCCAATTTAACCTGTAGCTATACACTAATTAGCTGAGTAAATGTCTAGAAAAAATCATAAAGAACAGAATTATTTCCTTCTTAGAGATCAACTCTATTCTACCTTTTGAACAATTTGGTTTTAGAGTTTTTCACAGTACTACTCACCAAGTACATCGTATCACAAAGGACATTAAAAACAAGGTGTCAGATGGAAAGCTTTCGACACCGTATTGCCTGATGGCTTAATATATAAGCTTACCAGTATTGACCTCCCGTTGTATCTTGTCGAAATTGTTCAGTCTTTCCTATCATCCCGAAGTTTTAAAGTATCCATTAATCGTTACTTTTCAGACAGTAAATTAATTAATGCTGGAGTTCCACAAGGGTCCGTTCTGGCTCCAGTCTTATATAACGTATACACTTCCGATTTCCCCATTCTGACAAACTGTAGTATCGCCCTGTTCGCAGATGATACTTGCATTTACTCTTCTGATGCAATTGATTTCAATGTTGAAACGAACCTGCAATCAGCTATACATCCTTTCGCATCATAATGTGTTAACTGGAAAATCAAAATTAATGCTTCTAAGACTCAAGCTATCTTTTTCACTAGTAAAGGAAAGACTTCTATTGAACGGAGTTCAGATGGAGTGGAAATCGAATGGAAAGTATTTTGGTATACGAGTATATTTAGACAAAAACTCAACCTTGAATCTTCATGTGCAAAAAGTAATTAAAAAAGTCAACAGAACCATAAGAATTCTTTACACTTTTATACGCAGAAATTCGGAATTGAATGACTCAAATAAGTTATTGATTTTTAAGGCTATCTTTCAAGTCATTATATTCTACGGATCTCCAGTCTGGGGTAGGTGCGCGAAAAGTTACTTCAGACAACCCAAAACAAAATATTGAAAATGATCCTAAATCTACCTTGGTTTTTCTTTTGCACCAATATAATATGATATATCGTGATTATCCTCTGACAATGACTTAATCTTAAACTTAGCATCATAGTGAATGCAACACTTTTTCTGTTCTTAGCTTAGTTCAACTAATCATCATATGTCTTGTATTTATTTATTTATTTACTTGTTTATTCATTTTTTTATTTATCTATTTACTTATTAATTTATTTAGTTATTTCCAAACTGTTAATTAAATAGTACTTAAAGTTTGTACTTTTAAACACAGTTTAACAACCACTTCTCTTTTCCCTCCAACGATATCGGGCATAGATCTTATTTTAGTGAAGGTTTTTAGCGGTTTTTCCTTCAAATTTATAGAATTCTGTGATATTATTTAAACATAAATTCAACAATTTTCTTTGTTGACGTACCCATTCATCCAGAAATGGGCCTTATCGCTGAAGACGATTTTTCGATGAAAATTAAGGTCAGTTTTCAACTGCTCCAGAGCCGATTTAGCGAACACACATCGTTGTCTATGGTCGTTTACCTTCAGCTCCTGGGTTAGTTGAATGTTCCACGGGTGCAGGCCCAAGTCATAACGCAAAATTCGCCAAGTTGTGGTCTGCGAAAGCCCGAGTTCTTGTGAGCGACGCGAAATCGGATTCTTCTGCACACTCTCACAGACAGCGGCGATGTTTTCGGCAGAACTTGCGTTTCGTCGACGTACGGGTGTTGGTTTATCGTTTACTGAAATTTATCCACTGCACACTGCGAATAGTCCTCTCGGTAGGACGATTATGCCGACCGTAAAATGGGCGAAGCGTGCGGAACATTGCCCGAACAGAACACCCAATTTGATAAAACAATTTAAGCACGTGTTGTTGAACGCTATGTCCGTCCATGGTTATTTAGCAAAACAGACTGAATAAATGACAGCCAATTTGATATGTAGCTTCAATAATATAGCCGCTATGAACTGTCAAAGTTCGGAAGTCCCTATTAGAAGACCCTGTATTTATCACAGTTTTTCATCCTTCTGATGCTTGGCCCATTCCATCGTACTTCTTAGGATGGCGATGAAATCTGTATGATGGCAATCAAAAGCCTCTGCTAAGTGCTGGGCTGCACGTGGCCTGTTAACACTAATCTATATTTAGTTTTGCGATGCTAATCTGATGTTTGGTGTCAATTTGACACAAGGTTTTATAGAGCCAATTGTAGAGTCAAAAAAAGCTATAAAATGCTGGATTGTTGCGGAAAATTTCAATTTTTGTTATTTTTATTATGAAAAAAAAATAAAATAAAATAGCAGTTCAACTACAAATATAATAAGAAGGAAAAAAAAGGACAGGTCGAATCGAATGAAGAATGCTGAAATTTCATTTGCGATGAAGTACTTCGTATTTCTCGCAAAGAATAAAACAGCGAACACTGTGAACATTTGCATTCGGAGTTCGAGGGCACATGTCACATCTAGCCCGTTTTTTTGTGGTTGGCTGACGAATCAATATGTTGACCGCTAGCATTTCGATCGATGCTGATGCTTGTGATGAAGTTGATGGAGAATTCAAGCAAGAGGAGTACGGTGAAATCGACGAACTTGAATCTCACACACGACGAAAAACTTCTGCCGCATGTATACCATGTGGTGTTCATGCCCTAGCTTTGATATTGTCTTCACATAAGGCCTCGCCCAAGTTCAACAAAAACAATCGTCGTTTAACAAAAAAAAAACCCTTGTTCCATTCCGGGAACAATTGAGTGAGGATCAAGAAGGCATTCAAAGCCGAAATGTCGAGAATGATGTAGAACGACGTTAGTGGCCATCGGTTGGTCCTGCGATAAGTGCCAACCATCTGGTCAAGAGTGCCGACACCAGCCCTCGATTGCGATTTTTCCTTATGGTGCCGACAATCGTAATTTGCTTCTTCTTCAGCTCGAGTGCCAAACTGTAAGATGTAAAAAAAGTGTCACAAGTGACATTGCGTCCATTCATTCTTAAAACTGGAAAATAATCACATATCAGAGAAAAATAAAGGCATGTACACGAAGAAGAAATACCTTGGCACAAATCCGGAACAATAGCTTCTGCCACAGCCGACGTAGACTTGAATATTGTAGGCATACAACGATCCTGCGTCGGCCGGAATCCAAAGTTTGATGTCATACTTTTTAGGCTTAGACGAAATGTACTGTCGAAAACTGTTTCGTCCACGAAATGGCAGAAGTTGCTCATCGACGGTCAGAAATTTGCCAGGAACATACATAACTTTCAAGCGCTGGACCCACAGATCGAACAAATCGCGAATAGGCGCCAGTTTATCGCGTACACTCTGCTGAACATTATGCCGAGTTTCTCGGTTATCGAATCGTATCGATTGGCTAATTGCTTGAAAGCGAATAAGTGACATTGTCCCAGCGAAAATTGGTAGCCCATGCTTAGCAGTCCAAGGCTCATCAGCTGCTTCACTTTTCGACCGATATGCCCCAGCCAACAACAAAAGTCCATAAAAGGCGCGCATTTCACACACATCAACCCGCTTCCGCGTGACGCCATGCTTGTGAACACCATATAAATTGGTCATTTGTACCACAATATTCTCGACTGGCTCGATAAAAAGCAAAAACGCAGTCACTGGACTGCTGATGGGAGATTTCGCAAATGATGTTGGCCCTGCAAAAATTTCAAATGAAAGCGCCTAAACAAAAAACTCAAAACAAACCTTGACGAGAAGCGAAATCTATTGTCGATACTGATGGGCATGGTGGCATTGGATCGCGCGCACACTGAATTTTCTTGTCTTTCGACTTGAGAGCGTTGTCCGATTCAGCAGCGATTTCCAAACGCATTTATTGTCTGATAAAATCAGCATCACTCTTGCCACTGTTATAATCTTCGGAATCACTTTCAGTCTCGCTTGGTGAATAATCTGTATCATATTCCGAGAATTCGGGCAGAGCATCACTGACTTCTGTTTGCCGAATCGCTCATAGTCAGACATTTTGCAGTAATTGTTTGGAAAAAAAAAGTGAAATAACTCACAGCAAAAGGTTGCACAATCGAATAATAAGAAATAACGGACGAAGTGTCACAGCACTGGCGTTATCAAATTGATACCAACCATCAGATATGTAATAACTCTTCTACAAGCCTTCAGTGCCCTCTGGCAATTTTGTTTTTACGGAAACTAGACCAGAAAGTAGCCCGGGGAGCCGCGAGCGTTTGGCAACAGCACAATTATTAGGAGTTTTGCTTATTTAAAAAAAAATTGTGTCAAATTGGCACTAAATATAGACTTGCGTTAATGTACAAACATTACACGTGCAGATCCGGAGATCGTTGCTTTTTAATCGTTTGTTATCGTCACTGACAGTATACGATTGTGAGCCCAATGACGGCTACTGGTCGAGCACGCTCTTGGCAATTTAGCCTGGATGACTAAGGATTTTTGGATTTTTTGAGCAAAAGGCGCTCTGTAAAAAGGTAGAAATCAAAAGAAAGATACCTCTAGCCGCTGTTGTGTATTTTAAATAAAAGACTAAAAAATTATTTAAATATTTTTTCTCATATTTATTTATTTTTTTCTTGTATGTTTTTGTTTTGTTTTTTTTTTCTGACTTTCGCTTCACATTTATCTACAAAAATGTTTTGTGTTTTTTTTTATTTGTTTTTCATTTTAATTATAATAATTTCTTTTAATTTAAATTACCTTATACAATAAATTGTTTTGTTTTGTTTTGTTTGTTTTTTTTTTAATTTTGTTTGTTGTTTTGTTTTAATTCATAATTACTTTAGATATATTTATATATTTATATATGTATATATACTGCATTGCATTAAATAATAATAATAATAATAATAATAATAAATGGTTACAATTATAATTAAAAATGTATTTTCAATGATGATTACAATAATAATAATAATAATAATAATTAATAATAATAATAATAATAATAATAATAATAAGTAAATATTATCTTTTGTTAATTTGTTTTTATCTGTTTATTAACTGTTTATACTTTTAATTAAATTTCAGTTTCTGTCAGTTTTTTTTGTTTTAATTTGTTTTTACCTTGTTATATAGTTGCTCTTTCTTTTTCTCTGTCGGTAAGAGAGAGAGTGTGTGTGTTTTTATATTTTTACTTTTTCTTTAATTATTGTTTGGCTCTTAATAATCAAAAAATCTTAAACAACATTTTTGTTTTTAAATACTTTTAACAATAAATAATAGGTTTGTTGCTTTTTTTTTTATATGTTTTTTTGTTTTTTGTTTGTTTTCATAGCAAATTTGTTTGTATATGTATATATCCTAGAATTTTTTAAATTATTTTGTTACTCTATATTGTGTTTGAGTGTTTCATTCTTTAAAGCCGGCCAGAGCGAGATATAGGTTTCCTTTCTTATTTTTATATTTTCTTATTTTTTCCTATTTCTAAAAATATACTTACATTTCTTTATACAAGTGTGGTGAATTATAAATCTAATAGGTAACCCTCTCGCTCTTTACAATCCTGCTGTAGCTGCACACAAACGTTACACTCTTAAATTTTAACCTTAAACTTATCTAAAGACAAAATAAAAAATAAAGACAAAGATACTCGTACTCGTACTCGTATTCGTTTATTATATTATACTCGTATGTATAAAATTAGAAGATGTTGGAGTTTTATTTTTGTTTTTTCCTTTTTTTTTCTTTTGTGTGTGTAGAGTGTGTGCTGTTGTTTATTTTATTAATTTTTTTTATTTTTATTTTATTTTTTTTATGTGTTGAAAAGGATCTTCATCTTCAAACGCACGGTGATCCTTGTTTTCCCTAAGTTTTAACTGATTTTACATAATTTTTGGTTACAAACAAATTTTCATATTTACAACAGGATAATATACAAAATGTTTTTTCTTCTTTTTTTTTGTACAGAGAAAGAGCAGGGATACATAACAAATAAAATAGAAAGCTTTTTGTGTTTCATCTTTACTTACAAACTAGAGAATTATCTACACAATGAGAATTTCTATTTAAAAAAAAAAGGAAATAAAATAATAATAGTAATAATATATATATAAAAAAAAATATTTTTAACGCTTATCCTTTCCTATTGCATCTTTCTTATAATACATTTGGGAGGAGGAGGTCGTATTTACATCGGTCAAAAGGAGAAGGTTTTTCCTGTTTTTCATTTTATGCTTTTTTTGTTTTGTTTTAATTTTTGGTCTTAACAACACTGGGGGGATCGGATAGGGAAAGAAAAGTTGCCTAAACTCTAGAATTATTTACAAATATTCTTAAATATGAACAATGAAAAATAAAAAAAAAATAAAAAAAATATTTAGATAATTTCATTTGAATAATGTTCCGCAGCCTATCATCGGGCTGGTGCGGTGTCTTCTTTTTTGTGCATATCCACTGAGACTTGCATGCCCTGCATATGTGGTGGCGGTTGTTGCGGTTTATGTGAGACCGGTTGCATACGATGATGTGGTGGTGGTGGTCCCACCGCCGGCGGTATAGGACTTGGCTCTTTACCACGAAGATGAGCTGCTGATGGCATCGTATACATGCTCATCGCTTTGGCACGTTCCTCTTCATGGCGAATTGCTTCGACAAGCGGATTATATCGCAACATATATGGATCTCGATATGGGTCCATAGTCCAACCGCCAGCAAAATGTGTCATCGGCGCCCCACTCATTGATGGTGGCATCATTGTGCGTGATAAATGAGGTGGTGGCGGAAGAATTTGTGGCCCATGTCGGGTTGTCATGAATTGATGATGAGCGGCGCTGGCCGCTTGTGCTGCTGCCAAACCTGGATGATAACGCGGATCAGTTCGCATAAGCATTTCTTGTTCCTCCTTTCGAGTGTCTATTCGAGGATGTTCTTCTTTAATTCGTATATCTGGACCATCAGCGTTACCATTACGTAATGGGGATCGATCACGTGCAGCTGAATTAGCAGCAGCAGCTGCAGCAGCTGCGGCTGCCATTTTTGAATTTTCATTCATACGCTGTTGCTGGATAAGTCGTTCGCGTTCCATTTCACGACGTTCCATTTCTCGGCGTTCCCGCTCTTTTCGTTCACGCTCTCTCTCACGTTCGCGCTCACGTTCCTGTTGTTCCCTCTTAATTTTTTCCTCCTTTTCCTTACGTTCACGTTCTTCACGCTCTCGACGTTGTCGTTCACGTTCACGATGCTCTCGTTCACGTATTTCACGCTCACGTTCTCGTTCCCTTTCTTCTGCTTCACGACGTGCTGCATCCAGACCCGGATCAGGTTTTAGAGGCCAACCTGGTTGCCCTGGACCAGGAGGGTAGCCAACTGCTCGTTGTAGACTCCTAAAACAAAACAAAACAAAACAAAAACCCATAATTTCAAAATCCATACAGAAAGGCATATTTTTAACTTACGTTCTCCATGGATCATGGATAGTGGTACCGATTGGAATATCTCGAAAATGTGTCAAACCAGGAAAACTAACAAATGGTCCGGGATATCGTCCAAATGGGGACACTGCTGTACCTTAAGAAAAATCGAGCAACCCATAAAAAACGCTATCCTACGCAAAGAATAGTTTTTAAAACTTACCTAAATGACTAGGTGGTGCCCCTAAGAAACTCGCCGACAATGGTGACGTTTCGAATGGTGATCGTCCGGGAAGACCTGATGGATAACCAGCCGATTGTGGCATTTCATTTGGCCGATGTAAACCAGAAGCTGCTGCTGCTGCAGCTGCGGCCGACGAGGGAAACATATGCGATGGTGAACGTAATATATCATTCATTGATGCTGGAGATGCTTTAAGACCCAATGGTGGAGGTGGACCTGATCCTCCTGAATTACCAGAGCTACCAGAAGCAGCAGCTGCTGCTGCTGCTGCTGCTGCAGCTTTATCTGGATTTTGTTTATTTTGATGATAGTAGATCTCCCACGCTATTCGCACGTGCATTGCATTCCATCGACCGGTTTTCTATACAAATAAATTGAAAATAAAATATTCATTTGGATAACGAGTTAGCTTAAAGATTGAGCTAAGCAAAGTTAGCCAACCGACACACTGAGGAAGAAAACAGGAAGGCATAAAGAAAGATAGCAAGGCATAAACTTTTAACTTAAATAGCATACAATGAATGAATGAGATGATGGAAATGAAAATGCAAAGAAAAGAATGTAGATACAAAAAGAAAATGTACGGGAATATGTTACAATTTTTTAAAAGAGATCAAAGTTTGTTTCTTGATAGCTTATTATATTTTAATTTGTTTAGGAAATATTGGGGACTTCAGAAGTTATTGAAATTTTTTCAATTCTCGATCGAGATGGATTTTTTTTTTTAAATTTATGTTATGAATCTCGCTCTATCTCTTTTTAAATGGCTTGCTAAATTTTTCTAGAATGTAAATTAGGACCGGGAGAATGTAGTCAACTGAGTTTTATTTTGACAACTCTGATGGTAAATGTCATTTTTTTCGCCCACAAGTGCTAACGAACATTGAAAAGCGAGTAGCTTTTGAATAGTAGAGATTTCTTTATAATGCACGCCTTTCTCAGAAGTTGGAGATCTTTGATTTAGACACTAATTACTGTAATATCTCTGACAAAAAAAAAATCGAGGTCGAGAAAAACAAAAGCACAGTTTCTAGACTAACGCAACAACTGCAAAAAGAAGAACGATTCTTCAGTTAATGTCTGAAAAATTTTATCGTATCTGGAAATTATTATAGTTTGCAGATAGTATATTCATTTACGTATATTTATATGCGGCGATCACTTCAGTCAATTCAATATGAAGCTTTAGGTTGTTTTCGAAAGAGGGTCAATGGTACTCTTTACAAGGTTTAATTGGTTGGAGTAGCTTTTTCAAAAAGGAGTTTAAGTGGAGTTGTCCACTGTTCCAGAATATAAAACAGTTCGCTGACAATAACTTGTTCGATCGTTTGCAATTAGTGAATCACTGCTTGCATTTTTTTTTTCAAATACTATGAAACTGCTTACTTTCTGAAATCCATTCGACGTATTCTTTCAAATTCAGATTTAAATCTTCTGTAGCGTTAAATTATCTGAAATAGAAGTTTGCGCTCATCTGCTTACCATGGTTATTAACATAGTGTTGGCAGGAAGTTGGAAATCTGCATGGCTTTTTCAATAATTAAAAGTACTGCTCATTCTGAGAAAAAAATCGAAAGCAATGATCCAATATGTAACTGGACATAATCGAATAGAAATGTGAATCTCTACCGTGATTCAGAATGTAGCCCATCCACGTTTTTATCATTAATTCAGTATGGTTTACGAGAGTTTCTGGAGCTACCTTTGCCATGCCATTTTATTCAGTGGATCCTTTTTTCCGTCAATATCGTTGTTGTTATCATTTCTCATAGACACACGAATAAGGAAGTGCTGTCCACATTTGACGAGAATGTTGATGGTTCAAATCGATCAAGAAATAGTCGGAACCTTTGGTTTTCATTCAGATCTATCGGAATGTGGAAAATAAATTCGAACTTGCATTACAAGTTCGGCTTAACCCTTTGCTGCACATGAAGCCATATATGGCTTTTGATTTTTTAATCACCTGCGATTGAAAAATAACTGTTATAGTCGATAAGAATAGGATCATTGGTTTATGCGCATAAGTGAATTTGGTTTCATTTTCATTTGCACAAGCGCGATAATCGCCAGTGGAATTCAAAAGTGCGTGTTGCAATTGCGTAGTGAAAGAAAGAACAAAAAGACCCTAATTTATTTTTACGTTACGTATATTTTTAAAGGTGATAATATATTTTTTTAATAAGATCCCATACAGGTAAGTAAAATTCAAGTGATACATTTTCAATTACGCATGTCCACATTTGGCTCCATAAGCATTCACTGAAATATTCGTCGAAATTAAGAGTGTCATATATGGCTCCCTGTGCATAGAATGAACTTCCCTTTATTTCAGGGTCAACAATGATTCCAGCAAGTTCATTTTATAATAAGCCGAGGTTTGGCGCTGTACCACCTGGCGATGGAGTTCAGAGTGAAGACGAAGTACTCGGGTGGGAAGAAAATGAGCAAGTTAGCGATCATGGGTGTCATGTAGAAATACCTGAAACAGATGAAAACAGCGAATTTGATTCCGAAGATGATATGCCATTGTCTAGTTTGGCTGTAAAAAGTAATAAGGTAAAGAAGAAAAAGATAAACTAGAAGAACAAAAAACGTGATACGTACGAAGAAGGCGACCATCCCTTCTTAAGAACTACAGATCTTCATGCAGAAATGTCTGCTTTTGCTGACTTCGTTTTTTATCTTTTTCCGGGTGAATTGTTCGACATGATTATCAAAGAATCAAATAGAAAAGCCTCACAGGAAGATATTAATAGGAAACATATCACGGGGTGAAATGGAGCGATTTGTTGGCATTTCTTTATTTATGTCTCTTATCAAATTACCATCTAGTTGCGTTACTGAAACTCACAACTAGGACAGTCCTTTGTATATGAAACAATGACATGCAGGCAGGCGCACTTTGCTGACAATGATAAATTTGTGGGGCTTGGGCTACCTGGACATAGCTTGTCTATCTAATATAATAGAGGAATTCAACAAATATATGGGGGTTGTTGACCTTTTGGATTCCATACTTGGTCTGTATCGAATTTACATAAGATCAAAAAAGTGGTATCTAACATTTTTTTTACACATTTTGGATAAGTGTGTGGTCAGTGACTGGATCTTGTGGCGGCGTAAGAGCGACGTATACATGTCTGTTTTGACTTCAAACTGGCAGTAGCAGAACCCCTAAACAAAAATGGGAAAAGTTTTAAAAGAGGACGTCCTGCTTTACACTACAGCACTCCAAAACGAGTGCTAATTCCCCACATTTGACCCCAGTTTGCTTAACGATTCTGACAAAGAAAACGATAGGCCTGCGTCAAGATTCCCCACTGGATTTAGCTGACCACATTCCGGAATGGCAAAAAACGAGACTATATATATATATATAAAAAAAAAAACTTTTTTTTATTGTGGTATATCTTTGCCACACTTCACAACTTTTTTCGTTCGAAAAAGTGCTAACTGCACAAGCAGCCATATATATAGCAAAGATACGTGTTTTTTTAATTAAATCAAATTAAATATTTTTGTTTTGCTTTACTCGTTTAGTTTTCTCAATTGAAAAAGAAAGAAAGAAAGAAAGACAGTAAACAAAATTTTTTTTCATTTTATCTCTATGCGTGCAGTAGAGGATTAAGGCTATTATTTTCGTCTACTTCGGTTAGAGACATCCTTCTTAAAAATATAATATGATGTTTTTACCAACGATTTTGATGTCCCCTCCACAATTTCTTTTCAATAATACTGGACTGAGGCGCGCGTTTTGTCCTGTTTGTCGATTTTTATTTAAATTATTTTCGGTGACGTACACATACATTCAGCGAAATTTAATTAAAGGCAGATGTACAAAATGTGTTCGTAGTGTAAACGAACATTTAGGTCCAATTTTTTTCCTTTGTGTCCTTACTTCAACGTATGTTTTGAAAGTACCATTACTCCCACTCAGAGAACTTCAACATCTGTTGTTTTGTCACTAATGATCGTGCAAAATTCAATTAAAAGCACTCGTGTTTATGCTGAAAAGCTGTGAGTTGGAAACGAAAGCAGGGTTTTTTTTTGATTATTACAATTGAAAATATTTTTTTTTACATTTAGAACTTTTGGATTTCGATGATTGTTGGCCACAAGTCAGAATGGGTAAAGAAAAACCGTCTCTGATGAGGAAATCGCCAAAATCCATGTGCATAAGGATACCTGTATGTCCAATCTCCAAATTTCCATTAAATTAAATCGATCGGCTTCCGCAATTGATAATGTTATTAAATTAGGAAGTAATTATAACGCGAACCGGGGAAATAAAAACAATCAAAAAATTTCACCACGGCAGAAATCGGCCATTATTCGAGCTGGGTTGCAAAAAAAAATGCTACTACTTCTAAAATTATTTCAGATTTAAATCTAAACGGCGTGCACAACAAATTTTAGCTGGCAGTAATCGACTGGTTTGGAAAAAAATTAGGTCAAAGCCAGATCTTACAGAAGCATATAAAGTTGCCCGACCACATTTTGCCAAAGGACACATGGCATGTTCTAAACAGTGGAAAAGCGTGATCTTTTCGGATGAAAAAAAAGTTTAACCTTGATGGACCAGACGGTTTTAATTCTTATTGGCATGATATAAAAAGTCCTGAGAGCTTCTCCACTAAACGAAACTTTGGTGGTGGATCTTTGATGGTCTGGGCTGCTTTTAGCTATCATTGCAGGACTCCAACAAGCAAAATTTCTGGCCGAAAGAAATCAGAAAATTATATTACTCTGTTGGAAAATGTTTTGGTAGACTTTTTGGAGCATCAGCCGGATTTGAATACAATTTTCCAGTCAGATAATGCTGCCATTCATGTATCGCGGGCCAATGGTTTCTAACTCCTGCTCAGGAGTTCAAAAACGTGGTTAATTCGATGCAAATCGCTATTTGTGTTGGCTAGATTTGGTCAATATTTTCAAACGCTATAGGATGTCATACACAGAGAACGGGGAAAAAATAAGTACTTGATGTACAAAATGTTAAATGTTTCGATTCCCAACGTATTTGGGAGAAAATTGGGAAAAGAACAAACATTGTTTTCTCTTCCTTAAAAATAATCGTTTAGTTGCTCAACGTGTATATAGGAGATATAATAGTGAAAGAACTGCTCCAGCCATTCGCCCGTTGGCGGGTAATTTTGCTGTATACGGGACTGTTGGAGATTTAAGGTGTACATCTCTTACAAAATCTAACTAGTTCAGAAACTAGATCTAGAAGAGAATCCAAGGGATTTTAGAAGAAAAAAAATATGGAAAACAGTTTTAAATGTCGTTGAGCATCATAAAAACTGTTTGGCAAATGTAATGATAAACCACGAAGCTCATTTCCACTTGAGCGGTTTCGCACATAAACAAAACTGCAGATTTTTGAAGTTCTAAAATTCTCAAGAACTTTCATCAATGACCATTACACCGTCTTTATAACAATAAACTGAGATGTTATAGGGGGCAATACTCTTTAAAATTGTAAATCTACAATTGCCATGAAACGCCAATATAAGATTTCAGCAAGATGGTGCAATAGCACATACATCACGCAATGAAAGAGTTAATGAATAAGTTAACCGGATATTTTTTATATAAGGTGATTTTGGTTGGCCACAATGATCCCCTGATATGACTGCTTCTGATTATTTCTTGTAGGCCTATCTTAAGGAAAAAATATGTGTGAAATAAGCTCTAAGCCTTGCGACAACTAAAGTAAAATATTCACAAGAAATTGGTCTTATACTGCAAACAACACTCCACAAAGTTATGAAAAATACTATAAATAGAGCAGGTATTAACATATTTTCATACATAGTGTAAAATAAAAAATAATATAGACTTTTAAAAAGAACGCTTTTACGATCTTACAAAAAATATTTCAAAATTTATACAGATTGTCGAAACTAAAAGCGTTGAGTGCAAACAAAAGTTGTTTCAATAGTCGTTGGGTAATATGAACATTATTATTATTTGATATTAATAAACATATATTATAAGTGGAGTATTTTTAGTATTTTCTATGTTAGTTAACATTTAAGAATTAATAATATCGATTAAGAGCAAGAAAATTAATATATTAGTGTTAGTTTATTATTTATGAACAATTATAAACCACATTTCGTCGATGTAATTCGAGTTCAATAGGTGGCTACATAACAAAGTTTAATAATTAATTGGCGAGAGTTTATCAATAATCATAACAAAAATACATTTGTTTACGAGTATTTCTTTGAATTTACATTTTTTTTTTGTGCTAAACGCTTTTAGTTTCGACAATCTATATAAATTTTGAAATATTTTTTTTTATAAAATCATAAAAAAATGTATCATTTTCTTTTTCGTAAACTCATAAAAGCGTTGTTTTGAATTTTGCTTTTATACTCGTATTATTTTCCTATTAAACGCTTTTTAGTTTTTGCGATAATATTTATTATAAACTACTCCAAACAAAATAGGGCCCACTAAGTTTTTAGGCTCTCATTTGAAATATATTTGAGCAAAGGATTAAGAAACTGAGTGTACATAAACAATAAACAATAGTCAACATTTTGTTTTTTATTCAAATTACTCATAAAAACAATTTAAGGAAAAATTTATGAAAAAATAAAATTAATTACATATTACTGATTTTCTGCTATGATTTGTTTAGATCTTTTACTTAGTATGCACTGTCTTAGCCTATCCGGTAAGCTCTCAATGAGGTGTGCAACATTTTGTTCGGGTATGCGCTCCCAACAGACTTTTAACGCGTGTATGAGCTCTTGTTTACTGTTGACATGGTTGACATGAGTTCTCTTTGAGGCTCCTTTTCAATTGGTCCCATAAATGATCGATGGGGTTGAGGTCTGGGCTCATTGCTGGTCATGGCAGAACTGTAATATTGTCATAAGAAAGACTACTTTGTGTATGCGGACGACCATTGTTTTGCATAAGAAAAAAGTCATTGCCCACTCTCTGTGAAAATGGAATCACAACAGGTCGTATTATAGTGTCAATGTAATTGACGGCCGTTACGGTACCCTTATCCAGAAATATGAAATATGATATGGGGTTACGGTACGTCCCCGAAGTGGAATTATTCTTACGTACCGGTCTTCCTGCGCAGTTGTGGCTCTGCTACACTCCCGGTTTCTTGGAAGCGTTCCCAGACGTTTCGGCTAGCTCGCGGCGATACACCGATACGAATTGCGATAGAACTTTGAAATTCTCCCTCCAGAAGCATCGTTATCCATATGATGCGGAGAACCGGGAATGGTAATCACAATTATTAACGTTGTCGAAGAAAACAATGACAGAAAGTAACACTAATCGACAACGCTTAGAACTAGACTGAGAAAACAAGTACAGGAAATTTTGCATTAGTTGTTTTTTAGAGCAGTGCACTTTCTCTGCCTATTAAGTTGGAGGCTGATTCGTTCAGATAGTGTATACCAATAGAGTAATTTTTAGACAAAAATCAAAATAAATCTTTAGTGGGCCCTATTTTGTTCTGAGCAGTTCTTTTTTATTTGTAAGTCGCGTTCATACAAAGAAAAATTAATTTGTTTAGGTACAATAGATTATTACAAAAGGGTTCCGTCATTTCTCATACGATTCATTTGTTCTAGGAAACAACACGGTGTTTTGTCCATTCATTTCCTTGTAGTAAGCTCTTATATTCTTAAGCCCTTTAGCTTTCTATTAAGCGCTATATATATGTTACTTGACTTTGTTCAAATATTTCTGATCCTCATCTCAGCTTAATTTGCACTATGAATATTATTGTACATAGTGAAATCTTGTTTTGTTACATCAAAATTACGTGGTAAAAGATATCGAATATACGTCCTCTTCTAGTGACAACACCCTAACCACTCTATACATTCTATCAGTTTTAATCAGGCATAATTACGTTCTATTTTTATGGAGATAATATTGCAGCTGTTACAATATTCGCAAGTACCATTACATTGTATGCCAGTGCATCCTAATTGATACACACCACTGTTTGCTTGATGAAGCGAAGTATGAAGTATGAAGCACGTACTTCTTACTTTTGATTGCATCTATTTACTTGTTCCCTGAACATTTTCTTGGGATGAATTTGAATCAACTGCGGGTACTCGAATAAAGTCTTGCTGATTTAGTTGGGCATTCTCATCAATATTAACTTCATGATACAGGGAGCTATTTTCTATTAACCATCTTAATGCTTTATAAAGTCGATCACGATCTACTACAAATTAACGAATTATATTCAAGATTTCAAGACATTAGGATAAAACTACCATACCTATACAGCTACTTGATCTCGGTAGGATATTAGGAAGTTTCTCAGTAGCTTCAAAAATATCTTGAGTGAATAAGGACTGCGTGACGTTTAAATACATACTGTCCCGAAAATGTTGAAAGCTCATCAAGTATTTCGCCAGGTTCTAAATTGTTCCAGAATGCTTTAGATGGATGTGTATTTCTATTACTGGTGGGTTTAGCAACGATAACACACGAGTAAAGATGGTTTGGCCACTAATTCTCGTGACAAATAATGTGTTGCATGTTTGTTTGGTACTATTTTGAATCGGTTAGCCTTTTCAAAGGAATACATATGATCGAATATTCAATTCTTTACAGTCATCTATGAAGTTCTCTATCCAGCAGTAATCGAGATTTATATTTCTCAGATGTTTCGGTAGTCCTTACATTTGACTTACTTAATCTGTCTCTGAATTTTCTATCTTTTCTTGTCGTTTTGCAAGTTTTCCTTCTTTCTGTTGCACAGTTTCTAATTGTTTTCTTTTCTTGGCGCTTTTGGTGTTCCCTTTTCAAACGTCGCTTTCTCTGTGTAGCGGTTTCTATTATTTTCCAATTCTTATCAACCTTTGTGGATTTAGCTTTAATTGTTCTTAAGGTTTCGGTTTGTTTTGGATTAGTATTAGATTTATTCATATGTTTTGCTAGGCTAATTCAAAAAATGCAAACAAGTTGGCCTAATGTGGAAGATTTAAGGTTACCCAGAATTATTTGCTCTTTTTTTTAAAGCTTCAATTATTCACACAATATAGCAGATGTAGTCAGTCCATGTAGAGCTGGCGCATTCATGGTAGTTTTTAAACTGATGACGCTGTTTACTTTTGGAGAACGAATCTATGTTATAGTTCGTTTCAAATCACCGTGCAATTTCTTGCGCATGGTGCCCTCTTTTCCAGTAATCCTGGAAGTGATCCAGATGAAATTCGAGCGTAACCATACTTTGATGTTGATTGCACTGAGTCTCACGTGTAGCGATTATCTGCTTGAATGGCATTGGATCATGTATTGTGGAAAAGATACAAGTCGTTATCTTGTATACATAAAACGAAACCAGAATGTAAAATTTCTGCCTGCCAGTTTCAGTCAGTTCTTTGGTGGCTACCATCTCAAAATGGTGTGTTTCAATCTTTCAAAGCTTCATAAGAGCGAATTCTGCAGATAACAAAGTTGGATGTGATCACACTCTTCCCGGTGGTTTTAAATGCTTTGTAAACCTATTTATTGTTAAGGTATGGCTATCACCATCCATTTTGTAAACGTTAAAGCGCCTGTAGTCAGCCTCCTTAATCAAACATTTATTTGTATTTATGATAATGTGAGAGCAGATTTGATTTGAGCATGTTACTACCACGGGATCGATTTCCGAGTACATTTTAACTAAAGATACAAACAGTTTTAGTCCAGTTCTCCTAATGACTAAGTCTACGCAAAGTAAGATATATCGCTAATTCTGATAAATTTAATGTCAAAAGTTGAAACTCCTTTAAAACAATATAATCCCTGTCTCTTTAGTTTCTTTTTCATTTGTAACACATTAAAGAATTGGGCAGTTGTTAGATTGTTGTTTGAGGGAAAGGAAAAAGGAAAAGAAAATTAAGAAACAAACTTAAACCTACCATTTGCTTAGGCTTAGTGGGATCAACGATCGGGGTCGGTTGCTGCGAAACGAAATGAAAGAATGAATGAGTGTTAGCGAGATGATTTTTCAATTTTTTTTTTTGTTTCATGATACAAGAGAGCGCATATGACTTGGCGTGTAAAAAAAAAAAACTATAAACAAAAAATAATAGTAAAAAAGCGTTAATGTAAGAATGTAATGTATGTATGTGTGTTAAAGCAATTTCCCGAAATAAAACGAAACCAAAAATCAAGTAGAAAAGTGTAAAAAATAAAAAATAAAAAAACAAAACTAAATTCATCGCCGTCGCACAGTATTGCATCTAGTTTGTGTGTTACAGTGAATTCGATTGTCCTTCAATTGAGTGTGATTTTCAATCGAAATCACTTGTAAACGTAAGCAGCATATATTTCGTGACTGCCAACGCTTTGAGAGAACAACTTACCTTGGGAGCAAAAGATGGCAGATGGCTAGGAGGCACAAATGGTGTCGGACCCCCGAGTCCGGGGTGCAACAGACTGGGCGAATATCCTGTGTAACCAGGCAAACCCAGACTGGTCCTATAAAAAGGCGAATCAACGGCACCAATTTTAGTGGGCATATCCTTGAAGAGAGGCGGGGGAAACATTGATGCTGCAGCTGGTGGTGGTGCAGCAGGTAACAATTGCTGATGCTGATGTTGATGAAGGTGTGTATGTTGATGCTGATGATGATGAAGTTCTTGCCGTAGGTACGTGGGTGGAGGTACAGCTAAACCTGACCGATCCAGAAATCTGCTATCGAGTTCACGGCGAAGGAGATCTGCTTGATCAGCTGAGTGCATAAAATGAACAGCGAATTAGAAAGGAAAACTATTTTCGATTTGTTTAAGTGAAACCTACTTTTACTTGACTGAAAGAGAGATTCAGCGGAAAAGGGATGTGGAGCAGTCGATGCTGAACTAACTGACACAGGGGGCGGAAGTGGTGCAGCAAATAATGGCGGCTGAAATGTGGAATGCGTTGTTGATGCTGACGAATGATGTGGTGATACGGAATTTGCACCACTGGAAGCTACCTGTTGTTGCTGTTGCTGTTGTGTTGGTTGTTGCTGGACTGGAGGAGGTGTAGGTCGTGTCACTGTGCTCGTTGTCGCCGGTGAAAGTTGCGTCGTACTTGTTGTGCTACAAAAATTCAACAAAAATAAAAAAAAAAAATAAAAAATCACAATTAATCAAAGACAAAAATAATAAAATTAACAATGATCATACCTTGGTGGCCAAACGGAGCTCTTCGGCGGATATGGTAGACTAGAAGGAGTGGCACCAATCGATGTGGGTGGCAGTGACAATGGTGAGGATGTCGCACCAATGGAACTACTACTACTACTACTACTGTAATGTTGCAGCGAAGGAGATGGTCCAGTTTGTGGTGCACTACTGTACGGTACACCACCGCCAGGCGTCGTTGAGGATCTCGATAAACTGCTAACATTACTACTGTAAGAACGCATAGTCAATCATTTGGTACGATTACATTGATATTTGTTCAGAAAAAATGATTTGTGTAAAATCTTACCTATAACTATCCCTTTCCCGATTCGGACTATGTCCTCTCGGTGAATGAGTTCGAGGAATCACAGATGATGAACTGGTTGCACCAAGACCGGCGACTGAGGCGTGTGGTGGCAATTGATGCGACTGCTGCTGCTGTGCCTGCTGCATATGTAGTGCATGTGGATGCGCTTGCAGTGGCAAAGGCGGTAGCTGCACCGAATGTGGTGCAGATTGCTGCTGATGATGATGCGAAAGTGGTGGCATTTGTTGCTGTTGCTGTTGTTGTTGTTGTTGCTGCCGTTGTAACTGCTGCTGGTGCTGTTGTTGTAATTGTGCACTCAATGCTGACTGCTGATCCCTGAGAACGCTACCTGGCGGTAAATTTTGTTGCTGTTGCTGTTGCCCACTATTGCTATTCGAACTATTCGGTTGACCTTGCATCATATGCGATGGTGGACCATACGGCGATTGAGACTGCTGTGGATGCTGTGAAGATGGAATAATCCCATGCGGACCGGCTTGTCCTGGAGATGGTGGCGGTAAACCATTATTAGAGCCAGGTATTAAACCACCGCCGCTCGACGGCGTATGTGGCCTCACTGATTTCGAGACTATTAGCGGTGACTCACGACTACTAGTTCGCGAGTCTATGGTGCGTGGTGATGCCGTTGGCGATGGCACTGCAGGTGGCAAATACGGACTGTGGTGTAAACTATTATACGGCGGGTATAGCGGATAATTTGGATATGGCGTTCGGTACGCTGCTGATGGTGGTATACTACTACCATTACCCCCGTTAGCCCCCACACTAGCACCGTTCACTGAAGGCGCTGTTGCCGTATGTACCGCACCAGTTGCTACAGCCGGACTATTTGTTCGTCCACTAGCTGCTGCCGCACTATCCAAACCTGGATGATGTACGCTCGGCGTAATTGGTGGTGGAGCGGCGGGAGCAGTTGCAGGCGGTGGCTGTGGCATTGCTACCGATAGCGATCCAGGAATTGGTTGTACTAAACTGCTGCTAGTGCTATTGCTATTGCTACAATTATTACTATTACTTAGGCTACTACTGGTGCTGATGCTGCTGTTCACGCTTATGTTACTATTGTTGGTCGTTACTTGCATTGGTTGTGGCGGCGCCTGCGTTAATTGTTGCATCTGTTGTTGATGTTGATGCTGTTGATGCTGCTGCTGCTGTTGTTGTTGTTGTTGTTGTTGCTGCTGCTGCTGCTGTTGCTGTTGCTGTTGAATTGAAGGAGATGTTGGAGATACTCTTGAGCTGCTAATAGGATGCGATGTTGTAATCGATGGTGGCATTGATGTAGCAAAGCCATTTGCTAACGTTGTTAGCGGTGGCCCAACTATGCTACCAATGCCAACTGGTGAATGTATTGAACCAGGCGGTTTAGGAGATGCTGATGTCGCCGTTTGTGGTGAATGTGGCAATTGTTGTGATTGCTGTTGCTGTTGCTTATTGCTAGGCGATGAAGTTGTTGTGCATGTTGGAGGAATTTTCGCAACCGCAGAGGGTAGAGGTTTAACTAGACTCGCCGCTAGCTGTGGCTGACTTGAGATCGGCAACAGATGTGTGCTTATCGGACCATTTGAGACCTAAAAGTAAAAAAAACAAATGTTTAGTAACGAAATGGTAATGCTGCTTAATTGTAATAAAAATGTAGTCCTGATTAGAACTGTTTAGATTGAACGGCACATAAGAAATAAAAAAGATATCGTTTAGAGCCCAGACAAGACGCACATCGTGTGATAACTATAAGCAGCGAGGTTTTTTTAGTGACTCAAAGTTTATGATTAAAATGGTATTTTATACAATTGCCCTACAGCTTTAGGATTATTCCTGCCACTTTCTAACTATTTTAAGTACTGTTTCTCTAAATTCCACAAGGCTAATTTCGTATTCACCTCCAGCTGTTCAAAGATTCTACATCATCTTCACATGAAGAGTAGGGGCTTTCCGTTTTCCATTTTGCGTTTTGCCATCTTAAACCTACAACCTATGCAAACAGATAATTAAAACATCTCCATGCTAAGTCATCGAGAAAACGATGATTACAGCGATGATACTAATACTCATTAGCGTAAGCGTTATCTGTGATTAGGTTAGCGGCGTCATGAAATACCAACAAGCGCATTCATCTCGCACAGCTTGAGGCCGACGCCTCTGCTCTCACCATAGCCACCGCTCCCTCGTGCGCGCTTATACAGAAAATCTTCAAAACGAGTTAATTAGTGAGTAGTAATTGGTTTCGCTGGAGGAGATTAGAATATTATGCATACCATGCGCGTACACATACAGCTCGTGTTTTGGGTCGAGTAAAAGGAGTCTACCAGAGAAATTCTAAAAGGGGGATTTCAAACCAGTTATCAAATTAACATTATAAGCACTGCGGAGACTAAATCCAAATCTGTATCTCCGTTCTGATTCTAATACTCTGTGCGCGCCCGTAGCCGTAACGTGAAAACAAAGGCAAACTTTGAAATGCTAACCCCTGAACGTTGCTTTATGCAAACAAAAAAAAAAAAAAAAAAACCCTATCGTCCTCCAGCCTCATCACATCTCCAACCACATCACCGCCAGTGCTGCGAAAAAAAAAATCGAGTTACCAAAATGGATTCTACTTCACAACGACAACGAGAACGACAACGACAACGACATCGTCGACGACGACGTTCGTTCCCTGTCCTCCAGCTATAGAGCTCTAGCACCACCACCATCACTACCATCAAGCGTCGTCATTGCTGTGCATGGGATATAAGTAAAATCCCCAAATGGGAATCTGTTTGTAGTTCAAATAATTGCTTTGAATTACAAATGGCGCAACGATGTCGACGACGATAGCGGTAGCAGAAGTAGCAGCAACCATTTGTGGCAGAGAATGAAAATTACTCCATAAGAGTACGAGGAGTGTGCTTGTGCTTTAGCTTCAGCTTCTGCTGTTGCTGCACAGCATATTCACAGTGAGGGGTCGTCGAAAATACAATTCCATCTGTAAGTGGGAAAAAAGGGGTTAAGGCAAGAGGAAAAAGCCACTCTATAGATAGCGACAGAATTTGTGGAGAGGTATTAAAACAAAATGGTTCCTGTCTCGGTAGTTCCTGTTCCGGTATGTTCCTTCCTTCTCACTTTCTCTTTAGAAGCTACACACAGCCAAGCTGGCAGCTACTACACACTTATACAATGACTATGACTCCGACTACTAGAACGACTACGACTACGACTATGACTACAGCAACGACAAGGATGACTACCCGACTACCACGGTGCACACTGACAATGACAAGGAATTTTAATCCTCAAGGGGGGTTGTCGGTTTTTCGCGGAACACAGCGTGAAAATCAGTCGAGGTAAATTGGAAAATCCCAAGTTAGCTGCATATCCACTTAATCGGATGGCAGAATTGTTTTTACAGTATGTGGTAGGAGAAGAGCGTAAACGACGGCCTAGAGTATGAGAAGACGCTATACAAAGATAATCAAATGATATTGGTAATGCGATTAAAGTGCAAAAAGAGAGGCGTGCAGATTGAAGGAGGATTATTGCCGGAAGATTGATGAAAAGCGATTTAATGGGAAACGTCGTCTGTTAAATTGGCACTAATTGAAATGGTTTAACGAAGAGACGACGTGATATCATTTCGACTTTCGGGTTATTTTTTTCCCCCTTTTTTTATGTATTCTTATTGCTCTTTTTCTACCCTGCCGGTAAATCGATTGATTGGGTAAGGGAAAAAAGGCACAATTAAGTAATCAAAGATTAGCCAATGTCTGATACGAATTATTGGGTTTTTTTTCTTTTTTTTTTTTAGCTGGCTTGAATGGGATGCACGTTTTCTCAGGCTTTTTCCAAACGATTAGGTGTAACCCCCATGAATTCCTAAGCGTTTAGGTTTTCCTGGATTTTTATTTTTGCACTGATTACATATTTGCTTGAGATCTTCTTTATTGTTGACGTGGTAGTACGAAGGTAATCCGCTGTGAGACGTTGGGATTATTCATGAGATTTAACTACTATAACACTAGTCCCTCAAGAATAATTAGAGGCTCGTTGGTATACGAGTATAGTGTTCAAAAATTCTGTAGACTATGTACGTAATATAGTGGCAAAGAATATATGTTACATATTGTAGATCAAGTCAGATTTACACTCAACTTCCTGCTGCAAGCAATATGAAATAGGCCAGGTGCTTAGCCACCCACAATAAGAGATTTGTTGGAAGCTTGATAAGCTTGATAAGCTTGTGTCGTCTACACGGCCGTAGGAGTTTTTGTGCGACAATGTCAATGGATAGTGATCTTTCACTACAGAGAATGTATGAGTTTTTAACAAACCAGGGGAGCACAGTGGTGGTGTCCAAACAATTGAGTAATGGTCGATGGTCGATTAGAAGTAGGTGAAGATCATTCCAAAGTTGTCAGAGTTAGTATATTGAGGCCGCACTTTATGTTGTACAAGATAAAGAACCTGGATCCATGTATTTACATAACGTTTATCTACAAATGTACAGGGTCTGCCAATAAGGACTTCCGAACTTTGACAGTTGATAGCGGCCATATTGTTGAAGCTACATCTGTCAAATTGGCTGTCATTTATTCAGTCTGTTTTATTAAATCACGAACATAGCGTTCAAACACACATCCAAATGATAAAATTGTTTTATCAAAATGAGTGTTCTGTTCAGGTAACGTTCCGCCCGCTTTGCTCATTTTACGGTTCTACCGAGAGGACTATTCGCAATCCACTGGTTCAGTAAACGATAAACCAACACCCGTACCTCGACGATCTGCCGAAAACATCGCCGCTGTCCGTCCATAACAGTGTGCAGGAGAATCCGAGGTAGACGTTTCGCATCGCTCACAAGAACTCCGCTTTTCGCAAACCACAACTTGGCGAATTTTACGTTGTAACTTGGACCTGCACCCGTACAAAATTCAATTGACCTTGAATGGGCTCTGGAGCAGTTGGAAACTGACCCTAATTTTCGTCAAAAAATCATCTTCAGCGATGAGGCCCATTTCTGGATGAATGGGTACATCAACAAACAAAATTATCGAATTTGGGACGATACCAATCCACATGAGATCCAAGAGCGTCCAATGCATCCCGAAAAAGTCACTGTTTGTTGTGGATTTTGAATTGGCGGCGTCATCGGTCCATATTTCTTTAAGAACGACGTTGGTCAGCCCATCAGTTTCAACGGCGAGCGCTATAGATCGGTGATTACCAACTTCTTTTGGCCTAAATTGGATGATATGGATACCAACGACATGTGGTTTCAACAGGACAGCACTACGTGCCACACAGCTCGCGCCACATTGAAAATTCTGCACGAGCAATGCGAGGGCATGGTTATCTCACGTGGAGGTGATGTAAACTGGACGACGAGATCGTGCGATTTAACCTCGTTAGACATTTTCTTGTGGAGTTTTCTGAAGTCGCAGATCTATGCGAATAAGCCACAAATCACAGCGGCCCACAAAGCAAATATAACCAAGGCCATCGGTCAAATTCAGCCTGATGTATGCGCTAGAGTCATGGAAAATTAGACATTTCGGATGCGCGCCACCCAGATAAGCCGGGGCGGACATTTGAGCGATGTAACATTCCATACATAATATCATCGATAGGCCTTTCAAGCGAATAAACAATTTCGATGATATCTCACACACACTGTGTTTTATTTAAATTTAAAGATAGGAAGCGCTTAATGAAGGCCCCTTTACAATACAAGCAGACGGTCTGGCACATTAGCAAAAAAAAATATTAGTTGGAATTGAGGTTGATCTCGTCGTTGGCTCTAGGAACTTTAGCGAAGCAAACACTATTCATGTTGTTAAGATCGTAAGTATTCCTTTCACCACTTCACTACTAGGACTTACACTAACAAAAGGCCGATAAAATTGCTTAGATTCGGAAAAAGCTGAACCAAAGACTATGCAGTTTCGAACTGAGCATAATTGACGGACTTGCTAAAAATATGGCATTAAACACTGTGGAGCTTTAATCCCGGAAGCGAAGTAAACATATCGTTACCTTCGTTTCTGTAACACAGAAACTCTACTACGAGTAGAGTTCATAGTTCTTCTATGTTCTTTCTGATGATCCACAGTTGAAGGTTTTTTGAGTGCGGGATCAATTTTGTCGAATGAGCAATGTTGTCATGACGAAAACGATTTTTTTCTTTGCCAAATGTTGCCGTGATATTAGCCGTGGTATGTTTTCCCCTTTTCAAGGTAATTATGTGGGGTTATGCCGCGTACAAGCCATAACCTTGTTGGCCGGCAGACCAACTTTAGCCGGGAGATGGTAGTTGACGGGAGCAGTGTTGCTTTTCAAGTTACAAGGCGGGAAATTCAACATGGACTGATTGATCCACTATCATACTTAGATGGCACAACATTACGGGGCGAATTTGGGACCAAACCACAAAACCTCTCTATTTCACGCGGTTTCGCAATTCAAGATGGTTGAGGTCGACTTCCAATTGTGCGCACTACTTAAGGCGAGTCTACTTTTCTTGCGGGCATCCTTCCGATAGCCATCTCAGCAGACTAATAGATCCACATTTCTAACCAGTTCGAAGTGATTTGTAATTCCTCCTCTAAAAATTCGTTCCAAGCATCTTGTGTTCATAGCGACAAAAGTTAACGTTATCCGCATTCGACAACTTTCATTTTTCTGCACCATAGAATAAAACTGGGATGATAATGACTTATATAGTCATCTTAGTGTTTACTGAACAGACCTTACCACTCAATTACCTTTTTAGAAAAAGCAATTGACAAGTGTAGGTAGGTAAGTAGGTAAGAGTGGCTCTGTTTGAAACACCAACCCACTTAGGCCTATTGGGCCACTGTGATGCCACGTGGATCTATGATCCTCTTACTAGCGGAACCAGTTTGAGCTTACGATGAAGCGTATGGGACTGTTTACGTCTATATTTTTTAGATCGTTTAGGTCATTGTGGAAGAAAGCTCCTAAGTGAAGTTTTCTTCTCTGGAAGAGAGCTGGACATGTACAGAGACGGTGGAGGACTGTCTCTTCTTCCTCCTCGTCGCTTCTACAGAAATCATTTGTAAAGGCGCAAAGCCGTCTTACGTGCTTGCCTATGAGGCAATGTCCAGTAGTGACACCTATGATGGCGCTGAGATGCTTCCTATTTAGAAGGATGAGACTCTTAGAGCGATTCGGATCTAGCTTGGCCAGCCCACCTAAGGTCTGTTCTTTTATTGGAATCCAGCTTGACAAGTGTAGCTCTTCGCTTGATTTCTGATGAGGTCGCAGTTATTAGCTGGGGCGAAGTAGACGAGATTCCTAACTACCTACTCTCCGATTGGTCCACACTACATTTGTGTAATAAATCCATCTTACTCTGCTTGAAAAACAATGCGTAAGACCTAGTGAGATCATTGTACGAATGGTGGAATATAAAGCATATTCAGATTCTGATACAGAGCTGCCTTCAATCACTGTCATCCTGTAGTCTACATTGAATGAAGTAGCAACTCTAAATAAATGACGTATCTGAATTCAAAAACGTCAAAACAGAAATGTCAATCGAAATAGGTTGATGTGACTGGCTATCTGTCAATCAAATAGAACAGATTACAAGTATGGAACCCAACAGTACTTCCAAATGAAAAAAAAAAATACATCAGCTTGTACCTTACGTAACAAATCAATTGTCCAATACAATTGAATGCACTAGCTTAATCAGGTACGAGGCTAAATCTGCTTAAGCAATTTACAAAAAGAGTGTACAATAAATCATGGAACCTTGTGGTACATCAGCGTTTTTGCTCATTTATCAAATTCAATAATGTTTTGCCTTTCTTGTGTTCGAAACAATAAAACAGAAAACATGTATCACACGCTACTCTATATTTTATTTTTTTCAAAATCACTCCAGTGAATGACACCCGAATTGAATGGATTCAAATTCAAATTAAAAGGAAGAAATTAACAAGGTAAGTGATTCTGTTTAATGAAAAAAATTAGCCACAAGCGCAATTTGATTCGTTTGCGTGTCATGTTGCTTGTTGCATCAAAATGCTCAAAAAGACTCTTCACTTTCCCATTTACAACTTCAAAAACCGAACACAAAAACCTAACACAATAAAATAAAGCAAATAAAAAAACGGATCAACCACTTGACACGTGAAATACGAGCGACTGAGGCTATTTTAAGGATCATGATAATTTTATTCAATGAATTTCGTTCCACTTGAAAGATGAGAGATATTCGTTTCTTTTTTGTTTTGCTACCTCTCTCGCTGGCATCTTGCCTACAATATAGTAGTTGTGCGGTATGTAAACAATAAAGGTGCTACTTGACCGTCAATTTGTATGTCATATCGTAAATGGAGCACACACTTGAGATTTTCCAGTGACGAGCGCTCTAAAGCCAGAAGGTTTTGAAATAAAATACTCTTTTAGACGACCAAGAGGGAGGAGAAGGAGGAAGAGAGTACGGTTTAAGCATCAACAATGGGAAATCTTTTTAACTGTAGATGAATGAACGTAAAGTATAGGAACAAAAAAAAAAAAAATAGAAAGAAAGAAAGAAAACAAAATATGGGGTACCACAAGGTTGGATAATTGTACTGCTTTTCCTTTGTGGTATGTTTGGCTTTTATGGGAAGTATGGATGACGAGATTGAAATAGGATAGTTTAGAGAATCAAATCTGTCTAATTGCCGTTGAACACCTATTCCACTTTCGTCAGTACTATTTGCAGTGAAGCACTTATTAGCATTATAAGCATTATTTTTAGCATAAAGAAGAGTCGACATTATATGAATTGATTTATGAAGCGCCACCCTGTGGGAAGATCTTGAATGTGAAATGGTGATAATCGATCGACTTTTAATTGGATTTTTGTGTTTCATCTTGTGCAACTGTTTGGCGAAATGTGACTATTGGAAAAACATTGGTTACTGGCAGTATCTCCGGTGTATTGCTCGCTTGATATTGAAATCGGAGTGCCACAAGGGACCATGTTATCAACTTTACACAAGTAGTTGGCAGTTTTGCAGAACGTAAAAAATTTCTCAGGATTATTCTGATTCTAATATTGAACAACATCAATGTCCATAAAATAACGTGATTTTAAACTTACCACAAAAAGCAGTTAGATACGGAAGGTAGGCCTGCATTTACATACGAATGGGACTGATATTGAAAGATTCTGATGTCTTCCCAGTAGAGTATATGACTGAGGACAAAGCATAATTGCTTTTTCAAAACTGTATTCTTTCTTTGCAGCAGTATAAACAATGGAATTGATTTGCGGCAGCGAAACATGATAAGTGTTAAAAACTATTAAGGAACATTTAAGTGTATTGCCTAATGTATACGGATCTTTAGACTCAACATCAAGCACAAACTGAAATCGGAACCTCAAACTTAAAATTGGAATATTTAATACACTTGACTGGAGCTCAGAAGGCAATAGCACACGCAAAAAACCAAAGAATAGTGAGTGAATCGCTCAATCTAGGTCAAAAATCCTGAGAATCAAGTCAATGGCTCAGACCTGGAAATCATACGTACTCCTACATTCATATAAAGATGGATCCACTTTTCAAAGTGAGGAAGATCGTTATCCATCAATACAAAGTCCGCTCGAAAGCAAACAGGAATTTTTGCAAATAGGTATTTCTAGTGCGGCCAACTGGAAATTACATGCGTCGGAAAGCTAGACCCTTCACTGATGTACTGCCAAAATTTCATGACATTTAGACAAATAGAAGCGGAGTTATTGCGTCAAAAGTGACTGTATGTTTGTGTCATCGGTACAAAAATTATTGACGACCAAAAATTGCTCCGAGTTCAACATTCAAAGTACATCATCAAGGAGGCCAAAATGAACAAAAATTTCATTTACCACATTGTGCCTGGTGATGCGACGTGGTGTTTTCACTATAATCCAGAAACCAAGCGCCAAAGTGGAAGGCGTCCGACCAGCCAAAACCTAAAAAAAATTCATTTTGAGAAGTCAAAAGTGAAGATAATGCTGATTTGCTTTTACGATTACAAGGGCCTTGTACACAAAGAATTCCATCCGCCGCGTCATTAAATTAATACACAATTCTATCTTGGTGTTTTGAAGGGTTTGGTGCATCGCATTCGTCGTATTCGGCCTGAATATCGCATAGAAAGAAGCTGGCATTTGTTGTACGATAATGCGCCATCTCATCGATCGACACTTGTTACCGATTTCTTTTAGTTAAAAATCGCATTTTAACTATCAAACACTCCCCGTTATCACCTGATTTGGCACCGTATGACTTTTACCTTTTCGAAAAAATGCATTTGACTATGAAAAGTAAGCGTTTTGTGAACGTAGAAGCCATCTAAAAGGCCTGTACCGACATTCTGAAGGACATTCCGGCCGACAATCCAAGACTCATTCGATTTGCTTTTAGACTATGCAAATCGCTATATTGAGTTGTAAGGGTACTATTTTGGATAAAATAAAACTTTTTGTTGTTCCTATTTTTAAAATAGTTCTATTTACTTTGAAACACACCTTGTACACCTAGTCCTGCCATAAGTTCTGTTACACAATTTCCAGCGCTTATCGTTCCAAACTTCTTGCGTGAATGGAACCGCTAACCGTTTTCAGAACACATGCACTGATCAGTGAAGAATACTAGTCAGTTTGGTGTCAGTTTGCAAGCTATTAACATGGAGTGGGGCGTTAAAGAGAATCGAGTCGCGGTAATAGCGTTGCATAAGCGCGGAAAGAGTGCTGGCCAAATTTTCGAGTTGCTAAAATCGCTCAGAACATCGAGAATATTCTCTTATCGGCTGGAGTAGAGGACAGGCCAAGAAGTTGTCGCCGGCGCGTTGCCGTACGAATGCGGTAGTAAAGGTAGTGTGTGAACGAATCCGGAGAAATCCCCTTAGGAAGAAGAAGATCATGTCTAAGGAATTGGATATATCAACCAGATACTTGTCTGGGCTGATTCGGGATTATCTGCATATGAAAGCCTATCATCGGTCCGCGGATCCATGGCACGGCACGCGGACAATGGCCATGCAATCACTCTGTTTACGATGAGAAAATTTTTACCGTGAAAGAAGTTTCCAACAAACAAAATGAAAAAAATTGTGCCACTTCATCTAAAGAAGCGAAAAAAGTTGTTCCAAGGGTTCGTAATAGTTTAGTGGGGGGTCACCATGGTGTCACATCCATCCATTTCTGTGAAAAAGACGTAAAAACGGGTGCAAATGTTTACCAAGAAGATGTGCTAGAGGGTGTTGTGAAGGGTTTGACCAATACCCTTTTCTATGGATACAGATGGATATTCCAACAGAACTTTGTTCCAGCGCACAAAGCCAAAATCACGCAGGAGTGGCTCAAAGTCAATATTCCTGGCTTCATAGCAGCAGAAGATTGGCCGTCGGGGAGTCCAGATTTGAATCCACTGGATTTTGGTTAGTGGCCAGAATTGGAGAACATGGCCTGCAAGACTCCCCACAGAAATTTGGAAAGCCTTAAAACAGCATGAACCAGAGCAGCGTCCACGATCTCCATGGAAATCGTACAATTTTGAATACAATTTGCTTACTGTTTTTGTTTTTTATAGCGTTTTATATTTGTAGCAGAACTTATGGCAGGACTAGGATCCAAAAACTGCCAACCTTTCATCTGAAACTGTAGAATTATTACCAAGGAACATTTTTTTATACTTATGGTCCTGAAATGATTTTACTGTTGGGAATAGAGTAAACATGCTCCTCCTCATACCGCCCCAGCACATTAATATACCAAGCGTCTTTCAAGCTAAGACCTTTTAACTAAAACTTCACGAATTATTTATTTCAGCGCCGGATCTTCTTGTCGAAACACGTTGTATGCTATATCTGAAGCAGTTCCGAGGATTTTTCAAGACTATCACCACATAGGACTCTAGATAATTGATGCGGCGTTGAAGTCAATGAAAAGACGGCCTGTACCTATCAACTTGAAATTAATAAATCTTTTTTCCAGGGCTTGTCTAAACTGGAACATTTGGTCTCAAGTCAATTTGGCATCATGAAAGCCACGCGAATTTGCCGATGATTGGGCACAAAATAGTTATAGATGTTCACACACAACGTTAGAGGGAGTTTTATATGCAACATTTTGGGAATATTGCTCGGAAGTTCTTGGAATGTCGAGAATCGCCTTTATGAAACTCATATTTCCATGCTCAATTGATAAGTTGCAGCGTGAGGTCCACGGAGGTGAACCTTTACTTTCAGCTTTGTCAAATTCAACTGTGGGACAATACTCGTATTTCCGTTTAAAGCCAGTTGCCAAATTTAAAATCTTATTTCTATAGATATTTTCTTGCAAGATTTGTTTCTTTCTTCACTTCACCTGACAAAAGTCCTTCCCTTCCTGCTGCTCTAGTTTTTTTTTTTGTTAAAAAGCTTTTTGCACAACAATTTTGGCAGCTATTCCCATTGCGTGCATACGAGTAGCTTACCTCATTACCGGCTTTTCTCGGGTATGGCTGCTATGCAAAATCACAGTTATTTAATAAATGCGTGGCAATTCATCCACTGTTCGTAGGCATTTATGGAGGGTGGTGCCTTGCTAAAGAGTCTTATACTCAAAGGACACTACAGGTTCTATATGGTTTTGTTGTACAGCCGGGATGTGCATCGGGTGATGAACAGAAAAGAAACAGCGTCGACATTTGGACCTCTGAGGGCGTATATATCCCATATATTATAGGCTGTCGTCCAAGACAAATCAGCACGTCGTCAATTTGGTTGGCTTTTCTACAACTTGGAGTTCGCCAAGTTGCAGAATGGATCCTTCATAAGGGAAAATTCTGCTGCTTCTAACCGTGTTTTGAAGGCACAAATATTCCTTCATTCAGATCACGCCTAAAACTATAGGAAAGGGAATTCACTATTAGTAATATGCACGTACTAGTGGCAGTGACCTTGCCTTGCAGTCGCCCTGTTGGAGGCGTAAGAATAAACTAAGTCAAAAACGCCTTCAAGGCCAATATAACGTTGCAGTCAAAAAAGGAAGGCTCCCTATTACTAAAAACTGGAAAAACATTTTACAAATGACTACACGATGTGTATGCAAATGTGTGAATCAACAAGTCAATCTCCTGTGAAATTATCTGTCAAACAAAAGACAATTTCAACCGCATACTCTCGACAAATTTCCTGTTTCCAATCTCAATCACGCTACATTTATTACTTCTCTATCTTAATACACATCTGAGACCAGTCATTCAGTGCTCGGTCATCAGAACTACTCCAAGCAGTTTCTGTTCCGCGTCCCCAGCCCCGTCTTATAATTCATTACATTCTGCGGCTAATTACGTATTCCCCCTTCATCGAATATACACATATGTATGCATTCGTATATACGAATATATCTGAGAAGCACTTCTGATTGCAGTCATTAAACAGTAAACCAGAAGATAATTGCCCAGCTAATGATACGAGAGTGCCCTCTTCGCTCGACAGAAGTTTACGACACCCCCACATGGTGGAGAATTTTACGGCCACTTTGCAAGTTTAAAGATGCATCTTGATTGCAATTGCAGTCTACTACGCCGCCCTCCAACCAGATCCCAAAAAAGACTGAAAAAAAAAAAAAAACACAAAAACCAAAACCAACAACAGGCTTCCAACTTAAATCCTCCCCAATCAAAAGAGTGCTGCTAACAATGTGAACACTGTGGTGTTCCAATATAGTCTGTCACTTCTGACGCTGCTCAACTCCTCCTGCAGATACTTTTGGAGTCAACACTCTCAAGAGCAGCAGAGCCGCTGTTGTTCAAGTTGGCTTCTTCATCTCCAGGGTAAGCAGTTCAATTACGCTTCTGATTTATGGCCAAGCACACACACATACTCGTACACAAGAAATCCAAGGAATCCATGTCAATTTGCCACAAAAAAAAGGAAAAATTAAATAAAAAAAAAAAGAGGAAAAAAAATTATTAATGTAATCAGTGACCGCGCACAAGATGGTGTTGTGTGTAAACACTTGCAGTGTCTTCTGAGAAACGAATGTAAACATTCGTAGCACTTATGCCTCTTATCTTCGTGCTACCACTTGAGAATGCCACTTGACGAGGGAGCTTGCTCTTTAGCGGATTGAGGCTGCTCCTCCATCGAGACGATCTTGGCCAAGACAGCCGATGTATTGTAGTTCTGTTTGGATTGCATGTGTAATAAGTTTTGTGACAAGAGTTCTGCTTGTTTATTAGTTTGACCCGAGGGCACCGCCCTTAACCTCTTCTTCTTTCTTTTCATCCGTTCATTAGCAGTCAGCAGAGGCAATTTTAGGGATTCTTTATTTTTTTCTGTCTGATTTTCTCTCTAAATGAACTCAAGTTGTTTTTTTTTTTTTTTCTGAGAAACAGTGAACGTCAATTCTGTGGCTTTGTTAACTACTCTTAGTGAAAGATGGTAAATCTTCAGATTTATTTACAGACATAGCCTAAGGATTAGTTTTAGATTACTCGTAAGTTGATTAGGCTTACCTGCATTGGTGTTGTTGTGTAAGGCGGTGGCAGGCTTGGTGGTGGTAATGAAGCTGGTGCTGGTGATGGTGCCGGTTGTTGTGTTTGACCAGGACCAATACCAACTCCCATACCAATGGTACCACCACCAACACTGCTTTGACCGCCGCTGGCAGTTGCTGTAGGCGGTTGAACAGGAACAGGACTAGCACTGCCTCCCAGCCCCAATGGTCCGTTGCTGAGAGGCAGACCAGTTTGATTTGGAAAATCCGATGATTTCCGCGGTGTTGTTGGGCTAGGCGTGGTATTTGTAACTTGTGTTGGTGTGGATGGAAAAACCACTGACCCTCCATCAGAACCCTGGAAAATTTTCAAAAAAGAAAAATTCATAATTAAATATGTTGCATGCTCAACTTCAGAAGTTCAAACAAGTGTCGTTAAAGTCAGTACGAAATTATTGTAAATGAGGTTTCAAGTTTAACTGACAGTTTGTGACAATCTGTGGAAACTCGTCATATGTAACATTTGTGTATTTATATACCAACATATAATTTTTGACAAATAATCTCTGGGAACAGTCGCCCAACGATTTAGTTGCCTGATAGTTGGTTTATGCGATCATCGGCAAATTCTGATACTGATTGTTTGGATGGTGCGGAAACGAGCCATGTGTTTTAAGTGAACACCTGCCATGTAGGCTTAAGTTCACTGAATGCGCTTTACTATCGCTTGCATGTATTATGAATGCCAAAGCGGAACTATGTTAAGGGCACAGCTCCAACTCTTTGTGTAAGTCGAGGTCTACCCATTAACCTCTTGCTGTTCTTAGGGTCCAAGCACCCAATACATTTTACAAAACTACATCGGGTCGAAACCAACTGGAAGACTCTTCCTGTGTTTTGGGTTTTAAACCACAGACACCGTGACGCGCCCACTAGGGGGCCTACCTCTACAAATCAGGCCCGAACCGAAGTTCGGAGGGCTCTGACTCCCACGGTACCGTGTTTTAAGTGACCGGTGGTCCTGCCGCTCAACAGGACCTATGACCGGCAGCTTGTAACTGGTCAAATCGTAGCAACCTTCAGCGGCGTTAGGTTCTGAAAACAGTTGCGATAGGACCAGTATGTTTTTTTTAACGACTCTCCTCAGAGTGTTGACGATGATTTCAAATGCATCAAATCTGTTTAAATTTTCTAAATCGATAGACGGTTTAGTTTGATTAGTCGGACTCTTCATGACCTTTACAAGAAAGTGCTAAAAATATACCAGAAACCCTAACGAAGCATGCAGGTAATGGGATGGGAACGCAGAAGCAGAGTCATTGCCGTCGCTGAAAATTTAGAGGAATTATTTCTGTGGAATGTTTAAGACAATAGGCGATGTCAGACTGAATTAACTATTCATGACGACAGTTACTGTTATCTATCGAAGAGGTTTGTTTAGTGATGTAGTGAGAGAACACTACAATGAATGTATGCATATATATTAGCCTGGTTAAAAGGGTTCGAATTCCTCATCTTAGATACTTAAGAAATATTAAGCGCATGTTTGGCAACATCGATCAAATATTGTAGAAGAATATCTCGGTTTAGGTGGTGGGCGTTAGTAAAAGGGGGACCTTAATCGACTTGGTAAGCGCAGTTGGTCCTTAAAGAAGAAATAAAGCGAATAAAGGATTATGGACCTCCAACAAATAACTTTGACACTAAATGACCACCAGCACTCAATAAATCATTACTAATCGACAGATTAAGAAAATCAACATGTTTCTTTCTTTAGAAAGAATTGTCGCGGACGGCAACGGCTCGGTTCCGTACTTGGTACGGAATTATCTTAAGCAACTCCCTGCCCCCAAAAGCCCGAAATAAGGGAACTAAAAGTACACCTAAGGAGAGGTAAAGTTTGAGTCGAAACTAACAAATAAATCGAGTACTCAATCAATTTACTACGAAATCCTTGTCAGTTGAAAAAAAAATTAAAAAAAAAATTGCAATGGGCTTCCACAGGGTTCACTTGTTACTCCCCTTCTGTTCATTATTGAGCATAGTGATGTTTTAGTGTTAGTATTCATATTACAGTTACATTCTGATAGACTTATCGGTACTAAATATATCTATGTAGGACACAACAAATTGCTCAAGTCTGAAATGGTGAATGAGAACTATGTTGAATGCATCTTTAATCGACAATCACAGGGATCAGACAATTTCCTGCGAATTAGGTTGTGCATTGCAATCCTCTAACCTAAGGTGGTAAAACGTTGGATCGATCTAACCAAACTTGGTTGAGGACGGTTGGGGAGAAGTGTTGTTGAAACACTAGAAATACGTTGCAGGAACTTGGACATAATGGTGCACAGAGGAAGAAAAGACAGGTACCGATGTACCTACATTGTTCTTAAATGTTTGTACGTTATAACGACCAGGAAATACAGAGATCGGCAGGGCATTCCATAAGCGAGTTGTACGGCTTAGGAACGAATCACAATATTTTAAAGTACGTTCGAAAATGGGCTTGAGGGTATACTGATGAGCACTCATATCGAGACGGATGTTACGGTTGAAAGTTTGAAAGGGCGGAATGCTACTGGCGATTCCAATGGAGCACTGGTGGTGGAAATAGCGATAAAACAAAGTGAGACAAGAGACATTACGTCGGTGTTCGAGGGTGACTGATATTAGTATCATCTATGAGTTTTATCGCACGGTTTTGAATCCTATCTAGCAGGTGCAGAGATGTTTTAGAAGCACCAGACGAGATGTGGGCATTGTACTCCAATTTTAGGCGGATGAATGCCCTATATATTGAGGCCAGATCAGAGGGGGTAAAATATTTCTTACATCGCTTGAGGAAACCTAGACATTTCGCAGCATTTTTGATGACATCGAATGTGGTCATTCCAACGTACGTTGTCATTGACGCACATATCGAGAATGGAAAGTTTATCGGTTTCGACGATGTAAGTGGTATTTAAATTTCGCTTTAATGACAGCAGACAGCATTGAGTTTTGGAAGCATTAAATTCTACTCTGTTGAGAGTTCCCCAATTGGATATGCTGTTAATACCGGAATTTAATGAGCTTAACATACGCTGCCGTTCTCGTTCTACAGCTGAAGAGCAAAGACGTGAGTCGGGAACTAATATGGAAAGCAGTGAGTACTGTCATCAGCAAAGGAATATATTGGATTAGAAGTAGCAGACAAGAGATCATTAATGAAAATTAAAAAGAGTGTCGGAGACAGAATGGAGCCCTGGGGCACACCAGCATTTATTTTGTGAATATCAGACTTGAAACCATCCAAGACAACTTGAATTGAGCGTTCTGAAAGGTAATTTCCAATCCATTGAAGAAGAGAGTCATCGATCCCAAAAGAACGAATTTTCGACAAAAGAGCCTGATGCCAAACTCTGTCAAATGCCTTACAAATATCAAGTGCAACTATCTTGCTTTCGCCAATGTACGCTTTGGTTGCATTTTTCGGTGAGACATGCCATCAGATCACTGTTGCTACCAAAACCGTACTGCCGGTCATTAAGAAGTTTTCGTGTTTCGAGATATTTCAGTAGCTGACGGTTTATCAGCGTTTCCATGATCTTAGAAAGAAGGGACATAAGTGCAATGGGTCTGTAGGAGGAGACGGAAGAAGATTCGCCTTTTCTAGGGACAGGCTGGACAAATGCTGTTTTCCATCTGCTCGGAAAGAGTCTTAAACAGGAGGAGAAGGAGAGATATACCATCTGGACCAGCGGATTTGTGAATGTTAAGGTCTTTAAGCACTCTTGCTACTACACGAGTGCGAAAGTGAATTCGTCCCATTGAAGATGCGATGCACTCAAGAATATCTGAGAGTGTTGCGCTAGCCGCACAGTGTACAGCAAGCAGATTGACCTTGACCAAAGAGCTGGAATCTCATTGCAAATGAGCATTGGGATGGCGGATGAGACACAATTTCTAATGTTTTTGACGAACGACCAAACATATTTACTGCCTTTGGGACATTGCAGTATTTTTTGCCAACAAGAAGTTGTTAAGTCCGCTCCAATTGGCTTTCTCGCATTGCCATACAGTTCTTTACGAATCTTTTCTCTAACTGTCTAGTGGGTGTACGAGAAATTCGTTATCAGGGTGAGAAGTTAAAAACAAGTCCAGGGTGTTGGCAGTATGACTATCAAAGTCTGGTATTCGTGTGGCGTACGGCTAAGCCACCCAGAATTGTGTATATTGAAATCGCCCGCAATAACGATTTCAGTATGAGGATACAGGGGTACAATTCTTTGTATGGAGTCAGACAGCGCATCAAACTCAAGGTCGAGTTGCTGTTCAGTTTGGGGCTTCTGTAAATAAAGCAGTAGTGGATAATTTGCTTACGGAAATGGAATTTTAAAATTGAAATTGAATTCCGGATTGGAGCAGGCACTACATTGTGATGAAGTTCGGTAAGCTACATCACTAGGCACGTAAATGACGAGACCGCGGTGAGAGAAGAATAATGGTTCATTAAGTGCCAAAAAAAAGCTGGTCTGTACTTACAGACGTGGACGTACGCAGAAAAGTGATTGGCTATGTCTACCCTGAATTCTTTAGTCATAACAATAAACAAACACAGAAAACACAAACACCGACGATACTAAGCAAAGCTGCGAAGCGAAAATTCTGGAGCTGGTTTACCGAATCAAATTGCTGTAGGTGATAAGCCCTTACAACAATATGAAACAGTGCACCAACAAAATTTTCACACATGGTAGTCGCCATACGACCCACAGGGTAGACTTTTATGAGAACTCCAGTGTTATTTCATTATATTTATCGTTGAGTTCACAAACTCTGAATATAAGAGAAGTTATTTATTCTTTGTTTCATAAAAAACAAAACCGATTATATAAGTTCTAAAAGAAGCAACTGATTGAATTCACTTCTTCGTTTATCTATATACGTTCGCAACAAGTTAAGAAAACCTTTCACAATTATATGTAACGAAGTTTGAAATGGCTGCCTTGTATTCAATGTAAACCCCAAAATAGATTAACACTAAAACCAATAATTTCGTTTAATCCACACGATAAACATAATATCCGTACAAAATACGTCATGCATTCTTATCGGCTTATCCATCCATAAATCTTGATTAATGAAATCCCTTTACCACTCGAAATCAAATTGAAAACATTCCTCAAACTTCAACCCAGTCATAAAGTAAAACCCATAAACAGACCCCATCTGACTAATTTCCATTTATTTCATTGTCAAATCCAATCGCCATAGCTTATCTTTAATACGACAACCTTGATCTCGTCCCTAAGTCTGGCCATAAAATAATTATTGACATCTTGATGACATTTCATTGACATTTGTGCTGGAGAATTAATGCTCATTATTATTTCAAATCTAAATGACAGAGCGTTTATAATTTACCACACACAATGTTGGGTTTAATGGCCGCCACTTTGTCATTGTGTTGCCTTTAGATGGCTACGCTATGAGATTTCGACATTCCAAACGTATCTGACTTTAAATTAAGCTCCGGCTGGCTTTCAAAATATGCATCTATTAACTGTGACATTGATTAGGTATAGCTTGAGCTCTAGCTCCAGCTACCTGTCATTAAAACTTGATTACCGCGACAGATTGTCGTTAGTGTCCATTTTTTGTTTGGTTTATTCATTCCGCCACTCAGGGAAAGGTGGCAACCCCTTCCATATGAGCATGTTCGTTGAACCGCCTAAAAATGCCCAACAGGCGGAACTGATTTAAATTGATCAAAAGCGACGGTGAAATTAAATATCATTCACTTAACGAACGACACCCCATCGCACCATTAATAATAGAGCAGGGCAAGAGGGAAAAATCCAGCACACTACGAATATACTCGTATGTAGGTATGGGCCTGTGACAGTGGTCTGGTCGGTGGCGGCAACGTACGGTTGGTCGTGTCAGCGTGTCAGCATAAAATGTGTTCAATTTGCATTTTAATTAATTGCCAATTAATGCCTGATTAAAAGAATTAATTAATGAAATTCATTCCACACACTCATATTGACACTGGGATCGAGGAGAGGCAAACTGAACACCAGCACCAGCAGCAAGGCACGAGGCTGCAACTTTGAAGCAGCACAGCCCAACAAACATGGTTAGAGAGAGAGAGAGAGAGAGAGAGAGAGACAGAAAGAGTGAAGGAGTGGAGGAGTGAAATCTTATAATCAATTCGCTCCCCAAGCAATTATCCACTGCTTGACTCCTAAATTAATCTGTTGTCATCTCGTTGCGCCGCACACAAGCCACACAAAACCTACAAGACACACAGAAGACAGAAGACAGAAGACACATATGACTTGTTTGTGTATTGCTTTATGTGACCAGCTTCACCCCAGTTAATTGCGATATCGACCGACATGGCACGCTGCGGCCAGCTATCTGACGTTACTGCTTTCCTTTTCCAGAAAGTATCATGGCACGGATAATGCGTGCAGTTGGGCTGGAATAGCCCCAATGGTTAGGGTAACAGCCAACTGGAAAGAGACTAAAAATGGCAAAAAAAAAGGTAAAAGAAAAACAAATAAATAAATAAATAAACAGAGATAGGCACTCTTGGACATAGCATATTCGTCGTAATGAACCAAATGTGAGCCAACAAACAACAAACAATTATTAATGGCATTCATTATTGGTAATGTCGGTTTAATTAAAGAGTCTGGAGCCGACCACACACATCAGCTCATTCAGGTCGACAGCTAAAGCACACTATGAATCGTGGATTTCAACTCGAAATCGAGTTGCCAGTTACCAGTTACGAGTTGGAGAGTTCCTAACAAAAAAACAACAGAAAGAAAAAAGTTTAACGACTCAATTTAGATTAATTGCTACATTTACCTGTACATCTGTTACGAGAGTTCAGTCGTTTTCGTAGGATCAGTTTATAGGGTAAATAACGATATAATCAAAAAATTACAATAGAAACTGGCTTTTTAAAAAGAGTCTAGAACTTGAAAACTTTAGTTTGTTGAATGGGCGAACTATTCCAGTTCAAACACATAGAGACCAGAGTTTTGGATAAACAGTGATTTCCAAAACTAAACGACTTTTAGCTTGAATACCTTCAAATGACGTTCAATTTTTTATTTGCAAAATGTCATTTTGCTGTCATTTGGGCACCTTAGGATTCATTTAGGAAATGGTTGTTTAACTCTCCTTGAAAAGTGGGACTTTAGTGACATTCAACCATACATTGGAAGATAACATTTTAACTTTTATTTAGAAAATGACGTTTCAAATGTCACTTAGTACCGTATCGTTTCATATGTCACTTGGAAAATGACACTTTAGATGAAAGCTAAGTTATATTTTCGCTGTACTTGTATATTTGAGCCCTCAGTTGAAAATGTTATCTCTCATTTCGAAAATGACGTTTTGTCTATCAATTTATTAAAATCAGTTGGATAATGTTGCTCTCAAGTCTGGAATTCTAAACGCAGCAGCGTGCAATAAGAAAATCAACTAAGATATTTCAATGGACTGAAGGCCATGAACTGTAGACAAAAGTTCTATTCACCGATGCATTGAAACGTTATTAAATGTTGCAGGCTTGATCAAATTCCCAACACACATCATGTCTATGCTCGTCATATCACCTTGATCAAAATGTTCCACGCACAAACACCACCCTGTGGCGCTCCCATTGTTCCGATTTGAGTTCTGTTTCTTTTTGTTAAGTTGGTAAACCTGTTGTTGACATTCCCTCTAAATCTTAGCGTCATAGCTCAAAATTTGTAAAAGTTATGTGTGTGTTGGCGATTTTTTACAATTTTAGAAATGGATTTCAATTTGCAACAACGAACTTGTACTCGTATTAAATTTTGCGTAAAACACGGACTTAATGGTGCGCGAACGTTGGAAATGTTAGAAAAGTGTTTCGGCAACGATTCTCTAAAGAAAACGGTCGTTTACCAGTGGCACAAGCGGTTCAAAAGAGGTCGTGAGTCAATCGAAGATGATAAACGCAGTGGCAGACCATCGACATCGAAAACCGACGAAAACATTGATGAAGTACAAGAAATGTTGGTCAATAACCGCAAATTAACCATCAGAGATCCGTCCAAGACATTTTGGTTAATGATTTGGATTTCCGTCATGTAGCAGCAAAGTTGGTGCCAAAAGACCTCAATTTCATGCAAAAAAGAGACCGTGTTGACGTCACAAAAGAGATGATTTGCGATTTGCGAGGCTGAATCCGATTCCACATTCATCAAAAGAATCATTACTGGAGACAAGACGTGGGTTTATGAGTACGACACGCAATCCAGACATCAGGCAAGTGAATAACGTTCACCAAATGAGCCGAGACCAAAAAAACACGTCGTTTTCAGTCAAAAAAGAAGGCAAGGCTCACGGTTTTCATGGATTACAACGGTGTAGTGCATCATGAATTTTTGCCAGAAGGCCAGACAGTAAACAAAGAGTATTATGTGGGCGTTATGAGACGTTTGCGTGAAGCAATTCGCCGAAAGAGACCAGAATTGTGGGCAGAAAACTCGTGGATTTTGCACCATGATAACGCACCGTCGCACAGTGCCATCATTATTCGTAATTTTTTGACGAATTCACCTGATTTGGCTCCCTGTGACTCCTTTCTGTTCAATCGAGTTAAAAAACCAGTACGGCGAACGAGTTTCAGCAGCCGAGAGGAAGTAATGGAAAAATCGCAGGAAGCACTCATGGACATACCGAAAACCGAATATAAAAAATGTTTCGAGGATTCGATCAAGCGCAGGCATAAGCGTGTTGCAGTCGATGGGGATTCCTTTGAAGGGGACAATATGGATTTAGATGAATAAACTTGTATTTTTAATTTTCTGAATAAATTCCGGGATCAAGGTGGTATGCAAAAGTAGTAATCATAATTGTAGTGCACTTTTTGAATGATTGATTGATCCTTGAGCGTACACTATTCAAATTTTAACTATAGGACAACATTAATTGGATTACAGATTAAGACGGGTATGTATGAGTACTTATTAATGTCTAGAGCCTATTAGTCCGATCCCTTTGAATTCTTTTTATTAAATTTCGAATATCCACGGTCGTTTATGTTTGCACGGGATTTTGTCTATTTTGCTGTACCGGTCTTTATTGCAAAACGAGACACTGGAACTTCTTTTCTGAAGCAATTGTCATCCGGCGAAAAGGTCTTTAATCCTTAGTGTTGACTACCTTATAAAATAGATTTCTGTTCTACAGTCTTGTGCAAATTAATCTGAGTAAAAGCTAGCATTATATATTTAAAAAGTAAAAATAAGTAATAAATTATTAAAATTAATATTTAATGGCTTTTAGCACCATTTGAACTCGCTTTGGCTTGGATTCCGCCAGTTTTTGACAGTTGTCAACGATTTTTAGATCCCATTGCCATACTTGACTCAATCAGCTTCGTTTTGGTCGTACTATCCATTTTTCACAGCCTGGTGTTGCATATAGCCCATATATTTTCAATGGGATTAATATCTGGCGAGTTGCCAGGCCAATGCAAGGATGTAATACCAAGCTCAACGAAAAATTATTTGACTTTTTTGAATCTTGTCGAAAAATTGGGGATTCTGCATTCAATTTCGACAGCTTAGGCACCAGACGTCTATACAGTAATTCAATATATTTGTCACTGTTCATCATCTCTGTTATTGGAACTAACGATCCTGTCCCAAAACAAGAGAAACAACTCCAAAACATTTGCTTTACAGGGTGTTTCATTATCTGTTGGTTATCGGCTGTTGAAAGTGGCTCACAATCGGACCTTCGAATATATTGATGCTTCGTACCCTGCACGAAAAAATTACACTCGTCCGAAAAAAGCACCTTTTTCCATTCATTCACTGTCCATTCTTTATATTTTCGAGCCCAAGTCATTCTCTTCTTTTTCATAGCAACAGTCACGAGTTGTTTCTTCAGAGGTTTCCGTGCTTTTCGTCCAACCTCTAAAAGATGTCGCCGAACTGTTGACGCATCCGCAAGATCTTTTTGTAAGTCGTTACTGCTTTTGCTCGGATTAATCCGACTGTTTCGTATGAGAAGAGCGTCTTCTTTCTTGGTGGGTTTTCGTTTTATGTTGTTAACTGACCCTAACGATATTTCACACTCTTCCGCTATCTGTCTCTGAGTTTTACGTGTACGCTCAAACAAAGTAATTACTTTACTACGGATTTCTACGGAGATATCCATTCTTAAGCACTTCTAAACAGCAAAGGAACAAACTTGACAGCAATTTAATGCTAGTTTTCACAAATTGCAAAGCCTAAGGAGGCATTTCCAAAAATTTAAATTCAAAGTTTTTTTGTGGAAACTGGGCAAACTAAATTTTTTTTTCAGGGCTAATGTAATCTAGTTTAAGGATATATGCAATTTGAGAAAATGTAAGATCATTGTGACAACAAATTAACTTATTTACCATCGCACTCAAGGAAAATATAATGTTTTCTCTGATTTCTGACTTCTGGTGATTGCTATAGTATATTGAACTCCCTTCAGCACTTTTAACTAATTTTAGTTTTTACTTAGTTCCGATAGATAATATAGACCGGTTTCTTAAAGAATCATGAAAATGTTTTCGTTTTTTACCGGAAGAATAATTGTCGCACATAAATCAAACCCCTAAGGGCAATCGAGCTTCGTAAGCACAGAGTAATTGGCGATAATTAACGATAAAGGTTCAGTAACTTTGCTGTCAATAATGACCACTGTTTCGAACAACAATCAGTCCACAAGATCTCAATGAGTTTTTTTTTTTAGTCTTCATGCGATGAAGACACTGAACCTTTCCCAGCAAATCTTATCTCATTTTATTTGGAGAGGTCCAGAAGTCAGTACAATAATGGCCAAGGAAATAGACTTTTAGGACATTGGGAGCGATTATCAATCTACAGGAATATTGTGTTATAACGAGATGTTGCATGGGCAATTAGAGTATAATGCCATCAAGTTCTTTACCAAGGAGAAAAGCTCCTTAAGGGGTTAGGGCACCAGGTACAATACCAGGCCGCCAAGTAGGCTTTCTATAACTTAAAATTTTAAACGCGTTCATCTCACAACTGCATTTTTCAAGTTAGCCGCACCCTTCAACCAATTCACTTCAAATATTAACTAGATCTTTAAAAATATATTATTTAAATAAGTACGTAGGATTTTTTTTTTTATATAGCATAGCTCATTTGTTATTAAAAATTTTCTTGCGATTTTTCTGCGAATTTTGCAAGTTTGACTTTGAAAGCGCGCAATTCCGCCAAAAATCAATCAAAAAAAACCTACGTACAGAGAAGTAAAGGGTGTTATGTAAAGGGTGTCTTTTTTTAGAGCCATCAGTGTTTTATTATGATATCGGACATATGCGCGCCACGGCTAGCTCGAATGAAGCGCAATCGTGAAGTCCAATTCAATTTTCGACAGCTTTATCGAGCAACTGGGGCCGTGTATCAGCAATAACACGGTAAATTTTGACTTCCAAATCGTCCAACGTTCCTGGTTTATCAGCATAGACTAGTGATTTCACATATCAGAGGCCAGTTCAGAGGTCCATTACGCGAAATTATGCGCTCAACAAATGTTTCCCGCAATAAATTGACAGTGTCGCACGCCTTGTGGCATGTTGCGCAATCTTGTTGCTCTGCATTGACCGTAACATTCTGGTCGGCATTGTCCTTAAAGAAATTTGGGCCGATGATTCCATCAGTCCATAAAGCACACCAAACAGTGAATTTTAATGGTTGTAAGGGAGTCTCGACAAAGGCTTCTGGGTTTTCTACACTCCAATTTCGGCAATTTTGCTTGTTTGTATATCCATTTAATCAAAAATGGGCCTCATCGGAGAACAAAAGTTATACGTCTAGGACGCGTATAACTCTTGCACAAGCTGGATCTTATAAGCTTTTAAGCCAAGATCTTTCTCCAATTAGCTCCAATTGCGGTGTACAATGGCGAAACGACTCATAAGGACTCTCCTCAACATTGCGCTTCACAACGGCAATAACTTCTTCTGTTCGCACTATTTGTCGTCTTTGGGGATTCGGATTGTCCACTAGAGTGTACGTGGTGCGAAAACGAGTCATCGTGTTCCGAATAACTTGCTCAGATGAACGACTATGTCGACCGTAAAATGGACGTAGCGCACGTTAAGTTTGGCGAACCGAACCATGGTTTTAAAAATGAACTTGCACAATTCTCACGCATTGTTCTGGCGTTAATCTATTCATCTTAAAATGGCAAAACGTGGTAACCACAAATCAACTTTCAACTGTCAAATTGACAATCTGTGGAAACCGTGTTGCCAGTTTAAAAACCAAACCTCTAAAAAAAAACACCCTTTCCAATAAAGAAAAATGTAGTGACTCATCATAATTTAAAATTTACAGCAGCTGTTAAAGGGTCCACCCTTCCAAAAAAGAGAGGCCATCTGAGAAACACTGCACAGCCAGCATTTTTGATTAGATTATTCTTTAAAAAGTATGTTTTACATTCAATCATAAACTGCTACCTTTGTGAACTCGATTTATTTTCCCTGAAAAAAATCACAAGAAAGCCTATTTTTACGGCCTAACCACTTAAGATCATAGTAAAACAGTAGGCGTTAATAGGACTTAATGTCAAATTTAATCATTTGAAGATCACCTACGTCCAAAGAGGCCGTAGAGATCACCACGTCTGATATCGTTTAAAAAGGGAAACAATAATACTGGAGGATGCAAATACGATGAAGTAAAAGTTTTTTACATTTGTTCGAGTGTGACAAACCGCATGTCAAGTGTCAGTGAAAGATGAATGTTAAGAATACTCACATCAGATCTCCATAGAATTGAAGCATCTAATCACGTTTGGAAGTAGCGTGACAAAGGAACTGTCTTTGTATTTAAAAAAATTGTTAATGTAGAGAATATGTTGGTTCACTACTTTAAACTTGTCTTACACCATTCCCTAGAAAGTCAAGCCTGAATCGTTTTAAGAGTACTCGTATACGTGTAAATAGATTAGTTTCACATTCTAAAAACGTATTTATTACACGAGAAACTGTTATATAAATAATAATAATTATTTAAATTAATTTACAACTCCTCAATTCTGCGAAATTTTGGAATGTCTCTCGTAGATCTATCCCTAACCTTCAGACAATATCTGTGACTTTACAATTCTTGTAAACAGTATTGCTATAGTCGAGGATCGCAGGATGATTCACCAGTTTTACACCGTTTTTCTTTAAGTGGCTTTGAGTTCACCGCTTTATAAATAGCCTCATTCGTGATGAGTGCCTTTTGACATCCAAACTGCCGAACTCCTCTGCGTTTAACAGAGATTCACGAGATACGTCAAGAAAAAACACTCATCAAAATTTTACAACAATCTCCCAAAAATGGATCGCCGCTCTCATTAGTTTTGTATTGTGCCATTCTTCATTGGGATCCTTTGATCGTAACCCTAAATACGTTTGATACTGGGGATGGAATTTAGGCTGCATTAAAGGAAACACAAAGAAAAATACTAGAAGTATGAAACAAAACATTAGGTACCAACGCACATTGGTTTTAAATGTTCATAGGTTACAATGACTCGGAACAAAAGGTCTTTTTTCGTTATCTAATAACTTTAAAAGCTAACTTTTAAAGTTCGAATATTGAAAATGGTCTTTAACATCTTCCCACCTAAATTTAATTTTGGGACCAGAATTCCTTTAACGAATTAAGAAAGTTATTTATCTCAAATACAAAAGACATTTTCATAGCATACAGCGTAAAAATAAAGCAAATAGGGTATTATACGATTAATCTCGAACAGATCATATTTTCTTGTATGTACATATATATATATCTTTTTTAATTAACTTAAGTACCCACTTTTACCACTTCTCCGACCACTAACTAACAATTTACGATGCAAATTATAGATAAATTTTCACAAGATAAAATCGACGTTAATTGTTATTTATGGAGAATCATCATTATTACCACGACTAGATAAATTATATACATACCATATATAGATAGATAAAGAGAGAGAGTTTAAGTGGTGTTGGCAAATAACTCTCAAGATTTTCAACAGTAATTTAGAAAATCGAAGCAATTAAAGATTTCAAATTAAAAATGTGACGTTAATAGTTATTTACACATTGTAAAGGTTAAATGACATTGGCAACTACTTAGTTAACTCTGTGATGTTTTTTTTTTTTTTTTTTGTATTCGCTGACAGGGTTGACAGTTTAAGTCTTAAGCCAGGTTAATTGTCTCAGTATGATACCTTTCATTGAAGTGATATGTCGAATATAATCTTAATAACGATTAAATAACGAACAAGTTCTATTATTACATCATATTAGTTTCCATTTGACTTGTGAATGGGCATTATAGTTGAGTAAAATGTCAACAAGACCGGTTTCAGCATTCACTGTTTCTAAACCCAATTAGAAAGGCAAAGTTAACAATGTATTTTTCACGCTGTGAAGGCCCATTGTCCAGCTTTGACCACGGGAAAATTTTAGTTCGATGAGAAGATAGAATAACTAGGCGGCTCGTGTCTGCTAATATAAATAAAGTTGATGCCAAACTGAATACTACTCAAGCTTGTCGGTAAATTCTGATTAGCATTTCCTTAATCACAATACAAAACAACGAACAACTAAGCTATCGGTTTGATCTTCCCTCATTGACTATGTTAACAACACACCGATTAACGTCTTCATCCAGAGGTTTCTTTGTATTCAAATGTTCGAAAAGCAAAATTATTGAAGTTTCAGGTAGAGTACCGCAGGAGTGCATACTTTCACCACTACTTTTTACATTGGTCATTAGCGATGGAGGAGGAGGCTTAAAAAAGCGCTCATTTCTTTCTTCTTCCTTCCTTTATTTTGGATGCATTGTAGAGACAGTACCATTGAAAATCACAACATGCAATGGAATCCAGTTTTCTAAACTGACATGTATGTAGATGTTTACATGGCGTAGAATAGTTGAAGAAGAGTAGATCGGTAGGAGCTAACAAGTAGTACGGAAATATAGAAAGTAATAGGATGACTTAAGCCTGGTTGATGCTCTTTACCTCTTGAGAAGTTATCGGATCTTTTGTAAGAGACAGTTGGCACATAGCTCAATATTTTTTCGAGTTCCTTCTTAACGCTTGTGTACCACTCCAGTGCAGTCCACTGTACGAGCATGTTGGCGTTTGAGGAAAACGGTAACATACCAGAGAGTTTCATGGTCAAGCTGTGCTGAAACCTGCAGCGTTGAGTGTGGTACCTAAATATATGCGTTTGCGCTGCGTTCATGGGGAACAAATTGCCTACCGAAACAGACGACCATCTAGACCTAGCCAAGTAGATTCTTTTGTTGGAAGCTATGATTTCATAACGAAGCTGTTCTTCCTGCATCCGAAGATGTATTCCTTACTAATTTAATCATTTATTAGGTGCGCAACTAAGTTATTGGTGAAAATGCAACTTTATCGCTAGCTACAACTTTCTCCCATCTTTCTGGCAGAGCTCGAATACCGTTATGGTAAGAGTGTTCATCTTTTAAGGCTGTCCACGAATCAAGCCATTTTTTGATGTCTTCATATGAGCAGAACTGCTGATCAGCCAGACCATGGGCCATCGAACGGAACAAGTAATAATCGGACGGCGCAATATCTGGGAAATATGGCGAGTGGGGTAACGTTGCCATGCTGTAGAATCACTTTTTCATGCCTTTGCTCGTATTGTGGCCGTTTTTTGCACAGTGCCCGCCTCAATCGCATCAATTGAAGTCGATACCGTTCCACAATGATGGTTTCGTTGGGTTTCAATAACTCATAACTACCAAATACACAGCATAACCTCCGCAGCATGAATATTCGACCGAGCCGACGACGTAGAAACATGACCGGGTAGTCCCCATGACTTTCTTCTCTTTTAGTTGCTGCAATGAGTCCATTTCTCATCACACGTCACCATGCGATGAAGAAAACCCTTGCTTTTTTCCCGCTGGAGCTGTTGCTCACAGGCCTTCTTTCACGCGGACGGTCGTCGACATTGAAATCACAGCCTTTGAAGCGACGGAATCATTTATGGCACGTTGTTTCGCTTAGAGCAGCATCTCCGTAGACTTTTTGGGGCTCTCGATGCGCTTCAGCCGTCGTTTTCTTCGAATGAAAGAAGTAAATCAACACTTCCCGCAAATGACGATTATTTGGCACAAAACCAGACATTTTCACACAACCAAATGTATACTCGTATGACGCCAAAATAAAATCACTAATTTATCAAAACGGTTTGTTTACCATATGTCTAAGTTCTGTTCATGACTTTTTGGACACTTATGTCAAAATCGACCAGCACTTACTGCTGGAGCCATCTATTGACTTAATTGCGCAGCTAATAAGTTATGTTCAAGTGATCGTAACAGCCCTTCATGACGGAATTTTCAGTATTTTCGGTCAGTGAGTTAAACGTTTTGGCTTTTATGCAACGCTTATCGGCACGATTTTCAACGCAGCTGGCTTCTCACGACTAGTGGGCCTTCTAACACTAACTCTGATAGCAGATGTAGTAAATGTCGTTGGCCTAGTTTTTTTTTTTTTTTTAAAAAAATAACTTAACTCTTAAAATGCCGGAGCACGTATTAAGGTTTTTTTTAGGAAAATTGGATAGACAGAGAAATATGTTTGGGCTCAGTGGTTATTTCGCTCCATGGGTGGCATTCAACATTTATTGGGGAGACTAAATTATTAGTGTAAATTGACTTGTTGTATTTTAAGCAACCATTCATTTCATGAGATTTTAGTTGCCTGAAATAAAGAATGTCTTTCGGGCACGACTGGTATTGAACCAGTACACTACCACTTGAGCTACGGCCACCCATCCACATATTCGGTTGTACCACATGGAATGTCCGATTTTACAGTAAAAATTTAAAAGCCAATATCATTTTCTCGTAAATTTTTCTTCAATCAAAATAGGATCCGTTTGCATCTATGACATTCTTGCAACGTGATACAAAGGTCAAATATCCCTTTTTCGTAGAAGTGTTGAATTTTTGAGGCAATGAAATCTTCAAAGGCTTTTATGACCTCTGCCGGCAAAATGAATTCAGATTGCGGAAAAAAATCGTAGTCCGTTGGGGAAATATCAGGAGAGTACGGTGGATGCGGAAGAATTTCAAATCCTAACTGTAACAGTCTTTGCAACGTTACTTGTGAGGTATGGGGTCTAGCATTGTCATGCAGAAGTATCGAAGCGTGCCTATTGACCGATGCAGGTTACTTTACAGCCTATTTGGCATGCAATATGTCGATTTCCTCACGTTTATCGTTTCTCCTGATTGAAGAAATGAAAAGTTGATTGGTCCTTTCGATGTCCACCAAACTGTCACCATAACCTTTTTTGGGTGAAGATCGGGCTTGGGGGTGTGTTTCGGTTTTTTATCTGCATCCAACCAATGCTCAGATCTTTTACGACTATCAAACAGTATCCACTTTTCATCACAGGTGACTATCCGGTGCAAAAACGGCTCAGTTTGGTTTCTTAATGTAAGTGATGCGCAGATTTCCAGACAGCGTAGCTTTTGGGATTCGCTCAGTTCATGGGGTACCCACTTGTCTACCTTTCCTATGAGAGAAAGGTGTCGACTTATTGTCATTGGGGATACTCCCTTGCTTTGTGCAATCTCCCGCACCGATTTCGTTGGGCCCGCATTCACCCTTCCTCTTAAAACATCGTCGTCAACCAACGTTTCCGGCTTCCCACATGGTTCATTTTCGAGGCTGAAATCACCCGAACGGAACTATCCAAACCAACGTCGTATAGTGCGTTTGTTTACCGCTACATTCTCAAATGCGTCATTAATGTTTTACATTGCCAATGACATATTATGTCCCATATTACGAGGGTTGTCTGAAACGTTTCCGACCGCAACGTAAAGATAGAGTCACTTTTCAATAAAAGCTAGTGAATGCTAGTTGTGCATCTTTTGACAGTTACTCACCGAAGTTTCAGTCATTTTGGACGCGCAGTTTTTAGTTGACAGCTGGGTGAGTCGATGTCGATGTTTTTTGTGAAAATGGGAAAAATTGAGTATCGAGCTGTTATTACTCGTAAATTCTTGTTTTTGAAAGGCAATACGCCTACGCAAATCAAAAATGAGTTGGACTCTGTGTATGGAGATTCTGCATCATCATTTACCACAGTGAAATGTTGGACAGCTGAATTTAAACGTGTCCGTAAAAGCTTGGGAGATGATAAACGTTCGGGACGTCCAAAAACTGTAACCACTGACGATAACATTGCTAAAGTTCACCAAATGATGTTAGACGGCCGCCGAATTAAAGTGAGAGAGACAGTAGAGGTTATGAAAATGTCCAAAGAACGTGTTTGTTACATATTAAATCAAGATTTAGGCACGAGAAAGCTGTCCGCGCGTTGGGTGCCGCGTTTGCTTACATTAGAACAAAAACGTGTTCGAATGAACATTTCCAACGCTCTGTTGGCGCAGTTTAGGCGCAATAAATCCGAGTTTTGGCGCCTATTAATTACTGTAGATGAAACTCGGATACACCATTATACGCCCGAAACAAAAATGCAGTCAAAACAGTGGACTGTAAAGGGCGAGCCGGCTCCAAAAAAAAGCAAAAACTGTTTTTTCGGCTGGGATAGTAAAGGAGCTATCTTGATAATCTATCGATTATCTTTAAAAAGGAAAAACCATTACAGGAGCATACTACGCATCATTACTTGCCAAGCTGAAGGCAGAAATTGCGGAAAAACGGCCACATTTGCAGAAAAAGAAAATCTTGTTTCACCAAGACAAGGCGCCGTCTCACATCTCAGCGAAAATCCATGAATTACAGTTTGAACTGCTTGACCATCCGCCTTATTCACCAGATCTAGCCCCAAGCGACTTCTTTTTGTTCCCTCATCTAAAAACTGCGCTCGGAGGACATAGATTTTCGCCAAATGAGGAGACAATCACCTTTGTGAACAATTATTTTGCAGAGAAAAACGCCAAGTACTATTTGGACGGGTTAGAGAGATGGGAGCATTGCTGGGAGAAGTGTGTAGAGGTACAAGGGGACTATGTAGAAAAATAAAAAAAAAAATTTTGAGAAAAAATGTCTTGTATCATTGTTCGGAAGCTTTTCAGACAACCCTCGTAAATTCGTAAAGGAAGAGGGTTCGAATTTGAACTGCCGACAGCATTGTACATAATTCGTAGAAAAAAAATAACGGTACTTGTAAAGAACTCTAAAATTCTCACACGTCAAGCACACGTACCACTTTATTTAAAAAAAAAAAAATTAACTTTCTGGCACAGATATTCACTCGAGAACTTCCTTATTTCCGACTGAGCGAAAACATTTCATGTGGTGCAACCCAACATTTCTATTTACCGCCTATTGCGGATATTGTGGATCTTTACGTAGGACATAATGTGAGGCACAGTTTTTTACAACATGCAGACCGTGTAGGTAACTGAATTTGAAATTAGGGAATTTGAGCGCTGTTGTTCATGAGTCTTAGTAATCCCGTAAAATGTGCTCTCAATATGGGCCTCATTCTGGCGACGGAATTCCAACAGTGGACGTCTTATTTTTGGCAAATTAGGCTTCTGAAGGCGGATTTCTGACAGTCAAATTAACAAGAAACCTCCAAATCCAGCAATTTTGATGTGTAATAAGGAGCATGTCTGACAATTTCTTTACAAAGATAATGATAATCTAATCAATAAACAAATTAGTGAATTCAAACTCTGACTTAAAGAGTGCAAAATGTCCAACTGATCACTTTCTCACACTGAAAAACTACCATAATTTTGGTGCTTACCAGCATGAGAATCAACAAGAGGGAACTTCGAATGCAAGTTTATTATTCTTTAACATTTTCATTGCACCGTTTACTATTTGATGCAGTCAAAGAATGCTTAAGATTCACATTTCAAACTCAGTTATTCCCTCACTGATATTTCACTTCCTCTCGAATCTTTTTAACTTTATTTAGTTATCCTTTTAGCCGTCAGATTGGCTGCGTTCATACATAATCACATTTTTAAGATTCCTTATGAAATCATTTCAAAACAAACAAAAAAGTGAAAATAAATCTAAGAAAAATTACAAAAACACTTTTCTTCTTTTTCATCATACTGAGAACACATAGATGTTTGCCTAATGAAACTTTCATTAAAATCCAGCCACCCAAGTATCTATATAAGTACATATCTCCTCCAAGGATAAAGCAAAATGCAAGTTAAAAAAAAAAATTAAATTAAGCAAAAAAGAAGAGCTAAAGAAAAAAACAAAAAAAAAATTCTTACTCGTATATTTGCCAAGAGACGAGACCGAGTAAGAAGAAGATACTTTTCGCCTTCCTCTGAGCGGGAGTGCAAAATTTACGAACGTTAAAAAACAAAAAAAAAAAAATTCTTAGACGTTAAGCATAAATATACATTCATATACTCGTATCTATATATGTGTATAAAAAGAATAAAAAAAAAGAGATGATAAAAGAGATGTATAAAGAAAAAAAATTAAGAACCGTTCAATGTATATTTTATCTTCTTATACAATATTAAAGTAAAAAAGAAAAAAAAAAAAGGAGAACAAAAGGAAGGAGGATTCCAAGTGAAGATGTTTATCATAATGAAAACGGAAAACTTTCACATTGTAAAATTGGCAGAAGACGACGACGCGGCGTCAGCGACGTCCATGGAGAGAAATTGTGGAAGGACTTTCTTGTCAGTAGCCGGGCACGGGAGAGAAGAACATCACCTTTTTTTCCTCGCTAAAAATTTCCCTTACCTCTTTTTTTCCGTTTTCTGTTCCCTCGAAGAAAATACGAAAAAGAAAAAAAAATTCCAAGTAGACAAAGTACAAGTAAAAGAAGAAACAACTCCAAAGACGATGAAACTTTTCGGCTTAGTTGTCTCAAAATTGGAGAAGAAGAAATGCATGACTCTACAACGAGTATTGTCTATTGCAGTCTTTCCATTCCCATCTTAGTCTTGGCATTACCAACCTATAAGGTCCATCTCCACCGAGGAATGGGTAAATTGAAGTTTCTACTTATTGAGCTGCAGTGAAGCGTAAGATAAAATGAACAAAAAAGCAAAAAAAAAAAAAAAAGTGACGAAGAAAATGCTGTTATTTCTCCAGGGTTAATTAACAGCCAGTTCCATTGTAAGTTATTCCATGCAAGAGAGCGTTAAATGAATTGCACGCGGACTTGCTGGCACTTGAAGAGGATTTCTCGAATACCATCTACCTTACCCCGTCTGCTTCAAAAAAAAAAAAAAAAACAAAAAATAACTTTTTAACTTTATATCTAGTAGAATCGAATCAAAAATTAATTACTTTGTAATTTTTGTTTTAATGGAGCTTTTTTGCTTTGCCTTTTAGGAAAATGTAAAAAAAAAAAAAAAAAAAACTTCGCCCTAAAGTTATGGGAACTTTGTCGATTTGGAGCACAGAGTTAGGATTAAGGTTTTATTTTTAATTAATTGAATTGGCAAAGCAGAAGAGTTATCTCATTTTGAAGCAGAATATCTAAGCAGTGGAGGTTAGGATTTTTTAAAAATTAAATTAATATGCATTAAGCGGATGATCAACAAAAAAAAAAAAACAAAAAATAATTCAGAAACCACCGAGAGAGTTTAGCTCCCAAATTGTAAAAGGAAACTGCTCTTTCAACAAGGCGCCGAAACTGAAATAAAATCACTTTTGGATAGACGTTTAAATTTAGCTTCTTTCGCTCATCTTTAGTCAAGACTGTAAAATTCGATACCAAGAATGAAAATGAATCCACTGATCCGTCAAGAGGTGATGGCAATCTAGCTGGGTTAATTAGGGTAACTAAAATGGTGCCAGTACCGCCCATCGTTTTCTTTAATTCACTCCTGTTATCTCTAAACATCCCTAATAGTGATATCATACGTCCCAACCACTGTACGAAAGCCACTCAAGCACAAGGAAACAATATCGCAAGGAGGATGCAAGCTTAATTTAATGTTAACCGATAAACTTTGCTGTAAGAGTTCTTTAATGGTACTGAGATCATTTCCTGAGACGGCTATAACAGCGTCACCCTGCTCCACATGCATTGGCGCGATAATATCGGCGGATCTATGTACTTCGGCAGATATTATACTGTCCGGCCCAGCAGGTATGGTATGAAGCTATTGCAACACCCAGAGCAGCTTTTGTAATCATATCGTTAATTTTAGTCGCAGCTGCAGAAGTTCTGCTACGGTTATTACTGGAAAGTGGGTGGTCAGTAGCAGGTTTTTTTTTGAGCGCGCGCTCAAGGGGTTAATGTACCCTTAAAATGTTTGCACACAGCACGGGCAAAGGAAATTTAGGGAGGAAGAAAAGACAGGTAGCGATGTACATTGCTTTTAAATGTGTGTAAGTTATAATGACCAGGAAATACAGGATTGACAGGCCATTCCACAAGCGAGTTGCGTCGGCTTAGGAACAAATCACGATATTTTAGAATGCGTTCGAAAATGGCCTAGAGGGTATACTAATGAGCATTCATAGCGAGGCGGGTGTTACGGTTGAAAGTTTGAATGGGCGGAATGCTACTGACGATTTCAATGGAGCACTGGTGGTGGAAATAGCGATAAAACAAAGTTAGACTGGAGACATTTCGTCGGTGGTCGAGGGTGTCCATTGACTGAGTGATATTAGTATCAGCAATGAGTTTTATCGCACAGTTTTGAATCAGGTGTAGCAGATGCAGAAATGTTTTAGGCGCACCTGATCAGATGTGAGCATTGCACTCCAATTTTGAGCGGATGAATGCCTTATATATTGAGGACAGATCAGAGGGCGTAAAGTAGTAAAGTATCTCGTTTATCGTTTGAGGAAACTTAGACATTTCGCAACATTTTTGACGACATCGAATATGTGGTCATTCCAACGTAAGTTGTCATTGAGAACGGAAAGTTTATCGGTTTCGACGATGCAAGTGCCATCCATGGATAATGGCTGGGTGTTTAAATTTCGCTTTAACGACAGCAGACAGCATTGTGTTTTGGAAGCATTAAATTCCAATCTGTTGATAGTTCCCCAATTGGTTATGCTGTTGATATCGGAATTTAATGAGCTTAACATACGCTAGCGTTCCTGTTCTACAGCCGAAGAGCAGGAGCGTGCGTCCGGGAACGAATATGAAAAACAGAGAGTACTGTCGTCAGCAAAGAAATACATTGGATTAAAAGTAGCAGAAAAGAGATCGTTGATCAAAATTAAGAAGAGTGTCAGAGACAGAACGGAGCCCTGGGGTACACCAGCATTTATTTTGTGAATATCAGACTTGAAACCGTCCAAGACAACTTGAATTGAGCGTTCTGAAAGGTAATTTCCAATCCATTGAAGAAGAGAGTCATCGATCCCAAAAGAACGCATTTTCGACAAAAGAGCCTGATGGAAAACTGTCAAATGCCTTAGAAATATGAAGTGCAACTATCTTGCTTTTGCAAGATTGATGTACGCTTTGGTTCCACTTTTCGATGCGACATGCCCTCAGATCACCAGTGGACCTGTCGCTACGAAAACCATACTGCCGGTCATTGAGAAGTTTTGGTGTTTCGAAATATTTCATGAGCTGACGGTTTATCAGCATTTCCATGACCTTGAAGAGAAGGGACGTAAGTGCAATGGGTCTGTAGGAGGAGAGAGAAGAAGATTCGCCTTTTCTAGGGACAGACTGGACAAATGCTGTTTTCCATCTGCTCGGATAGAGTCCTAAAGAGTAGGATTGATGAAAAAGCTTAGCCAGTGGTTTTGCCAGCGAGCAAGAACACCTCTTTAGAAGGAGGGGAGATATACCATCTGGAGCAGCGGATTGGTGAATGTTAAGATCTTTAAGAACTCTTGCTACTTACACGAGTGCGAAAGTGGATTTGTCCCATTGAAGATTCGACGCAAGGGTCTGGGAGTGTTGAGCTAGCCGCAAAGTGCGCAGCAAGCAGATTGGCCTTGTCCAAAGAGCTGACAACTGGAATGTCCTTGCAAACGAGCGTTGGGATGGAGGATGAAGCAGAATTTTTAATGTTTTTGACGAACGACCAAACATTTTTACTGCCTTTGGGATATTGCAGTATCTTTAGCCTCACTTTTTGGTATATTGGAATTTCACACGCTTAAGAAAGGCGCTGCAGTCATTTCTGGTTCGTTTGAACTTTTTTCGGTTTTCCTCTATCGGGTTGGTCTTGTAGGACCGAAAAAACATTTCTCTAACCCTGACAGCCTCTTTACAGCTCGAGTCGTACTATGCCTTTTCTTTTGGTTTGAGACTCTTCATCCGATGCGGGATAAAGTTTATCATTCCAAAGAGAATGGTATCTGTGATCATATCAGCAGCGGCATCCAAGAGGAAACATAACGACCAGTTAAAATTCCTAAAAAAGTTGTTAAGACTGCTCCAGTTGGCTTTCTCATATTACCATACAGTTCTTTTAGGAATCTTTTCTCTAACTGTGGGTGGGTTTAGTAGCTGATATGACACAATGGTCCGACTAGCCTAGAGGGGAGAGCACATCAACGGAGTACTTATCAGGGTTAGAAGTTAAAAACAAGTCCAGGGAGTTGGCGGTATGACTATCAACGTCTGGTATTCGTGGGGGCTCATTTACAAGTTGGGTCAAGTTATTTTCCGCAGCGAAAATTCCAACACACCGTTCTTCGGGCGTTGTCTCTAAAGAATGTCGAAGCCAACCAGAATTGTGTCAGAAAGCGCATCAAAGGTCAAATTGCCATCCAATTTGGAGCTTCTGTAAATAAAGCAAGTGATTCTCCACATGAGGTCGTCCAGAGGTTGACGGTTTTTTTCAAACAGCTAGGAATCGTAGGAACAGTAGAGATGATTTCTCTTAGCTACGATACCTCAGAAGTATCTGATATTTTGCCACCAGAATGAAGCTTTGTCTTGCTCGGTTATTTTTTTATATATTTTGAGGGTTTCCTTATATAATTCCCAGTCTGTCATATTTTTTTGTGCTTTATGCTTGGTTGAAAAGGTCCTGAAACAAATGTGAATCATAATTTTACAAGAATTTCAGGAGTATCAGTACAGTTTGGAAACCTGGCACTTAGGATCCCCGAAATCGTTATGAAAGATTCGTGATTAAGCCTGAATATCCTGAAATATTCAAAAACTTGAAACCGAACCAGAAGAACGCAGCGGATTTCAGCAGCCATGCGATCACCTCCACCACAGTCCCTGGAGCATTCTCAACCTATACGCCAACGTGTTTATTTGGTTAGGCAGTTGCGGAGTGGGCATAATGTTGAGAGTGATGGTCCCATTTTACCTTCACGGAGGCAATTTTTTGGTACGATGCTTAATGATACTGCTACAAATTGTGGCCGATGACTAGATAAGTTGTATATAAGCCATGTCTTGTAAGGACTACCGAGCCATACTACAAGGGATAAGTCCCGTATAATATCTTATCCCCGGTAATTTATAACCCTCTAAAACTTTTCTGTAATAAACTTATCGGATCGACAAATCAGGGAGAAAATCAAGTAGTATTGAGTTGAATTCACATTTACCGACTTTCAAATCGCATATGATAGCAGTTACTGTCCTGAGCTCTTCAGGGAGATGGTCCTATTAAGAAACCATGAAAAAACGAATCCCACTCTATCGTATAACTCTAGAAAATGTGCCATAAAATGTGCAGTTTGGAAATAGCTCCTACAAACTATTCCAAATGTGTCTCGGATTTCAATAAAGATGTGATGCTAGAGCAGATAGTGCGCAACGAAAGATATAAACACGGAAGACATTATTTTCAACAAATCTGTCCAGCTGCTGTATCAGATAAGCAAACAGCATCGACATCATCGTTCGTGTCGTCATATTCGTAGATGTTTTTATGGTAATTGAAGAACAAGTTAAACAAGTTGATCTTAGTTAATTACGACAAAATTAAATTCATGCTATAAAAAAAAAGATGATAAAATATCATTCTTGATAGAAGTAGCTTCGAGGTGATATTACAAATGACTTCAAGGCTCCTAACTCGGAATACAACTTGCGTTATCTTCAAAACACTGATTCGGCCAGTCCTTCTATATAGTGACGAATGCTGGATGATAGGCAGGAAATCAGAGCAGATATTAAAGACCTTCGAGAAAAAAATTCGTCATTGTATGTGGGGCTTCGTATGCGATATATGGTATAACCGCGATTTCTATGTGGATGTAGTTTAAAAAGCTATAAGGCATCGCCACTCCTTTGATCACATTAAGCGAGGATCTTCGAATCCCAGGTTAAAGAGGATAAAATTTGGTAGCACGGTTTAAAAGATTTGGTCTGGAGAACTGGAAGTAGAGTGCACATGAACAAAGAGGATAGATGATTGTCATGTTTCAGGCAGAGAACCTTCACGGGACTGTAATCCATTAAATAAGTAAGCATAAGTTCCACCACTGCTCAAAGCAAGACCTTAGAAAAAGGAATTTCTTACAAAATTTTGGAGGTCGAGTCACATCCATTCGATTTTAAAAACATCCTCTGTTCTTTTGACCTCTATTTAAAACTCAATTGTCGCGCGCTTGTCGTTTGTTAACCAAACAGAACCAACACCATACACTTATCTGTTTTTCTCTTTAATAATTCAAATCAAGGGTTATCCCTAAATACACCAACTACTTGAAATTGATAGGAGAACTAGCCGCCAATTATTAGCTCGTGTATAATTTGGCTTGCCGTGGGCGTATTACCATTAATTAGTTCCCCGCAATATTGCCCACTTACGCTTTAATTTCATTTCCCGCACAATTTTCATTAGTTATTTTTGGAATTCATCCTTTATTTTTTATTTTATTGAAAGCCTTTATAGTCTCTGGGTAGCTTTCACGGTTATAAACTCCTGCTTTTATTGACTGTGCATGAACGGGTCGTATCCCTTCTAACCTAAATACTGGTAGATAGATAGATCCAATACCTCTTTCGTCAAAACAAAGCCTACAATCACTTCAAATAGTCCCCAATACCCTCAATCCGTACTCAATTCTGTTCAAATATGTACAAATTGTTAGCGCGCGAGAATTGGTTTTTTCAACGTCACCTGGACGGTGCACAAATACCCAGAGTACACGTCAGCTCTCGGTTGATAGGTGAGAAAAGGAAAAAAAGAAAACAATACTCCACCCAGCTGTGCTACACTCTTATTCATACTCGTACTTCTATTCTAATATCCAATCGGCGATAATTACCCATAATTATTCAATTAAACCTTCTCCAACCCTCAAATGACCCTTTATTCAACAACCAAGGACTCGCGTATACGTTCTACACGACCGACCGACCATTCCAAATGGGCGGCTTTCCCAAGCTTTATGTGTGGTTCAATAAGTGCGTGGTGTTTTTCGTTACCACAGTGCATACATTGAATAGTTGTATCAATATCTATACTTCGTATCGGTCAGATAATGATATCATTATGGCGGCCAACCATCCCTTTGATTTTGTATCCAAAACGCCGCCGCTGGCAATAGTCAAGGGGTAAATAGATACATACTTCCCTTCGGTCCTCGCAACACTAAACATATGGACACTTTTCAAGTGTGTATAAACTGTTGTACTGCACCACTAGAATAACTACAAGTACATATCCATACGTACGCGTTGCAGAAGTGTGAACTTTTGTAGTGGATTAATTATCTAATTGAATTGAATGTTTTATTTACTCGCACCCAGACCCAGAGGTTGTTATGGCCCCTGTGATCACCGATCAATTGTGGGAGTTGAACCCTATGGCCAAACAACCGTCAGATACAAATAAACTAACAAACAGACGGACATGGACATAGACATAGACATGCAAGCAGAGAGACAGAGGCAAAGTATGTAATTTTTATTAAGTGCATTGACAAACTATGTGACAAGAGCTTATTATCATTACAAATCGATATGGGCCCCCTGTGTGTCCGTCGCTCGAGTGTATTGATTGTTTAGAGACCGTAAAGACCGCCGCAACACGATTTGTTTGTGTTTGCATTTTGGTATCGAACAAATGTTAATTGTTCCGCTTATCGCGCCGAACAGTGTAGAGCTTCAATTACAATTAGAATAAGTGGTTAAGTTACATACTACATAAACTTCAGTATCTAGATACAACATTGAGTTGAGTGCAGACTGCTGGGTCGATGATTATTAAATAATTTATATGAAGGACGCGGTTTTCAATTAGAGGGTGTTTGTTAGAGCTTATTTGTAAGTTCTCATGCGAATAGGTGCGGTTTTTATGACTCATTTAGTGGACAAGTGGTAGTTTTGTTGTTGGTTGTTGGTTGTTTTTCTTATCTATTATTTATGACTGAGTTTTGAACGGATTCGGTTTTACAAGTAACACATTTGCAATTTGCAAGTCTTTGATTGAAGTTCAAAACTTCCAAGCAAATGGTTATACGGGTATTTCATGTTAGCTTGACTTAAGACTGCTGCTTTATGAGTCAATAAAACCTGAGACTTTCTCTCGGCTAGTATTTATTTTCCTCGTATATCGGCACAAGGATACCATTTCTTTGGTTTTTCTTTCCACACCCCAAATTGAGTCTTAAGCTGGTACGAACCATAGTTTACCAAATCGAACCATACTCTCCCTACTCAATCAAGTATTGATTCGAACTCGAGTTTTCTTGTACGAAAAGTGAATAGAATTCATGTCCTAGAAAGTCCTACAGGCGACCCTTGAATGATTTTGGCCCCAAATCCTTATTAATTAAAAGTCGAGTAACTTCAAGATACAAAATGACTATCTACGATCGTCTGGTCGTCATGGTCAAAGTTCTAAACAACATCCGGATAAATCTTTAAAAAATAATTATTACGGCCAACCCGAAATGGATTGAAATATCAGCTATCAACATCAAATCAAACTGGCTATCGTAATCTCAAGTTCCATGAGAAGAGGACGATTCTCGTGGTCCACCCTTTCTTTGGTGTATGGAGTTGAAGGCCTTCGACTTTTTTCTTTTTTAAATATTATAATAAGCCCCCGTTTAAAGGATGGACTCAAAAATTTGATACAAAGAGTTCTACTTGCTTACTATAAGCAAAGATAATGGTAGAGAAGTTAGACTGAATATAAGACAAGGAATTCACCCAGGATCTTAATCAGGTAATGCCCGCTTCCTGCCCTCTTATTCAACCCAGAGGCAAGAAAAAGCCGCACTGGTGGACATCAGCACTGAGACTGCTTAGAAACACTTGCAGACAACTTTTCAATCTAGCAAAATGGACAAGAAAAGTGACTGACTGGGACTCATACAAAGAATCCCTTAAAATATATACAAAAGGACTGAGGAAGGCAAAGCGACAATCCTGGAGATCATTCAGTGACAAAATCATAGAAACCTCTGAGGCATCGCGGCTGAGAAAAATTCTCTGTACAAATCCTATGATGCCTAGTTGTTTGAAAAAAAAAAAAAAACCGATGGCTCTTGGACAACCTCAAGTGATGAATCACTGAACTTGCTACTGGGCACCCACTTTCCGGTAACAACCTTAGGAGAACTACTGCAGTCGCGACGGTCAGATTACAAGAGACAAGCTGCTCTGGGCGTTGTATAGCTTCAAACCATACGAGTCTGCTGGTCTGGATGGTATAATACCTGCCGAGCTACAAAGGTCTTATGATATTATCCTGCCTACGCCAGAGAATATCATGAGGAGCTGTGTAGAACTGATCCACATTCCACTGTCATGTAGAGAAGTCAAAGTAGTTTTCATCCCCAAAGCCGGAAAATGTTCTCATGTTATCCCAAAAGCACCTCAGACTTATAAGTCTATCATCTTTCCTTCTGAAAACTCTAGAACAACTGACTGATATCCATATACGAGCAAAAATTGATCCAAGACTTTTGCCAACGGCTCAACATTCCTACTGGAAACGAAAGTCAGTGGAAACGGCTCTGCATTCACTGACTATCCACATCAAACGATCCGTACAATATAGAGTACACAATGGTTGCTTTCCTGGACATAGAGGGTGGTGACTTTAATAAAGTCAACACATCCGCAATCACGACTGCGCTGTCAATTCTGCAGGTAGACGACTCATTTGGGGAGTTGATCAGTCGTATGCTGAACAGCAGGATAATCAATTCCGAACTGAATGAGACTCCTGCTAAAAAGGTACGCCACACGGCGGTGTCCTCTTTCCCCTTCTCTGGAACTTAGTGGTTAATGAACGGTGATTACCAGATTAACCCGTTGAGCAGATCGCTGTGGATTGGGAGTAAACCCCCATAAAGCTGATCTTGTCCTCTTTTCCAGAAAATATAAAATTCCAATTATAGACCCGCCCTCAGTAAACGGTACCAGTTTAGTCTTTTCCGATACAGCAAAATATTTGGGCCTCATTTTCGACAGGAAACCTAACATTCAAGGAAGAGTCAATAAAGGTACAGTGGCTTGATTCTCTTGCAAAAAAACAATTAGAAATAAATGGGGCCTTCATCCTCGCATAACCCACTGGCTGGACCTACGGGATTGCTGTCTAGTGGACGACCTTAAACAATGCAGTCAACTGCAGTACTCTGCATTAACTAAGAGTCCAAAGAACAGCCAGTCTATGCATAAGCGGAGCCTTACGGTCTACTCCTTCTGCGGGATTAGACATTCTGTTCACTTGACACCCGTCGATATCTTCAGGAGATAGCAAGTAGCTGCGACTGCAGTTTACAAGTAAATCATTTGGCCACGCTAACATTCTTAATACATTAGGAATCCTCACAGAAAACATCGATTTGGCTTGACAAAGACTTTCATGTAAGCTTCCCCTCTAGATCCTTCTGGAAGGAAGATGCTTTCTTGGAGGGCAAGTCAATCCACTTCTACACAGATAGTGGGGTTGGTGGCGGTGTTTTCTCAGATAAGCTAAATCTAAGCCTTTCTTTCGTCTTCCAAATCACGGATATCCACATCTTTTCGGATAGTCAGGCCGCTATTAAGTCCCTGGACTCAGTCTCATTAAATTCGTAAACGGCCCTTAAAAGCCCATCATCTCTTACGGAGATGGCAGAGTAGTTCAACCTTCACATTTGTTGGGTACCGGACCACAGAGACATTCCAGGGAACTGTAGGGCCGATGAACTCACCAAAATTGGAACCACTTTACCTATTCTACCGGAAAAGGGTAGCATAAGTATATCAAATACATGCAAATGAATATTAATGCTGGATGCCAATAAAAAAAAAAAAACAAAGCTTAGGTGGACTGTTGGATCAACATGTCTAGCGACTAAACAGATCTGGCCAAAGCTAGCTCCGAATCGCTCTAAGACTCTGATCATTCTAAATAGGAATCATCTCTGCGCCATCATAGGTGTCATCACTGGCAAGTACGCAAGACGGCTTGGCGCCTTAACAAACGATTTCTGTAGAAGCTGCATAGACGAGGAGGAAGAGGAGACAATCCTCGACCAACTCTGTACATGTCTAGCTCTCTCCCAGAGAAGAAAACTTCACTTAGGAGCTTTCTTCTATGATGATCTAAACGATCTAAAGAATATAGACGTAAAGAGTCTCCTGCGCTTCATCGTAAGCCCAAGCTGGTTCCATTAGTAAGAGGATCATAGATCCATGTGGCATCACAATGGGTCAATATGCCTAAGTGGGTTGGTGTTTCCAACAGCCACTCTTAACATACTTACCCTACCCTAGACTGAATATTAACACTGCTTCGATGAAAATCCTCATCCTCACGGGATAAACATAGTGGAACGGCGCAGAAAGTGTACTACAGAAGAAAGTCTGGATCAAATCTCACGCAATACCAAAAGGCAACAAAAGTGGTATATTTTCCTGACAGCACCGACAATAGCAAACCTCCAAATGTGAAAGCTTATAAAAATAAAAAGTAAGTTAACGCCGTTCGAAGTCGGCGAACAATCTGACGACTTCACTCACTGTGAGGAAGAACTCAGAGAGTCCTCCCTGAACTGCACCCACACAAATTTATTTAATTACAAGGAAGATTGGTAAAAATAGTTTGAAAGGCTGAACATAATAAAACTAACTGGATAAGCAATTTGAAATCTGCGCATAATTTGCGAATAGCTTTGGCTATTCCGAAGTTGGACAGGAGTTCAACCTGAAACGGCCACACCTCATTGCCATACATACCGTGAAGTAAAAGACAGATCTTAGTGCTGAAAACAATTAGCCAAGAAAACTGCCAATTTATATGAAGTACCACAAGATTGACAGGAGAGACCAGTATTGCTAATTTTATTTTCAAAGCCAATTATCACATATTCTGACGCTATACACACTCATACACAGCGCCAAAAAGAAAAATCATCCGGCTGGAAGTTTTCGGCAAAAAGATTCGGTACGATATCTATCTGGTATCGGACACCGCAATTGCTCAAGCGGATAAAAAATCCAAATTTACAGAATGACTACAAACATCTATAAGGAGACGCTCGCTCAACGCGGACAACCGTGGAGATCCGTTTAGCGACATTGTATACGTTCCCAAATAAAGTCCAACTTGTGCAACAATTAAACCCAACATACTACTCGTACTATGTAGTAGCGAATTGATTTCGACAGAGAAATATCGTTAACTAAAAAATGGACATAGGTTACGTGCTTGGATTAAAAAAAAATATTGGCTTTAGGAGTTATTTTGTTTGGCCACTATATCCAAAAATGGGTAAGAGCGATATATTTTCAGTTCTTGACCCAAACAACAGTTGTGGTCCTTCTGCAGTTGGGTGAAGTAAAGATTTTAGCAGAACTATGGAGCAGATTGCGTTCTGATAAGCTTTTATTTAAGATACGAGTGCGGAATGGTGTTGAAAAACTGTGGTCGTTGGACTTTAATAGGATTGGCATCGCCGTTTGCTTGGTAACAAATAAAGCACCTTCCTTTTTTTATCTTCGAAAAAAGGTGCGATGAAAATATTTAACCTTGTGGAACTCCAATTTCAAAAGAGAATCTTCTGCATAAGGCATAATCTGAGAGTTTCCTGGTAGATAGATTTTCTCTTCCGTCGATTTCCAAATGCTCATTCAAATATCGAGATTTCTGGCCTCGTAATTCGACCAAAACAGATTCATTCTCGCCGACATATTTATTCTCAACTTAAAGACAACACTGTTTTTTTTTTTTTTTTGCCCGATGACATTGTCACTAATTCCCTTCAAATGCACGTCATTAATTTTCAATTTTGTTCTCATTCATATCGTTTCTGGGAATCTCTTAACAAGCCACTTCTAGAGAAGATTCATATCATCAGCGTTATAGCCCATACCCACTTATGTCCGTAGGTTTCCCCAAATCACTTCACATTTCAGTGCTTTCGAAAATTATATACACACTCATTGGAGTTAATTTGAAATCCCAACTACGGCATTAGGAAACCCCCTGTACGGAATGGAAGTCTTTGCTCTGTCCTGCCTCAAATACAATCCCCTTCTACACTCCAACTATGAGTATGTAGAGAGAGCAAAAAGCACTCGAGCGCGTTAAAAGAATAGAATCATTTTGTTGCTCTCTTGACAGAATTTGCTTGCTCTGGTGTTATACACTACATGTTGCATTAATCCCCGTAATTACGCGGTAATTTTCATTTGAATTACGGATAATTACCGTAATCTGTATGCAAATTGCGAGTAACAAAGTGTCAATTAACTCGAATAATAAATCAAATGGAATTCCATGAAGAGGACGTGAGTACGCTGATAGACTGCTCTATGAGCAAAGCACCCATCTATAGTCGCAACACAGTCAAGTTAGCCCACTAATTGTCGGTTTGATTCGTTGTTGCTGTTGCTCCCTATATGTACTCGTATGTGAAGGCAAAGAAGCGTTTAGAAAGCGTAGCCGCGGCGCGACAACTCTGTCATGTCAGATATCACCGTCAAGATATGATATTCTTAAGCACATAACTACGGGGCCCCAATTACATACCCACCCTGTGGGTCTTGATATGAATATAAGTACCCCTCTCTTGCAACACAAACACCATATACTCGTACTCGTACTCGTACTCGTACACTGTGCCAGACACATTATTCGTACTTCGATTCGATTACAAATGATTGCGAGAAGTTTGCATGTAAAATGCAAATTGAAAATCAATTTAATCGACATGTAGGCCGACGAAAACGATGAAAACGACGAAAACGGCTACAACGACAACGACTAAGACGACGATGATGTCGACAAGGCTCCCCTCAGATACGCTCATGTATGCAAACACTGTTACCACGGCCCATAGGCGGAACGACAATCGATGGCTAAAGCAAGAGGAGCTACAACAGCAGCAGCAGCAGCAGCAGCAACTGGGCCCTCTCGAATGCGCGCGCGTTCAATAATTAAAGTGTCCGAGGAGTGCGTTTACAAGCCGTGCGGCGACTTGACTTCCAAGTGACTATTAAAAATAATTGAATGTTGTTAAACAGCAATCGTTATCTTTGCGTTAGCATATCATTTAGTCGGGCTTGGCCATAGCTTTACAGCTACAATTTAGACTACAGATACAGATACTGATACATCTACATCTACATCTACAGCTCTTTGTCCATAGCTACGGGACTTGGTTTGCATTTTTATATGTTGAACGCAACTCATTATGGTCGAGCAAAGCTATCTATACGACAACTACGAGAATGCCTGTGAAACTTTGGAGGAATTTTTATGAGCGCTTCGGGTAGATAATAAATTCACACTCCACGAGGAGACGAATGTTTTCAAGTTGGATAAAACGGTACCAATGGAGCTCTAGCTACATAACAGCTCCAACGTCACTGGCCACGGCAAGTGGGAATAAATTAACTCAAATGGAGACCCAACACATGTCGTCTGTCCGCTGTTTCTGTTGCCTGTTGCCTGTTGGCCATTGTCCTCGTTTGCTTAATGTTCGAGTAGTAAGGAAGAACGCAAAAGATGGCTTATCGGCGCCCTGGTTTCATTTGGACATTGGTCCAATGGCTGAGAGTTGTGCTATAGCTGTTGGTTTAATGCTTACGGTAAGCTGATCATCTTATGCATCGAGATAGCGATACAGTGAGATGTGTTAAACTTTAATTAGCTCTTTAGTCAAAGACATGGAATAAACTGGAGTGAATGGTGTGCAGTTGCAGTGTTCTGGAAGTAATAGTGTTGCTGTCTTGATAGAGATAAGGACACGGAATTGACATTTGAAAATGAATACGTATTCGTATTTATACGGTGTGGACAGCGACAGCGGACGACAAAGTTAGGGAACGCCAAATGTGTTGTTTTTAATGGGTTGTTAGGACATTTCACATGCGGATTTAGTTCATACGAGCAATAGGTTCTTAAGAATAGCGGACTTTCTAAAAGATACTCCTTTCTTGGTCATTGATCTATTAAATTGTCGAGCTTTTAGGGACTTTAGGATGATTTCCGCTCATTATTAAAGGGAATCGAGTCAATCTTACGAATTTTACTTTGCCTCTCTTGTTGATTCTCATAATTGCAAGTCACTTGTGGATGGGAAAATCAGTTGGTCAATTGATCTGAAATGTTATGTGCTTCTGTAGAAAAGTCATATTTCCATGCAATTCGTGGCGCAAAACCACGGATAGCGAACAACTTTTGTACGGAGGTGTATAAAAGTGGATCAATCGGTCATAACAAAGCAGAAAGTGGCAGAAAGAACCTTCTTAAGTGCAAAAAGGTATTTAATTAAACAGGGAATCGCCGGTTATTACCTTAATAAACTGTTTTGATAACACCTTTCTATATTCGAGCCTCGGATATATAAACCCCGCATAAGGATGAACTCTTGCTGTAGTCTTCCAGACATCACGAGCGAAGATTTAAGCTAATTTTGTTGGCATTAATATTTGAGCTGGAGAGGAAAGGATAAAACGCCTGAAAATTTATCAAGCAGGACATATGGTACATTTGTCTACGAAGTTTTAGAGGTATACGAATAGGATAGCTAGCCACTGAGCAGAGTTAACTTGACGATGCTCAATGACGGTACTATGATTACACATCAATTGAGCTTATTTTACCTCTTCGTGGTGTGGTCTTTTCTGTCTGGATTTGACGCTGGAGCCTGTAAGTTTCAGTGGTGATCAACAAGGAAGTATTGTAGTAACACTATAATATCCTATTGAGAATGACCCAGCCTCAGGAAGACGTGCGGTAGATGAATTCAACGCAATGGGCAAATTTATTGTCGACGGCTCTTCAAAGTGAAAAAAGACAACGTTGAAATTTGCATATGGAATGCTTATAGCATGACGTTAAGAATGTTTAATGTCATTTTAACGGCAAAATAGGAAAGGAGGACCTGTTTAATAGTGCAGTAAGAAAGAATATCCCACATGACATTACGCCTGTAACCGGAGATAGTTTTATTGACTTAAGTTCGAAGCAGGACATCACGATATTCACAAAGTAACATGGGACTCACTTCAATAGAAAGCCGTCAATGAGACTAACTGATCATACTTTCGAAATAAGGTGCTACTTAAGTATTTCTAAACATTCCAAAACGGCCAGAATATCCTCTTCTACTCGTACCTAGAGATTTAACGTCGAATGGCTGCAGCTGAAGCAAACAGCCAGAGCAATTGTCGATTGCGAATCCTTTAACCTCTTGGCGAGTCCTATGCAATCTGCATCATGTGATCATGACCAGTGGCATCAATATTAAGATAAGATCGATAATATTATATATCAGCAATAACACGGCGGATGTTCACTTCCAAATCGTCCAACGTCTCTGGTTTATCGGCATAGATTAGTGACTTCACATACCCCCAAAGAAAGTAATCTAAAGGTGTGAGACCACAGGACCGTGCAGGTCAGTTCACAGGTCCATTACGCGAAATTATGCGCTCAGCAAATGTTTCCCGCAATAAATTGATGGAGTTGCGCGCCGTGTGGCATGTTGCGCCATCTTGTTGAAACCAAAGCCCTGTCACGTCAATGACATTCAACTGAGGAATGAAGAAGTCAGAAATCATGTTTCTATAGCGCTCTCCATTGACAGTAACGTCATGATGATTTACCAGCCCATAAAGCACACCAAAAAGTGAGTTTTAATTTTTTTCTTTTATAAAGTAGCGCGCGCTCAAGGGGTTAAGGTATTCCACAAGCGAGTTGTTCGGCTTAGGAACGAATCACGATATTTCAGAGTACGTCCGAAAGTGGGCTTGAGGGTATAATGATAAGGATTCATAGCTGGACGGGTGTTACGGTTGAAGGTTTCAAAGGGCGGAATGCTACTGCCGATTTCTATGGAGCACTGATGGTGGAAATAGCAATAAAACCAGGTGAGAGAGACATTTCGTCGGTGTTCGAGGGTGACCATTGACTGGGTGATATTAGTATCACTTATGAGTTGTATCGCACGGTTTTAAATCTTATCTAGCAGGTGCAGAGATGTGTTAGGCGCACCTGACCAGATGTGGGCATTGCACACCCTGAATGACTTGAACTGCAACCAACTTCAGACTGTTATAATTTCCAAACCGTTCATGACAGTGAGCTCAAATTTTGACACATGACAGATAATTTTATTATTTACAAGCCTTTTAAGCGATTTGCGTCTCAGTTGTGTTGAAAAATTTTTATCCGCGATGGAATTCAAACGTGATAATGTGATTGCTTTATATTTGCCTGGAAAACCAAAAGTAGCTATCGTTAGAGTCCTCCAGCACCTCAACGTGAATAAATCATTTCTGTCTCGAAACATAGCTCGTTACCGTGATACTGGCAGCGTTGCAAAACGCCATAGAGGTGGTCATAAAAAAACAGCAACGTCGGCAGAAATGGTTCGGAAAGTGAAGGTTCGAATTGAGCGAAATCCGCGTCGAAGTGGAAGAAAAATGGCTCGTGAGCTCAACATATCGTTGGAATGGATGCAACACATACTGGAAAATGAGCTTGGGCTCAAGCCATTGAAGATCTTACACCGCAGCAGAAAAAAGTTAGAGTCGAAAGAGCGAAGGAGTTGCTACGTTTGTACGAAAGTGGTGAGTTGCCGAATTTGGTTTTTTCCAATGAGTCGCCATTTGTTATCGAGCAATATGTCAACAAACAAAATGACCGAGTTTACTTGCCAGAGAGGTCCTTCGAAAATTTACATTTTCGGACGGCCACCAGAAAGCACGCAGCACCGATGGTGATGGTTTGGGCCGTCATAACCGCCGATGGCCGCTCTCCGCTCGCATTTTTTTTAAATTAATGCGATCGTATACCGTGAAACTGTCTTAGAGGTAGTATTGAAGCCTTGGGCAAACAATCATTTCGGTCGGAGACCGTGGACATTTCAACAAGACTCGGCACCGTCTCACAAAGCGCGCGTCAACCAAGATTGGTCAAAAAACAATGTTCCAAACTTCCACAATGGATTTCAAATTCTCCGGATTCAAATCCGTTGGATTTCTCTGCCTGGGGTATTTTGAAGGCGAAGGTTGGCACTAAAAAATACCAAAGTTTGGACCACCTCAAACAAGCACTTCGCCGGGAATGGTCCAAAATACCGCAGAGCCGATTGCGTGCAGCGTGCGATGCTTTTTTCGGCCGTCTCAAGACCATTATTTGCGCCAAAGGTGGACATATTGAAAACTACTGATACAACTTGAAAATTGATGTATTAGCCAACATTTTTTGCTTTGGCACAATCAAATTTATCAAAAAATAAAAAAAATATAGTATTTTAAAAAGTTGGAGTTCGAATCATTCATCCTGTATATCGAGGCCTGATCAAAGAGGGTGAAGTATTTCTTACATCGCTTGAGCAAACTTAGACATTTCACAGCATTTTTGGCGACATCAAATATCTGGTCATTCCAACATAGGTTGTCATTGGCACACATTCCGAGAATGGAATATCGGTTTCGACGTTGCAACTTAAGTTCCCCAATTGGTTATGCTGTTGATATCGGAATTTAATCATACATACGCTGCCGTTCCCGTTTTACGGCATAAGAGCAGGGACGTGAGTCCGGAAACGAATATGAAAAGCAGAGTATTGTCTTCAGCAAAGGAATATATTGAATTAGGAGTGGCAGACAAGAGATCAATTAAAAAGAGTGTCGGAGACAGAACGGAGCCCTGGGGCACACCAGCATTTATTTTGTGAATATCAGACTTGAAACCGTCCAAGACAACTAGAATTGAGCGTTCTGAAAGGTAATTTCCAATTCATTGAAGAAGAGAGTCGTCGATCCCAAAAGAACGAATTTTCGACAAAAGAGCCTGATGCCAAACTCTGTCAAATGCTTTAGAAATGTCAAGTGCAACTATCTTGCTTTTGCCAGATTGATTTACGCTTTGGTTCCACTTTTCGGTGAGACGTGTCATCAAATTACCAGTGGACCTGTTGCTACGAAATCATAATGCCGGTCATTAAGAAGTTTTCGTGTTTCAAGATATTCAATGACTTGACGGTAGTTTTAATGGTTGTAAGGGTGGCTCGAAGAAGGCTTCTGGGTTTTCTCCATTCCAAATTCGGCAATTTTGTTTGTTTACATATTCATATTGCGTTGAAAATGAGGATCAATATAATGGTCACGCGGTTTCAACTCTTGCACAAGCTGGATCTTATAAGCTTTTAAGCCAAGATCTTTCCGTAAAATCTTTCACAAAATGGATGGGCATAGCTCAAATTGCTGTGCACGACGGCGAATCGACTCATTCGGTATCTCCTCAACACTGCGCTCCACAACGGCAATAACTTCTGTTCGCACTGTTTGTCGCCTTTGGGGATGCGTATTATCTACTAGAGCGTACGTGGTGCGAAAACGATTCATCGTGTTTCGAATAACTTGCTCAGATGGACGATTATGTCGACCGTAAAATGAACGTAGCGCACGATAAGTTTGGCTAACCGAACCATGGTTTTCAAAATAAGTTTGCACAATTTGCACGCGTTGTTCTGGCGTTAATCTATTCATCGTCCGAAGCACAAATCAACTTTCAACTGTCAAATTGACAATCTGTAGAAACAGTGTTGCCAGTTTAAAAACCAAACCTCTAAAAAAAACATACTTTACACCCTTTATAAACTTTAGTATAACAAGTTAGACACAATGTTGTCTACCTCGGCTTCCTGTATTAATTCTGATAATGACATTTTATTAGCAATGAAGGAACTCAGAAGCAAGGACTTTATTGAAGGCGGAAAAAGATATTCTCAATTATTTTCAGCACAAGGTTCTTTAAGTGGTTTTCGGTTTTGTGTGTACTTAACATGCTTTTGAGAAGGAGATAAAACACGGAACTCTATGCTTAAGCAAAAATCTGCTATAAACAAGAATAAAGAATAAATTAACCGAAACGAAACGAAACGTTTCGTAGACTAAGACTGTTACCTCCACTGACAAAATCAGTGTCAATCTGCAGCAAATCAACAGATTTTTCTCTTTCTTGGAAAATCTTCTCTTGTTGATTCTCATCAGTTTTAATTACCTCAAATAACCGAAGAAATTATGTTTATTCGTGCAAAAAAAAAAAGAGCACATAACATTTCGTTCTTATTAAGAAACTTTCTACAAAGAAATTCCCTTAAAATCAGTCCCAACAATCATTGACACCCTCTATTTAATGTTTTGTTCAAAATTGAAAAGCGTTAGCCCATAAAATCAACTCACGCAGCAGCAATTTCGCTATTCAAAATTTTATTGAGCAAAAATTTGACAATTCCAACACTAACGATGTCAGAGACTTGGTTCATTCCCATCTGGTGGACCTGCAAATTGCCTCATTTTATTATCCATTGGACTCAACGGACCAACTAATATACTCATTTCTTACTGCGGCCCCTCGTCAAATTGGTAAATAAATTACCCAAAGTCCCCAAAATGAAATACCTAATACAGCCATGACTAGGACTAGACTTTAGTTCCACCATTGGAACGGTCATTATCCCAAAAAAACCACATCTCTCTGATCATCGCCATCATCACGGCGGCGGTTGTTGGAGTCAGTCACAGTCCACACCAACGAGTACAGCTCAGCACAGAGCAGGCCACAATATTTGTAATTCCAACATTCAATAGTCCAATCCGCTATTATATTTAATCGTCCCATTAATTCAAAGTGCTCAACTAAAGAAAGAAGAAGAATAACGAAAAAAAGGACAAAAAAAAAAATATAGCAACCAAACTGAGAGGATAACAAACGACAATAAACTTGCCAAACAACCAACCAAAATGGGGGCAGCCAGAGGCAGGGAGATTCGTATTATAGAATCGCCACTATGTTTGGTTAGCCTATGCGCGCTCGATCCGCAGATAGATGGAGATGGATGCATGGTCGCATGGATGCTTGGTTGAATACTGCATGCATCAGCGTTCACGTTTGAGGTAGGTCGGGCTTGACACAACTCCAAAACCCCCTACTGGCACACAGGAGTAGATGTGGAACCAAATGAACCACCACCCTCTTCCACCACCTTCAGCTCATGCAAATGCCTGCAATTTAAATAGTTTTATCGTCTCTTGACATCGCAATGCTTGCATTATAAATCATTCCAAGTGGTTGCTGCTGCTGCTGCTGCTGTTGCAGCAATTCTGACTGCAGTTTCAAAGTGTGCCTGTGAGGAGGGAAGCGTGTTGTTACCAACGAGAGGGCTATTTTCCACGGCCATGTGTGACTTCTCGACTTTGGTCGACTCTATTTGGTCAACATTCAGCAGAGAGGAAAGAAGAAAATACTGAAACTAAAAAAAAAAAAAAACAACCTCAGCCAAACAAGAGCTAAAGGTATCGGGTCGGGTAAATATACTCGTACATATACACTCTCTGGACAAACCCTTCTCCTTGCCCACAGATGTGAAAGGTTCAATCTTGATGTGTATACATGTCTGTACGGAGTACGAAGTGCTCGTTGTCGTATTCGTAGTCGTAGTCGTTTGCATGTTGTGTTCCTGGAGTTTGTGGTTCAGGCGACTGACAGAGGCAGTAGACCCCTCGAGTGTTATATTTAAATATGCAAACTGTGGACAAACTGTTGACATCGGGTGGAATAATGGATGTCTTGAATGCTGTTGGCGGCTTTAAAAGAGAGATTTAAATCACTTTTTTTTTCCCCCCGTTCACGAGTTGGTGAGGTGTGGTGTAGTGGTGATGTCCCTGTGGTATGGTTGATGTTCAGATACTCACAGTGGGTTGTAAAAAGAAACGAACTTAATGAAATGTTTCGAAGCAGTCGGAGTCGATGTGACTTAATTTAAAGCAGGGGTCTTGGGAAATTTTAAAATAAAGCAGAACGTCACTTTATTGCATGCCATATAAGTTTTTGTGAGCTTAAAACCAAATCAATGATAATGACGGCCTTTGTTGTCACATTCGAGTTTATATGGTAAATCTCCGAAAGTTAAATTATCTCATTCTTTCACAGATCAAAGTCGGGACAAAACCGTAGGTCTCTCGGTTCTCATCAGACTGTCACACCACAAATTTATTTATTTTCAGGATTACAAACATGACAGGCTGGCTCATCAGTTTTAAGCAAGTTATTCCACACCGCTACCACCGCAATAATGACAACTATTGAGATGTTTTTTCATGCTTTACCAACAAAGATAGTTGCAGTGAATTCGTTGAAAAAATTATACGATCATTGACTCACATTTGTTGCAAAAGTGATTTCAAGAAACGATCGAATGTTACTTTCGTGGTTGAATTGGAAAACCTCAATGATATCTCGGTTGATTAGTCACCCCACAATCATGCGGTTTCCTTACGTAACCTAGGGGATTATTAAACTACTGCTCATCCGATGGATGAATCATACTGTCATAGATTTGTTTTTTTTCTTCCATTAATCTGGATTTAAGAATGGTATTCCATTAAAACTAGGAAAATTCAATACGGCAAAACTGAGCTGCAAAATGGCTCTTACGGACACGGTCGAAGAGCTCAAATGCTGATACCCACCAACTGCATCAAGGAGCAAACGCGGATTTTTCTCCACATTGCATACAATACACAATCTTTTGTACCTTCGTTTGTCCTGAGCCGGGAGTCTATCAAGGTCTTGAGAAAATTTTAAATCTTCTATAGGATTGAGGAGTTGGTTGAAGGTCCTCTTTATTGTGGGATGTATGTATAGGACTTGGTAGGACATTGAAACCAAAAGGGAGCATCCAATTATCAGCAGTCTTATGATCCGTATGATTGTGAAGATACCACAAATACCGTCTGAATCTGACTAATCTACACTATTCAGAAGTGGCTTATGATAACATAATACTTTCTAGAACGGTAGCACGATCTTCACTCAAACAGTGTTGCAGTTGGTACCCATTACGTCACTACGTGCATTGACTCAAGAGAGCTTCTCGCACCATCATACCGGAAGGTTCTTCCTAACCAAATTCCGGACTAAGGTAAAAAAAAAACATCACGACAATACAGAGTTACGCCCTAACGAAACATGCAACTGAGGGTCAAATGACATTAGTAGATATCGCCATCGTAATGGGATAGGCTAGGTATTGAAACCTTAGGCATGGCAGGCAAGCAAATAAGAGCCCTGACGGCGAAGTGACAATGATGAACGATTTGTCGATTTCTGTCATATTTGAATCAGCAACAGAAAATCAGAGCTATCATCTGGCTATATAACGTCGTTTTAGAAGCTGCCTATTGGAATTCAGAAACAGAACTAAAGGAGACGTCGTGATGGAATCAGACTATTACGAGGGTAGACCCAGAAGTACCCGATCTGATGTATAGATGGCAGTTATTGTTTAAAAAGAACGACAATTGTAGAAAGTACCAACTTAATATCCCGCTTTTATCGGACTAATTCAATAGCCTCCTCGGATATTTAAGCATGCAAGTAACTTTCTTAACTTCTAACATCATATCAATGAGATGGCTAATTAGCACAAGATCATATTCCTTTGGCTTCCGAGATACTCCGGGTCCCAGGGACCGCCATCACTGATGAGCTATCCATCTACGAACATACTTACTTTCAAGCGCTTCGTAAGGCCAGTCAAAGATGGGCACAATAATTGTAAGACTAAGCTAATATAGGCCATACAAAATCCCAATTGATTAAGAGAGCTGATCAACTTCAGGAGGAAGATACATATATCCAATCTTTTTTCGCGCCACGACTGAATATTAATCACAAAGCCGCATGAGGAAGGAAAAGGAGACTGTGGTGCACTTCCTCAGCAACTGCTCTGCCGAACGCAATCCCAAGGCAGTTGTCAATACCGAGATCTTAATTATTTCGGCTTTATGAATACCCCTGACCGTCGAAAATTTGTCCAGAAATCTTTACGGTTCCATGAGTACGTGAGGATGTTTCAATCGAGTGTTTGACGAAGTTTCACAGCAATAAGGCCGAGTTTTTGCGTCGACTCATAACCATGGATGAAACATGGGTCCATCACTTCACACCCGAGACGAAGGAACAGTCAAACCAATGGACTCAAAGGGGAGAATCGGCTCCAAAGAAGGCAAAGACAGTTCCATCTGCAGGCAAAGTGGGATAATTTTCACTGATTATCTTCAGAAAGGAAAAACAATCAACGACGTGTATTATGCGAACTTATTGCAGCGTTTCAAAGATGAAATCAAGAAAAAACGGCCGCATTTGGCGAAGAAAAAAGTTTTGTTTCATCAAGACAATGCACCAGTTCACCCATCCGTCGTCGGTGATCAATGAGTTGAAGTTCGAATTGCTTCCTCATGCACCCTATTCGACAGCCCCCTCGCATTATTTTCTATTTCCGAGCTTGAAAAAATGGCTCGACGCTTAAAGATTTTCTAACAGTAAGGAGGTGGAGTCTGCGGTTGATGACTATTTTTAAGAGCTCGACGATTCTCATTATAAACAGTGTATCGAAGCTATTGAACATCGCTGGTAAAAGTGAATTGAGCTAAAAGAAGATTACGTGGAGATATAAAGATATTTTTTTCCTAACAAAAAAGTTAGGTCGGGTACTTCTGGGACTACCCTCGTATCTTATGGAAGACGTTTTCAAATTACATGCTGCGCCAGCTTAAAGATTCCGACACACCCTTAGGATATATAGGTACAACACCGACCGATCAAACAATACATTAGTATTCCAACAATTAAGGAGCACCCACAAAACCCGAAAGAATATCAGAATGCGGCAAAAAAAACTTATCTCAGCACCAGAATGGAAGGTATATGTCGAAGGAACACGGTTCATGTAACTTTTTGAAGACTACTGGAGACTAGTTTAAAAGCGAAAGGCTCTAAGGGCTTGAGTGAATTATACAAACTCCAGAAAGTAAGAATAAGCTGCGCTCAATATACTGAATAAAGGTGAGAGCCGTCAGCATAAAGTGCAACATGGGAACTGTAAACTAGCATACAATACATTTACCATTTAGCCGTAAAATCTGAAGAAACTTAAAATAAGTGTGACAACAGAATCATCGAAAACCTAGTAGACGGACATAGGCAAACATCCGGCAAAATCTTGAAATCTGTCTTGGGATTCAAATCTATTAGGAGAAGGAAGATGCATTCCGCTTCACTGCCGACCTGCAACCAGAGAGGGCTAATGAATAAAGATCTCATCTTGTGCTTGTAGTAGAGCTCAGAATGAATGTGTAGATCTTGGAAAAAGTCCTACATTGTTATAAAAAAACACCTGCAAAACTTTTCGAATGTTTTTCTACGAGCCACACTGTATTTGCTAATATTTACAGTATTATTTATAGATCACCAAAGATCTAGTAGATGGTCAAAGTCCTGGGCAACATCCGATAAAAGGTTGAAAGCCGTTTTAATGCTCCTCAGCTAAAGGACTTGGCAGAAAGGCAGAAAAATTGGGCTGTGACGCAAACGCCCATCATACACAATAGGGAAGCGGTGATGTCAACACAAGAGGTGAGTGTTTGCACGATTTCATTTTGTCTTCCAACCTCAATATTTATAACAGAGGGAATTCACCCAGCTTTGTGGTGAAACATAGGCAGGAGGTGATGGATATCGCCCCTGCTACAAATACAGAAGGGTTAGAAATTAGAGAATGGACAGTAGTCGACGAAGCGTTAACTTCAGAGTTCTCAAAGAAATCCTAGGAAGACTGATTGGGTCAAGTATACAGAAGTGGTAAATATACACCTGGATACCCAATCAATCACCAGCGATAAAATTGTTAACTTAGATAGGGCGGTAGACATTAAGGTACTAAAAATGGCGTTCGAGAAAGCTTGACCGGCTAACAGAACACCTAAAAAGGGTTCAACCAAAGTGGTGGAATAGGGAGATAGGGTTAAAAAGTAATAGAGCGAAGCTTTTCAGTACATGGAATGAATACTACGAATGTAAGAAACAATTCAAGTACCTAGTTAGAAAGTCAAAAAGCTTCATGGCAGCTTCGCGGTAACAGACGTGGTTTCGGGGTTACACAAAATGCTTTCAAAGGACGCGAGCGTTCCTGGTTACCTCAGGAAAAATGTCGGAAGCAGGGCTGAAAGTAGCCAAGAGGTTCTGGTAATCCTGATGGAAACCCACTTTCTTGGATCCACAGTATCAGGCGACCCTGGCATCCTACAGCACACTGAGAACATTGATCTCTCTCTCTCCGAAGAGGAGATAGGTGTTCTTATTAATAGGAAAAAATTACGACGGGCAATTCAGTCCTTTAAGCCGTATAAATCTCCCGGTCCGGATGGTATTCTACCGATTATGCTACAGAAAGCATCGGAGGTAGCAATCGAAAAAATTATGGAAATTCTTAGACACAGTTTAAAAATAGGGTCCATAGCAATAGCTTGGTGGGAAGTTAAGGTGGTTTTTATACCTAAAGCTTTCAAACAGGGGCATATAACAGCAAAGATTTCAGACCAATAAGTCTGCCATCATTTATGCTTAAGACCCTGGAGCGATTATTGGAGATTCACATTAGGAATACATGAAATGAAAATCTGTAGAAGCCGCCCTGCACGAGGTAGTGATGAAAATAGAAAAGAGTCTACACTTCGGAGAGAAGGAGCATTCAATAAGGTGGAGTACACCGCCCTAGTAGACGTTAACATTGAACATGGCATTATAAACTGGGTTTGCAACATGCTTGCAAACAGGAAAGTAAACTGTTCCATTGGGCAAAGCTCGATCAGAATGTCCGTAACCAGGGGAACCCCTCGGGGTGGAGTCCTATCCTCACTCCTGTGGGTGCTGGTTATCAATGACATCCTCAAGAAGCTTAGTACAATGGGTATAAGTGCCACGACATACACAGATGACGCAGAAGTGGAACTGTCCTTTTCGGACAGCGCGAAGTATCTGGGTGCGATTGTGGACAAAAAACTTAACTAGAATCTTAACGTAGCGGAAAGTATCAAAAAGGCATATTATGCTCTTTTCATCTGCAAAAGAACAGTAGGAAAAATTTGGGGCTTAAAACCTGCTATGGTGCATTGGCTGTATATGGTGGTGGTAAGACTCATACTTACGGCGCACTAGTATGGTGGAAAGCAACAAACAAGAAAATCATTTACGGAAAATAAGCGGCGGTTCAAAGATCATCTTCCATATTCATTACAGATGCACTTCGTACCACCCCTACGGCAGCATTCGACACCTTTTTGCACCTAACGCCGCTTGATTTACAGATCAAAAAACTTGCTGGCAACAATGCGATAAGACTCACTAATCTGGGTTAAAGCGCAGTAATTTCGGACAAGGCACGGTCCTAACGGAGTGGAGTTACTGCTCGGCAATCCAATTCTAACGGATGAAATTCCTTCCTTGGTCGACTTCGACCATATATCCGGAGATGGAGGACTGGCAAAAAAAAGTGCAATAATCAGGTCGAATGAAATTGTAATTCTCACAGATGGCTCAAAAACAGAGGAACGAACAGGTTAAGGCCTTCTTGGCTTTTGCAAGAAAATTGGACCAGGACGATTATTTAGGTTTTTGTCATTTGAAGACAAATCCGATTGATTCAACAAGGACCGCGACGGGCCCGTTTTGGTGCCTAGTGTCTGTTTGATGACATATCCACCACATCCCTCCTGCTTCTCATTTCGGATGAGAACCAATACTGAGATGGAAAGAGCTATCACCAGTAGGTGTTTAGAGGGACACCGAAATACTCCTCGTTGGCATTCATCGAAATGAGTTTTCTGAAGAACTCATCTTATGACTGTGCACCGAACTATTTTTATAAAAAAAAAAAAAAAACAAAACTGCAAACAGTTTTGAATCGTTATCTACGGATTTTCTACCTGGAACCATATGCCATCTATTTCACTACAAATTCATTATCCTTTCCTATTTCGTTAGAAAAAACAAAACCGCCCATAAAAATGTGTCACGTAATTCACCATAATTCAACCCCTAATTTGACCATCAATTTCAATTCTAGACCAAAATATATAGAAAACACCATGCCTTCAACTCTGGCCGCCATAATCATCATCCGACATCCGACATCCGACTTCCGACTACCGTGTTTAATCATGTCCTTTTCCACTTTGTTCCATTACCTCCTGACGCCACAGAAATACTCGTAATTACTTAAAAACTCACCGGAAACTCAAACTAATGTCATTAATTTGTTAAAACTTCATCGTCCTCATCATCTATACAAGGCGAACAAAAAAAAAAAAATAAGGGGCAAAAAAGTCTAAAAGCACTGACGCTACTGGCGCGGTAATTATGTTAATTTCCCTCTTTGTAATGAGACTCAAATCCACTTCCGTACTTAACGCCACTTCAGAGACTTGCCCCGTTCCCAGTTTCAGTTCCAGTTCCAGTTCTGAGCACCAGTTTTGCTGCAAATTGGTTTACATCCTTTTTTTTGTTTTTTGTTTTTTTTTTTTCTTTCTTTTTATGATTTTAATTATTTCTTAATGATGAGAAAAGTTTTTAAACTTAACCCCTTCTCTGTGCCATCGTTTTAAATGTTGTTTTTAAACGAAAGTTAAAAAAGAAAAGAAAATTAAATAGAACAACGTAACAAATTCGAATATCTAAGCAAAGAGAACTGGTTTATCACTACTAAAAATTTATTTATTGAATTTTACTATGCCAACTACTCGTACTGTGTACGTTGTTACGAATGTATCTACAGCATTCAAATTTCAAAATTTAAGTATCTTTTTTATGAACTTGAAATGTAGGAATATTTTTAAAATTGAAATTAAAATGTTAACGAGTAGATGACGTATTTTTTCCTCTTTATATTCTCAACTTCGTTTTAGAGAAGTAATAATCGTAAAATAAAAAATACGAAATTAATGGCGGCAGAAAAAAAAACCAACAAGCGAACAGGGGTATAAAATCTGAAATAATGTCCCCAATTCGTTTTAATTTTATTGCAACCACATGCATGGAATTGTCAAATTTTTATTTTTATTATTTTCTTTTTTTCTTTTTTCTGTTTGGGAAATAATTCGTGACGGGAGTGTCAATAATTATTGACGCGCTATAACAATAATAATAATAAACGAACGCGACGTTAAAGAGCGAATATAAAATTTGGTTGAGTGGATTTCCTTTGATCTTTATTTATTTGAAGAGTGTGCTATTTTCGAAATCGCAGTCTTCGGGTAGGTTGATTGATATTTTGAATTTATTTTTAGAGTCAAATACTCGTTTACCGTGGAAGGAAAAGTGTTAAAAGATCTTATCAGACGTAGAGAGTGAGAAATGGTTCATACCGTCGTAAATGTTTTAGAGCGTGGCGGTTTTAAATCGGAGATCAAATTTCTCGGAAGATTGTGCCGTGCATGTGTCATGGTATGGCTTTGGCCACATTCAGTAGAGTGAAGAACGACTAGACCAATTGTTCACCATAGGATCGAAATTATTGCATTGATGAACGAAACAGGGAAGTATTGGCTTGATCGCCTTGTCATTTTTATGCACGGAAGTGGCCGTGGCTCAAGTGGTAGTGGACTGGCTTCCAAATCGGAAGGTTCGGTGTTCGAATCCCAGCCTCGCCCAAAAGACATATCATCCATTTTTTCAGTTAACGAAAATCAAGTAATACGAGTAGTTGACTAGAAATCAATATCAAGCCGACTTCCACTAAAAATTTAGTCTCCCCATTAAATGTTGGATGCCACCCATGGAGCGAAATAACCACTGAGCCCATACATCTTTCTTTCTCTCTCTATCCCATTTTCGAAAAAACTTAACACATGCTGACGCATTATAAGTGTATTCACACCCACTTGAGTGTTAAGTGGGGAGGGATCTACTTACTTAGTTCCGCTCAGCACCATTCCCTTGGCTGTCGCGCAAACTGCAGGTTTTACGCAAGCGAAGTGTGGGCAACAATCGGAAATCTTGGCATTAAATGCTTTGCGATTTTATTCAATAAAATTATCAGAGGCGAGCGAATGCCTAAACAGTGGATGGAGAGCTTTCTGATAAAAACTGCACTAGAAATTGCAACAACTACTAATCGGTGAACCTAATGTCGCGTACTATGAAAACATACCTGGTAGTGAATGTGGCTTTGTGGGAAGAAGGTCGACATATGAGGAAATTCAAAGTTTTAGGATCGTCTTCATCCGCTAGAAAAAAGCGTTCGACAGCCTTCCCAGAGATCTTATTTGGACGGCGCTAAGATCTCAAAATGTACCGGAAACATATATAAGAACGATACGATGATGTTTAAACGAAAGATAGATGCACACTGAGAATAAACGCAGAATTCGAAGTTAAAGTTGGAGCACACCAAGGCAGTGTACACAGTCCGTTGCTTTTTAATGTCATGCAAGATTTTCTATTGAAGCAGTACATCAAGGAGACTGGAACAGCTTCTCTTCTTTTTGCCGGTGATAGCGCTATTATAGGCAATAAATGCAGAAAGGCGAACGAAAATAAAGCTGTTCTTCCGAACTAATTCTTGACATCTATTTAGAAAGACTCATCGTACAAAGTGCGAAAAATTTAAAAAAAAAAACCCTACATATGTCGTTAACCACCAAGAAAATTGCGATGAAGATCCCGCACATAAGTAGAGTCAATGTAGGATACAATTCCGTTGTATTTTGAGCCAGAATAATGCCTCTTAAACTTTAGGGTTTATTGGATACGATAGTAGTTCATCCAACTTCAACATACGCATCGCAATGTCGGACTATGTATGACAAAAACAAATGAAAAATGACAGCGCTGGAAATGAAAATGTCACGAATATTAGCGGACGTAACAAAAAGTGATCTTATAAGAAATACGCCCATCCGCAGAAGTTTTTACATAAAGAATCCGATTGTGGAGAAACGTCAGGCTGAGTAAATCAGCTGGTTTTGCCAATTTCAAGAAAATCCGGTTCACAGAATAATAGAGCCCCAAGTTCCAGGTTCAAAGGAAGAGAATTGAGTCGAAACTATGCGAAACATCAGTAAATTTTTGCCTTACTAACGGGGTGATCCAGGATAGAGTGAACTGTAGAATGTTTCTAGAGTCCGCAAATTTAGCCAATGTCCCAAGTGGTGTAGTAGCCAGGGAGAAATATGTAACATTAATTGTTTAGCGTCTCCAATAGGGACTGCCGAATTTTGACAGTTGATAGTGGCCATACTGTTGAAGCTACATCTGTCAGATTGGCTGTCATTTATTCAGTCTGTTTAGCCAAATCACCATATGAACGGACAAAGCGTTCAACACACGCGCAACTGATAAAATTGTTTTATCAAAATGGGTGGATCGTATTTTACGATCCTCATAATAGACCTACCGAGAGGGATGTTCGCAGTCTCACGAAAACATCGCCGCTGTCTGTGAGAGTGTGCAGGAGGATCCGAGGCAGTCGATTTCGCGTCGCTCGGCTTTTCGCAGACCACAACTTGGTGGATTTTGCGTCGTGACTTGGGTCTGGACCCGTACCAAATTCAACTGACCCAGGAGCTGAAGGTAAACAACCATAGACAACGAAGTGAGTTCGCTGCATAGACTCTGGAGCAATTGGAAATTGACCCCAATTTTCATCGAAAAATCATCTTGAGCGATGAGACCCATTTCTGGAAGAATGGGTACGTCAACAAACAAAATTGTCCAATTTGGGACGATACCAATCCACATGAGATCCAAAAGCGTCCATTGCATCCCCAAAAAGTCACTGCTTTCTTTGGATTTTGGGCTGGTGGCGTCATCGCCCATATTTCTTTGAGAACGACGTTGGCCAGGCAATCTCCGTCAATAACGAGCGCTATATGTCGATGATTACCAACTTCTTTTGGCCTGAATTGGATGATATGGACACCAACGACATGTGGTCACAACATGACGGCGCTACGTGCCACACAGCTCACGTTTCATTGGAAAATCTGTACAAGCGATTCGAGGGCATGGTCATCTCACGGGGAGGTGATGTGAACTGGCCACCGAGATCATGCGATCTGACCCCGTTAGACTTTTTCTTGTGGGGTTTTCTGAAGTTGCAGGTTTATGCGAATAAGCCACAAATCACAGAAAAAGTAGAGGGGAACCTAAAATGTTTTCGCCAGCCCGAAACAACAAGAGAATGGAAGATTTTTTTATGGAAGAAGTTCGACTTTCGACGGTTTGCCACTGATTGCCGGAGGATGGTAACCTCGGAAATGATTTATTTATTTCTCATTGTATGACGAAGGAATCAAACCCAAGAATTCTGACAGAGTAATCGGCGATTGGCTCAGCTGCTGCTAAAAAACATGTCATGACCTCTTTCTCAAATGAAGCAAATATCTGAACGCCATCTTATGTAGTAAAATTCAATAGTAAAAACACTTCAATTGGAAAACTGCTATTGCGCTTTTCACGAATGTCTAGATCTGTTGTAGATGCTTCGATCAATCGGTCCCATCTGTACTTGACTGTTTCATAAAATTTAAAAAAAAAAAGAAACACTTTAAAATAGTGCAAGAACTCCAAAATTGGTCGGATAAACCGTCGAGTTTTATCTGAAGAACTCCGTTCTCGGCAAGGTTCAGGGAAAAACTTTACAGCATCTGAACAGGCTTTGCAGATATCTACTTTTGTTTGTTTTCAAGAATACAACCGTCAACAGTAGGTTTCGATGGGCTGCATGTATGCTACCTCGTAAATGTACGAGAGCCACATTATTTCTTTCCGATAAATTGACTGTAAATGGATCACAGTTGTCCACTATGCTTTTATGAAGCGAGATTAGTACTGCTTATCCTGTGTAGAAGATAATGACAAACGAAAACTGCTACTACACTGCGAGTATCAAATACGAGGGCGGGTCAATAAGTCCGTGACTTTAGGATTAAAACAGATTTTTTGATAAAAAAATAATTTTATTTTTCAACGTAATCTCCCTTGAGCTCTATACGCTTTGTCCAACGCTTCTCCAATTTTTTTATCCCTTCCAAAAAAAATGATTTGTCGAGGTCCTCAAAATGACGAGATGACTTCATCATTGGAGTCAAATCCTTTTCCACCAAGCCATTTCTTCAGGTTTGGGAACAAGAAGTAGTCGCTCGGAGCCAAATCTGGAGAATAGGGTGGATGAGGGAGCAATTCATAGCCCAATTCATGGATTTTTGCCATGGCAACTGCACATGTGTGCACCCTTGCATTGTCTTGGTGGAAAAGAACTTTTTTCTTGGCCAAATGAGGTCGTTTTTTTTTCAAATCGTCACTGAATCGGTCCAATAAGTTGGCATAATATTCCCCATTGATTGTTCTTCCCTTTTGAAGGTAGTCAATGTGGATTATCCCGCGTGCATCCCAAAAAACAGTCGCCATAACTTTATTGGCTGACAAACACACCTTGGCCTTCTTTGGCGCCGATTCACCCTTAGAAACCCACTGTTTTGACTGTTGTTTGTTGTGATGGATCCATATTTCGTCCACGGTTACAAAACGGCGCAAAAACTCCTCCATATTGCGATTAAACAACGCCAAACCTTCCTGTGAAGTTGTTACACGATTGCGTTTGTGGTCGACTGTGAGCAAACGCGGCACCCATCTTGCGGAAAGCTTTCTCATGCCCAAGTGATCATTCAAAATTGAAACCACTGAGCCATACGAGATCCCTACGGCTTCCACAATCTCTCGCACTTTCAATCTTCGGTCGGCCAACACCATATCGTGAATTTTTTCGATTGTTTCGGGTGTAGAGACCTCAACTGGGCGTCCAGGAGGTTCGGCATCTTCAGTGCTTGTACGGCCACAACGAAATTCAGTAAACCACTTTTTTACCATTGAAATCGATGGTGCTGTATTTATCAAGCTTAGCCTTGGTCTCGGTAATGGATTTTTTTCGCAAGAAATAATGCTTAATAAGCACACGAAATTCACTTTTTTCCATTTTCTCCTCAAATTAGTGAGTAGTCTGATAAAAATAGCTGTCAAACACAAACTAACTGACGCAGCAAGTTTAAATTTTGACAGGAGTCAACTGACAAATGCCTGTTGACAGGAGCAGTGTTGCTGTTTCAGTAAAGAGGTCAGAAATTCAAAAATGCACAGAATTATTGACCCGCCCTCGTATTAGGTGGGAGATATTGAAGATCGATGTGGTAAGTGCCAACTATCCAAGCTACTCGCTGTTTTCAAAACTCTGTCTGGTGTCTGATTGCTCTGCCGAAAGGAAGACATAATTATTGTGGTTTCAGAAATATTGAATCAATACAGTCTCTGACGATTAAGTTTATCGCAATCTCCCATTTAAATGCCAGAAGCTACATCATAAATTTAGGGTCTGAAAGCCAAAATTATCTACTAGTAGCCTCTGATGAGGTGCAATGGCAATAAAAGCAGTTCTTGGTGCACATGTGCGAGTTTGGGTGCTCAGAGATTCCTGTTAATATCCACCTGCGATGTTGGAAATTTTACATGTGACATGCCACGCCTGCAGATAACGATAACCAAATTGAAATTCAGTAAAACTTGGAGATCTCACAATTCATTGGTGGAGCTATTAAAACCATCTGAGCACAAGCCGTGAGCAAGGACCAATTTCCTTTAATATTTGCAGAGACTTGATAAATCTCAACATAGTTTGCCAGATACACAAGGAAAGCGTTCTAAATTCTGCCAACTTTGGAGGATTATTCTGCCTTAAGCGGCCCTTACGCGGTCAATCGACTGACATCACGCATCCTGTACGTGTGGATTGACGTTACTCTTTACACAGTAGGGCCGGACATGTTTCCTCTTCAGTGATACAAAACACAATGGCGAATGAAGTAATTCGGTCAATCTAATCCTTACACACATCAATCAGAATGACGATAATCATGTTTTGATTTTTGTCAATAAGACATCATCAAATGTGTGTGACAGATGCATTTTCACAAATAAATGTAAGTGAATGTCGTCAATCGATTGATCGCAAGGGCCACTTTAGTCAAAAGGGTGTATAGTGCTATTTAAAACAATTGGCCAATGACCACATGCGCAGAGGGAGTAAGGGAATGAAAATGCATGGGGATACACGCATAATTTTGTTCTCTTTCAGCGCTGATTTTCGCATATTTTATTTTTTTTTTTGAAATTAAAATTTTTGAGAGAGCAAATTATACAAGATCTTAACAACCAAACTGCGGTAGTGCTTCAAATTGTCCAAGAACCCAATAGGGGATCAAACAGATAATCATACTCCGGCCAACTCGTGCCCAAGTAGTCCTAAATACACATTTTCATTGTTTTTAAGACCACAGCTGACAGCGTCTTAAGAAATTTAGCCCATCCGGTTGTGAAGGATGATCTAAGGAGATTTTTTTTACAAGCGCACTTTAGAGGCACAATCTGTAGCAGCATGGACTGACTTTGCCTCTTGCTGTCATTTTTTTCTAACAAAAAAAAGCCGTTTGAGAGCGCGTGGTTAAAAGAGTGAAATGATAAATGCACAATGCATTGCTACAACCAATTATGTAATTGCTTTCTACATATACCCATGGCTGGTAGTATGTGCTAGCTCGCGCACCTTCACTTTCCGGTCAGCCAACACCATTTCATGTATTTTTTTTGACATTGTCCTCTGTAACCGCATCGGAGGGCCTGCCGCTGCAGACTTGATCGGTAGTGGAGTTGCGGCCACCACGAAATTCTCGAAACTAATATTTGACGGTGTAATCTGACGGAGCATTAGCCCCATAACATTTATCCAACTTTTCTTTTGTTTCCTTCGCCATTTTGCCTCTCAAAAAATAATGTTTTATGAGAGAACGAAAATCGTTTTTGCCCATACTCAACATGATGCCAAACACGTCAACAACAATCAGCTGTCAAAACAAAACTAAACACAGTATCGCACTGAAATTTGGCATGTCTGCCTAAATATGAACGGACTTCAAGGCACTTTTGCAGTAGCAGCGCATTCTGGCGGTCAAGGAGGTCACTTTTCACTCCATCTAGTAGAAAGCTCTTTAAATGGAGAATGGATACGTCCTATGATTTCGAAGACACGTTACATAACTACAAGTGCAGATTCAAAGATTCCAGAATCAAATAAAATGTTTTACATTTCAACAAACCCGGCAACTCCTTCTCTATCGGACCAATCCACGATCTTGATTTAAATGTCATTCTAAGTTTGACAACCAAACGTCATTTCGTTGCAAAATGGCAACTTGTAAAGTGTCATTCACCAGCAAGAAACCCCGAAAGTGGCTTACAATTTGCAGCAATCCACTACTGAGAAAAAGTTTAATAGACTGCTCTATTCAAGAATGTCGACATTCTTCACTGATCCTCAAGTCGAAAGTGCCGGTTTTTCTGCTCGTACTCCCATCGTATTTTTGTGTTTGATATCCCTTAAATTAAATGACGACATTGTATGCATTACCCTCTCTAAATCACTTCACATTACTTCCAATCAACAATAGCCTTCTTTTTTTTATGGGAAGGATAAGGTAGCACATCTTTCAACTAACCCTGCCAACACCACCACTACCATCATCATCATCATCATCAACATCGTTATCGTCTTCATGATGCCTGCACATAATACTCTACTCGTACTTGTAGTCGTTCCCGAACTCTTACACCAACGAGTTGATTTAATTAAATTCATCCGCAGTTTTGCGAAAGTACTTGCGAATGGCTTTTAACAAGAAGCGGCTCCAACTTTACTTCCAACTTTATCCCCATCGTTCGCCATCATCTTGTCCAATGACATTGTATTGTCAAGCTGGAGAAGGATGAAAAAGAGAGAGTTGAGTTGTGTAAAGAAGTCACTAAGAACGATTACAACGGCAACTTAAGGCAGCTCCCTTGCTCATACAATTTAGATTGCACTTGCCAGCCAGCCCATGATGAGTTGATTCCTTTGATCTTTCAGTGAGTGTGTTGGCCTAACGAAGGGAAATGGATTTCGCGCTCTATAACTGCTGCATCGTGGCGATAAATTACATGTTCACAGTCATCTCTGCTCTCAAAACGCAGGGATCCTTGCAACGGAAAGAAAAAGAAGAGAATCGAAAAACAAGATGTTGGAGTTATTACGAGCATCATATCGTCCTCTTCTGTTTTCACCTCCCTTTAAACCCTATAGGAATGATGGTACTTCAGCTTTAGCTGCAGCTTCGGGTGTTACTTCATTCCTGTCATCGTCTTCATTTTCTCCCAAGCCAGGGTCGTCGTCAATGCTACCTCGTTTATGTGCAAAACAACCAGCACTGCCTCTAATAATGCCACTGCGCTGCTACTCGTATTCAAAACCAGGACGAGACCCTATACACAAGACTTAAGGACGTAAAGTGTACGAACAGCATGGAGAAGGTGGACGGAAACTGTGTAGACACACACCAATTTACCGCGTGTAATTAAATCACAAAATCCACAAAAGGGTTGGCACAGTGTTTAGCGCACCAACGACAAACTCGAGGGCAAAATGCAAAATACAAAATACAAAATGTAAAATGAAATTCCGCTAAAAAGGAAAAATGGAAAAAGGGAAAAACGGAAAAAGGAGTACCTACCAGTTCACATACAATCGCATGCACATGCCTTATGAAAGGCAGCTGCTTCTGGTTGCTTTCAAGCTTCTGCTTGGGTTTCTGGCTTCTGGTTTCTAACTAATATCCACGTTAGCAATTTGCAATTTGATATTTGAGGAAACTTGGCCAAACGCGCCACTGGCATTAAAATTTCCAACCACAGGATTTAGATAGAGAGAGAGAGAGAGAGAGAGAGAGAGAGGGCGAAAGGGGGACTCCTGTTATACCACTCAACACAACGCCAGTCGTACAACAGTTAAGGAACGTGTGGCGTGTTTTAATACCCTGTTCAGTCTTTTGCTTGGCTCTTGGCATGCTTGTAATTAAACTCATTACACTGAATGACGTTGGTCTGATGGGCATGAGTGGATACGACGACTACGACGACGCTGAGGACGACAGAGAGGAGTAAACTCGTTGAACGTACCCGAATACCAGTTACCAGTTACCAGTTACCAGTACTCGTACCAGACCATGCCGCATTTTAGAATGCATTTCACTTCTCATTACAAATTTAATTTACGAGCATATGCTTCAATTGATGCGCACGTGATAGTGTTTTTGGCGTTGGTTGCGAAAATTTCGTGCGTGCAAAAGGATTCTTACACTGCAACAGTGGTGTTCGAAAGTAGTGAATGAACTTGTCTTTTGCTTTTGAAAGATTTATTTACCATTTAGAAGTGGCCATTAAAGTTATAAGTGTTAAGCACGTTTGTTAGCGCTAAAAAATTAAGATCCTTCAGAGTCATTTATTAAATACCTGAGAAGGGTCTGGTAGATGGTAAATAAAGTTTGCGTAAAAACTTTATGTATTCTTGCTGATCCTTCCAGCTCATGACCAATCTTTAGAACTAGATTAAGTCATCAGCTAAGCGCGTTCTCTGAGAAGCAAAATACCTTCCTAGTTGTGGGATCTGACCCGTGGAAGCCTATTTATATAACTCAATGCTTTACAAACATCACTCATTCATAAAGAAATTGGGTGCATAGCCACCCAATTCAGTGATCCTTTGTGGATATGGAGAGGGATCTACAAATTCTTGCCGGCTCCAAACGAAGATATTACATTCGGAAGCTTGTCGAAGCAGTGGTGACGTAATACAAATTAAATTTTTGATGTTCAGTATTGGCATGTGACTCGAACCCGATCGCTCTGCAGTAATCGACTAATTTAACCCCTCCACTGTACCTCTCGTTCATTTTACCAAGCAAACGACATAAAATAGTAAGCACAGAGCTTATTCGTTAATACTTTGACTATGCCATAGTGGGGCATTTGGATATGTCTCTCTAAATTTCTAGTTAACATACCTTGGACGGAAAGCATTACAATAGTGAACAAGATCAATAAGGATATAATCTCTAAAGGCACAAGCAAGCTACTCCTAAATATAAATTCTTGCTCAAACTACACACCTCAAATTTAACCAAACAGGTAAGCTAGGTTCGATCTGACAGTGGAACTTAGTCATCAATAAGTTGATTACCAAATTAGAGGACGCGGGTGCTGTATGGCAGCTCACATAGACCTTAAGCAGCATACTCTCCTCTTGGAAAAATAGTTGTGTCTTACCGGAACTGATGCTATTCACAAGAAAAATCTAGATACCCTGCATCATACCATCAAAACTAAATTACCAATCTAGGTCTGAAATGAAAAGAAAATGTTGCAGAACAAAATTATATTGTAGTTGCCCTTGCTCGTACAAAAGGCCTTTTTGGCTCAAGATGTGGTTTACAACCGAAAGTTATGTACACGGTTGTGATGGCATAGCCGTTCGGTGACCAGCACCAACCTGGAACTAAACAACGCGCTGCTCGTATTAACATCACTAATACGTTAAGAACCTCTCCAACGCTTACTCCATTAGATTTTGTCGAAATGGAGATTGCAATTAACTCTGGCTGAGAGAAACCAGCTATGGAAAGTGCTTAATGTAGGACAGTCTACTCACACTTCATGATTGGTTCTCTAAATCAACCGACCTTCAATTAATTGAAATTGGCTTCAACGCTGAATCCTAAACTCTAGCCAATTATTGCAATAAATACAAAAAACGCGAGTTCATTCAAAATGGCCGCCTTTTGATTTAATACAGGTCCCAAGTCAATTGGGTCACACATTGACGGCTGCACCTCCTCCATCGGAAAATTGGTTATAGCTAAGACCAATGCGGTCTTTAAGGACTCAATGTTTAGAGTATCTTATACGGCATACTATGCCCTCCAACACCGTCCACAATGTGTAGTCTAGCGGATTCAAATCGGGACCTGCAGACGGCCAGTCTTGAGTCCCTATAAAGCCTAGAACATTGTTTTGAAGCCATAGTTGGGTAGTTTTTGCTTTAAACGCAGGCGTAAAGTCTTGCTGAAACAAAGTGCAATTAAATGGAGCAACAACAGAACGGTTTCTTGGTACACTTTAGCCAATGTTTTCAAAATGTGATGACCGTGGAATCAGTTGTGAAACTTCACCAGATTACCGGGCATAAATCCTGTCATTCCTGCACGGTAAAAATTTTCTCGTCTGTAAGCAGAATTTTTCTGTGAAGGTTGTTTGCATATTTCAAAAGTAGTCGCTTTGATTTTTCGACTCCATTGCGTTTGAGATCAGCAGTGAGCAGCTCTCCTGTAAGAAGTTTGTAGGCACTAAGACCTAGGTTTGTGTTGATAATCCGATGTATTGATTTTTTGACTAATCCCCATCTCACAAGCCATGATTTATTGCTTTTTTAGTGGAATTCTTACTGTTGGCAGCATTTCCCCAGATTTGGAAGACCTCTTTTATAATCCCGATACACAAAAAGGGATCTAAGCATGAAGTTACCAATTATCGTCCCATTGCTAAACTCTCTCATATACCCAAACTCTTTGAAAGCATTTTATACGAAGCCTTAAGCTTCAAATGGAAGCCTTTTGTTTCAACCCGACAACATGGTTTTCTAAAAGGTAGATCAACTACCATAAATCTAGTTGAATTCGTGTCTTTTGCTCTCTCAGCCTTATAAAATGGCAAAGAAATCGATGATATCGCAACTGATTTCACTAAAGCGTTTGATAAGATATCTCATCAATTGATCCTCTTCAAATTATCTGCTCTCAGCTTTGAGGCTCTATTATTAAAATGGATTTCTTCTTACCTGGTAAACCGATATTATAGTGTTCGGTTTAGATCCGCCCTTTCTGTTCCATTCCTGGCCTCATCTGGAATTCCACAAGGCAGTCAGCTTGGCCCTCTTCTCTTCATTCTTACTATTAACGATGTTGAGAGTGTCATTAATCACACCTCTCTCTCCCTTTACGCTGACTACACAAAATTTTTTAAAACTATTTCCTCTCCCCATGGCTCTGCCCTTCTACAAGAAGACGTTGATCGGTTTTCAATCTGGTGTCTCAAAAACTACCTAGAACTTAATATAGCCAAATGTCAATCTATAACCTTCTCAAATGCAACCCGTCTCCTCCTCGACTTCATTTTCTCTATGGTCAACCAATTCCCCTGGTTTAACCTTCTCAAGACCTTGGCATATTATTCGACTGTGAGCTTAATTTCCGTTCTCATATCGATAAGATGATCCTCAAAGCCAACCCATCACTTGGCTTTATTAAACGGTGGTCCAAGAAATTTTCCAACCCGTATGTAACCAGATCTCTCTATATTACCTTTGTTCGCCCCCTGCTTGAGTATGCCAGTCAAGCTTGGTCTCCCTTTCACCGAGTTCATGTTTCCCCAATCGAGGGTATTCAACGTCGATACCTCCGATTTGCTCGCCGTGGTCTACCGTGGAACGACCCTTTAATCTTACCTCCCTATCAGGACCGCCTCAAACTTCTAAATATGAATTCATTAGAAGAACGTAGGAATACTGCTGACATTCTTTTCATTCATCGAATTTTCTCAGGTTCCATCGACTGTTCATCGATTTTGAACTCCCCGCAAACTACGTTGTCCTCGTCTCTTCTATCTATCGGTCCACCGCACCTCTTATGGCTCCAACGAACTAATCTCCGGAATGCTCCGAAAGGTCAACCCAAACCTCTCCCTTTTTGATATCCACAAGAGCATTCCTTATCTCAAACACGATCTCCTCCATCACTTCCTTGGTCCCTAGCTCTTAGGTCTTTCTGTTACTTGTTAGTCCTAGTTTTTCTTCTTTCAGTTCATTTAAGCTGCTAAGTTCCTGGCTCGGATATGGACGTTTTAAGTCAACTTGTGATTAAAAACTACATTTTTCCTCCTCCATAAACAATTCCTTAGAAAGGTCTTGAATTTTCAAGACATAAGGGATTTTATCCGCCACATAAAGTCACCATCTGATCTTGCCGATCCCACGCAGTTTCGGCCTGTCACGCTAACGATTCCTGACATCCGCACCGGAAATAAGGTGGGAAACAAGGATACAAAAATCCCTTTTGCTAGGCCGTTGTCATTGATTCTCTAGATATTTCTAAGCTAGTGTGGCTGGCGTTTCATAGATTTTTAGAATTGTCATATGCGCATTTTGGCGCAGTGCATAGAATTTGTGGTTATGACTTCTTCTCGGGTCAAGCACACAGGTCTGGTAGACGATAAAGTATGCTTATTTCGGTTATTGCCTTGAATCTATCTCATCGTCAGCTTGTGCCAATGGAGTAAGATGGTGGACTCATAAATTACTGAACTTACGAACAAGTTTATGATTTATCTTTTTAACCTGCCTCAATCGGTGATCTATTTTTATAATTTTCTTTTTCCACTTTCGAACTTCTATCACATACTGTACCAGAACCAGTGGCAGCAGAAAGTAGGCAAAAAAAAAAAAAAATCCAACGACTCACAACTCATTGCCACTTCACACACTTAATTGCTCAACTTTATCCGACCCTATCATCAACTTTATAATCATCATCATCATCATCACCGTCATCGTAGTCGTCAACAGCAGAAATAGTAGCAAGGGTGTAACACCATCAGTGGTGTGGCATGTCATGAGAAGGTGCCTTCCTGCAAAATGGTAGCTGGTCTCTTTCTCTACACTGAGATGTGTTGTCGTTTCCATGCTAAAAAACCACCCAACCGTAGGCAAATAACTTGGCCTAAAACTTTTACCAAACCCCTGCATCGTGACGCTCTTTCCTCATCAATGTGCCTTCATCATTTAGTTAAAATAAACCTTATGTGAAAATGAGGTTATGTTATGCTATGCCATGAGAGACGCAGCAATCCCTTCTGGCTTGCATTATGTGGTTTTGGGCTATCAATTCCTTATGAGGGTAAAAATATAGAAACCCTCTGCCGTAACCATTACCATTGGTAACATAACATCACCCTTCACCACAGCACCCCAACGATGACTCCATTCAAAATCGTATTACAGAACTTAATACATCCAATTGCGGTCTTGGAATTATTTCACATGGCCTAGCCATAGCCAGAGTCGTTGTGTTGGGCAAACGTGAGTATGATGATGGCATTGGCGTCGTCACCGTCACCGTCATCGTCACCATCACCGTAATCGTAATCGTAATCGCAACCGTGTCGAGCTGTCGGCATTACCACACGTTAATCAGAAGAATTAGTGCAACTTTGGTTTGGAGACGAAAAGACTAACCGCAGAAACGGGTGCGATGGGTTATTTGATAGCAAAACCATGAACACTGCCACCCTACTTACACCCTGTGCTGCCATCGTGTATGTATCACCACACCACACCTCACCACACCACCTAGTCAAAAGACATATTTGTGGGCATTTTAACGAGGTTAGCGTAGCATACAATATGTATGTTTGTATGCTATGTCTTACGTAGAAGGTGCACCCTATACTGCACTGAACGATACCCGAGATAGTTATCTGAATTTCATGTGAGCATTCAGGTAGCCACTAACATAATTAGGTAGATTTGTGTGCTAAACCATAGCAACAATGCTGCGGTGATGGAGTGTAAAACCGAAGTCAATAGGACTGGTGACAGGCTTAAGCTTAAACGTTAAGGCGTTGACAAATATAGCTACGAGTATATGTGTTATAGAAGTTGCCATTGTGCGGCGTCTTGTAATTACTACATGCGGTTAGGTGGCAAGTCTTGAAGGGGGTTGTGGTCAAGAGTTTAGAATTTACTTTAACGTGTCAAACCTATTGACAGAACACTGTATTTGAATTAATTTACTCAAAAAGATACCACAACAACTTTGGCTGTCAATAATCGAGATGGAAAGAATGTAGGTCTGACTTTTGATTGATCAATGAATATTCAACATTCCTTTTTCCTGCACGTCAAGGCGCTTCAGTTGCTTCCCTTTATGTACTTAAGTCTCTTTGGAAATTCTTCTGCTTTCAAAATTAAATGTAATCCTCGCTTTACGTGGAGAAATACATTCCTTTACTTAACTCATACTCGTAACACTGCCTGCTTTGCCTGCTCGTTAGCTAAGGAAAACACGATTAATGGGATTCTTCCAATTCAATTCGCAACAATTTTTCCACTCCTTTTGCGAGTGCCGATGGAGACGTTGAGTATGAAGAATAACGCCTCCACATCGTACGCCTCGTTCCAGCCAACTCAACTTCACTCGCCATTCAGTATGATTATTGAATAATCCCGTAAATACTGAATTAATCCGATTTAATTACACAACCGTCTGCGTTTGTCGACCAGGCAGCAACTGCAGCAACAGCAGCAGCAGCAGCATTATGCCTCCTGGTTCAGTGGAGCGTGCGCCCAAAATGTCCAACATGTCCAAATGAAAGCGTCGCCATCACGCAGAGTCCGATGTCTGATGATGGAATTTTTTTCTGTGTGCGTGTGTAGAAATGTGCTGAGCCACCGAAAATGCCGGCAATAATAATTCACATCAATTACGCTTTAAGCGGATTACGAATTAAATATGAAAACGACGACGAAGGGATAATAATCTTTCACAGCCCCTCACTTCCACTTTTTGTTTTTTGAACCCTCTCCCGTTGGGCGTTGGGGAGTTGGTCCATAAAAATTTATCTCAAAAGTGAAAATGTTCACACAACGATGGCCGTTGGTGTATTGTACTAGTATGTGTTAGAGTTTGTGTTTCTGTTTGCGTATGGGTGCTTGAAAGAAGTCTGATGCCATTGGCGTGAGGACTTGGAAAATAATTTTCCACCAGAAGAACCCAAGTACTTCCCTCTTCCCAACAATGGCCACCCTGGCAGAGGAGAAAATTAAAATCTTGCAGACTGAAGCATCATTGAATTAAGGAAAATACCACGAAAATTTTTAATGAAATGGATGATGAAACACAGAAAGAGGAAATTTTCAATTTCTACGTATAAAGTGCGCAAGATGAATCATAAAAGCCGTGGGCGGGGATATAATACGAATATTCGCGCGCGCAAATGAAAAGGACGTTTCAAGTTAATTAATTCAGTGTACGGATATACGGAGCATACTCTCGTCGTCCTCTCCAAAAAAGAAAAAAAAAAAGGTCAACAATTTGCGCCTAATTAATCCTGGGACATTGTCGATGGTGATCTTCAAGTTGGTTGGTTGGTTAGTTTTCTTTACTTGGGTGTGGAACCGGAATTTTGTAATTAAAGTTGAATGCGAATGGAGGAAGTGAAAGGAAGTCATTAAGCAAAGCAGGGTGAAGCAGGTCCTGCTTCTATTAGAAATCTTATTCCACACCAAAGTGAAAGGGGTGGAATAAATGAGAAATATATGGAATCCCATAGGGTTCCATTCTAGGTCCGTTGCTTTATACCATAAAAAAATGATGATAATTCTAATTTTTCCAGCGAAGGAAAGTGTCCAAGATGGTGTAATCTACCTATGGAGTTAGCCTGAATTTTAAAAGCTCCTTTCGAGCTTAGGTAATAAAAAATTAGACATTCGTATATACTCGTATGTAGTACTTCGAAAACAAATGAAGATTTTTGCTTTTATGATTCTTGAATAGAAAGCAGTGTTTATTTTGACAGATTTTCGGAGATAAGTACGAGTATAAGAATAACCTCATAGATGATAGATCAGGGCACAAGAAATTTGGATAATTTGGCCGAAACCTGACATTTTAAGATAAGCCAATCTTATTTGAGCAGAACTCTGAACTTGATTTAACATTGCTAAAGTTGTTTATTTTATGCAGACTTGAAAAGGACTCCCATCGGCAGTGTTGCTCACGAGTGACCTGGTAGGATCTTTCATAGATCTAAATCACTGAATTATGATATATTTTGCAAGAAAAGGTATACGCCGAGCTTGTATCTTTACCAGATCTATGCTTAATCCCATTTTTCTCATTACAGCATTAACAACCTCCGAAGGCATCATAAAGACATATCTGCCCTATGCACCTGCCTCGCCTAGACATCTTCGGAAGGAAGTAGAAAAGATCGCCCAAAATAAGGAAGAACTCGTGTTAGGCTGCAACGATTATGCACAAAGGAATGTCATGACTTATAGCTAGTACAAGAAGTACCATGATGTGAGGCAATCCTTGAACATCTAATAAATTCTTAAGTTGCACTCGGAGTTTGTAACATAGTTAATAGTTCTACTTTCACCACTTAAAAATGCTAAGAAGTGCTTGGTATCTTATTTTTATCCCACAACCTCTCCAATTCGATACTGAAAGGTATGAGAAGAGCACTACTCAGATCATAGATAGTTAAAGTTAAACAAATAAGACGAACAAATGACTCCCACTATCAGAGAATAAATAAGGTGAATGTACAGATCACATTTCGATGTCTCATCTATAGCTTGAGGAACCTTATATGAAACTTACTACCTCTCTTAATCATCCCTTTTCATCATCTTATCCCACAGCAAGGAGATTAGAGGGTAAGCGTCCGAAGTAGTGAAGCAAACGCTCGCTACAGGAAGGAGTTCAATTCTAGTAGAACGCAAGAAGATAAACCTAAACATCTATAGAAACAATCAACATCTATAGCTGAAAATAACGAAGGCCTAACGTAGGCCCTGTGGTAGTCTCCGCGCATGGCTTATAAGTACAGGGTCTTCCAAACTTTGACAGTTGATAGCGGCCATCTGTCAAATTGGCTGTCATTTATTCAGTCTGTTTAGCCAAATCACCATGGACGGACATAGCGTTCAAACACACGTGCAAATGATAAAATTGTTTTATCAAAATGGGTGTTCTGCTCGGGCAACCTTCCGCGCGCTTCGCCCATTTTACGGTCGCCGTAATCGTCCTACCGAGAAGACTATCGTCGACGAAACGCAAAATCTGCCGAAAACATCGCCGCTGTCCGTGAGAGTGTGCAGGAGAATTCAAGGCAGACGATTTCGCGTCGCTCACAAGAACTTGGCCCTTCGCAGACTATAACTTGGCGAATTTTGCGTTATGACTTGGCCGGCCCTCCACCCGTATACAATTCAACTGATGCAGGAGTTGAAGGTAAACGACTATAGACAACGACGTGTGTTCGCTGAGTGGGCTCTGGAGCTGTTGGAAACTGAACCTAATTTTCGCCGAAAAATCATCTTCAGCGAGGAGGCCCATTTCTGGACGAATGGCTACGTTAACATACAAAATTGTCGAATGTCACTATTCGCTGTGGATTTTGGGTTGGTGGCGTCATCGGTCCATATTTCTTTGGGAACGACGTTGGCCAGGTCATCACCGTCAACGGCGAGCGCTATAGGTCGATGATTACCAACTTCTTTTGGCCTGAATTGGATGGCATGGACACTAACGATATGTGGTTTCAATCGGACGGCGTTACGTGTAACACAGCTCACGCCACATCGGAAATTCTGCACGAGCGATTCGACGGCATGGTCATCTCACATAGAGGTGATGTGAACTGACCACCGAGATCATGCGATTTTACCTCGTTAGACATTTTCTTGTGGGGTTTTCTGGAGTGCGAATAAACCACAAACAACAGAGGCCCTCAAGGCTGATATAACCCACGCCATCGGTCAATTTCAGCCTGATTTAAGCGCCAGAGTCATGCGAAATTGGAAAGATCGGATGCGCGCCACCCAGAGAAACCGCGGCGGACATTTGAACGATGTTATATTCCATACATAATGGCATCGATAGACCTTTCAAACGAATGAAAAATTTCGATGATATCTCACACACACTTTCTTTTATTTAAATTTAAAGATAGGAAGCGCTTAATGAAAGATCGTTGATACTAGAGTTTTACTTCAAGGACTAGATCTAAAATGCCATCTTCTCAACAGTAGAATCATTAGTGCAACTTTCAGTCAGAGAAATGACTGAAGGAGGAGGTGCACTCTATCTATCCTATAGTACTCAAGGGCTGTTGACCAAATCGGAGCACGCGGGATATGGTGGTTGCAGAAGCCAATTACTTCACATTTCATGTGACAACAAAATACCCACAGATACTCTCTAATATTGTATTTGCTAATATGTCTAAGGTTCCTGCACTCTTGAACACTTTACTGTGGTCTTAGCGTGCCGCCCCGTTTTGGTTCCACCAAAATAGAGATCCGTTTTACAAGAACCAGGATACCACCACAGCTAAATGACATATCTCTTAGTTTATCTAAGAATGGCAAGAATATACGTCTTACGAGTATTCTACATTAGACAGGTTCTTCATTTCGGGTATCTTTTAACGAGATTAATAAATAAAAATCATTCTGAAACACTCCGACGTATCAGAGAACTACGAGTACGTTGCTGAATTGTTGATCAGGCTTGGCGCTCTAGAAACAACTATCAGGGTATTACAATGGACCAACAACTGGTCCAAGGGCACCTCAAAGAGGTCTCCACTATCCTAATATACTCGTTTTTCAACTGATATATTTGTATATCCATTTTAAAACTGATTTGAATATCGATGTCCTATGCAGTGTTCACTGGACTGTATTAAAGAGGATCCCTTCAGAACAATGCTTTATTTGGCGATAAAACTATTAGGAGACAAGTACAACAGGGAACCCCTCAGAGCTGTGTTTCCTTTTATTTCATTCTGAATAAACTCTTCTTGGAAATAGAGAATATTGGATACAAGGTTTTTGCTTACGTGACTATCGTCACTTGCTGACATCCAGAAACTGTTGTGTCTATATAACCAGCCACAAACTGGGCAGTTCCTTTCACTGGAAAATAAAAAATAAAGTCGCTGCTTGTCTCCATCCACTTTAACTTAGACCGGAAGCCTTACTGGATATAAAAGTCCAACGAACGAGTTAAGAAACCCACGGTAGCCCTGCACCCTTCCAAAGGACAGATAATCAATTCATGGAACCTAGCATTCAACCTAATGGATTGGCTACACGCTTCAGTAGTGAAACCGATTCTCTCGAAATGTCGTGGGTGACTGCTTTGGGGAGGAATTTCAACGTAAAAAAAAACCCAGTAAATCAAAACTTCTTATTTGATAGTTTGGCATCAGGCTCTTTTGTCGAAAATAGATTAGAAGTCACTTTTCGTAGCATTCAATTCAAGTTGTTTTAGTTTCAAGTCTGAAATTCACGAATTAAATGCTGGTGTGCCTTAGGGCTCCTATATGTTTCCACTCATTTTAATTTCTATCTTAAATATGGATTTTAGGCTGCTAAATACAATAGTTTTGGTAAATTAACTCAGCATTAAGACCTGTTAGAAACTGGTCTACTGAGTTCTACGAGCTCATAGTGTGAATTATCTATTTTCAAGACAATCTTTCTCATGAAGAATCACCTTAAGCCAACCAGCATATATCCTTTGGGCCTTGCTGTCTTCAATGCAAAGGAAACTTATAGAGTTTGCGTATAAATTTTAAAATTCTTTTCGATTAGCCGATCTTTAAATTCGGTTTAGAATAATGATCACGTGAGTGAGTAAGTAGTGAGTCTACAATCAAGTAATCCAAAAAGCTATGAGGAGCTCAGAGACAAATGAATTATCTAGACCAAACACCTTGATGTCACTCGTCTATTTTTGGAGCCACGTCAAAAAAAAAAGGATTTCACCTCTAAGAGGCAACATTCGAACTACTATTCCCTAAATCTACTTAACCCTTAAGGCGTCGTCTGTGAGACGACGCGAGTAGTACCAAAATCCGATTTCACTTCCTTCCACTGACTCTATGTTTGTTTCTCGAACTCTATGTACCTTCATTGCGTTGTTAACCATTGAAGTAGGCAGATCATTGCGTTTGTAGATGCTTTCTTCGTATGCTTGTTAAACTCTTTTTTTATCACGTCTCGTCGTCTGGTGGACTATGCCTTAGTGTTACGGTTATTTTATAACTTTTTATGTAGTTTTATGGTTGACGCCTTTTCACTTACGTAAACATTGTTTATGTTTACAGACTGATATTGTAAGTAAGTATGCATTTATATTTATTTTTTGTCTTTTAACCTAAGTTTGTGGATCTTAGATTTTGCAAACATAATGGCACTAGACAGAGATCAAATTTTGGTGTATTTAGACGGTGAAAATGAAGCAGAGTTTGATGATGTTGAAAGTGAGACTACGGATTGTGAAGAAGTTGATTTTCATTGGGGCACAGATGGCAATGATGGCGATCCAGACTTTGATCCAGAAAATGAAGAAAGTGTGAAGCAACGGAGAATTAACTTTCCAATAACACGGAATAAGCTAGTAGATTTGGATTCAAATTCGGATTCTGATGAAGAAGAAAGATCTAGACAAGTAAAGGAGAAAAGTGGTTCTAAGAGAAAAACCAAAGATATTCCACGTGTTAAAGGCAGCGGAAATTCAGCAAAAAAAAAGCAAAAGCATGAATCCCGCTGGTTCAATATTTCTACGTTCAGAAGACAATGATTACATTATTGAGTGTAATCAAAACATTTTGAAGGCTCAAGGGAAATTTTCAAAGCAAACATGGAATACAAAATCTATTAAACCTTCAAATAGACCAACACGCCATGTAGCCAGGGATATAATTCACTTCCAAAGAGGTTCAAAAGGAGCAACATTGATTAACACTAATCCAAAAGACTTATTTTCCTTGTACTTCACTAACGAAATGAAATCTAATATAATTGAGTACACCAATATGACTACAAGTTCAAAACGAGCTAATTATGAAGAGGAGTGTTCTACTATATCTGACCTGACAGAGGACCAATTTGATGCTTTTCTCGGCTTACTTATTCTATCTGCTGTACGAGAAGACAATCATTTAAATATTAAAGAATTGTTCCATCCAGAATATAGTGGTGGACGATATAAAGCTGCAATGAATGCTGATAGATTTGCTTTTATTTTGGATTGTTTACGGTTTGTCAACCCTAAAACCAGAGAAGAAAGAAAGAAGGAAGACCCATTCACTGCTTTTAGAGAAATCTGGAGCTTGTTTATCACCAGCTGCAATGATTTATACAAACCAGGTAGCTATTTAACCATAGATGGACCATACGAGGATCGAACAGAAACTTTACATTGCCATTGGCTAATGAGGTTTTAAAACCGGAATACAAACTAACTTTGATAGTTAGATAAACCAGATCTTCCAAACAAAATTGTAGGCTCTAAGTCTAGAGAAGTTGGCACTAGTGTGTTTCGTTTTGACGGGGCCAAAACACTAGTGTCATATCAAACAAAAAGGTATAGAGCTGTTGTTGTTCTTCTGTCAACTTGCCATGAAAAATCTGCAATAAATCAGCACAGTAAGAAGCCGAATACTATAGAATGCTACAATGCAACAAAAGGAGCTGTAGATGCTTTGGACCAAATGTGCAATAACACATCATGCAGCCGCGAAACAAGACGGTGGCATTTGTGCTTGTTCTAAAACCTTATGAACATAAGACTTGTTAATTTTTATGTATTGTATGTGCAGAACTGTGTTAAAGTTAAATCGAATCCACTAAAAAGCAAGCAGTTTATAAAAGTTATACACACTGAGTTGATTGCGCCACTACTTCAAAGGAGAATCGAGGAAAAAAATTTGCCGAGAAGTTTGCGTTGAACCATTGCGTCCGTATTTAAAATGGATGTCCCAAATATTGGCCAAGGGCTACCACAACAAGGAAGAAAAATATGCGCCTTCTACCCTCCAAGGCTTCGAAGGATGACGAGATTCTTTTGCGGTCGCTGCTCACAAGCCATGTATGGACAGCACCAAGGAAAACTCTGCTTTGAGTGGCAGTCAATATCAATGTATTGTAAAAAGCATTAAAATGTGAATTATTTATCATACAAGTTGAAAAAGTTAAATAAAGTTGTTTGTTGTCAGAAAGTTTTTTTTTTTTTAAGTTTAAACAAAAGTAGTCTGTTAGACTACTAGAGTGTTCTAGAGTTAAAAGGATAACAACTTGCTGATGCAGCTGTTTGAGGCCGGGATATAAAATTTATAAACGTAGAACAAAGTGCTGCCACAAGTTCTAAAACGTCAGTCAGCTAATTTTGAATAATTAAGATTTATAAAATTCAAAAGTGATTAAAAACGGGTCATCAAACATAATGACAAAAATGTTGAATTCTCCATAATATTCAAGCGATCGCATAAGAACGATCTTTTGACTAGAGTCAGTGGTCGACGCCATTAAGGACGAAGGACAGCTGTATTTCAGGCATATACTCTTCAACTGTTAGTGGCCAATAAGAAGCTTATATAAGTAACAAAGGATGTATTTATTTCTTAGTTAAGTAGGGCTGATGAAGGTGGAGGCAGTCACGAGTAAGTATGAGAAACATTTTCGCGCAACATTTGAAGACATATTCCCAGTTGGATCAAATATACCAACTAATGTTCCGATTTGAGTTCTGTTTTTTTTTGTTAAGTTGGTAAATCTGTTGTTGACATTCCCTCTAAATCTTACCGTCATAGCTTGACATTTGCAAAAGTTACGTAGCCAAGAGTACATCTATCTTTGTGTGTGTTGGGGATTGTTTACAATTTTAGAAATGGATTCAAATTTGCAACAACAAACTTGTACTCGTATTAAATTTTGCGTAAAACACGGACTTTGGAAATGTTAGAAAAGTGTTTCGGCAACGATTCTCTAAAGAAAACGGTCGTTTACCAGTGGCACAAGCGGTTCAAAAGTGGTCGTGAGTCAATCGAAGATGATGAACGAAGTTGCAGACCATCGACATCGACATCGAAAACCGACGAAAACATTGATGAAGTACAAGAAATGTTGGTCAATAACCGCAAATTAACCATCAGAGAGATAGCGGATTACTTGAACATTGCCTATGGATCCGTCCACGATTAATGATTTGGGTTTCCGTCGTGTAGGAGCAAAGTCGGTGTCAAAAGACCTCAATTTCATGCAAAAAAGAGACCGTGTTGACGTCACAAAAGAGATGATTTGCGAGGCTGAATCCGATCCCACATTCATCAAAAGGATCATTACTGGAGACCAGGGTTTATGAGTACGACACGCAATCCAGACATCAGGCAAGTGAATGGCGTTCACCAAATGAGCCGAGACCAAAAAAACCGCGTCGTTTTCAGTCAAAAAAGAAGGCCATGCTCACGGTTTTCATGGATTACAACGGTGTAGTGCATCATGAATTTTTGGGCGTTATGAGGCGTTTGCGTGAAGCAATTCGCTGAAAGAGACCAGAACTGTGGACAGAAAACTCGACGCACCGTTGCACAGTGCCATCATTATTCGTAATTTTTTGACGAATTCACCTGATTTGGCTCCCTGTGACTCCTTTCTGTTCAATCGAGTTAAAAAACCAGTACGGCGAACGAGTTTCAGCAGCCGAGAGGAAGTAATGGAAAAATCGCAAGAAGCACTGATGGGCATACCGAAAACCGAATATAAAAAATGTTTCGAGGATTGGATCAAGCGTTGGCATAAGCGTGTTGCAGTCGATGGGGATTACTTTGAAGGGGGCAATATAGATTTAGATGAACAAACTTGTATTTGTAATTTTCTGAATAAATTCCGAAAACTTTTTGATCGAGGTGGTATTCAAGTAAATATATGAGAGCTTATGGGGTTAAATCTGCCTGGGAGCACCAGAAAAGTGAATTTGTTTTTCTTAACCGTATAACACCATCCCAGCAGAGAAATGTGTCTCAATCAAGTTCTGTCAAATGCGTGTGCCTTTCTATCAACTATCCAAAGGAACACCTGACCTATGCGTTGTTTCAATATGAATTTAATGCTCATCTACTTTACTAAAGACTTTCAAATTTTACGTTTCACAAAAAACCCACGTCCAAGAGTTTTCTGCTCGAATTCTTTGGAATTAATGAATTAATAATTTAATTTTACGAGAGGGCTCAAAACAAAAAAAAAAAAAAAAAACAAAACAGAGCTACAGCAGTACCTAACAGACTAATCCTCTTAAAAAGTATTTTCCATTCTTTAGCAATTTGCTCTCCATATTTGTGGTATTCTAGGGAAGTACCTAACACACTGTAAAACCAACCAAAACAGCGGACCAAGGATTAGGGATTTAATTTATTTTAATTTTTTGGTTTGGTTTTTTTTTTTTTTTTTTTTGTATTTGCCTTTTGTTACTCTCTTCTCTAACCGACAAAAAGTAAAAATAAAAACGGAGAAACATAATTAATTTTTTGTAAAAACAAGAATGAACAAAAATAAAAAAGAAAAATAAAAAGAAAAAGCTAAAAGAGCGAATGGAAGGAATTAACTTAATTAATTCCGCGAAAGCAAAAAGGCAAAAAAGGTCAACACTTTGTCTAATTAATCATCGTTTATACTCCCCACGTTCGCGCTTATAGGTAGTCCTCCGACCGGTAGACTATATGTATGGAGGGCAGGCAGAGTCTTGGTCGCCTTAGGGATTCAAGTTCCGTCGAGTAAACACTGTAGAAGTCATATATATATATACAACACAATGAAATAATAAAATCCTCGAGTGGGTGTTTAACAAGCCGCTAGCAGTACCAGCTTTCTACAGCACCATCAGTTGTAGTAATAGAACTACATAAGAGCCACAAGCGACTTGGTGTAATCATAATGACTGTTTGTTTGGCTCCCAGAGCACCCTCTCAGTTTGACATTTAACTCCATGTACACCTCCGTTTAAACACTGACTCGACACAAATGGCTTATGTTGTCGACTTTGTCGACGTTGTCAGTGCAGTTGCTGTTGCCGTTGCCGTTGCCGTTGCCATTGTCGTTGTTATCCTTGTAGTCATGGTTGCCTTCAAACCTCTACTAGAATTCGAGCATACTCGTAAGTGCTTCCACACCCCAGAGTAATCACCGATGCGAGAAAAAGGTGCTGAGAGATGTGGATTAGCACTTTTGCAAATCGCTTTAAGTGTGTTCACACATTCAACTTGGTAGCGGCGGGTTGGTAATGTGACACCACCATAACCTGTGACGATGATTCCAAACGACTTGGAGCATATACGAATAAAACCGGCGACACGATGAATTGTCGTCTCGTCCCACAGCAAGCGAACACTTGCTGAATGAATGGAAACATTTTAGATGCTTGTACCCACAAGACGAAACCTTTTTGTCCTTGTCGGTGTCGGTGTCGGTGTCGTTGTCGTTTAAGTCGTCAGTGTCGCTGGTGTTTAAGTCGTACTCGTCGTCGTCGTTGTCGTCATAGTCATCATCATCGTTTATTGACACTTGCTGTCCTGGTGATGGTAGTTGTCGACAAGTTCTTGAACATACCTGCAAAAGGAAAGAGAAAAAAATCTATTAGACTTTGTTGCAAAAAAAAAAATAAGAAGAAAACTAACACATAGCTTAAGGTCTACAAGTAAAACGACATAGAGAATAGGGAGTGTCCTGATTAAATGACTTTTCAACGACAAGAAGCTGCTTTTATCCCGCCAACTATGGCTGAAAGTAAAAACATCATTCCTTCAGATGATAGGAGTGATGTTCATGCCTTAATTTAAAATTTCCCATTAGTTTCACCGAAAAGTCCCTTTCTTTCCCAGTTTTGAAAATTCTCACAAAATATTTCCTAGAAGAAGAACCAGGGTCAGGAAGGGAATAACAGTTAACACCGATGTTTGGTCCGGTATATCAAAGTGAAAAGAAGAGAAAATTCCCCCAAACCATGAACACTACTTTGGAATTTGCTGACTCAATTCGAAGCGCACCAACGTATCTTTGCTCGATTTACTTCTTTATGTCCTTTTCATCATTTCTGGCTGGCAAATCCCTTAAGTAATCGTACTCGGGAATAAAGAAAAAATCCAGTCTTTCATTTCACTGCTGACGCGTATTTCCTCTCTGCTGGATCCTCTTGTTGAATGCAATAAGGACCAGAGCCGGGTACAGTTCTATAAAGAGGAAAAACTTAAATGGAAAAAAAAAATGAAAGAAAACAACCCACCAAAGAGGATAGAAAGAACCACTCGCGTTCCCTGAAAGTCGTCCATAAGTACGAGTATAAGGATACGGATATATCCCAGTCTACTATACAACGTTACTTGCACATGCTGTGTAAAGAAGCTTAACGCTCGAATAATGCTCCGTCGTTATTTTTCCGGTGTGTGTGAATGGTTTTCTTCATGCTGAGTTAGTTACCCGGATGGTGGAACAACAAATTTTCTGGTATTAAGACCGACGAACGTAACAGAGAGAGAAAAAAAAAAAGAATAAGGAAACGAAATGAAAATTGTAAAAGAAAAGTCTTGGTAGGTGGAGAGAACCGTTCAGAATAAAATGCAATTTGAGGTTAGAACAGGGGAGACATTAGGGGTAGAACACATATTTAATGGGGTGGATTTTTAGAGATTTTTCCCTTGACAAGTGAACGAAATTTGTATGAGGTTTTGCTGGAGGATTGTTCTACTTAACGAGGGAATTTATGTGAATAGAGTTTAATAGTCGTGGCTGCTTCGTACAGAAAAACTTGTAAGAAATTGCTGCACTTACATAGGTACCTATATACTAGAAGAATGAACAAGGTTTGAACACTAACAATTTTCAACAATTTTGAACGTGTGACACACTGCTTGACTTTATTTGTATGCTGTTCAAATATTCAAAACCAATGTGCGTTGGCACCTCAGAATGTATTGGTTTGCGACTTCGCTAAGTGCATAGGGTAGTATATGAGAAATCATCTTAGAAACAACATACGTCGATGACGTTTAAAGCCGATTCGAAAATCCAGAAGAAGAGATTAAAATGAACGTGAAAGATCTTGGCAAGATATGAAGTAGAAGCCACGAGAAAAGAGGTGTTCCGATTATTGTAAAAGCCTCCATCTCTTACATACATATGTATATCAGATGAAACTTGGTCTTCACACATCTCTATGGACGTATTTGTATTCGTTACATATAGCGCAACTAAGCCATATTCAGGTTTAGCAACTATTTGTAACATTCCATTGTTTATTACCATTCCAAAAAATGCGCATCAACAACAAATTTTAAATCACTATTTCCTCCAATTTTATTCCATTAAATCCGCTTTGACGCCACATGGCTTCAAAAAATTTAACTTCTTAAGCTACGAAACAAAAACACTTTGTCTTACGTCTTAAGTCAGTCGTACAACACCGAAAATACCAACGAAAGGCAATTTTCTTTGTACTTTTGTCGGCCGCTTTGGTTTTGAAAAAAAAAAAAAAAACCCTCACATTAGAAGCGCAATTAAGATCTTTCGCAGAGCGATTATACCAATCAACCATCATCAATCGTTGGGTCTTCACTTTGACTTATATTCCCATCAGTAAAGCTTAAGAGATTATGAATCATTCCAACACTAAGTTAGTCCCTACAAATGCGCCTCTAATTAGCATGGCTTCAAAAAGCCAGCCATCAATCAAGCCAAAGTCTTTATTTTAATCTTAAGACCGCATCAGGTTTTCAATTTTATAATTTTTATTTTTATTTTTTATTTTATTTTATCGTTTTGAAGAGCCTTAGGCATGACTGAGTGAGGCTTAGATGGAAGTTATTTCTTCTTTTTTAAGAGCTTTGATGTTTCTCTTTTTTTTTTTTTTGAGGAGACACGTGGATTATGATTAGAGCTAACTGAGGGGTTTGTCTTAATGACATGAGCTAAGTGGCATTAAAAAAGTTGATGGAAACAAGTAGTCATGGGATTGGAATGGCTTATGTAAGTAGGTCATACTTAAGGCCAAAATAACTGTTAACAAGAACCCTTGTGGTACGCCACAAGACAAATCGCCTCCTTACTTCCAATAGAATCAAATACTTTTTCTTTGATTTGACGGTACAATAGAATGAAAAGAGAGACTTGAAGAGATTTAACGTGCTTAAATCAAAGGAAGTATAAGAACGATACTTTTCTCCTCATCTCTCCGCGAAATCAACATAAAATTGTATTGCTAAAGCCTTGTACGTACAACTTCAAACTTCATTAACAAGGATAGCAGACAAGGAGAATAACAATTCAAATATCCGCCAAACAAAAATACGATAAAAGCGACAACAGGAATTTCAAATGATATACTGCAAGGTTATGTGCTAGGACCAACAGTATTTAGAGCTTTTAATTGAGTGATTAGCTCCGCTGACGGCAAAGTAGTCATCGGAGTGTAGTGCTTCATTGCTCGGAACATCATAATTGATATAATCATAAGTTTTTTTTTTAACAAATGCTCCATTGAAGTTGTCGGACTAACCCTGGCTGCCGCAAGCCAACCTCAGGTCCATTGAACACTAAACGCTTGCACAAAAGTTATCGTGAGTAAAAATAAAATTAAGGTCGATTACGATAACCGACCGACAACATATTTAAACCAGTTTTAGTCAAACTGACAACTATCATCTGGAGGCCTAAGTCTAGCAGAATGTGTGTTCCAAGTGAATCGGGCTAGTAATCAGATTATTAGATAATCAAAGACACACCTTTCCACTTAAGTGATGTGAATGCAAGGTAGCTGAACAATTTTCCACTATGAACACAGAGTTTTCCAAATTCAAATTTCGTCTAAGGACAGCAATGACTTCGAAAGAATCTGCACCTCGCCAATAAATTAGTGTAGTTTTATACAGCAAGTTGCTTGCTTTTACTGACATCTTTCCCTTCTCTGCCTTACTTCCTTTCAATCTGAAGCGTTCCTTTCCAAAATACTGAGACGTTGCACTGTCTGTGCAGTTTATGATAGAACTCCATTTTGCCTCGTGTTGCATCATGAATCTTTGCGCCAAGAAAGACCTTTTTGGAAAGGCCCATAAAAAGTTCATCAGATGTAACCACTCATAAAGAAACGGGCTACTATTTGCAGATTGACTGCTGATATAACATTTCAGGAGATGGTAGGACCATAAGTCATCAGGGTGAATCTACTTTTAGTATAGCTAGTTTAATTACTTTGAAGTTACTGCAATCTGACTAAACTGATGTATAGAGTGCATGAATACGAGCTCGAGGAATTTGTTGACTTACTGTTTCCCGGACAACATCACATATACCATCAAACTTATCAATTGTCGATTGAAGTCCACAAATCAAACCATTCGCAAAAAGCAAGTGAGTATTCATTGTTCCTCTTAACGTAAGGCATTCTTTACGTCAGCTTCAAGCTATGAGCTCTGTAATACCTAAAAAATTAAAAAAAAAAAAGAAAGGGGTCCCATTGGGTTGCGAACTAGTTACTCTACTTTTTAAACAATAAAAAAAAAAAAAAAAATCTCAGCCAAGACACAAACCAAAATCCCTGCAACTAGCCACACGAACGATTTCGATACAATTCAGCTATCCAGAATTAGGTCCTTATACTGCATACCGCACTTATACTATAAACGATTTCAAGCCAATTTAAACGCAAACCAGTGCTCAATATAATCCTCCCCATATCATATTCGTATTTTGTATTCTCACACACATATCACAGATTGAAATCAGTTCAACCCCTTTGATAGGCTTCCTCTCACCAACGTTAATTAATAGTTATCGCAATCTAAATTGCAAATCTAAACTCATAAAATTGGATTAAAATGTCTTAAAACTGTCAGCAGTCTGTCCGATTCACCCTCTAACTCATCTTGTCCGTCCACACTGCCTATCATCGTGTTCCAAATCAACCAACAGACAACCGAACCTAACCCCACACTAATTGATTGTGACGTTCAAAATTATTTACATCTTCCATTCTCGCATGTGTGCTTACATAAATTTGTTGGCTGACATTAAACTAATAAGGAAAATCAGCACTATCTAGGTATACCTTGTATGGCCCTTCATACCGATAACCCCTTCTCCAGTATGTCTCTCAAGTGTAAAAAGCCAACCCGCAAGTGAAAGGCGAGATATATGCCAGACTATTAGCCGGAGCATATGTCAGAAACCATGTAAATACCAAGCAATTTGCGAAATTCCATAAACTGTAAGCACACCACCAAAACCAGTCATCCACAGTCCGCCGGCCCACGTATGGCAAGAGGTTTATGGGTAACATGGTACCGTAGAAATAGACCTCATACAGCTTTGCGCTCCTAATCTCTGACTGAGTTCCTTTAGTATGTCTGCATACACGAGGTATAAGAGGCAAAAGTCGTACTCGTACGTAGTACCATATCCACCGTAACCTAGCTATTCATGTGATTTCTTGAGTGAATGGCAAAACCCCATAAAATATTCATAAAACCATACACCACCCGAGACAGCGTTCTGGGATGCAAGGGAGCAAGTGAAGCAGGAGAAATAACCAAACGACGGAATGACGACCCACCTTGCTGCGGATAGATGGTGTATCCGTAAGTTACCTTCTAACATTTGCCATATTGAACTGGTCACACTCGTATACATACGTTATTGTCGTTGTTGTATTTGGTGCTATGGCCTGAAAACGGCGGGAGGGAGTTGATGACGATGACGACGACGACGACGACGTTGACGATGACTATGGCGATGGCGATGGCGATGGCGATGGCGATGGCGATGGCGATGGCGATGGCGATGGTGATGGTGATGGCAATGGTGATGGTGATGGTGATGTGGAACCACACACATGGTGTATATCGTTGCACAGCGGGAGACGGCTATTACAACTATCGCCGCGGAGTGTGGTAAAAGTATCTATCACCCTTTTCTTCCATCCAACCAAGAATCGAAAGACTTATTGACTTGGCATACGTAGTGCGCCCCAGCATGAGCTGGAAGCCAACGATTCAGTTCACATTTTAAGCAGAAACCTCAAAGTGAGCACCGCCTTACAAACACACAACTTAACAACAACAACAACAACAACAACGACGGCGTTAACAAAAAAAAAAAAAAACCACCTCACTCACATTATGCTCGTGTTCATACGACGAATATACTCATAGTCCTCCTCGGTTAAAAAGCAGCGCTGGAGAGCGACTGGCATAGCGTGAACAATGCTTGCATTGTAGAGCGGCAAGCAATGCCATGTAATTCCAACTTAATCCGATCAAATAGGTTGACATACGTGACAAGTAAATATTACCATATACACAGCAGGCAAACATGCTTTCCAAGTGCTTTTCCTTCTCAAGAGGTTTATTTACGACGATCCAACCGTAGATGGGGGTGGACGACGACGGCGACGACTACGACGACTAAGCCAGTGAAGTACATATACGGATGGATATGGGTTTAAGGTGGAGGTAAGATTGGTTTCTTATCCCGACCTTCTTTATTTTTTTTTTCCTTTTCGTACTTCTTGGATTTTGCTTTTTGCTGCAGGAAAGACTGTTTGACGGCATACTGGAGGAAGGCAACTCTAAAAGCCAGAGACAGTTTGACAAATTTATGGCGAAGTTTTTCTCAGCCAACTTTGTGCAAGGATCGATTTGGAAAGTTACTTAGATGTTTATGTTGTCGAAGAGGGTAAAGTGTCTAGGGTTGCAGTTCATATGTACGAGCACATACGTATACAATGTACAATGACGATAGAGTGTTTACAATTTAGTGTCAGAGATTGATAAGGGGTTAGGGAGATAGGGCAACAGACAGCAATTATTTTTAGACTATGCGCAGGGAGTTTGTGGGCGATATGGAGGAATTTTTAAGGATCTGAACAAGAGAAATCGAGTGCAACTTCTACAAAAACCCAGGATACCAGTCGTGCGAATGCGGCTCTTTAGTTTTAGTGGTCCCTTATGAAACAAATTCTGAAAGGCCATAGATGGTGTACAGAAAAACCCTCGATTTAACCCAATCCACTCTACATACTTTCTACTACTCGTATATTAATATACTTATGTCAGTTGTTCAACTCAGGACAAGGACGAATTGATGAGAAACCAGATAAGTCGCTGAGGTTTTGTTTTGAAACAAATGTCCTACGACATAGAAGTTCTTACGAGGCTTTCTGAGAGGTTCCACATAGTTCCACACTAAGGCCCCAACTCTTGAATTTTACATACAACATGTAAAATTGTATAGTCATGAAAAACTTGGAATCCTAAAAAATATCACGACAATTTAGATTGATCACTATATGGTAAGTCAAGTTTGGGTCACAAAGTCTGATGTCTGAAGCCTAAAAACTTAATCTTGAGATAAGAGAGGCGACAAGAAGAGGGACTGTCACCGATGATTTTTTTTTTTACTAATAGTGAACACAATGCTGTTTTATTCGCCTGGACCCTGTCTTATTAAACAGGCTACGATTTTTCCATGGCGTAGTTTGATAATGGTCGGAGGCCGGTCTCATGACCAAAAAATTTCAAATCTACACTACAGTGAGTATCGGTAAGTCACCAATTTTCAAACTTGAAGGAAGCTTCCTAATATTGTACAATGAACAGAGGTTATAATTTGGAAACATGGTACCTAGGATCCCCTGAAACATCGGAAGTTTAAGATGGGCCTTACCCGTATGTGGTGGCAAATAGGTTCTTATGTTAAACACCTGCCACCATCTACCCTATTTACCCCCGACACTAAACCAAATATTCGGATTAGCCAGACAACCTTCAAGCCATTCTAAGCTCTGTCATACGTGAGATGATAATAGAAGCCAGAACTGCAGGAGACCTTGCATGTGGCAGTAATGTCCAGGCTCTTAATCAAGTTACTCAAATCTGTATGTTACTGAATGAGAAGTCGGTTAAAAAATTCGATGAAGTAGGCTAGGCAAGGAAAAGCCTTCAGTAGGGTGCATCTACAAGATGGAAACAAGCGAAGAATTATTCGAAGTATGCTAAAGGTATAGTAAGGCATCGAGACTGGATGGGATGTCAAATAAATCCCCTAAGATCGCTACTAACTAACGATTGATTTGTTTGCCGAAATGGTTATAACGCGCTTTACATCGCTCACGTCAACTGCCATCTAAAGGATGTTTTTCTTTTTAGCGGTTTGGTCTTTAAACTGACAACACTGTTGCTGCAGATTGTCAATTTGGCAGTTGAAAGTTACTACGTTTTGCGTAGTAACGCCGATGAATAGATTAACGCCAGAACAACGCGTGCAAATTGTGCAAACTTATTTTGAAAACCATGGTTGGGTTCGCCAGACTTATCGTGCGCTACGTCCATTTTACGGTCGACATAATCGTCCATCTGAGCAAGTTATTCGGAACACGATGAATCGTTTTCGCACCACGTACGCATCCCCAAAGACGACAAACAGTGCGAATAGAAGAAGATATTGCCGTTATGGAGCGCACTGTTGAGGAGAATCCAAATGAGTTGATTCACCATCGCAATTGAATCTATGCCCATCCACTTTGTGGAAGATTTTACGGAAAGATCTTGGCTTAAAAGTTTATAAGATCCAGCTTGTGCAAGAGTTGAAACCGAGTGACCATTACACGCGTCGTAGGCTCGGTGAAGAGGCCTAAAACATGATTCAGCTTGATCCTCATTTTCAACGCAAAATTTTGTTCTCCGATGAGGCCCATTTTTGGTTAAATGTAAACAAGCAAAATTGCCGAATTTGGAGTGGAGAAAACCCAGAAGCCTTCGTCGAGACGCCCTTACAACCATTAAAACTCACTGCTTGGGGTGCTTTATGGACTGGTGGAATCATCAGCCCATGTTTCTTTAAGGATAATGCCGGCCAGAATGTTATCGTCAATGGAGAGCGCTATAGAAACATGATTTTTAACTTCTTCGTTCCTCAGTTGAATGGTATTGGTGTAACAGAGCCTTGGTTTCAACAAGATGGTACAACATGCCACACTGCGCGCGACACTATCAATTTATTGCGGGAAACATTTGCTGAGCGCATAATTTCGCGTAATGGACCTGTGAACTGTGGCCTCCACGATCCTGTGATCTCACATCTTTAGATTACTTCCTTTGGGGGTATGTGAAGTCACTAGTCTATGCCGATAAACCAGAGATGTTGGATGATTTGGAAGTCAACATTTGCTGTGTTGTTACTGATATACGGCCCCAGTTGCTCGAGGAAGTTGTCGAAAATTGGAGTTCAAAATTGCGCTGCATTCGAGCTGGCCGTAGCGCGGCCAGAGGCTAAGCAGCAGACGAAAAAGTGAGTTTTTCCGGGAGAATCGGTGCTAAAGAAGACTAAGGTGAGTCTATCGACAAACAATCCATTACCTTGAAAATGGAAAAACCATCAACAGCGCATATTATATCAACTTATTGGACCAGTTTAATGACGATTTGAAGGAAAAACGACAGTATTTAGCGGGATATTCCATCAAGACAATGAAAGCATGCATTTTCAGACACCATGGAGAGATTTCCTGAAGTGGGCTACAAATTGCTCCCTCCACCCTCGTATTATGACGTTATCAGCTGCCTTTGACAGAAAGAAAGCTGTGTTCTCTACAGAAAATTAGGTATAACGAAAGAAGATTTCGAAGTTGAGTGCCTCTTCTAGACAAAATCACTGGCGAGGTGCAACAAGGCTTGACCATAGGTGCCCTGCTGTTAAACATTATAAATGACAAATTCATTACCTACTCCTCGGGTAAAACGGCCAACACTAACAACTTCACAGAAAGTTCAAAAAGAAGATGCATAGAGCGAATGCAAGACCAAAACCACCTTAGACGTACAAAATGTTCAGCGGTTTGGTCTTGATCTATTGGCTTTGCATAAGTACCGATGATCGTAGACTTGATCTTCGAAAAATACAAATTTTGCTTATCACAACCCCGAACTTCGACTGCCATAATAGAGAAATTGTAATCAAGAAATGATAATCAGCTCAAACGATTTATTAGAAAATTAGACGATAACCAGAATAACGCAATGCGATTACATATTTCCTTCAACTTGGCCATCGGATTCCATTCCATTCCTCTTTGTGACATTTGAAAGGTATCCACTATCAATTTATTAAAACCTGTCCACAGCCTATCCATCGACACCTTGTTTATCAAGATGTCAGCAATTTTGCCTTACCATATTCATACCTACAACATACTTCGATCCGCATCCAATTAGCAATAATTTCAACACCACCTTCAACTTCAATTTAGTAAAGGAGCAACTGCAGGTAAGAACCACTACCAACTGCCATGTTAATTTCAGAACCGCCTTGTTTTCTTTTCGACCACAAACAGGTCCTCTACGAACACGGCAGTAAAAAAAAATTCCAGTTTACATGCATATCCTTAACGGTATAACATCCCTAAAATTCCGCAAATATCCGTATGCCAATGAATTTCAAGTATTCCAAGTGTTCTGGTTTTTTTTTTTTTTATTGCATTTTCACCTTTAAGTACAATCCCTTCGTTCCTCTACCAACTTCAGGCACTGGTTCTTATGCATGCCATGGTAGTCGTACCTATATCTGTATACGTATAACTATAGGGCATGCCTTGTGCATTCCACTTCAAGATGTGCCTCGAGTGAAAAAAAACATGCTCAAGGTGTGCACCTTTTTGCACCTGCACATAACATTATAATCATAAATGCTGTATACTACCAACACTACTACTACTACTACTACTACTAGTACTTCTCCTTCCGCTGCCTCAAAAGGCAAAACTCAAAAGTGCAGTGCATTCCAAAGGATCTCGCACCATAATAATTTATCTTTATCGTCTTGATCGACGGTGGCGGCGTTGGCGACGATGGCAAGACGGTACAACTCGAACGACTCTTCGTGAACCTGAGCCATGTTCCGTGGCAAGAGTGCCAGTGCCATAGTGCCAGCACTCTCCTGCCCTTCTTGACAAGGTAACATGTAATTAATACTCTTTTTAAAGTGGATAGGGTCTGGTAACACCAAAAGTCAGAGAAACATCCAAACAAGAAGGACGAAAGGTGCACGCACTCAAAAGTCAATCGCTCGTGTCACAAATAATCACACAAAATTGTTCGGAAAGATACACCGATGAAGATAGTAAGTTTTGTGGATAAATTTGACGCCATGTGTCGTTGGTTGAATGTTGCTTGTTGCCTGTTGGTGTTTTGTTGGGTTTTGGTTTTTTTTTTTTTTTTTTTTTTATTGCTCCCCAGGCAGTCCTGGTCGGTTTGATGACACAGAACATGGTGGTGGCGGCATCGACGGTGGATTGATCTGCCTTTTTTTTATGGTCTTACAATTTCATGGTTCTGCTGCGCGGCTTTTGTTGGCGCATTTTTCTTTTCATCATTGTCATCATCATCATGTTAAATTAACTCGCACCGATGACATCCGATGGTCATCAATCTGGTTGACAAAAGTGACAGATTAGATATAAAGGGGAAGGCATAATCAAGACTTAAGAAGTGAGTGACGAACACCATCAGAAGTGACTACTGGGTGAAAGAATCTTTACAACAAAAGTTAAGTTGACAGTCTACCACCTTATGGGACATCATTAATTAGAGGTAAGCAGTCTCAAATTTCTTTCAACTTTTGGGCAATCATTCATACCATATACGCACAATTGTAATTGAAGTATACTCGTATGAAAAGGGTGTTTTTTTTTATAGGTATACAAATTCAATATGAAATAAAACATTAAAAGCTAATGTTAATGTCTATGATATTAGTTTTATTTAATAGATAATTTTATGCCATTAGTGTTTAAATATTATATCGGGCATATGTACGCCACGGATAGCTCGAATGAAACGCAATCGTAGAGTCCAATTTTCGACAACTTCATCGAGCAACTGGGGCCGTATATAAGCAATAACACGGCGAATGTTGACTCCCAAATCGTCCAACGTCTCTGGTTTATCGGCATAGACTAGTGACTTCACATACCCCCAAAGGAAGTAATCTAAAGGTGTGAGATCACAGGATCGTGGAGGCCACACTTCACAGGTCCATTACGCGAAATTATGCGCTCAGCAAATGTTTCCCGCAATAAATTGACGGTGTCGCGCGCCGTGTGACATGTTGTGCCATCTTGTTGAAACCAAGGCTCTGTTACACCAATACCATTCAACTGAGGAACGAAGAAGTTAAAAATCATGTTTCTATATCGCTCTCCATTGACGGTAACGTTCTGGCCGGCATTATCCTTAAAGAAACATGGGCCGATGATTCCACCAGCCCATAAAGCAGCACACCAAACAGTGAGTTTTAATTGTTTATTTTTTCAGAACTAGCGCGCGCTCAAGGGGTTAAGGTACCCTTAAAATGCTTGCATCCCTGCGTGGGCGAAGGACATTTAGGGAGGAAAGAATAGGTACCGATGTACGTTGATTTTAAACGTCTGAATGTTATAATGACTAGGAAATAGAGAGCTCGGCAGGGCATTCCACAAGCGAGAAGTTCGCCTTAAGAACGAATCACGATATTTCAGAGTACGTCCGAAAGTGTGTTTGAGGGTATACTGATTCATAGCGAGATGGGTCTTACAGTTAAAGGTTTGAAGGGGCGGAATGCTACTGGCGATTTCTATGGAGCGCTGGTGGTGGAAAAAGCGATAAAACAAAGCGAGACATTTCGTCGGTGTTCGAGGGTGTCCACTGACTGAGTGATATTAGTATCACTTATGAGTTTTATCGTACGGTTTTGAATCCGGTGTAGTAGATGCAGATATGTTTTAGGCGTACCTGACCAGATGTGAGCATTGTACTCCAATTTTGGGCGGATGAATGCCTTATATATTGAGGCCTGATCAGAGGGTGTGAAGTATTTCTTACATCATTTGAGGAAACCTAGAGATTTCTCACCATTTTTGGCGACTTCGAATATGTGGTTATTTTAACGTAAGTTGTCATTGACACACATACGGAGAATGGAAAATTTTTCGGTTTCGACGATGTAAGTGTCATTCATGGATAATGGCTGGGTGTTTAAATTTCGCTTTAACGACAGCAGACAGAATTATGTTTTAGGAGCATTAAATTCCACTCTCTTGATAGTTCCCCAATTGGTTATGCTGTTGATATCAGAATATAATGACCTTAACCTACGCTGCTATTCCCGTTCTACAGCCAAAGAGCAGGGACGTGATTCAGGGAACGAATTTCATATTCAAACAGAGAATACTGTCATCAGCAGAGAAATATATTGGATTAGAAGTAACAGACAAGATATCGTTGATGAAAATTAAAAAGGGTGTTGGAGACAGAACGGAGCCCTGGGGCATACCAGCATTTATTTTGTGAATATCAGACTTGAAACCGTCCAAGACAGCTTGAATTGAACGTTCCGAAAGCTAATTTCTAATCCATTGAAGAAAAAAGTCATCGGTCCAAATCTAAGCAATTTCGACAAAAGAGCATGATGTCAAACTCTGTCAAATGCTTTTGTAAAATTGATGTACGCTTTGGTTCCACCTTTCGGTGAGACGTGCCCTCAGATCACCAGTAGACCTGTTGCTACGAAAACCATATTGCCGGTCAATGAGAGGTTTTCGTGTTTCGAGATATTTAATGGGCTGACGGTAGTTTTAATGGTTGTAAGGGCGTCTCGACAAAGGATTGAGGGCTTTCTCTACTCCAAATTCGGCAAGTTTGCTTGTTTACGTATCCATTTAACCAAAAATGGGCCTCATCGGAGAGCAAAATTTTGCGTTGAAACTGAGGATCAAGCTGAATCATGTTTTAGGCCTATTCACCGAGCCTACGACGAGTGTAATGGTCACCCGGTTTCAACTCTTGCACAAGCTGGATCTTATAAACTTTTAAGCCAAGATCTTTCCGTAAAATCTTCCACAAAGTGGATGGGCATAGCTCCAATTACGATGGTGAATCAACTCATTTGGATTCTCCTCAACAGTGCGCTCCACAACGGCAATAATTTCTTCTGCTCAGTGCGAACAGTTTGTCGTCTTTGGGGATGCTTACTATCCAGTGCAGTGTACGCGTTGCGAAAACGATCAATCGTGTTCCGAATAACTTGCTCAGATGGACGATTATATCGACCGTAAAATGGAAGTCTAGCGAACTGAACCACGGTTTTCAAAATAAGTTTACACAATTTGCAGGCGTTGTTCTGGCGTTAATCTCTGCACCGTAATATGGCAAAACGTACCAACCACAAATCAACTTTGAATTGACAAATTGGCAATCTGTAGAAACACTGTTGCCAGTTTAAAAACCAAACCTCTAAAAAAAACACCATTTACTTCGAAAAAACTTGGCAAAATATTCTAAGCATCCCTGAAATATGACGAAAGGTTTGTCTATTTTTTGGAGGAAAAAGAGAATACCATGATGTCTAGACCAATTTTATAGTTTGTAAGTTTGTCGTAGTTAATTCTTGCTAATTTTAAAAGATTCCGAAACCGTCAACATGAATTGTGAAGCGATAATGTCGTGAAGAAAGTTCTTCATTGCATCATTCTGAACCTGATGAGGAACTACGCAGCTGATTCTAAAGTTATCAACCAGAGCATTTGATTTGTGTAACCGAAAAGGATGCAATACTGCTGCCTTCCATACAGGCTTGCCAGTTGCCACCAATATTTCGTCTAAAAGCTTTCAAGTTTTACCTAACATACAAATTGACACTGTGACCAGGAAGCGAAGAAAGACCTTGTGTACATTAAAAATAGTTAAAATTCAACGATCTTCTCTACCTAAAAGTCATCCCTCTTTACAAGTGAATTCATAGGCGGTCGAAGTATGGCAGTGATCTTGAAATGATAACCAGAAAATTACTTAAAAAACAACAATGGAAAAAGTTCACGTACATATAGTAGTTGTATTCCTGAGGTACCCCATTAAAATCATACGATTGCGATCACGCAATTTATTTAAGAATCTCTCACAGCTATCAAAAGGCCGTAAAATGTCCCAGACGCAAAAAACAGTACTTCGTAATAGAGATTAATATCACCCCAAACATGTTCATGGTCCGGACTAAATTTATCAATCAACTGGCTCTCAACGCTATTCGATCAAGTGGAATGTCACAACTTCTGTATCTATGTACTTCAAATTTGTTCAATATCTTAAAAGCTTGTCACTAACTAGATACGAGTACTGTCGCATGTACGAGTATAATAAAGTGAAACTTTTTTAACAAACAAATTATTGCCAACCTCCAACAAAAAAAAAAAAAAACAACCAACTAACTTGTACGAGTACAATATTTCCTCCAAAAAAAAATTAAGATAAAACCCAACATGTTCCAGTAGGATTTTTTATCATGTTGTACCAATAACTAGAGTTTACCATTTAACTAATTAACTGAAATTAAATGATATTGTCCATTATCAAATGACAATAACAAGTACGACGACTATACTCGTTTATTGCCGAATTTACTGAACGGCACACTATAAAAAAAAAAGCAAAAAAAAAAACTACAAGTATTTTTTGAAATTTTATCTACATCTAAATTGGTTATCACTTGTCACTTGAGTTGTTTAAGATAATTTGTAGCTGCTTACGCAAGTGTCAGATGTATCGTATGATAAACGGACTTCGACATGAACTGGTTCCTGTTTTTATTTTAAATACACTTTAGACTCAAAAATAGTCGGCAGGTTGTTGAGAATTCAAGTTATTCGGTATCTTTTTGATTAGGCCAGTGAAACGCACAACAACAAACCGAAGTTCACTGATCCTAAATTTATTCCCCATTCATTCATAAATAGATTAAGACCAAAAGTAAATTGACAATCAAATAGAATTGATTCATGTGTACGAGTATTAACAAAAAGTTCAATAATTGTCTTTAGTTAAGAGTATGGGGTCAAAGATCTACTCCTGCGGTAGTCCATCTATATTTGGCATCAACAATGCAAATTCAATACCAAATCCATCATCTGATGAAATTCGATAAATCCAAAACGACAGTAGTTATAGTATTCTATATCTATAAGACAACGCCTCAATCATCCAAATCATATTGTCAAGGATGGGAGACGGACACCCACCAAAAGCTGTTACAATAAAAAAATAAATACATATCTATTCCTCCCTCTGGACTGTTGCGAAGGCACTCCAGATACACGTAGTCGTCGTCGTAGCCGTACTCATATCTCATTCGGAAATCGGAATATGTTGCCTTTTCAATAATTCATGGGAATGTTAATCCCACCCAAAGACATTTCTACCGTTTATGTAAGTACAGTCGTCGTCAGATATGTCAGATAAGTCTCATTGAAGTGCGCCTCAGCTTTGAGTAAGCAGAAGCATCACTACAACAATACAAAATGTCAGAGCAGATTGAAATGAAATGGATTATCTTGGATCGAATATTGAATACTCGTGCTACATACACGGCTGTATACTGCGGGTGGCCTTGTTTATTGGAGTTGTTCTCGTATCCATCTGTAGGTAACCCTCGGTACCCGATACCCCTAATATCCTACTCACAACATACTTATCATTCATGAATTCGAATTCCGAATAATTCACTCAAATATGGTTGGGTTTGTAATGTTCATTTGTCAAATGACAAATGGGGGAAATAGCTTTGCCTCTGGCGCATAGCACATAGGTGGATTTTCGATTTTGAAACGATGAATCTCCGATGAGCGATTGTGTCCAACAATGTGGATCTGTGAAATATGAGAATTGTTACTGAGTTGTGCAATTATTGGTTGGAATTTAAGCTGTAGCTGGGGAATTTTGTATTATGAATCAGAGTTGGGTTATTTGTAGAACGAGAGGGAGGTGATTTCACAGATAAGTTAAGTGGTCTTATAGAGTTTCTGTTGGTTGTTTTAAGCGATGGATTTTTAGATGCCCCGAAGCATGATAACAGCCATGAGTATTAGGTTGAAATGTCATCCAACTTCTGATTCGATCATCTACCTTACATCTGAATTCACTCAATTTTAAATTTCCAGAGAATATTCACCGCTGTTGGCCTCAGTGTAATCCATTACAAAAGTAATCAACTCATTCCAGATTACAAACGCTGAAATTAGAATTTAATCGACTAACCCTTAATTCTTACGAGTATAACGAACATCCATATCCGAGATTTTTTTTTATAAAAGAGCATTTGTCACTGGTCACTAAGTTAACAAGGTAATGGGTATGCTCAGAAATTTTACTCTTTAGTAATCGATTACTTTCAATTTTTCTCGTACTTAAATTTGGCGTGTTTTAAGTTGCTGGCCTATTTTGATTTTCGTCGAAAAGGTTTACGAAATACATTTTGACTCGAATCATTTCTATCAGTAATGGATTACCCGAGGACTTTATCTAATTACGATAGGAGTCCAATATTCTCTCCTTTCCTTCACCATCTCTAGCAACTGGCAGGGCAATTAAACCACCAAGTTTCATCCTCAATCTATTGACAATGAAATTAATCCACGTACACAATTTACACAATGTCATGTGCATTATTGCTTGAATCTGGCAGATCGCTCTCCATTTCAAATGAAATATATTGTATAATAATCCCCTGCTTGTGCCTGACTGAGGATAATCGAAGTCGGCTTGCATCCTCCTCAAGAGAACCGAGTAGTCGACGGTTGAGAAAGGACTCCACAGAATTTCATATCTAAAATCGACGACAAGAACTGATTAAAATTACAATCACATACCCGACATGATATTGGGTACGTGATTTAAAGATAATCATCTCCATAGTCACTGCCATCATCGTCATCATCATCATCATCATCGTCGTCATCGCCGTGTAGTCGTCGTCTTCACCGTCAGATGAGGCTTATCCTCATCTGAGTTTGGTCTTCTTATTTTTTTTTGCTTAACTTCTCTTTTGTAGCCTTGTTCTTCTACCTCCTCCAAAACAGACAGAAAGACATAAATGCGCGACGTATATGGCATAAAATTTCTCACTTGAATAGCAAAAAAAAAAAAAAAAAGGGAAAAGAAGAAAAGATATCTACGATATCCAGATACTATTCAAAGACCCCTTCTCCTAAATTGTGCTACCATCTCCGATTCCGAATGAATAGAGAATGTTGTTGGGGCACTTTGTAAGCACTTGAGATAGAATTAAGTGCACAGCTCATCACTATCAATCTACAATCCACTTGTAGATACACAATTGGCATCCGCATACGCATAAAAATGGCTATCTTCGCCTGGATACAGTCCCACCACACCATATAAAAACCGAGAAGATACTATCTCAAGATGTTTGCCTTGGAATGTGAAGTCGGTTTTCTTGTTCTCCTTTTTTTTCGTTTGGTACATTCGACGAGTACTGCGACGAGTTCAGAGTGAATTTCACAAATTAAATACTCGCCTTGCTAAGTTATTATACGAGACTCGATTTACCATTCCCTGTACCTAATTTAGGCACACATGAGGTATAGAATTTTATGGGATACCATTCGCCCGGTTAGATGGAGTCCAGTAGTGAAGACAACTCCTCAGAACAACCAACTCGTACTCTCTTCTCCTCCTTCTAGTTAAATTGTGTGCTCTGCTACTGCTTCTCTGGTGACAATCTTGGAAGTCTTTATGGCGTGCGTGCTTGGCCAGAGAATGGCAGTAAGACAGGACTTTTATGTCAGAGAACCACATATGGAGGTGGCTGATGATGGTGAGGCTTTTGTGGAGAGTTAAAGGAACGCTGTTCGAACAATTGCTTTATTAATAAGCACAGCACGGCACATAGTATGAACCATGTGCATTCGACAAGGAGTTTCGTATTTTTTTGTTTTTTTTTTTTTCCTTATTGCTATTCAAGTTGGAAGTTGTGGATGTTTTGATGATGATAGAGAAGAGTAGGTTGAGCTGGCAGGAACTGCCAACGGAGATCAGTTTGTGCACGCAGATACCAATTACGACATGACATTCCCAGAGGAATTGTCCAAGTTCTTCTAGTGGTTGTGTGTCAATTGAAGGTCCAATGGAACGTGCGTTTTCGGTTTTTTTGTTTGTGGTACTACTCTGATCGATCCAATGGCTTTCTGAATGTTTTGATATCTGGGAGTCGCGTGGATTTAATCGAAGACGACAAATGAGGTTGACAGTAGATGGATTCAGGTTAACTGGAATGTTAAAGGAAATAGAAACAAAAAAATAACTTTTATCTCGTTAGTATTCAAGTTGGAAGTGATTGTTGAATTTGAAATGATCGTTCTGCGGCAGAAGTTATGGTGGACATCTCAAGCAACAGAATTATCAAAGTCAGCAGTATAGTGTATCACAGGAGGCGAATACTTTGAAGGGAAGAACCCTTTATTTTTCAATTAAAAATATCAATCATGTCGGGGATAGTAAATAATCAATTTACAATGATTTTTAGATATTCCACCTTGGACCGCAAGGAAAACTCTAAATTAAAGATTTAAAGATTGTTTAGTTTAATTAACATATTTTTGGTGTTCTTAAATTGTCGGCAAAAATAAGCAATATCATCTTTATTGTCACTGTTTTTTTTACAAGGAAACCCTTAAGCAAGAGCGTTGACACGCCATGGTATCGCGGTAGGAAGCACCACTTCATTAGTCGTGAGCGGCTACCATTTACATTTTATCTGCGAACGGCACTAAAGTTACACAAACGTTCATAAGTAATTCGGTTTTTCCTCAATTAGGACGTAACAAAAGATGTTTTCTTGACGTCTATATTGGGCAAATAAGCCGGCGGTGCTGCGAATTTGAAAACAAAATTACATCGAAGCTTATCATGAGCTATAATTTACCCGTAGTAAATGGTCTAAATCGTTTTAGGATATGGAAAGCATCTAAACCTCGAAAGAATCGAATACTCAGCAGACCAAGGACTTTAGAGTGCAGTACAAAGAAACATCTTCAACACCTAGAGCTCTTGAATACATACACCTCGTTTTCCTTTGGTCGGTTCTCTTTTGAAAAATTCCGTAATCTACAATGAAGTTTCCATAAATCTAAAATAGGTCTACTATTTCCGAACAAATAAAACAAAGTGTGTGTAAGATATCATCGAAATTTGTATGGAATATAACCTCGTTCAAATGTCCGCCGCGGCTTCTCTGGGTGGCACGCATCCGAAATGTCCGATTTTCCATGAACCTGGCGCATAAATCAGGATGAATTTGACCGATGGTATGGGCTATGTTGGCTTTGAGGCTCGTTGTTGTTTGTGGATTATTCGCATAGACCTGCGACTTCAGAAAACCCCACAAGAAAAAGTCCAACAGGGTCAAATCGCATGATCTCGGTGGCCAGTTCACATCACCTCCACGTGAGATGACCGTGCCGTGCAGAATTTCCAATGCGGTGAGCTGGCCAACATCGTTCTCAAAGAAATATGAACCGATGACGCTGTCAGCCCAAAATCCACACCAAACAGTGACTTTTTCTAGATGCATTGGACGCTCTTGGATCTCATGTGGCTTGGTATCTTCCTAAATTCGACAATTTTGTTTGTTGACACCCATTCATCCAGAAATGGGCCTCATCGCTGAAGATGATTTTTCGATAAAAATTATGGTCAGTTTCCAACTACCCATTCAGCGAACACACGTTGTCTATGGTCGTTTACCTTCAGCTCCTGGGTCAGTTGAATGTTGCACGGGTGCAGGCCCAAGTCACGACGCAAAATTCGCCAAGTTGTAGTCTGCGAAGGGCCAAGTTCTTGTGAGCGACGTGAAATCGACTGCCTCGGATTCACCTACACACTCTCACGGACAGGCGCAATGCTTTCGGCAGATCTTGCGTTTCGTCGACGTACGGATGTTGGTTTATCGTTTACTGAACCAGTGGACTCAAATTTATCCACCACACTGGGAATAGTAATCTCGGTAAGACGACTATGGCGACAGTAAAATCAGTGAAGCGCGCGGAGCATTACCCGAACAGAGTTTGATAAGAGTTTGATAAAACAATTTTATCATTTGCACGTGTTGTTGAACGCTTTGTCCGTCATTGATGATTTGGTAAAACAGACTGAATAAATGACAGCCAATTCGACAGATGTAGCTTCAACAGTATGGCCGCTATCAACTGTCAAAGTTCGGAAGTCCCTATTGGAAGGCCCTGTATTATCAAGCACAGTTGATTCCGCATCTAGTTAACAGTGTAGAGAGCCTTACCTTCAACAGTTCTGAATAATATAGATGTTTGTTTATATAGGTTGAACAGGATTAGATCGATTACCTACAGTCGTTGTGAAGTATCAAATGTTGGTCTGCATCACACGAGAGTATGAAACGAGCAGAATGTCTCCCTGCACATTATAGGGGGTCATCCGACAAAAGTTGTCATTTTAAATTTCGTGTCATTGTTGGAATGTCAACATTCAACTGTCATCGCTATGACTTTTGATAAATAAAAACTAGGAGGTTACTAAAAATGAATTGACACACTCGCACTACGTGTTGAAAGTGAAAATACTACCACGATCAAAAAGTCCCCGGAATGTATTCAGAAAATTGTAAATACAAGTTTATTCATCTAAATCTATATTGTCCCCTTTAGAGTTAGCCCCATCGACTGCAACACACTTATGACAGCGCTTGATCCAATCCTCGAAACATTTTTTATATTCGGTTTTCGGTATGTCCATTAGTGCATCCTGCGATTTTTCCATTACTTCCTCTCGGTTGCTGAAACGCGTTCCCCGTAGTCGTTTTTTAACTCGATTGAACAGAAAGAAGTTACAGGGAGCCAAATCAGGTGAATTCGGTGGCTGTTGGATGGTATTTGTTGCATTTTTAGTCAAAAACTTACGAATAATGATGGCACTGAGCGACGGTGCGTTATCATGGTGCAAAATCCACTAGTTTTCTGCCCACAGTTCTGGTCTCTTTCGGCGAATTGCTTCACGCAAAAGTCTCCTAACGCCCAAATAATACTCTTTGTTTACTGTTTGGACCTCTGGCAAAAATTCATGATACACTACACCGTTGTAATCCATGAAAACCGTGAGCATTGCCTTCTTTTTTGACTGAAAACGACATGGTTTTTTTGGTCTCGGCTCATTTGGTGAACGCCATTCACTTGCCTGATGTCTGGTTTGCGTGTCGTACTCATAAACCCATGTCTCTTCTCCAGTAATGATCCTTTTGATGAAAGTGGGATCGGATACAGCCTCGCAAATCATCTCTTTTGCGACGTCAACTCGGTCTCTTTTTTGCATGAAATTGAGGTCTTTTGGCACCAACTTTGCTGCTACACGACGAAAATCCAAATCATTAACCAAAATGTCTTGGACGGATCCAGAGGCAATGTTCAAGTCCTCCGCTATCTCTCTGATGGTTAATTTGGGGTTATTGACCAACATTTCTTGTACTTCATCAATGTTTTCGTCGGTTTTCGATGTCGATGTCGATGGTCTGCCACTGCGTTCATCATCTTCGTGCCACTGGTAAACGACCGTTTTCTTTAGAGAATCGTTGCCGAAACACTTTTCCAACATTTCCAACGTTCGTGCACCATCAAATTCGTTTTTTACGCAAAATTTACAATAATACTCGTGCAAGTTCGTTGTTGCAAATTTAAATCCATTTCTAAAATTGTAAAAAAATCGCCAACACACACAGAGATAGATGTACTCTCGGCTACGTAACTTTTGCAAATGTCAAGCTATGACGCTAAGATTTAGAGGGAATGTCAACAACAGATTTACCAACTTAAAAAAAAAAAAAACAGAACTCAAATCGGAACAATGGGAGCGCCACACTGTGGTGTCCCCCGGGAACTTTTTGATCAAGGTGGTATTGCGAAAACCTTTTGTAAAGTTCGTAATACTTTAGGTTATCATCAAGCGCCTTCTCGTATAGCTGTAGTGAAGTCTCGGGCAGGTTAGTGATGTGAAGACTTCAACTTGTGTTCGTCCAGCAAGGTTAGCTGAAAACTATCGCCGTTGTCGCTGAGAGTGTGATTTAAAACCCAGGTGTATCCGTTTCGAGACAATCACAGGAATTAGGACTATCCGTAACCACTTTGCACCGCATATTGCTAAATGCTTATAGTGTCCAGTTGACAAATGAATAGAACTCAGCAGACCAGGCACAACACCATATTTTCGCTGATTTGGGGCTGCAAATGAATGACCAAGATCATGCTTTTTTATAAAAAATTATTCTGAGTCGTGAGGCATATTTCCATTTGTCTGGCTACGTATACAAACAAAACTATCACATCTGGGTCTCCGAAAATCCAAGAGAAATAGTGGAACAAACTCTCCATCCACATCGAGTGACAGTTTGGTGCGGTTTTTGAGGTGGCGGTATCAGAGAGTCATATTTTTTTTAAAACGATATTAGTGCGACCGGTTTAGTGAATGGATTGCGTTACCGAACGATATTAACTGACTTTTTTTTTTCTTGAAATTGAACATATAGACGGGAGCGACGTTTATTTTCAGGAGAGCGACGCCACATGCCACACCGCGCGTTGGTGAAACAATGGCTCAATCGCGTGACAAATTTCCCGTACGTGTCATTTCTCAATCGCGAGATCGTGCGATTTAACACCATTCAACTTTTTCCTTTGGGGCTATGTTAAAGATTAAGTCTACGTCAATGCTCCACCAACGATTCATGCACTAAAAAAAAGTATTAGAGCTGTTAATCGCGAAATACAACCGCAATTATGTGAAAACATGATGAATAATTTCGTCAAAACTATGACTATTTTTAGGCAGAGACCAGCCGGGCATTTGCATTCGCTAACCTCAGAACTTCCACCTTAAATTAAAATAAAAATATCGCCACTTTTCATAAAAATGCTTCATTTTTATATTGATTTAAAATGCCACGTCTTGTTGGATGACGCTATATTTGCTGCTAGCCAAAACAGTGTCATTTGTCTCGGCTGAATCGATCAAACTTCCTGAAGTATGAAGTGTCGAACTTCCAAGGAATTGGGTTAATTAAAAGCCACATGTTACCCATTTATTATTTCTTACAAAGTTTACTATCATAATAACGGAGTTTTAATTTTGATACGACGACGCAGAATATCATCGGAACGATATCTCAGGCCGCAGGATCGATTTTTCCAAGCCCGCAGGATTAAATGTTATCTGGAAATTTTTTTCTACTTGCTATAAGCTTTCAGTGTTTTAGGTTGATCTATGTAAAAATTTTATGTAACATACGAGTATCTTGATAGCGAATAATCAGCTGTAGGGAAGATACGTGGTGCAGATTCCATTCAACAAACAGATATCTACATTGGTCCTCTGGCAGTGAACAAACCATCAGCATTTAGCGTTACCAAGGCTGCTGACATTGGTAAATTATAACTAACATCGGTTTTGGATGCCAGTAAGGAAGAATTATCAGCTTTAAAAAATCTGGGCTTCGAGACATCTTCTTGCTGTCCTTCAAGAAACCCGAAACTTGTTCCAGCAAGATCTCACGGAACCAAACAAGATGCCAACCCTGAAACCATTACCAGACTTCTTAGAAAGAAGATATCAAGCCCTGGAAGCGCTATTACCTGCTAAGAAAAGGGAAAATAAGTGGGTAGCCGATTCGAAACAACCTTATTACTTTAAAAACAATGGAGTGCGTAATTTTTAAAGGTGATCCCGCAGTATACACTTGCCCAAAAATCACGAAGAGCACACCAAAACAACGGCTTGAATTTATCAAGCACGCCAAGCTGTGTATAAATTGTCTACGACATGGTAAGGAAACCCAGTGCTAAAACAAGCAGAATTGCAAAATTTGTCATAAAAAGCACAATTCATTACTCCGCATGGAATGGCAAGAAAGAATTCCAAAGCTTAAGTAAATGGAACAATCAAGCTGTTCAAAATCCACTAAACAAGTGATGCACGGCGAGCAGAACAAAGAAGTATTACTTACGACTGCAATTGTAAACGTAAGCAGCAGTGATGGTTTTGGCCACAGTGTTAATGTATGTGCGCTCACCGATTCCGGCTCTGAAACTTCCCTTATCACGGAATCTGTTGTGCAGTTATTGAGATTCAAGAAACAAAGGTAAATGGATTAGGCGGTACCAATGCAGGAACTGCTAAGCACAAAGTCGAAGTACAATTGAGACCACGATTCCCATCTGAATTTGTACTACATTTAGACGCCCTAGTATTACCAAAACTTACAAGGCAATTCAAAAAACTTGAATTAGCTGATCCTACATACAACTGCCCAGGTTAGATAGACATGATTATAGGAGCTGACTCATATGGTGACACTATTCTTCGGGGGCTACGAAGAGATAAAGAAAATTCACTGATAGCTCAAAGGTCGCAATTAGGATGGCTCATCTCAGGACGGACCTCCTCAAAAAAGCACTATGTGATTGGAATTATCGGATTGGTAGCCCAAAAATCACTAGATCGACAGTTGGAAAAATTCTGGGAGCTGGAAGAGGTTGCGGCACCCAAATACTTGAAGTCATGTGACAAGGAATGTGAAAATATACATAAGAGAACATGACGTGGTGAAGATCCCATTCAATAAACTGATATCAACATTGGGAGACTCGAAGAACAGGGCCATCGCAAGATTTCGTCAGCTGAAAAAAAGCTCAACAACAATTCGCAGCTAAAAAATGAATATACAAATGTCATTAACGAATTTCAGGAGCTTGGGCACATGGTCGAGGCAACTTCAGGTAACCATCTCCAGCATACCATTTAATACATGCCCCATCATGGCTGTCCTAAAACCTGAGAGCACTACTACAAAGTAGTAGGGTTCGAAGGATCTGCGAAAACTTTGACTGGCATTAGTTTGACATCAGTTAATACTAGTTGGCCCCAAGCTTCAAGAAGGCATCAAAACGATGCTGATCCAATTGCGAAGCTGCAGATATTGAAAAGATGTATCATCAAATCATGCTACATAAGGATCACGGGGATTACCAGCGAATTGTATGGTGAATTTCCACCGACCAACCCATAACTGACAACAGTCACGTATGGAACTGCGTCTGCACCGTATTTGGCAATAAAGACACTGCACCAACTAGCTTTAGACGAGAAGCAGAAGTATCCAGTTGCATCAGAAATTGTAAAACATAAATGTAAAGAAGCCCAGGCACAACTCATTGCAATGCTAGGAGGAGCAGGTTTTCATCTTCGGAAGTGGGCAGCTAATAACCGCAGGTTACTTAAAGACATTCCGCCCGACCATACCGAGACTCAAAATAAAATAAAAATTTTTGAAGAAGGAACCATTAAGACGTTTCAATTCAAGGTTCGTGACGATACAATTTTAAGGCAAGAAAACATCTTGACGAAGCGTAGAACTTTGTCTGAAAACCCAAATTATACGACCCACTTGGATGGCTAGCACCAGTGACAACAAGTGCAACAAATTTGGACATCGCTCTATCCAAGCAAATCTACACTCTGCTTATAGGTTAAGTCAAGAATTCTGGGTACAATAGCGTAATGTAACGTCAGGAGGTTTCTAGGAGGATATTACGCTTGTTTTTCAAAGACAACATTAATAAAGGGCCTCAGAAGTAAATCTTAGACACCATAGATTTAGAGGTTGGTTGCAGGGAATATTATGGTCGTGTCCCTTAACTTGCATCCCTCCACATGATTCTGAGCATTGGTTGGTGCATCTACACCCTGACTCGAACTGCAACCAACTTCAAATTGCTATAATTTCCATACCGTTCATGACAGTGAGCTCAAATTTTGACACATGGCAGATAATTTTATTATTTACAAGCCTTTTAAACAATTTGCGTCTCAGTTGTGCTGAAAAATTTTTATCCGCGATTGAATTCAAACGTGATAGTGTGATTGCTTTATATTTGGCTGGAAAACCACAAGTAGCTATCGTTAGAGCCCTCCAGACCTCAACGTGAATAAATCATTTGTGTCTCGAACCATAGCTCATTACCGTCATTACGCCATGGAGGTGGTCATAAAAAAACAGCAACATCGGCAGAAATGATTCGGAAAGTGAAGGCTCGAATTGAGCGAAATCCGCGTCGAAGTGGAAGAAAAATGGCTCGTGAGCTCAACATATCGTTGGAACGGATGTAACACATACTGAAAAATGAGCATGGGCTCAAGCCATTGAAGTTCCAAAAAGCACACGATCTTACACCGCAACAGAAAAAAGTTAGAGTCGAAAGAGCGAAAGAGTTGCTACGCTTGCACGAAAGGGGTGAGTTGCCGAATTTGGTTTTTTCCAATGAGTCGCCATTTGTTATCGAGCAATATGTCAACAAACAAAATGACCGAGCTTACTTGCCAGAGAGGTCCTTCGAAAATTTACATTTTCGGACGGCCATCAGAAAGCAGGCAGCACCGATGGTGATGGTTTGGGCCGCTATAACCGCCGATGGTTGCTCTCCGCTCGGATTTTTGGACCGTGGCGTCAAAATTAATGCGATCGTATACCGTGAAACTGTCTTAGAGGTAGTATTGAAGCCTTGGGCAAACAATCATTTCGGTCGGAGACCGTGGACATTTCGGCACCGTCTCACAAAGCGCGCGTCAACCAAGATTGGTTAAAAAACAATGTTCCACACTTCAATGGATTGCAAATTCTCCGGATGCAAATCCGTTGGATTTCTCTGTCTGGGGTATTTTGAAGGCGAAGGTTGGCACTAAAAAATACCAAAGTTTGGACCACCTCAAACAAGCACTTCGCCGGGAATGGGCCAAAATACCGCAGAGCCACTTGCGTGCAGCGTGCGATGCTTTCTTCGACCGTCTCAAGGCCATTATTCGCGCCAAAGGTGGACATATTGAAAACTACTGATACACTTTGAAAATTGATGTATTTTCCAACATTTTTTGCTTTGGCGCAATAAAATTTTTATCAAAAAATAAAAAAATTATAGCATTTTAAAAAGTTGGAGTTCGAGTCATTCACCCTATACATAGATCATTTATACGAGCTTCGCAGTGTTAGAGCCTATCATTCTTTGTGTTATTGACAGCTAGCTTCTTTTGGACTGCGTTAAAGAGGGCAGACAGGCCGTAGACTATTTTCATCACTGCTTCACTGTGGAAAATTGTTTCTGTTTCGATATAGGCATGGTGGACCTGTGCTGAAGTGACCTACAAAATCGTGTGATGCGTGAAAGAACAGTAGAACATGTCGTCTCCAAAGTAGAGTGAAATATGAAAACAAAACTGCTAAACCTAATGGGCGTGCACTAAATTAATCTTTCGGCACTGTCTTTCGCCGTAATACAGCTTACTTCAGTCAGGAAGTCTCTACAGATATTTGTAAACTGAACTGAGTCCATTAGAGATCTTCGCCGTAGCGAAGTAAACGGATAGACAAATTGGGCCTTGAATCTCTGTCATTTGCTACAAGATGTCCATAAACATCGAGCCATAGAAGAGTTTAAAAAAAAGTGAGTATCAACGTCGTTGTCCAGTAAAATACTCATAAACTCTGCAATTCTTCGCGCAGTCAGCACATGAATCCCAGATATCCAGAAACACTTTGCATGCCTTCAATATAAATTAGAATTGCATACTAATCATACAAGTAAATTGTCGTTTAGTTTATGCATAAAATTTACTACTCCAAAAATGTGTTTCGTAATCCTTTTTCCACTTAAAAATAAATCATCTCTAATAATTATTGCACATGACTACCATAAATTCATTCTCTCTGTACAACATCCATACTCGTACGAGTACGATTCTCAACTCTTACCAAAAAAAAAAAAAAAACAGCAGCAATAAAATTAAATGATGCTCATAACACGTTTATAATTTGCTCCTCCTCATTCTCATGAAGAAGGAGGCCTAGTTGCCCTTAAATTTCTAGCTCCACACATAACCACTGTTCCATTCTTCTATTGTATGGTGCCAAATAAATAAATATTAAGGAAGACATAAAATCAGCAGTATCTCTTTTCCCTTCCAGCAGCAAGCAATAGCATCATAGATACTTCTGTGTCGGCAAATTTCATCTAACCGAAGGATCCTTTTTCTCCACCCTGGAGGATGGGGGAAGGCATGCAGATTGGTAGGCAGACAGGCAGGTTTTGTGCCGCCATCTATGGTTTAGGTTCGGTTTGGCCTGGCTCCACTATGCGCACTACTTTCAAACAATAAACACTAGTAATACACCCCAAGAGTGAGATTGCAATACTCTGTGGCGAAATTCATGTTATCCTTGGTAGCACAAGAGCAATCTGCTTGTTCAAGGGGTAGCCTCGGCTTCGATCCGAGAAGTAACTACGAGCAACGTGTATAAATAGTTTAATGGTCTATTATGGAGAGCAGATACAGATACGGCAATATGTGCATGGATATCTGCTGTCTCTCTATCTCTATCTGTGTGTGTATCTATAAATGTTGGTGCAGAGAAATTGCGATTATAAATTGTCTCGGATGATTCTTGTTAAACCAGCAGAACTGGCCCTCTACTCTTCTCTATTTCCTCTATGGCATGACCCGATCCTAGATGATACACAACAACAGCAGCTGCTGCATCACAATTCAAAGGCATACGAGTAGAGTACGAGACGAGTACGAGTATTCATATAAAGTGTGGAACATTCTTTGTCTATATCATGCAGAAACCCAAGTCAAAACTAGATCCTCTTTTTTTTTTTTTTCTAGCATCCCGGGCCGACGGAGAAGTCGAGTCATCCAAGTCAGTAACAGAGAACCAGAACCGAAACTAGAACCAGAAACGACGAGAGCAGGAGTAGTCAGCAAATGAATATAATTTTTTTTTTTTTTTGGTTTTTTGCTTCCTACTGCCTGCTTTCCGTTGCATTGCATTGTGTTTTGAACGTGTGGTGGATGCCAAAAGGGATTGGCTTCCTCTCTGACGCTCTGGGCAAATGGAAGTCCATTAAATGCATATTTTCCCCCACAAAGACGACGATGACGATGAGGATGACGACGACTCGATGCCACTATCATGGATACTCCAAGATACTCTACGAAACCTCTGCTTCAACTACTGTGTAGTGTGTATCATGATTCTAGCTCTACGAATACACCTCTGTACCTCTCCTAGACATCAGTCTATGGATCGTCGCAGTCGTCGTCACAGTCATCTCTCTGGGTTCGAAATAATGATGTATGTGGTGTGCGCTGTGTCTTTGTGTGGCTATCTACAGATATGTTGGATTGTTGGGGATAGTTCATGATTGCATGCATCCTTTGCTTGTTTTGTTTTTAATGCATGCGAGTACATGCGAGGTACCGGTACGAGTACGAATACTCTGGATCTGGCTTTGGCTTCAGCACAAACTCCATGCTCTACTCTGCTTTGCATCTTTTCCCACTGAACATGTTAAGCTGTTTTTTTTTTTTTTTTCATTTCGACGAAATACTGTAGTCTGTACTGACTACTCTGGGCACTGAGTGCTGGATAGTACTGGGTAGTGCTTTGGAATCTTGCCCAATCGTGTGCATCCGATGGATACATGAAATTGTATGCATATTTCCACACTCCGTTGTAATGCTTCACCTTTTCGTCGGTGTTCTGCTCCAGAGGTTGTATCTTGTTGTGTATGGAATTGGTTCCTGTTATATTTGCTCCTTCTGCTCTTGGGGTAGGTACAACTTACTTTGGACAGGTCTCACCGCTAGCGCGCTAGCATACACTAGTTGTTGGCATGTGGCCTAACACGTTGTCTTTCTTTTTTTCTTCATTTTATTTCATTTAAGAACAATTGTTGTTAGAGAAGCCAGGGCCAAAGCTGGAGGCCAGAGCAAGAGTCAAAGCCACGGATAACGACTACGAATGTAGAAACTGAATACGAGAGTGGATTTACTTGAAGCCAATGGTCATGAATGTGTCGAGAACAAGTAAATTGGATGTAAAAATCTGTGCGATAGGATTTAGCAGGAAATGTTTGCACACTCTGTACAATCTCTGGAAAGAGCTCTTAAATTACCATGATGGTAAAATTTATTCGACAAATAAAAGTGTGGATCCGAAATTCTCTACACAGTTTCGTTTTATCATGAAAACTAAATTTGAAGTTGATGTGGAATTTTAAAACCTGAAACGAGGATACATTCGTTTAGTTTTATAATTGGAAAGAAAATAATGGTGATGATGCAGATAGAAACGTGACGAAAATGAAAAACTGAATAAAGGATGGATTAAGACCTCTTTTCATAGCAAAAATTGTTGAACTTATTCACATTAACTTACTGACATGTTCCTGCTATGTGCAAAAGTAATGATGCATACCTGGAAAGACAGAAAAAATTGTTTATTAGAAATTTTACTATTAAACTAGAGCAAAAGATTCATTGAAATTTAAGAAAAACAAGGAAAATGGAAAATGTTGCTACTAGCCGCAATGATGTGCAATATGTTTTGACAAAAAAAACATGACAGTTCTTCAGAATAGGTTTGATTTGTTTTCATTCATAGTCTAGTCAGGAAGATCGAAGGAAGCTTATGATCACGGCCTCTTACTTCGCTTAATCACTCTCTTTGAAACATCCAAACAGATCTACGGGCTTACATCTTTAACTACACCCACGATGTTTAAAATCTTTGATAAAAGATTGTGTGCCACAGGGGAATATACTGAGACCGCAACTATTTATAAATGCTACAGATGATTTTAATAACTTTGCAGGTTTAGATTAAAACTAGGATTTCTGGAGACAATGAAATCTTCGAAGACGTTTTTGAAAGCAGCCACATTCATCAATTGTTTTTCCACATCAAAATGACCCAGATCCTTAAGCAAATGATAAATTGTTGGGGAATGGATGAGGTAGAGATTCGTACTGTAGTCGGTTCAAATTTTGCACAGTTGGGGATACACTTTTCATTGCATAAAACAGTTCTATGTTCTATGTGAAGAGGAGATCTACCAATTGGAGCATCTTGTTCCGTCTTGCTTTCAAATATCGAATTACTTCTGCATAATGGACACCTAGATAGTTGCTCTGCAATATCTGCAACAATTTTACGCCCATCAAATTCCACCAAAACCTGCTCGTCGTTGTCTATTGCCGCTTTAGAGTGATCACGAGTCTCGATTCTTGTGCAGTCAGTAGTACTGCTTGCCTTCAGCAAAAGAACCTTTTAACACTGTCAACATTCCCGCTATAAGTAGAAACTTAGGAAGTTGCTGGAGTTTCAACACTAGGTAACTCAATGTTGAGGACCACCACCTTAAGGCGCACTCTTCAAGGAGGAGTGATATCACTTCTTCTGTGGATCCTAGTGGTTAATGAAATTCTTTTGAATCTAAAATGGGAAGGAATACAAGTCACTGCATATCTACGCGGATGATGTGGTTCTTATGGTCACCGGTAAGTGATCAGTGAGACCCTAAACTATGCCTTTAGAATCCTTAGAGACTAGGTCAACCTCTGTGGGCTGGGATTCAATCCGCAAAAAACAGACCTTGTTCTAGTCACATATTGTACCTTCCTTTCATAGATGGGACAACCCTCCGACTATCGAACAGTGCTAAATGCTAGGTGTCGTAGTAGATAGTAAGTTGAGTTGGAAGCTCAATATCGAAGAACGTGTAAAAAAAGCAACGATCGTCTCTTACACTTGCAGCCGTATATTTGGGAGACAATGGGTAACTAACCCCAATACTATCCTGTGGATGTACGCGGCTACTATGGTATGGTGCAGCTATGATGGAAACCAACAAATAAAACTAGCAACCTTAGGATTGCATGTATAGGCATGACTCATGCCAGGAGAACGACGCCAACGGCGTGACTGGAGAATATAATTATTCTTCTGCCCACACACCTACAATATACATATATGGCATGCTAGAATATACAGCGAAAAGCGCTTTAGGATTGAGTCAGCTTAATGGGTGAAAACCAAACCCGAAAGACCACGCCTCAATCATTTCAAGTGAACTGGGTTTGTGCTCCACTACGGACTACATAATATCCCATCACGACTTTGAAACACCATTCGCCTGCATTTTCCCATGCAGAGAGGAATCGGACAGGAACCAAATGGTACCAGACCCGATATCCATCTTCACGGATGGATCAAAGATGGAAATAGACACTGGCGCCGAAATCCTTTCCGATCAACTAAACTAACGATGCTTACGACCGACACCTGCCGGATTACAGCAGTCTTCCAGGCTGAGATATTGGCTGTAAGAGAAGCAGCTAAACTTGCGGCAATAAAGCCAATACCCCACGAGGATATTACTATATTTATTGACACCCAGGATGCCGTCAAAACTATCGCGGCAGTCGAAATCAAATCTTGTGAAGCTTGTGAAGCTCTGTAGCGAAGGGCTTAAGGCTCTTTGCATTCAGCATAAGGTTACGCTATGCTGGGTTCCTGGCCACAAAGGAGTGAACGTCGTGGGCCAAACGGTCACTGTGGATGGTAAGTGGTGCAGAGCCATGATCAATTAATTTCTCCTTCGCGAATTGGATAAATTGGGACTGTGGAGGACATGTGGTTCCAGCAGGACAGAGCAACAGCCCATCTTGCACAAGCAACAACCTAAAGCAAAAAGTCTAAAGTTTCATACATTATGACCCACCCTGTATAACTTTCATTTGCATACGTTTATTCACTATACTTACTTTTCTTCAGTTTTGTGGCGCTGCTGTCCAGGGTAGTAGCCCTAAGCCTCAACCAACAGTTCTCTGCAGATAGCTAAATCTTGTGCTAATAACCTTTTCGTGACTATTGCTCATCAAGAAGAACTTTTCCCCCGGAGAAACCGGAATATTAGGGCGGAAAGAAAGGGAGTTGCCGATGAACGTTGGTTTTAAATGTTTGAAGGTTATAACGACTAGGAAATAGAGAGGTCGGCAGCGTATTCCATAAGCGAGCTGTATGGCTTAGGAACGAATCACGATATTTTAGAGGACCTACGTCCGAAAGTGGGCTTGAAGGTGTACTGACGAGCATTCATAGCGAGGCTGGCCGTGCGGGTAAAACTCTGAAGGGGCGGAATGCTACGGGCGATTTTTATGGAGCACTTGTAGTGGAAATAGCGGGAGAACAGAGTGAGACACGAGACATTACGTCGGTGTTCGAGGGTGTCCATTGTCTGAGTGATATTAGTATCACTTATGAGTTTTGTCGCACGGTTTTGAATCCTATCTAGCAGGTACAGAGACGTTTTAGGTGTACCTGACCAGATGTGAGCATTTTACTCTAATTTCGGGTGGATGAATGCCTTATATATTGAGGGCAGATCAGAGGGGGTGACATTTCGCAGATTGCCTCATTTCCCATTCCCTTAATCGTGTCATCGCAACATCGCTTGATATCGCTTATTGTGCACATTTAGATGTCCAAGATGCAATTTCGCAAGTTGTACTTGTTAACAATTTGATCGAGACGATAACAAGCTTTTGATGATATTCCCAGGGACGATGAGCTTGCGTTTTCAGGACTTTCAACATGGACGGTCTCAAGTTGAAGAAATCTTCAAATTGCTTTAGTTGGAGATAAGAAAATCCGATTGAAGATTTGTATCAAACTTACGCTGAAACTTCAAAATAGGTCGCCATTCATCAATCCCCAGATTAGTCATCATCAGTCCCCCTCGTCCAAATCAAAACGTCCAACACTTGCAGTGCATTCATCTTCACTTGTCTCATAAATTACTTTCAACTGAATGAATCTCTAGTAACAAAGTTGTCCGCATTATTAAGCAAAAGAGCGACTCGCTCGTACATCTTCATCTGCACTTCATACCCCTCTCTGACTGAACTCTGAAATCAATTTATTCATGTATTCCCATACAAAATGTGATGTCTCCCTTGGCATGACACAAAGAATGCGTCCAAACCGCACGCCCATTCAAAAATTATCCCACAAAAGCATATGAATACCACCGAACAGTTAGTTATAAAATTTTTCCTCTGAACCAAACCGAACAGAGCCGAAATTAATTTATGAATTATTCATTGGACGCGCGAACAAATATAAGAAAAAAAAAAAAAAAAATTTCAAAACGAACTGAACTAAGCGAACTGCTTTGCATGCTCGGTTCCCTGCTCATTTGTTCGCTCATTAAAATCATTTCATTTTTCAAACAACTTGACGATACATTAATCAACTTGTATCTTACACTCGTTTATACTTGTATAGCGTCAAACGTCGTCGACCCGCCCAGTAGGGGGGCCCGAATCAAATGCGATAAATTACAATAATATGGGGAGAACGAACGAACAACACCACATCAGTATTTAACAAGAGCACCACCAGTAGCAGTGGCAGGCAGGCTGGCAGGCAGGCAGGCAGGCAGTCTACATAGTGCTGTAGCAGAGAACATTGGCGGCAGCTGTCCACAACAGTTGCCATTCAAGCCCAGTATGTGCTTGAAATTTCAATGAGACAGATAATTAGAAAGAATTGGCCACCGTTCGTTGTCGTTTAACAATTAATTAACCAGCTCACCAGCTAAGTGGTTCACAATTCAACAAAACACAATAACAACAACCAGAGTGATACAATGATTCCCCCTTTGTTCATGGTATGGCGGCACTGTGAAAGACCCCTAAACAAAACGACAGTCGTCACAGTCAATAACAAAAGTAAAACATGTGTTCCGAGGCGCGCTACCAACTGTCAACAGCAAAAGAGCTCTACCACTACCTACCAGTGATACGAGTACCACAGTCATGCCACCACGGAGTATCTCCGCATCTGTCATTGTGACATATCCATCTATCGGTGTCGTTGTCGTTGTCGTCAGTTAGACGAACCGTCAGATTCAACTCTGACTCTGTAATACGAGGTATACCAATGCCAGAGATACGAGTAGATACACGGTGACGGAGAAGAGTGTAAACATTGTCAAGTCATGCGCGATGACAGATTAGATCCCCACCCGGGGTAGCTACGTGTGTACTCGTTCGTATTCGTCGTACTCGTACTCGCACTCGTACTCGTAAATGCTCGTTCAGAGCTCCTCTCGAGACCGAGGCTGCCTTGCCTGTCTGTTTGTTGGCTCAACAAATTAATCCCTTTTAGTTGTAAAAATATTTCATTTATCACGGATTAGGTGTTGATTCTGCTTACGGTGGCGTGTAATCGGTGGTCTGGTCTGGTCTGGTTGGATCAGGCAACGAAGCCGACTATAACGACTACAACGACCACGACGACAACGACATGGTTCCTCTCGAGTCTTGTGCACCTTTTCCATGTTACGTGTACGACAAGCCTTTCAGGAATTTCGAATACAAAAAGAAAAATTTCAAAAAGCTGACAAGCATCTCTGAATCATTTTTTGTCATGTGAATTCGCGCACAACAAATAGGATGACATAATTTTTAGCGGTTTAACCGATTCACTGATAATAAGCGCGTTTGGTGGTTGGTAAACTGCGGGAGGAAAGGTGAACAAGTCATATGGCTTCGTAAGCACGTTACCAGCTCCGGTAAAGAGTGAACAATTTCACAATGCCATGGCGTGTGACAAATGGGAGCTTTGCTAATTGAAAGGCTACGGATAGCCACTTATGAAGGTTTGTGATTAGCAGTTAACAAACGTGTTAGATGGTTAGTTTGCTTACTTAAGTGGAAGCCGGAGTTGAGAAAAAAAGACTGCTTTAGCAAGTTAAGTCTCTTTAGGTCATAGTGTGTGCTTATTGATAATTAAATCTGCAGATGGCTGTGGCTAAGAGAATATGGACAAATCTCCTGATTTGTGGATGATGCAACTATGCCCTTTCAGGATAGATTCCCCGAATATTATGCCACAATTCTACTTAAACTCAGAGCGGAACACATCTTAGAAAAGACTGTTTAAGTTCTGAACAAGGCTTTGACTACATAGGAGCAGTTGTCCTGCAAAGAGAAACCTCTGTAGCAAACCCGTCTAATTGGTGAAATTGAGAAAGCTTATTCCGAAATCAGAAAACAAATATTTTATGGATTTCTGCGAAGAGAAAGAAAACACTAAGTACAACCTGAAGATTGGTAAAGTGCTAAAAAAAAAAGGCAAATTGGCGAAACCGAATGTCTGATAGTTCCTCAGTCAGCCTTCTTCGAACCGCTAGTATTGGCATTGGTCAGCTGGTCGCTTGCCGACACCAAAAAGGTTTAATGAGAATTGCAAGCCTTTGGAAGTGAAATCTGTCATTTATGGAAAAGTCTACTCAAAGTCAAGAAAAAAACCGTAGGTCCCTCTCTCTGTGACAAGAACACTAGACTTTGGTTCCATTATAAATTTATTTACTTATTTTTTCAAAATAACCCCTGGGGAATGGTTGAGAGGTATTAGAAGTGCTTTTGACAACGAATCTTTTGACTTCGCCACTACAACACAAGGTTAAGGATTAAATCGATACTCAGGAATACAATCGTGACAGTTGAAGCACGTTGTGATTAATATGTCTTGAGAGGGTTAAAGAGATCCTGCCAACAACTCGGTGTTGGCCTTTATTGCCATTGTAAATCATTCTGCTTGGCATTCCTACAATTTTTCCAATCTTCTTCCAGACCCAATCAGACGACGGATCCATGTCTTTCATCAGCTCAAACTAACCTAAATTTGGTACAAGGAGCTGACTGCATTGACTACATTCACACGTGACCAAATATTTTTGAATTTTATGACTGACGAGCAAAAATTGCTCAGAATTCAACAGTCGATGGACATCATCAAGGAGACCAAAAAGAATAAAAACTTCCTTTACAACATTGTGACTGGTAATGAAATGTGGTGATCCAGAAATCAAGCGCTAAAAAGCCGAATGGAAGGCGCCCGACGGGCCAAAATACAAAAAATTTCATTTGGAGAAGTCAAAAGTGAAGACAATGTTGATTTGCTTTTACGATTCCAAGGGCATTGTCAACAAAGAGTTTGTTCCACCTTTTCAAGCAGTTAATGCACAATTCTATCTTGATGTTTTGATGCGTGAAGGAAGTGACCAATTTTTTGGCTAAAAATCGCATTTTAACTGTCAATCATTCCCCGTATTAGCCTGATTTGGCACGGTGCAAATTTTGCCTTTTCGGAAAAATGTATAAGCCATCCGAAAGGCTTGTACCGGAATCCTGGAAGACATCCCTGCCGACGATTTAAAACACTCAATCGACATACTTTTAGACCATGCATATCGCTGGATCGTGTCGGAAGGGGACCGTTTTCAATAAAATAAATCGGTTTTACCAAAAAATCCTTCTGTTGTTCTTATTTTTAAAAAGTCCTGTTTGTTTACTGTCGAACGCACCTTGTTCTGGATTGCGCACTTAAAGCGATATCGGAGTTGAAGAGTTGTGGCTCCGGGTAGGCATCCTACGCTGAAGACTTAAATCATGTACGAGTACCCAAATATTTGTGACGAGTCTACAGTTTTGTTTTTGTCTTTCAAGGGAACTGACTCCAAAAGGTTTATGACTTTCTTTTCAGCTACTGTGCTGCCTATTCTCTATCAGGTTTGCATACTAGTCGCAGCTGATCATCGCTCATTAAGACACTTCACCTATAAAAATTCTTTTCGTCTTCATGGTTGTAAAAGGGATCACGCTAGCTCCTAGAATTACAAGATCAATAAGTGGTGCAAAGGCTTAAGAACTTCTTTGTTCCTTTACATCAACGGGGTCAAATTACGATTTCGCTTGGTTCCGGACCAACATTATGGGATCGTTTATTGAAATTTGTGGACTAGTTCACCGCTTCATCTGAAATAAATTGTAAAGTTATAAAGTTGAGAAGAAAATTCCACACCTGACTATCAAAGGCGAACTAAACGCTGGCGAGTATCTTTCAAAATCTCTTCCATAAAACATCGGTTTTGGGAGTGTTAGGGCATCTGAAAAACTGAAACCGGCACGCATGGCCTGATCCAAAACTCCAATTTATGAGTAAATTCATATTCATCAGATCGAAAGAAACGCGGGGACAGTATACAACCCTGTGGTTAACCAAATACGAATAACTTTTAGAAATTTCTTTAACTCGCATGAGTTTACCCTCATAAGTTGACAATTTCAGACTTATTTTGGTGACTAGCCACATAACTTGAATGGCATAACAGCCAACTAGGAGGTGTGTTCAGAAAATAAATTTCGCGGGTTTGGAGAGTCCGATTGCTAAATATTTTTTTTATTATGTTGGTATACATGCCCCTGAAGTACGAGGGCGGGTCAATAAGTCCGTGACTTTTGGATTAAAACAGATTTTTTGATAAAAAAATAATTTTATTTTTCAACGTAGTCTCTCTTGAGCTCTATACACTTTGTCCAACGCTTCTCCAATTTTTTTATCCCTTCCAAAAAAAATGATTTGTCGAGGTCCTCAAAATGACGAGATGACTTCATCATTGGAGTCAAATCTTTTTCCACCAAGCCATTTCTTCAGGTTTGGGAACAAGAAGTAGTCGCTCGGAGCCAAATCTGGAGAATAGGGTGGATGAGGGAGCAATTCATAGCCCAATTCATGGATTTTTGCCATGGCAACTGCACATGTGTGCACCCTTGCATTGTCTTGGTGGAAAAGAACTTTTTTCTTGGCCAAATGAGGTCGTTTTTTTTTCAAATCGTCATTGAATCGGTCCAATAAGTTGGCATAATATTCCCTATTGATTGTTCTTCCCTTTTGAAGGTAGTCAATGTGGATTATCCCGCGTGCATCCCAAAAAACAGTCGCCATAACTTTATTGGCTGACAAACCCACCTTGGCCTTCTTTGGCGCCGATTCACCCTTAGAAACCCACTGTTTTGACTGTTGTTTGTTCTCTGGTGTGTTGTGATGGATCCATGTTTCGTCCACGGTTACAAAACGGCGCAAAAACTCCTCCATATTGCGATTAAACAACGCCAAACCTTCCTGTGAAGTTGTTACACGATTGCGTTTGTGGTCGACTGTGAGCAAACGCGGCACCCATCATGCGGAAAGCTTTCTCATGCCCAAGTGATCATTCAAAATTGAAACCACTGAGCCATGCGAGATCCCTACGGCTTCCACAATCTCTCGCACTTTCAATCTTCGGTCGGCCAACACCATATCGTGAAATTTTTCGATTGTTTCGGGTGTAGAGACCTCAACTGGGCGTCCAGGACGTTCGGCATCTTCAGTGCTTGTACGGCCACAACGAAATTCAGTAAACCACTTTTTTACCATTGAAATCGATGGTGCAGAGTCCCCATAGCATTTATCAAGCTTAGCCTTGGTCTCGGTAATGGTTTTTTTTCGCAAGAAATAATGCTTAATAAGCACACGAAATTCACTTTTTTCCATTTTCTCCTCAAATTAGTGAGTAGTCTGATAAAAATAGCTGTCAAACACAAACTAACTGACGCAGCAAGTTTAAATTTTGACAGGAGTCAACTGACAAATGCCTGTTGACAGGAGCAGTGTTGCTGTTTCAGTAAAGAGGTCAGAAATTCAAAAAGTCACGGAATTATTGACCCGCCCTCGTATGATAAAATTTTCAGCTGTATTCATTGTTCACTTTGTCTGTGGCTGCCACTAAGAAACACGTCGTGTTTTTATGAGCTCGGTGATTTTCGTTTGTTAAAAGAATTGGATCACACAATGTGTGTGAAATATTAACAAAGGCCTATGGTGAGTCTGCCATGAGTAATACAAGAGTTTACGAGTGGTGTAAGCGTTTCCAAGATGACCGTGAAGACGTTGAAGATGACGAACGCTCCGGACGCCCCAGCAAACCAACAACCGTTGAAAACGTGGGAAAAGTGAAAGAAATGGTTACGAAAGATCGCCGAATCACAATCAGAGAAGTCACTGATGATGCTGGGCATATCGATTGGCTCATACCATGAAATTTCTTCGAATGTTTTGAGTATGAAAAGCGTGGCAACAAAATCTGTTCCAAAATTGTTGAACTTTGAACAAAAACAGCGGCGAATGGAAGTTGAATTTTTGGCCAAAAAGAATACTGCAACGATGCCCCAGCCTCCCTCCATATTCGCCAGACATGGCTCCATGCGACTTTCTCCTATTTCCAAAAATAAAGAGAACCTAAAGGGCCGTCGTTTTACAAGCATAGATGATATTAAAAGCGCATCGCTGAAAGAGCTAAAGGCTATCGAGTTAGAGAAGTGTTTCGAGGATTAGAAGCGCTGGCACAAGTGCATAATATCTAATGGGGACTATTTTGAAGGCGACGAATAAATAAATATTTTTTTCAAAAAACTAAAATTCCCGTTACTCTCTGAACACTCCTCGTACACACCTCTAATACAATACATGCAACTAAGAATAGCCTACACTGTGGGCTATAGGAAATAAAGAGACAGATTACGGATGGGATCTATCTGTCAAGTCAGAAAAAATAACGGACTGTTGTATCAAATCTCCTAAAAACTGCTGCGCAAGTAGCTAAGCTAGCACGTGCGATGCGTATCTCAATATTTGTCGTCTAGCCATTGTGATTGTTTCATCCGAAGAATGTGCCTCTTCTGGTTAACCCTCTCCTGTGGCCCTGTCTAGCGTTTGAAAATTATCATAACTCACATCCTACATAAAAAAAAAATATCCCCCCCCATCCATTTAGATTTTAGACCTCACAGATTCCCTAAATATTTTCGGAATTAATTTCAGTGCCTCCAATCCCCAATAGAATATGGTCGCCTCTTCCCAGCTTAGTCCTACTTAAAACGTCATTCTTGGGTTGTAAGCACTTTTTTTTTTTTTTTGTTGTTTTCCCGTTGTCTCATAATATCTATCTCCTCATCACACTGTTGGTGATAATCTCATTAAAAAAAAAAAAAACTGTAGGGGAGACAGATATGCGCTGACAAAATGTCGCCAGTGCCATCATCGCCAAGTCGTGCGGCATTAAGCGGTTGGATGCTGTATCTGAAACTGAATCTGTATCTGCTGGAAACTAAATAAATTACCCTAATGATGATGATGATCTCTTGCTGAGATTTTTATTATTAATTAGCGTGGAATTTATTTATCATTGTTTTTTTTTCTTTAGCCTCTTATATGTCGCGCCCTTTCCCTACAACTCCTCTGAGTTGCATTTAAAAGATTCTTTCTCCGAATGCTCATCATACCTCGACATCGTCGTCAAAACTGCTGCGGGAATGGTATGATCTTTTTGTGTGTGGAAGGATGAACGATGGACGTGGTGGTGGGCAAAACACAGAACAGGGCCACCAACGACAAAATAAAATTAAAACGAACAAATCAAATGATTTTCTTTTCATTTTTTTTTTCATGTTCAGAGAATAAGACGAACTCACAGAGTGATGAAGTGAGTGTTTATATTTTTTGAAGTTGAAAATTTGTGAAAATATTTTTATTATTCTGTCGGTGTATTTGATTATGATTGATGGACCGGGGGGTGCTACCGAACGCAAAGAGGGTGAACTTGAGGCATTCTGAGGGAGTCTCTATATGGATTTTTATCTTGAGGGGATTTATGTCTTTGTATGGTGGATGAGTGCCTATGGGAGCATGCATGGCTGCTTATGGAAATGATCCACTGTTTAGGGGGGAGAAAATCCATTTATATTGTAAGTTGAGCAGTGTTTTTCTTAGAGCAATGTTTCATCGATAAAAATACAATTTAAGGGTAATTTCTGAAGTGAGTGAGTAAAAATATTCTATTAAACAGGCGATGAAATTGGGAGATGTAAGGTTCCTGAACTTGCAACAACAGTGATTTGAGGTATACTTTTTATTGTTCAATATATTCTTCAGCTATGATAGATTGCATAGAAAAATCAGCCTTATTTCATTAATTGTAAAAACAAAGTCCTGAGATGATTGATGGATAAGCCACCTTCCAAAATATGTGCTATAGTACATAAATATACCTACAGCTCTTGTTCAGTTTCCAAATACCCGGCAGAATGGTAATTTTCTTTCGGAGCAAAGTTAAAGTTTAAGACAGGACTTCTTTGCCATCCAGAAGAGCAGGGTTGTAAACATTCAACCCTGTGGTGCATTGTTTATACAAGAGCCAATCAACTTAAACTTCCAAACTGAGGCGCATCTTTGTCCTAATGTTTAGGATATTGCTCATAACTGGGAAAAGCAATGGCAAAAACATAAAACCTTGTGGCACCAAATTTTTTATTCCGAAGTCATCTATACAACCTTTGTGTAAATGTACAAAGTGTTTATATCCAGACCGATGTGGAAAGTTCATCGCAAAAATCTCAATTATATCGCTACATAGCCTGTCACACATCCGAAGCCACATCTGTCGATGGGAAAATCGATCCATTATGGACATTTGCCTCGATTTTGATGCACCAATTGAAGGTTATCAGTGGCAGATAACTTGAAATGAATTTGTTCTCTTTCTAATCTTGAAATTGGGGCCAGATGTTTTAAAAGTGTAAACACCTTCTTGAATTGTTAAACGCTCGACAGTGAATTTTTATTGAGTAATCCACACGCCAGAAGTGAATAGATAAGTGTTAGACAAGCAAAATAGCAGTCGAAGAGCATTTTCTTTATATCGAAACGGACATCCTCTTATTGAGAATTATTTAAATTGTCTTCCTAGAAATTTCAAAAATATGATTTATGGCATTTTTGTTTATCAAGTGGAAAGTGTTTTCAAAATCAGTTCATAGTCTATAAAGCAAAGGCTGCAGTCAAGTGTTTATCTATTCAACATCGGGTTCTACCATGGATGGATGTCATACCATGTGAAGTTACCAAGTTTTTTCAATCGTCCTCGATGTAAGCGCTATTGGAGAAGTGCTTGAATTCTTCACACCTTCAACACCTTCAACTGTTTCTGAGTTCTCCAGAGATTGTGGCACAAATTCTGATTTTCATTGTTGCATGACAATGTGGAGGCGATACAGTTTGCAGCAGCACCAACAGTTCCGTAACGCACCTAAGGCGAACCCCTTCCACCTTTTATCGCGTTGTCCCAACAAAATGGATTTAATGACTGTCCGGTCTGATGGAGTTTGTTCGCTCAACATGCCCTAGCCACCTACGTTGAAGAATTGAAGAAGTGTACACTTTCTGAATAGATCAATGTCGCTGTATAGCCCACTTATGTTACTTACTTCCACGTTTTGTCTTCTTCCAAATTCCGAAGAACTAGCTCCTCGAAGCAACCAAGGGTATTTGCATCCGTTTTTGATGTAGTCTATGCCTCTGCCTCATACAGTATTATTGGGATAGCTGTTTTCATAACCCAAAGGAACAGCGATTGATATAATATTTGTCCTGATCTGCCGTCGGCTTACGAGGCCTAAAATTATTAATCTATTAGTTGATATTGGGTTTCAGGCTAATGATGATAAGTCTTAAGTTACCGGACCTTAGCAGATGAATTGATATATGCTCCTTACAAATGATAGGAACTAGTGCCATTATTCTTCTCTCACCGCGGTCTCGCCATTTACATGCGTAGTGATGTAGCTTACCAAACTCCACCACAATGTGATTCATGTTCCAATCCAGAATTCATTTATGTGGTTAAAATTCCATCTCCGTAAGCCAATTATCCACTATTGCTTTATTTACACAAGCCCCAATTCGAATTTTAACGAGCTTGATACGCTGTCTGACTGTATCCTCATACTGAAATTGTGATTACGGGCGATTTCAATCACAATTCTGGTTGGCTTCGACATTCTGAACAGACAACACCAGAAGGACGGTGCGTTGAGATCTTCGCTGCGGAAAATAACTTGACCCAGCTTGTAAATGAGCCCACACAAAGACGTTGACAGTCATACCGACACTACCCTGGACTTATTTTTAACTTCTCATTGATGTGCTCTCCCCTCTAGGCTCATCGGACCACTGTGTCATGTCAGCTTATTTCTCACACCCACCATACAGTTAGGGAAAAGATTCCTAGAAGAACCGTATCGCAATACGGCCAATTGGAGCGGACTTAACAACTTCTTTAGAAATTTTATCTGGTCTTTATCGAAACCTCGATAGCGATGTGAATGACGCTGCTGATACGATCACAGACACCATTCCCTTTGGGATGCGATGCTTTATCCCTCATCGGATGAAGAGTATCAAACCAAAAGAAAAGGCATGGTACAACTCGAGCTGTAAAGAGGCTGTCAGGGTTAGAGAAATGTTTTTTCGGTCCTTCAAGACCAACCCGACAGCGAAAAACCGAAAAAAGTTTAAACAAGCCAGAAATGACTGCAACGCCTTTTTTAAGCGTGTGAAATTCCAACACGACAAAAAACTGAAGTAGAAAATACTACAATGTCCCAACGGCAGTAAAAATGTTTGATCGTTCGTCAAAAACATTAGAAATTCTACCTCATCCTCCATCCCAACGCTTAGTCACGATGACATTCTAGCTGTCAGCTCTTTGGACAAGGCCAATCCAGCTCAACACTCCCAGATTGTGCTTTGTCTCCGCCTGCATTAGATTGCGTCGAATCTTCAATAGGATATGTCCACTTTCGCACTCGTGTAGTAGCAAGAGTACTTAAAGATCTCAACATGCATAAATCCGCTGATCCAGATGGTATATCTCCCTCCTTCCGCTGAAGAGGTGTTCTTCCTCGCTGGCAAAACCACTGCGTAAGCTTTTTCATCAATCCTACTCTTTAGGACTCTTTCCGGCAGATGGAAAACAGCATTTATCCAGCCCGTCCCTAAAAAAGGAGGATCTTCTTCCTTCATTTCCTACAGAGCCATTGCACTTACGTCCCTTCTATCCAAGGTCATGGAAACGCTGATAAACCGTCAGCTATTGAAATATCTCGAAACAATGACCGGCAGTATGGTTTTGGTAGCAACAGGTTCACTGGTGATTTGATGGCATGTCTCACCGAAAAATGCAACCAAAGCGTACATCAATCTGGCGAAAGCAAGATAGTTGCACTTGGTATTTCTAAGACATTTGACAGAGTTGGCATCAGGCTCTTTTGTCGAAAATGCGTGCTTTTGGGATCGACGACTCTCTTCTTCAATAGAATAGAAATTACCTTTCGGAACGTTCAATTCAAGTTGTCTTGGATGGTTTCAAGTCCGATATTCACAAAATAAATGCTGGTGTGCCCCAGGGCTCCGTTCTGTCTCCGCCACTCTCTTTAATTTTCATTAATGATCTCTTGTCCGCTACTTCTAATCCAATATATTTCTTTGCTGATGACAGTATACTCTGTTTTTCATATTCGTTCCCGGAATTATGTCCCTGTTTTTCGGCTGTAGAACAGGATATTAACAGCAAAACCAATTCCAATCAACAGAGTGGAATTTAATGCTTCCAAAACTTAATGCTGTGTGCTGTCATTAAAGCGAGAATTAAATACCCAGCCCTTATCCATGAATGGCACTTACATCGTCGAAACCGAAAGACTTTTCATTCTCGTTATGTGTGTCAATGACAGCTTACGTTGAAATTACCACATATTCGACGTCGTCAAAAATGCTGCGAAATGTCTAGGTTTCCTCAAGCGATGTAAGGAATATTTCACCCCCTCTGATCTGGCCACAATATATAAGGCATTCATTCGGCCAAAATTGGAGTACAATGCCCACATCTGTTCAGGTGCTCATAAAAAATCTCTGCACCTGCTTGATAGGATTCAAAACCGTGCGATAAAAGTCCTAGGTGCTACTAATATCAGTCAATCAATTGACACCTGTCTCACTTTGCTGTATCGCTATTTCCACTACCAGTAACACCCGTCTCGCTATGAACGCACATCTTCGGACGTACCCTAACATATCGTCAGTCGTCCCTAAGCCGTACAATTCGCTTATAGAATGCCCTGTTGATGTGTGTATTTCCTGGTCGTTATAACTTACATACATTTAAAAACAATGTACATCGGTACCTCTCTTTTTTTCCTCCCTAAATTTCCATCATTCGAAATTCAATAGCTTCGTTAGTCTTTAGTTGAAATATAGCTATCCAGACGTCTTTATGAGGGAGTGATGGTTGTTATCGATTATTGTTGACGTTGAGTGATTCATTCGGCCTGGAAGCGAAATATTAGCTGCCGTCGATATTAAACAGTCTGCGAATGTAATCCTAATATGTATGTTCCCATCCTTATCTCTGCATGTTTTTCTCAGGCGCTTGTATCCTTGCATGCTAATTTCTTTTTATTATAGTTCCAAACATCCTTTTTGCAGTAGAATATCTCCATCGCCACAATCGTAATTCTTTTCTTTTTGAGAATCTTGTGTTTGTCCAGTCTGCTTTGCCGAATGATCTTCTCAAGAACTCTTGTCCTGCTTCGCAGGCCCGACTAATACGCCTCTCGTTTCACTGCATGCTCTCGCTGGAACTCTTCAGCAAAACAGCAGCTTCCCTGTAGCGAAAATTAATATTTAAAAGGGGGTCTCTGAAGGCTTGCATTAATGGCACCACTTGTCTTCTGTAAATAGTGGCACATAGAACTTCTCTTGCAATTGCATAGTACTTCTTCCGTGTTTTGGCGTTCGAGCATTTAACTGGTGGTGACTGACACATTGATGGCGACTCTAATAATCTCTAGTCAGTACCAACTTTCAAAGGATGCGTGTCAAAATTTGATGATATTTCGAGATATTGAAGTTTTAGTGACACAATTTTTAATATATTCGAAGCCATGCAAAAAAAAAAAGAGTTTTGTACGTTGATAAAACACTGTTATTTATTCGGAAAAAACATCGTTAAAACTCAAGAGTGGCTTGAAAGCTCTTATAGAGAATCTGCTCCGTCGAAAGCCATTATTTGCCGCTGGTTTGCTGAGTTCAAACGTAAATACGCTCTGGGAGCTTAAGTTACGTCGCAAAACATCAAAGACATAAACAAAATCATTTCAAACAACCGTAAAGCGGAAGTGCGTGAGATAGCTGACATCGTAAAGACATCAATAAACCGTGTATATCATACTAGATGGAGTGAAAAGTGACCTCCTTGGGAATTACAATTTTTTTTTTTTAAATGTTTTTTTTTTTATATTATGCAATATAGTCCCCTTTTAGTTTGATACACTTATTCCAGCGATTTTCCAACTTCTTGACCCCGTCCGCAAAGTAATTTTCCGGAAGGTCCGCAAAATACTCCTCCGTGGCGTCGATAATTTCCTCGCGTGAGCTGAAGTTTTTATTGATGAGCCATCTTTTGAGGTTTGGGAAGAGATAATAGTCCGAGGGATCCAAATCCAGTTACCAATCAGCGCCAAAAGTCCGCCCGATTCTGCATCAGCAAGTCCAAACAGTCTTTCGAAGTGTTCTCGCGTTCGTGTTTTTGGCCAGGAGTGAGCATTCGCGGCAGGATAACTTTTTCATATGCAGAATATTGCCCAAAATATGGTGTGTGCGCTCAGTCCTAATCTTTGTGGTATCTGCTAGCTGGCGCACCTTCACTTTCCGGTCAGCCAACATCATTTCATGTATTTTTTTGACATTGTCCTCTGTAACCGCATCGGAGGGCCTGCCAATGCGGACATGATCGGTAGTAGAGTTGCGGCCACCACGAAACTCTCGAAACCAATATTTGACGGCGTAATCTGACGGAGCATTAGCCCCATAATATTTATCCAACTTTTCTTTTGTTTCCTTCGTCGTTTTGCCTCTCAAAAAATAATGTTTTATGAGAGAACGAAAATCCTTTCTGTCCATACTCAACATGATGCCAAACACGTCAACAACAATCAGCTGTCAAAACAAAACTAAAGACAGTATCGCACTAAAATTTGGCATGTCTGCCTAAATATGAACGGACTTCAAGGCACCATAACCTTTTCTGCAGTAGCAGCGCATTCTGGCGGTCAAGGAAGTCGCTTTTCACTCCATCTAGTACTATGCACGAGTATTTGGTTATACGCGAAAACTCTGCTCAAAGTAGGTACGTTTGAAACAAAAACAACAACGTGTTGATGATCCAGAGCGCTGTTTAGAGCTGTTTAAGCGAAATAAAAAAAAAGTTCATTCATGCAGGATGGATGAAACATGGAAACATGAAATTATCGCCGAAAGGAGATGAAGAGATGAAGAGGTGTACACCGAAGCGTGTTTTGAAGGGTTCGGCAAATCGTTCTAATGAGAGGGGCATAGAAATGTTATAGCAGCGTTGAAATTATTATATCGCTCTAGAATGTGACTATGTTGATGGCTAAAGTCGAATTTTGCCAAAAAATTTCGTTTTTCTATGTTAAACTCGGAACGCATTGGGCTACAAGAGTAGTCTAAGTCGATGTTGGCCCCTTGAAATGTTCGGACATCCAGAATACTGGATATGAGGCATAAGTCCTTATGTATTGTACTTATCAATCCCGTTCACCACGACTCAGTATACTGATATAATTTCCATTTTACAAACTTACTCGTACTTACAAGTTAATGGAACTGCGGAAGTGTTATTTTTTCAAATGTAAGGTCAGTTGTCATCGGTTGATTGTTCTTTTGATGGAAAACATGAACTCACAATGTCAGCTAATGAAATGTTATAATTCCTATTTTTAGCTTGTCAACAGCCTCAAATCTCCTCATATAACTTCAAGTAAATGGTCTTCAAATCTATCCATAATTCATTCAACTGTCATCCCAGTTTGGTCATTTGGTTTATGTCTGCAATTGACTTTCATTGAAGGAAAGATTTATCGCAGAATTCGAATGTCAGACTAATAACTGTCAGGCAGAAAAATATATGGAGTTATTAAGAAAACTATGATTACTTCAAATAGTTGACTTTCAGTGTTCATATTTATTTATTACTGAACGATTTAATCATATCTTTTAATTTAAAGCGGGGTAAACATTTACATTTACATTTGACATTTGCGCCAATTAAAATGTCATAATGACAGAAGTAATATGTGGCAACATATTCGAATATGCCTGTTTATTGACGTATCGTTTATGTGTCAGATGGAATGTCATTTTAAGGTTGGTATCATCAAATACTTCGACATTTTGCATGTGCGTCAAGTGAAGACAAAGTGAAATACATTATCATTGAGGATGAAGCTCAGTTTGTCATTCTACAATATGATGACTTAAAATTAGCCAAAATGAATGTGGAATTCTAAAGAAGTGTCATTATTGGGAAACATCATCAACACGATTAACCATACAATAATCAATTCTCAATAATCCATGACATTTTGTATCACACAATAATAATATAACAACAATTTAATTATCCCCCTTTGTTATAAGCCCAAATAAGCCGCCAAACGATTAATATTCCAACAATAAACCACTGCCAAATAACCGAATGAACACCATTTATTGCATCCGTTCTTCCTTTGCCCAATAATTTACGAGCTATTTTCCCATAAAACTCAATTATACTCGTCGTTGGCGTTGGCGTTGTCGTTGTCGATGTTGTTGTTGCTGTTGTTGTTGCTGTTGTTGTTGTCGTTGTCATTGAATGAGTCTACTCTCCAATCCACCTCTCCTGTCATAAATAATTAATCGCACTTTAATCGCACAAACATATTTTCACTTTACAGCATCGCAATTCACTTAACAAGCCAATAATAATTTAATAATCGCTTTTAATTACGATCCACACAAATGTACATTAAACAGTGAGTCCCATACAAAAAAAAAATTCAACTGAAAAACAGGCGGCCATCTCCAAGGCCCCCTGCTGATGTTGAACAGGCCGCGGCCGCGGCCACAGCCCCAAAGCAAATTCAGATTCCACAAAGAGTCGCGCAGTGGAGCACCCTGTTTCTACGTTTCTTGCCCATGCTCGTAAAGCATTGCAAAATTAATAAATAACGCAAAAACAAAGTGTGATTTGGTCGTTAAACGAAAAGCAATGTTCGCCTGCGGCGGCGACAATAAATATCGCCGCTGCGATTCGGCGCCCCACACTTTTCAAAAATGACAAAAATCGATACTGACAAACGCCTCCAGGCTCAGTTCAGGGCGCACACCGCACAAATTGCTGCACTCGTTCGTCGTCGTCGTCGTCGTCGACGTCGTTGCAGTTCGCTGTGACTCTGGATAAATTAAATTGATTTCTGGTTGTCCCCCAAATGTGTCCGACGAAGTGGACACAGAAATTTATTTAGTTAACTGGGCGCACTTAATTAACCGCACTCCACCCCCAAGACGTGTGCACTTAGCCCAGAGAGTTGGATGCATATATTTGTTTTAATTCTTTTCAAGAAAAACTGCTCGCTAGTGGAACCGGTCACAACCATACCATACCATACCATACCATGTCGACTGCTATATGCAATGTGCTACCGACTACCAAGGAGGTGGACAGATGATAGAGACAACGATTAGCACACGGCTGTTGCACTTAAGGCCAGCTCTCCGCGGGTCTGCACCGAAGTGCCTCAATTAAATCAGGCAAATTATAGTGCCCACTGCCAATCTGAGCTCTTCGCCTTTACCTTCTCAGCTACACCGGGTACGACTATGACTACGGCTATGGAATACGAGTATCTTTCCTTGTTGACTCTTGACTGACGGCATCCCAAGACAGCGACAGCGACAACGAGATGTCGGTTGGTCGTCAAACGGGAGCACGGCTACAAAGTGAATTTTAAATGGAAACCTACCCAGGCATAAAACACTGATTTCGAAAATTGATATACCGGGTCGTGCCTCAGTCTTTTTTTTTTTTTTTTTTTTTGTGTTTTTCTGTGTGCTCTCTGTTGGCTACTTCATTTCGTGTTGTTCTTTTTCTCTCACTACCAACATGACAGGGGAGAAAATTAATGCAATAAACATTAATTATAACACTAGCGCGACTGCCTACTGCCATGTTTGCGGTGCGGTCTCTGGCTTGTTATTTTTATTTTTTTTTTTTTCCGTTTTTCTGTTTTTGTATTTTATGACCGTCTTTAGGCCTGCCTTGTCATATCTCTCTTCGGAGCCCAGTAAATCCAAGCAGAGTGCAACAGCAACAGCAACAGCAAAAGCAACAGCAACTCCACTCGGTGCGCTCATTTATTTTATGGTTGTTATTTATCGCGATGTTGTTGTTGTAGTCGTTGTTTTTGTTGTTATTCTCATCGGGATGATGGAGATGGTTTTTCCTAAGTGGGGTGCCGTGAGACGGCACTGGAATCCAGATTTTATTTTCTAGATAGAGTCTCTCATAAAAATAAACCACAGAGATCCACAATAAGAACAAAAAAACAGCAACACAAACCACAAATGAATGGTAAATACGCGTCAAATAGAGCCTTGGGGTAGAGGGAACTGGGGACAATGAACAGGCAATGAGCCGGCGAGAGTAAGGAATAAAGCTTCGAAAGATCCAGTTATGGCTTCCAGATTTTTTTTATGGAGGCTTATTTATTCTTAATTAGGCACTTAGTTTAGTTTTACACGAGTGACGCCAAGGGGGGTGTGAGTTGCGCCTAGTGAATAGACTTAAGTAAGTGGCGACGGTAATAAAAGTAAATTTCTTAATTAGTTAATGCAATCGTCGACGGAGGTGATGTGCGGATTGTTACTTATAGACCGACAGGAAATGGAGAGTCGTACATTGCCATTTGAATGGTTTTCAGATATTGGTTATGGTTCAATGGAATGGCTTGTAGATTACGTAAACGGAGATACATACTCGTACATAGCTTCCTTTGACTAATTTATTACATTCCAGAGGTTTCAGTGTTTGATGATATGTAGGAATGAGTTAATCAGAAATATTCATTTCCATTTGCTAACACTGGTTAATGTTGGTGGGAAACTGGTCCTACAAGACGCTTATCGATCATCTGCACTTGATGAATCAACCAAAATGAGAATAACAAATAAACTGGAGGAGTTAGAGGTATAGGTAACCTTGAACCTGCTTGTGACAACCTCAACCCGAACAGGCGACATTATCACTCCTGGTTTCAAAAAAATCGCTGAGTTGAGAACAGAACAGATACAAAGAAAGCCTCACCATCTTGAGATTAGAAGGGCCAAGAGAGAATTGTGGAAATCATTCAGACAAAAGCTCTGCACAGTAGCCCAAGTCCTATCTTATCCTTATCCTTCTATATTATTCCGATTTTCACAGAAAATTCTGTTCAGGGAAGTGTCATAAGACCGTATGGAATAAGGGCAAAGGAACTATTCAATGCATATCAGCCCTTCAAAACTGCAGGAGACGTGAAGTCTTCTCGCTCTTCTCCAAAATTGATAATCTCTCCACAAACCATCTTTAGAACAAGTTACGGATTAGGTTGTATTCCAAATGATTGGACAGCTAAATTCCTAAAATAAGAAAAAGTCTACAGAGCGTTTCTTCGACAGACAGAGATTTTAGGAATGTGGTTCTTAAAATAAATCGTCTTTCGAATAACCCGGAAGGTCAATCAACCACGCCCTTCGGAGTACAACCTTCAGAATTGAATCACTCAGAGATAAAGAGCGCAGCTTCCTTAAGAACACATGTGTTTTCAACAACACTCAATCAATCAAGTAGACGGATTAAAACCCCCTCTCAAACTGAAGCATGAAAACTTCGCTAGGCAGCACTCAACTGAGAGTCATGCTCCAAAAGGATGACCACAAGGCGCCATTCTTACCCTTACATATCAAACTTGATAACATGGTTTCTTTGTTTAAGGGTACACTCATGTTATTGGTATTGCAATAAGAGTTAAATTTCAAAATCGCAGGTCGTCGTCGCTTTTAACCGCTTACCAAACGTTGACTTCAATATTAACTCTGAGACACATACCATAGCAGACTTAAACAAAAGAAAAAAAACACTCTTTGGCAATTCTATAGTTTTCAGTGGAAGTGAGGTTTCTAGAGGTAAGCCTTTCTCGAAAACTGTTCTGGAATACCCATATCAGGAAAACCATAGACGTTATAGATCAGCACGTCTACTTGGAAACAACTGCGGCCTAAACTGCAAAATGACACTATTGATGTTCAAAGCTACTACATATTCACCTATGCAGTACTCATTTTGTGGTATAAAATGAGATAAAGGTATACCGAGGGTGGATCCAATAAACTGGAAAAGCTGGCCTGTATATGGACAACGGGCGCAATGAGAACCGCGGTATTCGATGCCCTACTGACTGGCTTTGGGAATAGCTCAAGACACTAAGAAACAGCAGAGTATATTCTTTGCCACCGTAACGACCTAAGCAGAACACTTCCATGTCTGCTATGAACTAGAAGACTTTACTAACTGGGCAGTCAAAGATTCAAAACTGCCTCAAGGATGTGGATACTACGAGTATTTGTAAAAAACCAAAAACAGACATAAGTCTGACTTAAAAAATCGGAGCTACTCGTACATCAAGCGCCCTAAATTTCTAGAGAATTTACAGCTGCGGATAGTTTGCGATGGCAAACCATCGATCATATGTATGATCAGAGCAGAGGTCTGAACGAGAATTTACAGGAAGATTATCTCTCAAACCAATCTGTTTTCTACTCGCAGCTTTTGACAAATATTCTGCATCACCATGAATAGACGATCGATTTAAAAAATCAGTCTCCTCGATCGGTCCAAGTGAGGACGACCTCGTGATATTTATACCGCATATAACATAATCGCCCATCTGAAATTCAGGCAAAATCACATCATCGCGTTCTAGCAGTGACGAGAAGCTATACTTGAATAAGCTGTGAGCATGTATCAAGCCTGGCTTAAATCCTGCAGCAGAGCACTTAGTCCCAACTTATCAGAGTGCCCTAGTATATTTCTGACTGTAAAGTAAGCGAAAAATTACGGCCTAGCTGACCGTATGTTCGCAGTAGTCACAATAAATTTCATTGCCCTGTTACTTCCTCTTAAAAATTCTGAAGTAGCCTCTGAAAAAGCGAAATCCAATGAACTGTCCACCGTTGGTGCATTACAAAGGGTTGAGATCGGTATCTCTGAAACCTTTATTGCTTTATAAAGTTGACACTTGGGGATTGTTTATGGAACACGATATCTTCCAAGTGATCGCCTCGACTCTGCTTGTAGACCCTCATCCTTTTCATTAAATTTTCAATCACTCTTTCACATAATTGGGGCCTTATCTCGGCGACGGCGGCTTTAATGTTCGCTTTCAGAGTTGGAATTACTTGGCGACCAAAAGGTGTTTCCGAAACGCGAAATTAATCGTATGCGGCCAGGAAACAACTTCGTGCACAATAATTCGTTTGTTTCGGGACTTTTTTGGTGAAAGTAGAGGTCGTTCATATCCATGTCTTCGAGTTCCGCCCAAAAGAAAATTAAAAAAATTGCTTATTATGTCTCGGCAGCGCGCTCCATTGATCGTAATGGCTTTTCCGGGCGCCTCATTTTCGAAAAAGTACGGCCCTATGAGACCTCCGGTCCATAAACCGCATCAAACAGTTACTCGTTCTGGGCGCATTAGCATTTCTTGAAAATCCAACTCGTGGATTTTCGGTGCCCCAGATGCGGCAATTTTGCTTATTAACGCAGCCGCCAATGTGGAAACAGGCCTCATTTAAAAACGCGTTCTTGCAAAAATCAATGTCAACATGCAAGTTTCGCGGGACCGAATCCGAAAACGTACGGCACTGCTTGTGATTGGCTTGCTTCAGTTTTTACGGTAATTGGACCTGGTACGTATGGAGAGCCAAATCTTTCGTCAAAATTCGGTGGAATATGGGTGTGGAGAGGTCCAACTCATTAGAACAGTGAAGAGTGGATGTGTTTCGGTCGTCTTCAAACTTTACGGCGATATTTCTTATTGAACGTCCAGGGTGAACAGGTTTCGGCGTCATCGAATCTTGTACTGAGCCAATCTCTTGGAATTTTTTGATTATGTTTCGCATACACGGAGGGCACATGATTACGATTGTAAAATAATAGCCCTCCAAATCCTACACTTCTTGTCGCAACACTCTTTATAAAACCTTCGAAACGGATCGTCGATAACTTGATAGTTTTCCGTGCGGTGTTAGACATGTACTCGTAGGTCCACAATCGTACCAACACTACAAAGCAATAGAATTACATCATTGTAAAAGCAAACGTGGAAGAATAGCCAAATTTATCTATTTGCCTACACAGCGATTTAGTTTCTTCGAAAAAAGGTCCAGCTGGTGGAGCTGCCGCAAGTTCTTTCAATTGTTCTCCCACTGATTGGGCTTCAAAACTTTTGCAAGTTTCTCCGTTGTAATGTTGCAAAAATTATGTCCGATACGGAGCTTTCATCATCAAATAAGGACATGGAGCAAGAATATTTTAACAGAAATCCACATCCACCCAAAAATCCATCGGATTTTTCGACAAATCTGAACAGTACTCGGCCAGTGGCGCGTTTTTGGCACATCCGCCAGAAAAGTGCGTTTTTCACTGATACGGTCACCGGAGATACAGTTCACTGAATGACTAATAGACTGACGTCACCCTTAGACTCCTTTTGCAAGGAAAACTGTCACCGACTAAGACAAGCAGCAATAATAAGAATCGGGAGCTTTTAGTTTCGTCTGAGAGCAAGACTAAAGTGCAGCATATTAAGTGCATGCAACATGGCCTAGAGTTCTGCATATTTACGGATCAGAAGTCGCTCATCTACGATTTATAATGAAAAACAGCAAAGCGACAACTCGACGATTTGAATTTCGAAGTCCAGTATACCGCTGATTACCGGCATATACCTGGAAATTGAAGCCATTAATAAGGACTACTCGGTTTTAGGATTATATGGCACGAGCGCCAGCAAACGGAGAAGAACTAAATACAACAAATGCTTCGTATGCGATTTTAAAACGACATCCTATCACCCATCGAATTGGGTAGTGCAATGCCTTCATCGCACTAAAATCGGCGATATTGTGCCACAAAAACAAAAAGAGGATTGTTTCGATGTGTTACCACTGATCTTGCCTGATATTCCTACACGAAATAAATCCGGAGATAAAGCCATTAGCTGCAGGGGTCGTACTGACAACAACACTATCGCTTCCAGGAGAATTCTGCCTGAAAAGGCTAAAATGCAAAATGATCAAGAAGCTTGAAAAATAAGGCAGAACTTAGACAAACCGGGGTGTATCGTAACAGAAAAGGTACATAAATTACTTATGCAAACTGCATAAATTAACCGCTGGCGCTGACATCACCATGTCCTAGGCAACATCGATATTTCAATCGCTCCAATGTGGAGTAGGAAAGAATTTCAGAGTCGAGTGTCATACGAGTATATGAGAAATTCACTTTCCGTTGTGAAAGTTTCAAAGACGCACAAAACGTTAGGTTACCCTAGGTGAGGCCAAGTGGCTTGTCATACGACAAAATCATCATCGCGTAAAAATAGAATCCAGAAGCTTATCGTACATTTGTTACTCTTAGCAAAACCGTGAAGTCTCCTGTGGCATTTCGGGCAGATCCAAGATTATCTAATAAAAAACCACTCTTCTGATGTACTCGGACAGACTGGCGCTACGCCACAGATGAAGGGTGATTTCTACTTCCTCTTCATCTTTACAGCTTAAGTAGTGGTATGCTAGCATGCTGAGATGTGACTGTTTCATAGAAAAGGGACTCTTTGTGCGTCTCTGATTCAGGTCAGGTCAAATCTGTTTGGTGAGATTGCAGATTGTCTTATGAATATCTATAATTGGCCTCATCGATCGCAGTCACAATTTGCTGGAATACCTTGAAGTCCAGGTATCCAGTAAATGTGACTTACAAACTGTTTGGCCATCTCGTTAGAAGATAATGACAAGCACGAAGCCCCATTCCGCTGGAAACGTCCAAATATGGATGGATCAATGTCGTCCATATTTCTGAAGGAATAAACTGAAGAAGAAATCTTCTGCTGTACCTAATTCCTTTCATAATCAGTCATCAAGCAATACGGTATAGGTATATCTGTGAGTAAAAATAAACACTCTTTCAGACCTTCCTACATCCTTAATTGTATGGTCAATTTGGATGGAATTTGCAAATAAAAACATCCTCTGACAGATGTTTTAATTAGTATTTCGCTAGAATTTGAAAAAGAAGTTTACCCCCGAGCAAAACTTCAAAGTCCAACGGACATGTATAATTGGGAAAAACTTTCAGGACAATGCGCTTCACTGCCAAATAAAAAAAGTTAACCATCATAGCATCAAACCATTGGTACTTAACTCTCGACAATCTACACAAACTGCCGAAAATTCTCATTGAAAATCCTCAAAACTAAAACTCCATGTCGGTCTCATCAAAATTTCATAAAACCATTCACCTCAATGGGATATCATGCACAAATTAGATTCCAGGTTATCATCTTTGTCTATCTCTCTAAAACTTTTATGGAAACTAAAAACAGGATGCCGACCCGGACATCCTCTATTCGTTCATACTTGAATTCATATGTGTTGTTGCAGTATAGACATAGAAAACTTTTCCTGTATGCATTTTCCAAAGTAAATACGCATGAATACATTCGAACGCATCCAGGATGTGTATTCGTATAGCTCCAAGGCAGAGGACCTCTCCAAAATTCAAACTCAGAAGCAGTGGAAAACAAAACAAAAATGGTGCTTAAAACTGCTCGCGGATGTTCAGAATTTCAGCAACGATCCAATCTTCATTCGAACATTGAGAACAATAACAAAGAACGAATGGTCGAACTACAGCTACGAGGAGGAGCCACCATGAAACGCATCCGTAACTAAAGTGTATCGTACCTACCAAGCCCGGACGTCGTCAACGTCTCTGTCATTGTCATACTCAATCTGATTTCAAATCAAAGTGAATTGGATCCATGTGTGTAATGTTGTTCCGGCAAGCACAGAGACACAAAATATTTCCATTGTAAGGACGATCCTATCTATTTCTACGAAGCTACCGTTCGGCAAATGCAAACCAGTCAGGTTTGGTATTAATATTCGCAGAGACTCAGGTCTAGTTGGTATCGTTTGGATGTGTACGAGGTACCTTCCCTCTACCAGTGGAAAATTTACAAATGCATTTATAGAACCAAAAGTTTGTGATATATGAACGTTCCGTTGCGTCCTTCGTATACGGAGGGAGGATATGTCGATACCACTAGGTTTCTGATTGAAAACGAGTATAATACCGAACGGGGATTCGTTGGAATCAGCCAGCTTGTGGTATTATTATCCTTCAAACGATATGAAAATGTTCCTCTATTTGATAAATCCACCAGAATAGAGAAGTTGAGTTTCCACTGAAAAATTTCCCTTAGACCCATATGTCTGCAAAATTCTTCCTTTTCAGAGATAAAACCAAAAATTTCAGATACACAACGGAACTCACGCATGGAATTCGAATAATTTCACGTTATGAATCTTAATTCAAACGAGAGAAACACATATTGGCAGAAGTTAATTTGATAAACCGAACGTCTGTCACATAATTCAAATCCATTAGGTTTTGGTACGCAAATACCAGTATGGCAGATGCATGTCATGACAATTGACAGTGCCAGATGTGCTCCAGTGGTTTGGATTATGAAATTGTTTGTTTGTGCCCACAAAATGGAACAGCGAAGTTACCCGCCTTAGAGAGTGTTTTGATGTTGCAGGTGTACTCTGTTGAGGAGCTAAATCATAACAAATTGTCTGGCCACAATCCAAATAAAAGTGAACGATCCAACTTAGAACATGATCAATAAAAACGTAAGACAACAACTCCAAGAGACATCACAAGCAATAAAAAGAAACACCGCACCACTCTATGGGGGTCACCATCATAATAAACAACATCATCAGCCATTCTAGTGGCCTTCAAACCCCGCAACGAGCCTGTCAATTGCTACTTCTGCCAACCTAACTACACTCAAGTTTCGCTTCGTCTCAGAATCAACAATTTAGGACAGCAATTCAATTCTTATTACTACCCGAACCAGAAGAAGATATTCCATTAAAGCCTCTCCCTGATGAGGTAATTGTCGCTATTGGATAATTTTTATGTTCCACAATAACCCCCTGGAGGATGATGATGATGATGATGCTCTCTAAACCTGCCGATCCATATCCAGGGGACTCTTATAACGAAAACAAAACACAAAAAAAAAAAGAATTGGTCAGTAAAGCCTGTCCTCCTGAAGTAGGCACCAACCATGAGATACTCACACAGAAGAGTGAAAAAACCGCAATAAACATCCCAACCGCACTAATCACATTGAGTGGCAATTCAAAACAAATAAAAAGCTGATACAAAGGAAATAAAGGAAAATAAAAACAAAAACATCAACAACTACACCAGCACCAGCAAGAGCACCAACCCAACAAAAAGGAAATTCAGAATTTTAAATTGATTCTCGACCACAGGAACACTGACTCTTGGCGGTCATTCTGAAAGGAGGAAGATCAAATCCAGAGTTTCACGTCAAACAAAGAACCGATCACAGCTAGAGGCATACCATCGTTTCTTTGTGAAGATGATGGCTGAAAGAAAAAAAACAAAAATACCAAAGAAACATACAAAAACAAGATAAGGAGAAGGAGAAACCAATAACAAAAAAAAAAAAAAACAAAAAAGTTGGTAGATGCCAGCAATTTAAGTCAAGCGCGCCAACGACGTAAATTCCCATTTATTAAAAAATTATCGTTCCATTAAAGTCCCAAAGTGACAGCGGCGCGCAGCGGTAGTATGATGCTGTGAATGACTGAAATAACGATGCAAGATGGATACTTGTCAATTTTGCTGTGAGAACACAGAGAAGATGTAGGGTTTGGCGGTAAGTTGAGTGAATAGCCAATCTACACCGCATCCACAGAAGACAATTGACAGTTGGTCAAATATGGCGCGGACAACGTCCAAAATTGTACCATTCACTTGGCTGAATCCTACAATCACACATGTCAAACTGACAGTTGTCGAATAATCAGAACTGACAGTTGCTCAAATATGGCGCGCACGAAGTCCAAATAGCTGATTCCTACAATCACACATGTCAAACTGACAGCTGTCAAATAATCAGCATTGTTTTATTGTTTAAACTTAAACCAGCAGCTGTCAGCTGTTTAACATGGTATAAATGTGGTCAAGCAAGTGATCAAAGGCCTTTGAAGTGAAATTCACTAATTCGATAATCAAGTGATATGTTGCTCAAACTGCTGAATTCAGGCGACAGTGACACCTGTTGATCATTAAACGTGGTGTTTTGATTACTGCTAATTGATATTCTTTCCAAAACCAGAAACTGTCAAACTGACAGCTGAACAAAATTTGTGAAGAAAGCTTATTTCGTTTGCAAACTTCGGATTTGCTCAGTTAGATCGTGACTGTTTTCGACATCTTGTCAAAACCGATGATATCCATACATCTAAGCAAAACTGTCAAAATGACAGCTGTTTTGAGAATTCATCTTTAAGATTAGTTGAATGTTTGGCTAAACCAATGAAGGTCAAAAATCAGTCACAATCGTGCCTAAAATTTGTTCGTACTTGTATCTTACCAGTTACAGCCATTTTTAGTAAGAAAACACCGATTTGGTTTATTGAGCTTTAAGCAACTGTCGGCTGTTTTGGTCTCAGTTTAACACCTGTCAAACTTCGTGTAGACACAGAGTGTACCAATATGTCAAAACAAAAAAACCGTGCATCAGAAAAAAACAAAAACTCCACTGTTCTCATCGCCGTTCAAACAAAGCAACACATTTCATTTATGTTCGCCAATAAAGACCTAATCCCAACTTAATGACAGATGACAGATAACGTCACATGCTCCCTGCCGACAGTAGATTTAACGTTCTTAATCATGTCAAATGCAACAATCGAATTGATAGCCATCAAATGTCATGTGGAGTTAATGACTCAAGGTGATTGCATGAGAAATGCGGCATTCGAGAAGAGACATTCAAGATGAGACATTCGAAATGAGAGGTAAACTCTGTCCGTTGTTCTTATGGCGACATTAATTAAAAAAAAACTCAAGCTGACAAGGTCCAAAGCGGATAGACGCAATCACAGAGTGGAACGCCGATCACTTTAAGGCCATTTACACAACTGTTAACACGAAAAGGCATCAATTAAATTGTCGAAGGCAATATACCATTGGAGAATAGTGTGTTTGCTTGGAGGGGAGTTACTACAGATCGGCCCCCAGCCATTTGAATTGATTTAATTACTACCGCGCCAGGAGTGTATACATACAAAACAAAAAAAACTCTCAAGTCAAGCCGTGTTCTGAAGTATACATATATTTTTGCTCAGCGTTCTTTCGTTCGTCGAGCATACCCGTATGTGTGGCATTCGATTTGCGCGCGTCTTAACTACCAGCAAAGCAATAAATCAACATCAAAGGCGGTCCCGCATATCTGAGGAGGGACACAAGGCGATAGTAAATACAAAGCCTTTCCAAGGCAAAGAGAGATTACCGAAGGCAGATTCATATCGATCCGACAATAATGTTGACGCGACGATAATTGACGCTTTGCACACACTTTGATTGAGTTCGTCGTGGAGCTTAGGTGAATGCTTTACGATCAAAATCGTTGGTCTGGTCTTTTGGATATCCTTGTTTAGTGTTGTTGTCGTTGCCGTTTGTCTTCACCTTTCGAATAAAGTATCTAGTTAATCAATTCGATGTGTGATCGATGGGTCGGCCTTATGTAACTCACTCACGTACCAATTAGGCATGCCACGAATGCTCGTTGTACATGTTGGACGTTCATCACACACATCACACATCACACATCACATCAAACAAGAGTCAAAGTTATCCTGCAAGACTGTTCTTCTTCGTTTTCATCGTCGTCTCCAACTTGGGCTTGGAAACGACAACATGATTGCTAATACGGGTACGTATGTTTCATCGTCGTGTGATATAAGGAGCTGTTGAGGTTGTTTAAAGCACAACAACGACTTTGCTCGACGATGGTGATGACTGCCGATGATGACGACTGTCATCGAATTCTAAATTAACTCTCCGGCAATGGTGTCGTGTTGTGCATTTTTTATTATGACGACAATGATGATCGCTGATTACAGTCAAGCAAATATGCGATGCTATGTTGACCATTTGTCGTTCAATTATCTTTGCCTCTTTATTTATCTTTTTTCTTTCTAGTTTCTTTTTTCTAATCACGTAGTCGTACGAGTAGCTTCTTAGTTCCCTTCACCCCCTCCAAGCTAAAAGAGCAGTGACATATGCTGAGTGAGCTTCAGTCAACCCAGCTATCCACCCGTTTTGTCTCAGCGCGTTAGCGATAAATTCTTCACGTCTCCTGCTGAGTTCTATTTTCAATCGATTCTGTACTGTAGCACTAGAAGTAGTTGTAGTCTTATTTAAATTTTCAAATCGTGCTACGGACACGGAATGAAAAAATTCCTTGAATGCAAAATGAGATTCTCTTTATTTTTATTTTTATGTTTTTTTGTGTTTTTTTTTTTTTTGTTTTGGTTTCCATATAATTTTTGTGCCAACATTCTTGAAGAGAATACGATGGGAATACCAGGGGCAAGGCAGACAAAAGTGCTGAGGTAAAAAAAAATCTTCCGCTTGACCTGAACGGATGACTTTATTGCATACCTAGCGAGTTTGAATTCTTCGTGTATCTTCGTATCTCCCTGTCAGTGATTTATTTTTTTTTCTTGTTTGAGATTCTACGAATGGGCAGTGAACCAAACTGACAAAAGGACAAATCAGCAAAAGCACTTAACCTCGTTAGCATTTGATTTCTAATTAAAGACGAATGTTTTGGATGAAAATAGATTGTGTGGTAAGTTGAGCGCATCTGATGAAATTTGTCTTGGTCATATGATGTAGAAGAGAAAGGTAAAATTGTTGGTGGAGGGCTGGTTCTTTTAAATAAAAAAAATAATTTTTTGAAAAGGTCTAGGGCTAAAAAGGAAACCTTGTGGAACTCCATTGATTCCGACAAAAATGTGACGGAATAATTAGGCGCACTATCTTGATCCTCGTACAAGATAAAGAGATCAATGTGAGATCAAACAGCAAGACTTCTCGGACTTTTCATTATGTTGAGGCTCGGAAAAGTAGACCACTGGTAATCTTGGTCTTCATCTGCAATACGTATATGGAATTCCACAAGTTAACACATTAGTAGCACTACTTTTTGTACAATATGTTTCATGTGGTAAGGGTATGGCCTACAGAAGACAGTTTCAGTCTCGGTTGAATATCAAATTTACTGCTGAAAAGCAAACGCTTCGGATATGGATCGATAAAAAATTAGCAGCCTGCAGTTATCAATTAATGACAACGACATAATTCCCAAATGTCATTCTTGACATTCAGGCAAGCTAATCCGATACAAGATGGACATCATCCGGACTAGTAAGATAAATTTGAAGAGGAAATTTCCTTATCCACTAAGGAAATGCAGTAGGACTGAAGTGAATGCCAGCCTGATTTCCAAGAAACATTTTAGCTTCGAAATACGAGTATGTATGAACGAATGTTCCAGAGAGCTGGAACATGAGCTTAACATTTACACAGGCATTGTAGACGATATATGCTCCCCAAAAGACTACAGAATTTCGTTTCTTAATTTGTGATGCGGTCAGAATGCCAACAGGAAGGTGATAGCTTAGGCACAAAGTATGTGCTAGTACATTCAAGAAGTCTCTAAAAGCTGCTTCCACATGTTCCTCTGAACCACTTATAGAAAATTACACTCCTCGACAACTGGTTGAGACACCCTCCTAATTTCGGCGTTTCTTCATAGTTTTGTTCCGTATATGCTGCAAGTACACATTGGCTGAAAAGTCCGCGCCGTTTTATAGTAAAACACAAAATTTTTGCAAAATTCAACTTTATTTATCAATATAGTTGCCTTCGAGGGCGATACACTAATTGAAACGATTTTTCAATCTTTCGATACCAGTTTTGTAGTACGATTTCGGTTAAGCCTCAAAATAGGCCTCTGTTTCGGCGATTCGGTCTGAAATCTCTTTCCGGGGAGCATTCCTTTGAGGTCTGAGAACAGGAAATAGTCGCTGGGGGCCAAACCTGGAGAATACGGTGGGTGGGGAAGCAATTCGTAGCCGAATTCTTTCAATTTTGCCATCGTTTTCATCGACTTGTGACACGGTGCATTGTCTTGATGAAACAGCCGTTTCTTTTTCTTCAAATGCTGCCGTTTTTCTGCGATTTCGTCCTTCAAACGCTCCAACAACGCAATGTAATAGTCGCTGTTGATAGTCTGCCCCTTTTGGAGATAGTCGATGAAAATTATTCCATGTGCATCCCAAAATATGGATGCCATAACCTTGCCAGCCGAGGACGAGGTTCGTCGCCTGCTCGCCACTCAGCTGACTGCCGACTTGACTCTGATGTGAAGTAATGGAGCCAAGTTTTATCCATTGTTACATAGCGACGCAAAAATTCGGCTTTATTGCTGTTGAACAGCTTTAAACACTCCTCTGAATCATCAACACGTTGTTGTTTTTGGTCAACTGTGAGCAAACGCGGCACCCACTTTGAACAGAGCTTTCGCATGTCCAAATATTCGTGTGTGATATATCCAACACGCTCTTTTGATATCTTCAGAGCCTCAGCTTTTCGATCAACTTCACTTTACGGTCATTCGTAATCATTTTGTGGACTTTTTTGATGTTTTCATATGAAACAGCCTCTTTTGGACGTCCACTGCGTGCATTATCTTCGGTGCTTGTATAACCATTTTTAAACCAAAAGCAATGATAAATCAACACACGAAATTGCTTTGAATCCATTTTTTTCACAATAACAAAGTTGATTCACTCACAACGGTATATCTCGAGAACTAAGCGTCCAACAGCTGTCAAATTTATACACGTGTCTTTTGAAGGTTGGTACTAACTGAAAATGGTATGGATTTAATTCAAGTGGTGCCCTCTTTTAGAAACGGCACGGACTTTTCAGCCAATGTGTTATTCATAAATTGGTAATCATTACCAATTTCTAAGAAAATTCTGATTTTTCTTGGAATTTGCAATTTGTCCCTAATTACCCGCGACAAGTGGTTGGGACAGGGTATACACACTTTGGAAGTTCAGTTGCGGATTTCATTCGCAGTGTGACTTGTTAGTCAGTTTTAGTGATTTGATTTACAAGAAAGCATTCAAACAGGTCCTAGAAGTAAAAAAGTTCAAAATGCGATCTGGAAAAATGTTAAATCAAACGGAGATTCAAAATTTTAAAATGAATGCGCCAAGAGGGATATTCTGTCAAAAAAATTACACCAATTTTGAAGCACGTACAGTTATTTCGAACTATTTAAAGGATCCAGAAAATTACGGGAAAAGATTCGTACCTGGACGAAAATATAGTTTGACACCAGCAGATCAATGATCCCTACTAAGAGAAGCGTTTAATTCTACAGCAACAACAAGGGAAATCGCGGTATCAGCAGCAATTCCGAATGTGGACAGAAAAGGACTTGCGGAACATCTTCACAGAAAATGTTTGAAAATAAAACCCGCTTTACTACAATGTAATCGAAACGTCCGTTTGACCTTTGCCAGAAATCGTTTAAGATGGAACAAGCGTTGGAGAACTATTATCTTCGCCGATGAGAAACGCTTTTGCCTTGATGAACCGTCGTCATTATTTTCATGAATTGAGAAATTCCGAGCTGTTTTTAAGACGACGACAACAAGGACAGGAATATCATACCAAAATAAGACTAATATCCGCTTCGTAAACGGCAGGATGAAAGGTGACAACTACCTTAAGATCTTAGACGAAGAGATCGTGCATCATAACCAAGAAAAATTCAACGACAATCCAATCCTGTCTCAACCACTTGTCGCGGGTAATTAGGAACAAATTGCCAATTCCATGAAAATTACAGGGAAAAAAGGATATATGGGGATTAGAAATTGGTAATGATAATCCAACATGAATATTTGTGTCTCAATCAGTTGTCGAGGAGTGTATCTACGGTGTACTTCACAATTTTCTAGGCCTTCCCACTCGCCAATAACCTGGCTACGAATGTAGCACTAAGGCTAAGTAGCATCCAACAATATAATGATCAGCATTTAAGTTATGCTGAGCATATGTGCTTAAATTGGGAATGCAACGTGAATTACCTAATATCCTTCCTCCCGAGGTATCAGCTACAAACTCATTTTCAGCAACAGAAGCCGTTGGCAACAATGTCAACTTGTTTGGAACAAATCACTAAAAATGCTAAATCAAGGGATCAAAATCCGTGAAGGCGTAAATGCTATGATCTTCTCCAAAGACCGGAACAATCAGTTATATTTTAGCCTTCCCAGTCATTGCTGAGTCTTCCTAGTTCTGAAATTAGAACCGATTTAACAGGTTCCAATTTGGCTCCCAATGAAAACGATACGATTGGGCAGACCGCTGTGCCAAACATCTCATCGTAGTTAATGCAGTGATCAAACTTCTATGGCCGACCCTCTATCAGGAAAGATCAAAGTCGCAAACTAATGAGAGGTACTACATCTCTGAAGCCATTAATTTGATCATCGCGCATTCCTTTTTTTTTTTTATAATTTGCGCGCGATCAAGGAAGTTCCCCTTAAAATGGTTGCACACAGCGCGGGCGAAGGAAAATTAGGGAGGATAGAATGAGAGGTCCCGCTGATCGTTGGTCTTAAATGTTTGAAGGTTATAATGACTAGGAAATAAAGAGCTAGGCAGAGCATTCCATAAGCGAGTTGTACGGCTTAGGAACGAATCACGATATTTCAGAGTACGTCCGAAAGAGGGTACACTGAGCAGCATTCATAGCAAGGCGGGTGTTAAGGTTGAAAGTTTGAATGGGCGGAATGCTACTGGCGATTTCAATGGAGCACTGAGCATTGAGTTTTGGAAGCATTAAATTCCACTCTGTTGATTGGAATTGGTTATGCTGTTAATAACTTGTTCTACAGCCGAAAAACAGGGACGTAATTCCGGGAACGAATATGAAAAACGGAGAATACTGTCATCAGCAAAGACTTATATTGGATTACAAGTAGAAGCCAAGACATCATTATTGAAAATTAAAAAGAGTGTCGGAGACAGAACGGAGCCCTGGGGCACACCAGCATTTACTTTATGAATATCGGACTTGAAACCGTCCAAGACAACTTGAATTGAACATTCCAAAAGGTAATTTCTAATCCATTGAAGAAGAGAGTCATCGATCCAAAAAGCACGCATTTTCGACAAAAGAGCCTGATGCCAAACTCTGTCAAATGCCTTAGAAATATCAAGTGCAACTATCTTGCTTTCGCCAGATTGATGTACGCTTTGGTTTCACTTTTCGGTGAGACATACTATCAGATCACTAGTGGACCTGTTGCTACTCAAACCGTACTGGCGGTCAGTAAGAAGTTTTCGTGTTTCGAGATATTTCATGAGCTGACGGTTTATCAGCGTTTCCATGTTAGAAAAAAGGGACGTAAGTGCAATGGGCCTGTAGCAGGATAGAGAGGAAGATTCGCCTTTTTAGGGACAGGCTGGACGAATGCTGTTTTCCAACTTCTCGGAAATAGTCCTAAAGAGTAGGATTGATGAAAAAGCTTACGCAGTGGTTTTGCCAGCGAGGAAGAACACATGTTCAGAAGATATACCATCTGGACCAGCGGATTTGTGAGTGTTAAGATCTTTAAGAACTCTTGCTGCAAGTGGATTTTTCCCATTGAAGATTCGACGCACTCAAGCGTAGGCGGAGACAAAGCAAAATCCGGAAGCGTTCAGCTGGTCGCAAAGTGTACAGCAAGCAGATTGGCCTTGTCCAAAGAGCTGACACCTGGAATATCATTATAAATAAGCGTAGGGATGGAGGACCAAAAATTGTTACTACCTTTGGGACATTGTAGTATTTTCTGCCTCAGTTTTTGGTCGTGTTCTAATTTTACACGCTTAAGAAAGATGTTGCAGTCATTCCTGGCTCGTTTAAACTGTTTTCGGTTTTCCTCTGTTGGATTGGTCTTGAAGGGCCGAAAAAACATTTCTCTAACCCTGATAACCTCTTTACAGCTCGAGCCGTACCATGCCTTTTCTTTTGGTTTGCTACTCTTCATCCGATGAGGGATAAAGTTTCTCATTCCAAAGAGAATGGTGTCTGTAATCATATCAGCAGCATTCTAGACAGGAACGTTCTTAGATTTGTTACAACTGACAAATCTTGCAAACATTAAGAAAGCGTATCTAAACCGCTTGCACAGTATCACCAAGGGCAGGCGACTGTGGAAGTTATTGATTCCCAACATGGTATCATCAGTTAGCCGGTCTTCGATCTAAGTTCTCCTGATGGAAGGTCATAATAGTATGACTCTTATCAAATTTTTAATATGAAGGGCTGGCTACTTCCACCACCACCGTATTCTAACACCTAAGAAGTATTTGAACTCTACACATGCGTGTAACTAGTTAGTTATACGGTCTCCAACTAGTGTGATACTGGACATGTCGAAATCTGGTGTGCTGGTCTTTTATACTCAGAATATTGTAGTTAAGACGGTCGAGGTATGATGTTCCTTTCGGGTTTGTTTGTCTGTTGCCGATAAGGTTGTCGAAGGATCATATCACTTTGTTTGTTGTTCTGATCGCACTGTGTCGTTATCGACATCACCTGACTGCGTGATGTTTGCATGTAAACAGTCTCGAAGGATGTGTGTTTGTTGATAACTCTTCGTGTTAACTTGAACATATCGAGTTAAGAGTCATAGAGCATGGCCATTGGAGTAGAGATGATTTCAATTTGCCAGAAGTTAAGTAGATCTTTTTCTTATCCGTTAGAGCGTATAGAGGAATGTGCCTAGATCCGAAGAAACTCTTTTCGATCCAAAGAAAATATTTTCTAATAAACTTTTCTATCAAAAGATGAATCAATGTCAGTTGAAAAGTCGTTGGAAATGAAGACTGACAATGTTAAGTTTCAATGAACATGGATGGACCTGGATTGAAGTCTGAACCACTATTTGTAGAAAATACCCAAATTTGTATATTTTAAGGACTAACTTCCCGACAGCCTTTGGCTACTTTAATGATAAAAAAAAAACCACTCCTTCCGTCACGTTCCAACATTTCCTTATTAACACAACATGTAGTATGCTCTTTTTTAAATTTTCAATTTCTTGCCGGGTGTCCTTTTTAAAAGCTCTTGCCTCCTCATACACTGAAGTTTGTTATTTCAGTGAACCCCATTCTGTACTTATTTCCCTGCCTTCTGTACGGGGTCTTTCAAGAGTGTGTAATATACCAAAAGATGTCGATTCACAGGAGAAGGAACAAAAGTATACAACATAAAAAGAAGGAAACGACGTACACACCACTTAATAAACACATAGAACTAAAGGAACAAAAATAAGGAAAAATAAAAATAAAAAAAAAAACGATAAGAAAAGAAACAACTAGGCGAGACCGACCTTCTTATTCGTTCTTCTCCGAAAGCATTGACAAAGCACGTACTACTAAAGTACACACTAAGTGACTTTGTATCCCACTTAGCATACCACTTGAAAAGCCGTCATAAGAGATTGTAATGCCTTGGTCATGCTGATGCTGCTAACCATCCTGTACTTTCTCCCATTCTCCTCTTTCAACATCTCTCAAGACATTCAATATACGAGGAGGTTTGACAAGAGACTTTTCCTGACTACTCAACTCCTCCTACATTAAAAGGAGGAGGAAAAAAAAAAGAAGAAGAAAAAGAAACACATCAACCTAGAAAATGAATAGCAGAAAACGGAGATGCTAGGCGGAGCACAAAATGCTCCTGAAATATGCATACAGACGTATAGTACCACCACGAATATGACTACAACGATGACGATGTCCTTTAGCTTCATGTCCTCCAGTCTTGTACATCGAGGGGCTGTTTCGTCGTTTTTTTTTTATATTTTGATTTTTTTTTTTTTCTACTCCTTGTCATTCTTTACTCGCACAACAAGGATCTTTTTATCCACTTAAGTGTACGCAATCATTATGACTCTTTGCCTGTGCTCTCTAGCGTGTACTGCCGCCTTCAATCTCCTTCACCATTTTCCATTTTTTTTTTTTTTTTTGTGTTTTTGCATTTTCATTCCCTCCTGCCTGCCTTGCGCGTATGTTTATTTAAAAAGGAAGAAAATGAAATTCCATTTTGAAAATGAGGTTATTCCTTCATCTTGCATCCACATCCATGCCATCTATCCCACACCGCCGCCCAACAACGCAACATCATCTCGTTCCAGCACTTAGGATTGTATTACGCTCAACATGGCACAATGTTATTCAATGTAATTTGTCGCTCTGTTCTGTCAACTGTCATTTGTTTTTTTTTTTTTTTTTTTTCCACCCTCTATACCCTCCCTGGAGGGGCTAACAACACACAACACACAGCTCAGCTCAGTCTCTTTCTGTGTTCATATTTTATAATAAAATTCAAATTATAACTCATTTAAGCTCATAAATTATTCGCTCATTCGCTGCGTCTCATTTGACTTGACGTTTCCCCTTCGCTTCGCTTTGGTTTTTTTTTTTCTTTCTTTCTTTTTTTTTTTATTATTATCTTTCTCAACTTATTAATTGTAAGCGCTATAAAAACGCGCGTACGATAAATAAACAGTAAAATAACAAATTGTTATGACATTTAACACACAGTGGCGGCTTTGGCGACAACGGTGATATAAATTGTTTTTTCTTGTTTGCAGTTTTTATTTGAAAAAGAAAATAAAATTAGTGACAAACAATCAATGAGAAACTGACAGGGCAGACAAAATAGGATTTTTTATGAGGCAAGGCAGCGTAAAGGAACGCCAACGCTAAATGTCAGCCTTAGCCTTATGCATAGAGCCAGAGAGTTTGTCGAGTTAATGGTGTGGTGCCATAGACACAGAGTACAGCTGTTGGCTAATTTCCATTTAACATGATTTCTCTGTTTAATAAACATGTCAACGATGAAGACTAAAGCGGTACGAGAACGAGTACGCGTATGAGCACGAGCACGAGCAATGAGAAACGATAAATGAACCACGAGAACAGCAAAAGGATGCATGGAGGTGGGGCTGAGTAAAAATGACAGCTACAAACGCGTCATTTGAGAAACTAAATTAACCAGCTTCTCACAGCTTGACAATAAATATGTTTTGTGATATTTGCGGAATGTGTTTGTGGTTAATGCAGGCAGGCTGAAATTCTGTGCGGGGGATTCAAAGGCACAGAGGACGTGATTGGGGTGGAAAATTGGCACAATTTACGGGAAATCAACTGTTGCGATAAATGACAGGGATTAAGGAGGTGATTTATAAATGTAGCGCTAAGTTGCGATGTAGTTAAACTAATGGGCCGAGGGTAGCCAGCACATAATTCTTTTATTCTATGCCAAGAGCTCATTAAATTGTCATCCTTAATCATTACGTTAATTGAAGAAATGCCGCAAAAACCCGGTCTGAAAGTAAATGAAGACAAGACAAATTACACGATGCCGACAGAAAGTCAGATACTCATCGGCCAAGACAGACGTCACCAACGATGGACATAACTTTGAAGTGTATCTTAATCTCGTCCGAGTAAAAGTTACGACTAAGCCTACAAATGACACTAAAGTGAAGACAATTTACAGCAGCGTGTCCGTTTGCTTTGAATTTTGTGGAATTTTGGTCTCCTTCGAAAGAAGGATACAATATCGTATAATATATCATGTAAGAGTCAGAAGGCGAAACGTCGAGCTCTATGAAGTGCATCAAAACGTAGATGAAACCAAAAAAAAAATTGTGAAAGTCTTTGAGGCATGGCTTGGCATATCTAGAAAGAACAAATCAATAGATAAGTAAGTTTAAGTGCTTCCGGATAACAATAAACTCGTTCTAAGAGACTTTCAGGGATCGAGATCCGAATTAGTAATTGAGTAATCACTGCTTTAGAATAGGTATCTGGAGTTTGACCCTTCAATTACAAGAAAGTTGATATGAAGGTGTAGAAAAGTTATCAGCGAAGGAGTTCAAACCTAATAATATGATTGCATTAATCTTGGACGGAAAATTACAGCCAGCTATCCTCACAGCAGCTTAAAGTCACAAAGTGAATACAATGGTCATGTATCGAAGCAGAACTCGTTGTAAGGATATTGACAGATATTTTTAAACCACCACGACGGTCAAAAATAGACATCAACATCAATAGTATTGGTACGTAATGTGAAGAAAAAATGTAAACAAAATTAACGCCGAAGTGGCAGAAAAATGGCTTAGCGCTATATTTCGGGTTGGGCCTGGGCATCAACCAACAAGCCCCTCCAGCCAGCTCGATCTTTAGCTAACTGCCGCCAGTTTCGCACTGTAAGCTCACTGCGTGCGACACCTATCTAGCTGTCTTCCTCAACTGCGCTGCCCCTCGGTGCGGATTCGTCGTTGTATCTCCTCCTGGGCCCCCGCCCAATTATCAAGGCTTCACCAATCAATGATGTTGTCTAATAAAAACCGGGGGCAGAGCATATTACTGGTCTTATCGTAAACATCTTCTGATGACGCCACCGAAGGTTGCTACGATTTGACCAGTTACATGTTGCTGGTCATAAGGTCTTATTGGCGGTGGGACCACCGGTAGTCCCTACCACGACTTAGATCACGGTACCATGGGAGTCAGGAACCTCCCGGAGGTCGGTCCGGGCCTGACTTGTTAAGGTAGGCCCCCTTGTGGGAGCTTAATGGTGGCTGTGGTTTAAACCCAAAGTCTTCCGGTAAGGGTCTTCCTGTTGATTTGACCCAATGTACATAGAGTTGCAATAAATACTGGGGGCAATGACCCTAAGAACAGTAAGAGGTTTTAGGTTGGCCTCGATTCATACCAAGGGTGGAACTTGTGCCTCCAACACAGTTCCAATATCAAAGGATTGACGAACAGCGATAGCAAGGCGTATCCTTGCTCCCATGGATATACGGGCATCCCGTAAACTTAAGTCTACATGACAGGTGTTTACGTTAAAAACCAGAGGCTATCTGTTCTCCTCCTCCTCCACTCAAAGTCTATGCAGATGGGGCCAAAAATCACACAATGAGTTTTCCTCTCAAAGCAATCAAGGGCACCCTCATCTATTTTTGAAAAAGTACATGCCATAAAGCCATGGAGCAGGACTGTGATTATTAGAGCCTAATATACTGTCACTTTTATTGTTCGACATAGCGCCTTGCCTTCTTAGCCTAAAGAAGCAGCGATTGGCAAGAGTTATTTTTCATTTCGTCTCAGCACTGGGGTCGTTAGATGAATTAATAGCGGAGTCTGCTTATGCACAGTTCTTACCTACCTCTGTCGAGGGTGACATTCTGTCCGAAACTTCGCTGTTGGGTGTTCTTTCTTGTTGACAGCATATACTTGGTCTTACGCTCATTGACCGTTAAACTCATCTTCGCCGCTTTCGTCTTAATAACCGCGAAAGCGCTACTGACATCACCCTGCTTTCTCCCGGTTATGTCAATATCATTGAACTTTTGAAAGAATATGCCCCTGGTGTTGGCGCGTGAGATTTATACTATCCTTTCAAGAATGACCTTAAAGAAATCGCATGACAGCGCGTCTCCTTGTCTAAATCCTTTTTGGACATCAAAAGTCTCGATGAGGCCTCCCTGGATGTCAAAATCAGATATTGCTCTGTATAGCTCGTCTCTATAGATGCTGTCATACGCGGTCTTAAAATCAGTGGACAGATGGTGTGTATCGAATTGGAGCTCATTGGTTTTTTTCCAGGATATATAGTGTGAATATTTGGTCTACGTTGACTTTCCTGGCTTGTAGCCACACTGATCGACCATCGGGTTGTTGACGAACGACTTCAGGCAATATGGAGAAGGATGTTGTAAGAGATGTCTCTGTAGTTGGCGCAATTCAATGGGTCTCCTTGGGGTTCCATTCCATCGGGCATACTTTCATCCGACCATATTGGTGTATGGTCCTTACCAAGTCATCGCCTGCGGCTTTGAAGAGTTCGGCAATCACTGCGCCCGCTACAGTAGCTTTGTTGGACTTTAGCTTAGGTATGACTATCTTCATTTCATCCGGGTCGAGTGGACGGAATTTTTAATCTACATCGTTCAGGTTGATAGCGGTATTTGTCTCATCATCGCCGTTATACAGTCTACAGAAATGCTCTTTCCGAATCTTCAGCATCGACTGTGGCTCTACTACCATGTTGCCTTGTTCGTCTCTAATGCCTTCGGTTCGGAGTTTATGAATTTGGCATGTTTTTTTATTTTGGTAAAACTTCCGAATCTCATTCCCGGAGTAGAATCTCTCAATTTCTGGAGAAGCCGGCGTTCATCTCTCCTCTTTTGCTCGTAGAGCTCATAAGCAGCTCTAATCCATCTAGGCACCGCCACTTTATATGCCTCTTACTTAGCTGCAAGCTGCATGTGCTTCCCGGCAGTCGTTGTCAAACCAGGAGTTCCATTGTGGTGGCCGAGTAAAACCCAGCATATCAAATGCACCAATCTCTTAAGGGATTGAAGGAGACCCGATCGGAAAAGAATTTGGCGATCTCTTGCGATTGTAGCCGTCCGACAGCAAACTTCCTCACAGTATTGGCATGTCTATGTGATGTATCTTTGTCGCCGAGGACAAATTGAACGTCATAGCTGGGGTACTGCTCATAGGTCTGGTCCAAAAACCCGTAAAAGCTGTATTTGGTGTTGTCATCTTTCTCCTCTGTAGGGGCGTGCGAGCATATAAGCCCAATGTTGGAAAATTTAGCCTTGAGTATGGATTGTTACGTGACGCTCGAAAATGGCTGCTTAGTTAAATGTGTTGAGAGAACAGAGAAAAATAGATTGAAAAACAAGCTCAGATAAGAAGCCCTTTAAGGTGCAAAAGACGCATGATCCTACGCCGCAGTTGAATTGCTCGCACAAAGCATTATCATATTCGAGCTCTAAGGAGGGCTCAGGGAGCTCATTTCATCGTTTGGTGTTAAAGTAAATGCGGCCATTTATAGTGAAGATTGGAACACTAGACATTTACCAGACCTTGGCACCAAAAATGGCAAGAAAATATTGTTACAAATTTCATTTCTCCGACACATCGGTTGGCAAATTCGCTGGATGAAAAACCATTCTCCATTTGGGATATTTTAAGGAGCAAGGTTCCCACTAAAAATAGACGAGCACTTACCATTTTTAGAAAGTACTTGCAGATCAAAAGATCAAAAATTGTTACCATCGCTTTGTATACTGTAAGCCAATGTACGATACTAACCATATCTGGGTCAGCTCTTCCGTTGATCACTTACCACTCTGTGTTCAAAGAGGTTATAGTGAATTTTTTATAAAAATATTTTGATAGCCTAGTACAAATCTGCCTTTCAGTGAACCAACTGACAACTCTCTGCGTCAAAAAGTTGGTCATCCACGAGACCATTAAAGGTTAACGTAGTTTAAAAATAAAAGAAGGTGGCATATGACTAGAAACGAGGGTTTGTTTATCAAACATAGAGCCTACTAGAGTCCGGTTGCATCCAGGATCAAAATTTAACGAGCAGGTACGCGAAAACTGATTTCCACAGATACAAATCTGGTAACCGCAAGAATGGGATCATAAATCCCATTCAAGAGTTGCTATTCGTCTGAGCGATGTATCAGAGGGTGAACTTGTTCGATTCGCCTTTAATTTGACAAGTCAGTTGTTGAAACTGCTTGGTTATGATGTACAGAAAATTATTTTTTTGGTTATGCACGGGTATCATTGATGAAAGTAGTGATAACTACCTACTGGGGGCATGGCAATAAGTTTCCGCCCCATTCCTAGCCACTATTGGTATCCAGTTTATAAAAGGGGCAAGTACAGTGAGTTTTCTTGGTACGATGTCAGTGTGTACCACCAGATCCCATTTGTGGATGCAATACCACTGCAGAATGGGGTACCACAGGAGAAGGTACAAGGGCCTGTACTACTATTTTTAACGAAATAAAATGAAATTTAAGTGATTAACAAGCGACTCATTCCGCAGGGATGGATTGTATTGTATAATACAATAACACCGGGAATTGTATACGGTTTTCATGCGGTTCCACCTTTATGAACTTTGTTTGATTGATGTTCAAACTTACTGCATACCACGGACTGGTTAATCATACAAGTCCATACATACCTGAAAAGAGAACAAAAACAAAAATGCAATAAGTTAAAATGTTTCGAAAAAGATTTCAAAATAAAGTAATAAATGTACGCGTGAATGGTCCATGTAATTTGTTTTATTTGATTTCAAAGCCATCTATGTTACATATGTACGAAAGTACAGAATTCTACCCAGCCTAAGTGAGATACGAATATAAATTTCTCGCCACAAATCCAACACGTTGTCACTTTACTTTCGAGTAATTTGAAGTCTTTGTGTCGTCCTAAATGATGGTAATAAAAAGTTTAACCAGATTCAGTTATCTTACATACGTCTGACAACCTCAGTCACTACACTACAAAAGGATTCCCTTCATGTTTTATCTTTTGTCATTCGACGCGCGTCAAAAAAAAAAAAAGGAAACATCTTTATCCGCCCATTTAGCTGCTTAATACACTCTACGAGAACTGTGCCCCTAGATTTTTACTCCTAGAATACAAACAGACAGATAGATCTTTACTACTGTCAGAAACTCCTCCTATTTCCTACTTATCCTTCCCTTGCCCATCATCGATTCAGTGGCTTTCCTTTTTAACCATACTCGTACATCACAACATTTTAGCACATTTAAGAGAGTCGAGAAAAATAAACAGCAAAGCTCAAAAGCCGGCGTCATCGCCATTCCTTAGATACCAGCACGAGTATATTTGTATCTACGTGTATGAGGAGGGTGTCATGTATAAAACCTCTGACGGAAGGAAATTCCACCGGAAATGTTGTCCGTGTTAATGATGCGAAGCACATACATGCAAGTCTACACCCTCTTCCTACTATTTTTCTACAACTTCAATCTTTCTTTTACAGACAAAAAAGCGGATAGAGAAGATAGCGGGGGGAAAAAGCAAGCAAATCCCCTGAACATAGACAATGGGATCCAAACAAGGATGTACGGGAATACGGATACACCATGCCAAGCAACAGCGACATGGCCATACCATGGCATGGCATTAGAAAAGAAAGAACAGCCATTGTAGACAGTTGTATTGTATTGTACTTGTAGTAGTAGTATGGTAAAGACTTTGAAACTAAAAATAAAAAATAAAAAAAAAAATCAGGATCCGCGCGCCGTGTTATTAAATAATTTATCCTGATGGTACTTTAACTTGAGTTCCTGTTTGGAATATAAATGGGGATAACAGCAGGACTACCAGGATTCGTGCTTTTGCCGCACCAGATACAACTATAGCGAACGTTGTGTGCGCGCTCATCCCTTCTATTGTACTGTAGCTTGGTTTCCGTGTACGACTATGGGTATCTGAGTATCTGAGTATCTGGGTATTTTAACGTTGCATGGCCGCCGCAATGGATAACTTCCTGTTGAAGTGTATACAGAACAAATAGTTCTGGTGAACGTTTTGGCAAATAAGGAGAGTGAATAAGATTCTCCCGCAAAGAAGGATAGCGTATAATTTAGCCACTGCGAAGAGGAGGACGCCGTAGATACTCGTACACACAAAAAAGACAACAGTATAAAGTGCAATAATGAAGACGGAAAAAGCTAAACTTAAAAGGAGCAAAGGCGACTAAAAGCCTTCGAGGTTTTCATTTTATTTGTTTCCTTTTGTTCCTGTTTTTTTTTTTTTTTGTTTTTTTTTTTTTTGCTCTGTACCAAAAAATAAAGCAAAGAGCGAAACAAACCAAAAGGGACGGGATAGACTATGTAGAAACGGAAAAAGGAAATTTAATTTGAAAATAATAATCCTCTTAAATGACACAAACCGACCGCTGAATTGAATACAAAGGCGGCCCAGTTGTAGTGTAGATACAGAGCGGTGTGTGAAGCTAATTTAGGTTGGCAGTTTTGACTATAAGATTTTCTTTTATTAAGGATAAGGGATGTACAATAGATTTTAGATAAGATGTAGAGCCGTTGTTGGGTGCTTAAAAGGTTTAACTCACATGAGTATTACCTCCCCGCCCCCGTCTTGGACTATGGTGATTTTTTTTTGAGTTTTTGAATAGAGCGGGAGGATCAATATTTGGTATGAGACACCACAAGACTGTTTATTCATACTAGTATTCTTGTTTTTGAAAAAAGAAACAAGCATTTATTCCGATATCTGGTCCACTGTCAAGCGTATAAACACGCTTTAGACGATATTCAAGCTCCAATAAGCTTTACTCGATAAGGAGAGAACTTGACTAGGGCATTGCTAAGGCCAAGATCTGCCGTCTACTGAGGTTACTATGTAGGAGCTCACTGTTAGAATTTGATCACCCCTACCTTACCCATTCGTTCCCTAATTTTACTTCATTGTAAAATGTAATCCGAACCACATACTTAAACTGATGACAGCAGAGAATCAGGAGGAGCGACCCCTCCCTCATAATAGACGAAACTATTTTCTAAAAAGATTTTGAAACTTGAATGAATCAGCCGTTGGAGTTGCATAGTGGTTAAATTCGTCGATTTCTACGGCAAAGATCAGGGTTCGATTCCCACGTCATACATCGAAAAATAGAAAATATAAATTTCTGACAGGCAGGGCGGCGTTGGCAAACCTTTTCGCAAGTGAAACATTTCGAATATGAAAATCTCTAGCATTTTCTCGGCATTCCCAGTCGACCGAACGACACGACCAAAATGGGGGCTTCAGTCACACAGAACTGGACAGATCTGACTACGCCATCAATTTATTTATCAACTGGAATAATTTGCAGAGACAATAAATAGGACTAGGTATACTGCATCTAATATATCAGATGTGTCACTCCTCGCTTTGCTCATTAATCTCTCGGTTTAAAGACCTCAGCACCCTATTCGAACATGAACGTATTATCCACACGGTGGAAACCCAACATTATGACAACTGTTGACAGACTTACCCACCAACTACGAACAAAACAATTTAGCGCCAAAGGAATTGTCTTACCAAATCAGTTCGTTCCAGAATGACAATCCTCTTGCTAAAGGGATATCACTTGTCACTGCAAATTCCAAAAATTCCACTCCAGAGAAGAAGATACCGGGAGACAGAAAAAAAAAAAAAAAAAAAACGACAACTCCTGCATTCTAGGAGGAGGTTTCTTCTTCTTCTCCGTCTAGGTAACCATGTTAGTGCTTCGTACACAAAATATATTCAAGTTGAACACTTCTTCGGTACACATGTGCTACCAATTCTGTACCATTGCAGTCCAATTTGGCTCTGAATCACATTATACATGAGCATTCTGCATCTCGTCTGAGCTACAAGGATGTGCAAAAACAAGAAGACCAACAGAAACCAAAACAAAAAAAAAGGAGCAATAGGACGTGAGTGAAATAATTCACAAATCACATTCTTCCGCTGCAATAGCAACAGCAACAGCAACTACCAACTATTCCCCAATCCAAGTGCTCGACATTCCTTTGTCTTCTCACACAGAGTGTATCCGTAACATTCGGATGGCACAGTGGCAGTGCCATTGGTGGCGATGGCAATGTGGTACCTACTTCTGCCCTGAGGAAGTTGTCTCCATATCTTCTTCACTCCAGAAAACACACATAATGACGACAGGTTGAGAAGAACGTAGTGTAGTGCACGCAGATACAAGATACTCGTACATTGGCACTGTTGCAAAACTGGCAAGAGGCAAACCAGACGGCAGACACTACCGCCATCCAGATATCTAGAGAATGTGTACGTTATTTATGTTGCTGCCACCAAAGAAACTTCCACAGATACTCCACATTCGGATGTGTTGAAAAGTTGCAAGTTGAGTCCTTGGTGCAAATTCCATAGTGAAAGATGTGTCGTCTCTCTGCTTCTGTGAAATATATTTATTCACTCAGTGTTGTCCTTTTTGTTTCGCTTTAATCTTTTTTTCTGTTCCTTGTCAGATGAAGGATTTGGTGTTTTTTTTTTTTTTTTTTTTACTTTTTAATTTGGCGCTATATCGAGACACAATTCTTCCTACTCATCATATGCTCCAAGCTATTCCCGATTTCATTCTGTGCAGTTCTTTTGGAATCGTCCTTGTCCGGCGCGGTTGTTATGTTATAAAAATTTTCATATGAAACCTATTCACATTCTCCTCGATTGTTTTTTGTTTGGCTTTGCTAAATGGTACTCTCTACTCGCATCCGAATGTGTTCTAGGTTTCTGTGTTCTCATGAATATGATTTGGAATTTTTTTCCTTGATTCGGAATCCAGAATTGTAGTCGTTGTCATATCTGCACATTCGAACCAAAGTACTGGCTTCCGAAAACAGTCAACAGCAGCATTCTCTCAACACATTGTCAGCGTATGCATGCAAAAAAGGAGGAGAATTCGCCCCGAATCGCTGCCGACACAGTAAAGGCAGTACAAAATAAAAAAAAAATTAAAAAAAATAAAATCCATCCGACAGACAATGACAAAGGAACCAGGTTTGAATTTAAATTTGTCAACTTCAGCTTTTTGAACGAGTTTTGCGAGATGAAAAAAAAACAACGACGACAAGGACTAGGAATATACGAGTACGAGGACCGACGCTGGCTTCTCGTTGTCGTTTCACTGGTTACTCCATTTGAAAGAGTATTTTTTTCTTTCTTTTTTGTCGCTGGTTGCATTAACTTGTCGCTGCCTTGGTGGTTCTACTCTGTTCTACTCGGCTCTACTTTGGTTCTACTCGACGCATACTAAGGAGTTGTTATGTTGCCAGAAGCAAAGCCCGTTTTTGTTCCATGTTTCTGGTTGATGTCTTTCCTTTCCATCTCCAACCCTCCCTATCTTTCCATACCGCCAACCATCCATGTTGTGAACATTTCCATTTGCAAATCGCCGGAATCCGAAATCGGTTGATGTAAAATATGCTGTTTAAATATGTATGCTTACTGATTGCATCGGTGAGCACAGCGCAGCTCAGCATGGAGTTGAGTAATGCATACCAATGGATCTCTCCCATTCTGGCTTTTACTTGTTCTTACCATGTTTCGTGGGCTTTCCTTTTTCTTTTTTTTTTCTGAGTGCGGTGGTTCTGCAGAGCTATACAGGAGCTGGAAAAGGAATCTGGTACTTGGTGCTATGATGGTTGGGTGTCTGTAGAGTGCTTAAATAGGAAAATTAATTGCACAGAGTGTGGATTTAAAAAAACAAAATAAATAAATTCTAAAGTGGTTTCAAGATATGTACTTGCAGAAAAAGAAACCTGCACTTTGGCTGAAGAAAAATATTCGTAATAACAAGTATGGGGCTAATATGGTAGCCTTGTGGTATGCCAGAAATTTAAGACAGAGTACTATGAAGTTGGTATGATTTGTACAGGGACTAGGATGCTGCTGTGCAGACATCAATTAGAAGGTGCGAGCATACTGATATTCGAAACCTCTTTCACCTATGGTTGGTGGCAAGCAATTGAGAGCGATGAGCATCCTGTCTGGCCTATAATTGTAGCACCATCACCAACATATTTTTCATTATTGCCTTAAACAAAAAAAAAAAATAGGTAAACAATTCAAAATTCAATAATCTCTGATTTTGATTCTGTACACGGAAGTATCTCAAATGATTCATTGTTCTAGCCCAACTAACATCAGATATAATCACTCATATCCATTTCATTCCATTCAGCCTCTAGCAACAATAAAAACAAAATTACCCCAAAATCGAATAACACATTTTAATTAAGTATAATAGATTCTACGGACCTGACCCGCGGCAATCAAATGTAATTACGAGATATTTTCATTGAAAAGCCAATTTATTTTGAATTGCTAATCGAGTAGGTTAAATTGAACTTTTATTTGTGGATTTTTCTGTGATTTTAACTCACTCATTACCATCATCTCGAATGAATACCAAATGAATGAAACGAGTGTAGGTAGTACTCATGTTATACAAATGCATGGGGCAATAATTCAAATTTAATTATTTCTTCACTACATACACCAACAATAATAGCAAGTACCAAAATAACAACTACAAAATGCAAACATTCCGATTCGTTTGTTTGATTTTCCAACCGCCCTCACCCCCGGTTTGCGAAAAACCGACTCGAAATGGAGAGTATCTGGGTTTGTTTAAAAGGGGGAGGAGAGTACAAGTATAGATTAATTAAATTCACTGGAATTCATGAAAAATTATGATAAATAACCAAATAAATTAGTTTTGCAGCTAATTAACGCAACTAATTACACAAAACCTCGCGACATGAATTATGTAGATCTTCGCGTTTTGATGGAGAACGAGGCAGAGATTCCTTCCTACCCACTGCTACGAATAGGGTTGCCATAATAATCCATTCACAATGAAAGTAGTGCTTTGCTTATTTGAATTGTTATAGATACTTTCTTGTTATTTGTAAAATGTCGATTTTAACATAATTTTTGGGACCAATTGGATGGAGTCAATTACAGTAATCGATTACCAATTATATAAGTAATGGATGACAATTTTAGATAATCATAACACATTTTGGATAATGACGACTTACCTACGTGGTAATTAGTTCTTTAAAGAAAGCTGTACCGTATAGATCTTTGGATCGTAATATTCACCGTATAAATCCACCCTAAACGTTCGCGGATTGGATTCTGGCCCAGGCTGAGGCCGAGGTAGGAGATAAGTTCTCCATAATTTCTAATGGGCTGGGTGAAAACCTGCTTACGAAATTAGAGTGAATATAAACGGGTCAGAATACGAAATATTGCTGCCCCAACATTTGAATGACTTTTATCTAATTACGAGGGCTGTTTGATAAGTACACGGATTGGAAGACGACATGTGGCGCTACTTAGCCAAAATCAGTGTACCATCATGTAGTATAACCCCTTTTAGCCCGTCTGTCAATTTGATTACAATCCGACGTTTAGTTTTGTTTTGACACTAACACGTTGTGTTCTTTACGACCGTGGAAAAAGAGCAGCATCGCTCCGATTCTTGTTTTTGAGTAGCAAAACTTGCGAGGAAATCAAATCCATTCTCGATGGTGTGTATGGGACCCATTCACCTTCCCGTACAACAATTTACCATTGGTTCGCAGAGTTTCATCTTGGCCGCACGTCGGTTTTTGATCAACTGCGCCCAGGTGGCCCAAAAACGGTTACCACAGAGGAAACCGTGGACAAAATCCGTGATCTGGTATTGGTGGACCGCCGAGAGAAAATTCGCGAGTTGGCTGAGATAGGAGGCATCTCAACTGAACGCGTTAGTCATATCCTGCACGAGATTTTGGGCATGAGAAAGCTGTCCGTGCGATGAGTACCGCGTTTGCTCGCACTGGAGAACAAGCGTAATCGTGAGACTACTTCAAAGACGTGCTTGGCCCAGTTTAATCGAAATCCTGGGGAGTTTCTGCGTCGTTTCGTGACCATCGATGAGACACGGATTCATTGACACACACCAAAGACCAAAGAACAATCGAAACAATGGGTTTTACCCGGTGAACGTGCTTCAAAGAAGGCGAAAACAGTGCCCTCGGCTGGAAAGGTATCAAAACAAAACTAAGCGTCTGATGGTCACCAAATTTTGAACGGCGGGCTAAAAGAGGTTATACTAAATGATGGTACACTCATTTCGGCTTAGTAGCGCCACTTATCTTCCAATCCGGGTACTCATCAAACAGCCCTCGTACAAAATGAAATGGCCAAGTTGCCAACAATGAGTAATTCTTTAGAATATTTTGGTGATTGTCCCGTGTCAGTTTCAGGTTTATTTTAACAGATATCCTACTAAGGTAAGGGTTTTCTCTTTAAAATCGCAATATATAATCTATACACCTCCAACTTTTAAGGACTTGGATTTCATTTCATTCAAGTTGGTCTGTTTTGGAGGTGTACTAAATTTCCAAAGAGATTTTCCAACCGATCAGCTCCACTGGATTTTGTGTCATATGGATAGCGAAAATTAAGCCAAGTCGTTTAGCTTACTCCAATCAAGCTTATCTAAGAGATCCACTTTTTATTGAATCTTGAATTTTCCACTATGCCACTAACCAGTTTACGCATAGGGTTCTCTAGAAAGTCTTTCTTATAAATCGCACCAAAAGAGAGCGCAATATTGAAGACATAAATGGTGCACTACTCACCTCGCTGTCAAAGTGATTATTATTTCTAAAGGACTAAAGGACTAAAATATTAATTTCATTTGTCATTTGTGGTGAGGCTTAGCCATTATTGGTCACTGATACCTCTCAAAAAGACGTGAAACTACATCAGTGTCTAGCTAATCCAGAGACCGAAGGTGGTACTTCGTCTCTAGATCGATGGATGTATACATCATGTATGGTATGTGATCGAGGGCATTTACATATTTCGTGATTGCTCAATGATGTTGGATACTCAACAGCAAGCTTAATGAACAAGATTAAGACTTGATCGACATGCTCTGCATTATGTCAAGGCACCACTTTTTGCGCAGAAAAACATCAAGTTCCTCTAAATTTTTGTTTCTTATTTTATTTTATTTATTTTATGAATTTGTTGGTGTAAGCAAGTAAAATAATATTAACGAAGAGTGTTAGTCTTACACCTCCACCTTGGGGCACACCATTCATTTATTCAGTAGATAAATAGGGTAACTGATAGCATTCCTCGCTATCTACAATAATACCACTGCGCCGGTTTGATGTACGAGTATCATACTTCGGTGATCTAGATGTCTACTTGTTTTCTCCGATTGTGTCTGAAGATTAAGAGGGGTTTGTCTAGTTAAGTATAAGATGCATTGCACTGGTTAGAGTCGGAGTCATTTTTAAAAAGGTGTCTTTGTTGAATGTGCGTCATATCTTTCTCGGTAACTCATCTTGAATAGGCATTTGAAAGTAACCGCTCCAAAATTGTGCAATTTACGTGACAAAGCGGATAGTAGCGGAGTGAGCTAATCGACTCACTCGTTTACCTCTATCGTACAGCTGTGTACAGGAATCCAGTAAATAGAACGGACTTGTGATTGACACCATTTATTTCTTGCATTGACTTTAGAAGCTAGCACTATGCTGTGATTTTGGATTGGTCAGCAATTTCATACAATCTCTTGAATAATGTAGAAGACGAAGACTCTGAGACGCCCTTACTTACTTACTTATATGGCGCTACAGTTTGAGGTAAGCCTCGGCCTCAACCAGCAAGCCCGATCTTTAGCAAACTGCTTCCAACTGCGCACTCCAAGTCCGCTGAGGTCCCCTTCTAGGTCTTCCTAGACTGCGTTGTCCCCCTCCGGTTTAGACTCGAAGACTCTGCGGGCCGGAGCATTGGTGTACATTCGTTCTACATGTCCTAGCTATCTCAGGCGACTGATGCGCAGTTTTCTGGGCAAGTTCATTTCACTGTACAGCTTGATCACTTCCTCGTTGAGTCTTCTTCCCCAAAGCCCTTTATCATAAACGGGAACGAATATTTTTCAAAAGACTTTCTCTCGAAACGACTGACGATAAGACCTTCATCCGCTTTCGATAGAGCCCATGCTTCAGCACCATAGAGTAGGACTTGGATGATCAAGGTCTTAGATACTCGTCGAGTCTCCTTAGTTTTTCGCGATTAGACCTTATTACTCAATTGCCTTCTTAGCTCAAAGAAACAACGATTGGCAAGACTGATTCTACGTCTCTTAATCCTTTACTACCTCGAAATTAAAGCTGTTGACTGTGACGTTCTGTCCAATTCGTCGATGTTGTGTGTCCCATTTTGTTGACAGCATATACTTGGTTTTGCACTCATGTGCGGCGTACGCTAGTAGTTGTACAGACTTTTGAAAGATTGTGCCTCCGGTGTTCAGTTGTGAGTTCCGAACGATTCTTTCAAGTATGATGTTAAAGAACTCACATGACAGAGTGCCACCTTTTCTAAAACCTCTGATGCCAGGTCTTGGTTAAGTCGTTGCCGACTTTGAAGGAGCAGCGAGCGCTCTCAATCCACTTCTTGAGTTTTTTTTCCAGGATCTCCCGGAGTGTGAAGATTTGGTCGATTGTGGACCTTCCTAGTCTGAAGTTATACTGGTAGGGGCCAATCAGATTGTTGGTTGAAGGAGGAGACTTATACCCCCATAGTTGGCGCAGTTGAGGTGGTGGTCTCCCTTTTCTGGATCGGGCATACGGTGCTGAGATTCCATTCGTGAAGCATACGCTCTTTTAACCAGATCTGAGAAATGAGTTGGAGTATGCTCTCTACAAAGTCGCTTCCAGCAGCTTTGAATGCCTCGGCCGGTAAGATGCTCGCTAAGCTCGGCAGGTCCAGGTGCTATGTTGGATTTCAGCTTAGATATGGCTATCCTTACTTAGTTTTGGTCGGGTGGACGGAAGTTTTGGCTATCATCGTCAAGGTTGAATGGTCCCTGACGACGGGATGTTCGGCTTCTTCGCCGTTATATAGTCTGCAGGAAAAGTGTTTTTGCTATTCTCAACATCGACGATGACTTTACTCAAGGTTTCCTTCTTCATCTATACAGATTTCTGTGCGGGTCCTCTTGGCTTGATACGTTCTTTTTACGGGTTGGTAAAACTTGCGTACGTTATTCCTGGAGTATAAACCTCTCAATGTCTTCGATAGCGCTCTTCTACGAACGGCTCTCGTCTTCTTCATCAAACCAGGGATTTCTTGGTGGTCTTCGAAGTCGCTAATGGCACGTTGGCAGCTTTGAAACTGGTCTTCGGCACATGATGCTGGTGGCATAAGTTGCTGAGAGATTTCGGGATACGCGTTTGGGGAAGATTCTTGCGACTGCAGCTTTGTTCTATTTTCTCACAGTAGTTATTCTTTGTTGTGGCACTTCAGAAATCCGCATTCGCATGTTAGTTGCAACAAGATGGTAAACCCGGATTAAGATCCCAAACATTCCACGTGGAGATCGTCGCCAACAGTGAATCCGTTTTATCCGAGGAAATTAGTTGTTTCGTCACATCTTCATAATCTCTTCCGTGTCCTGTACGGAGCTCTATGGCGGCATAGGCCAGTGTTATGCTACTGGGCGAGCATGTCTTGTGACTCAAGCTCTAACCTTAAGATTACAAATATCGCACTGAAAATTTCACTATGACATTGACTTAGTAAACCTCGCATTTGTGCCACTTCCAGCTAATTTTACTGACGACAAAATGACTAATCTGAGTTCCTCCACGCAAGCCTTAGCGGCAACCCTGTGACACGCAGTTCGCCTTTGTGGTTTCATCGCCGTCAATCATTTACAATTCACATTAATAAATGTGATGATTGAATTTAAATGAAGAAATCTGCTTATGCTTCGAATAATTGTGTGCACGTCGTTTGCTATCTTTTTGCGTTCGCCGCTACCCTGGTCCCTCACCCCAGCACGCGCTCGTTAGGTGGGTAGTTTGGGCACCCCACTGTTAAATTGGCGTATTGCCAATTGATTCCGCATTGTAACCTTCCCTCTCTCACATTCCAGTCACAAAAATCCACAAGGGGAAATCGCAGAGAACAAATGCCATCAATGGTGTATGGCTTTTAAGGCTTCCTTCCGCTTCGATGTTTATACCTACCCCCCGTCTGGGTCGAGAGGTAGAGGAAGCATGAAAACGCCAACCGCCTTAGGGCGGTTTATCATTTCGCGTTCTATTCTGCTCTCTGTTCCGTAACTTCCTTTCGGTATAATAAATAGATTTCCTCCTCTTCATTGAAAATCAACTTCATCTTGGGACGAAATATGAAGTGGTAATGGTGAATGCGGGGAGAAGGACGGTATTCAATTCTATTGCACGTGTTCGTTTGTATGTGTGTGTATGTAAACGGGTCGCCATTAATAATAAATAAAAACGATTTTTCTGTGTTCTGAATTTTGATTGATGTGCTACAACGCTATTCAGATACAGATACTCGACAAAGCTACACGGATATGGCCACAGCCATGGATATGGTGTAATGCTACTCTTGCTCCTCAAGAGTCGATTTGACTTGGCTCAGTTTGGGATGACTTGGCATGCCTTGACTTGGAATATCAGCTTGGGTGCTAGGGTGAGGAAATCGGAGTATGTGCCAGGCATAAAGGAAGACTTATCCAGAGTATGAATACGAGTATGAGTATGAGTACGAGTACGAGTACGACTACGAGTACTCTATCAAATATTCATGAGCAATGAATGTAATTTTATTGGTTTTTTGTTGAAACGAGAAAGAGACGAGGCAGAGGAATAAAAAAAAAAGAAAGGAGAACAAAAAAAAAAAACATCCATTTAGTTCCCTGAAGGAGAGAAGCAGAAGAACCCCTTAAGCGCCGAATAAAAAGCTACTGCTACTGTTTGCTGTTGAATTTCTTTTCTTTTGTTGCCATTCCTTATACGCTCCTTGTACAAGTTTCTTCTCAATATTTTCTTCTGCTCTAGAGCCCCGTCCCGTCTTGTCATCAGTCGTCTTGTGTTGTTTTACTGCTTGTTGTCTTTTCGAGTTTATTAAGTCGTTAACTGTTTGTTATGAGTTATGTAATCTGATGTACGGGATGTACGTGGTTAAAATTCATTCGTAAAAAAATTAAAATTTTACGACTTTTTTAAAGGTCTGTCGTAAAAATTGAGCCAAGAAAAGACGGTAAAAAAAAAAACACACAGAAAAAAAAATAAAAAATAAAGACCAACGAACGAAAACAGGGCATGGGAAGGTTTACGGCCTCGAGGTTTTTTTTTTATGACACCAGAAATACAAAAACGGGAATGTGCCGTGAAGTTTCGTAAGAGCTTGACTTTTTTAATGGCCGCTCGGAGTTCGGTGAAGGGGTAATAGGCAATTGTTTGGGTTTATTTGTTTTGTTTTTTTTTTTTTTTTGAATAGTTGAGATACATAAGTAGATAGGTATTTTCTGGGTTTAAGTTGTTTGCCCATTTGGGAAGGGTTTCGATAAAAAAAAAAGAAGATATTTTAGAAAGAAAATGTGTTACGAGTGTTTCAAGTCAGATACTGTTCCATGTTGGGCGCCATATTTTCCATAGTGATTATTTTCGGCTTATGAGAGTTGTCAAATGTCAATAATTTGTATGGTTTATCTAGAATTAGTAAAATGTGTTGTCGTTTAAGTTTTATGATGCACATTTCGATTAGAGATCTGTCATCTTAGTTGTGAGTTCGGGAAGTTTATGTGACACTTACATATGCATTACAGATGTTTTCTTTTTTATTTACAATTTTTTTATATTTATAGGTAGTGACGGTTTTAGATTGTCTTCTTCCTCTTTGAAAAGGCAAGCTGATCAAATCATGGAGATATGACAAACTCATGCCTATACCAGGTATGTAAATATGAAACCGGAACTTTTGTATAAAAAATAAACGTTTATTGAAAATGATAAATAACAAATATTTTATTCAAGGTATTGCCCAACGCTAGCTATACACTTTCCCCATCTGTTTGACAATTTGTGGAAATCACGCCAAAAAAAAAATTTTGCTCTTTTGAGGCAAGCCAAGTCATCGAACCATAATCGTACATTTTCGTAAGAAGTGAAAGGCTGCTTAGCAAATAAGTAGTAATCGGTGAGCAAGCAGTATGCGAAAGTATTTCCCAACTAAACGCCTCAATTGTTTCCTTGACCAGTTTTGCTTTATGTGATGGTGCAATATCGTGAAGCAAAATCAATTTGGGTTGCCTTTTTTGACATTCGATTTTCATGCAAAGCTTGATTCAAATCATTTGTTGTCGGTAGCGTTCAATATTAACGATTTCGCCAGGTTTTAGCAGCTCACAATAGTACACACTCTTCTGATCCCACCAAATGGCGGTTTCCACGTTCCTCGTTTCTCATGTCAAAATCGTCACTTTTGAATTTTTTAAACTACTCAACGCACTGTGACTTACCAAGAGCATGATCACCGTAAGCTTCGACAAGCATTCGATACGCTTCTGCAGTGATTTTCTTCAAATGGTAACACTAAATCAATGCCCGTTGGTGCAGGGCATCTTTCGAAAGAACGCACCCAAATTTTCACACAGATCTGTCAAATAGCTTTATTGTGACAGCCATTTGAACCAGACGCCTATGAGAATTTTCGTAAAAATGGAAACAAACTGAATTTCGTGTGCTCAATAAACACTATTTTTTGTGCAAAAAAAACATCACGCAAACCAAACAGAAGCTTGAAAAGCATTATGGGGCCTCTTCGGTGCGATAACACCAGCAGAAGTGATGTCGAACGTTCTGGTTGCCCACCAGAAATGGTCAATAAAATCCGTGGTGTATTGGACGATCGGTGAGTAAAGATACGCGAACTTGAACATGGATCAGTGATCTCAGGGTTCCAAAAATATTTGGATATGAAAAAGCTATCCGCCAGACGGGTACCGCGATTGGTTTACAATTGACAAAAAACGCAATCATTTGACAACTCCAAAGAAGTGTTTGCCGATGTTCAATCACAATCCGAACTAGATTTTGCGCCCCCTCGTAGCCATGGACAAAACACGAATTCATCACAACACACTAGAGACCAAGGAACAGTCGAGACAGTGGACTTCTTCTCGTGAATCTAAGCCGTAGAAGGGCAAGGCTCGTCTGTCGGTCAACAAGGTCCTGGAGACAGGTTTTTTTGGGTGTCATCCACATCGATTACCTTGAAAAGGGTAACACGATCATCGGCGTCTATTATGGATCGATTTGAAGCAAAAACGACCGCATTTGGAGAGTTCTCTTCCTCTAGGGCAACGCACTGGCGCATAAGTCCATAGTCGTAATGGCAAAATTGCATAAATTAGGCTACGAGTTGCTTCTTCATCCAGCATATTCTCAAGATTTAGCCTCCTGCGACTACTTCCTGTTTCCAAACCTATCGCAAGATGCTATAATTCTTGCAAATGGCAGCAAATGTCAATTATACTTTGACATTTGTGAAGTAAGCAGATACAAAATACACGTCAACAAGACATGAACCGCTATACTCCTAAAGAACGTGGAATAATTGTTACGATTTTTTTGCGGAATAATTCGTCGGTGGTGTTGGCGCAGCGTGAATTTCGGCGGAGATTTCCGGGTCGTCCGACACCAACTGGGCAAACACTGCGACGTTTAGCCGATCGCCTAGAAGAGTGCGATCCTACCAGGTCTGGGCGGCCCCGGAGCAGCCGATCTGCTGAGAATATCGCAGTTGTGGTTGAAGATTTTGCAGAGTATCGCCCAGACGACGACATGCCACGCAATTTGGCAATCGGCGGTCTTTATAGAGAATTTTGGTGAAAGACTATAAGATATTCCCTTACAAGGTGCAGACAGTGCATCAGCTGTTAACTGTTGACCGCCAAGCGTGTGTAACTTACGCTCTAGCTATAATGAGCCACGAGGGTTATTTCCATCTCTGTGGAATAACCAAAATTGTCGCTTCTGGGGCACCGAGAATCCGCGTATAACCTACGAAGGGCCATTACATCCGCCCAAAGTTACTGCATGGTGTGCTATTTACGCTGGAGGTGTCTTTGGGCTTAATTTTTTCGAAAACGCCGCGGGTCAAACGACTACTATGGACGGCGAGCGCTACAGACTCATGTTCAACGACTTTCTCCTTGCTCAATTGGATGAATTGGGACTAGAGGACACATAGTTGGAGCAATGGCACATACTGCACCAGACACAACCTCGTTTTGGCGATTTGTACTTGCTGGCAAGATCGCCTGATTTAACCGTTTCAAACACCTTTTTATGGGGTTGTTTGAAGTTACGAATCTATGTCAACAAGCCTCAGACACTTGAAGCCTTCAAAGAGAATATTCGTCAAGAATGCAAGGACCTATCGCCAGAAGTTCTGGCAAGAGCGATGGAAAATGCCACAAATCGGGCCCGAATGGTCATCAATTCTGGCGGCGGCCTCTTAGCCGATACCATTTTCTCTCGACTTAATGGAAAAAAAATTCAAGACATCAAATAAACATAATCCAAAAGCAGCACCAAATTTTTTCATTCATAAAAAAAACTACAGCCAAAGAACATCGCGTGACAACTTTTGCGCCACCTTGTATTATTTGGAGGGCATCAAAAAATTGAAGAAACGTTGGAAGTGTATCAAGCTAAAATTACCTCATGTTGAAAAATAAAACGGATTTTGCCGAAAAGAGTGTTCCTTATTTAAATTTTCAGGAACTTACTGAACCATCCTCTTACTGTACCATCTTCTAAGCCAAACTCTCAGCTATTCATCAGTCGCTGCTTGGCTCAACCTGAATCCAATACCCAATACGCGTGGCTTATTGCAATATATATAAATAGACAGTCAAGCCATTAGATCACTACCTTCGAACACAATAAATTCGAGGGTGGTTAGAGATGCCTCTCAACGAGATAACTAAGCAGAAAAAGATTGCACGGGTCCCGGGTAACTCGGATGTCGCAGAGAACTGCGCCGCTAATGAACCGGCCAGCCTCGTATCCCTAGAAACAAATAGCGTGCAACGTGGCAAATTAAGATCCACCATGTTCTACGATGGACTGATAACTATGAGACAGGTAAGCTAATGTGACCCCTAGAGACACCTCCAAACTCAAGTAAAAGCACGGGATACTGTGCCATTGCACAACATCCACAGAGATTAAGTATTGCTCATAACGATTTTTGCATGAGCTACATATAGGGATGAACAGGAAAAGAGACTTCATTTGAAGCTACCCTGACCTGACACGCATCAGAAAACAATTCTTGGGCAGTTACCACTTCCGAGCACTAAATCATGTGTGCTCTATAGATGTCACCTATCTTCACAAATTTATCAAAAAATCTCTAGGAATCTATGAGTAGCTAGTGCATCAAAGGATCAAGGATCAAGCTATCAAGTGTAGACTATTTCAGGTGATGGAAAACGATTTCGAAACAGTTCCAAACCGACAATGATTTTTTTCCTGACTCCCACTAGCAGGATAAAAGAAACAATTGTCTGAAGTTCCAACCATTTTAGAGGTGAAAACATCAATCAAATCTCTTAGGCAGACACTGATTGCATTCCTGTTAAGCCTCTCCAAACGGCCCCATATACATCGACAAATTAACAAGAAGGTTGAAACTATCAACGAAGAACAGACTTCTGGAATGTGGAAACTGATTGGGAGCAGCCTTAAACGAAAGGCGTATCCTCTAGGAAGTCATCAAAGTTACATTCGAAGACAAAAATGTTCTGCATGAGGTAAGGTGTCGAAGATTCTATTGGAATTCGTAGGCTTACACCCAGGATCGCTTATGACCAGGTCAATCAGAAAACAGTAACCTAATCAAGACTATCCAAAGTTGTAATTGTCAATGGATAAGTAAGTCACACACTACAGAGCGAAAATGCTGTGGTGTGTCCTAATAAAACTTAGAGGCCAGCAGAAAAAAAAAAAGAAATTCCGTTCATTGCCGATACTGGGGTGAAACTAAAACGTTTTGCGAAAACCCCAAAACGGTGACTGTTGAGGCCCTATAATCCTCATGGGGCGACTGGTTCGATGTGAACTAAATTTGTGTCGGTTGTTGACAGACTGTACGGCGCTATAATAAGCGTTACATCAGGTATGAAATCAGTCTTCAACGAAAAGGGTTAAGCAATGCAATGTCTTCAAGGGTACCTAAATCCCACACATTTGGCAATACTAGGGTAGTCTCCTCACGGACTGAGTTGCCATGACTCTGACGCCAGGCAATCGAACAATCAAATAAGTTTCTGCATAACGCATAAATATTTTACAAGACTGGTAAATCTAATCCTTTACCGCAGCAATTTAAAGTCCCGCAAAACCGTTCAAAGTAATCCAAGTTTTCTACTTGAATGGCAAAATGCAGAAAAATTGTAGTAGTCTTCATTCAGCGTTATTAAGGCCATTCCATTTTATTCTAGAAGGCCAGACCTCTTCCAATTTATGTTTTAAATAATGCCTCTATTACGCTGCAACGTCTCAATCATCAACTTGTCGGTGAGAACCAGTACAGCAAATAAATACTTCCCAGCTTGGAATACTGATGAACAGGCCTGCTTGCAAATATTTCACTGCGAAGTTTATATCTCAATTGCCACATGGCTAACTCAGTAATAAAACGCAATGATTGGCAGAAGTACTGTACTTTGAGCACAGTACAGGTTGTCCAGTCCGTAGAATCCAAGTTTAAGCTTAAAATCAAATCAAAACGCTATGCCAAGTACTTGACTATGTTTTTCGAAATGGCTTTCCGACAGCAAACGCCATTCCCTTTGGTAAGCCATTTATGGCCCACATTCCCTTCAAATTACCCTATAAACCAAACGAACGACGTTAAGACCATAATCAACATATATGACCACGACGGCTTAACATGGCTTTCAATATGTGTGATGTGATTTGTTCGCGCAAGGAAGCGATTTATGACAACCAGAGGCGCCATAAAATATTCAATTACCCTTCTTTCTGAAAAGGAAAAACCTAATTAACGTCGCGCAAGCTTATCAAATCAACTTCAGCTCACCTTTTTTATAGGAAATTACTCGCCATGTGACAGTTTTATACACTGTACCGCACCCCTGTACTCTAATATTTCATTCAATCTCACTCATTCACTCCCCGGATCTACTCCATTTGCGAGTTAATATTGTCTCAAATAGAAAGAGAGAGAAAAAAAAAAAAACTCAAAATGGCATAATAAAATGCCATTACAATAATTTACCACACCACAAACACAAATTACAATTTAATAAATTGTTAGACCGTTATCTGATAGGAAAAGGCAAACAGAAATAATAATCACGGCAATCAGAGGTAATAAATTAATCAAAACCGCTTAACCTATGTTTGTGCGCGGCTCTACTGTCGCGTAAGTTGTTCAAGTTGTGTTCGTTTAGTAATTTGACATTTGCCGCGCAGGTTTAGCGGTATTTTTTTTTCTTTTTTTTTTCTTTTGCTGTTTTCATGTTTTGTTTAATATTTCACCGCCTCCACGGATTGTTGGTGACTAATGGAACTAATTGGAGGAGGAGGTGTTCCGAGAGTGCGGTGAGGTTAATCAACGACGACCACACTCTCGTATAATGCCCGTGTTAATAAAGTAGCAGCGCTATAAACTTAACAAATAAATACGTTGTGCTCACTACTGTTTTATGCTTGGTTAACTATAAAATGGTTAAATGGTAAAATGCAAAAAAAAAAAAAAAAGGCCAACTTAACGGCCTGGCCTGGCAGCCTGGCAGTCTGGCTGTCAATTTGACAGCTTGACAGTTTGTCAGTTGGCTCGTTAACCAGCCTGTCAGTCATTCAGCTATTCAGCTAATACTCGTAGCCGCATTATGCTAATCATCGTTGTGATATAATCATAGGCAATACTAATTTATTCTGTTCTTAATGCGATTGGACGAGATTGACGAGAGAATATCTGAAAATCTACTACAAACTAATAATGTGCGCTTAATTAGCCAGACTACTAGAATTAGGTACGAGTTCGAACAAACATATCTACAAATGGATGGATACCTGTAGGTGGGTAGTACGGATAGATTGAAATAAAAAGATTTATGGTTAGGAATTGATATAAATACAGAAATGGCGAGCGAGAAAAAAAAAACAAAAACAAAAACAAAAAGTAACTTCTTAACTCTCATTAAGGCTAAGCGTGTGGCGATTAAGAGTCGGGGACAAGGTGAGCATGTTAAACTGTCCGGCTTAATTAAGTTAGCCGTTTTAATGGCGAAGAGGTATTTAAATATTCAAATGGTGTTGTTGGCAAATTTCCAAGCTTTTCGGAGGCAGTGACTAGTAGTAACTTAACTGACAAAATGATGTGGAATTTCGTTTTTTTTTTTTATTTTCTTCTTTTGGTGTTTGGAGGTTTTGGTGTTTTCGTAAAAAAAAAAACAAAAAAAAAATACACATCCAAGGCAATCGACAAAAGATTAATAGCTTTGACCTAAAAAAGACCAACAGGCGTATAACTGAAGTGAGTGTGTTATTCTTCTTGATTTACGGCCATTTACTGGGTTTGAAGTTCGACAGACGAAGTTGAAATTGTTGCTCTTGTTTAAAAAGTACAATAGAGCCTGGAAAAGTTCAACGAATTAGCCGATGATACTCTCTAAAATTATTTATTTTTCAGTCATTGCGATCTTGATACATTCAAAACCAATGCCATCGGGTATCTCATAGTTTTAAATATAGGATGACGAAATCGCTTATAAACAGACAAAAAGCAAGGTGAAACAGTAAAGATATTATTATATCATACATAGCTAGAGCCCAGAGAAAATCAACATAGAAGTAGTTCGTGTTCCTCATGTGTTGCTCAAATTATGAATAGCAAAGAGCATGTCAGGAAAATTACTATGTTTTAGAAATGATTTGGAAATTAACCCTACGAATTACATGTCCGATGTTTTCTGTGCTGCAGAGGTTATTAGCTATATTAATTATGCTACACAAACTCTGGATAAATATTATCTTTCTCTGAATCTCAAATAGTTGGCTATAATACACGTTCAAATTGGTCCAATGGAATAAATAGCAGCATCGACAGATCCAGTCAAAACGAATTTGATCACACAGTATTCGGAGTACATTCTATACGAATCGGAATGTCAGGTTAAGGGGAACGATCGTCAATGAAAACGTCAGAATAGATAAAACCCTTAAATGCTTTAAGGCTGGTTAGAGTGCAATTGTAGCCAGTACAATATAAAATGGATCAGACGTAATTGTGAGCGACAGGATCGTCATAATATGCATGCACTGTAGCAGTAATTTTAATATCATAGTAAAACTCGAACAGTCCCGAATAATTAGCCACAATTGGGAATACAACCTGGCATGGCAACAGTCTTTTAATTGAATTTTACACTTTACTCTCAGAGTCATGGATTTTAAGCAGATTCTAAGTCAATTTCTTAACTTTGATGACACATCCTTGTCAAAGAGAATCGATTGGAGACTCTACGAGACGACCATAGATTCACACATTTCACTATTGAATGTCCCACCATTTACCACCTGCAAGATGATGATAAATGATCTTTGAACTCCATAAGAATAGCAACTTAATGTAGTGCAGAAACTGGAGAGCAATTCTGGGACGCATCACAGAACACCTGCAGTCAGCAATCGATATTGAACCATAAACTTCCGCGCCGGTTCGTTGTGAATCTAACACAAATACACTCAGTGGATCATTAGAGAACAACGCGTCGAATACAGATCCTCTAATATCTGTTATTTGCCGATTTCGAGTAAAAACTCTTGAGAATTAACCGCATTTTCATCAAAAATGCTTTATCCCAAAGAAATTCGAAAATGTTATTAAGGCTTCCTATGAGGTCGAAAAGTAAAATGTCAGAGAGTTTTAAAGAAGACATCGAAGTGAGTTAGTAACGATATGCTTCAGGCGACGATGGCGAAGTAAAATGGAGAATGACATTGGAACTTAACCACATTGGATTCAGTGTCAATATTTTATTGCTTCCGCATAAAATTATGGACCTTCACCAAGTTGCCCATAAATTAGGAAGTTGCGGTAAGAAGAGTGGGACTGAGAACAAAAAAAGCGGTAGGAACCACAAAATAACTCTTTTCTTTTAATCACGATGTGATTCCTGACCGCAATAGTGGCATAATCTTCTCAAAGATATTTATCTTGGTGTATGAATTAAAACAATGACATGACACCAATTCGCCTTGTCTTAAATTTGTTAAGCTCATCATCACCGCCATTTGACAGCTTGAAGAAGTGCAAGTTTACTACTATGTTTCGGTGTAAGGCTTGCGTTCGTATTTTTTTTCCACAGGGAATTTCTTGGAAATAGGATTGGTTCACGATAGATTTCCAAGCGACAGAAAACTGTGTAAAGGGTGTTTTTCTAGAGGTATACGAATTCACTATGAAATAAAACATTTGAAGCTAATGTTAATGTCTATGATTTAGGTTTATTTAATAGACAATTTTATGGCATTAGTGTTTAAATATGATATGCGTGCCACGGCTATCTCGAATGATGCGCAATCGTGAAGTCCAATTTTCGACAACTTTATCGAGCAACTGGGGCCGTATATCAGCAACAATACGGCGAATGTTGACTTCTAATTCGTCCAACGTCTCCAACCCTCAAAGAAAGTAATCTAAAGGTGTGAAATCACAGGATTGTGAAGGCCAGTTCACAGGTCCACTACGCGAAATTATGCGCTTAGCAAATGTTTCCCGCAATAAATTGATGGTGCCGCGCGTCGTGTGGCATATTGCGCCATCTTGTTGAAACCAAAGCTCTGTCACGTCAATGCCATTTAACTGAGAAACGAAGAAGTCAGAAATAATGTTTCTATAGCATTCTCCATTGACGACAACATTCTGGCCGGAATCGTCCTTAAAGAAATATGAGTCGATGATTCCACCAGCCCATAAAGCACACAGTGAGTTTTAATGGTTGTAAGGGTGTCTCGATAAAGGCTTCTGGGTTTCCTCCACTCCAAATTCGGCAATTTTGCTTGTTGACATATCCATTTAACCTAAAATGGGCTTCATCGGAGAACAAAATTTTGCGTTGAAAATGAGGATAAAGCTGAATCATGTTTTCGGCCCATTCACGCGGTTTCAATTCTTGCACAAGTTGGATCTTATAAGCTTTTAAGCCAAGATCTTTCCGTAAAATCTTCCACAAAGTGGATGGGCATAGTTCCAATTGCTGTGCACGATAGCGAATCGACTCATTCGTATTCTCCTCAACACTGCGCTCCACAACGGTAATAAGTTCTTGTTTGTCGTCTTTGGGGATACGTATTATTCACTAGAGTGTATGTGGTGCGAAAACAATTCATCGTGTTCCGAAAAACTTGCTCTGATGGACGATTAGGTCGACCGTAAAATGGACATAGCGGACGATAAGTTTGGCGAACCGAACCATGGCTTTCAAAATAAGTTTGCACAATTTGCACGTGTTGTTCTGGCGTTAATATAATATACATCAACAAATCAACTTTCAACTGTCAAATTGACAATCTGTAGAAACAGTGTTGCTAATTTAAAAAAACCAAATCTCTAAAAAAAAAACACCCTTTATTTGGGTTCCTAAGCATTAGCTTGAACAAGAGGCCCGCCAAACAGGAGTCATCATAATTGCAAGCAAAAAGTAAGGCCAATGCTGCAGCATATGCCGTATCGGTGAAGACTTTCGGCTAGCAGCTATTGCTAAAAATTAGCCGTGTTTTGAAGTTAACCGAAGAAAAATATCAAAAAAATATTCGAAGAAAATTTCTGTTAACCCAACTCAAAGTTTCAGAGAAACTACAGGTCCACAAATTGCATAAAAAGTATCCCGCATGTACCAAATATCCGGCTTCTCTAAGTAATACAGCGCTAAAGCGAATAGCTTTGAACTGGATTTAGGAGTAAGTACATCTAAAAACTACTATTTAGGAGATCGGCCATGCCAGTCCGTATCTTAATATTCAAGAGGACGTTTCAATTCCTAAAAACTAGACAAAATAAACTCTTCAGTCGTTACGTCGAAAAATGTTGTGGAACCAACTGGAGTCACTCGAACAATAAGTCGATCAATGGTATATTTCTAAAAGGTTTAAAGTGTAAGCCCAGACAATCACATGCTTGTTCTCGTGCCTAATCGACCTATCACAAGAAATTTATTTTCCGAGGTAAAAATAAAAAATTATTGGGGTGTTACAGGGCTTACTGTTTAGTCCCCTACTCTTGATTTTCGACCACAATATGTTTAGATATTTAGAAGATTTATATGTTCGATAGTCCCCTTAACAGGGCGCTAAACTCAATTACAGCACATACCATACACACGAATGGATGACATGAATTATGACATAAAAAAAATTGTGTTAACTGTCACAATTTATCGTTCGTGTATCCTATAACATATCACATATCTGTCAATTGAGTTTTTGCGTGAAACAATTGCACGCAATGCAATTTAACTTTAAGTGATCTCTTAATAATACAAACAATGAATCAACTAAAGTGTGACGTTTGACATTGTTATTATTCATAGTCATACTTGTACCTCCACCCACTCCTCGCCGCCTCACCCAAACCGCCCAAACCGCCCAAACCGACTCTCTTAAACGTATTTATATTTGTTTGTATCTCGAGAGTGGTAATTGCATATAATTCCACGCCAATTAGCTGCCAAGCAATGGAATAATTGCAACAAGAGTTCAGTTTAATGGATTTCTGTGTAAGTGCTTACAACTCTGTCATTTATCATTACTGTGTAGTTTGTTCGAAATGGATTTACAAAAAAAAAAAGAAAAAAAATAATAATAATAATATAGGACCAACAACATTAACAGCAACAAGAGTGACAGTTGTTGTTGAATAATGAGAATTACTGTTGTCAGGAAGTATTTAATTACTGCACTAGTTGAATATCTGTTGGATGTTGGAGGGCGCTACACATTCCGTTTGAAATCTAAATTTGCGAGACCTTAATCTTGTGGAATATCAAAATGAATTTATAATTTTACGATCCACTTTTCTCAAGTAGATAGATCAGCAGTGCTTAAGATACAATCAGCATCACTTTTAGTGATCTAGCATATAAGTGGTCCAAGATTACTTCCTTGTGGAATACCAGAAATGGAATCAATTGCGTTAAGTATAGGGGCTTTGAAGAAGTTAACAACCGGCATCGTTTATATATAAGTGACCGTAAAAGGCAAACTGGAAATACCTTACATTGGGAAAAGAAGAACTGATAAGACTTCTTGCAGATGTCATCACTATCGACTTAGCGATAAAAGGGGGACCTTTGAGGTATTTTGCACGAGTACCTATGATATCGCCCCCATTTAAGTGTTTTCTTTGGCTACGGCTATTGGAAATGCACGTGGAGTAGCTAAGCTATAATGCTTCAAAGGAGTAATAAAACCATCACAGCAGCGTTCAAAAATGTATTTGAAATGGCAATATAATTAGTTCCAATAAAACGATCGATATCACTTTTAAGTCACGCAAAAGTCATGCGACCAAAAAGACTCCTCACAACCGGATGCACTTCAAGTTGAAATTTTCCAAACTAATGAGGTATACCATCAATGGAGGCTAACTTACTTAAGCTCACTTAATCTAAATTGTAAGCCCTCTTAATCCAATTTTAATAACACCCATGAGACTTGATTGCTGTTTCGGTTATGATTTGATGTTTTTTGTGTGCGTGTGTGTGTTGTGTTGTGTTTTTTTTTTTTTCGTTCTCTTGTTGTTAACAACGAGCAAACAATTTTATGAACCACAAAACCGCATTAGAGACTAAGAGGAGTGAGAGTATGTACTCGTATTTGACGGTCCTGGTGAAACTTTTAGTCATACTCTCTTCGACAACCGCCCATTTATTATTGAATGTTGCCCGCCCATTTTTATGTGTGTATAAGAGAGACACATACTCGTTTCTAACATACAAGTGGTGGTTATAAAATGTTATGCATAATCGACTTGAGCACATGCAATGCACATTTATTAACAACCAGCCATCATAATCATCAGCATCGTCATTATCGTAGTCGTAGTCGTCCTCATCGTCGTCATCGTCGTCAGCGACGTCTTTCAACCTGGTAGATGGTAGCTGTTAGCTGGCAGCTAGTGGTTTGCTGCTGATGGTATTCATAGTGGTGTAGTGGGGGTCGTAATGTACCCCAAGTGTGAGTTGTTAAGATATGACATGCGATTTTAACATTTCAATTAAAGTGCACCCCTCCTACGGCTTTGTCGAGCAAGCAGCGCTTCTGTACCAGCATTTTGTGAAGTAGTCAGTTCTTTCCTGGCTCACCCTTCCACTTCACTCTTTCTACTCCATATCTTTGGCTTTAGCTGTGGCTTTTTGTATGTTTTTTTTTTGTAGTTACAGTTTAATGAGGGTAATGTGTTTTCAAGTGATTAACACCGGAGGCAAAATTAGCATTTAACATGCCACAGAAGCCGGGGCCAAGATGGAGGCAAATCTAGAGAGGGAGACGATGGCACAGCCAGAGACTGGTTCCAACAAAGTGGTGTGGTACAGTGGGTTTTCTAAAGATTTTTGTTTTTTTTTTGTTTTTTTTTTTTTTTGCATGCGGATCATCCATTAGACAAAGTTTTGTTTGTTTTTGCTTTGCTCTCGACGTCGACTAAGCTGTCAATTTTGTTTAGCAACAGTTTTGCTTTCTTTGGGTATCCTAACCAGAGGAGCACTATAAATCTTACTCTCCATAGTAAAGGTGTTTGGCGGGGGATAATGTTGTTTTTTTTTTTTTATATTTTTTGAACATTCAAGATGAAGAAAACACTTCGTGGTGGCGATCTTTGTTTAACATGTACATAACCATGGACATGTTCCTTTGGAGTGGATACCGTGCACAGCATAATGCAAATGAAGTACAGTCGCTGTTGTCGGCAAATGTTTTTGAACTTTGTTTCTGACATGCCATGCGACAGGTAATCGATAAAGATGTGCAACAGAGTTGTTTAATTTCTTCTTTTCTGGTTTTTCTTTAGAAATGTGAGAGAATTGCTAAGTGGGAATTACTTAGAGGTATTCATGCCTGGTGTGGATTGAAAGTGCTTTCGTCAAAATGTAGTCCTGTTTTTGTTCATTTGACAAATTGGACTTTCAAGTCTGAGTGATGGTGTTTCGGGGAGAAATTTTGTTCCGATCGGCGCTATGAACTCAATTAAAAGAAATTTTTAGCCATTAAGACTTAACTGACAATCTAGACAAGTGGTTGAGTTGGTTGGCCTGTGTTTACGTATTGATCGGCGATTGCTGTCTTATACTAGACATCTACATCAGGAGCGCGCTTTCTATATATCAACGTTAGATGCACATACAAGTTATTCAATCCCCTAGCAGAAAAATTGGTCGAATAACCTAAAACAACAACATGCCCCACAATTGGATTCGAGCGCACGAGTTTCTTAAAAAAGATGGTGCATGGTCGAATTTTCAATCCTAGAAGCAAAACGAGGTGGAGATGGATAGACAAGGATTCTTGGCTCGAAGGACCAAAATGCTGTTTTAGGGCTTAGGGCTGCAATTGAACCCTCTCATTTAGTTGAATATGGATTTGAGGCCCAAATTCAGGTAGATCAATGATAGGGAATGTAAAGAGCCTCTGTCATGGTTTACTACGTGGATAATTCTGCAAGGATATCGTAGTTTTACCCTTTAAAAAGTTCCCAATGGTTTAAAAGCTAAAGCTAGAAAATTCAATTTTAGCTCTAATGTTCAAGCTTTAGATTCAAGAGCAAAGTGACTCCCTGCGTTTCCGAAATATGAAAAGGCTAGTTTTTTTTACCTATTTGTCCAAAGGATTCAATAGGACTAGGACTGACCCTAAAGATTGGAAGAATGAAATAAAAAAGACGGAATTACAGCATCAAACCTGAATTCGAAAACATTTGTCTTATATGTGACCATAAAGGATGACACCATAGCAGACAGTTTCTACGAGTTCCCTGACAAACTCCAGAAGCTTTTTTCTAAACTCACTTACTTACTTAAAGTGGCGCTGCAGTCCGGGCCTCAACCAACAAGCGTATCCAGCCAGCTCGATCTGTAGTCAGCTGTCTCCAATTTCGAAAGGTAAGTTAAGTGAGAGGTCCCCTTCCACATGCGGGCAGCACCTGAGTCGTGGTCTTCCTCCACTCCGCTGTCCCTCGTAGACAGATCCGAAGGTGTTCATGCGTTCTACATGACCCAGCCATCTCATTCATTGGACCTTCACCCTTCTGGATAAGTCGATGTCGCTGTACAGGCCCTAGAGCTCGTCGCTGTATCTCCTCCACCACTCACCGTCTATGCAGACGAGGCCGAAAATCACCCGAAGTATTTTACTCTAAAAACAGCCCAGAGCACCCTCATCCATCTTTGATAATGTTCATGCCGCCGCAGGACTGGGATTATTAAGGTCTTATATACGGTCACTTTTGTTGTTCGAGAGAGGGCTTTGCTAGTCAATTGCGTTCTTAATCCAAAGAAGCGGCAATTGGCTAGAGTTAGTTCACGTTTGATCTCAACGCTGGTGTCGTTGTCTGAATTGATAGCGGAGGCTAGGTAGACAAAGTCCTTACTTACCTCAAAGTTATATCTGTCGAGAATGACATTATATCCGAGACGTCGGTGTTGGGTGCCCTTTCGGGGTTGCCAGCATATTCTTGGTCTTACCCTCGTTGACGGTTAAACCCATTTTCACAGCATCCGTCTTAATACTCACGAAAGCGCCACTGACATCACACTTCTTTCTCCCGATTATGTAATTGTGTTTGAACCGTTTTTTCAGGAATGATGTTAAAGAAATCGCATGACAGCGCATCGCCTTATCTACATAAATGCCAAAGATCTCGGTGAGCAAGCCTTAATGGTGCAGCAAGCGTTCTTCATCGTCATCCTGCACGGACGAATCTGGCAGGGCTGCCAGAACTAGACAGCTCGTCTCTATAGATGCTGTCACACGCGGTCGTGAAATCGATGAATAATTGGTGTGTATCGATTTGGAACTCATGAGTTTTTTTCAAGATCTGCCGTAGTGTGAATATTGTGCCCGCAGATGGACTTTCCTGGCCTAAAATCACACTGAAATGGACCAATCAGATTGTTGACGAACGGCTTCAGGCGTTCACACAATACGGCATATAGGATCTTGTAGGCAATGTTAAGAGGACTGATACCCCTGAACGAGTTCAAGCGAAGCAAACCAAAGTGAGGAGAACATTTAGCGTTGACGCTATTATAAAACTTTAACGATGCAATTGACGCCTAGTGTTTCAGCTGATTTCAGGCTCACTCCATGAACAAAAACGTAGATTCCTTCGGCGGCAAGTACACGATAGGCACGCGGAAGATGTTATTAAGAGCTGAACTTCCAAAAATAACCTACTGAAGATTTAATAGATGTGTAGTGAGAAAAAACCTGTTAAGGGAGCAATCCTGTACAGAATCTCGTAATGATAAAGAAGGACATATTGTAGATTCGTATAGAAATACTACTGCTACCGGCTGAAAGAATAATCGCATCGGGAACTAATGACCGCCAGACCATTTCGTATTTATCAGAAGTCAAACAAAGCCGCAGAATTTAAGGATTTATTCACCAAAATATGCAGTAACCAACGAATTTCATCCCAATCGCCCAGTAGAGTCTAATTCTAACCCAATCTCAACATTATTTTGTAGCATTCATAAGTGAGATTATAGAAAGCGCAGGGTCATCAGTCTAAAACTTTTCGTCAATAACCTGATCGGTATCAATTAAATGCGAAGAGGAATAAGATAAGGTTCATACGCCGATAGTTCGCAAACTTCAGGGTAAGAGAATATGCTGCTCTGGCGAAGTGAAAAAAAGTTCAAAACCAGCAACAAACACCTAGCCTGACTTACAAGGTGATCGAATTTAGAGCGACCTGCTATATGATGCTAAGGTCCGCCAATTTGGCCAACCCCTCAAGCGGGGGTAAAATCAATACGAATGCGTTAGAGATGTGGCATTAGATGTAATTATACTCGTTACATAGTAGAATGGTTAAAAAAAGACGAAGAGGAAGGCTGGCACTCCTGAAAACGATATTTATTTGGAAACGAGAAATAACACTTCCAAATCAATGATATTCGGACTAAAACTGTATAAAGACTATTAGCCCAGCCCTGCCTTATATGGCTAAATCATGGACTCTATACAGACCCAATAAGGACGTAATCGACCGATTCGAATGAGAAATATTTGATTTGATCTGAAGAACGAAATTCCAAAACGAGCTGTGCAGCGATATTGGCCTAGTCAAAAACTTGCGCATCGGACATCTAAGTTGGTTAGGGCATGTGAATTAAAATAAACACACGATTAATCAAGTAAGAGAATGTCTGGCCTCGTCTTAGATGGCTGATAGAAAGATCTCAATCTGCATAGCCGTAGATTCTGATTGGTTGCGGCCCAGGTTTACCATGAACTCAAAAAAATATTTAAATAATGTCAATAAGGAGAATTCTAATCATAAAATAGACCGTGCAGCACAAATATTACCAAAACCCATTCAATTTCAAAATTTTAAATCAATCAACCGAACTGTTGTTGTTTTAACCATAAAATCTGCAACCATTATGGGATATCCCTGATAGGCTTTTAATAGAATTTGATACATGTCCGGAGATGTGTATAGAAAAAAACACAATTCCCATTCATTAAAACAATATGTACCAACCAAAAAAATCGACGTCTGATTTAATTGGACAATTTATGTACTCCCATTGGTCATATCACCCAAACGTGATCTCTCTCCCCGAACTAAAAATGCATAAAAAAAGCATTTTTCCGAAAAACAAATAATTATTCCAACCATGATTCTTCAATTAAACAATCAACGAACCCAAAATGAATACACAACAAAATACAAAATCAAAAACAAAAAAACAAAAAAAAAAAAAACAACTCTCTTCAAACATCCATGAGACTTGACTGTCAATTCCTGCAGCAATAAATAAATTAAGAAAAATATAAAAAAAAGAGAAAAACATCATAAATCGACAGGAATTTTAAATAACAAAAAAAAGTAATAATAATGAACAAAAAAATATATTATATTTAAACCCGCAAATAATCAATTATCAATATGTAAATTAATCGCATCCACAATACCTTAAATAATTACAAATTGAATAAAATGAAATATGTGCAATGTGCATTGCTCATTTATGCTATTAAATTGTTTTTTTTTTCTGCTTCTTTTTTAATTTAATTTTTTTTTCAGGTTTCTCATTTTATATTCGATTTGTTTTTTTTCACAGCAGTCATATAGCGCACGGCATGATGCACAATTTTATTAAACAATTTTTTGTTTTAATAGTTGGTCTGCATGAATTTACATTTTTATTCTTATAATTGTTTTTTCGTTTCCGTTTCGTTTTTTGTATTTTTTTTTTTTTGATTCGAAATTTTTTGGGGCGTGTTTATTGCACTATCATCATCAGCAGATTTTCATTAATGAATAATGAAGACGAAAAAATTAAAATGAAAAATAAATAAAAAGAAACAGAGAATAAATAAATGAAATTAATTCGAATTGCATTTTGGAATGAGCGTGTTGAGATAAAAAAAACAAAAACCTCTTTCGAAGGGGAGGCGCAACAGAACGAACAAAAAAATATGGATTAACCAATAATTAAGATTCATCAATATGCAAATGAATCGTTTTGTTAATTCAGATATCATGCGATTGTTAAGCCAGTAAGCGTGACAAAATCTGTGTAATTTATACCCCATTTTTTAGGCACGGCAGTTGATTAAAAAATTAAAAACAATCGTAGAGGTGGCCGATCCAAGAGACTTTCTTTTACATACAATAAAATACAAAAATTTATACTTCTACAGGGTGTCCCAAAAATTAACGTCAGGCCGGAAACGGGTGATAGGTCCAGTGGTGTCGGTTGGCACAAAATTATAAAAAAAAAATCTAAGTCATGTACTTTTAAAATTATTGGCATTCACAAAAAAACATCGAGAAATCTGACACCCTGTGACGATCTTTCAAGTACTGTGACCGCAAATCTTTGCTTTTCTTCGATTTTTTTTCCACGTAACCCTGAGTAACTCTTCTGTAAATTACGGTCCAAAATTGAAACATAACTATACCGGTTTTAACTAAAACATTGCTTTTTTGTCCATCCATGTATCTGAAAATCATTAATCACCCGACTTGAACTGACTGTACTGACAAAAAAATGTACTATTCCATTTTGGCAAGTAACTTTAGAAGATGGCGTATTTAGTCTGGATTCCAAAATGGTATGACACTTGCTAGACTATCGCTTAATTGAGCACAAAAAAAATATTTTGTTAAAGAAACCCGATTCATAGTTAATTCTTTTTAATAAGTTAAAATGAGTACCAAGTGTGAGCGAGACAGACAGTGACGCTATGATTGAGACGGATAAACATGCCATTTCGACTAGTGTGAGTGAAACAGATAGAGATGCCACCCTTGCCATTTCATTTCATCTTTTCCCGTCACTGAGCACTGGTGTATAATCGGATCGCCAGGATCGCCATCTACCGATCTTTTATCTTACAACAAATGTTCAAACTGTTTGCTTTCAGCGGCAATGCAAGCTCTGCATCTTCCTACAAATGATCTGGTAATAAACGGGCATATCTTCTGGAGTTGATGTCTTCAACGGCTTTTGCAATTTTTTGTCGCAGCTCGTTTAAATTTTCTATCGGCTTAGAATAAACTTTTTCTTTTACTGCTCCCTTGTAAAAAAAATCAAGTGGATTTAAATCAGGTGAACGGGCTGGCCACGAAATTGTACCAGACCGCCCTGTCCACCTGTTGGAGTATTCCCGATCGAGAAACTCTCGTACTGTACGAGCATAATGCGCTGGGCAGCCATCTTGTTGATACCACATGCATGCATATATATTTAGTAGCACGTCTTCCAATAAATTGGGTAAGTAGTTCTCCAAAAAATCTAAAACCTCGGCATTCAAATTCTGTGGCAGCTCGAATGGGCCAATAATTCTACCATTCAAAATTCCCTTCCACATGTTTACTTTAAAACGGTACTGTGATTTAGATTCCCGCATCAAATGTGGATTTTGCAGGTGCCGCTCGTGCTAATTGGGGAGGTTCCTGTAACCGTCGCTTTTTAAAGTTGATTCGTCCGACCATAGAATTTTCTCGAAGAATCTCGGATCTTCTCCGAACCTCTGCAACATCGTTTGACAAAATTCCACTCAGTCTGGATAATCTCGGGGTAGCAGACATTGGACTCGTTGTACATGGTACGGATGGAGCTGGTTATTTCTTAGAATTCGGTGTGCTGTACTTTTGGGCACTCATATGCTTTCTTCAATTGCAGGCACTGAGGTACTAGGGTCTTGTGCGACTGCTTGTAAGACTTCGTCCTCGTAGGACATGACGGGTCTTTCCTCACTAACGATTTGGAAATCGACCCTCTGGGAATGACCGGTGCACATTTACAAACACTCGATGATCCTGATGACGCTGAGCATTTGGGTATCTCTCATGATAAAATCTGGCTGCAGCGCTAGCATTACACCTGCATTCCCCATAAATGAGATGCAATGTTAGCATATTCTTGAGCAGTGTATCGAGATGGCATGATGGCGTTCCCACTACACAATCACGGGATCAACGATCAACACTAGTCCAGAAGAAATCCAGGTTCGACAGAAACGGTCAGACAGCAACCCAAAGTCGCAATGCAATGAAGTCCAATAAAGAAAGCCAAAGTTGTAAGCACAAAATCAACATGAATACAGAATAATGCGCTGTAAGCGAAGGAGCGTAACGTACTGCAGTATTGCACGATGTGCCTATTATCACTGCTTGACAAGGGTGGCATCTTTACCTGTTTCACTCAAACTATTCGAACTGGCGTGCTTATCCGTCTCAATCACATCGTCACTGTCTGTCTCGCTCACACTTGGTACTCATTTTAACTTATTAAAAAAAATTAACTATGAATCGGGTTTCTTTAACAAAACGTTTTTTTTGTGCTCAATTAAGCGATAGTCTAGCAAGTGTCATACTATTTTGGAATCCAGACCAAGGACTGAAACGAATAAAATCTGTAAATTTTAATACGGGCTATATTTCCAATGCGTAAAAATTGCAGTCCCATTTTGTACGCAAATTAGCCTGTATATTCTCTAGTTTCAGTTTCTTACTGATTTTAGTTTGGTGCGGTTTAAAATATTTAAAAAATATGAGTCAAGAGGAACGCCGTAAAAAGATCATCGACAAATGGCTCGAAAATACTTCACGTCCAAACCATTTCACCGTAAAAAATTTAAAAATAGCACGCAGTATAGTGGATTCTGTTATTAAACGATATTTGGAGACGTTGACAGTTAAGCGAAAACAGAAAAGTGGAGCACATGATACAAATTTGGACAGGAAAATAGTGGTTGCCATCTAGAAAAAACTGGACTATGTCATCCAAAGATGTTGCTCGGAAATGTAATACCAACCAAACAATGGTACAAAGATCTAAAAAAAACGTAACGGTCTAAAAACACGAAAAATACAAAAAATACCAAAAGTTACTGAAAAGCAAAAAAAAGTCATAAAAACACGAGCCCGAAAGCTATACGAGTTGATCGGCAACAAGAAAGCGTGCTTGGTTTTGGATGACGAAACTTATGTCAAAGCCGACTTTACTACTCTTCTAGGTGCGCAGTTTCACAACTCGTTTGAAGCTGAGATTCTTCCGCAATCAACAACATGAATTGGGATGGAAAAATTCGGGTCAAAATATCTCGTTTGGCAGGCCATTTGCCAATATGGACACATAAGCTCATCGTTTATTACAACGGGAACAATTAACGGAGAAGTGTACATTAACGAGTGCCTAAAAAAACGGTTGATTCACAAACACGAGGGTTCAACATTATTTTGGCCAGATTTAGCTTCAGCTCACTATGCTCATGCGACGTTGAGCTTTCTTGTTGCTAAAAATGTCGACTTTGTCCCAAAAGACATGAATCCACCCAATGTTCCACAGTGCCGTCCCATTGAAAGGTATTGGGCTTTGGTCAAAGCAAAATTGAGGAAAAGTGAGCAGTGTGCAAAGGACGTAAAAGATTTTAGTGCTAAATGGAAAAGAGTGTCCAAAAAGATCACGGATGTAACTGCCACCAACCTTATGAAGGACATTCGAAAGAAGTTGAGGAAAGAATGGGAACCCAAATAATTTTTTTTATTTTTTGTAATTGTGAATGAATTTAATAAAAACGGGGTTTTAAAGCAAATAAAAAAAATTTACATGAGTGAAAATATGTTTTTTTTTTTTACTTTGAAGTTTCCAAATTTTATTCGTTTTAGTCCTTAGACTGATATCTCAGGATCAAACGCAAGTCGAGTGCTGTAGAAAATTTTTGGGCCACCCTAAAAAAACAGGAGTCCATGAGTAACATACGAATTATTCAGACCGGTTAACATGTCTAAATTTTAAGTCAATCCAACGGACGATAAATTCTTCGGGGACTCAAGAATTATTTTACTGATCAAATAGACAAAAAGGGGTGTAATCATAAATGCAAAACCTTACGCAACCACTTGATGAAATTTGAAGGAAGAAATCAAAGAAAACCAGCGAGGGAAACTGACAAAATTGGAAGGCGCTTTGCCGACAATCAAGGGCAATAAGGGGGTAAATGCTAACTTTAAGAGAATTTTTAAAAGTTATTCGCAAGGTGGAGTCAAGTCTTTAGAATGAAACAGTAAACATAATTTTTTTAAATAAAATTCACTTTATTTTTCAACATAGTCTCCTTTGCTCAATACACTTATTCCAATTTCATTAAACCTTTTTTAAAATATGGTGTATCAAACTCTTCAAAATATGCATTTGTGTTAGCTATTACTTCATCATTTGACCCAAATCTTTTTGCACCGAGCCATTTCTCCATGTTTAGAAATAAGAAAAAGCCACAAGGGACTAGATCACGTGAATATGGTGGATAGGGAAGCAGTTCGAAAGACAATTCATTCAATTTTTTCCGCGTTTTCAAATGTGGCCGTTTTTCTTTAATTCATTATTTTCAATAATGGAGGATAATATTCACCTGCAACGCTTTTACCCTTCTCAAGGTAGTCGATGAATATTATACCTTGCGCATCCCAAAAGACATAACCTTACCAGCTGATGCAACAAATTCTGCTTTCTTTGGGGCACTTGAACTAGCTTTTATCTATTGTTTTGACTGTCGTTTTAATTCTGGCGTGTAGTGATGGATCCACGTTTCACCAACTCGACTCAAAATCTACATCTCCAAACGATGTTTAGAAATGGTCTTCCAAAATCACTAAACGATATTCTTTTCTTTCCATATTTAATATACTCATAAATCAAAAGTGATTCTCTAAAAAATCAACTCTTACTAAGAAACAATTCAATCAAATGTTTTACGAGTAGATGGCGTTATTCTAAGAACTAATTAATTCGCCCTGTGGGTATTTCCGACATACCAAATTCTGGCAGAGTGAGAACTATTTTTTTTTCTGAAATTTACAAAACCTATATAAACAAAACCTAATAAAACAATAAATTTACGAACTAGTAAAAAAAAATAATAAAACTTTCAATTTCTAGCTCGTGCACGTCAATTAACATATTTACGAGCACTACTTTATATTTTGACGTAATATTAATCCTGTTAATTTTCGTCGTTTAATAAAAGTAATAAAAATGTGTTTTACGATGACAGAAACAAGAGGATTTTAGTGATTTTAGGCAGCCATTAACCATCAAAAGGCAAAACACGATTTCAATTCTCATCAGCACGATCTTGTTTAAATAATTAATTCTTTTTCGACAAATTAGTTTACCATCTACATAGCTGCGCAACCATAATAATTAGCTAATTTTCTCGACATATAAATCAGCTCAATTAAATAGCGATTATTTAAATTTGATAAATCTGTCTAACTTCCATTCTAACATCCGTGCTGATTTCATTAAAACGACAAATCCAATAAAATGCAAACAATAACGCCGATTTCAACTCAATAATATCGTAATATCTATTTTTAGCTGCAAATCAAAAAAAAATAATAATAATTTAAAACAATTCTTCTCGTTATTTTCCGAATTTAATCCCTCTACTGTTGTGAATCATGAGCTCGCTAATTCTATGCAATTGTCATCACTCTTATCAAATCACTGCTGACCAATAAATTTCATTTCAACAAAATTATTATCTTTTTTTTTTCTTGTTTTGTTTTTGGTTATATAGAAAAAAGAATACATAAACTCACATGGACCAATAAAATCGGATTAACAAATTGTAATTCCGACGACAGCGCAAACACATACCTGAAACGATACAGAGAGAGAGAAAAAAAAAAAGGAGAAGATATTTATTAGACAAATTAGCATCGAAATATACACAAAAAAAGAACAAAATAAAGATAAAAAATTTTTAAGCGAAAGAATAACAAATTAAGAAGGAAGAAATAGATTTGTTTGTGATGCAAAGTAGCTGAAGATAGATTTATTCATTGGAAAACAATTTGTATTTATATTTGCATCGTTTGTTGGCATTTTTATTTAAATATTTAGATTCTTCTCCTTCTTCTTCATTTTTCTGTTATTACGTCTCGTGTGTAGTGTTTTTTTTTTGTGTATTCTATTTTGCATTTATCTTTTAGTGGTATTAAGATGTATTTATTTTTCATTTTATTTACACGAGGAACTAAGAGATAATTAACATTCAAAACCAACTAGTGAGGTTCTAATTGCAAGGGTTTGTGTATAGGATTAGTGGTATTCACAAAGCTGACAGATGGAGTTGTTAAAGTTTTGTAAATTTCAAGAATTTATGGTAATTTGAAATGCGATTCTGATAATCGCAAGGTCGATGTGTTACACTCAATGCTTAGGGTAGATCGCATACTGTGTTAAGATTTGAAGGGTTTTGAAACATATTTTCACGGTTTCAAAATTTCAGGCAGATCACTATTGTTCATCAGTAATTTTTATATATTTCCAGGAAGCTAGTGCACTTAAAACATTGTTCGCTCACACTGAGTGCAAACAGTAACCCTTGAGCGTATGTCATCACAAAAAAACACAGTTGTACTTTTGTAAGTTGTAACTAATAACCACTTAGCGGCGCACTGTGATTTTTGCCTCGACATACCTTATTTTGCCTTATTCTATCTTTCGGATATTAGCGGTCCAGTATCTGTGAAACTCTATATAGAACGGAAATAGGAAAAAGTATCTTCAGATAGATATCCATCAAGACTAAAACTCAAGCGGCTGACTGTCAAATAAATGAGTTACTAGAATTAGACATATGATATTTGAACTAAACCGACTTATCTGTATTGCTGTCTATCGTCCCTCCGCCTTAAGTCTTAGTAGCTGGGTGTGCTTTTTCTTGTGAGACAAAGTCCAACGTTAAGTTTGTGCACATGTTCGTCAAACGATTAACAATGTCACACATTTTGTTATCACAAGTCAAAAGAGATATTATTAAATTTGCCAAAAACGAAAAGTCATACACCACGGGGGTGCTGTCAATTTGGCGAATTGTTGTTTAATTTATATCTTATAATGACGGCTATAAAAGCCCACTCAGTAGATACTCTGAATTATTCGAAATCTTGGATAATTTTCGCATGCGATGACATGTGATTTTCAACACAGTAACATCTACAACATATGGAAATATTTGATCAATGGCTTCGTAAGGATTGCCATTAAAATTAAAAAAAATAAAAAGATAAGAAGAAAAGGCAGTCTTATGTGTGCGAGCCTTCTGAGATAGCTCATACGCCGGAAACTACTATTGAAACAACCTGTGGATTCAGGCATTTCAAATATATTTCACGGATAGTTTACAACTACAAGCTTCGAAGTTTCAAAATTCTGAAGTTCCGGCATCTAACCTTGCTAGAAAATTTCAAAAGGGTGACTTGCAGTCTATCAGTAAGAGCCTTGATAAACATTCATATCAGGGGCCTCTCCTTTAGAGAAGAATTGAGCAGAGCTGTGATAAAAGAGCTACAGGCTCAGGCTTAAGATGGTCTTCGAATTGATTGAATTTAGTGGTTAAGGTTTACCTTATTAGTGCGTCTATATACGAGCTCCTAAATTGATAAGAAATCCAGATACGAGTAGTTCTTTAAGTGAGCGGGCATCTACGTTGCTGGGCTCAAAATAAGGCCTATCTAAGTATCGTGGAGTAGTAAGGATTGATCTTACTGAGCCCGTAAGGTACACAAAAGCTAGTTTGTTGATCCGTGTTACGTTTTATGTTATCACATACATATGTGCAATATACGTAACGATTGCTTTTGATATGAAGGTGAACAATCAGAGTCATTTTAGGGTTGAATGCCCAATTTCTATCAAGGACGCTTTAATAACATACAAGTTCCATTGCAAAACCCTAGCTTTTTCTATGGTTTGTGTGAGATATGACCTTCAAGTGAGGTTTTTCATTAAGGCAAGACTTTAGTATTACAATATATAAACACATAAAATTTGATAGGAGTAAGCAAGGTACTCGTCTCTGAGGTATTTCCACTTTCTTTAAGTTGACGGTGAGACATTGTGCCAATTGCAGATAAGATGCCTCCTGGTGACAACATGAAATAGTTTATCGAGATTGCCTCTGATTAGTTTGGCCATGTTGACCTTGTAACCACAATCAACAGTTCGTTGATTGTGATGGGCCACAATATTGGATACAGTATTCCCTCTTGTGGGCATACTTCTGCAGCTGTGACATTTAGTCTGTGTTAGGAAACGTCAATTATAGCAGGGTTGTGAAGATGTGGCAGGACTGTATTGGACAGAGGGCTGAAGCAATTAAGGTTTTGGCCGTAATGATCCTAATTCCACTTTAGGCCTAACTCTATGTGGCCTGCTGAGGATTCTGTGAGAAGAATTCTCCACCGATTGGGGAGCAATTGTAAGAATATAATTGACTGTGTATTAATTTTGCATACACATATCAAACGAGTATGTCTCATTTGTTTTAGTTGCCAACTCGATTTGATTAGTGTGCCGTTTGTCTAGAATTGATTGCATTCATACACACTGCGTCAAGCAGCGTCATTTAGATTTAGCCATCCGAATGCTAGTTGCTGGGTATTTGGCAAGATAAATAGTTTGCCAGAGTGGGGACTCGATCGTCTCTATAAATAAGTGATAATGGGATTTCGAAGCACCTACAAGCTTTCTTCCGCAGAGCAGATAGCGATGCTCCAATCAACTCACACAAAAAACTACAAATGATATCTAATAACATGTTCGAAAAAAATCTTGTTATAGGAAAGTTCACAGTTGTCACTTGTTTATATCGTTTTGTAAGACGTAGGTTCAAAGATATTCTGCCGATCTATTGTTTCTTTTATCGTGGATCGAATCTTATTAAGAAGACCGACATTACAATGTTTTACTTAGATATACAGTTTCCAACCCCATTATAGACTCTCTTGGAGTACCCCAAGGTAGGGATCTAGGTACCTTATTATTTGATGAATATGAAAATCTTCAGATATATGTACCTTACCTTCCTCTGACTGTGGCGATTTTGACAGAATTGCTAAGAGAAATTCCTTGAACTCAAAGTAAATAATTGAAAAGCAATGAGGTACATCAGTGAGCGGCGTTCTACTTTCTGTATTTATTTAGCCATTAACTAGCCCATTCCCGAATTGTGAGATCTAGGTGTTTTCTCCGATAGAGGACTCAATTGTTTTCACATCGTGAATATCACAAAAAAAAAAAAAAACAAACGCAGCTCTGGTTTTGCCAACGATTTCTCCAACCTACATATGTATATCTCACTGAAACCCTTTATATAACGTTTGTTCGGCCTCTTCTTGAGTACGCTAAAGTTTGATCAGCTCATTAAATTGGCACCATATTATTCGGATAGAAGCCATACAACACAGATCTTTCAGGTTCCCATTATGAGTACCTCTCTGGACAGATTTAGTCTACGCTTACATAGACAGTCCTTTTTTATACGCACTCCAGCATATCTCTCTAAACATCGCAATTTAGGCTATATGCTCCTCTTTCGAGTCAATCCTAACTGAAAATTACGGATACCTTGAACCAATGTCTAGAATGATATCGGAACTCAATGATACTAAACTTTTTAATGTTCTTTACTCCACTTATGTCCCCGTTCACTACCACATCCTTTTAGTTTTATTAATAGGTTTAAGAAGTTTTTATTTGATCCTGGTTGGCCTGGCTCGAAATCAAATCCAAGCAGATCTAAATCTAATTAACATGGTTACTTGTGACAAAATATATATTAGTTAAGTTAGCTAAAGGATTTATCAAACTTGGCTAGGTAATCAGACACTTCACCTACAGCAATTAAGAGCCCTCGAAGGAACTTGTTGTCTATGAACTATGTCTTCTATGTGTGCAAACATAAATACTTTCTTATGGACCCTAAAGTCTTTCTAAGTACTAGGTTGTAATATAAGTATGGTGCTATTTTTGCTTATCTGTTTAATGTTAATTAATTTGCATCAAATGGAAAAATTTAGTCGTCAATATCATTAGACAACACTTCAGCCCACCTCTCAGGCAACTTCTTAATGCTGTCAGTAAACAAATTGTATGACTTTGATAAAAAAAATATCCCAAGAACCTCTGGACATCATCCCGAGATCCAAAATTGTTTCCATCAAGAAAGTTTTGCAGACTTCGGCACAAGTGGGAATCTGAAGGTCCTAAATCTGAAGAATAAGTCGAATGCACCGTTTTTTTCCCAACCAAACCTGATGGAAAAGAACTCTCCTTCGATTAACTAGGCCTGGTTACGAGGAAATAGCTCAAAATGGATTCTTCCCTCAGCATCCCACCATACAAATAGTAACACTTTGAAAGGGTGAAGTCCATCTCTGAGATTATGTATTTCTGGACTAACCCTGGCGATGTTTAATGTTATTATAAAGAGCCCATTTTTCAAAACGATTCACAAACGGCTCTTGATTGTGACGCGACAGAAGCTCCACTGCGCTTCCAGATTACTTTGGGATAGGTGATGTGGTACCCATTCTCCTAACTTCATGACTTTTCCCATATTTGTTAGGTGTCCATTTTTTTTTATAATTTGCGCGCGCTCAATGGATTTAAAATGCTAGCACACAGCGCAGGTGAGGGAAAATCAGGGAGGAAAGAAAAAGAAGTACCAATGAACTTTGGTTTTAAATGTTTGAAGGTTATAATGACCAGGAAATAAAGAGCTAGGCAGGGCATTCTATAAGCGAGTTGTAGAGCTTAGGAACGAATCACGGAATTTTAAAGTACGCCCGAAAGTGGGGTCGAGGGTATACTGATGAGAATTCACAGCGAGACGAGTATTACGGTTAAAAGTTTGAAGGGGCGGAATGCTATTGGTGATTTTTATGGAGGACTGGTGGTGGAAATAGCGATAAAACAGAGTGAGACACCAGACATTACGTCGGTCTTCGAGGGTGTCTTTTGTTTTGGCGATATTAATATCACCTATGAGTGGATGGTCATATAGTTTACGTTGAGTTCCCTTACTATAATACATAGTGAGATTTCTTTAGACGGTGGACTTTAGGAACTCATCTTCTGGGCTACTCGAACAAGGTTAATCGTTTAGGTTAAAATTACCATTTCTAAACTTCGCAAACAAACGCCGACACTTGGACTCGCTGAGAACATCCTCTCTAGCTCTTCCGATACATCCATTTCAAAATTCAGTTAAAAATGCTTACAATGATGCTAACACAATGAAATTTCCAGACTGAATGAGCAATATAACCCAAATACTAATTTCAATAAGGGTTTCAGCATTAAATCGGTTTTGTGCGATTCATAGCAATTGGAAAATAACCCCCGAAAAAACGCGCAATACGAGGGCGGGTCAATAAGTCCGTGACTTTTGGATTAAAACACAGATTTTTTGATAAAAAAATAATTTTATTTTTCAACATAGTCTCCCTTGAGCTCTATACACTTTGTCCAACGCTTCTCCAATTTTTTTATCCCTTCCAAAAAAAATGATTTGTCGAGGTCCTCAAAATAGGCCTTTGTTTGCGAGATGACTTCATCATTGGATTCAAATCTTTTTCCACCAAGCCATTTCTTCAGGTTTGGGAACAAGAAGTAGTCGCTCGGAGCCAAATCTGGAGAATAGGGTGGATGAGGGAGCAATTCATAGCCCAATTCATGGATTTTTGCCATGGCAACTGCACATGTGTGCACCCTTGCATTGTCTTGGTGGAAAAGAACTTTTTTCTTGGCCAAATGAGGTCGTTTTTTTTTCAAATCGTCATTGAATCGGTCCAATAAGTTGGCATAATATTCCCCATTGATTGTTCTTCCCTTTTGAAGGTAGTCAATGTGGATTATCCCGCGTGCATCCCAAAAAACAGTCGCCATAACTTTATTGGCTGACAAACCCACCTTGGCCTTCTTTGGCGCCGATTCACCCTTAGAAACCCACTGTTTTGACTGTTGTTTGTTCTCTGGTGTGTTGTGATGGATCCATGTTTCGTCCACGGTTACAAAACGGCGCAAAAACTCCTCCATATTGCGATTAAACAACGCCAAACCTTCCTGTGAAGTTGTTACACGATTGCGTTTGTGGTCGACTGTGAGCAAACGCGGCACCCATCTTGCGGAAAGCTTTCTCATGCCCAAGTGATCATTCAAAATTGAAACCACTGAGCCATGCGAGATCCCTACGGCTTCCACAATCTCTCGCACTTTCAATCTTCGGTCGGCCAACACCATATCGTGAATTTTTTCGATTGTTTCGGGTGTAGAGACCTCAACTGGGCGTCCAGGACGTTCGGCATCTTCAGTGCTTGTACGGCCACAACGAAATTCAGTAAACCACTTTTTTACCATTGAAATCGATGGTGCAGAGTCCCCATAGTATTTATCAAGCTTAGCCTTGGTCTCGGTAATGGTTTTTTTTTCGCAAGAAATAATGCTTAATAAGCACACGAAATTCACTTTTTTCCATTTTCTCCTCAAATTAGTGAGTAGTCTGATAAAAATAGCTGTCAAACACAAACTAACTGACGCAGCAAGTTTAAATTTTGACAGGAGTCAACTGACAGATGCCTGTTGACAGGAGCAGTGTTGCTGTTTCAGTAAAGAGAGCAGAAATTCAAAAAGTTACGGACTTATTGACCCGCCCTCGTACTTACATATGTTCCAACCTGATATAATACGCTTAATATGCACGCTATTAGAGCCGATCAATTATGGTCGCTGCGTCATCAACTCCCCCGATATAATGGAAGATATAAATCACCATCAAACATGGAGTTTAGTCTCAGACCCAAGTTTAATCTCCAAAGGAAGGTTAAAAACTACACAGATCCAAGAAGTGCTTTGTCGGGATAACATTGTGGTATTCATGATCTAGACGTGATCATGAAGGATACCAAAAAAGACGGTTTCGCATATTCCAACTAATTCAGAAATTGTGTGCCTTTTTTTAGAGGGACATCTTGCAATATGTGCCGTCCTGGACGAAGCCGTTTTCGATTGAGCTTCGTCCCAGCTTGCGGAAAAGTACTGCCACTTGCAAACTCGGGAGACGGCAACATCACAAGATCCCTATATCAGATCAGTATTATCACTAAACTCGGGATGCAGCAAGTGAAGGTGCTAGAAAGGGTGAACCTTGTTATTGGGGGAACGACGAATTTAAAACGCTCAAAGGAAAGTACATCCCGACCCGACGTAGACTCAATCTAAATACGTACAGGCTGGCGAGACATCCATGAGAGCAAAGCAAGCTGCATTTTTGGGGTATAAGTATGTATATACGAGGGTTATCTGAAAAGTTTCCGACCGAACAATGATGCAAGACATTTTTTCTCAATTTTTTTTTTGATTTTTCTACATAGTCTCCTTGTAACTCTATACACTCCTCCCAGCGATGCTCCCATCTCTCTAACACGTCCAAATAGTACTTGGCGTTTTTCTCTGCAAAATAATTGTTCACGAAGGTGATTGCCTCCTCATTTGTCTTGGTGAAACAGAACAGAAGATCCCTATATCCGATCAGTGTTTCTCATTACCAAGACTCAAGTTTATAGAATTTGATGATGATAGATAGACATTCTGTTGTTCGGTGGGCCATTGAAAGAAGTGTAGTGGTTATGTTTAAATTTTTTGAAATAGTACCATCATTTTAGACCGTCCTTATGTCCCACTCTAGCAATGATAACGTCAAACATATGGTAACCAACAATTCAAATCACTCTCTAACTAAAAAAAATTCAATTTTAAAGCGAAATAATTTCCCAAGCCCATAGAGTCGATTATGCGAAGCAGTAACATAAATATACCTAATCTACTAACCATCAAATATTATACCCAGCCATTTCATACTTCAAATTTTATTTGGGTAATTTTGTTACCCACAAAAAATGTGTATTTTCTCTCCCCTAAAAGCTTCTGCGGATACAATCCTCATCAGAAATTTATTTGAGCACCCTTACGTACACCAGCTAAAATTTTTTTCTGTTTTTCTATTCGTACGTCTACTATGTATCTACTCCCTAAACACCCTCGTCTCTTGTCTTTCCTTTGGTTTGGTATTTTTATTTTTATTTATTTTCATTTTAGCTTCGTCGAAAATTGAAAATTTTATTATCCGACAAAAATCTCAACTATTTCCACGTAGCAGTCGTATAGTAAGTAGTCTCTCAAATGTATTTTCAACAAACTTAAAATGAGTCAGTGTACGTGAAATGGGGTGATAACGTCTGGTCGTCAGTTCGTGTATCTTCAACGTTACGGATACATGCAACCATAAGCGAAATTCATAATAAATTTTACCAACCATTTTCCATTTTCAACAATGAAATGCATCAGATACAGCACCCAGATACGAGTATTTGTTCATATATATGTTACACATCCATACATATGTATACTCGTACGACTAAGAGTCAATCCCGAAAAACAGGGAGAGATTTAACAAAATATGCACGAATTCTGAAGGAAAAAATAATAACACAATACGCTGAGGGGGTGGTCGGAAGGTGGAAAACGGGAAAAAAAACAAAAAAATAAAAAATAAACCCGTCGAACCAACCGACAAACAACAAACTAGCGAATGAGAAAAAGTGAAAAAGTGAAAAAGTGAAAAAGTTTATCTGTAATTTTGGAAAAAAAAAAAAACCTACATACATCCATTTCCCTTAATCCCAAAACTTCTCCACCACCCCCTCTAACCGCCCCGCCGACAAATTAAGTGAAGCTGAAAATAGTCTGTTGGAGTTTAGTTGATGGAATTTATGCAGCATAGAAAAAGAAGCACCCATCCTCTACCCTCTATCAACCTACGAATATCAGAACCTCTCCAGTTCCTCTTCGAATGTAATGTCGTTGCACAAAGGGAGAACAGAGATACGAGAGTATCTGCGAGTATGTATGTTTTTTTTTTTTTTTGGAAAAGACACCCTGAAGAGGGGGAAATAAAGTGAAAAACTTTGTCCGTGGGAGCGATTCGTGATGGGTTCCTCTACTTAAATTGGAAAGACTACACATCACTGTACACGAAAACTAAAGAAAAAAAACTAAATATGTTAGAAACTTTTTTGATTGTTTTCGAGTTGAGTTAAAAAAAAAAATAAAAATTAAAGGAAAAAGTTTCCAGGAATGAGTAGTGAACGGAAGTGCAGTTTTGTTGTTTTTTTCTATTTTTTATCTTTTTCAAAAAGGCACCACCAAATGATACAGCGGCGGGATTTCTATTTGAAATCATCAAAACTGCAGTCCGTAGCGAACAAGTCCCACAGGATACCATTGAATATACGATTTTTGAGAGTTAAGATGTGTACTCGTCGTATTTGTACTTTGTGCAATTGGCAATATTTAATTTTGAAACTTTGCCCGAGTAGTAGCTGATGTTTCATTTATCTTGGTCTTCGGCACTAATCGCTCTAAAAGCACAAACTCAAGTAGAAACTTGGTCCAGATATGATTTTTTTTTTTTGTGTGTTTTTAAATTGCAGTAATTTTTTGAAAGAACTTTGCCGAAAGTTGATTTATAGAAAATAGTGTTTGCCAACACCATCTTTCATTGGGTTCTAGAAAGTATGTAGTAGTTTGAGGAAGTTTTCTCTTCTCTTCCAAATATTACCATGTTTAGATACTTCTTAAGTGTAAAGGGATAAGTCAACTTTATACACAAACTTGTTCACGGATTAACAATTTTAGACAGCTAAACTTGTAGGGTTAGATTCCAAAAAGTTTGTTCAAAAATTTAGCAAATATATGTAAGCACCGAGTAAACAGATGGATTTGCCGAAACGTCTTATTAATCCGTTTAAAAATGTTTAAGAGTTCTTTTTGAAAGACCAGCCTGTTTAGAGTCCTATTTTATCCACACAGAGATTGATGACAATAATTCTCGAGATGATGTGAACGCGTCTATTTACCTTGTAAGTATAGTAGGCACAGTTTAATAAGAGCTGAAATTTATAGTACGAGTATCTACATCTTCAGATGCTAAATAGCACCTAGTCTATCAAGCAGTGGCTTCCTGAAGCTACCGGACGATATTGTAGCCGACTATCGATTGCAAAAGATGAGCTACGCTTAATGCTTATATTAAACGTTGTACAAAGTGAACCCAAGTAGCGCCTCTATCTAAAAGGGATGGCTTCAAAAGACATACCACCTTGATCAACAAGTTCCCGCACCACACCACCGTGTGGCGCTCCCATTGTTTCGATTTGAGTTCTGTTTTTTTTGTTAAGTTGGTAAATCTATTGTTGACATTCCCTCTAAATCTTAACATTTGCAAAAGTTACGTAGCCAAGAGGACATCTATCTCTGTGTGTGTTGGCGTACTTGTACAAGTATAAGAAATGTTGGTCAATAATCGCAAATTAACCATCAGAGAGATAGCGGAGGACTTGAACATTGCCTCTGGATCCGTCCAAGACATTTTGGTTATTGATTTGGATTTCCGTCGTGTAGCAGCAAAGTTGGTGCCAAAAGACCTCAATTTCATGCAAAAAAGAGACCGTGTTGACGTCGCAAAAGAGATGATTTGCGAGGCTGAATCCGATCCCACATTCATCAAAAGGATCATTACTAGAGACAAGACGTGGGTTTATGAGTACGACACGCAATCCAGACATCAGGCAAGTGAATGGCGTTCACCAAATGAGCCGAGACCAAAAAAACCACGTTGTTTTCAGTCAAAAAAGAAGACAATGCTCACGGTTTTCATGGATTACAACGGTGTAGTGCATCATGAATTTTTGCCAGAAGGCCAGACAGTAAACAAAGAGTATTATTTGGGCGTTATGAGACGTTTGAAGCAATTCGCCGAAAGAGACCAGAATTGTGGGCAGAAAACTAGTGGATTTTGCACCATGATAACGCACCGTCGCTCAGTGCCATCATTATTCGTAATTTTTTGACGAAATATGCAACAAATACGAGGGCGGGTCAATAAGTCCGTGACTTTTGGATTAAAACACAGATTTTTTGATAAAAAAATAATTTTATTTTTCAACGTAGTCTCCCTTGAGCTCTATACACTTTGTCCAACGCTTCTCCAATTTTTTTACCCCTTCCAAAAAAAATGATTTGTCGAGGTCCTCAAAATAGGCCTTTGTTTGCGAGATGACTTCATCATTGGAGTCAAATCTTTTTCCACCAAGCCATTTCTTCAGGTTTGGGAACAAGAAGTAGTCGCTCGGAGCCAAATCTGGAGAATAGGGTGGATGAGGGAGCAATTCATAGCCCAATTCATGGATTTTTGCCATGGCAACTGCACATGTGTGCACCCTTGCATTGTCTTGGTGGAAAAGAACTTTTTTCTTGGCCAAATGAGGTCGTTTTTTTTTTTTTCAAATCGTCATTGAATCGGTCCAATAAGATGGCATAATATTCCCCATTGATTGTTCTTCCCTTTTGAAGGTAGTCAATGTGGATTATCCCGCGTGCATCCCAAAAAACAGTCGCCATAACTTTATTGGCTGGCAAACCCACCTTGGCCTTCTTTGGCGCCGATTCACCCTTAGAAACCCACTGTTTTGACTGTTGTTTGTTCTCTGGTGTATTGTGATGGATCCATATTTCGTCCACGGTTACAAAACGGCGCAAAAACTCCTCCATATTGCGATTAAACAACGCCAAACCTTCCTGTGAAGTTGTTACACGATTGCGTTTGTGGTCGACTGTGAGCAAACGCGGCACCCATCTTGCGGAAAGCTTTCTCATGCCCAAGTGATCATTCAAAATTGAAACCACTGAGCCATGCGAGATCCCTACGGCTTCCACAATCTCTCGCACTTTCAATCTTCGGTCGGCCAACACCATATCGTGAATTTTTTCGATTGTTTCGGGTGTAGAGACCTCAACTGGGCGTCCAGGACGTTCGGCATCTTCAGTGCTTGTACGGCCACAACGAAATTCAGTAAACCACTTTTTTACCACTGAAATCGATAGTGCAAAGTCCCCATAGTATTTATCAAGCTTAGCCTTGGTCTCGGTAATGGTTTTTTTTCGCAAGAAATAATGCTTAATAAGCACACGAAATTCACTTTTTTCCATTTTCTCCTCAAATTAGTGAGTAGTCTGATAAAAATAGCTGTCAAACACAAACTAACTGACGCAGCAAGTTTAAATTTTGACAGGAGTCAACTGACAGATGCCTGTTGACAGGAGCAGTGTTGCTGTTTCAGTAAAGAGGTCAGAAATTCAAAAAGTCACGGACTTAGTGACCCGCCCTCGTACCATCCAACAGCCACCGAATTCACCTGATTTGGCTCCCTGTGACTTCTTTCTGTTCAATCGAGTTAAAAAACCACTACGCGGAATGCGTTTCAGCAGCCGAGAGAAAGTAATGGAAAAATCGCAGGAAGCACTCATGGACATACCGAAAACCGAATATAAAAAATGTTTCGAGGATTGGATCAAGCGCTGGCATAAGTGTGTTACAGTTGATGGGGATTACTCTGAAGGGGACAAGAGGATATACGAACACTGACTATACAATCAGCGCTATAGACCCTATCACATTAACTACAAGTATCATCACTAAACTCGTGATGCAGCAAGTGAGGGTGCTAGAAGGGGTCAACCTTGCTATTGGTGGAATGACGAATTCAAAACGCTTAGAGCAAAGTGCATCCAGACCACCATTCAGCAGGCTGAATCTATGTGCATACAGGCTGGCGAGACATCAGTGAGAGCACGGCAAGCAGCATTTTTGAGGTGTAAGTATATATACCTCAGTACATCCTGTCCAACATTGTTGAGGACAATACTTAAACAGCAAAATTTTAAAGTTTCATACAACGTTGCCTCTAAAAGTTCCACAAGGGTCTGCCCTTGGGCCTCTTCTGTAAAGCAAGTACATGTACATGGAAGCAAAATAAACATACAGAAAAAGTTAAGATAAACGACTTTGGCGGAGGATGCCATTCCTATATACATTGAAGCAGTCGCTATTTTAAAAAAAAAATTGGCTAGAGCCTGCCAGTTACTAACTTGCTAAACACAAACCGGTTCAAAGTTATTGCAATATGGAAATTTCTGGGTTGAGAAGCAAACCATCCGGTCTAAGGAGGCATAAAATACAGATGCCTAGAAATATAGCTCTGTACTAGTACAAAGCGCAGTCTACCAAAAAGATGTTTCAGATGCAGGCAGCGCTTTCCCGGATGCTGTCAATATGGGTGGGCCTTTGATGCTCAAGGAAAGATTCTGTGATCCAGAATGTGGTCAGTACAATACTGCCTTAAGCTGCTCCGATCTATGAGCACTTATAACCAGGAATACAAAAACGCAGATCGGAACGTTTCGACTTCCGGACTGGTCACAATCGGAATTTTCACCAAAGACACGCAAAGGGCTTAACTCGAGCGGTATTTCCAGGAAGTTAAAAATTAGTGAGCTAATATGGTAAAAGACAGATGGATTAACAAAAATATTCACATTATTGAACTGCAAATACTGCCTTAAGCAATTCCTATCTGGGAACGCGAATTTAAAAATATCTCCACAGATTTTGACATGACACCTCAATATGCGGCTTAGAACCTCTAGATGAAGACGTGCAACATGTAATATTTCACTGTAGGCGCCTCGCAAAGTCAACATTGAAACTGCCGAATTCTCAATTTCTAATGAGCCACATGGCGGGGCCAAAGCACGATTGGTTGATGATCAGTGCCTTCGCAAATGACGTGAAATTGATCTAAAGCTTCCATAACAGAGGTTGCTTATTAACCATTAAATATTATAGTAATAAACCTGCAAAGAGAGTAGTAGAAGAGTAAAAGCGTGTGAATTTGTACAACGACGCGAATCACCAGGGCATGTCAGCTAACACCTGGCATCTTCAAAGATAATGCACCTTTAAAAGAGGAGACTTTGTGTCAACGCAAGAGCTGCCGTATAATCGCCTGGGCATTATCTCCGGCACAAGTGGAACAACAAATCAATGATCTGACGATTAGTGGCCATTTACATAAGAAGCTAATTCGACGTCCGAAACAGCTACCAGGTAGACGTGGAGTTGACACGAGTTCATCAACTTGTTTTACCCACCTTTGAAACACGTACTACATTAGTTCAAATTCTCCACCAAATCAAAAGGATACACACTTATATAAAATTAGATCCTATCCATCTTCTCTGTAAAACCTTTTTAATGTCGTAGGATGAAGAAAATTTAATATGTAGAATCTAGTAAAAGTTCTTCAACTCTACTCGTATCTTTGATCTCCATTTACTCCATGACATATCGAATAGCATCCCAAAAAAGTATCTACAACTTGACAATTTGATCCCAGCAGGCCAGTCAATTAATCTGGCGCCGTTGAATGAATTATTGATGATCTCAAATGGAAAGAACTTTCTCCATGATACTCGGTAAAGTCTGTTTTAGAAACCCTTTTAATTTTACCTCCTTAACCAGCAGCCAGACACTACCTAACCGAAAGTATGATGCCAAACAAAGTTATAAACTTCTGTTCAATCGAACCATTAAATGGAAGAAGTTTTCAACATTACAAAAAAGAAAACAAAAATGCAAAAAAAAAAAAACAGGACCAACAAAATAAGGAAAAGGAAAAGCTCACTAATTTAACAGAACATTAGATACCCACACGAAGCGATGGAGCACAAAGTACTCGTTCTCGTCCTCGTCCTCGTCCTGGTTCTTGTCGTAGTTTGGAGGGAGAACTTTTCCCAAAAACTTTCTGTTACCTCATCCTAAGGGTCGTGTTAATCCCATTCAAACTGACTTTTGAATTGATTCCTAAATCTGTTATTTTTTTTTTTTTTTTTTTTTTTCTTCAGGGTATGCTCCCTATAAATCCAGGGGTCGATGATGGTTTGGAAGAGGGTGAACCGGGATGTATCATACATAAGGAACGAAGGGTAAGGAAATGAACTGTTGTTGAACTTAATCAATCAATCAATCAAAATGAATTGCTTCGTAATTGGTTTGGATAAATTTCAAGGATTTGAATACAATGTGGTACGTGAGCTCCGTATTTTGCCATTCCCATTGGCATTGCCATACGTATCCTGTTACAGTAAAGGGCAGAAAAACGACTACAATCCTACTTTTTCATCTCTGTCAATTTGGGAATGGAATTAAGAATGGGAAGGGGATTGTCGTCATCGTCATCATCAGTTGATTTGTGGGAGTTCAAATCATACGGTCGACACGAACAGTTCGAATCCCATCCCATCGCACTGTGCACGTGTGGGTAGTGTGTCGATGAGATGGATCTGGAACTGAATTTGGTTCTAGCTTTTCGTATGCTTGTAAACTTAATCCGATCTAATGATGTAATGGTGTTAAATGGTTTATACTTATTCCTGGCATGAGTACTACACGTACTTTGTAGAGAATAGCTCAAACCACCACCATTTTCCATTTGCACTCTACTCGTACTCTAGTACTCAGTTTCCGATGTCGATTTGATTTCATGGAATCTTGGGGGTCGTCCTTGTTGAAATTGTATTTTGGGAAGGATGTGACTAAAAGTTGAATGCTGTAGGGATTTTATTATATTTTTGAAAAAAAAAAAATAAAAAAAAGGAAAACGATGATGCAGAGGAAGTTTTATTGATACGCTACGGTACTCACGGGTGAGATGAGAGATTACATATTGACAGTGGATTTTTACTGGTTTACTATTATGTATCTATCTACTGTAAAATGGGGTGCATCGCACAGGCAATAATGTGTCGGTCGTTTCGGTAGTTTTATGAGGGCGATAAATTCCAGACGTACGCTCGTTCCCGTCCATAAAAGATAAAGGGTTGTGTTCAATTGATTGAAATAGATACAACTTATGTTAGTTTTATGGAGTGCTGAAAACATGGGATATTATTACAGTTTACCTTCTTTTTTTTTTTTTTTTTGAAGAGGGTGGACAAAAGGAAAAGGACATACACTTTATGATGCGACATTTTTGGAGAGATTGAATCAGAGATACAGTATGACTATAAGGACAATTGATGTAATTCTAGTAGAGGAATGTTATTAAAAATAGTTTCGGAGTTACATAAACATACATGGATTTTGGAACTAAAATGTTGCTGGGTGGTTTAAAATGCGAAAGATTGACGTAATCACTGCACAACCCAATGTATGGCTTATACAACGGATACACAGTTCCAAGGTACCATACTACTCTTAACATACATATGTTCTACATATGTAAAAAAATTCCGTCCCTTTTTGCTGCTGCAATACTGGCATTCTATTTGCCACAAAATATGGATGCCAGTTATGCTATTGTCATATTTATCCTCAGTGCAATATGGATCCTCAGTGGCACACAGATTCTCAGTAATATACTGATCCTCAATGGAGTGTTGATCATCTATGTCATAGTCATTCTCAGTGTCATACTGATCGTCATATATTGTAGATCCTCAGTGCTAAAGGTTCCATACTGGCCCTCAGTGTCAAACTGATCTTCAGTGCCATACTGATGCTCAATGTTATACTGAGCCTCGGAGTCAAAGTGATCTTCAGTGACATACTTAGTGTTGTACTGGTCCTCAGCGCAATAAAGGTCCTCAGTGACATTCTGATCCTCAATGGCATACTCACCTTCCGTGTCACATTGATCTTCTGTATCATACCTGTCTAGTGCCATATTGATCATCAGTTTCATACTGATCCTCAGTGTCATCATACTGATCTTCAGTATAGTCGTACTCGAAGATAGTGCCCAAAACCAATGTTAAAAATGCGAAATGCAGTCAAAAATCTCAGAGTTAATTTTTTTTTTATATATATAATCAGCACGCGCTCAAGGGGTTTTTGTACCCTTAAAATGTTCGTACACAGCGCGGGCGAAGGAAATTTAGATTGTTTTTAAATGTTTGTAAATTATAACGACCAGGAAACACAGAGATCGGCAGGGCATTCCATAAGCGAGTTGCACCGGCTTAGGAACAAACCACGATATTTTAGAGTACTTCTGAAAATGGGCTTGAGGGTATACTGATGAGCATTCATAGCGAGACGGGTGTTACGGTTGAAAGTTTGAATGGGAGGAATGCTACTTACAATTTCAATGGAGCACTGGTGGTGGAAATAGCGATAAAACAAAGTGAGACAGGAGACATTTGATTGACTGATATTAGTATCACCAAATAGTTTTATCGCACGGTTTTGAATCCTATCTAGCAGGTGCAGAGATGTTTTAGGAGCACCTGACCAGATGTGGGCATTGTACTCCAGTTTTGGGCGGATAAATGCCTTATATATTGTGGCCAGATCAGATAAATATTTCTTACATCGCTAGACATTTCGCAGCATTTTTGGCGACATCGAATATGTGGTCATTTCAACGTAAGCTGTCATTGGCACACATACCGAGAATGAAAAGATTTTCGGTTTCGACGATGCAAGTGCCATTCATGGATAATGGCTGGGTGTTTAAATTTCGCTTTAACGACAGCAGACAGCATTGTGTTTTGGAAGCATTAAATTCCACTGTTGATTGGAATTGGTTATGCTGTTAATATCCTGTTCTACAGCCGAAAAACAGGGACGTAATTCCGGGAACGAATATGAAAAACAGAGAATACTGTCATCAGCAGACTTATATTGGATTACAAGTAGAAGCCAAGACATCATTATTGAAAATTAAAAAGAGTGTCGGAGACACAACGGAGCCCTGGGGCACACCAGCATTTATTTTATGAATATCAGACTTGAAACCGTCCAAGACAACTTGAATTGAGCGTTCCGAAAGGTAACGTTCCATTCAAGAAGAGAGTCATCGATCCCAAAAGAACGAATTTTCGACAAAAGAGCCTGATGCCAAACTCTGTCAAATGCCTTAGAAATATCAAGTGCAACTATCTTGCTTTCGCCAGATTGATGTACGCTTTGGTTTCACTTTTCGGTGAGACATACCATCAGATCACTAGTGGACCTGTTGCTACTCAAACCGTACTGCCGGTCAGTAAGAAGTTTTCGTGTTTCGAGATATTTCATGAGCTGACGGTTTGATCTTGGAAAGGAAGGACGTAAGTGCAATAGGTCTGTAGGAGGAGAGAGAAGATTCGCCTTTTTTTAGGGACGGACTGGACAAATGCTGTTTTCCATCTTCTCGGAAAGAGTCCTAAAGAAGTTTTGCCAGCGTGGAAGAACACCTCTTCAGAAGATGGGGAGATATACCATCGGGACCAGCGGATTTATGCGGTTGAGATCTTTAAGTACTCTTGCTACTAAATGAGTGCGAAAGTGAATTCGTCCCTTTGTAGATTCGACGCACTCTAGTGTAGGCGGAGACAAAGCACAATCTGGGAGTGTTGAGCTGGACGCTAAGTGTGCAGCAAGCAGATTAGCCTTGTCCAAAGAGCTGACAGCTAGGATGTCATCGTAACTAAGGGTTGCGACGGAGGATGAGGTAGAATTTCTAATTATTTTGACGAATGACCAAACATTTTTACTGCCCTTGGGACGTTGCAGTCATTTTTGGCTCGTTTAAACTTTTTTCGGTTTTCCTCTGTAGGACCGAAAAAACAATTCTCTAACCCTGACAGCCTCTTTACAGCTCGAGTCGTACCATGCCTTTTCTTTTGGTTTGATACTCTTCTTCCGATGAGGGATAAAGTATCTCATTCCAAAGAGAATAGTTTCTGTGATCATGCCAGCAGCGGCATCCACGTCGTTATCGAGGAAACATAACGATCAGTTAAAATTCCTAAAGAAGTTGTTAAGTCCGCTCCAATTGGCTGCCTCGTATTGCCATATGGTTCTTTTAGGAATCTTTTCTCTAACTGTGTGGTGGGTGTACGAGAATTTAGCTGATATGACACAATGGTCCGACTAGCCTAGAGGGGAGAGCACATCAACGCAGTACTTATCAGGGTGAGAAGTTAAAAACAACATTGTCGAGTCTCAAAGGTCTGAAGGAGTTTCATTAGTTTTATGAACTAGCCTTATCTAGTATTGAGTACAATGATCGCATCCAACATGATGTTATGGAAAGCCCTTACGGTAATTAGCATTGGTTAAAAGTGTAAAAGCGAATGAGGAAAACAGGAAAACATATTTGTCGACATAAACAAGAAAATAAAACCTTAGTCCAGGCCAGGTGAAAATTAAACTTAGCAAACAGTAACTGCTTTGATTTGGCGAAAAAAACTGGATTCAAAATTACGTACTCGAAGAATCAAGATGATCTGGAAATCTCCGATCACTACATTGTTTCATTCACGTGTAAAACTGAAAACTACCTGTCCAAGATCATAAGACCTGAAGGGACCTTGTTTCATGCAGACTACTCCAATGGATGGAGAGACGGTGTATTACGGCACCTATGGCGGAATTTTGTGGAAAAATTGTCAAGCTAACGTGCCCTCATCACCAATTTCTATCCTTTTGATAAAAACTGTTTGTGCCAGGACAAGCCAAGGTAAGTCAACGAAACACTTGCATTACTTTTGGACATGTGTTTAAGGAGGACTGTCGTTAAACTATATGACATACAGTAAGGGCCCTATAACAGACTCTTGTGGAGCTCCAAGTTTAGCTTACGTTTTTACGTTTTTAGATAAATTTTTGGGAGAACGTCAGTTAACCACTATTTTTTATTCGTCCCGTAGGTATAAAAGATGTGCTTAAAGCCAATTCATACCCCGTTATACCACTCCACTATGTTTCACATGTGCAATTTAACCTCTTGACGGATACGTATCTACAAAAAAAAAAAAAAGTCCGGATGTCATCTAAAGACCTTTACTAATGTCAGGGGACCGTCAACATACGAATACTCGTAGACAATGTCATAGCTTGTCATCAGTAATGTTTCATCGACAACAGTTTAAGCCTCTTTGACACAAGTACGTACCACCACGCCTCATCACTACCTAATAACCTATTATTTGTGTCAAGTAATAAATGAAGCAAGTCCTTGTGAACTCTAACAGCTGGTGATGGTGTTCTTTGATTCCAAACATCTTCAGTCATCAAAACAATCAATAATCTCACTTTCTGCAGCAATATTGCCTGTTCGGTCTAATAATCCGTTTGAAGCTCCTTCAACTATCTATTACACCAATAATGTCTCGACAAGTGTAATTACCAACCAACAAAACGGGTGGTACCACAATGACAGCTCATCATTATCATCATCATTATCATGGTAGAGTCGTTCGTCGTCGTCATCGTCGTCGTCGTCGTCATAGTCATCATCGGAAACACATAGCAAATCATCGACAGGCATCTAAAGGTAATCGATAGATTTGTGTTAAGCCTCGCATTTGTACACATCCACTTGTAACTCATTGAACAACCATAACAAGCCAACAATCCACTTTAAGTAGGGGATTCGGATACGGTCGGGGATCGACGTTGGGGTTAGGGTCGGTGGGGTATGCTTTATGTTATACCCCAAGGTAGGGGATCTCAAGTGAGGAAAATCTGTTGTTTTACGAGCGCTTCTTCACTTCTAATGCGATTTATACTTGGCACAACGATTAGATAATGTTTTTTTTTTCTTTTTCTTGTTTTTTCTTACTGAGTTTTCCTGCTTCTGGGTTTCCCTGTTTCTGACGCTGTCACACTGACTAGAGGGTTGGGTACATATAAAAGCTCTGACAGTTGAACATGACGTTTTTTTTTTTTTTTTTTGTTGCTGCTCATTGTTCTTCTTAAGAATGTCTACCAGCAATACGAATACGAGTTTGTAGCTCGTTTGTACTCAGGCTTTTATGTCTCGGAATAAGAGGCAGACAAAAAAAAAAAAAAATAAATAAATAAAAAAAACTCAAAAGGAAACAAAAAAAAAATCGAGTAATTGAATTGTCCCGAAGAACGTTAAACATTTTATTCATGAAGAGAACATTTCCCTTCGTGTCTGATGGTACGCTATTACTCCATCGTCCTTGTATACCCGTACATGGACCGACCATCATGCCACTGGGGACTACATTAACTTTATGCCATTCGAAGGAGAATATCACTGTGGGAGTGCCAGAGAAAGATTATGGCACCCTTATTCGGGTGGATGAAACAGATTTGCTGCGTAATCCCTCAGCTTTATCCCCCTTTTGGCAATACACCCAGAAAGATGAGATAGAAATTATCCAACATCTTAGCATGGTCGTTTATAGATACGAGTATATGCATCTATATTCGTACACACTTATGTATATATCACTCCTCTCTTTGTTGGCATCCTCCCGATTATCCCCCAGCAAACTGGCTTTTGTGATTTTTATTTGCCATTGCCATATTCCCTTTGCTGTTTTGCTTTGATATTCATGTTGTGTTGTTAGAGCTTCGGGTTTTTATGATAGCCCCTCGCGTGAAAATCCATAAAAGAAAAGGCACCAGCAAAAAAGAATAAAAAAAAAAAAAAAAAAACAAACAAAAAACACAAAAAGAAATGATAAAAAGAAATCGCAACGAAGAAGAAATGTTTATTTTTATTTGCGAGATCATAAAGAGCTCTTTTCTTCAGATCCCGCTCCACGGATCCCATGCGCCGCCTTTAGTCTTTACACCGAACGAGGGAATTTCAAATAAAATGAGATTTGCGGTCCAAAGGAGACGAAATGAAGAAGGATATCTCTACAGTGCTTAGTTTTATTTATTTCTCTGTTCTCTGTTGTCGTTTACTTTTTTTCCGCTTTTTTCTCAATTTTTTTTTTTTTTTTTTGTTTTTTGTTCGCTGTTCACTCTGTTTTACGACTATGGTCTGTTAAAACAGTGTGGTGGCAATATTGTGATTACGAATCTGGCTACCTACTCCACCACCCAGATCTTTTTTCCCTCCACAGCCCACAAAATGACTCTGTCCCACTCCCTATGTGGTGAATGTTATTTCATCTAATAATAAGCAGGAGCAGCAAACGAAAATACAAACATTTAATTTTTTCCGCCTTTTTTTTTATTTAATTTTACTTTTTTTTTTACAGTTTTTTTTTTTTAAGAATAAATTTAACGTTAAAATTTATAAGCGAACGTTTTTATTATTAAGGTAGTCGGGGGGTTGGGGGGTTAGGGGGTTGGGGGTGGGAGAATATGGTGATAAATTTTTTGGCACACATTTCTCATCTCCATTGGGAAGATTTTTACTGGTTCTTATTTCTTGCTCCCCGAGGTAGGAGCCAGAACCATATTTTTCTTTTTATCTCCTTTGATGGTGATAATCTTTTATTTTTATTGTTATGTTCATTTGATTTTCGGGGAATTTTATTGTGGATGAAAAAACTGCGTAATTAGTTTATAAAGCGGTACTAGTGGATGGAAGTGAATAAAAGATGAGTGGGTGGCGGGATTAAAATGTTATGATCGGGTGCGATCTGAAGTTGAGTGGGGAGTAAGTAAAATCCTCACGGAGCATGATCGTCCGCCTTTAGGACGAAGTTGGCAAAACATTAAGGGAATCGTATGGAGTTTGCAGTCGTACATTGATAGGAAACTAAACCAGTGGTTAGTGATAGAAAGTTCAATAGTTACTGTCCTCAATATTGGCCGAGCCTGTACTTTGAATCAGTTCAATCTGAAACCTGACAAATGATGAGAGCCTGATTTGATTTTAATCGACAGGTTGCCATTAGAAATGAAAAAGCAAAATCAGCCAAATAAACTTCACCATAACTGTTGCAAATCCAGACTCTGTTCATCATATTATAGATAACTAGAGAATGTCGGCATAATCCTTCTCTTTCACATGGCCCCAAAGAAGGAAGTCGCACGGTATTAAATCGCATAATCTCGGCCGACCAATTTTGACCACCATTTCGAAGAATGAATCGGCAAAATAACAATTTTATCGTAACTTGTGTGGGACGTAGCCCACATCGCCCACATCCATACTTTCAAGTAACAGTCACACCGCTTCAATGATCCCTCCTTTAAAAAAAAAACAGCACCAAGCAGCAACATGGAGTGGATACAGAGACTTCTCGGCAATCATTCCTTGATTTACTGAGCCCCAAATGTAGCAATTCTGCTTATAAACAAAGCCTTAAAGATGGAAATGTGCCTCATAGCTCAAAATGATTTTTAGGTTAAACCTTGATCAATTTTATGCATTTCCAACAAGCAATTGGGAAAATTACGACGCTGCTGATGATCGGACAGGCTTGCGTTCTTACGTCAATTGAACTTTATGACTCAAGTCGTTATGCAAATATCAGTGGAAGCTGGTTTGCGATATGATCAAATCCTGAAATCGACCTGGAATCAATAAACCTGGGATTTCGACCATACCTCGAACTAGAGAAGCAAGTTCCCAATTGTTCTTGCGCGACGAGCACGAGTTTCCGTTCTTCACATCACTGACTTCCATCAAGAGTTTAGAATCTTGAAGTAATTTAACAATTCCTGCGGAAGAAGGTGCTTCCCTTGACTGAGAAAACTTTTAATTTATCGGATTGTGTCAGCGAAATTTTCACAATTTTTTCAAATTTCATTTTTACAAATGTAATGCGTTGTTGAAGGGCGTAGTTTCACTTCACATGGGTGGCAAAATAACGGACTATTCAAAATGAAATTTAACTGGAAATTCCTATAGTAGAAAGCGGACTAGATATTCACATCCGGATTTGAAACTGGTGATTCGTATCAGATATTTCGAGAAAATGTTTAACAAAAAGAATTAATACCACTAAGTCATAACTTTCTGACCTTTTTTAAACTAAAAAAAAAGTGTGACAGTGGCCTAATGATAATTTCAATCCGGTTAAAGGCAATTCCTAGCTCTTAATATTAAAAAAAACCTGACACAATCCATACATTTACAAGACAACCGCTCGCTAAACTAACATAACTAGAAACGACAATCTAGGATATTTGCCTGAGATGGAACAAGACCTACATAATTTTGCTATCAAAATCGGTTTTAAAAGTTATTCCATGATGTCCAAGACAGACATGGGGCACAAAGAACAGGCATTTTGTTTGCAAGAGATAAAATCAGAAGACAATATCCTCTAGTTGCCTTAAGCCTAAGCTATGTGCCACGCGCACATCATTAAAAAATCCTAGCATCAAAATTAAAAGCAAGTATTTCTAAAATCGACTGCAAATCCATTGCAAGTGCACAAGTCTCTGATGATACCTACAGTTCCCCCGGTTCTGGAGCAGAATGTGGCTGGACTTTAGTCGACTTATTAGTGGATGTACGAGTACATACCCGTTTTGTGGGTAACCTGTTTTTACCTCCGGCAACATATTGTATATTGACCGCAGTCAGCCTGCACAATGTAGCTGGAGTTGCATATGACGCAATTAATTCCATTGCTGAAGGCACCATAACGGGTGGTCCAAATACAAGTTTCTCTTTGAACCATATGTTACTTTTGACATCTTTGATAGCTCTTTGCCGCTCGAAAGCTGTCTGGCTGTCAGTCAGTATCATACCTCCGCTTTATGGTTCAACAACGTTGGGAAATAGTGCAAACTTATTTCAAAACTCAGTGATGTGGTACCCAAACAGTGTGTTTATTCAAAAGAAGTTTTGGGCTGTAAGCAAATTTGTGCAAAAAGTTCGTGAGAATGGCTTGCTTCCGGACAAAACTCACGGTCTCCGTTGTCGTACGATACGTACCGACGAGAATGTGGCTGCTGTGGCCGAGTGTTCAACTCAATCCAGGAACATCGATCTCAACAACTCAACCTTTCACGCAGCAGCCTGATGAGAATTTTGCAAGCGTTACAGCTTCGTTATCGCTTCTCAGTTTGAGCCTTAAAGCAGCTCGAATTGAACGTAGAATTTGGGCGAAAAATCGTTTTTTTTTTACGAGGCGCAACAAAATTCCGATGTCTGAGGATCGGATAACTCGCACGTGATTGTCGAGAAACCAGTGCAACCGCAGTTTGATGCGGATTTTGGAGTGATGGCATCTTTGGCCCATTTTATTTCGAAATCGCTGTTGAAAACATATTTTTTTTTTAAATTCGCGCGGGCTCAAGGGGTTAAGATACCCTCAAGATGTTTGCATATAGCGCAGGCGGGCCATATCGGTCAATGATAAGCGCTACATGGCCATGCTTACCGAATTTTTGTGGGCTGGAACTGAAATCATGGACTTGGACGATCTTTGATTTCAGCACGATGGCGCGCCATGCCACACAGTCCATCAAACAATCGATCTTTTGCGCGCTAAGTTCGGTAATCGTGTTATCAGCCGCCTTAACGATGTCAATCGTAATCCACAACTAATAGGTATGATCGTTTTTTCTAATAAAGGCACAACATACCGAAAATAATAGATTTTTGTTCATTTTATTCTATTTTTTTTAAAAGGAAACTTGTATTTGGCCGCCCTGTAAGAGCATATTCAATTTTAAGAAGAAGCATCTCGCAATATCTTCATCGCTTATAGACACGTTGCTTATTAGACAAAGGATGCGGTTTGCAACCTCGATTCCCTATTAACTCTGATGAGCTCATCAGAGCTAACCACTGTTTCCATGGCAATTCAGTGGTACGGTAAGCCTTGTCAACAAGCGCTAAAGTGGTTCTATTTATAACCTTCACTATCCCAATCTTGCGTAGGCAGATAAGATTCTTTGAATCATTTTTGGTCCCGTTTATTTTTACGGGCTTTGGACGAAAAGTATGTATGTATCAGCCATCTTAGATAGCGGCTGTGTGACAAAATAAGAGTACGGAAAGACACCACAGTAGAAGAAGAACTTGAGTCTACTGTCCACAGGCCGCGTTAAACCATGAAAATTAATGGTAGAGCCCTAAGTTCACACGGAGTTACCACCATATAAGTAGGTATATAAGTATATAATAGGGCGTACGTGAAGCCCTTTATGCCCTTCTGAAGTTCCTGGCGATGAATACTCAATATTTTACGATTTTCGTTATAAAAACTACTTTTCCTGTTCGCCAGAGGTTCGAATGCAGGTCAATGCGTGGCTCCTACATCATCTGCTCTATAACTTTTAGATGTAACCATTATAAAGGGTCTTTCATTAAGCGCTTCCTATGTTTAAATTTAAATAAAACAAAGCGTGTGTGAGATATCATCGAATTTTTTTAGTCGTTTGAAAGGCATATCGATGACATTATGTATGGAATGTTACATCGCTCAAATGTCTGCCCCGGCTTATCTGGGTGCCGCGCATCCGAAATGTCCAATTTTCCATGACCCTAGCGCATACATCAGGCTGAATTTGACCGATGGCCTTGGTTATGTTGGCTTTGAGGGCCGCTGTGGTTTGTAGCTTATTCGCATAGACCTGCGACTTTAGAAAAAACCACGAGTAAAAGTCTAACGGGGTCAAATCGCACGATCTCGGTGAGATGACCATGACCTCGAATCGCTCGTGCAGAATTTCCAGTGTAGCGTGAGCTGTGAGGCACGTAGCGCCGTCCTGTTGAAACCACATGTCGTTGGTGTCCATATCATCCAATTCTGGCCAAAAGAAGTTGCTAATCATCGACCTATAGCGCTCGCCGTTGATGGTGATGGCCTGGCCAACGTCGTTCTTAAAGAAATATGGACCGATGACGCCGCCAGCCCAAAATCCACACTACACAGTGACTTTTTCGCGATGGATTGGCAGCTCTTGGATCTCATGTGGATTGGTATCGTCCCAAATTCGACAATTTTGTTTTTTGACGTACCCATTCATACAGGAATGGGCCTCATCGCTGAAGATGATTTTTCGATGAAAATTAGGGTCAGTTTCTAACTGCTCCACAGCCCATTCAGCAAACACACGTCGTTGTCTATGGTCATTTACCATCAACTCTTGGGTCAGTTGAATTTTGTACGGATGCAGGCCCAAGTCGCGACGCAAAATTCGCCAAGTTGTGGTCTGCGAAAGGCCGAGCTCTTGTGAACGATGCGAAATCGACTGCCTCGGATTCTCATGCACACTCTCACGGACAGCGGCGATGTTTTCGGCAGATCTTGCGTTACGTCGACATATGGGTGTTGGTTTATCGTTTACTGAACCAGTGGACTAAAATTTGTCCAGCACACTGCGAATAGTCCTCATGGTAGGACGATTATGGCGACCGTAAAATGGGCGAAGTGAGCGGAACGTTGCCCGAACAGAACACCCATTTTGATAAAACAATTTTATCATTTGCACGGGTGTTTGAACGCTATGTTGGTGATTTAGTAAAACAGACTGAATAAATGACAGTCAATTTGACAGATGTAGCTTCAACAATATGGCCGCTATCAACTGTCAAAATTCGGAAGGCCCTATTGGAAGATCCCATAGGTACGAGCATAGGTTAGTTTGTACATTTTCAACTAAATATCACAATTCGTTCCTGAATAATTTAGTTTTACTTTATTTTTTAAATTTAGTTATAAGTCGTACTCCAACTAATTCTTCCAACTAAACAGGTTGCAGTACAATTGAATGATTAACGATTAAAGTTGTTAGTTTTCAGTAGCTGATGACTGACAATCAAGAACTTTTTAAGAAAAGCACAAAATATCTCGGAGAATTATTTTTGAAATATTTATACATATACAAATGTGTAAACATATTAATATTGATTGTATGTCTGGAAAATTCGTACTGATAAGCGGGAAGATAAACAAATTATGAAACGATTAGGCCCTGTTTTTCAATCTTAAAAAACCTCGCTCTACATAGGACCCGTGTATTTCAGATACTTTGGTATTGTGGCATTCAAAAATTTGTTCATTGTTATGTCAATAGCATTTAGTTGTAGTGACATTAATAAACACCTTCCTATGAGCAGCTGTTTGTTGTTAGTATCGTTTTCTACTTGATTGCAATCGGTTTCTTCAAATTATTTAAGCAAACGGAATGTAAATATTAACTATGGGTCGCATTTATGATTTGTTTAGATGAGTGGTTGAGTATTCGGTCATCACGGGTGTCTAGCTACTTTCGTAAACCAGTATTCAATTGTTAATCGTCAATTGTAGGCTGTGACTAAACTAATTAGTTGTTAGTTGTTATTTGCACTTTTATTCGATTTCACTTTAATCGCTGATGCCCAATTTTAATAACTAATTAAGTTACAACAGTTATTCGCTTCGAATGATAGCAATTACCAGCTTAGTTGCTTAATCAGTGCAATACTTAGCTTTAATTGTTAGTTATTAGCAAATTTTAGTAAAATTCAATGGATATTTCAATGACAATGGATATTTTAATGACAAGCAACGTCCTAAAGTAAAATTGCTCAGTTGTGTGTACAAATCACGTTTTTTTTTAAAGAAAAGGGGTGAAATATCTAGTTCATATCTATTGTATTTACGTACAATGTGAACTTGGAAAATTCATCAACTTTAAAGTGCGTAAAATAGAACTTTTTCTCAAACTGGTTTGATTGTCGAGCGTCAGTGCTTCCCACCTTTACAACTTCGGCTTCAATTCCTATTGTCTTGCGACAAAAGAGCAATCAACTCAATTTAAAATGTCCTTCGAATTAGAACAGGAAACATGTCAACACAACATGACAAGCTTGAATTTCTTCTAATTCAGCCCTAATATTCCTTGCAATTTGATCCTCGAAAAAATGCCAGTCGCACACCGGTATATGGTATTCATATCTCAGCTCAACGCAGATATTTGCCTTTTGAATTTTCATTTTCTCACCTCACAAAAACGACAGCAGAAAGAATGAGGTGTTTTTTTTTTTATGAATACGATACGATATATGGTATGTACGATACGATACGATACGATGATAGCATACCGCGTGTCGTGTCGTAAATTCATTAAATTATTATTTTGCCGGTGGTTTAGTTAAATTGCTTGGTTCGTGCTGTAGATACTGTATCTTAAGTCAGCACCCTGCAATACATGGAATACATGATAATTCAACAAATAGGAGTCGATTACGCACGCATTATTGAATTTTCAATGAGACTGAAAAGACCGTCGACCGTCGACCGTCGAAACACGACGAACGACGGGAAACTCAACAAAACAACGCGCTCTAGAGTTACCCCTTACGTTTTTAATTTAGGTGTTTGTAATAGAGAAAAAGAGGAAACACACAAAGAACAGAGGGGGAATGCAAGGTCTACTCGTAAAGAGTCTGTGAATAATTTATTGGCTATGGGGATGAAAGCTAAATGTAAAGAAAAGGGGACCGAAATGCGACCCCTGTGTGCACGCATGTTTAATTTATATAAATAGGGATCCGGTGTACGGAAAACAGATTGGACACACTCCCTGGCGATATGCTTCACACAAACCCAGTGTCAGTCACACAAAATCTCAATTTAATTCATCCGAGGATTTAGATTTAGATTTAGATTCAGACTCGGATTCAGATTGTTGTCGGCGCGCTATTACGGTTGTCCGTTGAGCCAGTCCAGTATACTTGGTATTGGTAGTACTCAGTCGCGCCGCGTGTGACCAAAAGTAGGAAAACATATCTCACTTAAGAAAAGGGGTTCCCATTCCCATTCCCATTACCAAATCCATTTGCAAACAACAACCAAGAACTGGAGGGCAGTTCATGGATTTCACATTTTATTTGTGTGCACATATCTCGCTGATTAAATCCCCAGGGGTTGACTGCACACCACTCTCGCTCACTCTCTTCGTACAATGGCTAGATGGGCCAGTGAATTCGTGGATGGCTGCACGCCCCTAATGCAATCTGACAACAGCTCTGGCAATTCTTAATCAACTACCCTAAAGTTGAGTGAGTAGAGGGCTGCTTTGGTTGACTTCCCTTCTGTTTTTCTGCTGTTGAATCAAATGGTTTCATTTTTTTTCTTTTCCTTGAGCTCTAACCTAGGGGGATCTTTTTTTTATCCATCCTCCCCTGTGCTATTGTTTGTGTTTCTGCAACCCTGCTGTGTAGAGAGTGTTCCCAATGAATATCTTATTCTATCCTTGAATGCAATGCGGCGCCGCGATTAAGTATTTGTCGTACTAGTTCACCCTGTAACACCACCTGAACGTGAATTCAAGACTCATGCACACACATTGTTTGACAGAGAAATTAGACATCAATTTGTTGAACGATAGAGAATAGCCACTGGGTGAAGCAAATGTCGGGATAAACACGTTAAATTAGCGAGGGTAACAAAAACCGCAGCAACGACATAACACAAAACACAATGTTCGTCCACAAAAACACTGTTCTTCTCACCTATTGTGTTTTCTGTTATTTTTGGGATTGAACATCGACATGTACAGAGTAGTCTTTTGTTCTCCCTTAATGCAGCAGCACTGGTTTAGATATATTGCACTTGGTCCCAATCCAATTCTTTAGGGAATCAATTTTTGAAGTGGGGTTCCATTGCCGTTCACTCATTCGATGCAGTAGTTAACAAGATGAATAGAGCAGCTTTAGAGCTATTCATTCATCTGCTGCAGTTTGGCTAGCTTGTGGAATTAGGGTGAAAATTGCAGCATTCAAGCGCTGCATGGATACGAGTGTTCATATGTGTGCCTGGCAAATCAAGCGAAGCGAAGTGGGAATTGTGAATGTTTACTGGGTTGCACTTGTTTTTTTTTTTTTTTGTTTTTTTTTTCCACTCTCCCAATCTATCAAACAGGGGAGGACTGATTTTGGTTGGGACTACAGTTGTAGGTTAAATGAAGGGTTAACAATAGAGGTATCACATCACATACATTTGTTGATAGGGGTCATAAGGATGCTGAGAAATCTGATTACAAACTTTTTACGAGTTTTGCTACGTTTTTGTCCTTATACACGTCGGGGGATACAAACAGTAGAAACGGTGAACCTGAGTAATAAGTGGTTTGAGTGGTTTTGTCAAGTGATACGGGCATTGTATAGAAAGGTTTTTCTTGAGGTTAGAGTTGCGAATTTGCTCTACGGATAAGCTTACCAAAAGTCTCGTAATAGCCTTCTTGACTTACATAAGTATACACTAAGGCTACCCTTACACATTTCAAGAACACCAATCAGAAATTCAATAGAACGGAGATACTTTTCCATGGTTTTCTAATTATTTGTTTTTCTCTTTTAACCAGAACCAATGTACGAGGGCTGTTTGATGGATGGACGGATTGCAATATAGGTGGCGTTTCCGAGCCAAAATGAGTCTATCATCAGTTGGTATAACCTATTTTAGCCCGTCTGTCAAAATTTGGTGTCAATTCGACTTAGTTTTGTTTTGGCACCCATTTCAAAAGATCGTGTTGGTGTTTTTTGCGACCATGGAAAAAGAGCAGTATCGCTCCATGATACGATTCTTGTTTTTGAGTGGCAAAACCTGCGAGAAAATCTAATCCATTATCGATAGTGTGTATGGGATTCCCGTACAACCGTTTACCATTTGTTCGCAGAGTTTTGCCGTAGCCGCACGTCGATTTTTGATGAACCGCTCCCAGGTGGCCCAAAAACGGTTACCACAGAGGAAACCGTGGATCAAATCCATGATCTCGTATTGGCAGGCCGGGTGAAAACTCGTGAGTTGGCTAAGGTATAAGGTACCAGACATCTGAGCTGCTCGCGTTAGCCATATTCTGCACGGGATTTTGGGCATGTCCGCGTAATGGGTGTCGCGTTTGCTCACACCGGAGAACAAGCGCAATCGTGAGACCACCACAAAGACATGCTTTGAAATCCAGAGGAGTTTCTGCCTCGTTTTGTGACCGTCGATATGACATGGATTCATTGGTACACACCAGAGACCAAAGAACAATCGAAACAATGGGTTTTACTCGGTGAACGTGCTCCAAAGAAGGGGAAGATTGCCTTTCGCCGGAAAGGTTTCAAAACAAAACTAAGCGTAATGGTAGACTCATGATGGGCTTAGTAGGGCCACCTATCTTTCAATCCGGGTACTCATCAAACAGCCCTTGTAGAAAAGCCTTTTTGAGCCTGATTTATCTAGTTTTGCCTATACGAACTAAAACCAGAAAGAACAGTTAAACAGTCTCATTGATTTTAATGCTTTTGAGAATTTTTTCAGCGTCCGGTTAATGGAAGATTGATTCCCAGCTTTTACCAACTATTACTGGAATTTGTCTTGAAGTAATCTGGAAATTTGCCTGGAAAAAAACGATTACATTAATGTTCAGTTGACGTCAGACTAGAACTGTTTTCTTTATTTGAATTACCTGCACTGAGTTATTTTAATTTTAGCGTTTATCTATCAAGTGCGATGTTCCTACAACAGAAATGTTTCTCTAGAGAATTTGGAAAGTGCAAGGCATGTGACCACTTACCATACGGACATACCACAAGAATCCGTCGTTGGGCCTACACTTTTCGTACTTAATATAATGTTAGAATTTATAAACTTTTCCATTTGTTTTTTTTTTATGATTTTCTCTAATGCACGGATGTAAAGTTTTGAAAACTTTTTCCAGCTGGAACATAGCATATCATCTGCTTCGACGTTGTCACTCTTTTATTTAGGCTAGGAAACATGAAAAACGTCTCAAAGCTTTTATAGAAATATAAACTAGGTTCAGTTGATTTTGGGAAGTATACTGTTCCACTTATACATATTTACAAGAAGTCTTCCTCTATCATCTGAAATACTCTTCGAGACGTTGTACAGTATATGAATGAAAAAGTTTATCTTGAAAAAGCAAAAAATAGGATATACTGTGAGCACATATAGAGCTTCTGGTGGTGCTGACTTAAGGCAAATCATGGCAAGTAATTTTTATATACTTAAATACAATAGTAAAAGAGAAAAATAATTTACCGCAAGAAAGCATGCGTTGGCCTTTACTTTTTTTCAAAGAAAAACCAAAAGCTGACTTTTATGGTTTGAAAAGACCGTACACTTTAAAACTCCCGCTCAGGGAAGAAGGACGACTTGGGCAATGTCTACTAGGAGCTCAGCAAAACGTCCTAAGAATTGTCTTTGGTGATTTCAACGCAATGACAAAAAGTAGCGAATTCTTGATGGCATAATTGCAATAGGAGTACATAGTCTGCACGAAAGTATATCTAAAACGAGCTTAAGATAATCGGCTTTGTAGTGACATACGTTTTGCATATCTTATCATTCACAGAGAGGTTTGATAGTCCCTTGTGCAAAAAACTGTCACCCAATTTATTGTTTTAGATGTACATATGCTCTTCCTAGTTTAAGCTAGGACAAAGTACAACACCGACAAAGTCCTATGAGGAAATTTTGCATTGGGCGGCTGCATACTTGAGGGATTGCTAGAACATTTACTGATCAAGTCTTTCATAACTTCGCGTGTATTACGTTGCCGGCATCATGATGAAAGAGATGCCGTCATTGATGTGCTGTGCGAGTATTTCACTTGACGACAACAGCATAACTAATACTTTGACAAGCGCATGGAGCAAAGTAGAAGGCGCTACAGAGAAGAGCGGGAACCGCTTGTGAGAAGTAAAAGCAAAATGAAAAGTGATGAGATGAACATCATCTTCTCTGAAAGGGTGTTAGAGCAGAAAAAATAGTTGGAACGGGAAAATACCGCGGTAAAGGCTGAAAGCTCTAAAAGCAAGTTGTAATCCAATAAGGACTGTGCGGGCTATAATCTACATACTCATAAAGGGTGTTTTTTTTTTTAGAGGCTTGGTTTTTAAACTGGCAACACGGTTTCTACAGATTGTCAATTTGACAGTTGAAAGTTGATTTATGGATAGTACGTTTTGCCATTTTACGATGAATAGATTAACCCCAGAACAACGCGTGCAAATTGTGCAAACTTATTTTGAAAACCATGGTTCGGTTCGCCAAACTTATCGTGCGAAACGTCCATTTTACGCTCGACATAATCGTCCGTCTGAGCAAGTTATTCGGAACACGATGAATCGTTTTCGCACCACGTACACTCTAGTGGATAATAGGCATCGCCAAAGACGACAGTGCGAACAGAAGAAGTTATTGCCGTTGTGGAGCGCAGTGTTGAGGAGAACCCGAATGAGTCGATTCGCCATCGTGCACAGCAATTGGAGCTATACCCGCCACTTTATGGAAGATTTTACGGAAAGATCTTGGCTTAAAAGCTTATAAGATCCAGATTGTGCAGGAGTTGAAACCGCGTGACCATTATACGCCTCGTAGGTTCGCTAAAACATGATTCAGCTTGATACTCATTTTCAACGTAAAATTTTGTTCTCCGATGAGGCCCAGTTTTGGTTAAATGTAAACAAGCAAAATTGCCGAATTTGGAGTGGAGAAAACCCAGAAGCCTTTGTCGAGGAGCCCTTACAACCATTAAAACTCACTGTTTGGTGTTTTTATAGGCTGGTGGAATCATCGGCCCATCTTTTTGGACGATGGCGGCCAGAATGCTACCGTCAATGGAGAGCGCTATAGAAACATGATTTCTGACTTCTCCGTTCCTCAGTTGAATGGCATATACGTGACAGAGCTTTGGTTTCAACGAGATGGCGCAACATTCACGCGGCGCGCGGCACAATCAATTTATTGCGGGAAACATTTGCTTAGCGCATAATTTCGCGTAATGGACCTGTGAACTGGCCTGTACGATCCTGTAATCTCACACCTTTAGATTACTTTCTTTGGGGGTACGTGAAGTCACTAGTCTATGCCGATGAACCAGAGACGTTGGACGATTTGGAAGTCCACATTCGCCGTGTTATTGCTGATATACGGCCCCAGGTGATCGATAAAATTGTTGAAAATTGGACTTTACGATTGCGCTTCTTTCGAGCTAGCCGTGGCGCGCATATGCCCGATATCATATTTAAGCACTAATGGCATAAAATTATGTATTAAATAAAGCTAATATTATAGACATTACCATTAGCCTCAAGTGTTTTATTTCATATTGAATTTGTATATCTCTAAAAAAAAAAAACACCATTTATTAGAAAAATTAAAATTAATCGGTTTAGAGGATATGTTAAACGAATGAATACCAACGCTCTAGCCCGGAGTCTTCTAATCCAACCCGGATAAACCGAAGGGAAAATGAGGTGTAATTAAACTTCGCCGTAGGTGCTGACGCCGAGATGAGAAGAAACCAAGACCAGGGTCAGATCTAGCAGAGACTCAACCAGCGTCCAAAATGGACTAAGACACAAATCAGCATGTTAAATTGTCCATTGTTGCCTATTACCAGGTGTGAAGCTTCACAAAAAGAAAAAGAAATTTTGTTTTGTAAGAAAGTTTAAGGATCGTCCGAGAATCCGTTTGTCTATTTCACCGGCCATTTCATGTGTTTGTATGAACTGACACTTCGTTATTAAATTAATCTCGTAATCAGGTTGTAGTCGACAAATGGATGGATATGATGAAATTCTTTCTTGTCTTCTGCGGTTGGTTTAAAAAATATATTGGTCTAGACCGTAGCTTCTCTGAGAAGACGATGGGTCTTTAGACCATTTATCTTGGAAGTATTACACTTTTCCAGATGCAAATCCAACTTTTGCGAGCTTCCAACAAGCATTTAATTTTTCAGAACCGGAACCAAATAAGGATACGAAAAGGCAAGCAACAGAAATATGGTATCTTGAAAATATAGGCATTCCAGTAAGTCCTTAACACCGATTAGTCGACTTAAAAATACTTGGTTTTATTTTCCCACAGGACTTGGTCCTTCGTATCGCCTATTTTAACTATGAGATGATAGATAAAGATAAAGAAATTCCTATTCCATAATGTTATCCTTTGTCAAAAACAAAAAAAAAAGATTGCGTTCTGTTCGGTAGACTCACCCTTGTTCTGATAATCATTTCCTTCCAAAAATAATATCCCGTTTAAGGGGTAAACACAAATTCTCATCACTATGTGTTCCAAAACACATTTTTTAAAAACCGGTTTCGACACAAGATTGTATATTTTAAAGTTTTTTTCTTTTTTTTTGTAAGAAAGTGCAAATAATAGCACAAACACCACGGTTACAAAATTGCTTAAAACTAAAAGTCTGGCGGAGTTCCACAGGGCTCTCTACTCACGCCTACTCTCTTAAATTTAATCGAAACGAAAATAGGATGCTATGATGTTTTGATTTTTTAGTGAATAATTGTCGAAACCAATTATTACGAGAACTAACTATGTTATGTTCAAATATCTTGATCTTAATGACGCTTCCCAGTTTATTGTCAAGCCAGTAATCCCATGGAATTCCCCGGAGAACAATAAAAATCTAAGTTCATTTGACCACATTCACGTGTAACAAGATTTTTATAGTCTCACAGAATTCTTATAAATCATCTGAAGTAGGTACTCACCTTATTAACTGACAGCGGTGACTGTTGTCCTCCAGCAGCAGCAGCTGAATTGTTTTGCTGCTGTTGTTGTTGCTGCGTTGTTGGTGTGACCAGTTTTTTTGGGCTCTGTGGTCCCGCAGTTTCCTGCGGGTTACCGGAGGGCTCTACACGTACTATGATCGCTATGGTTATTGATTTGAGATGTGTCCCCTAAATAGGGACACTACTCTCAAAAACTTGAAAAGAATATTGAAAAAAAAAAATAATAAAAAAGGAAGAGGGGACTGTGAAACGATTCCAAAAAAAAAGGAACGTTTTTCTTCTTTCTTTTTTTCTGAAAGGGATGTTTTTAGATTGATATCCTTTTGAGTAGCGACGATATAGTGTTGATGATGATTTATTCTGTTGTTTTATGATTTCTTGAGTAATCCAAGTTTGATGACATGCAGGTTAGGTTATCCTTTTATTTGATATAAGTATTTATTCATTTCATTATTGTTTAGCACTGAAAGGAAATTGAAAATAACTTTTAGGGGGGTTTCGGTACGTTTTTGATGGGCCTTTTTGACGCAATAAGGAACGTACTCGTAACGGATCGAACAGATAACTTTTCTTAGCGAATGGAATTGAGATCTATGTATATCTACACGAAAGATACAGATTGGGTATGCAACCACTGCTTTGACCAGGAGACTATTGAAATTCCTTCCGTTCACAAACAGAGAGACGAAAAATCGCAAATGACAGAAAACAATTCACTCAGAATAAAAGCGACGAGAATAAGTAAATTAAAAGGATATCATCCTCATCCATACATTGCAATCCAGGTCTTCTCCATCTTGTCCTACCTTTCCTTTGTAATGGAAATTCAATACTCCATTGAGATTAGACTACTCAATTGCAATGAATGGAGCAGTGAAATGAGTTTAATCCGACCGAGAGTTAGATAGAAAAAAAAGAACCGTCCCCGACTACGGATCGATATGAGATGAAGGAGCAGACCAAGGATACGAATACCAACAACTACTTCCACTGCATACTGGGGGTATGTATGTTATCAGATCTTCCAGCGATATTTGAGATTCCCAGTAAAAATAAACGAGTTCCACCAAAAGAATCAGGGACTAAGTGAAGTAGAAAAAAAAAAGAAAAAAAAAAAAAAAAAACATCAACCTGAAACTACTCCCACAATTGAGTCTGAACGACGACAACGATGACTACAACGGCGAGCTTACTAAAATGGACCAACGGATGGCACCATCAGAGAGCGAAAAAAAAAGGAATCTCTTCCATGTCTTTGAATAGGAATCCGCACAGGATAAATCAAACTCAGTGCGTTTTCGAAAGACCATTGCTGGATCCGCATCCTTGTTTTTCTTTCTTTTTTTTTTCACGATTGCTTTCTGAGTGGAAGAAGCAGTAGTAGTAGAAGTAGGCGGTGGTAGCAGCGGCGAATTGATAAAGGGAGCACAAGTACATAGGTGGAGAAGAAGAGGCCGGGACATGAAGCTATTCTCTGTGCAATTTTTTCTTCCTATTTCGTCCTCCATATGCTGCGCTCTGCCGTAGCTGAAGGTTCAAATGGGGAGATTGTAGTTTTTTTCTGGTTCACCCTCAAAGCGGAATAAAATGGACAGACGGACGTTTTCAGATACATACATACATACTCGTACATCCATGCAGATGCAGGAACGTATATCCTCGATGATCAATTTTTTCTACTCTTCTTGTTTTTTCGGCTATGGGATTTTTGTTTTTTGTTTTTTTTTTCTTTAAATGGAAAAACAAATACTCGTAGGTGGGTGGCAGAGAACGGCTTGTGGTTGCACCACCAGCAACGACAGTAGAGTAGAGTAAAAGAAGAGATTGGCGCAGGCAGTCCGAGTCCCTGATGTCTGCTGGGAAAGAACGTCATCTCAACCCGGTGATATGGACACAAAAATGAAAAAAAAAAAAATAAATTAAAAAAAGTGGAGCACATGAACGAGTAGATGGGGCAGCCGACAAGGATGACAACAAAAAGAAGAAAAGAAAAAAAGACGACCATTCTGATATTTGTTCGATGGTGAATTTGTTGTTTTTTTTTTAATTTTTTTTTTAAAGACTACGATATGTGTATAACAATTATGGCATATAGAGAGGATATGCGGATATTTTGTACCGCAATGATATAACGAAACCATAACCAACCAACAAAGCAGCCAAGAAGGACATGGTGTGGGAAGATGGTCTGTCTGTTGGCAGACCTGTTCTTGTTGTGTCGTTTTTGTGATACACTACGGTTCAAAGGTTGTGATGGATCAATAAACGAGAGAGGTTTTGTAATTCCCCGTTTTTCCCTGGAACTGTAGCAGTGAGTGTTGCATTCAATGGAAAAGGTCAACTCCAGGTTCAAATTGCCGTGCCGGTTGAAAATTTCAAGCTTAAGCAAGAGGCGGTTTTTTTTTTTTTTTTGCTTCTTTTACTCCAATTAGTCTTGATTGTGTTCAGAGGAATGTTTCGTAATAATATGAAAATGGAAAGAATAATTGTATTTATTGAATATAGAAAAACGTTCGTAATCGTAACCGAAAAAATCGGACAACAGAAACTGGTTTTGGAACATGGACATACTTTGCAAATCTATTGAAACATGATAAGATCTTCAACTTCATTCGACTTTTACGGACATTTTTTTCTTATCGAGAAGTCAGCTGTTTCGCTAATTTGTCAGTAAACCTGATCACTGGTCAACTGTTCTCCAAAGTTAATTTCAAAAAGTTTCAATATAGACGCCAGCGGTTTGAATAAAATCGATTGCAGTTAACACAATAGATCGCAGAAAAGCACAGTTTGACATTTCGAAAATATTTTTCGAAGTTTACTGCGAAAAAGTTGAGAAAATCAGAAAATTCATGCGATTTGAGTACCAAAACCAACATAATTCTACCTCAAAAACAAAAAGACTTCATTCGAACAACAAATATTCGAACATCAGGTGTCAAATTTGCCACAAATTTCAAAGAGGGCACATGAGATTTGAGAAAACATTGTCGTAGCGGTTTCCTTTATTCGACTTCTTCTGATTTGAATTTGATAGTTCAAACGTATTTGCTATAGATGAATGAAGATGAATATGAATAGGATCCAGTCTAAGTAGTTCTTGCAGTATTTTCGAAAGCCAAAGCAGTTGCCGCAATTCAATTCACGTCCCGAACAGACTGAGTCTATTTTCTTCACCACACACCTGACGTTTTTGATATTTTTACGCAAAACACATTTATCCAGTAAATTCCCTGATTTCGAACACAAACTGTCAAAGTTTCAAGTGAATGTCAACTGTCTAATTTATAATTGAGTCCGTAATTTCTTTTTGAGGCAAAGTTTTAAAAATCGCTTCAATCAAGATTATATGATTAAATTGCGGAAAAAACAATTTCTCTATTTGATGCCACAATTTCGAACATGATCTGTCAAAATTTCAAAACACTTCTAAGCCCTCGAAGCATTACTATTTGTTTATTGTAAAGACAAATAGAGGTAGACGTTAATTTCTAAAGAAAACATCTAAAGTTTTGCCTGGTTACTTCCCATAAAAAAAAAAACCATATTCAGTTTGTTTAATGATTTTGAACTGAGACTGTCAAAATATTGACAAACATTAGTCGAATTTCGATGAGGGCATTCTAATTTAGATGATTATGCCATCATAAGAGCCAAATACTCGTGTTCGATTGCCTCTGAAAGACCGCTTTACTTTTTGAGGCAGAGTTCTAGAAATGGCTTTCGAGTTAAGATCGCGTCGGAAAAAAGAACTTCTTCATTTGGTACCGCAATTTCGAACGAATCTGAAGAGTTTTTTTTTTAAATAAGAATGAGAAGAATTTCGGAAGATTTGAAAGCTCTGATGTAGTTTTTACTTCGAATTTCGAAGATTAACTGCTAAATAAACGTCAAAAGCACGTCTGATCTAGGGAATTGGAAATAAAATGGGGAAAATAACAATTTCAATTCATTTCAAAAACTAGAGAACATTTCGCGATGTTAATTTTCGAGCTTCGGCTGTCAAATCGTGAGTGTTGGAAAAACGCAGAAAACAATGAAATCCTTATTATAAATTTCCCATTTTTCAAACACCAGCTGTCATGTGTGATTATTAACTGTTATATTTTCATGAATTCATAAAATCCACGATGAACAGCAGATTTTCGAACAAGCTGTCGAAATTTCGGCTGAATAGTAGTGAATATTAATTTGGTTGTCAGTAATCTTAGATGGAGTTATTCAACCAGTTTTTTCCAGTAGATAAATGGAAAATATATTCGCCCCCCAAGTGGGAAACTACAGCACCAAATTGGAAAAATAAAAGGGAATCCCTTCTACTTCTGTTTTTTAGTTTTTCCTCTCTGTCGATTCGAAATTCAGTAGTCGTAAAGCTGTTCTCCTGCTGAGATTAAAGTCACGGTCTGCTGAATTTCTAAAATTTACTTCCCTTCGTAATGAAATTGCAATTCAGGGATTATTAAGTAAGTACCCGTCGGTGAAGACATAATACACAAGCATCGTGACCGTTGTCGTTGTCGCCGACGCTGACGCCGTATTCGATGTCTATGCCGACAACGTCTACGTCTACGAGTACTACAATTGTCGTTTGGCGGAGTTCTGGGTTCTATTGATTTTCTCTAACCCCAAAATCCAAATGGACCTCATTTAAATACCAAATTTCGTTGTTCTTTTTCTTCACTTTATCTTAATTCGATTTCGTTGTGTGCATTTTCCTTATTGCGTCAAATATTTGTACATATTTAGCAAACCCAACAAAGGTAATCCTCTTACGTTTTTTTTTTTTTTTATTTATTTTGTGACGAAACAAAAATAATCCAATTAATGGCGTGTATTCGTATGTTTGTATCTCGAGGGCAATCCGCGCAATTACCGCCGGTAAATTCCTTGTCAACGATATTCCAATTATCGTCCGAAACCGGGGACAGGGCAGTGTAATTGCCGTGTTAATCCTTTTTAAAATCGACCAAACGTGTCACTAAGTATTCAGCTGTCACTTTACGACATATTCGAATTTCGAACTCTTTTTTTCACCGAATTTTTTTTTAAATTGAATTTCTTGCTTATTCCACACACCTTGTTAACACATTTCTTATTGCACTTTTTCTTTTATCACTTGAAATTTGATTTTTTTTTACAAATATTAAACAGAAAGGCACACAACTCAACAGGGAAATAAAGAAACAAAGTGAAAGCTTGTCAGAGGAAAACCAAAAAAACAAAAAAAATCACATATCATCTGACAACACTGGTGCGTCGGTTGTATTCAGCGGATTTACACGAGTACTCTCAAATTATGTGCTTATGCAGATGTTTATCCCAGAAAGTGCCCGCGGCAAAATCCGGACAAATTAGGTGGCTGCCACACAATAATATAATTAACCACTTAGTTGTTGTTATTTAAATAGATACACACACTCGTCGTTGCCGCGGTACATAAATGCCCGACACCACAATGTAATTAGCACTTAAATCCTCTTGATGATTAATTAATCCAACACCATAATGTGTGGTACGCAACGGATGGTTGGTGGGCGTTTCGTCGACGAGCATTGATTTCGATTTTATCCTTCCCGTTCCCTAGGCTAACTAAATACTGGAATACTACGCGGCGAAGGGGCGGCCACCTCTTTCCGCTGTGTTGTACGAGTTTGTAAGCGAACGCGAAATTTTCAGTTTCGAGTAAAAGTTGAGAGAAATATTCATAAAAACAACAGAAACGCGCGATACACAACCCTCCGTCAACAGTGGTTCTACTCGGTCTGATTCATTGTGTGCGTTCGGTTTTCTCTTCGACCCATGGCACTGAGCTAAGCACTGAATGCAGCCAACTCGAAAAGAACAAAACAAAACAGCTAACAAAAATTTAAAAGAGAAGGGATACGAATTTCAATGGCGGCGAAGCTGTTGAGTTTCTCTTAAGCTCTCGTCTGGTTGGGATTTTTTTGTTTTTGTTTTCTTTATTGCGTTCTCTTATCGCGCATGGTTGTTGGTTGAATGATTCTTCTGCTCACAGCAGGGATGTTATACGAGTGTGATTTTGTCTTTAAAACATATTTTGTTTTTGGAATGTGGAATATGTAATGTGTGACAGACGCTTGTGGGTGAATTATGATGCGTGAGATGAATTTATTTAAATAAAATAAAATAGAAATTGTTGTTGGTTCTGGTTTTGGTTGTGGCTTTGTTTTTTGTTTTTTTGTTTTTAAATTTTATATTCTTGAATGAATGTCAAGAATGTCAGAATGCATATTTTGTTTGAAAGCGATTATCACATTTTTTGTTTATTTTATTTGAGTTGATGATGGCGCATGATTAATGAGTCGTTTTGTGAGATATGTCTTCCTCAATTGATTTCAATTGGATTTTGATATTCTATTTTGTATTTCGTTGCTTTTGAAATGAATTATTAATGACAGTAAAGAAGTCAATTATTTGGTAAAAACGGTTGAGTGGTCATAAATTTGGTATAGGCGTGAGTAAATGTTGGGAGTTGGGAGTTGGGAGCTATGTCAGGTGTGGGATTTTCTTAGGTGGTTAACGGTGAGAAACTTTTGACAGGTGGATGTTAACAAGTAGAATTGAACAGTAGCACCGTTAAGGTTATGGAGAGGGGCATATTGTTTTCAAACTTAGAAGTAACACCGAGCCCCAGAATAGATAAGAGGAGTGAGGATCTCCGGCAACTGGCCCCAGGCAAAACCAAAAAGTATACTACGAAATGACACATTGGTGATGATTTGAAAATAACGCTTGAGCATTCGAGTGCTTTTCTTCGGCTTAGGAATGAAATACGGTTTACCGTATGGAAATGGAAATTTGATCAGCCCAATGAGTTTTTTTTTTTTTGGATGGAATTCCATTAAAGAAGGTCATCACTGAGTTCCTGAAGAATATATAACAGCACCACTTACAAATTATTTGGGCTGTAAAATGGCTTGGATCTGGTCAGAAGGTTTCGCTTATAGCAATGGGCTATGCCATATAGAGTGCTCCATTCTGATGGATCTTCGATTCCACTCCGGTGAAGCAGCGCAGTATAGGAAAACCTTTCCCAAGGCGACGCATGCAGGTAGAAGGGTGTACGTAACTAAAGGCAGCTAGCTAAAGATCAAGCTGTTCGGAGAGATATTTTAGTTGAAGCCCAGGACCGCCCTGGGCCTTGGGCCTGCGCTGCCATCAAAAGTAGAAATTAAGTAAGTACCATTTATTTAGAAAATGGCTCCATTCAAAAAACTCCATTTCATTGCAAATCGCTTGCTTACTTGCAATCACAGCAAGGCTGGAAGCGTATCGAAAAGAATAACTACTTCTCGCCTCAATTGTTATATAACTTTAGAACCTTGTGCAACATGCATGTGCATTACAGATCCTTTGTGGGGAACCCGGATTTACGTCTTGAACCCGTCGGGCCATCACAATCACTTTCAGGTGTATATCTAAAATGTTTGTCTCAATCTTGTTTTGTTAATCATAAGAGGCCGTTTATATTATAATATCTAAAAGAACAAGGAGCCCTTCCTTGAATCTGAACGTGGAAAAGTTGTACCGCCTGAAACATCTAAACGTCAGTCCCTTTAATAGGAATTCATTTTATGCAACAGTGGCAAGACGATTCGAATATTCTCTGTTTCCATAACAGAGACTCAATAATATAAACATAACTAATACAAACCTGATAGATGCGTGGACCAAGATCTTGCTTATCACTTACTGTTTTGTTAACTTTATCATTTTGTAGGCAAATCAAATGCTTCTCTGAATCCAAGACTGCAAAGAGAAGGTTAAGACATTCGATACTTTGCTGTTGATCGGTGAAATTGCGATATTTTCTGAATCGAACCTTAAGCCCAAGTTGATACCAAGCCAGCTCCACTTTCTTGTTTGGTCAAACCTTAGCACATTTGGACAAAAGCCACATGCCCCAACAAACATTGGATTCAATGCCGCACAGTTATCGATGAATTAATCGATATAACTTTGGGTTACGAATACTACATAATTCGAAGGACAAATTTAGAATGCGTACAAACAAAGCGGGTGACGGACTAGCTATATAACGTACGACATACCGCAACTAGAAAATCAGCGTTGAAAGACCACGATACCAGAAGAATGTAAGAAAAGAATTATTCTAAGAAAAAAGAAAAGAGGAAATCGAAGATTTTTGTTTGTGTAAAAACGCTGAGCAAGGTATCGTAAGTCCGAAGCGCAGGCTCCCGCATATTATTGAACAAGCTAGAAAACAACACAACCGTATCCACAAAGATACTCAAAACTGGGGATGATGCTTTGATGGGTGTATCGTTAAGAAATAAAGAAGAAAACAAGAACTACGAGTACTTATATCGCTGATATATGCCAATCATCTGCATCGTACCTGGTGAATGTACAGGAACCCCTTTGCACTGAAGATGAGTTCGCAAATATTAGCTTTCCAACTTTCGCCTGGCAAAGCTAGAACTATGAACCAAAACTACACACTAGTGCAGAGTTGCATATGAGCAGCATTGGTAATGTGGAGCTCTAAGAGTACAAGGTGACGTCTAATTTCGGGATCTCGTCAAAACGGATTTAGTCATGACGTGTAACACTGGAAAATACTGTGGCTTTGCGGTATATAAGCCCCTCCCCGGAACTATTTCAGACACGTATCAGACTTTGATGAGGAGATGCCTCATCATGTGACTTCTGTAAATTAGTGCGGGAACAGATAGAGTACGCAAGGGAAGTGTTAACAAAGAAGACACTATTTTCAACAATTCCGTCTGGATGTTGGACTATGCTGGCGACATCATCAGGCGCAACCAGCCAACCGTAATAGTGCTTACGGCAATTGAAAACAACGATGAACCACTATGGTGATCACCAAAATCCTGATTCTGCCGCTTCTGTTCTACGGCAAAGAGTGTTGAGAGAAAAATTATTCACTGCGTACTTTGGATTCCATGTGCGAAGAGCTCAGATTGCGGATGGGCAGAAACGCGAACTCTATGAGCTGTACCAAGATGTGATACAAAAAAACTTAGAAAAAAAGGCTACATTGGCTTAAATACATCGAGCGAATGGACGAAAATGCTGTAACTAAAAATGTTTTTGAGATTGAATGATCAAATTGGATTGCAAGGGAAGATCGAATTTACAATTTAGGAATCAAGCAACTTTATCTCAGGCAGAAATTTTCAGCGTATCCTTAGATTGTTGTGAGTTATCAGTCGAGCTAACATTATAAAAATGGTGCATTGTGAGCTTAATACGATGATGTTTTTCCAAGTTCTTTTATTTTATTTGCAGCCCCAAAGTTAGTGTCATACTACCGATATGGATGAAGATGACCCAAATCGTTGTTAGTACGGAAGAGGGGCCAACAATTTCATATAAAGTCGTTAGGTCATTCGAAATATTTCTGTCCCTAAAATACTGCTATAAGTGGAAATCGTGCAGAGTATTTAGAACCTGTGGGTTTCTAAGAGATATCTAATCTTACTTCGGCATTACTCCACCAGTTTAGATGATAGAAAAGTGAAATCAATAGATTTGACAGGAACCTAACTAGTGATTGATGGAAGAACAAAATTGTTATGGCCAAAAAACATCGCCAGCGACGAAAATTCTTTCGAACGAAACAACATTCCATTCCCGGTCATAATGCAGAACTCATCAACATTTAAAAGGGAAAAATGTGCCAATTTTGTGTCCCGGTTTACACTTTAAGGCCAATTTAATAAGCATTTGTCTGCGTCAATAAGTGAAACACTATTCAGAGGTAGCATTTTCAGCTTCACAGCTATTTCGAGTTTCTATTTGCAATAAAAAGTAGAACACTGCAGCAACTATTCGCATTCCATCTAAAATGCTTCATTAAAGTGACGCAGCATACACCCATCGAACAAGAACAAAAAAAAAAAAAGAAACAACAACAGCACCCCATATGTCAAGGTTCGAATCACTTGATTCAGTTTGAATGTCCAAAGTCAACGTTGCCAATTTAGATTACCGATTTAGCCATTAACTTGATTTTTCTAAAAATATCATTTCAAAAATAGAAATTCATAAAATTTTCTCTCACATCATCCCTGTACGAGTCAGAGGCGAATGTAGTATCTTTCGACCGCCAAAGCACTTGTATCTGGCAAAATGGCAAAACTCTCTTTACTATGAACGAATTCAACCGCATCTACACTACTACAAGTACTTCAATTCAACTATACGTCCGCAGAAACCCACGCCACCGTCAGACCACTGCCGAGCGCTTCTACGTAGATTCTTTTACATGCTAGTACTTACGAGTACGCTTGCTTGAATTCCACACGGTATGGTAACGATATGGCGATAGCGGTAATGATTATTATGACGATGACGATCCTAACTAACACACAGAGAGAATGATATCATGGAATTACGGCAATAAACAGTAATTATGCAGCAATTAAACAGTAAGCTGTTAACATAATGAAATTAGCAGGTGTAGTAAAAATTCAATTAATACCCCTGGGCGGCCCCCGTTGATGACTATACATACGAATACCTCTGCTCCAATCCAACAAAACCAAGCGAAACCTCTGCCTCTTGATGGGGCTTTGTTGAGTCGTTTTTTTTCCTCATAGATACTCCATCGTATCCACACGTTTCTCTTGCATCTAGACGGCGACTCCGACTCCGACTCCGACTCTGGGACTCTTGTGTCCGTGGTGTAACGAATCTCTCTTCTTTGTGTGAACAAGTTTTTTCACATGTTTGCCTTTTTTTTTCCACTTTTTTCGCTTTTTATTTGTTTCTTTACATTTTTGACTAAGTGTCGTTTACCCCGCGCTGACAAGGCAGCAACTTGCACCGAACGCTATACCAGGTTAGAGGTACTGGGGCAGACCAAGGCAGGAGGACCACATTGGAGAGAAGAAGCAGGACGATTGCTTTTCGAAGCGAGAATTGGCAGAAAGCAAATTTATCCGACAAAGAAGTGTATCTATGAATTTACTTTAGCCAGAGATACGTCCATAAAGTAGTATTTGTACTCATAGTCGTAGTCGTACTCATATCTATGGACGGTCAGCCGGTTGTGTGTGTCATTTGACGGCTTCTTTATTGGCGTTTGGCTGAACAGGACTGACACTGTAGTACCCAGCAATGGGTTCGGCCTAGGATTCACATTCAGATTGAAAATTTTCCCCGACTTCGTGCCACTAATTTGTGTGATGGAATGTGAATAGACTAAGACCATAGACCGGACCGAACCGGACCAAACCGAACCCTCTCCTTTGTGCGCGTGATTTTTTATTTTTTATTTTTTTGCAACTTTGCCAAATTGTCGCACAGAGAGGATCTACTATCTAGGTACCTACACTCCTACTCAAATATTTTAGACAAAAAGCGCATCCAAAGGCGCACTCTTCATCGGTGGATGAGATGAGCGCACAAATACGACTTTGAATACGTCTGCGACTACTACGACGCCAACGACACGACGACGACGACGACGACGACGACAACGAATGCTCGTATCTATGCGAGGTTTTCAAGTATCTACGGGGTGTTTTTGAGTACCTCTGCTAATTTCGTACTCATGACTCACGAGGCTAAGTGCCTTGGAAGCAATTTGAATATCAAACAAGCACGAGGAGAGAAGACAAAAAAAAAAAATAGACAACAACAACAACGGCACCCAAGAAGAAAGTCAACAAACTGACTTCCATTTTGGATTTGATGTTGATGTTGATGGTGATGCTGTTGGCGGTGGTGCTGGTAGTGATAGATGCTTTTCTAGACGATAAATTAAGTAAAAAGAAGAAATTAAAAAAAAAAAAAAAAAAAATTAGAAAGCCGACACAATGCACAGTCTCAGAAAAAATTCAAACGAAAAACAGAGTATGCCCCCGCTAGCCTTAGGACCTTCAATCTATATGTATCCTGTGGTGAACTAGACATGATTCTGTGAACTGTCGAAGCCCAAGCAGGAGCAGGAGCAGGAGAAGAACCACTCGTAGTTACTTACATTCTGCGTACGAGTAACTACTATTCTTCTTGGGCCGCTACGTGTATATCTTTCATCCTTACGTATGCGTTCCATACTACTATTAGCATTTGCATTTATAAATTGAGAATGTTTGCCCCAGGCAAACCGGATTCAACAATCCAATGGATGGATGGATAGATGGTATGGAGGAGATGGATTGCTGAATGACTGGATGAATTCATGGATGGATCATGATAATGATGATGATGGCGGCGATGGTTACCAAGTTGGTGGTTGGGAGGATTGTGGCGGTAGTAGGTAGGACTACGACGACGACCACGATGATAAGTATCTCCTGCTCCAGAGTGTGCCCCATGGGGGAGACTAACGGCAAAATGGTACTCATACTAAAACTCATACTCATACTCATATTCATACACTCGTACACCAGCTACGAGTACGACGGCTGAGCACGAGTATAAGCCCCGAAAGCAACAAAAAAACATGCAGATACACCCCTTTTTCTGGATTGCTTCGAAATCATGTTATTAAAGGTTTTTACTTTTATTGTTATTATTATTTTCGTTTCGTCTTTTTTTTTTTTTTTTTTGTTCGTTTATTTATTTTGGTTTTCTTTTTTTCTACCCTATCCCCCGAGGGCAGACATTCAAGAGAGGTTGGGTAAATATTTTCGAAAAGTGATGTTTGTGTTTCGAGGTCTGCGTAGTGGGTACAGGTTGGGGGTTTTCCCTATGCCATCCGTTGGTGGGCCTCGTTCGTAACATGTGCCATCGTTTGGGGGAAGCAACAGACATGATGTAATGCGTATGATCAGTCAGGCGATGTTGGTAAATTATAGTAAATATGTCAGAGCAAGTCTTAAATGGGGACAGCACGCCGCTATTTGCATTCATACATATCCCTTCATATAAAGCTGCGAAAAGTGGTTTACGGGCACATGTGCAGGGAAGAAGTGTGTTTTCAAGTAACACTTTCGCAAAGATCCGTTTAACATTAGCAAAGTTGAGAAAAATGTGCAAATTAGTAGTAAATGTCTCAACGGAATGGTAGGTTAGGCATGAGGAGCTTAACAAGATCGCCGTGATGTAGTCATCAGCAAAACCCCCCAAATTGTGGATAATGTTTGATCTAGCAATTTGTAGAGATTTATGATGAGTACAGGGTCGTTTGCATAGTTAGATCTAATTGATTTGGTTAATCGAATGGCCTTCACTGTGACAAGATCAGGATTACCAACCGAGGTTTATGACATTTTGACATCTAATGATGATTTGAAGAGCGCTTTGTCAACAAAAAGTGAAGGGATCGAATGGAGCCTCACAATCTGTCTTATACGCCCGATATTTATATGTTATCGCACAGAATCATGGACCTGCACCACACTCCCGCTGATTGGGTGGATGGCAGAGGCAACACGAAGGAGTGAGAATCAACTCCACCAAAATTATAATGTCTCCGTTCTTCCTTTTCTGTCGAAACAAGGTATTCAGACAACGAACTCGTCCATTGCTCTCCTTTATGTTCCTTTTTTGGAAAAAGATGAGTAATCGCTGCAGTCCCTAGAGTACCGGAACCCGTACACATGTCATCCGCGCTTAGTATCTGTATGCCGGTCATTTATAGAGAAAGTACTTTGTTGTGGCTCATAGCCAGTGCCACAAGTGGTACGAGTAGTGTCACTTATGTCTGACACATTTAGGCACCTGGCAAAAGCGAAGTGCTCCGTTAAGAACAAAATGTACAGTCTTTCCAGCCGAGGGACAGCAGAAAGTCCGCTCGGAAGCATTTGTTCGCAGCCTGGAGAGTCGCCGCACACCTGTCGTTGTGCTCTTTTGAGAACCAACAGCCAACTGAATGAAAACTCTAACAGAGGACCCTGGCAGTCCCAACCGGGGTTACGATCCCTGGTAGGTTCATGTTGCAATCCCATTATAACCGGAGGGACTCTGATAAGACTCAGTGAATTCAACTTTCAAACTGCGTTCACAGAAACACTTTATTCTCGAAGTAGACTAGTAAATACTTCGCTCCCACCTTTTGTTCCGACAACATAATGATGCGTTGTCGTCAGACTTGGAAGCCAGGTTGACGTCCTCCACAAACACGACAGCGTCAGATCATAGATTAGATACCATCAGCGAAGGTATGACTTAATTCCTTTTTTGGCTCAGATTCTGGCCGAAGCCAGTTATTAGAACAGCAAAAGCCGACTTAGTATTTCCGCAGTACCGATGTCATTGCGTCAGATGGCGTGTCCATAAGATCAAAGTTAAATGACAGTTGGCGCGACGACGGATCGACGAAATTCCAGAGCGGGTTGTACCAAACACGGAATATGGGATAGAGAGTGCAGCCTATGTAATGTACTGGCGTGAAAGTAAAAACACCCAAAGCCTCGAGACATTAGTCTGCATTTCCGTGAAAGCTTATTCCACTTAACAGCTGCCCTCAAAGTTAGGAGAAGTATGTCTCTAGTGCGGAATGATTGGATGTCCGACACCGAGGTAATACAGATGTCCTTTCGGCAGCGTAAGACCTACTTGATGAATGAGTCATATCTAGATGGGACGAAAGCAATAATGGATGGATACTCGTTCAAGCGGGAGCGGCCTGAGCTGGGCTTTCTTCTTACTGAATAAGGCTCCTTTATTGCATTTTTTATATAAAAGGGGCCTTAGCCAGGTGAATCGTTGCCTGTGTGGAGCAACAGTTGATGTTGCATGTCTTTATGCTTGTCCGCTGTACAATTATGTTGGAAGTCTTGAAGCTATGCAAGTATATAGGTGTTGAAGACGATGTTTGCGACGATGGAAGCGTTCTAGCGCGCAAATACCTCTGATTCGAGACGATGTAAACATAGTTTTCGCAAGGCGTCGACTTATGCAGTTCTAACGCAAAGATACTCAATGAGCAGTTGTTTAAAAGACACCCAGTCCTGGTCAATAATGTGCCCCATTGGTAGTAACCGAAAGGTTGCGAAGCCCGGCCGGAGGCTTTATTTTGGGTATGAGCCCCTGGAACTACTGTTCCAGCCCAGGCCCTCATGTGGGAGTATCGTGGTGGCTATAGCTGAGTATTCGCGGACCTTCATGAATTATAAACATAACTTATGGCCAATCGTGGAATGATCGCTGCAGATTGTCGCAAGGCTGAATGTATATTTGCGCTGCAACTAAACGACATGGCCCATAGAATCGCAGAGGTTTTAGATATGCCTCAACCCGTTACCAAGAGGGATGATCCTAATAGGTACTGGAGATGGTATTAATACCATTCGAAGTCCGCTGTTTGACGCATTGTATTAATTCCGATATGACTGTAGTCGCTCCGTGGAATAAGCTCTACAAGACAGGTGTCCACGTAAAATCCAAAAATGGAATTGGTCTTATCATAGTCGTGTGGATGGAGAGGACTGTCCAAAAAAATAAAAAAAAAGTTCAGTTGCACCACCTGAAAGTTGATAGCGCCTTCGAGGTTTTTCACGGGACATGTTTAGTCTAAAGAAATTTGCTATTCAGGATAATATCTAAATACTTAGCTACGTTGGAGAAACGGATTCTAGCACCCTTTAGTAGTAGATGAACCAAACTAGTCAGCCTCCTTCTTTTCGTGAAGAGAACAACCTGAGTTTTGAGAAGATTGACGGAAAATCCATTCCTGGGGCACAAATTATTGATTTCCTTTCGGGCTGCCTGCGATTTCGAGTAGATAGTCGCCACGAATAATCCGACAGATACTACAGCTGGGTGATCTGACTGAATAGAGAACTATAGAGAGCGTTAAGGAGAATCAATAAACACGCCACTCCGCGGATAACCTCTGTTTACTCCAGCAAGACTTAGTCATGACGCAAAAATTGCGTTGTCGAAGGCACTCTCAATGAAAATGTCCATTGCGTACTCATTTTTCTCGAGAACATATTCAATTCAGTTCATTCGGTTTTGAAGCTCAGTCTCACAAGATCTTTGGTATTGGGATGCATTTTGCATCTTAAGCAGAGGATGCACTCATACAACAGTCTTTTGCCACTCTTCCCATTCTCCTTAGTAGAAAGGAAACCAGACTGATCAGACAGGTCAGTAGGTCTTTGCGAGTGAGTAGTCATCTTTCCCAATTTTGAATACAAAAATTCCTTTCATTGTTTGCCAGAGGTTTGTTACGTAGATATACCAGTGCTAGGCAATGATGATTGCATTCAAAATAGGCTGTGGCCTATCTATACCCTTTTAAGGCATAACTGGGAATAAGCCATCGGTGACAGGCGACTTGAAGTCATCATTTGGAGTTATATTGGCCTCATTTGACATTAGAATCGATGCCCCAACTACCCCACTAGCAGCTCCGGTAATACGAGCTGGGTGTGAACCGCTTCCGATCATCGTCAATTGTCCCTTTTAAGGACTTTGACAAACGGCCTGGTTTCACCAGGTATTTTGATATTTTCGCAAAAGTCGTATACGTAGTTGGTTACATGCATGCGGATTCTCAGACCATTATCATCGATGACATCAACTCAAGTAGCAAAACATATCTGGCTGTTTCAACATCATCAAACCGACAACCAGATAGAATAACATACTCGTATATTGCTACAGTGGGTGCTGAGGAAGAATATGAATATGGGAAAGACCATACATTTACTTTTCTTCAAAATTTGGTCGATGAATAGAACATTAGCATCGTATGCTCGATTCTCGACTAGAATTTGTTCTGTCTAAATTCTAGTTTTGGCGGCTGAGCTAATGGAGATGAGATCGGTATCCGAAAGAGATATCGCTATCTACATCAATAGGCAGACCGTACTCAAGGCAATGGAATCAACCAACGTCAACTCTGATACATTCAGTCAGAACCGGATAAGACTGTGCTGGGGTACCAGGACACTGCGGTAAAGGAAATGAAGAAGCGGACGAGCTTGAAGAAAAGGAAGGCTACTCGACAATTGTGAGGTTGCCAACATCACACTACCCCTTGCATTGCGAGGAGGAAAAAATCACAAAGACTGCCAACCTAAAGTGGTCAAGTCTTGAAGGATACAGGGTATCCAAGGCTCTTTGGTCGCATTTTGACGGCAAAAGATCTAGGAAGTTAATAAAATTAAACAGGGATAAGCTTCGGACAATAACAGGAATCCTGACAGGACACTACCCCTGTGGCGACACGCAAAGTGACTCAAATTGTCAGATACGGATTCTGCGGTGATCTGCAAGCTGTTGAGGACATAACACACATACTGTGTGAATGCGCGGCAACATCGCCTAGTCGAAGAAAATTTTTAGGAAAATACTTTTTTGAAAACCTAGAAGGAATAGACGGCACGAACTTCAAAGACCTTTTGGATTTTGCAGGGAAATTGGGTGTTTCAGCAGGGCGATTGTTTAAGTTTTTGCCATTTGAAGACAAATTCAACTGGTTCCACACTGATCGCGATGGGCCCGTTTTGGTGCCTAATGTCTGTGTGATGGCATATCCACCATACCGCTGTTTAACCTAAGTCCTAGTTACTTCCGATTGTAACTAAAGCAACAGGTAAGAAGACAATCAGCAGGTAACTCTATGTCATTTCTTCTCAGAAGTAAAAACATACAGAAATTGAGTAGACACGTTCTAAAGTGGATCCAACTGGTTTTGTTATTTATAGCCCGCCCTAATCGAAGAGTGCCTATTCGAGTGGCCAAAAATTACACAAAAAAGTTCCATCATTCCAACATAGCAACCATGCAGATATATGGCTATTGCCGAAATAGATGAGGAACAGCCAAAGACCTAATGTATGCCATAACATTGCGAGTATGCTTTGATCCATCATCGATCAGCATATCCAAGCCAAATGAAATGCATCCTGCAGCCAAGAACCATAGCAGCAAACTGTGTGTGCACATTAAAAAATTTCTTAAATTGCAATCGCTTAATGAATCTCTATACACTCTTTTCGATCTCAAGGAATTCGCCTCTAGTCGTAGTCATCGCACTCGTCATACTCGTATATCAAATTGAAATGCGATTTTCCAATAATAATAATCACAGCGTACGTCTACGGTACGGATATACGAGCACAATAAAAGATTTATGTGGTGTTTTTCTAACACATTTCGAACTGCGATTGCTTAACCCAATATAAACATGATCTTTTGATCTGCGCTAATATTTCTCCGCCTCTGGGGCGGCTGTGTTTGTTGGTTTTTCCCTCAAGATGATGCCTCTTCTCTTGTTCTTGTTGAAGCTCACAACTCAAATATCTATCGATCGATCTAAGCATCTAAACAAGCAGCGCTGCAGTAGTTAAACCAACACACCATCATCAGTAATTTCAATGGAACAAAAAGTTTATTTGAGAAGCAATTCAGAGTTAAGACAACAAACCGAAAGCGATCACTGATTACACCGATCGGTGAGCGCCCAATCCCATCCGATTCGATCTGATCCGACCAGATCCGATCCCAATCACCCCCCTCATGTTTCGTCTCGATGATAGCTACGGCGAACAGCAAGAGACGTGATCGTTGTGGCTTGCTGTTTCATTGAGATGCGCACGCACGCTGCGGCAAGCCATTAAGTGCTGCGAGTATAAAATCAGCCCAGGGCAGGCGAAGAGGGTACACCATAAAATAGAGAGAAAAATTGACGAAGAAGAACAAGAAGAAACAATAATCATAAAAAAAAAAAAATAAATAAATAAATTTTAAAACCGCGCGCTTACAGCTGTGAAGCCGAGAAGGGGTTGGGGCCAATGGTCGGATAATTAAAATGCTGCACAACACAAATCATTCGGATGCGGGGCCATGGATGCTTACACGGACGTGGCTTTCGATTGCGTTTGGATTGATTGTTTTTTCCATTTTTTTTTTTTTTTGTTAAGAATTTTTTTTTTTATCTGTGCTCCTTTTCTTCGAATTATTTTGCGCCGCAGTAATTTATCTGCGAGCTGTGTGATGTGAATAAGGCTGGCTGGATTGGGTGCATAAAGAATGCCGACCAAGATGATCTTGTGGTGGGATGGATGTTTACTTAGTGATAAATCGTGAATAGGAAAATTTACGATTGTTTTGATAGAGCTGTTGCGGATTGTTTTGGGTTTTTCTTCACATTTCGATTTGATAAAGTTTCCGCCTTTACTTTGTGTTGACTAGGTGAAGGAAGAATTTATTACCCACCATCAAAATGATATCAACACATCCACATTTCAGAAGGAGAGCAAAAACAGCTCGTGAAGTTGTTTAACTGGATGAAAGTGATGTTGAACCATCAGGAGGGCATAACAAATGAATCAATTTGATTACGAATCATAAATCTATGAGTTTAGGACGCCTTCCATTAAACTTAATGGTATTCACTTGGAAAGATTTTCTTGCTTTTAAATTTATGTTCATATATCCAGAACAATATTAAAGAGCCTTTAGCGAAGGACTACGAAAAACTTCCGAGATACGGCACTACGATCGTCTTTAGTGGCACAATCTGAAAACGTAATTGCCTATTGACGAAACACAAAGACATTTCTTTAGTGGCAAGGTTCTTTAGTAATTGCAAAGACGATGACTTCAATGACCACCGAACTTCACCGAACACACTTAGGTACTACTATGATGAAGTACAGATTAACAGCAGTAGTCAGGACTGTATGGTTCTGTATCAAACAAAATAGAGCGCAATCACTAAGAGAACGAGTGATCCATGATACTCTAACACGAATTTCCTCAAGACTTTACGAATACCCCACAGTTGTGGCGAAGAAAAGTTAAGGAGGAAAGAGAGATTGTACCTCTACATCTTATGTTCATTGGTTTTGAATGTTTGCAAGTTGTAATGCAAAGAAATGAAAAGTTGGTCATTCCATAATGGTACACTGATAAGGGTTCATAGCGAGACAGGTGACTCTGTACAACGTTGAATAGGCAGAATGCTAACGACAATGTCTTTAGAGCGACGGAAAAAAGTAAGGCAAGACATATAACGTCGATGTTGGAGCGCAATATTTACGTCGCCTACGAATCTAAGCTCTCGGCTTTGAGCCCTATTTATTATTACAGAAAAATTGTAAAACCATCTGACCAGATTTGAATTTTGGGCTCCAATTTTAGGTGGATGAGGCCTTATATTATATATTGAAGGCAGACCAGACGAAGTCAAGGAAACCTAGATATTTCAAGCATTTTTGGCGACATCGGTTACGAGTATACGATACACATCCTCAGGACTCCATATGGAAAGTTTTGCGTTTGGCACGATGCAAAGCCCCATTCCTAGATAATGGCTGGGTGTTTAAATTTCGCTTTGACGACACGACGACTGTTTTTTAAGCTTAACATACAAGGTGCGTTCTAACAACAAACATTTTTCTTGACAAAACTGATTTATTTTATTCAATGCAGCGATTTGCCCCGTCTAAAAGCTTGCCGAATGAGTGTTTCAGATTGTCGGCCGGGATGTCCTTCAGGATGTCGGTACAGGACTTTTTGATGACTTCTACGTCCACAAAACGCTTACTTTCATGGGCAAATGCATTTTTTCTGAAAAGGTAAAAGTCGCACTGTGCCTAATCAGGGGAATACGTTAAAATGCGCTTTTAGCCAAAAAAAATCGGTCACAAGTGTGGATCGATAAGATGGCGTATTATCGTGCAACAAACGTCAGCTTTCTACTGCGTGATATTCAGGCCAAATTCGACGATTACAATGCACCAACCGCTTCAAAAACACCAAGATAGAATTGTGCATTAATCGTTTGGCCCGGTGAGAGGAATTCTTTGTGTACAATGCCCTTGGAATCGTAAGAACAAATCAGCATTGTCTTCAATGGCACTTTTGGCGCCTTCAATTTTGGTACTTGGTTTCTGGATCATAGTGAAAACAGCACTTTTCATCACCAGTCACAACGTTGTAAAATTAGTTTTTGTTCATTTTGGTCACCTTGATGATGTCCTTCGAATGTTAAATTCTAAGCAATTTTTGGTCGTCAGTCTTTATCAATGACACACACATGTGTCACTTCAGACGCAATAATTCCGTTTCTATTCGTTTAAATGTCATGAAATCTTGACAGTACATCAGTAAGGATCTACATTTCCGAGACATATAATGGCCAACAGATGGCCTAGCTAGAAATACATATTTTTTTAAAAAGTCTTGGTTACTTTGGAACGGACTTTGTACGCTGCGGTTTCCGTTCTACACCTGAAGAGCAGAGACGTGAGTCCGGAAACAGAAGAAGCAGACTAGAGATTATTTATGAAAATCTAAGAGTGTCGAAAACAGAATGGAGCCCTGCGGCACACCGATTCTGTTTTCAAACAGAAATTGAATGTTGGCTAAAGATATTTCGAATCCACTGATCTCAAATGCACACATTTTCGCCCAAAAATGTCAAATGCGTTGTGTGGACTTAGATTACACTTTTCGTAGTGAGTTTACCTAGTGCTACGAAAAACGTCAGCTTTTTTGTGCCTCGAAATATTTCATAAGATGACGAATCACCTCTTGCATTATCTTAGGAAGATAAGCGGTGAGTTCAATGGGACTTAAGGAGGGGAGAGCTGAAGATGCCCTTGCTCTAGGGACGGGCTTGGCCAATTCGGTCTTCCATTAATGAAAAAAAAAACTTACGCAGTGTTTTTGACAGTCTGTCTTTAGATGAAACTGTGATATACCAGTTGGATCAGCAGGAAGTGGATTTGCACCCTTGAAGATCCGACGAGCTCTGTTGGAGGAGACATAAGACAACCTAGAACTGTTGACAAAGTGAAAGCAGGTACAATTTGACCGAAGAGTTCAGAACTGATAGAAAGATACTCTAATGTTTTTGTTTTTATCGCAGTTTTTGAATTCTTGTCTCATTGGAACTAATTTTTGGTTTCCTCTGTTGGATTGATCTTCTGTGACCGAACAAACACTTCTCCAAGCTTTCCTCAGAGACAGACTCATCCGAAGTCTTTTCTTTTGGATTGATACTCTCATCCGATGAGGTATAACTGATTTCATTCCAAAGAGATCATACCAGCAGTGGCATCCACGTTTTTATGCAGACAGCACAATGAGCAGTTAAAATTTCTACAGAAGATGTTGAGTCCGATCCAATTGCCTTTCTCGTGTTGTATGATCTTTACACGCAGATATGACGCAACGGACCTAGACAGGATACCACATCAACACTGTTTTTATCCAGATGAGAAGCTTAAAAGAAGTCTGGAATATTAGAGACATGGCTCTCAACCGCAGGTAATCGTGAAGTCTCGTTGTTTTCCGCAAAGAAGATCTCAGCACAACGTCCTTCGAGTGTTGCCTGTCCGTGTCAAATGTCGAAGCCATCCTGAATTTTAGTTTGAGGGATACAATTGTTTGTATGGAGTCAGATAGTACATCAAATTCGTCAAAAGCTGTTGTTGTGGGTGATTTGCTTACGGATATGGAATTTAACCCAACGGAATTGCTTTCCGGATCGCATTATGATGGAATTTAGTAAGCAACATCAATACATTTTGACGGAACCGCGACGAAAAAAGAATAACAGCACTGGTTCGTACCAGGTAGAAACTATAACCGTTTATGTGAAGAGGAATCTCAACCGGCTAACAATGGACATCCTAAGTCAGACAGAAAACAGCTGAGCCAGTTGTAAAGACTAATTCGTTTCTACCTAAATTTGCTATGGTTCCACCACCTTAGTCTATCCTTATTGAATGTGTAGGTTCGGCTTTACGTAGACTTCAAATTTGAAAGTCAAAATTGCATTATCACCAGCTCGCGGTTCGTAAGCTACAAAGCGATGACCGAATACACGTACACAGATGAGGCATTCCTTGTTGATTTGATCAATGCCTTCTGAAGATTAGCAAGAGTTTTTCAAAAAGAAAACGTTCGGCGAAGAATTCTCTTGATGGAGTCAACGTAGCTAAATTCTGTAATTAAGACAGCTGAATCCTGTTAGAGGTACTTGAAATTTTTTGGTGCAGCTCAGACCTAAAAGGGCTTTCAGCACTTTATGGAGTATAAATAATAGCGACTGAACCCGCATGATCAACTTCAGCACTTAAATTGAGATACGCATGTCTGGAAGATCCTGTGAAATATGAAACTTTTTGGTATATCACAGCTCTTCCAAAATGCCAACGATCAGCGATTAGTAAACACCAATTAAGTAGCCGAAACAACTACGACAAAAAATGCGCGTAGAGCAAACATATGACAGAAGAGGCATCATTCGGAGCGCCGCCTAAATTAGGGATTCTGTAAAAGAAAGATGCCATACAATTATGGACAACACAAGGTGTGCTGTGCTGTGTGGAGACTCTTCTGTAGAACTACTACGACATGCACCGAATTCCGCAAGGAGATGCGCGTGTGACGTCTCTAAATTTATGCTGTAACAGACAGTTGTAAGGCAGGTGTTAGAACGTCGGGCACTACTTGCAACTCGGTCTGGTCGAGATGATGAGAAGTGCTGGAGACATAATTGGTCTCAGACAATGCACTGTTGTAGAGGCACATACAGGAATTTAAAAAAAAAGCGAAATGAGCAAATCTAAAAGCAAATAAGGGTAGGATAGCGAAGTCACCACCACGGAATAAAATGAACTTAAAACCTCGAACTCTACTAGTTACATGAAGATATTCATTGATTTTTGAAAACACGGACCACATTGGCTCAGTAAGAACAAACACTTTAGGAATACCAAATCCGCAGTTTGAGGATTGAGACCGTGTGACACACTGGGAACTGCGTTCTTAGTGTCGAGAAATCTCAAAGGCGATGGAATATCTTAAGTAAAGACTAGTCCTTAAGCAGTTGCAACCTACTTTCCCCGAAAAATGGCAAGCGTCAATGTTAATGAGCGTATCTTCATAATCCTATCTATTCGCTTCAATTTTTTAACTAACTTTCCTGCACACCAATCCGAAAATCGCTACCTTTTTGCACCTTAAAATAACTCTTCACTAACTTCATTCTAACCGAATTCTTAAAGTATCTCCGTGATTTATCTTCACCAATTCACTTTTTCTTCCTTTCGTAAATCTGACAACAATCTTCCAATTGTACAGTACATATAATTTGACGCGTCCCATCCGGAGTTACTCGGATGCCCCGGCCATCTTAATGACACAAAATCCATTTCACTTTCAATGGTGTCTTATGTTTACGTGAGTTGCCCCAGCCAAGTTGGCTAAACTATTCCAACTATCCAAGTCATCATTAACAGCAGGACACACATCATTGACATTGATCACTTCCCACTGATTGTATTACATCTAATAATAGACGAAAGCATTTTGTCATTAGGACACATGACAGACTTACCGCCTACCACCCACCTACCTACAGATACTTGGACATATGTATAAATATACATAGATACACATGGACTATTCGTAAACCACTATTAGGTGCGATACGATATACTGTCACACACGTAATTATTGTGTTGTCGTAACAAATTGACAAACAATGAGCTTTACTGGCCTCCTGTGTCGCCCTGAGGCCCTGTCACACTCCCACAAAAACTCACCACACATTTAGACAGACAGAAACTCGGAGAGAACTTAAATATGGAACTCATAAAATATATCCAAATGTTAGAAGAGTGATGATGATGGTGGTTGTGGTTAGAATGTGTAAATGTCATTGGAAGGAGGACACGACACTGACACCCATGCATACATCGACAATGACAACGACACCGACAACGACAACGACATCGACACCGACACCGACACATCATTCCTCCCTCAACTTGGAGTCGTGTTTTATGAGCGATGACAAAATCAGCCATGGAATTAATTATACCGCTGGATTCATTCTACCCCCAACATCCAACTCAGACATCTCTAGCTCATTCTACTTGTCTTTCTATGCCGCAGTCTCTGTAATGACCCTCAAGGGAATGCATTAAATTAAATTAAACGTTGATGATTATATGTGTACCGTTAGGTCTGAGTTGGTTTTTCGGATGGCTCGGATGATGGGGGGGATGGATGCAAAAGATGACGCAACTGACGCTATACCCCCATTAAACAACCCTACGGGGACACTTTACTTTGTATGGAGTGAATGGTTCAGTTGGGGGGTGTTGAAGAAAGACGCTCATGCATGCATGCAATCTTACTGACAATAGAGAGTGGAAAAGTTATCAACATATGACAGGAGGTACCATAACCATACGTGGTAAGGGGATGAAAAAGGGCAAGGAGAATCGAGACACTTGATTTTAGGGAGTAAAAGGACTTTACCGAGGTTTTGTGATAACAAAAGCTCACTTAACATTGCAAATTGAAATGCAAATTGCTTTAAGGCTGTCTCTGTTTTAAGGGCGGATGGAGGAAACCACCACCACCACCATTACCCCAGTGAGAAATTGACCAGTTGCTGTGTGCTTATCGAGGGTTAAGTGCTGAATACAAAATTGTACACAACGAGTCCGAGTACGAGTTCTTGGACATATGGGGAGGAGAGTTTATTATTTTTATTGCTTGCGGTTGTGAGCTTGTATACGAATGTTAGAAATTGAATATCCCCCCCCATTGCAATTGGCTGGAATGGGGAAATCTTCCTTTCAAGAATCAGGATACGGATACGAGTACTCATCCCTGGTTTTGAATATTGTATTCTCTCTCTGTCGCTGTGGGTGCATGAATAATCGCGTGTAATTATCACATCAACAGGGTAATTTGTCGAAATGGATGTGATGATTAGGGGTAATAACAAAACTGATTGTTTCAATAGTGATGGTGATTGGTTGTGGAAGTTTGAGGTTTTGATGTGTTTCAACCTTTAACTGTTGTTAAATCAAGTTTTTGGCATGCAATAAATAAATAAAGATTCAGGGACATATTCTGACAACTCATTAAGATAGTTATCAACGTTAGGAACGCAAAGTTGTGCTATGATTGGGGGGTTTTTTTTTTTCTTTTTATGTGGAAGTCAGTTAAGAAGTTATGACGAAGTTCACAGAATACCTATTGCTTCGTGATTATGAAAGCATACAGCAGGTTTTTATCTGCATTTAGTCTATATGTTTAATTTTCTTGAAAGCAAAGTACTATACTGAACGAATTCTATTGAAAAAAGTGTCTAATTCTGTGGGAATTCCAATTCTTTGGGTTGGGTTGCAAAGTTAAAAGAACTGGACCAATTTGCCAACTTTGTGGGACCCCATCATACAATATATTTCTGCGACGGTATATAGTTTTCTTTCGAAGACGCTGAAGTTAGTGAGGTTTCTTAATCTAAGAGCTCCATCGTCAATCTAAGAACTCTATGTGCCTGATTATGGTTTTGAGATAGTGAGTTTCTAAATTACGTGATCATGGACATTTTGCCTATAAATTGATGTTCAAAAAAGCAACGACAGATAAAAAAAAGGCTATTTCTGCAAAAGCTCGACAGAAGGAAGTACAAATATTGTCAAGACCAGAGAATTATTTCTATCGAATGCAGTGATAGACTTAGCCCTCCGATAAGTTCTGATGGCATTCTGATTGATTATGGCCATCTGCTTCCTGGGCTGTAGTCAGTCTTTTCTTTTCCTACGGAAATTGTGGTAACAGCATCGGTGCTTCTATAGATAAAATGGAGCCAAAAGCTAGTGTGGAAGTATTCATTAAACTAAACGCACATTTATTGTGAAATAAATTAGAATTTTATTAACTAATGAAGTTCGGTCTATGGTAATTATAAATGGAACACAACATCGTCCATGTGACCACCACGGCTTCTGTGACAAGCGACCGTCCGAAGGTCAAAATTATCGATGACTTTTGAAGAATGTTGAGATTCTGAATTGTCGCTGGATTATTGGCATAGACCTAACTCTTCAACTAACCCCACAGAAAGAAGTCTACAGGTGTCAAATCGCATGACCTTGGAGGCCAATCAACTTCTCCTCTAATCGAAATAATGCGACCTTCAAGTTTCGTGCGCAATAAATTGATTGATTGATTTTTTGTGTGGGCGGTGGCATCATCCTGTAGAAACCAGAGATTGTCCAGACCCAATTCATTCAATTCTGGAGAAAAAATAGCCCGTCATGTTGCGGTAACGTTCTCCATTTTCTGGAACTGTCTCTCCAGCCTCATCTTCGAAAAAATACAGGCCAATGATGCCGCCAACCCAAATCCACACCGTACAGTGACTTCTTTGGGACGCATTGGTTTTTCATGAATCACGTATGGGTTTTCCGATCCCCAGAAACAACAATTTTGTTTATTTACGTACCCATCCATCCAAAAATGGGTTTCATTGGAAGAGATCAAATTCGATGACAAATTGTCCTGGCAATCCAACATCCAGTTAACAAAAGGCTTCAATTGCTGTGTAATTTGGATTTTATAGGCGTGAAAATGAAGATCAACTTCTAAAATTCGCCGTAAAGTGCCACAACTGAGACCCAATTGTTGACTTCGGCGACGAATTGACGTGCCTGGCTGGTTTTGAACACTTATCGCTCACAGTGGTGATGTTTTGGCGTGAACGTGCTGGTCGAGCATGCTGATATGGAGTTTGACCCGATACAGAAGCGGCTTCTTCAAAACGCTTCACCATAGCACGAATTCCGGAGGCACTAGGGCGATTATGTTGACCGGAAAATTCACGAATTTTACGAAATGTTACTTTTACAGATTGAATAACAAAAATTATCAAAGATTGTATGAGATCTGTCAAAAACATCAACCACATTGAATTCAGCAATATCTACACCGTCTGTTGGCTCACCCTTTACTATTGTACAATTGTTATGTTAAACAGTTAAAAGCTAGTTTACCGAGGAAATAATCAGATATTCAAATTTCTACTAAACTCATGTTCAGACCACATGATGCCCGTCTTTACGGGCAATTAGAGCACATATGCTAACCCAACTTTCCACAAAATCGAGGCCTTGGATATTTCTAAAAAAAATTCCATTTTTTCTTCTTTTTTTTTTTTATCTAATACAGAGTATCAAGAATATTTTCCCCAAAAGTTTCGTGTCAATCGGACTAAAACTCTAGGAGAGACAGCCTTTGGAAATTGCTTTCAGTAGCAAGTTCGTTGTGAATTTTCACTCATATTTTTACAAAATGCAGCAGCATAAAATTAGTAGAGATGATCGAGCAGTGGATGTGAGTAGAAAAGATTGGCCAAAAAAGAGGAAACAAACTGCAGAGATCGGCCATGCATCTTTGGCCAGTACATTGGCGAAAAAACTTAAAAGTCAAGACGAAGTTGAAGTAGAAGTCGGTGGACACGATTCCTCAAAAACACCGATGTTTTCGAAATTTTACACACTTCTTCTAGATAGGACTGTCTAATGTTTGGACGAAGTTGTTTTTTTCTTTGATTACAACTTATTTCCCAAGGCAATATGTGGTTTAGATCTAACCGAAAATTGTACTTTCTTGCGTATAACTCTGCCAAAAATTCCAATTTAATTTTTTTTTTAAATCCTTCGTGCAATCGCGAGCTATACCTACTCACAGAAAATATTCGGTTTTTTGATTTCAGACAAAGCTATCATGAGTTATCTTGACCACCGCGAAGATACTCTTTTCTAAGGCGTCTCCGAAAACCAGGTTCCAACGGCAGAATTTTCAAAATTTTTTTAATGAAAATTTTACAAAATATTGCTCTTTTATATGGTTAAAAGTTTGAATAAAATAATTATTTTATTATGTATATATGAAAAAAAAAAAATAGAGAAAATGTGGGTTTTTCTAACTTTCGAAACCCCTTAACAAAAAAAAGACAAACATTAGAAGCTTGTGGTTTAGATGAAAACACAACGAGCTGATTTGATGATGAACTTAAGACTTAAGAACAAGTTCTTAGTTCACCTAAGAAAGAAGCAGGGAACTATTTTACCCACAATCGTTACTAAGAATTTAGATCTGATAGTGTAACAACCATGTTTCAGGTAAAGTATTTGCTATATCTTTCCACAAAATTCGTTAGAATCAACATGTATTATACAAACTCTTAATTAGACAAGCTAAAAAGCTATTGTAGATTCCGCTCTGAAGTTAGACCAAGTTTAGGTGCGGCACAATAAAAGTATCCACTTTTGCAAAAAGAAGAGCTACGTCAGGGACGCACCATGAAAAAGAAATGTCCTCATCGTGATGATTGGCCTCATGTTGCGCAGACCTAAGACATGTTACTGGCAAACATAGAATGAGATTGGTAGACAATTACTCGTTTTCTTTTCATTGGGGATACCATACAAACAAAATGCTGTCTGCTGTCGTTAAAGCGAAATCTAAATATCCAGCCATTATCCATGAATGGCATTTCCATCGTTGAAACCCAAAAACTTTACAATCTCGATATGTGTGTCAATGACAACTTACATTGGAATGACAACATATTCAATGTCGCCAAAAATGTTGCGAAATGTCTAAGTTTCCTCAAGCGATATAAGAAATACATCAACTCCTCTGCCTTAATACATAAGGCATTTATCCGCCCAAAATTGGAATACAATAGACCTGCTAGATAGGATTCAATACCGTGCGATAAAACTCATAGGTGATGCTTATACCACTCAGACAATGGTCACTCTCGAACACCACCACCGGTCCTCCATAGAAATCGCCAGTAGCATTCCGCCCGTTAAAACTTTTAACCGTATAACCCGCCTCGCTATAAATGCTCGTCAATACACCTCCAAGCCCACTTTCGTACGTAGGTACTCTAAGATATCGTGATTCGTACCTAAGCCGTACAACTCGCTTCCTGAATGCCCTGCCAACCTCTCTATTTCCTAACCGTTATAATTTGCAAACATTTAAGACCAATGCACATCGATATCTCTCTTTTCTTCGCCCCTAAGTTTCCTTCGTCCGCGCTGTGTACAAACATTTTAAGGATAGTTGAGCGCGCGTTAATTATAAAAATAAAAAAAAAAAAAACATGGCACGGCTAGCCAAAAAATCAGCTGAACATCACATGGCAGGCCAGAAGCCAATCGAGTCTTAAGAGATGTTTTAGGAAGATGCGAATGAGACGTTTGGATTTCACAAGGCTGCCAATTAACAATTCCTAAAATACGTACTTCAGCAGTTTAAGGACTCTGCAAGACCGTCTGGCCCATTTCAACTCAATTACACTCAGAATGCCAACAGCAAAGACAAAATTTCTCGAAAGAAATGAACAAAAAATCATCCACACATCCAAGAACACAGAAACGTTTCCACCAACAAAGTGAAAAATATTGTCACGGACAACGTGGCTGCCTGAAGACTCCCAGGCTCGGGAGCTTAGATTGCAGTATTGCCTGCTACATGATAAGGATAACCACGTCAACGTTAGGCCTTCGAAAGCAAAAATGCAGCACAAATATCGTTTATTAGACCACGACACAACTGACAAGTGCTTACAGTTCAATACAACGTCAGCTGGTTTCAGAGCAGAGAAGGACCAACTAAAAAGTCTTCTAAGGAGCATATCTACTCAATCCTGAGTTGTATATTAGCAATGAAACCAGGTGTCCGAACAAATAATGTATGAGGTCCCTACTTCGACTAAAACATTCAACAACAGCAAGGCTGTAGGACGTAAAGTAGTATCACACCCTAGAGCTTTTAAAAGCAGTGCACAGCAAGTCCTCTAAGAAAATTTATATTGTATTATGGAGCGCGCAAATGAACAGCAATTTCCATGATTATCTTGCCAAATTATTTCTTGACAATTTAAAACCACACCACGCTGACTAGACAAGAGGCTGTGTCAGGCTAGAGTCCTTCATAAAGTGTGTTTTTTTTTTTTCGAGGTATACAAATTCAATATGAAATAAAACACTTGAAGCTAATGTTAACGTCTATGACATTACCTTTATTTAAAAGATAATTTTATGCCATTAGTGTTCGAATATAATAACGGGAATATGCGCCCCACGGCTAGCTCGAATGAAGCGCAATCGTGAAGTCAAATTTTCGACAACTTTATCGAGCAACTGGGGCCGTATATCAGCAATAGCACGGTGAACGTTGACTTCCAGATCGTCCAACGTCTCTGGTTTATCGGTGACTTCACATACCCCCCAGGAAAGTAATCTAAAGGTGTGAGATCATAGGATAGTGGAGGCCAGTTCACAGGTCCATTACGCGAAATTATGCGTTCAGCAAATGTTGCCCGCAATAAATTGATGGTGTCGCACGCCGTGTGGAATGTTACACCATCCTTGTGAAACCAAAGCTCTGTAACATCAATACCATTCAACTGAGGAACGAAGAAGTCAGAAATCATGTTTCTATAGCACTCTCCATTGACGGCAGCATTCTGGGCGGCATCGCCCTTAAAGAAATATGGGCCGATGATTCCGCCAGCCCATAAAGCACACCAAACAGTGAGGTTTAATAGTTGTAAGGGCGTCTCAACAAAGGCTTGTGGGTTTTCTCCACTGAAAATTCGGCAATTTTGCTTGTTTGCATATCCTTTTAATCAAAAATTGGCCTCATCGGAGAACAAAATTTGACTTTGAAAATGAGGATCAAGCTGAATCATGTTTTCGACCCATTCACCGAACCTACGACGGGTATAATGGTCACGTGGTTTCAATTCTTACACAAGCTGGATCTTATAAGCTTTTAAGCCAAGATCTTTCCGTAAAATCTTCCATAAAGCGAATCGACTCATTCGGATTCTCCTCAACACTGCGCTCCACAACGGCAATAGTTTCTCCTGTTCGCACTGTTTGTCGTCTTTGGGGATGCGTATTATCCACTAGAGTGTACGTGGTGCGAAAACGATTCATCGTGTTCCGAATAACTTGCTCAAATGAACGATTATGTCGACCGTAAAATGAAGGTAGCGCACGATAAGTTTGGCTAACCGAACCATGGTTTTGAAAATAAGCTTGCACAATTTGCACGCGTTGTTCTGGCGTTAATCTATTCATCGTAAAATGGCAAAGCGTACTAACCACAAATCAACTTTCAACTGTCAAAGTGACAGTCTGTAGAAACAGTGTTGCCAGTTTAAAAACCAAAACCCTAAAAAAACACCCCTTATATCGATTACATCAACACTCCAGGGATTATCTTTCAGAACACTGATAGCCATTTCAGTTTATTGAGTTGAGCTTTTCAGAAGTGTCAATGCAGTGAAATACACTTACACAGCAACGAAGAAGAGCTGATCGTCCTAGACATGGCACAGAACAGTCGAAGGGGACACATAGGGAATAGTTCTCAAGACTTGAAACCATAAATTGCACACGATGCCTTGTAGGCATTACCCCTGTTTACGAAGGCCCTGAGTCAGTAAAATGAGTCTACAGCAATTATGTTTAGAATCTAAAATACTTGATCTGAAATGAAGACACGGAAATATTTTCTCCTTTTTAGTTAAAACAGAATCCGCCCTACGGCTGACACTTGTGGAATCCCATACTATAGATGGTCTCATCTGCAATTTTCCTTTCCACGATGGCTGTTGAGTTGAAGACATGCTAAAATTGTGCGCCAAAACCTCCCCAACCCTCAGACCCTCTTTAACTCTTAATATCAGGTTTATTTGGAGAACATTTTAATTAACAATCTAGTTCATAAGGTCTTTAGGTTTGCTAATTACAATTCATTATAATCCCAACGAGCAAATTTCTTTAGTTAGGTGGTGAGTATAAGCTTTATAATTAGAGGCAATAAAATTCGTTACGGTCGGTAGGCTAACACGAAACTAATTACAAGTATTCGTACGTATTCGTATACTAAGACTTACGTGCTTCGATTAATTTTTTTTTTTTTGTTTTCCAAAGAGCAATTAGGTTAATAACTTGTTGTGTAGTTAAATGGTATAAAAAGTGAAACAATTTGCTGCGCTACTGATTCCACAATCATTACATGCACACAATGTTTAAAGTCTACCTTTATGCATAGAATATTGTACTCGTAGCATCAACTACACCTCATCAATGTGGTACATACCTGGAAGAAAAAGAAAGAAAATAGTTAGTACAACGTGTTTGCGAAGATAAGTATTCTTAAAAGTGAACAAGAGAGAGAGAAAGAAAGACTCTATCCTGCAATCCATTACTAATCAAACATGCCACCATTAATCAGTTGATGCATGCCTCCTTTAACACCTAAGTTTGCCGCACCCAACTTAAGTTACGGACACTCGTACAAGTTTATAACACGATCCAACCAAAGGCAATAATCAATTAAACTTTCACTGCTTTTGTCCAACACTACCCTTCAATGCCTCAATATAATCTCAAGACGGACGGCATAGTTGTCTTCGAATGGACTCACCAAATGGACTTCGAATGGTGGAATGAAGACTTGACTTGACGTAGGAGAGTGAATCAACGTGGGGTAAGAAGAAAAATAATGAAAATAAAAATAACAAATAAATTGCTGCAAAATTACAGTAATCAAGTTTAGTGGTGATAATCGGTCTGCGGAATCTCAATTAATCGCTTTGCTGCCACAAGATTACTCCACGCCAGCGAATCACCACCCGAATCCCCGTCTCCGAGTCGTGTCGTTTGAGTTAAAGTTGGTTAGAGTCGTGTCGACTAAGCCCCCCCCTTCTATGCATTTGTCGCTTTTTGTGGTGCTGCTCCTGGTGGTGGCTGCCAAGTCACACAACAACGTCAGCCTGATGCTGCCCTCGGAAGTTTTTGTGCGCCCACAAGGCACAGAACCGATACCCACCTAGAGAGCTGACTGGCTAGAGCTAACCATGGAATACATTACTGCCTTGTGCGGCCTCTCTTATCATTTTCTCAAGATCTTTTGGAATTCATTTTTTTTCCCTTCTTGATTTGCTGTTGCTGTCGCTGTCGCAGGGCTACATCTTTCATTCCTTCGTCGTTGGAGTCGTCGTTGCTGGAGTCATAGTCACTGTTAGTCGTTGTCGGTGGTTTTCTTATTTTTTTTTGTTATTTCATTTGCCGGCTACAAGGTAGTTTGGCACATTCAACATGACCATGTTGGAGCGGCCGTTCGTAGAAGGTAGTGAAGTTAGTAGTAGATACCTCCAAGATGATGGTAGTTTGTTGGTCGGCAGGTATGATGATGATAGCATTTGGTAATCGTACAGCCACCTAAGTAATTTGCAGGTTTTTACCTCTCTTGAAAAAAAAACAGAAGAAGTAATACTCAGGCGGTGGTAACCGCCTGTTGCCTGATGTCGATACTACCGCTGCTGTGTGTGATCTTGCCCCATGATATGGAAACCTGGCTTCTACTACTCCAAACCCAACAGCATCTGTTGAGTAGTTTGCACTGCAAGACTCATGCGACAACCATGCGGACGACGGAAACGACGTGAAGACAAAGACGAAGAACCAGCGACAACTAACGATGGTTCAACAAGGCATCTGCGATACTGCAACAAGATAATTTGCACTACCTCGAAAGATGTGGAACGTGTTCACTTATTGACGCATTTATGGTGGTATGTACTCGTACCTCTGCTATGGAGAAAGGTAGACTCTGTCTGTCATTAGTGTGGAGCTCCCATAATTCTTCAAATTCCACTTGGCACAGTACCGTCCAAAATGAGGCCATGAATTCGAATTCACTACATCAGGGGAGGCAAGTATTTCTAAAGCAATTCACAGAATGCCACCAATGTCCGTGTTATGGTCATTCCCAGTCTCAAATAGCAAGCGCTACATTTGCCAGACCCTCCATAGATGGTAGGTTATGGAGAATGGCAATCGATTCCTTGCATTATAAACTACGCAAACTAAATTCCAATGTGCGTTCGTAATTAAATAACGTGAATATTTTCATCCGAACTCTCGCCGTCATAGCATCTCTTTGGCGTGTCCCTGAGTACCTCGAGTTTTTGTTCATTCAGAAAAGCCAACTCAAGTCCTGACTTATGGGGTAACCCAAAAACCACGTCAACGTTACTACAGAGATATTTACACGTTAACCTCCTGTGAGCTTTACGGATACAACATGAACCAACATACGATTATAACCTTCTGTCCCGGTGTCCATATGTAGAGAGAAGGATCGTGATTCTTTTTTATTTCTGAGTTTTTTTGTTGTTTTATTTTGGTAGCTTCGTTCCTTCTTTGCCTCGTCCGGCGCTTATGTTGTGTGTTTCGGTGTTGTTCGTGCCCATGTTTTACTTTGCGGAACATGATAGTAACAAAAAAAAAAAAAATAAAAAAAAGCCGCACAAATATATATTCTCTTGTAAAACATCAAAGCAAACATAAACGACAAACAACACACTACACACTCCTTGGCGGGTATTTAAGTGGTTTTTGGTCTGTTTTTTTTTTTTTTTTGTTGTTGTTTTGGTTGTTGTTGTTATTATTTTTGGATTTGTCGATTGTGGGAGGTTGGATTTTGAGAGAGTGCTTCTAAATAACTTTTCGATAAATTGGATTTTTTTTCGTGTTATTTTATGGTTTTTGATTTTTTTTTTTTGGAGGGAAATTTGTCGAGACAAATTGTAGAGTTGGGGCAGAAATTTGATGACAGTGCAGGAAGTGATGTTTTGTGGGAGAAGGCAAAGGGAATTCGACAAAATGTATTTTATGCTGAATATTAGGTACAAGAAGAGGGATTATGTACTTCTTTAAGCAAAGTTGTGCGCCAATTGATGTGATTCTTTGAAGCAGTGGTCGTCACACCCTATGATTTTGGTTTCGCAAGTGGAAACCTCGGCACTTCCACTTTCTATATACGAGTCTTACCCCTCTTTATTGGACAGTTTTTACCAGAGAACCTAGGTATATACAGTACAACCTCGCTTATTCGAACGCTCGATAATTCGAACGCTCCACTTATTCGAACACCAAATTTTTTACATTACGTATCTTATAATTCGAACGCCTGCCAAAATCCGTACTCTGTACTCTGTTGGCTCCATCCCTTCAGTTACTAAATGTGAAGACATTTCTGAGAAAGAAATGTCGAATCCCGTTAATTTAATCATCCCAGGGTAAACCTCGAAGAGCAAATCGAAGAAAATGGCGCTGGAAGCTTTCGATTCTCGAGATATGAACGCGATGATATGGGGACCATCATACTTGACTGGCGTACTCTAGAGGGACCTGGTCACGTATGGTTTGGTGAATTCTTTGGACCATCGTTTTACAAAACCTACTGCAGAGTTGGCTTTAAGGATTATCCCATCCATATGTAAACGGAAGTTGAGCTCCCTATCACACAAAATGCCGAGGTCGCGAAGAGATAGGTTGGTTGTGGAGAAGGTAGAGTCGGGGAGGAGATTTGAGCCGCTTATGTGAAAAGGTGATGGATTGGCATTTGGTGATGTTAAGTTCCAAACAATTTTTGAGGCACCAGATCGAAAAACTATCAAGGTCTTGTTGAAGAAGGAAGGAGTCATGGGGAGAGGAAATGGTTTTGAAAAATTTGGTATCGTCGGCGTAAAGGGAGACGGACGAGTGTTTGATGATTCTATCGAGATCATTTATGGTTAATATAAAGAGAAGGGGACCGAGATGGCTGCCTTGAGGAACCCCAGAGGTGGCCAAAAATGGAGCGGAGTGGGCTGACCTAAAGCGAATACTATAAAAACGGTTTTCGAGGTAAGAGGATATCCATTTTAACAGTATGGGTTCAGACAATTTGAGATTTTATCGAAGGCTTTGCTAAAATCGGTTGCAACTACATCGACTTCGTTGCCATTCTCTGGCAGAGATGGCAAAGGATACGAATTCAACGAGATTTGTGGTGGTTGACCTACCCTTTAGGAAGCCATGTTGTCTAGGGGAAATAAGTGATTTGCATTGGAAGCTTAGAGCTTCATACAAAATACTTTCGAGGAGTTTGGGTATATGGGAGAGTTTAGCGATTGGAAGATAGTTTGTTATTTCGTTCTTTGATCCTTTTTTGTGGATCGGGGTTATAAAGGAGGTTTTCCAAACCTGAGGAAATTCTCCTTGTGAAAGGGATAGATGAAAGAGATCAGAAAGGGCAAGGGAAAGAGATGAAGAACATTTTTTAAGAAATATGGCAGGGAGGCCATCTGGACCGGGTGTAAATTCGTCATTGAGTTGGTGTAATTTCTATTCGATATAAGAGGGGTCCAAGATGTCAGAGAGAAGTGGGTCATTGGAGAAGTTCAGTAGGTAACGAAAATAGGATGGATCTGGTACAAAGGAGTCGTTGGTGAAGGATTGTTTAAAAAAGCTGGCAAATAGGTTGGCAATGGTGAGTGGATCGGTTGATGATTTGTTGTTGAAAGGAAGGGAAGGAGGGTAACCAAAGAAAGTCTTCTTTTGTAGTTAACAAATTGGTAAAAGGACTTAGGATCATTTATAAGGTTGACTTGCGCATTATTAAGATAACGCTGGTAAAGGGAATCGTAAAGTTTGGTGAAATGAAGATAAGCACCAAGATAGTTGGAATAGTGGGAAAAGGATCTGGTACGCAGGAAAACAGCCCATAACTTGTTTCTCTTATTTCGTAAGGAACGAAGCTTGCGATTATACCAGGGAGGACTAGTAGATGATGTTTTAAGGCAGAAAAACGGAACGTAAAGGCTAAAAGAATTAAATATTTCTTTATAAAAAATGGATAATGGAGACTGAGGAGTTAATTGAATCTGTTGTGAAAATAAGGTCCAATTGCCTGCCCATATAGTTGGATACACCACTGACTTAGCATAGACTTGAGTCTGTTAAGCGATCTAAGAAGAGACATTCCTTAGCTGATTTGGCATTTGAAGCGATGAAGAACGATTGATCGCCTGATGAAGTCCACTGTAGCTGAGGAAGATTAAAGTCGCCGAAAATAAAGATATCGTCAGTAGAGTCAGACAACAAGTTGGTAAGATTCTTTAGATTAAGCTGGCAAGATATAGCAACACAAAACGTAGAGGGACTTGAAGGGGAATGATATTTTTATAGCGACAAAGTCGACTTTGATGCAGAGATGGTAATGGGAGAAGAGTTAAGGCTGTTGTGGATCGCCAGTAGGACGCCTCGACAGGGGGAATCATCATGTGGGCGGGTAGGATCGTCGTCGCGAAAAACATTAAAAGTAGGGAGGGGGGAACAATTCCTGGTTCTTTATGCCGGGAATCAAATTAGCTTCAGTCAAGGCGTAAATATCAAAGGGAAGAGAATTCGATTGATGTAGGACAGCATTGGTTTTAGAGCGAAGACCTCTTACATTCTGGTAGTAAAATGTAAGAGGGATATTGTAGGGTGTCTGCCTCCACGCTGGTTAAACGTTTTTGCGATAAGAACGCTGAAGTGTGTTGAGTAGGTAGTTTTGTGTGCGGTTTGTTTTTTGAAAAGTTAATTTGAAAGTTAAAGTGTTACATTTTACCATGAACCGCCCTCAGAAGCAACATAAATTTTTAACCATAAAGCAGAAATGTGAAATTTTGGAAAAAGCGCCACCAGGGTAGCATATCAGTTTTGAGTTGGAAAATCGACTGTAACATACATTAAACAAAATTCGAAGAAATATTTGGCATATTCAACTTAAACTGAGTCGGGAACTGGAAAGCGGAAAACGTTAAAAATGCCAGAATGGAGGAGGCCCTGTTCGAATGAATTTTCCAGACAACGCAAGAGACATGCGCCGATATCCGCTGCCATGCTGTCGCAAAAGCCTAAGCAGCTTAAGGAAATTTACAAGGAGTGCCCAAATTTCAACGCGAGCAGAGGATGGATTCAAAAATTTCGAAAGCGACATGGAGTAAGGATCTTAAAAATAGCTGGCGAAAAACTTTCTAGCGCTGCCGATCAAGTCGCGACTTTTATTCATGAGTTTCATTGAAAAATAAATGTCAAAAGAGCAGATCTACAGTGCGGATGAAACTGTATTGTATTGGCGCTTACTTCCTGACAAGACCCTAGTAACTTCCAAGCAAGAAAAGGGTAACGTTTTTAGCCTGCTGCAATGGGTCAGGGGAGCACAAGGCTCCACCATTGGTAATTGGAAAGTCAACAAACCCAAGAGTGTTTAAGAAATTCAACAATCCGCTGATATACTACCTCAAAAAGTTCCCGGAATGTATTCAGAAAATTGGAAATACAAGTTTATTCATCTAAATCTATATTGCCCCCTTCAGAATAATCCCCATCGACTGCAACTTATGCCAGCGCTTGATCCAATCCTTGAAACATTTTTTATATTCGGTTTTCGGTATGTCCATCAGTGCTTCTTGCGATTTTTCCATTACTTCCTCTCGGCTGCTGAAACGCAGCCGAATTGAAAGATTGCGCTTTTGGTGTTAGCGTATGAGTTTTGAACAATGTGGGCGATGTTGAAGAGACTTTAACTTGGTATAATCTATAGTCATGAAGGATACCAGGTGAATCAGGTCCATAGATGTCAAAGCAAAATACCCACGGTTCAAGGATTATCCTGCGTAGTTATCTGAACTTGCAACTGGCTGGAGTTAATTCATTAGAACAGGGGCTGAAAGATAAACGGTTGAAATAACAAACACGAAAAGATAATTATGCTGTACGACAACACCAGAATCCATATTGCAAAACTGGTCCAAAAATACCTGGAGTGAAATGACAGGTCTTCCCCTACCCGCTTTGTTGCCAGATATCATCATATGTGCTCCTATTCCTGCGGTCCGCTACGTTTGAAGACATGCACATGTGAATTGGATCCAAAATTGGATCGAGTCGAAAGCATATCGGATGCATCTAATTTGCCAAGCTTCCAAGAAGTACAAGCAGCAACTTATTCCCATGATCAATATTTGAAAACTTTTGTCACACCCACCCTTATTTTCACTGAAAAGAAGCCAATAAACATCGTATGCTGATATCAGTTAGATTGAAATGCGGTGCATCTTTTTCTCGGTAAATTTAAGCCAGCTTACTTTTCCAAAATCCTCAAACAATGGGAATCTTGACAGACATTTACGTGATTTGGCTTTCCTGGGAAACTTTTAAAGTATTGGGTCTATAACTTAACTGCGGTTTGCTAAGAGATAGCGTAACTTGTATTACTCCATTGGAACATGCATTGGAAAGCTACTGTCATTGTACGTCATTTCAGTATATGTCATTCATTTGAAGCGTAAACAACAATAATTTTTTTTTACTCAAATATGTCGAACTTTGTGCCTGAAAAAGTGTTTTTGCGGGGAGTTCTTCTTCATTACTTTAATATGAAGAAAACTGCTGCCGAAAGTCATCGTATTTTGGTGGAAGTTTATGGTTAGCATGCGCTAGGCTGAGCGAACGTGACAAAAGTGGTTTGCACGATTTAAAAGTTGTGATTTTGGCTTGGAAGACGATGAACGTCCTGGGCAGCCAAAAAAAGTTTGAAGATGAAGAATTGGAAGCATTACTCTATGAAGATTATTGCCAAATACAAGAAGAGCTCGCAGAATCTTTGGGTATCACTCAAGCAGCCATTTCAAAACGTTTAAAAGCAGCTGGATATATTCAAAAGCAAGGAAATTGGGTTCCACATGAGCTCAAGCCGAGAGACGTCGAAAGGCGGTTTTGCACGCCCGAAATGCTGCTGGAACGCCACAAAAGGAAGTCATTTTTGCATCGGATTGTTACTGGTGATGAAAAATGGATCCATTACGACAACCCCAAGCGCAAAAAATCATATGTGAAACCCGGCCAACCAGCTAAATCAACGGCAAAGCCGATTATGCTGTATTATGAGCTGCTAAAACCGGGTGAAATCTTCAATAGACAACGCTACCGAACTCAATTAATCCGTTTAAAGAGAGCAGTGGCCGAAAAACGCCCGGAATATACGACCAGACACGAGGCAATAATTTTCCATCATGACAACGTTCGGCCCCACGTTGCTATTCCGGTTAAGAACTATTTGGAAAACAGTGGATAGGAAGTCTTACCCCACCCGCCTTATAGCCCAGACCTTGCCCCTTTTGACTACAATTTGTTCCGGTCGATGCAGGACGCCCTCACTGAAATACGGTTCACATCAGAGCAGAATATCAAAAATTGGCTTGATTCATTCTTGGCTGCCAAGCCGGCGCAGTTCTTTTGGGATGGGATCCACAAATTGCCAGAAAGATGGGAAAAAGTCATAGCTTCAGATGGGCAATACTTTGAATAATACTATTGTACATGGCTTTCTTAAATAAACGTTCAAATTTTGAAAAAAAAAAAAACCGAATTAAGTTATATACTCGTACTTCTTGACTTCTTGCAGTCAAGTGATGTTTACGGACATCTCTCGTCAACTTCCTTATAACCTGCATCAAGCGCTGATAATCCGTGGCATCGATGCAAAGAAGCCGTCGGGAATGGCGCAACTGATAACGAGTTTCAATCGACCACCCGAAAATGACAGCTTCCCCGGAAGCAAAGCAAAAAGCATGTAAAACGAGAATAGAGCAAATAGAAAGGATCCTATTTCAGTAATAATTTCCGGAAGTTTTACCAAAAGAATGTTTCAAGCCAACAAAACAGCCGATTAGAATCTTGCAGGGCAAGGAAAATAGTGAACTCACACTCGGTGTTTCTGAAAACTGCTAAACGGTGGCGGCGGCGACCAAAGCTCCACAGTAAGGTAGAAATAACTATTCAAAATTGGCGATTTAAGCCAAAATTTCCGCCAACTAAAACAAAAATGAATGAAATACCAATCATCAAACTTAAGCATAACAAGGTCGAATGGACTACCTGCCGAGCTATTTAAGGCAGCAAGAGATGACCCGTTTAGTGGAAAGTATGCCTGGTGAATGGGAGCTTAGCACTGTTTCTCTGTTCCACAAAGGAGACCCTCTGAACTGCACCAACCGTTGAGGAAATTGTTTCCCCACCATGCCGTAAAAGAGTTTGTCTAACGTATTGTGTGAACCAATTGCAGACGATTTGATTGGCCCCTGTCAATACGTTTTACGGTCGGTTAAGTCCACAAATAACCAAATACTCACACTATGGGAGATCCTAGGGAAAACTCAAGAAGCTCAGATCGACAAACACGACTTGGTTATCGATTTCAAGGACGAATATGACAGCATCTATAGACCCGAACTCTTCAGAGTCACATCTAGCTTTGACATCCCTGCACGAACTCGTGGGATTATGCAGAATAACGATAGAGGACGCTCGCTGCTATTTGACGGTCAGAAACAATACGCACACGAGAATATATCCGCGACAGATAACCGGTTTTGTGAGCGAAGGGACCGGACTGCTACCGTGCCAGAACTGTAGAACACGGCAAAAAAACTAATCCTTACACAACTTTCGAAATTTTTGGTCTGAAACAAAATACGGTCAAATGAAGGAGTGCGCATATGCAATTTTTTATTCTGGCAGAAATCATCCCGGCAGAAGTGCTCTCGTGTGCGCCTTAGATGACAAAGTAAGCAAGGTTACACGCTGTCATATTACTTCTTCAGCTTCCTAGTTTAAGAAATTTTCTGCAACTTTCAAGTCAGTACCAGCGGCAAATGCCTCTGCAACTACTTGCATATGCTGATGACATTTATGTCATCATTGACAGAACACAGCGAGCAATTACTGGTGCATTTGTAAGTTAGTTAAGCAAAAGCGCCAAAAATATATTTAGGCATGAATGAGGGCAAACTTAGTATATGCTGTCAATAAGAAGAGACTCAAAACATCGAGGAATCTGACAGAAAGTCACAATAGATAACTATTGTAGGTGTGACATTGAGGTAGTTAGAGACTGAGTCTACGTCAGCTCTGTCATCAACTGTCAAAACGATGAGAAATCAAACAGAGTTACACTTGCCAATCGTTGTTTCTTTGCCATAAAAAGGTGTTTAGTTAATAAACACTTGTCAAGAAACACTGAGAGGACTCTATCACCGTAAACAGTTCTGCTTAATGGCTTAGAAGCGAAGGCTTATAAAGATACACAATACTAGGCCGTTTGGAGCGCGATTCTTTGAACGACTTCTGGTCCCGTCTTATTGATGAGCTTAAAACAGGAGTTCTACGAGCTGCACAATAACATCAACCTGCACAGAAAAATGCGCATCAGTCGCCTAAGATGGCTAGGACACATAGAGCTAATGAATATTAGCGTTCCGGCGTCTTCGCTTAGGTTCTTGCTTCGATGGACGACACAGTAGAAAAGGACCTCGTTTTTGGTGCCGCGCACGAATAGAAAAGGACATAAACCATTCTGGATTGAGTAACTAAAAGCTGCAGACTTGGAGAGATTTATTCGCTAAGGCCCAGGTCAATTCTGAACGTAAGCGCTATGTAAGTTAGAATATTTTCGGTTACAGGCCTATGGAGGATGATTTTATATTGAAAGGACAACTAATAAATTGTCATTTGCGATTTGGCATTTTTGTCATTATTGCCTTCTAACAATCGACAGGATTCACCAGAAAATGGATCTGCCCAATTTGGGGCGCATTTATTCTCAGAGTACGTGCTGCGATTCACGTCAAATCAACACACCCAGGAATTTGATGGCATGTATGAAGCACATTCAAAAAAAAGATCTGCCATAAAATCGATTTTTATCTTTTTGCTGCTTAAATATAAAAAAGTTTCCATCTCACTAATTTTGAAATCAATTTTTAATAAATGGCGCCCAACGTCAGCCCCAAAGAAATTCCATTGTAAATCCAATATTCGCTCGTTATGGCACACACGATGCAATTAACAAAATCTCTTCAAAAATGAACAAAATATCGGCGAATTTGCGGAAAAAAGTAAGTGGAACGCAATCAATCGGACAACTGTAAAAACGAAAACAAACAACAACGAAACATACGAGTATCACAAAATCGCCAAAGAATAATTGTCCATTCGAGCTGAAGCCTCGTTTTATGTTCATTTCTGTTTTATTTGGCGATTTTTCAGTTGTTTCTGTGATTTTTTGTTTTTTGGTTTGTTTGTGAAGAAACAACTCTTTGCAAATAAATCCACCAGTCAAAGATACAACGCCAACAAAACAACAAAACAACAAACCAACAACAGCAACAACTATTACTTTGCAATTTCAATTCCAGTGAATGTTTTGCGCAATAAATTGCCATTACCATGCATACGCACGCGAGTTCATTTTACAAGTAACGCCAAAAACTCGCTAACGCAAAGGTAAAACGCTCATGCTAACGCGAAGGCGAATGCGAATCTGAATGCGAATGCGAATGCGAATGTGAATGTGAATATGAATGTGATTGCGAACGCGCGCTCATTGAATTTTCCGTATGCATACATGTCGCGATAAACGCGACGGATACGCGCGTCCATTTGAAATTCAATTCGCGTGCATGTTGTACATCGGCCCTAAGTTAGCGATACGCGGATACCAAAGCGCGACCATATAGCGCTACAAAAAAACGACGAGGAGTTCAGATTGACCGATAGACGAACGCAACGACATGATGAGGAATTTTCCGTCGTCGATGATATTTGTTGGCTAATTGCACTGGTGGGCTTGGAGGAACAACCACCAGCTTCTCTCTGATGGTTTTCCACGTTTTTTTTTGTTTTTTTTTTTGGGATTTTTTATGGCCAACGTAAGTGGACAGAAATGAAGACAAGGCAAGACAAGACGAGAATGCTGAATAGCTAAATGTTGACTGCTGAATGTTTAATGTTTTATGCAGAAAATCAAACCAGAAGACAAACGACCAAAAAACTACAAGTAGACATAGTGTCGTAAGACTAAAAATGTTGTCTGCTGTGACTTTTATTTATGTGTCACTTGATGAGAAACAAACAGACATGACATTACTCCATCAGCGAAATGATAGAGGGACATCTGCGACGGTTGAAATTGTGCGGATTCGAAAAGCGTGCTGATGGATTATTGATTTGTCAAATTTGAAAATCAAACAGCGAATACGACATGCAAAACTGTAACATAGAATGAACCTCTTCTATCCAAAATCAAAAAATAAAAATTAAAAATCAAAATCGAAAGAGGAAATGTTCAAATGTTCAGCACGTTTGTCGCTCGAATGCCATAGTGTACGAGTACAACAACGGGGAGCACTCGTATTTTGGCGCTGAACATACCTAACCGTCGTACTTGGTCGTACTCGTAAAAGCAAAGATGCAAATCGAATCCAATTTGTTAGGACTCACGAAGAGCATGTCTTTCGTGTGATTATGGAAGCCATGTGCAATCTTTTGTGTGTGCCAAAAGACACGGTATTGAACTTTTGCACTCGATGGATAGATAGATGGATACACCATGGAATGTCGTTTTTCACAGATGGCACACGGGTTACATGGTTTTGTGCAGTGTTAACTTGCACGACAACAACTGTCGCTAATGTAAAGCTCACTTAAATGTGCCTTCGACTGATTTTGGTTAACAGGAAATGTAGATACAAAGCTACAGTTGTTTGGTAATTCATTGATTCGTTTAGGTATCTGCTTGAAGCTGGTGCAATAGATACGAGTTAGTGCTCGTACATACAATAGATCTCCCCTGACAGTAACGCATTTGTAATGTCTTTGTGGGATTAGTCAACTGAACAATGGTACGAATAATGTTTCCATTGCTACTGTTTTGCATTATTTGTCATTTTTAGTTGTCGCCAACTGTGTGATTTTCAACAGAGATATTTTAATCTCTTGTTGGGGATTTTTGAGAAATGTTGAACTGACACAACATTGGATGGTTGTGCATTGGAATAGGTTTTTGCGTTGCTACAATCGAGGGAGATACATTATGCATCTATTTGATGCAATCGGAGGCACATTCTATAGCAATCAGATATGTCAACTCTGAAGTGACGCTCACAAATTGTGCAGGTTTAAGTTTTCCCATGATATGACCGACCCATCATGACAATTAGCCAGGCTTGTTCTTTAGACTTGGGATACCCGATTCTATACTCTTCTATGTTAGGAGGTAATTGATACCTGTGAGACTGGCATATTGATGGCGTTTTTAGGTGCTGAATGTACAGGGGCACTCTGTGGAGTTTAATACTCAATTTATGCAAAGGCACATTCAGTGTCGCCCTGAGCGATTCAAATTCGATTGCTCAATTGATTGGCAGACTATCGAGAAAGTTGATTATTAAGCTATCCAGAAAGAATAGTCTCGCTCGATGATGGTACCGAGAAGAAATGCGCTCTGTACGTTGCCCAGGATCTGAAAGAATAAGGTTCTCATGGCCAAGTTACGACTGATCCGATCCAACGTGTATTTTTGTACAAATGCAAAGCTTCGTGAATAGATGTTTACGTACATTTCTGCGGGTCTTCCGACGAATCGTATCTCGAATGAGCAGCGGCTCGAAGACAGTTCCGTAGCGAAGCAATGGAATCCACTCACTCAGAGCGGCAAAAGAGTTGGTCAGCCAAGGTAAACGTGGTATAAAAGAATCGAAAGTTTGAACATGTTTTAGAACTCCGAACAAGATGGCGATTAGGTACCCTGTACCCGCACACCGATGACAGAACAATGCTGAAGAGGTCCTCAATTTCACAAGAATTATTTCGAAGCCGACTACTTAAAGTTACAATACAACGTGCGCATTAGACCCACAGGTTTTAAATTTTGAAAAAATGATAGCAGTGAATGCATGGCGGATAACGAGTCGATTAACATTTAAAGCTGGATACACATCTGCTGTCAATGCATGACGGTAGGTGAATGTGACAATCTCAGAAGTAAACAACAATTTGTCACCTTGCAGTTGGTTGGATGGCAACGATTAGTGTTAGGCTTCGTAGAAGTAGCACCTTCCGACAGATGCGAGTTCGCTAAATAACATTTCAGAGCCTTTGCAGCCGAATAACTTGCAATAAGACCTACTTAAAGCTTCCTCTTGATGCCATATGGGAATAAGTTAAGTGGACTTACTGCGACCTTCCTTCTCCACAAACCAGGATAAGTGTCGGACGAATGAATAGGAGAGCTTTAGATTACCAAGTGCTTTTTTGCATTAAGACTGAGCTTATTAAGGTCTTAATTACGGAATAATGGACAACGATTTTGAAATGACAGCTATTAGGGCTGATGCTTGTAGTATTCTATTACCTAAATAAGTAGGAGTGAAATCCTGTCGAAATGCCTTTCAGACTAACGCTGCAAGCGCCCCCGTTCCCATAAAACCCAAGGAGGCCTCAACGATGTCTCGTCGCCGTTAAGTTGGTGGTGTGGGTCATTTCTAATTAGAGCTGATTTGGCTCTGGCACAGCACCCCATAAACGACAGTGTCAAGTCTCGCATGGCCATGAGATTTAACCACCCGGGCATCGATAACGACTTTGAGTGGGGACCCAACAAAAATGAATACATACCACCAAACCCTTTCAGAAGAGTTCGAGGGTGCAAAGTTCACCCGCAAGACAATCACAAACACCCCAGAAGAATACGGAGAAAAGCACGGCAGCCCCAAAATGTGCGGTAACGCAACATTTGGCAACCACCGAGCCAACTGTCTTCCACAAATTGGGAGAGCAAATAAAAACACCGGTGGAAAGGTACGAGGTTGTTAAGAGGAGTTCCATTCAACCAATCGATGAGAGACCCCATCGAAACTATCAAAGCGCTTAACGAACTGTTGGCAATCGAGATGCACGACGATAAGCCAAAGAAGTCATTCGGAAAAATAATGCCTCACAGACATCTGCCTGGCTGAATACAATATCGGACCCAAAAAGGACACCCGAGCCGAACGTGGAACCCCCAGATTCGAAGCGGGAGCTAAAACCACCTTCAGATGATGGGAGTAAGGAGCCTCGCAGCAAAGCGGGCACACGAAATAAGGAAAGAATGGAATAAGGCCAGAAAGCCAAAACCCCGAAGGTCGACGAATGATCGAATGCATAAGGAAACACCCTGCATGTTCTATAGAAAGACCATCCGGACGACACGAAGTACGTAGCTGGTAGCAGCAGATGTTCAGTCTTCCAGAAAGCTATTACAAACAAATACCCCTACACAACCGTAGAATAGCTCAATAGCGAGTCCTATAAGTGTGCCGGCCAAAACAAAACAGACAGCGATTTGGACATGTGGACTCCATTTTTACAGCTGCTGTGCAAGACCCAGCCTGACGGCCAGCGAATACCAACTGATGGTGAACAACTTGACTGCAGGTCAAGTCGCTCAAACAGATCCCCAGTGATTATAGGAGGCGACTTTAATGCATAGGCCACAAAGTGGGGCAGCCGGCAGCAAAGCCCCTGGACCTGACGGCATGCCGTATAAAGTAATTAAGGCGGCTGTCAAAAAAAGAACAAACCTCTTCATAGCAACAGTCCAAAAGTGTATAGGAGAAGGAACCGTTCCAGAAAGAGTGAAGACACAGCATTCAAAATGAAAGAAGCCCCCCCGGTGAGCCATTTTCCTTGTCGCTTGATATGCCTCTTAGGCACCATTGGAAAGACTCTCGAGAGGATAATTCATAATAGACTGTTAGCAGTAGCAGCAGAGAAAGAAGTCCCCTCAGACACTCAATTTCGCTTCAAAAAAAAGTGATCAATGCAATACAAGCGGTAGTCGATATCGCGAGGGATGAAATCGAGGGTGAAAGATGGCTCTACGGCACAAAGGATACAGTGCAGTAGTTACGCTGGACGTTAAAAACGCTTTTAACTTTGCGAGCTGGCTAGCTACTAGAAGAGCACTCGTTAGGAAGGACCCACACCACTATTTGCTGAGTATAGCGACGAACTATCTCAACAGCAGGAAGCTGAGGTACAATTCCGCTAAAAGCGTAACATATTACAAAGTCACTAGAGGAGTCCCACAAGGATCGGTCCTAGGGTCACTATTATGGAATGTAATATACGACGAAGAGAAACGACAATTGGATTCGCCGACGGTATTGCCTTCGTAACAGTAGCCAAACAGATTCATGAACTGGAATCAGCCACAAGTGAATCAATCGCTCAGATAAAATATTGGCTTACTTTCGGTGGAGGTTAAGTTGAACAACAAACTGCAGTCCAAAAAGCACATGAATTATGTTATATTCATATATGAATAAGTCTCGAAATCGGTGGACCTGAATACACTATTAGGATTCTATTTTTCAGGGTAATAACGTCAATCCCTTTTATATGTCGCTCGAGTCTAGGCAAAGGCCTAGAACGAGCGAGTCGAAAAGGAGACTATCGTCAACATACAGTCTCTGTACGCCACGGATAATTAGCGGTTTTCGAACCGTCTCAGACGAAGCTGCCTTTATTATTGCTGGAATGGTCCCCATTGAAATCCCTGCAACCGAGACGATCAGAATATTCAATAGAAAAATCTTTAGCCAGTATGACGCCAACGGCATCAATACGACAAAAACTGAAGAAAATGAGAAAAGGCAGAGTCAATGACTATTTGGCAGGCCTGTTGGACTAATACAACAAAAGGTAGATGGATGTATAAATTAACACCGACAATCAAAGGCTGGATAACTCGAAGACACGGGGACTGTAACTAAACCTTACGCAGCTCCTATCTAGTCACGGTGGCTATCGGAAATATCAGACCGTCCAAATAAGAAGGAAAACACAGAGCATGCCATATCCCATTGCATCTGCTTTCTACGATGGAGAGTTGACATACCAAATCCACAATAAATAATTGACCAAATGTTGCCGTCAGAAGATGGATGGAGATTTGCAGTGTCATAACAATCGTGCAAAACGAGGAGAGAAGGATCGACAGAATAAGACTAGGAGGCACAGCATAGGAGATTTATGGCCGACATAAGCAGCAATTTCATCAGTAGAGCAACCGGAATTTGATGCACCTAATCCTGACGAAGCTGAGGTCGTTTGCTTCGCGCGAAGGAGGATGTCGACTGCGCTGTTGGCTTTTTGGTACTGTAAAGGAGCTCTCAGAAAAACGTAGGGCCTGTCACTGAGGCTATGATAAGATTAAATCTTTCGTACGTGGTCTGGTTAATTGATCTCTGCTTCTGATGATGATTTATCTCGACTTGCTTCCCTAGCCCACCTGCATCTCCTCTAAATGCACTAAAAAATTTTGCTTATCTCCATATTCATATCTAAGCTGCACTTTCAAAGTTTGACTCTGGACATGACATCTGATGCATAGCACAAGAACTCCAGTTGCTGCTTAAGTACGAAATCGACTTTTCCTATCCTCAGGAATTGTTTCGGTTAGAATCTGAGCCAGAAAGGCAATGTAATCTATGTAGTCCTCACGGATGACTCCGAAATCGATCTAGGATGCGGTTCTGGTGGCCTTTTTGAAGGACAAGTTTATCCTTTGTTAAGAAAGTTTGATATTTTGTGAGCATAACTGCAAATGGCATGGTCTCTAAGATTCCGACAGATTGAACGAATACTACCCAAACTTTCTAAGAGGTCAGCGACTTCCTGCTTTCGCTTAGTTAAGAAAGACTGTAGACTATTTCCTGGCGTCGTTACAGGGCACTACGTTTTTGATAAGCATTTAAGTGTGCTGGGCAGAAGTGATACAATATCCGGTGGTGAATGCCGGTCAGGTACTCGGTGCTAATTTGTTGGGTGTTTTTATTTTGGCCACTTTGGAGAGATGAGTATCTCTCCACCAAAGACTGAACAATTCTATAAAAAAAAAAAGGACGAGGAGTGAAATTTAACAGTAATCTAACGACGAGCGTATGTTGAATCTGATTGTATACAGGGTGAATGACTCGAACTCCAACTTTTTAAAATACTGTATTTTTTTTATTTTTTGATAAATTTTATTGTGCCAAAGCAAAAAATGTTGGAAAATACATCAATTTTCAAATTGTATCAGTAGTTTTCAATATGTCCACCTTTGACGCGAATAATGGCCTTGAGACGCAAGTGGATCTGCGGTATTTTGGCCCATTCCCGGCGAAGTGTTTGTTTGAGGTGGTCCAAACTTTGGTATTTTTTAGCGCCAACCTTCGCCTTCAAAATACCCCAGACAGAGAAATCCAACGGATTTGCATCCATTGTGTCGAAGAAATGAAGTGTGGAACATTGTTTTTTAACCAATCTTGATTGACGCGCACTTTGTGAGACGGTGCCGAGTCTTGTTAAAATGTCCACGGTCTCCGACCGAAATAATTGTTTGCCCAAGGCTTCAATACTGCCTCTAAGACAGTTTCACGGTATACGATCGCATTAATTTTGACGCCACGGTCCAAAAATACGAGTGGAGAGCGACCATCGGCGGTTATGGCGGCCCAAACCATCACCATCGATGCTGTCTGCTTTCTGGTGGCCGTCCGAAGGTGTAAATTTTCGAAGGACCTCGCTGGCAAGTAAACTCGGTCATTTTGTTTGTTGACATATTGCTCGATAACAAATGGCGACTCAACCGAAAAAACCAAATTCAGCAACTCACCACTTTCGTGAAAGCGTAGCAACTCTTTCGCTCTTTCGACTCTAACTTTTTTTTGTTGCGGTGTAAGATCGTGTGCTTTTTGGAACTTCAATGGATTGAGCCCATGCTCATTTTTCAGTATGTGTTGCATCCGTTCCAATGATATGTTGAGTTCACGAGCCATTTTTCTTCCACTTCGAAGCGGATTTCGCTCAATTCGAGCATTCACTTTCCTAATCATTTCTGCCGATGTTGCTGTTTTTTTATGACCACCTCCATGGCGTTTTGCAACGCTGCCAGTATCACGGTAACGAGCTATGGTTCGAGACACAAATGATTTATTCACGTTGAGGTGCTGGAGGGCTCTAACGATAGCTACTTGTGGTTTTCACGTTTGAATTCCATCGCGGATAAAAATTGTTCAACACAACTGAGACGCAAATCGTTTAAAAGACTTGTAAATAATAAAATTATCTGTCATGTGTCAAAATTTGAGCTCACTGTCATGAACGGTTTGGAAATTATAGCAGTCTGAAGTTGGTTGCAGTTCGAGTCATTCAGACTGTACATGCTGTTGAATACTCGAACCAGCAAGACGGCATCCGAGTGAACATCACCTCCTTTCCACGAAATCAGCTGAGGCATTTCTTGTTGACGTGATTCGCTTCTGCCTTTAAGAAGACTAGCAAAGCCCCCAGAACTCAGTATTCTATATCTTAGCGCATACCTTAAAGGAACTACTTTGACATTTTTTGGGAAAAAAAATTCGAGTTCTCTAAAAAGATATGGTGACGAATGAGCCTTATAGGTACATAAAATAATTTAAGCAGTCATTGTGTACTTCTAATACATCGGATAACTGGCCCTAAGTCTCTTGGTTGGGGTTATGTCATCAGTGTAACTGCCCTACTCATGTAAAATCGAAGCCTGTTGTAGGAAAACACTGGTCTAGGAAATGGACTCTCCCAAATTGCACTACGACTGGAGTGTTTATGGAACATGATCAAAGAGTGTCACTCTTGAGCTTGATACTGCGAGTATCCTTGCGTTGTACAAGGTAGATACAACGCTGTCATGCGGAATCGGTTGAGCACCGCATCACCGCAAAAATCCAAACTACAACTTCAGCCTTGTATGACCCTGTCCGGCAAGCGTTTAAAGTACAATTGCACTTAGACACATCTGAGATACAGTCGGCACAGGAAAACATTTTCAGTGGACTGGTAAGCATAGCTTCTTAGAAACCGCAACGGCTTCTCACTGGTTGGTTTTGCAGAAGCCTTCGATTTTCTAGACTTCGGGTTCACAAAGCAACCTAATTGCCAAATTATCTAACTTCAAACCAAATACCGACGACAATGCTCCAGCTAAAAGGTTTTCGAGCCTTAGCCACGATGTTCTACTCTGTTAAAGTCACAACTTCATTTTTATCTACACCTAGGTATTTCTGGTGACAACAAAAAGACCTTGACGTGTATTTTCTTCTATTCAAATTTATGGCGCATAAATAAAAAATTCCACTACAGTCAGGCTGACGCAAAACAAGGGATGACTTGCAGATATCATCTGACTTTGATCAACAAAAAATTTTCAATTTAAGCAAAGCCTATACAAATTTATTGCCGTAGCCCTATAAACAATAAATTTGTATCTCCAATCTCATGGCAATAAAGCGTTCACCGCACTGTTTGCATATTAACAAAAAAATAAAAAAAAAAATAAAAAAAAATCCCAAGGAGAGAAGTACGCCTCAGCGATTCGAATCGAATGAATCAACTTTTTTTTCTTTTTAAAACGCCAAAATCCAACAACAAACAAAGCGAAACACAAGAAGAAAAAAAAGGCACAACAAGAGGAGGAGAAAAAAAAAAAATCTAATTTAAATAAAGCTAATGATGCTAAAAATATCTCACGGCGGCCTGTGTTAATCCGCCGATAATTGAGAATATTTGTTAGCACCATCTCGAGTAGAAACAGTCTCAAGCGTTTTATTTACTCGTAAATTACACACCAAAGTGCTAAAATTTTATTAGCATTTCGCACTCAGCCTCTAATTGAATGGAGCTCATTTGTTGACATTTTTATATTCTCCTCTCATATGTACGAGGATACGAGGGTAAATGTAAAGTAAAGCCGAATAGATACTTTCTGTAGTGTTGTGTAAGTATGGTATTAACAAACGTACCCCTCTAATCAATTAACGAGTAACTTGTGCAGCTCATGCAATGTAATCCGCATATAAACATCGATAATTTACATAATTGTGCAAAAACCGTTAAATAAAAGCGACAGCTAAGACCAACAGAACGGGGTCAACTTACGAGTAGAGGGACCGAACTATGTGAGTTGCATTTTGCCTGCAATTAGAAATAATCTGGTGTTGGGTAACATTACTCACAGAAATTGGTTTTTTTTTTTTTTTTTTTTTTCGTTTTTTTGTTGCTCTTTTTGATCTGACCCCTCTGGTGTCTCTGCACCACCATTGGAATCCATTTAACATTTCAATTTACACCAGAGTTGCACATTGACTACAGATAGAGATACGAGTACGAGTACGGGCATTCGTATGAACACCACAAATGAGAATATGCTCCAAGCTCGCATGTACGAGTATCTATGTCCATTTATAGACTAGGTAGCCGTATTCGTACACGTACGAGTATCTATAAACCCCTAGGGGTTTTTTTTCTTTCGATTTGTTGTCTACGCAATCGAATAATATTTGTACTACTGGCTGCAGCCACAGTCAAAACCAACGCTAGAGCTAGTCAATCTGAGGCACGCTTGTGTAAACTTATTAACTTAATGACCAACAGGCACCAGTTGGTCCGAGTCCAAATATCTACATATGACTTCGGATACAACTACGGCTATTATCCACATATCTTCGTATGGATATCTCATTTCAACCATTCGACGTGGTACGATTGTATGATTGTGACAATCTTCTGACAATCTGTAGCCGCGGTATCTGCTCTATCTTTTCAATCGTTTCAATCTGTTGTATCTTTTAGAGTGTACAGTATCCATTTCCATATATGGAACGATAGTATGGGGGCTAACGATCGATGATCATTTCAAAAAAAATAATCTCTAACTCGTTGGTGAATTTTGTTTCGCGTGCCTATGCCTCGGGCATATGTGTGAGTCAATTAGACGCAGAGTTTTGCAATCAAGCACAAGTCCTGCAGAAATTATTCTTTTCGATTGCCCTCTGGAACCTTATCTAAAGGTATGCTCAAAAGAACAACTCTATTAGGGCCAAGCTTAAGATTACTTATGCTCCAAGTCAGAGTGGTACCGGCACTGGTACTACTGGTACTCCGGAGTTTCTATCTACTTCCTTAAAATATCGCTTCTTCCATTGCATTGGGTGATTAATCTTCCAGTCGGCCTGTGGGTACACTCTTAGTTAACCTGTTGTTACCTGGTAAAAGGTAATTCCATGCATTTTATGTTATTCCTTTTATTTTGTTCACCTCTTTACTACTCTCTCCTTGGTTAAGACTTTATGCAGTGTATTCGTACGTAGACTGTGGTGGTTCTTCTGCCATTTTTTTGTAACGAATGCCAGCACTTCTTACCAGCGATTTTCCAAGTCTTTAGCACTGCGTTAAATCCAGCAATTACCCGATTCTAATTGAATGCCATTACGTTGGGGTATAGTAGCTCTTATCTGGCCAACGTAGCATTTTATGTGCTTCTGGATTCAGAGAGATATTTATGAGACACCGTACCTTGTCATAGTGAATGGTTGCTTACGTTTTTTTTTTTAGCTTTAGTGTTGCTGCTTCATTTGGTGTGGATAGTATAGTGTGGAGCGAAAGTAAATAGTCTTATTCCGCATGGAGTGGGCAAAACAAAAAAACTGAGGAGGCCTCTATCATTTAGACTTCATAATGTTAAATCTTAGGAAAACACGCCGGGTCTAAACGAAAGTATATCAACTTTTTCACAATCGGTTGCAAAGTAAAGCAGTTGTCAATGTCTAAGACGTTCATGTAGGGTCTAATGATACCAATCTCATGTCAATGGATGAGCAATTGGATCATAATCGAAAAGAATGTCAATTTACAGTAGAGCACTCAGAGCGAACTTGCCTAGATAGGCTGTCACTTGAAGGCCGACTCATGCTCTTAAAAAGAACAAGCCACCGAGGTGGGCAGTGAACTTCGTTACCCAGACATTGTTAAGTGGATGAGACGACGAACTGCTGTCAATATAAACAAATGGATCTAAAACTTAGAAATGATTACTGCTAGAGACTTTTTGAAAGACATGGACATATTCGTTTGTATCGCATGAAATGTCCGATACAATATTATTTTTCCGTAAATTTTTATTCGATCAAAATGGGATCCGTTGGCATTTATGACATTCTTCCAACGAGGTAAAATATTCCTTTTTTCTAGAAGTGCTGACTTTTTGAGGCAATGAATTCTTCAAAGGCTTTTATGACCTCTGCTCGGTTCCGGAAGACCTTCTGCCGGCAAAATGAATCCACATTGCGGAAAAAATGGTAATTTGTTGGGGAAATATCAAGAGAGAACGGTGGATCCGGAAGAATTTCAAATCCGAACTGCAATAGTTTTTGCACCGTTACTTGTGAGGTATGGGGTCTAGCATTGTCAGGCAAAAGGATCGGAGCGTGCCTATTGACCAATGCATATTTGATAGCATTTATCGTTTCTCCTGGTTGAAGAAATGAAAAGTTGATTGGTCCTTGCGATGTCCACCAAATTGTCACTATAACCTTTTTTGGGTGAAGATCGGGCTTGAGGGTGTGTTTTGGTTTTTCATCTGCATCCAACCACTGCCCAGATCTTCTATGATTATCATACAGTATCCACTTTTCATAACAGGTGACTATCCGTTGCAAAAACGGTTCAGTTTGGTTTCTTAATGTAAGCGATGCGCAGATTTCCAGACAGCGTAGCTTTTGGGATTCGCTCAGTTCATGGGGTACCCACTTCTTTACCTTTCCTATAAGAGAAAGGTGTCGACTTATTTTCATTGGGGATACTCCCTTGCTTTGTGCAATCTCCCGCACCGATTTCGTTGGGTCTGCATCCACTGTTGCTCTTAAAACATCGTCGTCAACTAACGTTTCCGGCTTCCCACGTGGTTCATTTTACAGGCTGAATTCTCCCGAATGAACCTTTCCAAACCAACGTCGTATAGTGCGTTAGTTTACCACTACATCATCAAATGCGTTATTAATGTTTTTCATTGCCAATGACACATTATGTTCCATTTTATTAGATGGAATGAAAAGTGACCTCCTTGACCGCCAGAATGCGCTGCTACTGCAAAAAAGGTTATGGTGCCTAGAAGTCCATTCATATTTAGGCAGACATTCCAAATTTCAGTGCGATACTGTCTTTAGTTTTGTTTTGACAGGTGATTGTTGTTGACGTGTTTGGCATCATGTTGAGTATGGACAGAAACGATTTTCGTTCTCTCATAAAACATTATTTTTTGAGAGGCAAAACGGCGAAGGAAACAAAAGAAAAGTTGGATAAATATTATGGGGCTAATGCTCCGTCAGATTACACCGTCAAATATTGGTTTCGAGAGTTTCGTGTCCGCAGCGGCAGGCCCTTCGATGCGGTTACAGAGGCCAATGTCAAAAAATACATGAAATGGTGTTGGCTGACCGGTAATTGAAGGTGCACCAGCTAGCAGATACCACAAAGATTAGTACTGAGTGCACACGCCATATTTTGGGCAATTTTCTGCACATGAAAAAGTTATCCTGCCGCTGGGTGCCGCGAATGACCAAAACCACGAACGCGAGAGCACTTCGAAAGAGTGTTTGGACTTGCTGATGCGGAATCGGGCGGACTTTTGGCGTCGATTGGTAACTTGGATCCACTATTACACACCAGAGAACCGAATGAGTGCCCGGCAATGGACTGAAGCCGGCACGAGTGCTCCGAAGCGGCCGAGGGAGGCTCGATGGGTCGGAAAGGTTATGGCGTCGGTTTTCTGGGATTGTCAAGGCATACTCTTCGTGGACCACCTCGAAAAAGGAAAAACCATCAACAGCGAGTATTACTGTGCATTCAGCGAAATCGCTGAAAAACGGCCTCACATGGAGCGAAAAAAAATTTTGTTTTCGCAAGACAATGCGCCGGCGCACAAGAGCATCGCAACCATGGCTAAAATCAATGATTTACGGCTCCGTTTGCTGTCGCATCCACCGTATTCGGCCGATTTGGATCCCTCGGACTATTATCTCTTCCCAAACCTCAAAAGATGGCTCATCAATAAAAAATTCAGCTCACGCGAGGAAATCATCGACGGAGGAGTATTTTGCAGACCTTCCGGAAAATTACTTTTCGGACGGGATCAAGAAGTTGGAAAATCGCTGGAATAAGTGTATCAAACTAAAAGAGGACTATATTGAATAATATAAAAAAACATTTAAAAAAGTTTTTTTTAATTCCCAAGGAGGTCACTTTTCACTCCATCTAGTAAATTCGTAAAAGAAGAGGGTTCGAATAATTCCTAGATAAAAAAAATAATGGTGCCTGTAACGAACCGTAAAATTCTCACACGTCAAGCACAAGTGGTATAAGAAAAGAAAAGAAAATTTAACGTTTTGGCACAGATGTTCACTCGAGAACATCTTATTTCCGACCGAGCGAAATCGGACATATCATGTGGTACAACACAATATTTCGAAAAATGATATCGTCTTTGTTAGGAATTGCGAACTTTATCAATTGGCTGGACAAATACGTTCCAAAAAAAAAAAAAAAAAAAAACAGCTTAAACAAAGTTAACACTGAAGCCCTAATGTCTTTTGCTAACTTCCTTACCTTCCATTCGTTGAAGAAAGTGAAGATCAATGGAACAACGTTGGGCCAGGAAAGACCTAATAAATAGAGAGGCAGGCTCAAAAATTAAGTGCCTCCTGTAATGAATTCGGATCGATCTGGAGAAGCGGCAAAGAAGAGGAAACAATCGTGCACTGTATTTGAGTATGTCTTGTAGTGACCAACATCAGAGAGGCTTCACTAGATAACCGCTTTTTATCATTTTAAGAAAATCAGCTATGCCTGCATGGCTTTCACAATTTCTTTGAGAAATATATTTGGTTCTAGAACCGGGAAGTCAGACCAACCTGTTACTTAGCATTGATGCCCAGAATGATTAAGAACTGTATCGTCAAAATGCCATTTTAGAGGAATATTCAACAATGTACGAGAAATAAGTTGTAGTCCATTGGATAGTACCAGAGTTGAGTAACCCAAGTTCTAGAAATATAATTGACTCAAGCAAAACTTAGATGGCGATGTCCTTCTAGAACCACAGCTTAGACAAAAGTCGAAATAAAGAAAGATTTTAAGGTGACAACATAACACTGCTCGTACTGTTCTGCAATCTTTTCATCGCCACTGTTTTTCTTAACGTTTTATCCCTCAACAGACACCCGCAAAATGCTGCAAATACTCGTACAACATCCAAGTCATGTTGAGAACCCACGGAGATTAGAGTTCGGAGATGTTCATCAACCTTTCATTTATCAAACAAAGAGGTGGAAGTAAAAGCAGCAAAAACGCACAAGAACATAAAAAAAAAACAAAAAAGAAGAGAAAAGACGAAACGAAACATCCAATCCACCGAAACCTCCATCAAATTACTGATCATTCACCCAACAATGGTTGAGTACTTCCTCCCATTTAGTTTGCCGACACTGATTGAGCTACTGGATACACCTTTCCCACAAAACAAAAACAGACACAACAACAACAGCAACAAAAAACAAAAAAAAAGGCTTAATACATCCGAGGGGCCAACCAACACAACCCCATTACCATCACACATCGACCCTAAATTGGCAAAATACGAACAAGAAGCCAGAAGACAACCATCTAAAACCGAGTCGACCAAGAGAAACATCTAAACGTAAACTTGATTACTACCGATGGGAATGGATGCTAAAGGCGATAATATTCCCGGACCTGGAGAATTCTCAACTTCTTTCTTTTACCCTCCAGTCTGCTCTCACAGGTAGTAAGGAAATACATTTACCACACCAGGAGCAGCACCATCATCTCCAGTTTCAGCAGCAATACCATCAGCATCAGCATCAGCATCAGCATCAGCATCAGTATCCGCATCCATATCCACATCAGTATCAGCAGATGAAATGGGCCTTCAGGAATTTTATATTAGTCGAAGAGGCATGGTAATAAATTACAAGGAAGGACCATGTTACAAACGCAAACCATTACGTTACGTTTGGATATTCGGTATTCGAGCTTAGCCACAAGCTACTAGAAACCCATCACCACCACCAGCCAGCCAGCCAGCCAGCCATCTACGGTCCCGGAACGCTATAGAAAGCGTTTTCCAAAGCCGATAAAGGAGAAGGAGGAACGAGTAGGACTGTGTTTAGGGAGTAATTGTGCGCAATGTAATATCGATTACCGATGTCTGTTGCTCTGTTGCTTTGTGTTGTCTCTTTGGGCACAGCAGTACCTTACTACCATTGATGATAGTGCTTCCAACCAGTTAAGTCGTGACTATCGGGAGGAGGTAAATTGAATACGGCACAGATACAGAAAGAGAGTTGATTTTGCCCTTTAGGGAAGGGAAGTCACAACATAGCCAGCACAACAGCAAAGAACTTAGACCTCAATTTGTGGATTATAGGAATTTTAGTTTTGCAAACCGCCCAACCTACTTAAAAGATCTCTTTTACTCCCTATCTTTGACCGGCACTTCCGAAGGTTTATTCGTATTGGAAACTTGACTTGGAAATGTGGCAATTTAAACTTATGGTTATCACCAAAAGGTAGCAATAGTTAGAATCTCCCATATCATTCGTGATTCAATTCACTACTGGTATGCGTATACGATAAGTACATATACGAGTATGCGTAGGTAGGCAGGCAATTTCAATCTATACGAGAGTATCTCATCAATCTGCTTGAAGGTTTATACTGCAACAGCGGTAACAACAGCATCATACTGGAAGTTAAGGTTTTCATAATCAAAACATTGATTAGGCTGCTCCATATATGGTATACCCATGTGTACTATATAATCGTAAGGACGCATCCGATGGGGATTTCTAAAATGAACACCACATGTACGAGCACATGTGTATGCTGATTGGGGGATAAGGTTTTGCGTTCCCATAAGGACCTAGAGCGTATAGCTAGAAAATAATTTTGAAATATTGATGAGCTTGTATGCGGTATGAAGATATCTAGATGTGGTGTTGCAGGACGACAAATGGAGGATTTTGGTTGCAGAAGGATATGGGATTTAATTGGAATTACGGAACCTGTCAAACAAATTAAAGAATTTTCCTTCAGTAAACGTTGTACGAGTATGTCCCTAAATAAAAGCGAAAATTCGTGATATGAGTATAGGTGTGCCACAAGGAAACCGGTTCAGCCCTACACTGTTTTAAAAATGAAAAAGCCACAAGAACAATCCATCAAAATGAGAACATAGAGTGCACTTTATAGGGCAACACTACAAACCCTGTTAGAGCTTTCGAGAGCTTAAGCAATGGCACTACTATAGCTTGATTGGTAGTGATAGGATGGAATCGTAACTGATACAACTTGAAATTTCATAGCTTATGACTTTAGCAGCCTGATCTTGGTTACAGAATTGTTGAAATGCAGAGAAGTTGTCTGTATGAATATTACGAGGGTTTCCGTGTTCAACTCGGAAAGCCTAATGAGCAACAGCAATCTTGAACGGTTGAAGATTAATCTGAGTAACTATCAAAGATAAGTAGGTACTGTGGTTAGTGTCCTAACCCTTGTTAAAAAGACTCTTGCTATATACTGGTAAGAATAGATTTTTCGCTCAGTTGTGCCAAGTACAGCGTATACTTCTCCCTCTTCATGGGCTGCTTCGAGACCCAGCACGAGATGCGTGCCAATTCGACACAGAATTAGTTAAACCATTAAGAGTTTGATCTTGCAAATCAACCTGAAGATTTCGCTTGTAGATTGTCAGAGTTGATAGTTCCAAGAGTTGATATTTGCAGTGTTTGATTTCATGATGTATGGATTCACCTACGACATCCAAGTTCCATTCTCGAAATTTAAGCCCTTGATGAATGCTATGAACCTTGTGTACAGGGAAAGTCACCACTGGAAATGTTTTTCCTGGTAAATTAAGCCTGTTTAACCGATTTCTATCCATCAGATCTGATACCTTTGCTGAGTGTAGTGTCGGTTTCATTCAGATATTGGGCACGAGGTAAAGCACAAGAGTAATTTTTGTCTGATTTGGACCTTTGATTGATTTCGGTCTACTGCAACTGTTACATCAGTTTTATCGTGCACACCACCTTGATCAAAAAGTTCCAGGGGGACACCACCGTGTGGCGCTCCCATTCTTTCGATTTGAGTTCTGTTTTTTTTTTTTTTTGTTAAGTTGGTAAATCTGTTGTTGGCATTCCCTCTAAATTTTAGCGTCATAGCTTGACATTTGCAAAAGTTACGTACCCAAGACTACATCTATCTCTGTGTATGTTGGCGATTTTTTTACAATTTTAGAAATGGATTTAAATTTGCAACAACGAACTTGTACGAATATTAAATTTTGCGTAAAAAACGGATTTAATGGTGGGCGGAATGTTGGAAAACCGTGGTTTACCAGCGGCACGAGCGGTTCAAAAGTGGTCGTGAATCAATCGAAGATGATGAACGCAGTGGCAGACCATCGACATCGAAAACCGATGAAAACATTGATGAAGTACAAGAAATTTTGCTCAATAACCGCAAATTAACCATCAGAGATATAGCGGAGGACTTGAACATTGCCTATGGATCCGTCCAATGATTTGGGTTAATGATTTGGGTTTCCGTCATGTAGCAGCAAAGTTGGTGCCAAAAGACCTCAATTTCATGCAAAAAAGAGACCGTGTTGACGTCACAAAAGAGATGATTTGCGATTTGCGAGGCTGAATCCGATCCCACATTCATCAAAATGATCATTACTGGAGACGAGACGTGGGTTTATGAGTACGACAGCAATCCAGACATCAGGCAAGTGAATGGCGTTCACCAAATGAGCCGAGGACCAAAAAAATCACGTCGTTTTCGTCGTCAAGAAAGAAGGCAATGCTCACGGTTTTCATTTTCATTACAACGCTGTAGGGCATCATGAATTTTTGCCAGAAGGCCAGACAGTAAACAAAGAGTATTACGAGTATTTGGGCGTTATGAAACGTTTTGCAATCGAGTTAAAAAGTCACTACGGGGAATGCGTTTCAGCAGCCGAGAGGAAGTAATGGAAAAATCGCAGGAAGCACTGATGGACATACCGAAAACCGAATATAAAAAATGTTTCGAGGATTGGATCAAGCGCTTGCATAAGTGTGTTGCAGTCGATGGGGATTACTCTGAAGGGGACAATATGGATTTAGATGAATAAACTTGTATTTTTAATTATCTAAATAAATTTCGGAAAATTTTTGATCAAGGTGGTATTGCCCAGACAAAGCCATCAATATGTAGATGCGCCAGTAGCCCTCTTCCTCTTGGTCCTGTTTAAGGCTGTACAGCCGTTGCGCCTTCTGGAGTCTATTTCAACCTTTCGGTTTTCAGAGTCAAGACGTCAAAAGCACTGGCATATATATTTTGATTGTGTTCAAGGCTAACCCTCTCTGACAAGCTTTTATCGTTCCAGTTCAATCTACAAAATTTATAGATAGTAGAGGTATTCATAGAAGTAACCATCTAGCAACTACGAGTACTTGAGCAACATATAAATTGGCGGGAGTTTTAGACGTCTGCTGTAACTTGTAATTTTTTAACCCTTCTATCCACGAATTAAGGTGTTTTCGAGTGTCTCCTAGAAACAAATGGATTGGTTTTATCCGTTGTTCGGCGGAATATATAAATAAGCCACTGCTGGCTCCATCAGACCGGGTTGTGCTAACTACAATACATATATCCCTAGCATGCCCGGCTGTCATCTTTTTTATGTAGATGCACTAATGTATTTCCCACTGTTTGGTATTCATAATCTATCATGGGATTTGTAGCAATGAATCTGGAATTCGACTTTCCTTCGTTTTAGTCGGGACAAAATTTGAACCGAAAAAGGAATGAAGTGTACCTGACTTTCATGGAAGGTCAAATTCGACTAAGCTTGTAAAACTTTATTCCTCGTTAGATAAATATGACTGCGGCTTCCAATATGCTATATTGTGGAGAACAGGATGAAGAGGCAAAACAACTGGGCCTGTAGAGGTCCCTTTAAAACTTTATTTGACCCTTAACCTACTTCAATGGAGCCGAAATGCTGAATTCATTTAAGTTTTGTCTGAAGTCCTCTAGCGCTAAAACGAGGTTATCGATCAACTTGCTCAACCCTAACGAAAGGCCTAAAAATTCATTTACACTGTCTGTAAGGCTTGCATTGTCATTTGGCACAATTGTTAATGGCATTGCCTTTCAGGAAGCAGGCATACCAAGCAGGCGACATCTCTAAAAAGTTAGCGGTATTATTGGTGTCCGAGACTAAAAAAAAATGCTCATATGGTAGACTGCTTACACCGAATAAAGAGAACACTGTTTGACTTAATTTTACGGGATGCCCACACAACCATGGGAGCAAGAATACGACTTGCCATCGCTCTCCGTCAGTCAATTGATACCAATTCGCAACTCGTATGAGAGGCAAAAGTTCTACCCTTGCCGATCAACCATAAGTGGAAAACCCTTCCTGCGACTTTAGATTTAAACCACAGCAACCATGACGCTCCGACTAGTGGTCTATCTCTCCAAGATTGGCCCGGACCGAAATCCAGGGGGCTCTGACTCCCATAGTTTTAAGGCCTGGTAGATAATACTGGTAGTCCTGCCACCCAACAGTCTTTTATTATTTGACCAGATTACGATTTTACAACCATAACTGAACTCAGGATAACTTTTTCCGCTTCCAATCTTTTTAACATTTCCATCACAATTCGTTTGCCTTTATGATCAATATTTTAGCTACTTGCTCAGTCAAATTTTGTGCGGATACCCAAGTCTTCACGATCCACCACCTGAAATAAGAGGAAGGCCAACATTTCGAAAAGGGGATTCCGACACCGGTAAACAGTTTTCATCGTTCAACAGAGTGTTCGGACGCTGAACTGACCGGGAATTTATTGCAGAACACGCAAAGTGTCTTGCGAAATAGCGTCGACTATCTTGTTGTCATTCAAGAAGTTTCGATGTAAACAAATTCAAATTTAGATAAACACCATCAAAGTAAGAATTTATTCTACAGGTTCGTTGTGCAGAAGCTTAATTGGCGTTATCCATTTCATTTGTGTGCGCAACCTGCAGGCTACGCATAAGCATAAATTAATACATTTCTTATCCCACAAAAATCCCATTAACTACTTTCCCTGCGTCCCCATAATAATTCAATAACAACAAAACTACCAGAAAAAAAAAATTAAAATGAAAAGAAACATAAAAAAAAGAAACAAATAAACGATATCCCGCAGGGTGGGCTTTTGGACTCCACACTGTTTATGTTTGTTTGCTTGATTCAATTTATCCGCATTAACATTCCTCTCTTCTATATCTCACTCTCATTCTGTCGCTAATCCAATTTATCGTTTCAATCCTTTTCGTGCCAGTGCTATACCCCGAATTAATAAGTTCACTAATTAATCCAATCAATTCAATCCAACCCCACCTCCTGTACGGATTCGTTTGAGTCCAACAGAGCCGGACTGAACCGAGTCCTCCATGGAATTTGTTCATAAAAAATTCATTTATCCTTGGCTCTCTCTATGATTGTGTGTACATTTCTAGAGCTCTGCTTTGACAGTCATGTCCTGTGGCACAGCTTCTGTCCTTCCATTTTTTTTTTGTTTTTTTTTTTTTTTTTTCATCATTGTTATTGTTGGCATTTTTAATTCAATCTGCGGGTATTTCATCGAATGTTTTTCTCTTTAATTTTTATTTAATTTTTTTTATTTTTTCTGTTGAATCACTTTTTGTGTACACATTTTCGCGCGCGTCTGTTATTTTAACGGCTACGGCGTTGATTATTATTTTTCTGTTTTTCGTCATTCGGCGATGCTTCCACTTTCAACTCTTCAGTCATTTTTTGTCGCATCCCTGCCAAAAGAATTTTTTTTTACTATTTCGCTTCTTTTTTTTTTTTTTTTAATATTTTCCGAGCAATATTCATTTTGTGAATACCATTTTCCACTACGTTAGCTTCAAGCAAAAACGAAGCAGTGGACGCATTCAGGGAAACAAATAATAACAATAAAAAAAAAATCATGAAGCGAATCTCTCCGATACAAATTAATATTTGCTTTTTGAAAAAATGGACGAGAAATAAAAAAGGATTTTCTTTTTTTTTTAAATATCCTCGAAGCAGAGAAACGTAAAATATCATTGCCGTGGGACGTGCGAACGAAACCGATGCCGCCGTCGCCGCCGCGCCTTTATAATGAAAGTTTTCGCCGACAGCGACAGCAGCAGGAACAACGACAGTAAAAAGGAAAACACAACAGCGGACAAAAGCGCGGAAAGGCTTCAAAACCCGAGTCAACCCCTAGTCCATCCAGATGATTGAAAAGTTGGAACAGCTACAGCACTAAAAGAATATGCAAAACAAAAAAAAAAAAAAAGGAGCACGGAAAAAAGTCCTTTTCCTTTTACTGAAAACATTTTGATTGTACCCTTTTAGCCCATGTGCTGTAGCAGGGCTCACATACATGATTGATTCAGGAATTTTTGTTTTCTTTTAAGTCCTTTTGCCTCTCGTCATTCCGTTTCTGTTGCGTGCTCAAATTCTTCCTTTTTTTTTTTCGTTTTCTTGCTTGTTTTTGCATCTTCTTCCTGTCGGTCATATTTGGTTTTTGCATAACAGCAAGGATGAATGTCCAGCCGTGTCATGGAATATGTGTGGACTTGCTACGTTATTGTTTCTACATGTGCCTGCCTGTATGCTTGAATGACGTGTCGTGGCTGTGGGACATAGTGGTCCGTCGTCCTTTTGAAGAGTCCTTCAGCCAGGAATCGAATTTGCATTGGTATTTCGCAAGTCGATATAAGTACTCGTACATACCGGGATATGTGCATGTTTTATGAACATCTCTAGAGCCAAGAGCTTGAAAATTGCATTCACAGGGCGAAATATCGTTACTGGCCGAAGATAAGAATTGATAAATTGAATGGAAAATGAATGTGGCCTTTTGATATGGGATCCATGTTCGTTCTTGGTTAAGGGATTCTCAAATCTCTAGGGCACCATCTTTTCGTACATAAATTGCTCTTGGGTTGAATTTTGAAAGTTCGTTAACCTGAGAGTTAACTTTTGATGGCCTCTGACACTTGGGAAGCCTTACTTATGTACATATGTATGTACATTGGTACAAAGGCTTATGTTTTATACATGGATCCACTCTAAAAATTACTTTGATGTAACGTCTCCAATTTCACGTCTCATATTCATATTCTATCTATTTATATCCGTGACAATATAAAATTTATTGTGGCTGGACAAAATACAGGCGGAACAGCTTGCCCAACACTGATTATCTTCTTGGTCGCAATCTTCATACATTCAAAACCAGTGTTAACATTGATCAACCATAATCGCATAAGACTTGGAGGGAGATCAAACATACCATAAATATATGACTTTAAAAAAATTAAATCAGTGAATAACATTTTATAGACAGAAACGCAGATGGACTGCGTTTTCCACTCACTGAGCTGCAAACGGACATACTAATGTATGTGAATGTGAGACTTTGTACCATCTCCCCATTGTAGTCAGGGACAAGATGAACCTTCTTACAATTCCTGCTATTTGGTAGATGCTCTCGACATGTTTGACGTAGCTGACGTGCTACCACGATACTAAATACACATACATCACTTTGATGCGCCAAATTCTCTGCTCGGATCAATACCAAAGATTTCAAATCGATACTTTCCCCTTTTTTAGCAGAAAGAAGCAATAACGATGAGAGAATTCAGGCCCGGGTTAACTAAAATGATTAGAGGAACTTATATGACAATTCGTATTATCATACTTCCTCGTCTTAATCTCAAGGCTCCGGGGAAAAAAAACGCAGTAAGTCACTTACATAGTCATACAATCTAAGAAATGTAAAAAAATTGGCCACTTCGAGTAAGGAGACCATTGGTTTTCCAATCTTTACTTTCTTACAGATTTTCAGTTACATCTAACGAAATGTAAAGTTTGGAACAACCCAGCTGGTTACCATTTTAAAGATCAAATGGCAAAATAAGTATCAGAATTCAAAAGATTTTCGAATAAACCCTAAATGGAATCAAAACTCTTCTGATGAGTCAATGAAAGTCCGCGATGGGAAGTTCTGGTGCCTTACCAGCGAACGGAAAACTCTTATTGTTTCATTTCATAAAGGCAAAAGCGACACGTAAATTTGTAACAACTACCGATCTGTTGAAAAACAGCAAAAAAAAAAAAACAATCAAAGTTTTTAGAGAAGAAATATTCCGAAACCAAGCTTCTTGGAATCGTAATATATCCAAATGTCAAGCTTTTAACTACGGTCGATTTAGGGAGCTTATATTTGCCTTCGACACAGACAAGACCTGGTAGATATTAAATTTTTCATTCTCAAACCGGATTCTAGTCAAAGCCAGTAATGAGTAGGTACAGGAAAACCCGACTCCATATTTTTACACCAACCGGAGTTTCGTGGTCATTGTATCAGACGGCATCTCCAAGGAGTGCAAAGTCAGTCCTTGCGCGTCAGGTTATTGAAACTCCACTATGCGTTTTACTGAAGGACACTTCCTTCTAACCAGAAGTGCAACCCCCAGTACAGATTTTTACTTCACTGCTGCGCTTAATATCGTTGGTGTTTGTGTTTTTTGTGTTTGACTTTTTTTTTATAATAACGCGGGATTTATAGAGTGGATATAGCCAATATTCGCGGGCTTAAAAGTAATCACTTTTCTGCGTACGTCCACGTCTGTAAATACAGACCAGCTGTTTTGGCACAGGTAGATCCCCGCCCATGCCTCCCAGATCACTCTGATCTGAAGCTACCTGGCTATGAGCGCCATTATTCTTTTCTCACCGCGGTCTCGCCATTTACGTGCGTAGTGATCTAGCTTACCCAACTCCATTCAATTCAATTTCATGTGGTTAAAATTTCATATCCGTAAGCAAATTATCCACTATTGCATTATTTACAGAAGCCCCAAACTTGACAGCAACTCGATCTTTAGTGAGTTTGATGCGCTGCCTGAATCCATACAAAGAATTGTATCCCTATATCCTCATACTGAAATGGTTATTACGGGCGATTTGAATATACACAATCCTGGGTGGCTTCGACATTCCGGACAGACAACACCCGAAGGACGGTGAGTTGAGGTCTTCGATGCGAAAAATAACTTGACCCAGCTTGTGAATGAGCCCAAACGAATACCAGACGTTGATAAGTACATCGTTGGTGTGCTCTCCCCTCAAGGCTCGTCGGACCATTGTGTTGTATCAGCTAGAGAAAAGATTCCTAAAAGAACCGTATGGCAATACGAGAAAGCCAATCAGAGCGGACTTAACAACTTCTTTAGGAATTTTAACTGGTCGTTATGTTTCCTCGCTGCTGATATGATGACAAACACTATTCTCTATGGAATGAGAAACTTTATCCCTCATCGGATGAAGAGTATCAAACCAAAAGAAAAGGCATGGTACGACTCGAGCTGTAAAGAGGCTGTCAGGGTTAGAGAAATGTTTTTTCGGTCCTTCAAGGCCAACACGACAGAAGCAAACAGAAAAAAGTTTCAACGAGCCACGAATGACTGCAACCTCTTTCTTAAGCGTGTCAAATTTCAGTACGACCAAAAGTTGAGGCAAAAAATACTACAATTTCCCAAAGGTAGTAACAGCTTTTGGTCGTTTGCCAAAAAAAAAAAAAAAAAAACAGAAATTCTGCCTCATCCTCCATCCCAACGCTGACATTCCTGCTATCAGCTCTTTCGACAAGGCCAATCTGCTTGCTGCACACTTTGCGGCTAGCTCAAAACTCCCAGATCGTGCTTTGTCCCCTACTACACTTGAGTGCGTCGAATCTTCAATGGGACGAATCCACTTTCGCACTCGTGTAGTGTAGCAAGACTACTTGAAGATCTTAATATACATAAACCCGCTGGTCCAGATTCTATATCTCCTCTTCTTCTGAAGAGGTGTTTTTCCACGCTGGCAAACCACTGCGTACGCTTTTTCATCAATCCTACTCTTTAGGACTCTTTCCGAGCAGATGGAAAACAGCAATTGTCCAGCCCGTCCCTAAAAAAGGCGAATCTTCTTCTCTCTCCTTTTACAGACCCATTGTACTTACGTCCCTTCTTTCCAAGATCATGGAAACGCTGATAAACCGCCGTCAGCTCATGAAATATCTCGGAACACGAAAACCTCTCAATGACCGGCAATATGGTTTTCGCAGCAACAGGTCCACTGGTGATTTGATGGCATGACTCACCGAAAAGTGGAACCTAAGCGTACATCAATCTGGCGAAAGCAAGATAGTTGCACTTGATATTTCTAAGGCATGTAACAGAGTTTGGCATTTGGCTCTTTTGTCGAAAATGCGTGCCTTTGGGATCGACGGCTCTGTTCTTCAACGGATTAGAAATTACCTTTCGGAACGTTCAATTCAAGTTGTCTTGAACGGTTTCAAGTCTGATATTCACAAAATAAATGCTGGTGTGCCCCAGGGATCCGTTCTGTCTCCCGCACTCTTTTTAATTCCAATGTATTCCTTTGCTGAGGACAGTACCCTCATATTCGTTCCCAGGCTCACGTGCCTGCTCTTCGGCTGTAGAACGGGAACGCCAGTGTGTGTTAAACTCATTAAATTCCGATATTAACTGCATAACCAATTGGGGAACTATCAACAGAGTGGAGTTTAATGCTTCCAAAACGCAATGCTGTCTGCTGTCGTTCAAGCGAAATTTAAACACACAGCCATTATCCATGGCACTTGCTTGCATCATTGAAACCGAAAAACTTTCCATTCTCGGTATGTGTGTCAATGACAACTTAAGTTGGAAAGACCACATATTCGGTGTCGTAAAAAATGCTGCGAAATGTCTACGTTTCCTCAAGCGATGTATGAAATACTTTACCCCCTCTGATCTGGCCTCAATATATAAGGCATTCATCCGCCCGAAATTGGAGTACAATGCCCACATGTGGTCGGTTGCGCCCAAAACATCTCTGCACCTGCTAGATAGGATCCAAAATCGTGCAATAAAACTCATAGGTGATGCTAATATCACCCAGTCAATGGCCACCCTGAAACACCGACGAAATGTCTCCCTCACTTTGTTTTATTGCTATTTCCGCCATGAGTGCTCCATAGAAATTGTCAATAGCATTCCGGCCCTTCAAACCTTCAACCGTAACACCCGCCTCGCTATGAATGCTCATCAGTATACCCTCAAGTCCATTTTCGGAGGTACTCTGAAATATCGTGATTCGTTCTTAAGCCGGAATGCCCTGCCGAGCTCTCTATTTCCTAGTCATTATAACATTCAGACATTTAAAACCAATGTACATGGGTACCCATTTCTCTTTCCTCTTGACCCGTTGAGCGCGCGCTACTGCATATCTATCTATTGTTGTGTCCTTTTTCGGTTAAAAGGGTCGTTTCGTTTCCATCACCAGGCACGTGTTTATCACTATCAGGAACACCACCTCCTTTATTCTAAAAAATTTATTTAAAATCGCCGTAAATTCGTCTAAAATTGTGAACATTAATACGACATTTACCTATAAAAGATACTTTGAAGTTGCACTTTTTTGTATGGTTCATTTCACAATGTCTGATAGATTATTCTTTCCATTGCCACCTTAAACTAGGCTGCCATTGGATTGCCCAATTGGATTTTCTCTCCTGCCCCACATATAGTAATCATTTTCCCACAATTCATCTCCAATCAACAACATCTTCATCAGTGCATATTGCAGCAGCGGCATTGACAAATGAACCATAATTGAGCACCTACTCCACTACTAACAACTGAAACCTCTCAAATTCAATCTCTCTGGTTGTAGAGGGCACCCAATATCTACTTCAAAATTCTCAAGCCGTCAACACTAATCCGTTTCCCAATTTTTCACACAACATCAGCTCATTCGAGTAGAGATCTCCTCTTCCCATTAAATCATCGATGACACTCTTCTTCTAAAGAAAAACTTGCACTGAGTTTTCGGTCTGGGCATGGATCTGCATCTCCTCCTCCACCTACCTTTTATCCGCATCATCAATCAAGAAGAAGAAAAAAAAAAACTGAACAACTATTTCCAAGAAATTAAACTTTCATCTCTAGATGCTGTCGTCGATGTTGTCGCTGTCGTTGTCGTTGTCGCTGTCGTCGTCATCATTCCTGTTGTCGCTGTCGCTGTCGCTGTTGGCATTGTCGTTATCGTCTTCTGTAATATTTATTCACCTCATATGCGCTCCTCCGGCATGTTGAGAACACACGAAATCTAGCACGTAAATCAGAAAAAAATGCGGGTGGTCCTAGTAGTCATCTACTGTACGAGTACAAGGAACACCACCGAGCTACCATCCGGGTTGTGCTTTTAGCTGCCTCCCGTTGTTCAAATGGCTGCGAGCAGCAGACCAGTGCTGCCATATTGTGGCAATTTGTTGATGTGTTTATGCCCGGAAAGTTGTAAAATGAATTGTTGCGTCAGTTTAGAACTCGACCAGCACACTGGAGCTGGCATTTGGTAGAGCTCCACATTTACATTTTCCTCTCCATGTCCCCATCATCTATGGCGTTGTCGTCAGCAGAGAGGTTGAGGACGAGATAATAAAACTTTTCCAGACCTTTGGTTTCTAATATGGAATTTTGCATTTTTAGAATTCTCATTGAAAATTAAAATTCCTCCAACCTCAGCGTGGTTGGCTTAGAAGATAGGTGGCATTGGGGTAGTACATCCAGACAGACCATGGTGCGTAGTACTTCATGAGGGATAGATACTCGTACTCTTCTGTTGACTTTCCTTTTGGTCGATGGGGCACAAGGAATGAGCACAAGCATGAGTACGAAAACGACCCGGACCCGAACCCGAACCCGAACCCATGCGCCGGCAACGGCAGCAACAGAGGCAGTGGGGTTGTGGATTAGTTTTGAAATGATTGAAAGTTTTTAAAGGTTCTGGATGAAGAAGAATGGATGAGGGTGGAAATATTTTCTGGCTTTTGAAAAGGTTTAGTAATTAATTGCTGACGGGAAACGGATGGGGCTGGTCTTTTACCAACAGAGTGGATAAGAGCCAGACAGTTTAGAAACTGGAAACGGAATCTTTGTACAAACTTTCCCGGGTGTATATAATGATAAACTTTGGTGGAATTTTAATTGGAAGATAAGTGATATTCTCTGATAAGTTACTGAGTTATGGACTACTAGATGACTGATCTCCATTAGTCGAAGGCACGTAACAGAGATGAAGCATGAAGCGAGGTATGAATAAAACTCTGGCCTTTGTTAAGTGATAAAGTTTGTCACTTATACAATGATCTAATTTTGAATGCTTATTGGTCTGAAATTGGCGTATTTCCGTGATATTTTTAAGTACGAGTTCGCACACTCACTACAACAATCAGATTTCATCTCCGCGCAAACATCTCTGTGTGGTTAAATTATTAAAATTTATGAGTTGTAGTAATTTCACACAATTACGCTAATTATTGACAGTTTGAATGCACACCAGTTAATTGACGGATGACTTGAGATTACATGAAGTGCTAAAGAGTTTCGAATACAGCCCACTGTGAGGCGGCTGGTTGCTGCTTTTAGAAATCTATTTTTGCACTAAATCGCGCAAAAATATTTTTAAAGACTGACGCAGCTATTAACATGCTAATAAATATGAAGAAAGTGAAGTGTATCGTTTAAGACCGAAGTGGATTTGTTGTCTAATCGAGATTCTTCAGATTCTTTTATAAATACATATTCCACGCAAGTGGTTTTCCCTACTTTGAGTAAGAAGAATGGTTGAAAGCCTTGATTCAAAATGTACTTTATACTTCGGATTTTATGGTATTACAGTAAAAGGTTCATTTTGTGATTGTTTGTTGGTCCATTCTAATCTCAAGGAGTGATAGACTAATTTTAAATGCGTTTTTATCCCTCTTTTAGCATTGAAATAGGCTGCTTTACCACTTGCACTTGCATTGACGCATTTGAACAATCACTTTTTTAGACGAATATATTTCGTACAAAAAATAAAAAAAACTAGTCCTAAAAATGGGCCCAGTACACACGTTTTTATAGGAGGTCTTACTAGTATTCCAGTGGCATATCTCCGTTAAATGTCACATTGGAAATCATTTTTTCAACGTCCTATGTGTGAGAATACATACTCGTAGGTGGTTCGAAAATCTCGAGAAAACACAATTTTTTTGGCAAAATTCAACTTTATTCATCAACGTAGTGTCCTTCTAGAGTGATATGTCATTCTACCGCCGCTCTAACATTTCTATGACTTGCTTACACATATGCACGACGGCTGTTTGATGAGTAGCCGGATTTGTGGCTCTATTGAGCTAAAATGTGTGTACCATCATTTAGTACAACCTCTTCTCGCCCGCCTGTCAAAATTTGGTGACAATCCGACGCTCAGTTTTGTTTTGACACTCACTTCAAAACATCGTGTTAGTATTTTTTGCGACCATGGAAAAAGAGCTGTATCGCTCCGTGATCCGATTTTTGTTTTTGAGTGGCAAAACCTGCGAGGAAATCAAGCCCATTCTCAATGGTGTGTATAGGACCCATTAACCTTTCCGTACAACCATTTACCATTGGTTCGCAGAGTTTCGCTGTAGCCGCAGGTCGAGTTGGTTTTTGATGAACCGCGCCCCGGTGGCCCAAAAAACGGTTACCACAGAGGAAACCATGGACAAAATCCATGATCTCGTATTGGCGGACTGCCGAGTGAAAATTCGCGAGGTGGCTGAGATAGCAGGCATCTTAACTGAACGCGTTGGTTATATACTGCACGAGATTTTGGGCATGAGAAACCTGTCGGCGCGATGGGTGCCGTGTTTGCTAACACCGGAGAGCAAACGCAATCGCTAGACCACTTCAAAGACGTGCTTGGCTGTGTTTAATCGAAATCCGGAGGATTACATGACCGTCGATGAGACATGGATTCATTGGTACACACCAGGAACCAAAAAACAATCGAAATAATGGGTTTTACCCGGTGAACGTGCTCCAAAGAAGGCGAAGACCGTGCCTTTGACCGAAAAGGTGTCAAAACAAAACTAAGCGTCGGATTGTCACCAAATTTTGGTACACTAATTTTGGCTCAGTAGCGTCATCTATCTTCCAATCTGGGTACTCATCAAACAGCAATCGTATGTACAACGATTTGTCCAACCCTTCAAAATACGCTTAAGCTTCGGCGATCATCTCTTCATTGGGCCATGTCTCCTTTAGGCGAACATTTTTTTAAGATTTGCGATTAGATAACAGTCGCTGGTGCCCAAATCTGGAAAATACGTTGGATGCGGAAGCAATTCGAAGTGTAATTCATGCAGTTTTGCCATCGTTGCGATCGACTTGTGAAAGAGCACAAATTTTTTCTTCATTTGGGGCCGCTTTTTCGCCATTTTTTCCCAATATACGGACGCCATAACCTTGCCAGCCGACTTCTGTGTTTAACGGTTTTTTTCCACATCAATTCACAGTATTTTATCAACGTTCGAAACTAGTTTTTTCCTTGTTTCAAAAATATGAAATGGTGCGTCACTAAGACTTCAATATATCGTTGACGAAATGCCACCAAATTTTGACATGCATCGTTTGAAAGTTGATACTAACTACTAATTGATATCTTGTTTGTGTCACCATCTATGTGTCAGCCTCAGGGCTTTTTGAATCACCTGTGAAAACCCTCCTGCATCACAGTCCTCCCAAAATTTCAGCATGGCTTCAGCGCCGACAAATCAACTTAATTCCAAAATCTTCGAAAATACAATCTTGAAATACATAATCCTTTCTTTGATTTGATGGATGCATGAGACACTATTTATCATCTTAGGCTCTACAGGACAGACATTAGCTTGTTCCCCTAAAAGACACTCGTTGTGCTGTGGGGTTAACAGCCCCAACTCCTGTGCACCAGAAGTTAACACTATAACAGTGCACTATCTTCAAAAAGTTTATCCAGCTGTTGGTTTACGCTGACGATTTCGACATCATCGGGCGTACCCAAACCGCCGTTGTAAAGCCATTTATAGCGTCTAAGAAAGAGATGTGAAAGGCAGGCCTCTAAGAAAATTAGGGCAACGTGCAATACGAGTATGTACATCCTTTCGATAAGTATAAGTTCCAAAATATCCACCGGGACAACTACAATACGTATAACATTAAAAAAACGTTCAACTTTAGTGGAGACTCGGCGAAACTTAAGCGTAGCAAACTGTTATAACTTCAATGCTTCTTATCCGGAAAGACTAAGGCGCTGCTATTCAAGACGTTAGTTCTGTCGGGGAGATGATTTTGGGATGCTACGATTGAAAGATATTTTTCTCGCTATACACGGGGAAAGACCAACAACTGCGAACTCCGTAAGCTATACCAAAAATATGTAGGTGCGCTTATTTACTTAGATGCCGCTACAGTTCGGAGTGAACCTGAGACCCAACCAACAAGCCTGTCCAGCTAGAAAGATCTCCCGGCAGCTGCCTTCAGCGGGGCACTCCAAATTGATTGAGACCATATTGGTCCGGTTGTATCGAGTGAATGAGAAACGAGGCTTTAGCTAAGTGGTTCTTCGACTCTCTATCCCTCTGTTCAAGTTAAGGATTAGAAAGTTTTGAAAGACAGCAATCTCAAATATGACGCCATGATAGGCAGTAAAAATACTGAGCTCAAGGTGTCTCATAAATGAGCACAACTCTGCGAACCAAACTGACTTCTACATCATAGAGATACATCATGAAAAAAATTCATACAACTCTGTCAGATAGAAATGCCCTTTGACGCAAAGACACAATGCTCCAGTAGCAGCGTAACAGCAACGTCAAAATTTCTTTGATTCAGCTGAGGAAGATTATCGAATCTTTACGGATAGAAGGGATCGGAGCTTGGGCCGTCGCGGAGAATGGTAGCATCAGACCACATTTCTAATTTGGTAAATTTGCCTTTTTCTTCCGGATACGGGTGTTTTCGTATCCTTATTAATTTGTATTCAGAATTAGGGGGCTATCAGTGGGTCTATTTGTCAGTTTTGAGGCAGGCGTAGTTTAAATGGGTCATGCACTCAATGAAAGCAAAATAAAATGTATGCTTTGATCAAAAAAGGACCACCACGTTGGTAAAAGAACGTGTCCATTTGGGGCAGTAGTCAACTCAAGAAATGATAGTAATGCGGAGATCAATCGAAGATTGAACCCTGTTTCTACGGGCTTAGAAAGCAATTTTGTAGCAAAGCCGTATCTCGAGCGTAGAAGAAGACGCTTCACTGTTTTGTTTCACATCCTCTAAAGCAGATAAAATCTACAGGATGTACTACATAGATGGGGCAATACAACGTAAAACTAGGCCGGCTGTGCAGCTACATGGATCTGGTCAAGAGGCTATGACTGAAGCAAATAATGCACAAGCTAGAATGAACTTTGAATCTTTGAATCTACACCAGTGGGACATTGTAGAAAAGGAAAATCCTATCTTAGGCGGAGCACATAATTGGAAGGGTACCTCAACCAGCGCAGCGTGCGTAACTGGAGGCAGGAATGGATGGCTCCGGCTCGAGATGCATGTTGATAGAGGTCTAGGACCGGCCCGAGCTGCCAGCTGTCATCCAAAACAAATTATAAACATGAAGTTTTTCATATTATGAAGATTATGCGGAAAGGAGAGTTAGAAGGAGAACGATCTAGCGATAGCCAGGCTGTACCACCTCCAAAATAGTACAAAAAATAAAGATCCAGTGGAGGGGCACACTTCGCTTTCTGTAAAATGAGATACCAATGGTCATGGCCCGAATCAGTTTTGGCAGATGGCAGCTGATGTGATTATGGCTTCCATTGAGGTCTACCATTTTCAGTAGCACCATCGTGAAGGCAGGATTCTACGTATATCAGGCCAATTAAAAGAATGCGTTCAAGGATACGTGTAAAAGAATTCGCGGATTCCTCCTGGCCAGGCTGCAGACGGATTACAGTTGTTCTCATGGGCACTAACGCTTTCACGAAGCATCTAAATGTGTAAGGTTTAACCAACACTAGTACTTGCAACTTGCAGCACTATCATGCACATGAATCGGTGTATTCAAATTCTGGTATAGCTTTTCTGTCCAAGCCGATCAAAGAGCGCATAATGTAAACATCTGTTGCCCCAAGGTCCTGCCTTAATCACATTCCTGAATCTGGATGTTTAAAGTTATGTCCGCCGCTCATGTATACCATAGTGGCGTACTTGTTGCAGGAGCGTAAACGACGATGGAATGATGTGAGTTCATCAAAGCGAATATAAGCTCTTTGTAAGTGCGTAATATTCTTTATTAAAAACATAAAGGAGATTCAACTTAGCTTTTTTATGTTGACATATAAACCATCTCAACGCAATCCTATCACGACCACGTTACCATTTCTCCTTCAAGAATAAGCCAAAAAGATCTCGAAACACGAACAAAATATCAAAAAACAAAATCTCAGTCAAGCATTTTTCCAGAAAACCAATTAATTTTCGATTCAGTGTAGGCGGCGTGGTGAAGATATGAACTTGTCATCACAAGGATAATCATACACAAGCACGATTTAAACACAAATTAAGCCCCCCAAAATGAAGTTACAAATTAACCATTAAAATCCCAGACAAGCATTCCTGGTTGGTGATGCCCCTTCTACTTCTACTTTCGGATACGAGTATAAGAAACCATAATCACTTTTCGCTTTGCATGTCTAGCTGAGCTGTGTACGAATATAGCTTGATAGCTCTAACTTGACAGCCTTGACTCTTGTATATGAAATAATCACCCTACGGCGTGTTTGGATATTTATGTCTTCTAAACACGCGACAATCTATCTCTATATTTTTGGTCTCATTCTCGTTCTCTACCTACCCCCCGATGGACTCATTTCCACATTGTCGTGTGTCAATTCATTTTATCCACCTCGTATTTTTTTTTTGTGTTGCTTTTCTTTCTGCCCCTTCTCTTACTGTTCCAAAGGCTGTGAGCTTCTACGTTGGGTAGATTTTGTAAATGGAATTCCACTTCGTTTACTCGTACTTCCTCGTAACGTGTTCTGATTTATTACCGTCTGCGGTGTAGAAAACTTGCAGACAGGCATTTTGATCCTTAGGGCAGTCCCTAGTCCCTACCTCTTGATCTCTCTCTCTTAAAGAATGAATTGTCGTCCTTACGCTGCCATAATGGAATTCAAATCGAAGGTAATGAGAGGTACTCGTATGTTCTACCCAGCAACCAACATCAAGTGTTGGCCAATTTTCACCGCAGCAAAAAACTACGTAACAAAAAAAAATAAAGTCACAGTTGCCCTCGAAAATCGCGCAAATCTCCTTATAAGTCGGTTTTCCACTTACCACTTACCACTTACCACATTCCGCCCCCACTATCATCCTGTATTAAGCTTGCATTTTATTCATGAATAAACAGCCAAACTAAAAACAAACGGTCGACGGGGATAATCTTGCTCCTTTGGCTCCTTACGTCGGACGGGTAAAATGTTGGCACTGTCACAAGTCCTTCAGAGACCATAAACTGCTTTACATGTCCTCCTCGACTCTCGACTGCCGCAAACCATAAGCTCTTGGCTTGGTCTAGGACAGGTCTACACTCCATTCCACTGCCACCCTGCCACCTATCCTACATACACTGGCATGCAAGTGGTGAGAGTAGTAGTTTTTGTTATCACTGCATTTTGCCTTTCATTCCAGGCTACTTGCGGGTAGTTTATGGTGCAGAAAAACCAAAAGGATAAAACAGTGCTAGAGGACTAGTTGTAGTTGTATCCGCGTGCTTTCTACGAGTGAAAGAGCGGGGAAAAAAAACATTTAACTTGGCGAAAACTGAAAAACTTTCCTCGTCATGTATTTTGAAGCAATTGAAAGTTTTTTGGTTTTCGTTTTTTTTTGTTACTTCCATGACTGTGCTCCTTCGTTGGCTTTCTGAGGATCTTCTCCTCGTTTTGTTCTTGCCTCATCCAGTAAGCTCCTGCAAGTCCTTAGGAATCTTAGACAAAAAAAAAAAAGAAACCTAAGAAAAACCTCCTTTGCGACAGTTGCTTAGAGTTGGACTATGAAAAGAAGAAAAAGGGACCATCGCGACAGACGGAAGTAAACTTCAAGTAATTTGAGATACTTTTCCACTTTTTCCCACCAGCCAGCCACCAATGACGAGCGAGATTCTATTCCTAGGATGTGTCTCCTCTTTTCTCTTTGTTTTTTTTTTTGCCTCCCCTGTTTTGCACAACTTTTCCTTTGGCACATTGTGTGTTGTCCTGGGGTAAAAACTTTTCAAATATCTGCGGTTGTAGGTGAAACTTTGGTAGTAAATTTCCAAAACAATAAAACTTTACGTTTGTTTATGTATCCCACCTTATAGTCTTCATACCTTCTACCTTCTACCATCAGAGTGTCAGCTCGAAAACGCATTTAAAGATGCGAGGCGCAAACTTTCCTTCGGAGGGAAAAAAAAAAAAAACCAAAAACCGTTGGAAGTTTCGACTTTGAATATTCAACGTTGAGGTTCTTTAGTTGAGAGTTCCGTAGAGTTTGTGGTGTTTAGCAGTTTGACACCTCATTTGTTGCATCTAGACGATGATTTACATCATGTGGATGATGTGGAACGTATTCAACACAGAGAGCATTTTTTCTCGATTTTGTGGCAAATCCCGGATCCAGGGATAAGGTTTTATTTATGAGAGCAGTTCTGTTGTGGTTTTTATGGGTATGTGCACAACTTTTTGCCGGTTATCTGAGTCTGTTTCTGTTTCAATTTATCTTCCTGTTTTTTTTTTTTTTTTTTTTGTGTTGTATTTTGTGCAGGCCAAGACCCGATGTAGTTAAGTGGTCCGAAGGAGGTTTAAAAAAAAAAATAAAAAATAAACGACAGCCAACGAGAAAAACTTGATAACCTTGTTCTTGCTCTCGCTTAAATGAATTCGTGTAAATTTGCTAATGAAGCCATTTCGGGTTAAAGGGGTTGGACGTAAGTAGTTCGGATGCGCCCCGAAAAAAATTGAAGGTAATGAGCGATGTTTTTGCGCTTAAAGTTGTAAAGTTATGCCCAAGTGGAGGATAATGAGGAAAATCTTTTGACGGTTAAGTAATTTGGATTACCTTTTCGTAGTTAAGTTGTTAATTTATAATTTAAAGAAAAAAACATATGTAATACGAGTATATATATTTACAAAAAGCTCTAACAAGCTCTGGATTTGGATTTCTGTACAGGGTGACTTACTCGAACTATAACTTTTTAAAATGTTATAATTTTTTTATTTTTTGATAAATTTTATTGTGCCAAAGCAGAAAATGTTGGAAAATACATCACTTTTCAAATTGTATCAGTAGTTTTCAATATGGTCACCTTTGGCGCGAATAATGGCCTTGAGACGGCCGAAGAAAGCATCGCACGCTCCACGCAAGTGGCTCTGCGGTATTTTGGCCCATTCCCGGCGAAGTGCTTGTTTGAGGTGGTCCAAGCTTTGGTATTTTTTAGCGCCAACCTTCGCCTTCAAAATACCCCAGACAGAGAAATCCAACGGATTTGCATCCATTGTGTCGAAGAAATGAAGTGTGGAACATTGTTTTTTAACCAATCTTGGTTGACGCGCGCTTTGTGAGACGGTGCCGAGTCTTATTGTTCGGTCTCCGACCGAAATGATTGTTTGCCCAAGGCTTCAATACCGCCTCTAAGACAGTTTCACGGTATTGGATCGCTACGGTCCAAAAATACGAGCGGAGAGCGACCATCGGCGGTTATGGCGGCCCAAACCACCACCATCGGTGCTGCCTGCTTTCTGGTGGCCGTCCGAATGTGTAAATTTTCGAAGGACCTCTCTGGCAAGTAAACTCGGTCATTTTATTTATTGACATATAGTATTGCTCGATAACAAATGGCGACTCATCGGAAAAAACCAAATTCGGCAACTCACCAGTTTCATGCAAGCGTAGCAACTCCTTCGCTCTTTCGACTCTACGTTGAGCTCACGAGCCATTTTTCTTCAACTTCGACGCGGATTTCGCTCAATTCGAGCCTTCACTTTCTGAACGATTTCTGCCGATGTTGCTGTTTTTTTATGACCACCTCCATGGCGTTTTGCAACGCTGCCAGTATCACGGTAATGAGCTATGGTTCGAGACACAAATGATTTATTCACGTTGCGGTGCTGGAGGGCTGTAACGATAGCTACTTGTGGTTTTCCAGTCAAATATAAAGCAATCACACTATTACGTTTGAATTCCATCGCGGATAAAAATTTTTCAACAGAACTGAGACGCAAATCGTTTAAAAGGGTTGTAAATAATAAAATTATCTGTCATGTGTCAAAATTTGAGCTCACTGTCATGAACGGTTTGGAAATTATAGCAGACTGAAGTTGGTTGCAGTTCGAATCATTCAGGGTGTGACTAAGAAAGTGCTTGGAATCCGGACCTCCGACCATGTGCTTGTTTTTAGAGGTTTCTTTCTTGAATTTGTCAATTGTTTTTCCAGCCATAGCTGATTTGTAGTCAGTTGCCATTTCACTCTGAGTTGACTTACGCTGGCACAACGCTTGCAAATTTGTTTCAAAAATCGTGGTTCAGCTCGTAAAACTTAACATTTTACAGTCCATCTGAGCGAGTGATCCGAATAATAATGGATCGTTTTTTGTACCGCGCACACTCTAATTGATTTTACGCATTCGCAGAGACGTTTTACAATGCGCACTAAAGAAGCTGGAGTCGAGTCGCCATCGTGTCCATCCACTTCATGAAAGATTTTGGGGAAAGAGTAACCAACTTGCAAGACCCGGCTTGTACGAGAATGAAGCCGCTTGACCATCTTATGCATCGCACGTGCGGTCAGTGGGTCAAAAACAAGATTGTTCGTGTTCCACGTCTTCATTACATTGTCCAGTGATGACGCTCCTTTTTGGTGGAGTGGCTACGTCGAAAGGCAAGAAGGAAATCTAAAGTCCATCACTAAGAAAATCACAGAAACCTCTGAGGCATCAGGGTTAAGAAAAATTGTCTCTACAACCTCAAGTGGTGAATCACTCAACCACCTACTGGACACCCACTTTCCAGATAGGTCCCAATTCGCGGCCAGTAGTAACCCAAACAGGCCTACTGTAACCGGGACAAATCTCCATGGTCTGATTACAAGAGACAATCTGCTCTTGGCGCTGCATAGCTTCAAACCATACAAGTCTGTGGGTCCGGAAGGTATAATACCTGCCGAGCTAGAAAGATCCTCAGATATTATCCTGCCTACGCCAGAGAATATTATGAGGAACTGTGTAGAACTGATCCACATTCCACTGTCATGTAGAGAAGTCAAAGTAGTTTTCATCCCCAAAGCCGGAAAATGTTCTCATGTTATCCCAAAAGCACCTCAGACTTATAGGTCTATCATCTTTCCTTCTGAAAACTCTAGAACGACTGATTGATGTCCATATACGAGCAAAACTTGATCCAAGACTTTTGTCAACGGCTCAACATGCGTACTGCAAAGGAATGTCGGTGGAAACGGCTCTACATGCACAGACTATCCACATCGGACGATCCCTATAATATAGAAAGTACACAATGGTCACTTTGATGGACATATACGGTGCCTTTAATAACGTCAACACATCCGCAATCACGACTGCGCTGTCAACTCTGCAGGTAGACGACTCACTTGGAGAGTTGATCAGTCTTATACTAAACAGCAAGATAATCAACTCCAAACTGGGTGGGGCTTCTGCTAAAAGATGTGTCAGCAGAGCTACGCCGCAAGGCGATGTTCTCTCCCACCTTCTCAGGAACTTAGAGTTTAATGAACAGCTGATATACCTGTAAGCGGGTGGTAGCAGGGTGATTGCCTATGCGGATGACGTTGCTATAGCCGTCACAGGTAAGCATCTTAATACCACTAAGGAACTCCTTCAACAAAATCTTAACAAATTAACCCGTTGGACAGATCGCTCTGGATTGGTAGTAAACCCCCATAAAATTGATCTTGTCCTCTTTTCCAGGAAATACAAAATTCCAATCATAGACCTTCCCTCAGTCATATAGTCTTTCCCGACACTAAACTGGAAACCTAAAATGCAAAAAAGCCGTTGGGATCAAATGGGGCCTTCAACCTCGCATAACCCACTGGCTAGACATTTCGGTCATAAGACCGATACTCACCTACGGGGTTGCTGTCCGGTGGACGGTCTTAAACAATGCAATCAACTGCAGCCAACTAAATCGAGTCCAAAGAACAGCATGTCTGCGCATGCGGCATTATACAGTCTGTTTCACTTGACACCCCTCGATATCTTCGGCAAGCAAGTAGCTGCAACTGTAGTGGACAAATAATTCATTTGGCCATGCTAACATTCTTAATACATTAGGAATCCTCATAGAGAACATCGATTACACCATACTTGGACTTTGGTTTAACAAAGACTTTCATGTAACCTTCCCCTCTAGATCCATCTGAAATGAAGATGCTTTCATGGAGAAGTCAATCCACTTCTACACAGATGGATCTAAAACCGATAGCGGAGTTGGTGACGGCGTTTTCTCAGATAAGCTAAATATAAGCCTCTCTTCCCGTCTTCCACTTCACTGTAGCGTGTTAAAGGCGGAAATTTTGGCGACTAAAGAAGTTCTGTCCTGGCGGAAGAAAAACGTGATATCTACGAAGGATATCCGCATCTTTTCGGATAGTCAGGCCGGTATCATATCAGTCTCATTAATTTCGAAAATCGCCCTTGAATGCCGATCATCTCTTATGGAGATAACAGAGCAATTCAACCTTAAGCTTTGCTGGGTGCCGGGCTTGGAACTACTCTACCTATTCTACCGGAAAAGGGTAGCATAGGTATGCCAATCGTTACGTACAAATTAATATTAAAGCTAGATGCCAAGAAAAGAATAGACGTTAGGTGGACTGTTGGATCAGCGACTAAACATACCTGGCCAAAGCTAGATTTGAATCGCTCTAAGAGCCTGATCCTTCTAAATAGGAAACATCTCAGCGCCATCATAGGTGTCATCATTGGACACTGCCTCAAAGGCAAGCACGCAAGACGGCGTGGTGCCTTTACAAACGATTTCTGTAAAAGCTGCATAAACGGGGAGGAAGAGGAGACAATCTTCGACCTACTCTGTACATGTCCAGCCCTCTCCCAGAGAAGAAAACTTCACTTAGGAGCTTTCTTCCACAATGACCTAAGCGATCTAAAAAATATAGACGTAAACAGTCTCCTACGTTTCATCGTAAGCTCAAACTGGTTCCATTAGTAAGAGGATCATAGATCCACGTGGCATCACAATGGGCCAATAGGCCTAAGTGGGTTGGTGTTTCCAACAGCTACTCTTACATACCCTACTCCTACTAATGACCACTGGTCACTATTAAATTTTCAGAAACACTCTAGTGAAACATCGTTGTGGATGCCTACGAGTATTACCGTCCCATATTCCTAACAACTGCTAGTTAATAATCTAAAGGCAGGCGTTATTCCAATTTTCTGTGTTGGCCATTTTTGAACTTTCTATTTTATACTTCAAGGTTCCGAAAGTGACATATCAAATTAAAGACTCATTCCTAAGCTGTGATGCATACTCAAGATCTTTCAGAGCATCGGCTTTGACTCTTTGCTTTTTCCATTCTTTCCAGACCAAAATGAATTTGTAAAGGGCAGACCTATCACATAAAATACCAACATTTCCGAACAAGTAGATAGACAGAACATTCAAATCAGCCGTATGAGGTCCCATAACTGCGTATTTTGTAGTTCCATAAGGGAATCATTTCAGACCACTCATTTTTGCAAACTGATGTTGAACGATGAATTGGACCTCGATACTAATTTTTTTCTTTTTTTATAATTTGCGCGCGCTCAAGGCACTTAAGTACCCAGAAAATACTTGTACACAGCGCGGTCGAAAGAAAATACGGGAGGATAAAAAGACAGGTACCGATGAACGTTGGTTTTAAATGTTTGAAGGTTATAATGGCTAGGAAATAAAGAGCTAGACAGGGCATTCCATAAGTGAGTTGTACGGCTAAGGAACGAATCACGATATTTTAGAGTACGTCCGTAAAGGTGGGCTTGAGACCCTTAAGAGTGTTAAGGTTAAAAGTTTGAAGGAGCAGAATGCTACTGGCGATTTCTATGGAGCACTGATGGTGGAAATATCGATAAAACAGAGCGAGACACGAGACATTACTTTGGTGTTCGAGTTTGTCCATTGCCTGAGTGAAGATATTGTAATATCACCTATGAGTTTTATCACACGATTTTGAATCCTATCTAGCAGGCACAGAGATGTTTTAGACACACCCGACCAGATGTGGGGATTGTACTCCAATTTCGGATCAGAGGGGGTGAAGTATTTCTTACATCGCTTGAGGAAACCTAGACATTTCGCAGGATTTTTGAGGATACCGAATGTGTGGTCATTCCAATGTAAGTTGTCATTGACACACATACCGGGAATGGTAAGTTAATCGGTGATTTCGACGATGCAAGTGCCATTCATGGACAATGGTTGGGTGTTCAAATTTCGCTTTAACGACAGCAGACAGCATTGCGTTTTGGAAGCATTAAATTCCACTCTCTTGATAGTTCCCCAATTGGTTATGCAGTTAATATCGGAATTTAATGAGTTTAACATATGCTGGCGTTCCCGTTCTACAGCAGAAGAGCAGGGACGTGAGTCTGGGAACGAATATGAGGGTACTGTCCTCAGCAAAGGAATACATTGGAATTAAAAAGAGTCCGAGCGACAGAACGGAGCCCCGGGGCACACCAACATTTATTTTGTGGATATCAGACCTGAAACCGTTCAAGACAACTTGAATTGAACGTTCCGAAAGATAGTTTCCAATCCATTGAGGAAGAGAGTCATTGACCCCAAAAGCACGCATTTTCGACAAAAGAGCCTGATGCCAAACTCTGTCAAACGCTTTAGAAATATCAAGTGCAACTACCTTATTTGCGCCAGATTGATTTACGCTTTGGTTCCACTTTTCGCTGAGACGTACCATCAGATCACCATTGGACCTGTTGCTATGAAAACCATATTGCCGGTCAGTGAGAAGTTTTCGTGTTTCGGGATATTTCATTAGTTAGCGGCTTATCAGCGTTTCCATGACCTTGGAAAGAAGGTACGTAAGTGCAATGGGTCTGTAGAAGGAGACGGAAGAAGATTCGCCTTTTTGGGGACGGGCTGGACAAATGCTGTTTTCCATCTGCTCGGAAAGAGTCCTAAGGAGTAGGATTGATGAAAAAGCTTACACAGCGGTTTTGCTAGAGAGGAAGAACACCACTTCAGAAGGAGGGAAGATATACCATCTTGACTAGCGGATTTGTGAATGTTCTTTAAGTACGCTTCCTACTAAACACGTGCGAAAGTGGATTCGTCCCATTGAAGATTCGGCGCGCTCAAGCGTAGGTGACGACTAAGCAAAATCTGGAAGAGTTGAGGAAGGTGGAAAGTGGAATGTCATTATAATTGACCGTTGGGATGGAAGATGAGGCAGACTTTCTAATATTGTTGAAGAACGACCAACAATTTTTGCTACCTGTGGGACGTTTTAGTATTATTTCCTCAGTTTTTGATCGTATTGGAATTGTGCCCTTTTTTCCATTTTTCTCTGTACGTTCGGTCTCGTAAGACCAAAAAAAAAAACATTTACCCTGACAGCCTTTTTACTCTGGAGTCGTGCCACGCCTTTTCTTTCGGTTTGATACCCTTAATCCGATGAGGGGATCATTCCAAAGAGAATAGTGTCTGTGACCATATCAACAGCATCCATGGCAAAGATATGAACTTGATTTTTTGGCGAAATAGTACCCGAAACACCCAGGTTATCATTGAAAACTAAGGAGCTACAACAAGATATGACAATGGCAATCGATTTGTGGGTTATCGCACTGCTAATCACCTTTTCTTAAGAAGCATCATGTCTGATCATAAGAGGATCGATTATCTGGGGGTAAGTCATGTATGAGTTTAACCATTTCGTTAAATCATTAGGATATCCAAGTGCCTTTGTGAGGATTATGTGAGGAACGAATGACTAAAAGACCTCGAATTGCAGGAATCCCACACATAAGGAATAATAATATGCGAAGGGACTAGCGTTCATACAATCACCAAAAAATTAACAGGTCACACTCCATCATCCGGTGAAAATCTCAGATGACTTTCTCCTAATTTCAAACGACGTGCAGCTATGTAGACGGAAGAAGCAACAATGTTGATTAAAGGAGCTAATGTTAAGCTAGAAGGAGCATTTTTCGTCATATTGAGTCATCTATTAGCCATCGATATGCAGGGAATTCTAAAGGAACTGTCCGAAAACAACACATTACCAGCAACTATAATAGAGTTTCTATGAAGGGCGTTGAAATTTAAATTTCAAGTCCACTAAAAAGGAAAGTCTTGAGTACATAAAACATTTTTCGAAGGAACACAATGTCATACTATCTCGGATAAAACCAAGTAGGATTCTGCAGTATCGATCACATCAATACCATGTAAGTGATCATGAGGATCATTGTGTTATTTTGATTGATTTTAAAAAGACTTTATACAGTCTCAGGAAGAAACTGTTTTGCTTCTATCTATATGAAGCAGAGGTAATCCAAACAAACATGTACATAGGTATTGATACGACTTCTTTCTTTACAGACGGAGGTGCCAGTGGACCCGAAATACGCTTCGGGTCGGTTAAGAAATTATAAGAGAGGGATGAGTCGTTAATTCCTTGGCGATGAGTTCTGATCCAAGACTCTTTTCCACCTTTTCTGTATAATTTACACCCCAACTGAGGTATAGTTTGCAAGACATGCTACATAGCCGTCTAATGAGAAAAGTTGGATCGAAACTAGAGCATGGTATCCTAAATAATGCTTTACATGAATTTCACGAAGTAACAAATATCCTTGCCTACATCTTCCTTTAAAATTACTTCCTTGTAGTCCCTTGAAGAAGAATCCCTTATTCATTACTCCCGTTCGGCATGACCTTCGCTTTCCTAAAAAATAACAAATATCACTCAACTTTCGGGAAAGATAAATTCTATAAAGTGTCTCCTTTCCGTTGTAAGAACAATTTAATTATAAAAAAAAAAAATACTTTAAATCTTTGTGGCTTCACTTACAAATTTATCACTCTTAGCGCGTACCAACCAGAGGCAATCTACTCGTATAAGTAACGACAGCGGCAACAACAACGGCTGCCGTACTATAACCACTGCTCACTTGAGCAGCAGCAGCAGCAATTAATTTAACAAATTGCTCACTGCACAGATTCTTAAATAATTTAACTCAAGCAAACCAAAGATACAGGAGACTGAGTAAAAATACAAAAAAAAATGCTCAACTACTACTAGATAATTTATTTTAATGAACGATTAAACAAGAATTTACAGCGTTGCATAGCTGAGCAGAACAAAGTAAAGTATCTGTAGCTGGCGCAAGGTGCTCGTATTGGCATTCGTATGTATCTATAGCTTGGCATGCAGCGAAATCGGGCCGCGCTGACATCGACAATCTTGCTTTTAACACCGCGTGCGGTTAATTATACGTGCCGGTGTACTCGTAGATACATGCAATTAACAAATTAATGTAATTAAATACTTTTTCGAAATGGGCTGATATACAAGGCGGGTTGATGATGAAAAAATAAAAAAAAATTAAAAAAATAAAACATATATGCATACATATATCACACTATGACGGATGGGAGAACTGTGGAAGAGGTGGCATAAATTCGCCTTCTATCCTTCGCTTAATCGATTTTCTATTTCCGTCAAATTGCGCCGACACATAAAGAATGTCCTTCCTTCCTCGCCTGGTTGCCTGTATTCGCTTCGCATGAACATCAACAGATTTTCCAACGGAAAAAACTTAAGGAAGAGATTATCCCTGCATGGGCAGGAAGAAAAAGAAAATGATGCTACTACTACTACTACTACTGTTGTTATACCCCACTATGTGCTCGTTGTTCGGAAAGAAGTTACGAAGCATGAAAAGCTTAGATAAGACATGTGTATCCTTCCGGAAATAAAGAGGACCGAAAAAAAGGCCAAGGATGTTAGTATGTGCACAAAACAGAAAAAATAAATCCTCGAAAAGAAACAGGACACAAAAAAAAAAAAAAACGCAGTCACCAAAGTGGGGACAACAAATAAAAGAAGAAAAGCAAAATCTCATAGCAGCAGCAGAAGTGGTAGTTGCTATACAACGGACGAGGACGAGAAAGAAATTTACTTTCGTATCGGAGTACAGACTCCGCTGTGACACTGTTCTTCTATGTTGGAGATCTCGTGGTCCAAGTCCAAGTCGTTGCATGTAGTCGTCGCCCGATGTCGTCGAAACAAGATTTATGTCCGGGATAGCAGTACATTTTTGCACGTACTACGTGTTTGCTAAAGAAGAACTTTAGCGCATTTGAAGGAGTAGCGCAAACACTATTCGAAGTAGCTTGTGGCTTGGCATGGCTTCGCTTTGGCACTGGAAACCTAATACAATAAATGTAAAATTAAATCTCTTACTTATCCAAGAGCGTTTCTCGTATGTCGTCTGAAGGTTGCACTCAGATGTCGATGGGCAGACGAGGGTTGTGTGGGTGATAGACGGAAAAGATGAAAGTAGTGGAAGCAGTAAATGCACAGACGATAAAGAGGGTGAGCAATTGATTTTTTTTTTTTTTTTTTGTTTAAGAGTTGAGAGGAAGGGAGTGAGAAAATTAGTAGAAATCGATATTTTATTAGGGATATCAACTTTAGAAAATAGTTTTTATTTACTTCAGGAGAATGGCATACAATTCGAAACAATTCTTAGCAATTCTAAACATTTCGGAACAATTTAAAAACCTTCGAAGTTCACTCTCACGTTCGGTTTTACACGGGAATACTTTCAATTTAATGACTGATTAAAAATTGTATGCTATTTCAATAGAATACATTAACACAGGGACTTTCAATTTACTAATTGGGGGTTGCGAATTTATGCTTACTCTCTCGACAAGTTTCATGGAGTGGGGAGAACCTAAGGATTAGTTCCGGATTGAATTACAATAGCTTCGGATAGTTAAAATAGGGCCAATGACTATAGATATGACACTTTTCAGTAGAACCGTGTTCATTCAAAGCGTTGTTACGACCTTTTCACCTGTAACACGATTTTCAGCACTAGAATTAGTGTTGACTTCTGAAGAGTATATGAAGTGATAAGAAATGAGGTTCTCTCGACTCCACGAATTATAGAGGATTCAGTCTCCTTAACATCGCGTACATTACCTTGACTGCCGTATGGTGTGAACATCTGAAATCATGTAATCGGCCCATATCCGGACAGTTTTAGGCTAGTTAATCCGTAATTGACCAAATATTCATGGCAGATCCTAGAGAACACTTGAGAGGTCGAGATTGATACTCCCAACCTCTTTGTCGAATTTAAGGGCCGTATGCGACAATACCTTAGAAAGAAACTGCACATAAAGAGGTATGACAATAATTCGCCTTCATTGCCAAAGCCCCCAGATTAGGCAGAATGCGCGTTAGAGACTCTTCGCTGCTCTGTAAATGTCAGAAGGAATCTCAACGAGAACTTTGATATCATAACAGTGTTTAGACAAGGTTATGCCGCTGCATGTTATTTTTTTTTAAATCGTATTTGGGTACGTTGGATGGTTTGAATCTGTAGGTATAGGGTAGACACTGACTGGCATCCACCTGGCTATGTGAAATGTTGTAACTGTTACTACACACTAATTGTGTTTATTTTACCTCCAAGTGGTAGCCACCGGGTACAGCTTGTTGTCCATCCGGACTCGACTTGCTGGACTTATAAGCGCGAGTGTTGAACAAGAGACGAAAATAGCAGGACTATAAACACGACAGCGGACTGGAGTTTGGCCGAATAAGATCTCCAAGAATAAGTTGGGTCCTTGCAAAAGAGATGGGGGCAGATGAGCCCTTAACTCGTCAACTTCAGCGCTCACATCTCCGAAGTCGGTTACTGACCTGTCCCCTCGTCCAAAGGGTTTTTAAAATGGAACTGACCTTCCAGGTTGGGGGTTGTGAAGTCTTGGTAACTTTCCCACCACGTAAAAAGGAGCTTTTTATGAGAGAGAGACACCAGCCTCGGCTGTCAACGGACCCCCTCAGTTAAAATCACGATCCGGAAGTTTCAAGGACTATGAATTGGAAGTATGCATCTGGATGTACGTATACTATACACCCCTGGTGCTGCTCAAAAACTTGAATCTGTCCTCACGCGATACAAGGCAGATATTACCCGATGGAGGAGATACGATAGATACTATCAAGCATGCGAGAAAGGAAAAATTGCGACAATTATTACAGCTGCCACAAAAGACTGCACATGTTAGGATACGAATTCGTCGTGGAAGATCGGCCAAGGTCTATGGCAACAAGACATCATTCCAAATCACCTCTATCTATCAGACTCTATCAAGAAGGACTTCTATGACCTCCTGACGGGAGTATGATGTCAAAATTGTACTCGAGGGCTTCAATGCTAAAATCTGTAAGAAAAAAAATTTTCGGCGGATTAGTCGGAAAGCACAGCCTCCACAGAAAACGGTTTCCGGCTAATCGATTTTGCAGCAGCTCATAATACGGTGATAAGTACCACTGGGTTTCAAAGACTACGAATCCACACAGCAACCTGATGCACTCCAGATTTTCGAACCGCCAACCAAATCGACCATGTATCAGACATTCTAAATGTGCAAGGGCCAAACGTCGACTTTGACAACTTTCGTGTTGCAGCCTAATTCAGAGCTCGACTATTTAATGAGAAAAAGCTGCAAATCGCCCAGAAAGCCTTAGCACAGGCAGAGCCTACAGCAAGCTAATGGGCGAGAGATTCTCCGCTGTGCATTCACCATCAAACGCCAACAATCTGTGGAACCAGTATCACAACATCATCTAGGAGGTCGCCGAGACCACAGTAGGGTACCAGCCACCACCAAAATGGAACCCTTGGTATGATGATGAATGCGTATGCCGGAAAAAGGTTTCAGAAATTACATACCTGCATACGCTGTAGGGTAAACCAAGGGCAGCGACGGAAAAATATTGAGAAGAAGGTCTTGCGTAAAAAGGGCTTACGCAGTCTTGCATTGCAGCTCAAGCATATCGAAGAGTCCCGCGATAGGAACATGTTTTTCAGGAAAGCCAAGCAACTGGCTCTTCGAAACAGTGAAGGAAACCTAGTCACCAAAGCACAGGGCAGCTACTTAATGGGTATCAGGTAGAGGGAGTGATAGGGCAATAAGAGAACCCACATCTAGTCAATGAAGAAGCCCCCCATCGTTTTGGAAGAAATTTCCACAGCTATCAAAAAGCTGAAGAGCAACAAGGCCGCCGACTCTAGTGGTCTACCAGCCGGCAATTTCAAGTATTTAGGCGATATTTTGGTAGGGCGCATGCACCAAAATATCAAATAGGTAATGGTGGATGAAGCCATGCACTATGACTGGAGTATCAGTTCTATATGTCTCATCATTAAGAAAGGCGATCCTATGCCATGTAAAAGCTATCGAAGTATATCCCTGCTAAACGTAGCTTACAAAATCCTATCCAATGTACTGCGTGAACGTCTCAAGTGTTTCTGCAACACAATATTCGGCTTCCGGCTCGGCAGAACGACAATTGACCAAATAATCTCACTAAGGCAAATCCTGGAAGAGACCAACAAATTTCAAGTCGAGACTCACCATCTTTTCATCGACTTCAAACCCGCATATGACAACATTCATTATCTAGCTCTACACAGCGGTGGGCGAATCCGGAATCTCGAGAAAACTGATCCAGCTGTGGCGCATGGCAAGTGTTAACACGGAAGGCACCATCTTCAACAAATCGGTCCAGTTGCTGGAATACGCAGACGACATTGACACCATCTGTCGCTCCCAGTGCGCCGTCATAGAAGGACATGCAAAACGAGTTGGCTTTGAACTAAATGAGGACATAACCAAATACATGTTGTCAACAAACTAAGAATCATCTAGGAAGCTTCAAACAAAACGCCACTGTCGACAACAGTGGTCAAGGAGTTTACCTACTTCAGAGTGAACACCAACTCCACGAATGACACCTTAGTGGAGATTCAACGAAGTTTTATCCTAGGAAACCGCTGCTACTTCGGTTTGGCCAAGTAGGTTCAAAACTCCTAACTCAAAAAACCAAAAATTGATCCTGCCAGTTCTACTCTATTTATGTGAGACTGGACGATAAGTAGGAATTGAACACTTTCGAGAGAAAAATTTGACCACAGGCGACATGGAACACCGAACCTCTGTTTTAATAACCAACCCATCGCATATGGCTTTGTCACTGGAAGCAGCCCGCCCGGGCTCGAAGAGAGTTGAAGGCTGCTGTGCCTCAGGTAAAGTAAATAAGGTAAGTACATACTTGGAAACATTTTGCCAAACTGGCGAGGAGACGCGAAAGGCCATTTGTCCGCGAGTCGGTAACTCAAGACCGCAATCAGTTGAATCCGCGCCATTCTCAAGAGCTGCGCATCTCCCAAATGCACCTGTGACGTATTTGGCTATACGTCCATATTAGATCGTATTGATCTAAGAGTTGAAGCCAAATGACCATCGTGCGCGTCGAACTTTCGCATTGAAGATTCGAATTTTCACCGAAAAACCTTACTCATTCACGAGGCACATTTTTGGTTAAAGGGCCAAACTGCTGCATTTGATCAAGCAAAGAGGCGGAGGTGCTCCAACAGTAGCTGTTGTGTTCGAAAAAATTTACTACTTGGCGTGGTTTACAGGCCGTTGCGTTGGTGTCTTCTTCTATTCTACTTCTTCCAAGAGTATGCCAGCGAATTGGTTACGGTCAATGGAGACTTTGTGCCTTATTTAAGACGAAATTAAATAAGCGTCTTACTGCTAGAAATGGCTCTGTCAATTGGCTGACCCGTCACGTTGTCTGATCTATTTCAATCAGACCAGATCCAAGACGACTTGGAGACGGACATGACGTTCTTGCTGGCATTATCGGCCAAATTATCCGAGAAAGTTGATGAAAATTGGATCTGTCAGACATTTGGGTGATGTCATATTACACACCTAACATATGCTGCCAAAAAGAAGGGACGTTCAACCTAAACGAATCGGACAGAATGTTACAAAGCTATAACTTTGAGGTAGTTGGGGATTTTGTGTACTGAGTAACAGAGTTGTCAGTAACCACTAAGGACATAACTCTATTAGCGCAGCCCTGCTCTATGGGGCAGAAATGCTCGGGTAAAACCTTTGAGGTGAAGCTGAATAAAGTGGAATGACCCAGTTCATGAAGGAAACAAGTTTTGCGAAAGCTGCGACATGGACAGTGGATAATAGGTTTTATTATGTGAAACTGAACTGTCATTTTGAATCCATCAGTTGGTTGGTTTTCCGTTGGGAAATTCGTAAAACGAATACAACTTTTGTAAGAACATGTATTTAACAACGGACTGTAGCCCCACCGTAAGAAAACAACTCAGTTACCACCAATGTAATGCTTCGAACACAGTGTGTAAAGGCGAATACACACAATTTCGCACCTCATTTACTCGTAGGCTTTTTAAGTTTGCAAAAAAAAAAAAAAATGAAAATATACAATTTTGGAATGCAACGATCTGATAATTCCAATTCAATGGCGTAATCCCAATTTGCCGGATGATTAAAATCAATTTGGTTTGTGTTTACTGCTCAATATGTTTTATCACATACTTGAATATATGTACGTAAACTAAATATTTATCCTGTCCTCCCAGATAATTACATTAAAATGTCCTGTCCCTCCTCACCTCTATCTGTTACCACCGCCAACTTCAAAATAATATCCTACCCTAGATTACACTCAAACAATAAGACTCATAAATCTCCAATTGGCAGCACCCTCTTATTTATCTATAAACTTAAGCCCTAACCGCCCTCAACCACTCCGCACACGTAAAGTATCCCTCAAATATCGATACAAAAGCACCATTTTATTACCCCAATATCGCTAGCAAAAACTTCTGCCAAACGATACTGCGATTATCCGAATACAGATACACAGGGAGCGACTATATTGTGTTGGAACGCGAGCAAGCACATATAGCCCAAAACACAAGGATGTTCAGAAATCGACAAACTGCACGTTAAATTGTCCCTCGCTCTGATACAGGGTGTCCAAAAATGACCATCATGGGTAGGATCTCGATGGAACAGAAAAAACACAAAAACATGAATAAAAGGAAAATAGAAACCAAACCAACTTGGATTGCTACTGCAAGCTGTTTTCGACTATCATCCTCCTAATTCGACACAAAGGACCAATTCAATAGGGGGATTGGGGATAGACAACCGCCAGGACATAACTGCAAAACCATTGGAGGAAATATGAAAATAAAAATAAATTGTAACAAATTGACAACGGTAGTGTGCTACTACCGCTCTCCACCTTATATAGCAAGTCATCCTTCGTACGAGAGTACATTTTATGTTTGCCATTTCAGAAAAGACTTGGGAAAAGTTTTTCGAATTTCAGAGATTTCGTGCGTCTTTCTTCTTTTTTTTTTTTTTTTTTTTTTGATTGGGATTGTCCTCTGGAATTGGAAACGACTCTACTTTCATTGTTATCCTCCAGGGAGTCAAACTCTCGATAAATTTCTTTGGCTATCATATATCTTCTTCCGTTGGCAGTGGATGAACATTGGCATGGGTATGAGCATGGGCTTGGATATTGGGTATAGGCATAAACATGACCATGGCCCCGGACACTTATAGACATGAAGGACCAAAGAAAAGTAAAGAAATTTCTACAGGACACCAGATCAAAGAAAATGCTGAAATGGTAATGGTTTCGGTAGGGGAGGGGAGGAGAGATCATAGCCAACCCTGGACATATTTAAATGTCTTGACTTTCCTTCTCGGCTCTCTTTCAAGACATTAGTCCGGTAATGTGACCAATTGTGTGTCATTGAAACGTTAGGTATCTTCACAAGATTAAGTTTCTTAAGTGCTAGTAGTGCGAGAGATGAATAAAAGAAAAGCAATTTGCATTGATTAAAGGCACAGACATAGGTTTCTGTTACAAAGGTGACATATTGACATATGTACAAGTCAGGGAGAAGATATATTAAATCTTTTATCATTCGTTTATATCAAGTTGAAGCAAAATAAATCGAGTCATTTCGGTGTACAAGTGTTGGCTCTAGTCGTTTTCGACTTTAACACTACTGACCTGAACGATATGGAATACACATACAACCATTCGTAGGGAAGATATGCAATCACGAGGTTACTTGATCTAAAGTAACGGCTACGAAGACTATATAGTTAACGATTACAAAAATTGTTCAGACTTTCAAATAAGAGGTCTAAGGAGCGCGATGATCTTGAAAAAAATTAGCAAATGACTATCGGATGCGGTCTAATACAAGAGGCATCGCCATAAAACATTGGGTTTTGGATCTTCCACAAGGCTTTAAGTGGTTTAGTACTTATTGCATGTAGCCAACGCTTAAAGTATACAACCTCAAGCTTGGAGCAGAAGACGCACAAAGGTAACATCAGCAAACAATAAGACACTTATCCCCATTTTGGTTATACTGCGGCTTATTTTCAAAATACTTTAGTCGAATAACAACTCGAATTTACCATGGGAATAAACATTGGCATAGTCTATATTTAAAACATTGGAATTGCACCTAAATTTTCAAATTTCGTTTGATCACTTTTCGAAGGAACCTTCTGTCTTATTTTTATTGTAGCAACGTCTATTATATTTTAATTATGGTGGAAAAGGGTTTATTCGTCATTAGAACATCTATTAATCGATATTTTTGCTGGATCAGATACACGTCCCCAGGCCATTCCTTAGAATACAAAAGTCAATCGAACCACCTTGAGGTACGACCCTTAATGACCAGTTAAAACAATAAAGGCCATGAAATGCAACCTTCTGGGATATCATAATTTTTATTCGTAATTCGCACCAAAAATAGAAAAGCGTGTGTTGGTGCTATAGCTGATAAACTTAGGCAATAACAAACGTATATACATATGTCCGAAGTCATTTGATTCAAGGCCGCAACCAAATTGAAAGAGAGAGAGAGAGAGAGAGCTTGCAACTAAAGGGTGTTTTTGTCTGAGGTATACTAGATGGAGTGAAAAGTGACCTCCTGGGGAATTAAAAAAACAATTTTTTTTTAAATGTTTTTTAATATTGTTTAATATAGTCCTCTTTTAGTTTGATACACTTATTCCAGCGATTTTCCAACTTCTTGATCCCGTCCGAAAAGTAATTTTGCGGAAAGCCTGCAAAATACTCCTCCGTGGCGTCGATGATTTCCTCGCGTGAGCTGAATTTTTTATTGATGTTTGGGATTTTTTATTTTGAGGTTTGGGAAGAGATAATCGACCGAGGGATCCAAATCCAGTTACCAATCGACGCCAAAAGTCCGCCCGATTCCGCATCAGCAAGTCCAAACACTCTTTCGAAGTGCTCTCGCCTTCGTGTTTTTGGTCACTCGCGGCACCCAGCGGCAGGATAACTTTTTCATATGCAGAATATTGCTCAAAATATGGCATGTGCGCTCAGTACTAATCTTTGCGGTATCTGCTAGCTCGCGCACCTTCACTTTCCGGTTAGCCAACACCATTTCATGTATTTTTTTGACATTGTCCTCTGTAACCGCATCGGAGAGCCTGCAGCTGCAGACTTGATCTGTAGTGGAGTTGCGGCTACCACGAAGCTCTCGAAACCAATATTTGACGGTGTAATCTGACGGAGCATTAGCCCCATAATATTTATCCAACTTTTCTTTTGTTTTCTTCACAGTTTTGCCTCTCAAAAAATAATGTTTTATGAGAGAACGAAAATCGTATTTGTCCATACTCAACATGATGCCAAACACGTCAACAACAATCACCTGTCAAAACAAAATTAAAGACAGTATCGCACTGAAATTTGGCATGTCTGCCTAAATATGAACGGACTTCAAGGCACCATAACCTTTTTTGCAGTAGCAGCGCATTCTGGCGGTCAAGGAGGTTACCTAGTATAAATTTAATATGTAATAAAGCACTTGAAGCTAATGTTAACGTCTATGATGTTACCTTTATTTAATAGATAATTTTATGCCATTAGTGTTTAAATAACCGGACATATGCGCGCCACGGCTAGCTCTCATGAAGCGCAATCGTGAAGCCCAATATTCGACAACTTTATAGAGCAACTGTGGCCGTATATCAGCAATAGCACGGAGCTAATGTTGACTTCCAAATCGTCCAACGTCTCTGGTTTGTCGGCAGACTAGTGACTTCACATACCCCCAAAGAAGGTAATCTAAAGGTGTGAGATCACAGGATCGTGGAGGCCAGTTCACAGGTCCATTACACGAAATTATGCGCAGCAAATGTTTCCCGCAATGAATTGATGGTACTGTGCGCGGTGTGGCATGTTGCGCCATCTTGTTGAAACTAAAGCTATGTCACGTCATTGCCATTCAACTGAGGAACGAAGAAGTCTGAAATCATGTTTCTATAGCGCTCTCCATTGACGGTAACATTCTGGCCAGCATCGTCCTTAAAGAAATATGGGCCGATGATTCCACCAGCCCATACCGCACATCAAACAGTGAGTTTTAATGGTTGTAAGGGCGTTTCGATAAAGGCCTTTGGGTTTTCTCCACTCCAAATTAGGTAATTTTGCTTCTTTACATATCCATTTAACCAAAAATGGGCCTCATTGGAGAACGAAATTTTGCGTTGAAAATAAGGATCAAGCTGAATCATACTTTCGGCCTATTCACCGAACCTACGACGCGTATAATGGTCACATGGTTTCAACTTTTGCACAAGTCAAGATCTTTCCATAAAATCTTCCGCCAAGTGAATGGGCATAGCTCCAATTGCTGTGTACGATGGCGAATCGACTCATTCGGACTCTCCTCAACACTGCGTTCCACAACACTCCACTGTTTGTCGTCTTTGGCGATGCGCATTATATATTAGAGTGTACGAAGTGCGAAAACGATTCATCGTGTGCCGAATAACTTGCTCATATTTGCGATTATGTCGACCGTAAAATGGACGTAGCGCACGATAAGTTTGGCGAACCCGCGTTATTCTGGCGTTAATCTATGCATCGTAAAATGGCAAAACGTACTAAGCACAAATCAACTTTCAACTGTCAAATTAACAATCTGTAGAAACAGTGTTGCCAGTTTAAAAACCAAACCTCTAAAAAAAAACACCCTTAATATTTTGAAATATAGCTAAGTTCAAAAAACGACTGTGAACGAGGCCTGGGTCCCAGACAGCTAGCTAGAACGTTACTCCGGCACAAAACTAGTCCAATGTACTCGCACATGTTTCTACGGCCAACAACATACAGGATGATGTTCGGTTGCTGTGTGGTACACCATTTATTTGCAAAACGGGCCTAACACTGCTTAGTTTCGGAGATCAAACAGGAACTGATCGTGCCGAGCCCTGTGACAAATTTTGAACTTACAGAGATTTAAGGAGCTTACTGTAATGGATATTCATAGATAATACGAAATTATCCCAGAGAGCCTTTTGGAGGCGTTTTTGTTTATCGAAGACACCTCTGTCAACGCTATTCGATTCGATTCTGAGTAATTCTCAGATAAAAATGTGAAATCAGTTTTGTCAGGATACCTGAATCTACGTATTTTCTACATTCATGTTTTGCTAACAAGAACGATCCGCCCAATATTGCTGGGTGGGTACTTACGTTTTCAGATATGGCAATACAGATTTAGATACGTCAAATCTGACATCATCATCGTAAAGCCTGACGTTTTGAATGGTACACGTGCTCAGAACGATTGCGTTTTTTACAGAGACTTACAAAATTCTTCTCAGCCAAAAAATGAAATTAAATCGTAAACATTATCGTGCGATGACTTTTGACGTGAATCGACTCAATAACAGTGTGCCGATTGCCGATTAACTCGCTTCGACTTTTGGTGATGAAGCACCACCCCAGGACACCATGTTCCGATGGTTTTTCCAATTCAATCGTGGTCGTCGTTCGCTCCAGGACGAGTTTCGTGAAGGTCGTACAAAATCGGTTATTGTACCAGAAAACATCAATGCTGTGCAGGGGTGTGCTGAGGTATGATTTGGCATTAGCCCTATTCCCATACATTTAATACTGCATGAACATTTGGCCGCCAAAAGGATTTCTTCGAGTTGGATACATCGTTTGACAATCCTGCAATAAAGGCTCATGTCGATTGGCCCAAAGAAATGTTGAAAAAATTCGATAGCGGTATCTATAAGATCGTGACAGGCGACGAATCAGGAATCCATGTAGAATATACTTAATTAAAAAGCAGTTGACTGTATGGGGCTTACAAGACGGGCCAAATCCAATGAAAATTGGAACGACTTCAAAGTAAATAGTCGCCTGTTTTTTCGGAAAAACCCAAAAAGTTACCGCCGTGACATTAGAGCAACGTAGACTGGTCAATTCGGAATGGTACACCACCATTTGTTTGACAGAGATCTTTGGAGAAATAACGAAAAGTTGCCGCCGAATGCGAATCACTCGCCACTACGACAATGCCAGCTCTGACAGGCCCGGTCAAATAAGTGACTTTTTGAGCACTCAAAACATCGAATTGATGGGTCATGTGCCACACAGCCCGTTTTTCCGCATCAAAAATAAATTGCGAGGTCAACGAAGCGGTTCATGCATTTAAAACGCATGTTTGTGAGTTACCTCGTTCGGAGTGCAAAAAGTGCTTCGAAAGTTGGTTCAAACGCATGCAAAAGTGTATTGATCTTCATGGAGATTATTTCGAAAAATAATAAAGCCATTTTCGATGACAAATATTTGTTTTTACTTGTTTTTTTCAAAACTTAAGTTACAAAAAAAAAAAAAACAGAAAATGAATCGACTGATTAATAAACATCGTCTATAGCAAATAACGAGTACAGGGGGAAGTTAGCCATTACAGCATACCAGGAAATTAAAATACGATAAATACAGATATTGGTCGCACTAATGCTTCCTAAACCAAACAATCATATCTATGACGCTAATCTTATCTTTCAAATTTTTATTGTAATACATTTGTTTAGCTGTTGTCAGCGTTAAGCAGAAGTAAGGTTGCCGACTTATTTGCCAAAGGATAAGGTTCAATATCAAGCTGTACACCAACAAACTTTAAGAAAATCATTTTTGGCCTCAAAACATCCGGAAGAGAGAACCTAAAACAGAGCTGTTTATTTTCCCACTGTTCAACATAGGCAAAAACCTGCAAGTTCCTACTATTTGTGCAACAAAAAAAAAAAACATCATAGGACGAACAATGCAGTGAATGTATATTGTTGTCTATACCGGGACTGTCAACGTCGTCAATTGATTTCTCATTTTTCTTACGTTTTCTATTAGTCCGGCGCCACAGGACCAAGACATCAATCAACAAATCTACCCATGTGGTTAGGTCTGCGGTAGCGGGTTCTAGTTACTAGTTACGATTTGAAACTCATTAGGTAAGTCGCAGACATTTAAGCTGCTGAATTCGGATCCAGGTCAATGTGCCATCTCATACAGGTTGGTAGTGTATCTTCTCTTCCAGATCGAGCACCATTTTCACCCGCTTGGTCCATAATTCTGCCCAACACAGCAGGACTGGACGATAAATGTCTTGTGTGGAGCTTCCTTGGTTGTTAGAAAACGGGTTCATTTCATTTCATTCTCTTGGATATTGGTATTACTTGGATTTTTTTTTTGGGTTTAGGAGCAACCCATTAGCGACGGACCAAACAGAGATTTGGGTAAGATCCTCATTAACCAAGAGAGCCATCAAGCATGCTAAAGGGTTTACCTACATAGAGTCATCTGCATAAAGATGCACAGAAGTGTGGGTATAGACTGATGAGTGATCGTTGGTGAACATGCAGATTAGTATTGGACCAAGAATTGACCCTTGTGGAACACCTTGAATTAAGGCCTTCAGTGAAAAGAATTTGTCGCCAGAAGTGACTCTGTGGAATCTAATTAATAAATAGCTGCCGATAAGTTCTACAGCCCTATAACTGAGACCAAACAAGTTTTTAAGCTTTTACCTTAGAATATTGTGGTCTACCCTGTCAAAAATTCGAGTAATCAAGCAAACAAAGTAGGCTTACATATATGACCCTTATCGTAAGCTTGCCGTATTTCATCAAGTAGGTTTATCATAGCGGTAGAGCAACTATGAGCCTAATTGTTTCGGGTAAAGCAAGTTGTTGATCATCACATGGCTTAGTATTTGTTTCTCTATGACTTTTTCAAAGACTTTCGATAGACAAGGTAGGATGCTTATTGGTCTGAAATCAAAGAGGGAATTGGTGTTGTTTCTTTTTGTGATTGGAAAAACCCCTGCAATTTTCCAAGACTGGGGAAAAGTTGATGTGGCAATGCAGAAGTTAATAATGTGAGTGAGTGAGGTACGCCATCCTCATCGATAGCGTCAGACTTAATAGCCATTGTGCATTTGTTAACTTCGTCTTCCCTTACAACTCCAAAATCTTCCAGTCTAGGAACAGAGCTCGCCAAATTCGCCGATATTCGATAAATATCGAACTCACTCCCACAGAGTTGGCCGCTAACGAAATGCTCATTCAGATTATCAGGGTCGAGAACACCATGTGAATTAAGGCCTTTGGAAATACCGATCGTTTTTTAAATTGCCCCAAAGTTTTTTGTCTTTTTGGTAAGGAGGTACTAAGCTTTGATGCAAAGTAATTTTTTTTTTGATGCACGAATTATCAGAGTTGCGGGATTCCGCGCCTCTTTAAATGCTTCCCAATTGATGGTAGTTGATCTGCGCTTCCATCGACTGTGCAATTTATTCCGAACCTTAATTTAGTTAATCACATCAGAAGTGAACCATGGACAGCTTTGGCTTAGGATTCTTATTGTTCTTGCCGGTAAATGTTGATCAAGTAGTTGGGTTAAAATTAATTGGAAGGAATCAACTTTGCCATTAGGATCGGCTCTCAGTCTACACTGAAACCAGGGGGCGGATATTGAGGCTAGTTGAAGGGCAGGTTTAAAGTCTTTATATGTTAAAGAGCACATGTAGTTAGATTTACATTGTAAGTCATGATCACAGATATCAAGGGATATCTGGTCAAAAAGAAGGACAATCTTGCGGTCAGAAACTATAACAAGATCAAGGAGACCGGGTAAACGATCTGGGACAAAACGTGTTGAGTAAGTGGTATTTACTATACTGAGACCGACAGAAGACACTGCATCTTTCATTTGAAATGTACGTGAGTCAGTTCTTATCAAATCGGCGTTAAAATCGTCGCAAGCTATTATATGTTAATAAAGTGCGCAATAGTCCGAAAGAGCTAAAAAAAAATATGGCACGGGGGAGGAACATCTTCGGTTTTTATTATACACACATGAGACAAGACATTTAGTATTACAGTCACTTATTTCCACAGCAATTAACTCAGTGCCGGGTCCACTAGATTTGAAAATTCTATTCGATTTAATAGTTGACCTACAGTAAATGGCCACTCCGCCACCGGGGGTATCAGTGATTCTATTGTTCGTAGGTAGTGTGTAATTTGGTATATCATAGATAACATCGGTTTGAAACATGTCTCATTTATACAAATAACATCAATACCAGAAGTTGAGAACAAATATTTTAAAGAGTCTAATTTCAGGTCGCATAAACTATTTACATTTAGGTAACAAACTCTGACTCCAATACATCGCTAGGAAATAATATTCGCCATAGTGTATGTTGATTTTTCATTCCACAGGAACAGCAATTGAAACAAGTGATTCTTCGCTTTACTTCTACACTAATACTCCTATTGAAAGAAACGTCAGCCTGAAATATACCGGCCTGCAATACATCCAAAAAGGAAGAGGAGATATTTAATTGTTTTTTAACGTACGTGTATCGAAGACTTTTTATCTTATTAAATAAAAGTATTTAAATTATCTCTCCTTAAATATAAATTTAAAACAAATATAGAAAAAACACTATTTGAACTGCGGAATGCTCGTAAATATTTATGTCCACACACTTTGTGTCTAGTTATTTTTTCTGGCTCTTAAAATTAAGAAATAAACTTTGGAAGAACACTCACCTTATCATCGTCTCCTTCACTATCACACTGCAATAGAGAAAGAAAATAAAAATCATCTTTAGTACAAATTTCGTAATTCCGCCAATGAAAATAAAAACAAAGAACAGGCAGCAAAAAAAAGGTCACAAAAATGAATTCCCCTCATATATTTTTGTGGTTTTCATCCAAATTTGAGTCAAGGACATGGTCGTAAAACATAACAAGACTTCTATAAGAAGTAACAGTTATATTCCATTTTGTCTTTCACATCTTTTTAGTACTTTATATTCGCCCCCTTAGCCTCTAACCTCTTTACGAATAACGATGTAAATACATATCTTTTGTAGAGTCTCTGTATATTACAAGTTTTCCTTCTTCAATAAGTGTTGACACAGTCTCAATAAAAAAAAAAAAAAAAAAAAAAAAAAAAAAAGGAAACAAGTAAAAGAAACACATACATAGCCACAAAGATAGAAATGAAACAAAATCAATTGTAATAACCCTAATCGTAACCGTAAAAACTAAAAGGATACGCCCGGATAAGGGATGAATGGCAATGCCAATACCAAAAGCAAAGGCAACGACAAACGACAAACGACAATGACAACGGTAACGACAACGACAACGACAACGATGAGGACCATTGCCGTCATCATCAGATAATCTCATTCACAATTCAAACGATTGATTTAAGTACCGAACCGAGGCAAATCGTTATATCGAATACAACCACTGAACCACCTCAACGTTGCGCTGTCTTCGAAAAAGAGTCAACACACCAAAGGCATGGGGCATGGGCTAACTTAAAGGCTATAAGCCATCCACAACCGTTTCTCAAAGTCGTTTGTCGTCATCGTCATCATGGTCGTTTTTAGTTTAAGAGAGCCCCATAAAACTCAAACGAGGGCCGCACACAAAAACTGGAAAGTAACGCGACCGTATGCTTACGTTACAAACAAAATGACCGGAAAAAATTCAATTGGCCATTTATTCAAATGTGAATGGGCTTTCCACAAAAAAAAGTTTCATTTTTCACGAGCTGCTATTTTCAAGTTCTTCTCGTTTGGTTCATTCCTTTCTTAAACTTAATATATGTATATGAGGGGAAACCAAATAATAAATGTTTTTTTTTTGTTTTTCTTTTTATAGTGAAAGATACTTACGATATATCCTTTGCCGGAACTGCATCTACTGCTTGCCTGTTGATAAAGATAAAATTTAAAAAAAAAATGTATAAATTGGGGGTAATCAGTTACGGATAAATTGGATGTATCAGATTATATAAATTGAATATAATGGGATACGACATCACTTACATCACTGAGTCGATCTCGGGAGCTATCCGCATCTCTGGGCGCAACCGAAGATGTCGTTAATCTTTCCGACGCTCTACCACTATCATCAGACGTACCAGCATCTTGAGCGAGTGTAATTGAATTCTAAAAAAGAAATAAACCCAAAATCAGATTTAAGACATTACCAATGTTATGAATTAGAAATCACAGATATTTGTAGGCTTGTTGAAGAAGGTATCCAATAAGGAGAGCGATGAGGGGATGCGATATTTGGGCAATGCCGAGCAAGTACTCGTATGATGGAAGTTCAAACAGAAATACATGATCCTAAACACTGTTTCTTTAGTCCCCCCCTCTCACAAGGAAACTTTTTTTTACAAGTTTTGATCTTTATGCTCGATAGGTAGGATGCTTATCCTTTTTGATTGACAGATGCCGCCTGCAGGCCATCAGTGGGAATACAAACGGGTCCAGCCTTACCAAGGAACAAGGCTCCCCCAATGGCGTGCTATCTCGCAGTGAGTACGCTGTCGTAGACACTTGTACTTTATGATCAAGAAGCTGATAAACTTTAACAATATTTCATGGTACTTTGACAACGACATGGCCATTCCAATATTCAAGCGCATTTTAATAGACAACGATATTTCCATCAATACTAGGTGGAGTGAAAAGTGGCCTCCTTAACCGCCAGAATGCGCTGCTACTGCAAAAAAGGTTATGGTGCCTTGAAGTCCGTTTATATTTAGGCAGATATGCCAAATTTCAGTGCGATACTATCTTTAGTTTTGTTTTGACAGCTGATTGTTGTTGACGTGTTTGGCATCATGTTGAGTATGGACAAAAACGATTTTCGATTCTCTCATAAAACATTATTTTTTGAGAGGCAAAACGGCGAAGGAAACAAAAGAAAAGTTGGATAAATATTATGGGGCTAATGCTCCGTCAGATTACACCGTCAAATATTGGTTTCGAGAGTTTCGTGGTGGCCGCAACTCCACTACCGCAGTGGCAGGCCCTCCGATGCGGTTACAGAGGACAATGTCAAAAAAATACATGAAATGGTGTTGGTTGACCGGAACGTGAAGGTGCGCGAGCTAGCAGATACCACAAAGATTAGTACTGAGCGTACAAGCCATATTTTGGGCAATATTCTGCATATGAAAAAGTTATCCTGCTGCTGGGTGCCGCGAATGATCAAAAACACGAACGTGAGAGCACTTCGAAAGAGTGTTTTTACTTGCTGATGCGGAATCGGGTGGACTTTTGGCGTCGATTGGTAACTGGATTTGGATCCCTCGGACTATTACCTCTTCCCAAACTTCAAAAGATGGCTCTTCAATAAAAAATTCAGCTCACGCGAGGAAATCATCGACGCCACGGAGGAGTATTTTGCAGACCTTCCTGAAAATTACTTTTCGGACGGGATCAAGAAGTTGGAAAATCGCTGGAATAAGTGTATCAAACTAAAAGAGGACTATATTGAATAATATAAAAAAAACATTTAAAAATTTTTTTTTTAATTCCCAAGGAGGTCACTTTTCACTCCATCTAGTATGTCAGTAAATTTCAATGGATTCATCACTGGCCTTAGCCCTTTTCAAGGGAGTGGCAATATGTTTGCCACCTTACAAAATGCGGAATAACTTTCGAACTATTAAATGCATCCATTCAACATCTTTAGCAAATTGCCTGACATCTATTATCTGAAAGCCTAAACTTTTGAATTTTTTTTTTAAGTGTAACGGTCTGCATAGGATAAAAGATATGGCTAGAATCGGGGAATCACCGATTTAATTTTGAATATTGTTTGAGTTGTCGATACCATAGTCTGTGGGAGTGATTTTTATTTTTTGTGTGTGAAATTGATATTTTCTGAAGGCATTTACTTTTAAAAGAGTGCAATTTATAATTCAGGGTAAGTACAGAGAATTGGATGATGATGCCTTTAATCAGTAGATGAGTCAGATCCGACAGCTTCCTCCTTCTTGTAAAGAGAACAACCTTAGTTTTGAGGGGTCACTAATTTCTAGTGCACCAATCGTTGAACACATCTAGGGCTGCCTGCGCTTTAGAGAAGATAGTAGCTAGGCAGGCAGTACTGCTACATCATTCGACTATGCTTGTTTATAGAAGTCAGAACTACTGAGCTCGTTGAGCAGTGAGTCGACCAACATGCGCCATAGCAGTGGAGACAGAACACCGCCTTGAGGGCAACCCCTTTTTTATGCCCGCCATCACATATTGACCACAGTTAGCATTCACAATCAATGTTCTATTGACCAGCATTGGTCTTACCCATAAAACTAGTTGTTTGCGTACACCATGTTGTCTGGCCGAGTTACACATCCCATCAGAAGTTGTGTTGTCGATGTCGTCATCGAGGACTCTCAATGTCGTTGAAAACGCCCAGGGCATATTCTTTCGTGTCGAGCGAGCTTTTAATTCAAGCTACCAGCTGCTGTAGCGCATTATCGGAAGATCTTCAGCGTTCGTTAGTGTGTTGCATTGCAAATATAGAATGCATTAGCAAAATATTTTTGCGCACATGGATCTCCACCATTCTCTTCAACATGAAGGAAGTCTGAAGCTCTTTTGTGATTTTCGGAAAAAGGCTACTCTCACTGTTTGCCTGGTTTTTGGTATGTATGCCAGTTCTAGACTAGCAGTGAACAACAACAATATTTAATGGCCTCATCCGTCACCACAATCGATAAGATATACCAGCTACATCGTGTTGTATTATTCAGCGCACTAGCAACTTCGTTAATAGGAGATGGTTGTGAGCTGCTTCTGATTAGGTTACCTGGGAAGTAAGCCTCAAGCATTAGACGGAGAGTCTCTCCTTCCGACTCAGTATAGGTGCCATTAGATTTCCTAAGTGATTGCATCCTGGTTGAAAACTTTGACTCGTTTCGCAAAAGTCTTTATAAGAGGCACTATCCGAAATCCGAATAGCTTTTTATATTCTTTTTGCTTCAATCTGTAAAGACCGTCTTCCTTCGAATTACTCTTACGTGGACTGTTTAGAAGTTTTCTGGTTTCTTCACGAATATGCTGCAGATTTGGGTTCCACTAAGGAAGAGGCGATCTGGAGAATTGCTTTCGATCTGCACATGCCATTTCAAAACTCTGGTGAGGGTACTGTTCATGTTCCCCTAGCTTTTGTTTTGCCCTGTGCTTAACAGTTGGACTTGCCGAGCTCCACTTCAAATGGTGTCCAGTTGGTTTCTGCCGATTCCTCCACATGTTGGATAACGTTAAGTCAATTACTTGCTCTGTTACTCTCGTAACAAAAGTTGGCCGAGAGCCAACATTGTTGACAACCAGGTCAGACGATAGTATGAAATCCAGGAGATGATTGCCTCACACGTAGCATTTGGTAGTACCCCAAAAAGTATTCTGAGCACTAGCAGAGCAGCACATGATAAGTCCCATCTTACTAGAAGCTTGAATGAGTTCGGCTATCGCCTTAAGCAAACGCAACGACGAACTCAACAGAACTTCCAACAATAAATCCAAAACAACCACCAGGCATAAGCACAAAACAAAACAAATCATCGGCAACTAGGTAATTCAAAGTTCTAAAATCTTCCAGTCTTCAAGCCTTCTCCATTTCAACCCCATTAACTACGAAGTTAATTCGAAAGATTCTCAAAACAAAAAAAAAAACAAAGACTCCCTCTCAACATTGTAACTTTATTACAATTCATTTAGCTTGCAGTAACAATATACACACACTCACCGGAGACAGGAGTCCTTCAGTAAACAGAACAAAGGAACTGAATAAATAATGTAACCCCGAATGAGAAATTCATTTTATATCCTCCGTCATGCGTTATATTGTGAAACTAATACTCCCAAAGGACCTACACTGTAGCACCGGTATCCGACGTTTAGAATACCTAATGAAATTGTTAGCAATAATGCATTTGCCACACAAATTGCCACAAGAGACCTATTCCCGTATTCAAATAATTTTCAAGCACACACATACGAGTTAAGTTACGAGTATAGCATCCCTGATGGTGCTGTCAGGGAATAACAATCACATCCGTCCCACACGACACACTGGGGGTAGATTACTTCGAATTCACGATTGGAACATCCAATCGTGCACATCCTGATTCAGCTGCATGAGCTCGAAAACTCAAACTCCAAACTACGAATTCGAAACTTAAAAGCGAAACTTGAAAGCTGGGAAACTCTGGGAATCTCGAGGAAACAACACGTCCGCATTGCAAATATTAATTCAAGCAAAGACTTAACTAAACAATAGGTACTAAACCGCATTCAATAAACATTAACGGTAACAGAAGACCAAGGACTACAGACAACACAATACAGAGGAGGCCACCTTAAGCTGGAAGGAAGCTTGTTTTGATTCCCCATAATCCCAGCAAGCACTCAAGCTAATAGTTTTGACATAATGTACTTATCAAAGGCTAAGTGCTGTTGCTCCACACGGATAGATCTATCTAAAGCCCCGGCGTCACATTAATCCATCTGAACCAAATCATAACTTCATCAAGTCATGTGTGTGGGACCATGATGATGATGACGATGATGTTGATGATGTTGATGATAGAGATGCTAGAATACAGGATACCCAAGTCCATGGGAATGACCTTTAATGCGGTTTAATGTGGCAGGAGTAGCAAATAAATTACAATCTCCCAACCTTTGGTCCCTCTTTTCATGTCTACATCGTCTCCGTTTAACACAACACACATTCGACTCGAGAGGTGAGCACTGGCAACAGTGGAAACACTGGGAAAGTCGCAGTTCATGCTCCCAAGGAGCATGTTGAACACCAAATCCAATTGATTAGACCGGATCGAAGGCGGCGGCAGCAGCAGTAAATGGGGGCTGACTGGATATTTCTACTGGTAGTGGAGGAATCGAGACCATCTGCACCTTTCTCGTGTGCCGACTGACTGCCGTGCCGTGACGTGCCGTGCCGACATAGTCACCACCGAATCAAGCCACACCACAAAGGAGGACTACGACGAGGACTCTGATGCCCATGCCATGTAACCAGATATCAAAATCTCCCTCCCAGAGTTGCGAAAGAACACTACTCAACTTCACAGCTTTCCGACAGTTCCGATCCAGTCCGACCAACGTCGGCAACCAACTACGGCAACGACGGTCATGCCAAAGAAGAATAGGAAAATGAAAGAATCTGCAAGAAATACACACATAATACGACAACCTGGAGTGCTTGTGGGAGATTGTGGGTTTGTGGGCTTATGGCCTCCTTCCTGGTGCTTCTGCCATGTCATGTCATGGCCTTTTGTGTGTCACAAAGCATGGCTAGTGTATTAGTGTGTGTGTCACAGTGGAGCAACAGTGCGCACGCTTGAACTGCAAATCTTAATGGCCGAAATGACCCATGGCAACAGGGGGGATAAGTGCGGCAGATATTCAGTCAAATCCATCCAAATACAACAGTCTGTGAGTACTCGTACCCTGTGAATGCTTGACGAAGGAATAATTGGAAAAGTAGATTGTGCATGTATCTGTGTGGTTCAACAGGAGAGGACACAACGATGAAACGTGAGAGAAAACAGATGAGGCACACACTCATTACGACGCATACTCAGTGCAAATATTGAGGGTATCCCATACACCACCCTCCGCGCTAACACATTGGCATAGACTATAGAGTATAGCAAAGAATGCAGCACAACAGCAAACGGCACAACAATAATGGTGGCTGCCGCTGTTGCTATTGCCGCTGATACTGCTGCCATCTCTGAATTGTTGCACACAATCTTTGTGCAAACTTCACACGCCAACCAGACCGAAGCAGAAGCAGAAGCAGAAGCAGCAGAAACACAGTCGAAGCAGTAAAAGCTTCGCCAGAAACTTATTTGACGCGTACATAAGTAAGTTGGGTTAGGTTAAGGAGGTTGGTTACTGGTTGCTGCTTACTGGTTACTGGTTACTGGTTACACTGCCGATTACTGACTGAACTCTCTGGTGGTAGATAAAGAAAATCTTTTGTACCTGCGATTCAGTTTAACGTTAGACGTCGGATCGAAAAGGTTCGCTGTAACGAGTACAAATCGAGCAATATTTGTGGAAAACATTTGAAGTGAAAATCGACGAAATAAAGTTTTTGAAATTGTTCGAGCAGTTAAAATGCAATATTCGTGGCAAAATATTTTATTAATCCATATCCGGAAATTTTGCATTCAATTCTGAGTGTTTGTGTGTTTTAAGAAAAAGCTTATTCATCTGTTGAGGGATACCTTTCTTTGGGTAGAATGCTGGGAAATACGATGACATGAAACTGCAGGAAATAAGATTTTACACTCTTTGCAAGACGGCTAAAAGCTTGAGTCCCAAAAAAAAACTTCGAATTTCTTCTTACAAAAAGGACCCAGATGAATGGATATGCACAAGTTCCTCCAATAGAGGAAGGGAAGGTACAATGGACATCCATACATAAGTAATGCAACTGACCACTCCATTTAGAACGAAGCCGTTTGAAGAAGAACTCCCGTGCACCGTGCTTTGCATATTTTTTATTCGTTGGAATCTTAGTTCTTCATTTTGAAAAAAAAACTCACCCACCTAATTTAAAAAGAATTCGAAATGTGTTAGTTTTGAGAGCGGTTTGCTTTTGATAGTGGTAGCGAATCTGTGGCAGCCATGCCAATGCAACGTTTGTCCAAAACCTTCATCATATAACATTTGTACGGGCCTTAGTTTGGCCTAGTTAACAGCCTTTAAGTTACCACCAAAGTGTTGTTTTGGCACAGTTAAGAACATTTTAGCAAAGCATTATTGGATCTGAGAGGCGTTGAGAACAGATTGAATATTCGGACAACCATTTAAACCTGCAACCGCTTTTCTAAGACATTTTAAAATTTACCAAAGAAAGTTGTGATGGATTTCTAACATGACCACTATTACAAACCTCCTGACTGGACGATGAGGAAGGAATAAGACGGGAATCGCTAAACAGACGCAGGAGCAAAATTAGATATACAATTTAGTAGTAGGTGAGGCCAATCAGGTTATACAGGTTAATAGTTTGGGTGACTAGAGGAGAAATCCAACCCAAAACTAATAAAAAAAAAAGATCAAAGAGTTACATCTTTCAGTATAACAGAACTTCAAGCCATGGTTCAACTACTCCCAATCGCCTTTATCGGTAAACAACTGGATATCAGCTCATTATTGGAATTACTAGATGGAGTGAAAAGTGACATCCTTCACCGCCAGAATGCGCTGCCACTGCAAAAAAGGTTATGGTGTCTTGAAGTCCGTTTATATTTAGGCAGATATGCCAAATTTCAGTGCGATACTGTCTTTAGTTTTGTTTTGACAGGTGATTGTTGTTGACGTGTTTGGCATCATGTTGAGTATGGACAAAAACGATTTTCGTTCTCTCATAAAACATTATTTTTTGAGAGGCAAAACGGTGAAGGAAACAAAAGAAAAGTTGGATAAATATTATGGGTCAGATTACACCGTCAAATATTGGTTTCGAGAGTTTCATGGTGGCCGCAACTCCACTACCGATCAAGTCCGCAGTGGCAGACCCTCCGATGCGGTTACTGAGGACAATGTCAAAAAAATACATGAAATGGTGTTGGCTGACCGGAAAGTGAAGGTGCGCGAGCTAGCAGATACCACAAAGATTAGTACTGAGCGCACACGCCATATTTTGGGCAATATTCTGCATATGAAAAAGTTATCCTGCCGTTGGGTGCCGCGCATGACCAAAAACACGAACCCGAGAGCACTTCGAAAGAGTGTTTTTACTTGCTGATTCGGAATCGGGTGGACTTTTGGCGTCGATTGGTAACTGGATTTGGATCCCTCGGAGTATTATCTCTTCCCAAACCTCAAAAGATGGCTCATCAATAAAAAATTCAGCTCACGCGAGGAAATCATCGACGCCACGGAGGAGTATTTTGCAGACCTTCCGGAAAATTACTTTTCAGACGGGATCAAGTAGTTGGAAAATCGCTGGAATAAGTGTATCAAACTAAAAGGGGACTATATTGAATAATATAAAAAAAAACATTTAAAAAAAATAAAAAAATTGTAATTCCCAAGGAGGTCACTTTTCACTCCATCTAGTATGAACGAAACTCACTATTAATATTTATGGATAAACCCTGAAAGAGTCAGCGCTGGCTTCAATAAAAAAAAGGTGCTCTTTGGCTCCCAAGTCATTTTAGGCTAAAGCGCTGCCCACTGGTAACGCCATACATCTTGACAGTCATGCACTTCAAAGATTGAAGGATGTAAAAGACTATCGCATCACCTCTAACGTGAAAGCAAGAGCTTAATGTCGCCCTGTGCGATTTCACAGGACATTTTGAATCGAAAAAAATAAAATAGTCATTTGTTTAATATCTTATACAACTCGATGATGTAACCAAACCTTGACGTGGTCAATACAACACCGCTCGGATAGGTTCCAGTGCAATTCTAAAGCATAAAGGAGAAAGCTCTCTTTACTCACAAACAGAGTTAACAGCGCGATACGTAGAATTTCGTCCCTTTCAATGATTTCTTTGAGCGTTCCAGAGACGATGAGGGAAAGGTAAAAATTATGCATTTTCCGTGCACGTGTCTTCCACAACCCAACATCAGAAAGGCCACAATGAGTCATTTCTTTTTAACTAAACGATCTAAGAGACGACTGCATCTTCGTCTAACATTAACAATATAGAATCAAGGAAAGCAGTTGGTGATAGCATCTGCAATACTTGGAATGTTGACCTACTTGTCTTTCCTTTCAACCAGTCAAATAAAGGAGTTGCGCAAGGAACACCGAAAGTGCTTATATAGTACAATACCATCAGACACAAATTTAAATTTCGCAGAAGAAAAAAATCGTGAATGATCAGGATCAATATGGCAACAGAAATACTCGTAGGTTTCCCATTAAAGTTAACTACCCTGCAAAACTTGTAACTGCTAGATTTAAACTCAAGTCCAACGAGGCTGTAATAATGGGAGGCTGCTCCCCAGATACTGGTCAATCGAACTTCAGCATTGTTTGCCGATCCACAAGTTGATTCTTGACTTCTTATAGAGAGCCAGTTTTGACGAGCGAGCAACCTGATTTGGTTGTGGAGGAGGCATTTCCGCAGTTGCCCACATCTGTAGATTGCGGCAAATATCGGCGGAGAAGGCTAAGGAACTTAAAATCACGCTGGTGATGAAGATTGCTTCCCGCTTCATAAAACTTGCTAAAAAGCTAACGAAGACATTTTACAACTTCTAGATCATACCGGATGACAGAAAAGTCCTTACTAGACTTCCTTATGACAGTAAATAGAATTGCTTCTGTTTGTTGATGAATTTGGTCCTGCAGGCCAGCGCGAATCACCAAAATGAGAAATTCACATAAGTGGTCAGAAAGCACTTGCTGCAGAATTTTTACTCTCGCTGGTATCATATGACGGTGAGTCCTGGCTGCAGACGCCATCGATGTTGCTGCCGCTGTATACGACAAAATACGAGTCACCTATCCTCCGTAAAAATATCGTGGAATACAAGCAGGCTTTCAATACCACAGAAGGGATTCGGTTTGGCTTATCCAGATAGGTGTAGAGGAGCTTCATCGCCTATGGTGATTTTCAATGAAAATGCATCCTTAAAGCGGTTTAGAAAGGCTTGACTGTTATTTACATGGCCGTCTGCAAACAACAGTCAATGCACTGTTGTTTGCACTTCATACAGGAGCATCTTTAAGATTTTTGCTTTTTTTTTTTTTTTTAACAAAATTCGATGTAGACTGTCTATTGATGCTTTCAGCAGGACATCGATTGGTTAATGTTTGTTCTCTTGGACATCTGTAGTTGCACAACCTTCTGAACGGCTGATCTGGAGATGGCCGTCTCTCTACTGTCTCCTGTTGAGCCAATGTTAATGTGTTTGGCCAGTTTGGCCAGTACACGACCAATGATTCGTGGACGAAATCCAAGTTTCGAGAATTGTAGGAGTCTTGATAGAAGATTGTTCAGAGGCTATATTCTGGAAATATGCGAGTCACGAGCCCTTGGAACTTCGTTTCCAACTTAATTTAGCCAACTTAAGGTTAACCCAATTATGGGAGCGTCACGGTGGGTGTAGTTTAAACTTGAATCGGGTCTGCCGACTTGACGGTTGACTCAAAATTGTAGCAGCGAAGGTTTTAGCTAGTTCTTACCCTTCACCCAAGGTGAAGTTCTTACATATGACTTGGTTTGTCTGGCACAAAGTCCATTCCAAAGTAAACAAGACTTTTTAAAAATAGTTAATTCTAGTGAGGCCATCTATGTATTGGCAATTACATGCGTCGGAAAGGTAGATCCTTAACTGATGTACTAAAATTTCCTGAAAATTTCATAACATTTGGACGAATAGAAGCGGAGTTATTGCGGCTGAAGTGACAGTATGTTTGTGTCATCGGTACAAAAATCAGCATCGAGCAAAAATCGCTCAGATTCCGATATTCGAAGAACATCATCAAGGAGGCCAAAAAGAACAAAAACTTCCTTTACAACCTTCTGACTGGTGAGCGCCAAAGAGCCTAGTGGAAAGCGCCAGACGAGTCAAAACCCAACAAATCTTGCTTGGAGAAGTCAAAAGTGAAGACAATGCAGATCTGCTTTTACGATTCCAAGGGGATTGCACACAAAGAGTTCCTTCCACCAGGACAAACAATTAATGCACAATTCTAACTTGGTGTTTTGAAGCGTTTGATGCATCGTATTTGGCCTGAATATCCCGCAGAAGGAAGTTGGAGTTTGTTGCATAATAATGCGCCATCTCATCGATCGATACTTTTGACCGGTTTTTTAGCTATAAATCGCATTTTAACTGTCAAACACTCCCCGTATTCACCTGATTTGGCACAGTGCCACTTTCACCTTATTATTTGCTGATGAAAGGAAAGCATTTTGTGAACGCAGAAGCCATCCAAAAGGCTCCTGCCGACGATCTGAAACACTCACTCGACAAGCTTTTAGACCGTGCAAATCGCTGTATTGAGTCGGGAGGGGACTATTTTCAATAAAATAAATTGGTTTGATGTTCTTATTTTAAAAAGTCACTTTAGGACGCACCTTGTAAATCGATGAATGAGAGCATTTGCCCATTTAAGATCGCAAAGCAATCCACAAATGTGGTTTGGGCTTTAAGGTATAAAACTGAAAACCTTGTGTGATTCGGCTGATCAAGTGGAAAGTCTTTGGAGCTGTGTCCTGGACTCGATTAAAAGCCAATGTATTTCGAAAGAACTGTTTTAATGGCGAACTATACGAACAATTTCAAAAGTTTAAAACGTGAGAAGTTAAAAAAAAAAATCTGACCTAAACAGCCTTAAAATATAAACCAGCAAATTAAAGCCACGGGGATATTTTCACGGTTGCTTCTAAAAGCAAGGGGACTACAATATTCAAAACCACTATCGGAATTGCTACTTTTTGGACCATTCAGAAAAGTTTTGTTAAGTTACGAGCCAATCTATGACCTGAAAAACTTGAAAGGGGGTTAGATTAATCCTCCAAAACCAGTAACATGTTTATGCGAAAGTTAATGCCATCAAATACCATTGAACACCGATTACTAGAAGTCATAGGTATGACGTTCTGCCAAATAAATCTTTGGGCAGTCCAAAACACGGCAAGACAATTCTTCCCTATTTTAGATTTGGTATGTGTCAGTTAAACTAGTGTATTTTCCAGATACTTGAGTGCTTTGGAAACTAGAATCTTGGGGGTCAGTTACCTGGCGAATACTACTTAAAGCCCACATTACAACAACCCCAAAGGCAAAGCGAAACTAGGAATAGCTGCAAAAATGTAACACTCTGGTGAATCCGTTCAAATTTTACAAACTCAGCAATAAAGTTAAATTTACAACACAAACTAAATCTGTTGAACACAACATACAACTTATGGAACAAATTCAAGAACGCTCGTAATCCTTTACGATCTGACACATAAAAGGCCACATACAGTCAAGCATCTCAAACATGATTTCTGTCTACTCCATCTCGTAATACGACTATCTTCTACCACCCTCCCATGAATCACATCAACTAACAGCATCAATAACAACAATTTCGTGTGAAAACACTTTTAAAGCCTTCACTCAACAATTGTGCAATCTCCATCCTCCACCTAATAATTTCAAACTCGCAAATCTTAAATCGATTTTCTTTCCGGAGAACAATAATAATTTTCTTCATCCAAGAATTACTGTACGCCGGGGATACGAATGACTACATACTCCCTACAGACAGACAGATCTATAAAAACAAAAAAAAAAAAAAAAAAAAAAACAAAATACATGTTCGACAAATAAAATTCCTTCAACGGCAAGTCAAATAAACCTCCGCACGTCTACTGCTGCTGATACTGCCGCTGCTGCACTCCACTCAACCATGCACACAAGAGTTATGGGGCTAATATTTTTCCCGCCATAAACTACCGCACGATATCCTCTCACTACTCCCCAATCCAATCCTGAGCCATAGATCTCAATCCAACCAATCTCACCACACAAAATCCCATTTAATTTGATTTTCCCAATAAAACTCAAACGAGAACTCGAACTCGAACTCGAAAGATACTTTTTTACGTATTCGTATCTAGTGGTGGTGGGTGATGCTGTTGTGGTTGTTTGTTTATTATTCAGTTCGGAACTGAAACAAGCATATTAATGGCAATTTTCTGCCGCCCCGCTTCCGTTTACCGCCGCCAACTACCCTACTCTACAATCGTCCTCTCCGGGCTGGGCTATGATTTGAAGCGTTAAACGCGGCGATTTTTCATGATATTTTTTCTTGGTCGGAGGTATCTTGGTGTTTTTTTTTTTTTTTTGCTCTGTTTTCGCTGAGATTTCTCTTATACCTTGAGATTATCTATAGAGCTAGCCCATCTTTCGTTTGCGGAAAATTTATCAGCCCCCCCTTAGTTTGGATATCGATGCCTAGGCCGTTGGCAGGGTTGCCACACGTTTATTTCGGTTTGTGTTTGGAACAAGAGAATAATCATGACAAAATGGAATACAAGCCGAAGGTACTCGTATTTAATTATATACAGTAGGTTGAGAAATTTTGAAGAACATAAGCGATACTGCCTAATCTGTCGGAAGCGAAGCATTCGAAGAGTGGAACCATGCCTCATACGAAGATACTCTGTGATGAACCCTTGATGATCCACGAGTTCAAGGTCTTCTTTTTTATTTTGAAGGAACATCGGCTCATGAGGAACTATAGGAACTCAACCAAGTACTTACAAGCTACCAAAGTTAAACAGGATTGTTTAAAAAGATAAAAAATAAATAAAAATCACTTCAAATCTGTTTCGACATAAATATCCAAAGGCCTTGGGAATATTGCAAATGTTCAAAGCAGAAGTAAATAGTGGCTAAACTGGCTGCATTGAATATTATTTTATTCCGTTGATTAGTAATAACAATTTACGAGCTGGAATATGGCCCTCTGAAGTGAAGCAAGAACTCCTCAAAAAAAAAGGTGTGCAACAGAAGGAACCTTAGGAATTTACGAATAAATCAACAGTAGCATGCATACAATGAGCCTGAAATGATATCTTTCGTCAGTTCCTCTAATTCTTAGTAAACAGCTTGTTCCAAGCCAGAGATAACGTAACCGCAAATGATCCATAAATGGGCCAGATAGTGGTTAAGTTCCTCAACTAATAGTCAAGAGAGTCTGAGTTCGAATCTCAACCAACAAACCGAAAAAATAATTGTTCTTGACGTCATCATTCTTTTGACGGGCATTGGCTAACCTCTGAAAATAAGAGTTCCTACCTATGAATAAGTCTCCCAATCTCCTGCCGTTCGGAGTCGGTAAAGAATATTAGGTCCCTCAACATGATCAGATGAACAACACAGTGTGTGGAGAGAGTAGGTCTTGGTCTATACCAGACTGTTGCGTCATTATTTTTACTTGTTAACAATTTACTAGAGCATGGAGTTGAAAAAGAAAGTTGAATGTCCGAAAGGCATATCTGCATTAACATCATAACCACATGCCTTTAAAATGTTTGAACTCAGTTTGGGCAACGTCGAAGATAGTTGAAAACTGTCGCCTACTTCCCACCGACATTGCTAAATAGTTTTACATAATTTGCAGTGTACCTGACTATCTTCGCAAAAATTGCCAAAATTGGCACAATCCTAGATCTTGACTAACCATTCAATTCTGACAAAAAAAAAACGCCACGTGCTACGTGCAAAATTATTCTCAGGGTACATGCAATGTACATACAAGACTAGACCAAGACTAGGCAGTTGGTCAGTTTGAATAATTTTTTACCTTACCAGAGAGATGTGGCTGAATTTTGATTTCAGACCCAAAAGGGCTTTTCTAGCTGTGAAAAGGTAGCACATCCGCCTCTTAGTGAAAAATAACCTCTTTAACCTTGATAAAAACACAAACTGATTTCACTTTGACTAAATCCATTCTAAGGAAGCTCTTCATAACCTTTAGCTCCCTACATCAAGTAGGAGAAGATTGACATCCTGTGTGATCATAAATGCGTTTACTGGGCTAAGTTAGCCTGATCGCCGTTGTAAACTTACTTACACACGGAAAAAGTAGGAAAGAGCTGCTCTATACCCCACATGATAAGGCATATGACTAGTAGAGGACCTAGCGCCTACAGCCCTACGATTAGCTCGGATATACTCTATACTCGTACTATAAATTTTTGGATCCCCAGTTTAGTAAAAATGATCAGCTAGCGATCACCTAGTCACCAAATATTGATAAGAGACAAGACAATAACTAGTCATCGCTGCATAGAAAATTACTGCCAATTGTCTTGATAATGGAGCCCGAAAGAACAGATTGTTATTCTGACCACTACGAGGTTACCTCATCTTGAGATGCTTAAAAATCTTCGTTCTATTATCATTGATCAGGCAACGATCACCTTGTCAGAAGCTCGCCATCACGTCAAAATGCACAAGAAACTTATAGATCAGTGCGGCTAATATGATAAAGAAACCAGACTCTGAATAAGGAGTCTAATTAGGACTGCAATTATGAAATGCAAGCCTTCGAGGACATTGAAGGAAGACATTAGAGCAACTCGCAGTTTATGATGGGATAAAGAATCAACATACGACCCGGCATAGAGGTTGTACCAAAGTGATAATCATCTTTCGGTGTGTTTCAAGGGGAGTAAAGTAGACACAAGGCCATTAATTTACGAAGGCATCCATAGATACGACGAATTATTACATTTCGTCTGGTTGTAGATAGACAGATTGTGATTTAATACAAAACCGAGACTATGTAGTGAGATACTCTACAGGTTTGATTTGAAAGCCGGTAAGCCATATATCGGGAAAGTAGGTTATGTCGAATTGTTTGTTTGAGATAGGAATAATATCAGACCACTTGTGTATCTGTTTAAAGTCCACATTAACCTTAAGCGCAAGTTCTTTCAAATTTCGAAAGGCTGCGTTTACGTGCAGATGGGAGATCATTTATAAAACCACGAGACAATAGCGGCCCCAGCATCCATCCGTGGGGTACACCATACTTTTAGGAAAGTATAGCTTTCATTAGAACCTAGCTTTTGTAATCTTAATAACACAATATTATCGATTAATTTTACGATTCAGTAAGTCCGAAGAGGTTTTGTAGTTTCCAACACAGAATTTTATGATTACCGTATCGAGGGCCTTCGAGAAATCCAACAAACAGAGAAGATTTAGCTTGCTTCTACCAAAATCTTACCTTATTTCATCGAGTAAGTTAGTCACAGCCGTTGCGCAGCTATGGTTAGCTCTAAGGCCAGCCTGTCATGGGTTCAGCAAATCATTATGTGAGATGTACGAGGGTTGTTTGATAAGTACGCGTATTGGAAGATAGATGGCGCTAACGAGCCTACTATCAGTTAGTATAACATCTTTTAGCCCGCCTTTCAAAATTTGGTGACAATCCAACGCTTAGTTTTGTTTTAACACCTTTCCGGCCGAAGGCAGGGTCTTCGGCTTCTTTGGAGCATATTTACCGGGTAAGACCCATTGTTTCGATAGTTCTTTGGTCTCTGGTGTGTACCAATGAATCCATGTCTCATCGACGGTCATGAAACGACGCAGAAACTCCTCCGGATTTCGATTAAACAGCGCGAAGCACCACGTCTTTGAAGTGGTCTCACGATTGCGCTTGCTCTCCGCTGTGAGCAAACGCGGCACTCATCGCGCGGACAGTTATCTCATGCCCAAAATCTCGTGCAGGATATGGCCAACGCGTTCAGTTGAGATGCCTGCTATCTAAGCCAACTCGGGAATTTTCACTCGGCGATCCGCCAATACGAAATCATAGATTTAGTCCCCGGTTTCCTGTGGTAACCGTTTTTGGGCCAACTGGTCGCGGCTCATCAAAAACTGACGTGCGACCACGGCGAAACTCTGCAAAGCAATTTTAATCGGTTGTACGGGAAGGCGAATGGGTCCTATACGCACAATCGAAAATGGAGTTGATTTCCTCGCAGGTTTTGCCATCCAACAACAAGAATCGGATCACGGAGCGATACTGCTCTTTTTCCATGGTCGCAAAAAACACTAACACGATGTTTTGAAATGGGTGTCAAAACAAATCTAAGCGTCGGATTGTCACCGAATTTTGACATGCGAGCTGAAAGAGGTTGTACTAAATGATGGTATACTCATTTTGGCTCAGTAGCGCCACGTATCTTCCAATACGGGTACTTATCAAACAGCCCTCGTATCTCATTATTTTAGAGGGACAGGGTAGGATGCTGATCGGTCTGACAAGACTTTAACATAATACCCTATCACAACCTCGAAACATCATACGCCTGCATTTTTCCAAGCAGAGAGAAGTTGGACAGGAACTCGATATCTATTTTCATGAATGGATCAAAGATGGAGACAGGAACCGGTGTTGTGATCTTCTCCGATTAATTGAACTTACGATTCTCACGACGCCTGCCGGACTACATATAGCAGTGTCTTCCAGACCGAAATATTGCCCGTAGCAGCAGCAGCCAACCTTGCGGCAATAAAGGCAATATTCCACGAGGATATTACTGCTCGTATATTTATTGACAGCCAGACTGCCATAAAGGCCATCGCGGTAGTCGAAGGCTTGTGAAGCGCACTGTCGCGAAGAGCTAGAGCTTGCACTATCAGGCCATAAAAGTGTGGCAAGCGATGAGCATGCAGAAGGATTCTTCCTAGAAAGGGGACTGGCAGATCAAAGTATCAAACCTCCCCTGCACTCTGAAAATGCAAGTGGAGCGAATGATAAAAATAAAAGACAACGAAAGATGGGAAAACCTTCCAACCTGGTCGGAACTCAGCAATTCCAGAAAGTAAGATTTTCTGGACTGCTCAAAAGCCATAAACTTCAATAAAACTGCGCCTTACCGACAACGACCTCTGCAGAGGCCGTGGGGACATAGACTCACGGGAGGATACCCACCACTTTTTGTGCCGCTGTTTCTTCACTTGCATCTTTTTTCAGATTTGCGGGTACAACAAAATGGCTTAGACCTGCTCAGAGTCAAAACGACAATCAACGCGCGACAAAAAGTGGAAACCAGAACTGGAAACCGCAATCAAATCCATATCTCCTTACATTTCTCTTCCCCACACAATAGATCTACATAGACCTAAGTGTGATGAGTTATAGAATTGATTCGGTTCCAAATACCATCATAACCTAGCCTAATTAATATTTTCTCAAATAAGAGGACTAATGATGGACCAGAAAAAAAAACAATGTTCTCCATTGACTGTAACGCGACTTCTGGTCTCATTTAATTTGATAAAACCGACGATGATACTCGTACCATTCAACAGAGTGCTATGAGTTTCTTCTGGATTGTCCTAACTCCAGAAACGCCAATTATGTTGTTCATTAGCCCATCGAGTCAAGAGTGAGCCTCGTCAATAAAACCGATATTTCGATAAAAAATTAAGACTGGATTTCAAGCTGCTCAAGTTCACAATCCGGGAACACCAGCCTTAAGCTATGATCTCAAAGCTTGAGCCCAATTTCTACAATATATAGTGGACGGACAAAGCCAAACTATTCCGATCCACGATGAATTGGCAAACTCCGGATCTTCGGTACACTCTTTTACTTTTTTTTTTGTAATTTGCGCGCGCTCAAGAGAGTAAGTACCCTTAAAATGTTTGCACACAGCGCGGGCGAAGGAAAATCAGGGAGGATGGAAAGAAAGGTACCGATCTACGTTGGTTTTAAATGTTTGAAGGTTATAATGACTAAGAAATAAAGAGCTAGGTAGGGCATTCCATAAGCGAGTGTAACGGCTTAGGAACGAATCACGATATTTTAGAGCACGTCCGAAAGTGGGCTTGGTATACTGATGAGCATTCATAGCGAGACGGGTGTTACGGTTAAAAGTTTGAAGGGGCGGAATGATACTGGCGATTTTTATGGAGCACTGGTGGTGGAAATAACAATAAAACAGAGTGAGATACGAGACATTACGCCGGTGTTCGAGAGTGTCAATTGATTAACTGATGTTAGTATCACCTATGAGTTTTATCGCACGGTTTTGAATCCTATCTAGCAGGTGCAGAGATGTTTAAGGAGCATCTGACCAGATGTGGGCATCGTACTCCAATTTTGGGAGGAGGAATGCCTTATATATTGAGGCCAGATCAGAGGGGGTAAAGTATTTCTTACATCGCTTGAGGAAACCTAGACATTTCGCAGCATTTTTGACGACACCGAATCTGTGGTCATTCCAACATAAGTTGTCATTGACACACATACCGAGAATGGAAAGTTTTTCGGTTTCTACGATACAAGTGCCATTCATGGATAATGGCTGGATGTTTAAATTTCGCTTTAACCACAGCAGACAGCATCGTGTTTTGGAAGCATTAAATTCTACTTTGTTAGTGGTTTCCCAATTAGTTATGCTATCAGAATTTAATGAGCTTAACATACGCTGCCGTTCCCGTTCTATAGTCGAAGAGCAAGGACGTTAGTCCGGGAACGAATATGAAAAGCAGAGAGTACTGTCGTCACCAAAGGAATATATTGGATTAGAAGTACCAGACAAGAGATCGTTGATGAACATTAAACAGAGTGTCGTAGACAGATCGGAGCCCTGGGGCATACCAGCATGTGTTGTAATTTGTGAATATCAGACTTGAAACCATCCAAGACAACTTGAATTGTACGTTCCGAAAGGTAATTTCTAATCTATTGAAGAAGAGAGTCATCGATCCCAAAAGCACGCATTTTCGACAAAAGAGCCTGATGCCAAACTCTGTCAAATGCCTTAGAAATATCAAGTGCAACTATTTTGCTTTCTCCAGATTGATGTACGCTTTGGTTCCATTTTTCGATGAGACATGCCATCAAATCACCAGTGGACCTGTTGCTACGAAAACCGTACTGCCGGTCATTAAGAAGTTTTCGTGTTTCGAGATATTTCATTAGCTGGCGGTTTATCAGCGTTTCCATGATGAAACGGGAAGTAAGGCCAATGGGTCTGTAGGAGGAGAGAGAGGAAGATTCGCCTTTTTTAGGGACGGGTTGGAAAAATGCTGTTTTCCATCTTCTCAGAAAGACTCCTAAGGAGTAGGATTGATGAAAAAGCTTACGCAGTGGTTTGCCAGCGAGGAAGAACACCTCTTTAGAAGGAGGAAAGATATACCACCTGGAACAGCGGATTTGCGAATGTTAAGATCTTACAGCGGCTACAGTTTCTTCGGTACAAACATTACGAAATGTATCCATAAATTTATCCAAATAGCGAGTTCAGTTGGCCGTTTATTAAGACCAAAAACATCACATACGCATATAGCACGTTGCGTGAATTAAAAGCAAGATTTTCAAATTTGTTTTGAATGATTCGGAGGCGTTCTTCTAGTGTAGGTCTATTTCATGACGATTTATCAAATAATATTGACCATTGATCTGAAAGAACTGTCGGAACTGAGAGAACCTTGTGAAAGTTATGTCTAAAGGAAGACCCCTTTATAGCGTCGACCTTTTAGTGCAAGAGAGTTCTGTTCGATAAGTTGTTTGAGGTACAGAATATCAATTACCAATTTTGTAGATACAAATTCAATGATAAATGGCAACTGCCATAAAGTCAATATCTCAATAAAAATCTTGAAACCAACCAATGTTGGGTGGCAACCACGATCACATTCCATGGATGTGTGTATCTTCGCTGTTTGTTTAGTTATTTTTCTTAGCTGTCATCATTGATTGAAGCCGAAGATGGCTAGATGGAGTGGAAAAAAGTTTTCCTTTTTTTTTTTCGTTTATTTTTGTTTTTTAGTCATTTCTATCTCTGGGGGTAAAAATCACTTCCCACCCAACGATGATGATGTGTATTCACATCCACCAAATACTTGGGGGAGGGTAATTTATTTTATTTCTTTTCATGTTGCATGATATTTCCTTTCCTTCTACTTTTGCGCCTTCTCCGCTGTGTATTGTTCGTTCGCGCTTGATGAATTTATGTTTATTGTCGTTTCATACAATTGTTATGTGATTGTAGATAATTTGTATATCGATAACTTGCAGCCCGCGGGTAATACGTACTATTCCTTATTCCCTCAAAAAAAAGGGGGTGAAATGTCCCTTGTTACCATTTCACATGCGAAAAAATGCTAAAAACACACCACACATTGGCGCGCGAAATATAAAAAAAAACAAAAACAAAAAACAAACAAACAGAGGGCGCACTGCATGGCATATTCGTACACAAAATGGCGCTATAAGTGGGTAAATAATAATTTTCGAACAAACTTATAATCAAATAATCTTCTCATTTAGGAACCGTAATCCACCCCTTTCCTGGGCCGGAGAATAAGGACAGAGTGAGCGGGCTTTGCTTTGTGTCGAATGAGTACGACTTCCCTTTGGGAATATGGAAATGGAGTTTTTTTTTTCTTCTTCCCCTCCTCTTCCTTTCTGTTTCGTTTTTATTTTGGGTAAGGGTAGCAATGGCAATCTTTAAGGGAGTAAAAAGATGGAAAATACTTAGACGTGAAGTTGAAAAGTTCTCGAAAATTCAAGTCTTCGAGAAATTTTTGTTTGTGTTGTATTAAAAGAAATACAGGAACAGGAGCAGCAGCAGCAGCAGTAGCAGCAAAGGCTGAGGCCGACAACAACTTGCCTTGCCTTAGGGGTTGAAGAATGAGGAGGAAATCCTCTTTGATTGAGAATAAATTAATTAAAAGAGCTTAATTTAGTCGAAGAGATGACTCGACTCCACTGAACTCGACTCGATTCGACTCTACTTGTCTGCAATGGAGAGTTAAAACAATAGAAGTTTGTTATCTTAAGACAACACTAAGGGAAGGCGATTATTGCCTTGCAGTGATTGCGTGTGCCGTGCCAGAGCTTTGAGGTTTAAAGATACTGTTTCTCTACGGATATATATGTAGTACGAGTACAGTAGGTAAGGTGAGGATAGTTTGAAGGATTGTGGTAAATCTATTATTAAGGGTGTGGTTATGCGGCTTGTTCAGTAGCTCCTTTGTGATATTTGTGTATTTGGTTAACAGGTTTCAATTAAAATTTCATTTGCACTATGACGAGGTTAAATCTTTGCTAAATTAAGCTTGCCAATGCTGTAATGACGTGACTGAATTACTTACTTGTGATGTTAAGTCATGGGATAAGTAATTAAAATCATTTTCAATATATTAAATTTTAAATTGCTAAGAATTGATAAGTCGTTTACTTGAAATAGGCACTTTAGGTTTAGATTGGAGTTAGGAGATCGAACGAGATTTCGTAATGAGATATTCGAGTGAATACCTCTGCTGTAATGCATCGTTATATATATAATCCTTGAACTGCTTACGAACAGGATAAATCAAACGCGCACATGATAAGAGGATGAATATGTGCAAAAGGACCTTGGACTGGCATGGCAATCGCATAAGACTCTCAACAATTTAATCAAACAATTAAGGGATTTATGCGGTAGTTTCAACAAAACCAATCGTTGGTGGAGTGCTCCGGCAATAACACCAATAGCTCAAAAAATGAAAAAAAGGGGTAGGCGGCGTATTTTCCCCAAAAACTCACTCTTACAGCGTATTTCACCGGGAAATTTTGGCAATTAAAGGAGCTCTATCTTGACTTAAATGGAATGTGATATCTGCAAGGTATATCTGCGTTTGCCCTGATAGCCAGGCACAATTGAGTCCCTGGGGTCAACTGTGACAACGTCGAGGCTAGTTGAAAACTGTCGCCTATTTCTTCTCTTCAACAAGATGGGCAAGCAGTTCACAATTGACGTCAGTCGGGTACCCAGTCACCGAGATATTGCCAAAAGTTGCACAACCCTAAATGAATCACCCTATCGGAAGATGGTATAATTTTTGTAAATGGCGTAGTACGTCAATCATATTTGACATTTGTGAACTAGACAGCTGCAGCATACAAACAGACTAGCAATGGAGCGCTATACGTGGAATAATTGTGTCGATGTTTTTGACCAATAATCGGTCGGTGGTGTTAGCGCAGCGTGAATTTCGACGTCGATTTCCTAATCGTGTCGCGCCAACTAGCCAAACATTTCGGTGCTTAGCTACTCGACTCGATCAGAGTGGAACCACGTACCCTACAGCGAATTTTAATGAAAGACTTACGCATGTTCCCCTACAAAGTGCAAACAGTACATCAGTTAATGCCTCCTGACAATCAGTCGCGTGTGAATTACTGTGAAGCCATCCTTAATCTCAACAACGAAGAGGACGATTTTGTGTAATCATCATGAGCGACGATGTACATTTCCACTTAAGCGATTAGGTCAATAAGCAAAATCTTCATTTCTGGGGCACTGAAAATCCGCGTGTGATGTACGAAGAGCCATTACATCCACTCAAGGCCACTGTGTGCTCCGGCGTTTGCGCGGGTGGAGTGATTGGACCGTATTTTTTTGAGGACCCCATAGGCAATACGATCACTGTTACTGGCGAACGCTACAGGGCCATGATAAACGACTTCTGGATGAGCGGGTCTTGGTGAACATGTGGTTTCAACAAGACGGTGCAACCGCACACACAATACAAGCCACAATGGATACTGTGAAAGAAGCGTTTCCTGGTCGCGTAATCTCCCGTTCTGGCGACTTGGTATGGCCAACAAGATTGCCCGATTTAACCATCCCAGACTTCATTCTTTGGGGCTACCTAAAGTCGCGGGTTTATGCCAACACAACAAGCCTCAGACAATCGCAGCCCTTAAGGAGAATATTCGACAGGAATACGGACAGTTATCACCGGAAATCTTGCGGAAAGTCATGGAAAATGCGATAAAACGGGCACAAATGTGTATCAACATTGGCGGCAACCACTTGGTGGATATAATCTTTTCCACTTTACAGAAACAATTGTAAGGGTCCAAATAAAGATTTCCATCACTCAAAATCCTTTTTTTTTTATTTAGTAAAACAAAACTGGATGATTAATTTTGAGCCATCTTGTATTGAAGGATATAGAAATGCCACTCGCTGCAGGGAAGTTTGTGCTCATACTGGATGCGAGATGCGGATGTGCTCATACCTGCAATTCGACCAGATAGATAGATGCATACGTACTTAGGTAGATCACAGGCGTACAAAAAGTCTATTTTCTGTGAATCCGTCATATATATATTGTCATGCTATTAGTAATCATCATAGCGCTCTGTCCAATTGTTAGACTTGATTCTACTTTTTAACGATTATACAGGAGTTGTAAGGATGAAAAGAATGCCAACCTTTATCCGCTGTCCTGATCTCTCCACAAAAAGAAAAAAAAAATGTTTTCTTTGATAACCTTTAAGATCTGACCAAGCTAACAGCCTCAAAACTTTTTGTGGTGTGATGACACGAAGGTACTGCGCTCATGTCTGGCCTAAATGAACCTGTTTGATGCTGGTGGACACTAACAACGACTGTTACACCACAGAAGATTTACAAATTTTTCTCAGGCAAAATGGTTATCAACTGGATAATCGTTGTCGCCTCGAGATCTCTATAGATATTCTCTATCAGATGAAAAGTATCTTAGGGCAGAACATTAGTACGGTTTCCGCTAATCAAGTTGACTGTCAGGGCAACCTGCATTGCAACATATTCCTTTGACCAAACAATGCATCGTGGTCATTTAAAAAAAAAAAAAAAAACCAAAAAACGTGGTATTCTCCACTATGAGTCTAATATGAGAGTCAAAACGAAGCAAGTATCAGGAAATGTGCCACGAGAATAAGCCTTAACACATTGGCTGTCAAGGCATTTTTTTTTCCACTTTCGTGTCTCTCAGCACCCAAAAAGTAGTTCTGCATCACCCCCAATATTTTATAACGGTTTTTGTGTGTCGTATGCTTTCGTATGAAATGGCATCAGTCGGTGTTTTATCTTCTGCTCGGCCACGTCGTCCAAAAACGTGCGACGGTTTTTTCTTGTTTTTTTTTTGTTTGCTGATTTTGTTTTTGTAAATATGGAACAAACAAACCTAACAAACGAAGAGGTGTGTTGCAAGCGGCGGAGAGCGAGGATAGTGATGGAGATTTTTCCAGCGACCACTATAGCGACTCTGACGTTAGTGATATCAATGTTTTCGATGCGGAAGCTTACAGTGATGAAGAACAACCAGATACCGAAAATGAAGACACATCGGTCGCCAATAATGATTTGCCAAATTGCACCGAGTTTCCATCAAGGCAAAAAACCTTCACTTTTACGGGCAGATGTGGTTTACTCATAGATGTTGCGAACAATATAAGTTGCCTTGATGCGTTCACCCTTTTCGTCGGCGAAGAACTTTTTGAGCACATCGTTCGTGAATAACAAACAGACGGAACAACAATTGGAAAGAGTCACTCGTATCCGAACATCACGGAATAAAAAAATGGAGACCTATAGTACAACAAGTCAAGAAGTGAAGAAGTTTCTCGGACTTTTATTATGGATGGGTGTGGTTAGGGTTGGGAATCTGGAAGACTATTGGTCTAAAGACCTTTGGTACAATTTTGGAGTTCCCGCAAAAGTAATGTCCTGCAATTCAGCTTTTGCTGAATTTTCTCCATTTTGCGGACAACGATTTGATTATCCCAGGTGATAGAATTGGCAAACTTACGCCTCTTTTGGACACGCTGCACACAAATTTTCAAAGAGTCTTCATGCCTGGAGAGGATATAGTAATTGACGAAACCATAATTCCTTGGAGAGGTAGGCTAGTTTTCCGCCAATATATCCCAAACAAAGCCCATCCTTATGGGGTTAAATTATGCAAGCTGTGCTCGATGGAAGGATTTCCATGGTCCGTGAAAATCTACACGGGTAACAGCTCAACAGGTGTGCGGAAAGTTGCCTTTTGAAAGGACAGGGGCGTACCCTTTTAGTAGATAATTTTTACGCGAGCTAAAAACTTGCATGTTCCATGCTTGATCAACAAACGCACCTGGTTGTAACCCAAAAGAGGTAATGAATGCTACGTTGAAAAGAGGTGAAATGGTGGCCCAAGACGAGGAACACGGGGTGATTGTGCTGAAATGGAAGGACAGCCGGAATGTCAGGATTCTTTCGACGAAGCATGCTCCAGTTATGGTTGCCGTAAATGACCAACTACTTGCAGACCATCCGCCAGTAGAGGCAGGAAATCAACCCGACGGCAAGGAGTTCGAGATAAACCTCTTGCTGTTGTCAAGTACAATAAGGACAAATCTACACTCAGACGACGTGTCAAGTGGTACAGAAAAATTGCGATCGAACTTTTACTTGGGACAGCAATTGTAAATGCCTTTCTAGTTTATAAAAAAGCTACAAATATTAACGGCTATAAAATTTCATATACCGTCGGACAAAAAAGTACGACGTGGCCCTAAGAGAAGTATTAGGTGTCGTCCGAAAATGTACGACGTGGCCCCAGGGTAAGTATTAGGTGTCGTACGAAAACAAACGACGTGGCAGCCAATGTTAAGCTGTTATATAAATTTTTGACTCAATGGCAAGTTTAATTTGGGTTAAATCCTACCTCTTCCAGGATTAACGGAGAGGCTTTTACGAGATCAGTACAACGAATCCTAGAGATATTCGATAGCGGAACTTACTTCCCAGGGCAACACATCTGGAGTAATATTCTGCAACTAAAAACTTGCGTTGTAAGAATATAGCGCCCATAACACTATAAGGACATTTTTTGGGAGCCTATCTACAAAACCTATTTGTTGTAGAAAATAGTGGTAGAACATTTAAGGCAGTCGGCAAGCTACTTCTCACGGAGCACCATCTAATCGAATTAGCCGCGACAAAAAACGTAACCATAGCAATCACGCGGTTTCCTCATCATGATTTCTCAAAGAGACGTGACGACTATCAAATCAATGAGCGGCCAACGATACTGCGGCCGAATAGCCTTCGCTTTTCTGGAAGTTCGGGTTTCCGTGCGCCCAACAAAGCCTCGAAGGTATCGTGTTGCAGCCAAGGTATAAATCCAGACACCGAAAACCACAATGAAAAATATTGTGAAAAAGTATAAAAATCGAAAAGCTGCAATCGTAAATGACCGCAAAAGGTATTCTAATCGAGTATTACAGTCTCTTAAAGAGTTCTACCGCAGTAAAGGAAAGTGCAGAATACAAGTGGCAAAGATGCCAAGACACTATCAGAAGAGCCGCCAGCCAATGTGTCAAATCCATAACAAAAAATGTAGTGACGTCCTCTGGACCTTTGCAAGCCAGTAAAAGAAGAATTGAAAGCACAAGAACATATCAAGACGGTATTCCAGGAATAATTATGGAGTTTTACCAGGAAGGGTGAGCAAATCAATGACCAAAACTTCTGTCGACCTAATCGAAACGAAGCGCGGGTAGCAATATTCAATTTTAAATTTGACGCTCTACTTGAAACTAGTTGGAGATGGATTGATAAGTATATACTCGAACATGCTGTATCACATCTTGATCCATAAGAGGAGATCCCAACAGCATGCATTAGACTCTTCAGCTAATGGCCACTTTAGTGCTATACTAAGTCGGTAAAATCCATTTTACTGATTAAGTGAACTCTAGCTCAGTTGTAAGCTAGTTTTGTAAGCAGATAGAAGCAGTGTCAGTCCATTTTTAAAAGAACGATTGGTCCTTGTGGCCAACTCTTCGCATCAGTGACAGAGTCACTGACCCATTAGTGAAGTCTTCATTTTCATAAAGGTTTAGACCAATTTAGATATCTGGACGTGGTTCAGTTGGTTCAAAAGCACATTCGATGTATACATAGCACTCCACCGATAACACTTTGTTTCTGAGGATTTTTTTTTCAATCCTAGAGGTACTCGTAGGTGAAGGGCCTCATCTCTGATATGAATATCCAAAACGTTTTTGTCATGTAAAAGAATGAGAAGACGCTTATCAGTCTAGTCGATTTAGGTAGCTCTAACCATTTGAGTATGTACGAGTATACGAGTAAACCTAGAGTAAACCTAGTCCATCATCATGCATCCATTGTGTGTGAAGTATTGAATGCATCAATTTTTCGTTGACTCTTATTTGACATGTGATATTTACTCGTATATAACCTTGCGTGTGAAAATTGTTTGACTTCAGCTGTTTGCAATTACAAATTGTGGTTCACCTTCACAAATGAACTATAGAAGTAGGCGAAATCTTCCGGATTTTGCGGCCACTTGGAATCACTCTTAATTTTATGTATCGTTCTATGAAGTTGTTGACTGTTTAAGATGAGTAAGAGATTCGAGGCCGCCAAAAATTCGGGTATTGTCTATATGTTAGCACTCTGTGTGTCATCAAAGCTATGCATCAGAAACTAGAATATCTTTCGCGGAAGATGAAAGTTTCACAAAAACCAGAGACTCGTATTATTTTAGGAGACTTGACATTGGGCGCATAGAAGCAGCAATATACACTTACACACAGTCACATTGAAGCAGAAACCTATGCAAAAGCCGATAACTGCACTCGTCGAAAAATTATATTCACTGAGCAGAAAGTCTTCAAAATGCTAAATAATCTTCCAATAAACAGAGACTCGTCAGAAATCCTTACAACGAAACAACAAGCCTTGGACACTGCCACATGATTTTGGTCCAACTCACAAAAAGATCAACGGCGGATTAAAACGACATTCTGTAACTAACTGGGGGTCCAGACCTTGATCCTTTGGTCTCAGAGAATCGGTTTCGCTCTACTTTACACCGAAATATTGAGTATTTTAAGTGAGGCCTTGTTCGAGCAGTGAATAGTTTTACAGTCCGTGCTTGGTGCAATTGATGATTTACCAGAATGCCCCAGATAAAAGTAATTGAACAATATTTACTCATTTTTATATTATATGGCATCAACTTTTCCAGGTAGGTATTTCACAATAATTTCTCTGCAACTATTAGAGATGGAGCCCCAAGCAGAACTAGTTCTGAAGATATTCCTTTAAGAAGAGATTATGAATAGTGTAACCTTTTGTAGTGGAGCCGGAAAAATTCCTCCTTGTTGAAATGAGCTGAGAGCTCATTTTTGTTTTGAACCTCCCTAGATGGTCTTATGATTTTATCCTAAAGCATTGTACGAGTAGATATGCAGGAATATGAGAAGTGTGTTTCAGCTATAAGCGTTAGCGTCTGATGATTGCCTGATGGGTTTTCAGCAGTCCAATTTGATTAGTGTGCCGTTTCTTAAGAAGCCAATTCCAAAAAAAAATTGGTTAAACGACTTAAGTCTTGGATTTCTAGTTCAGTTATAAGTAAAAATAAACTCCGAATAAATTGTAACAAGTATGCTGATAACCAAAGTCTAAAAAGATGGTATAACAAGTTGTGTCTTGGAATAAAAAATAAGTAGATTCCTATATGTCGAGATACAAGGGTAATCCCAGAAGTATCCGACCTAACAAAGAAAACACAAAAAATTTGGGAAAAAATATCATTATTTCTCTACATAGTCTTTTTTTTTAGGTCAAAACACTTTTCCCAGCGATGTTCGATAGCTTCGATACCCTGTTTATAGTGAGAATCGTCGAGCTCCTTAAAATAGCCATCAATCGCAGACTCCACCACTTTGCTATTGGAAAATCTTTTACCACCGAGGCATTTTTTTCAAATTCGGAAATAGAAAATAATCCGAGGGGGCTAAATCTGGCGAATAGGGGTGTATGAGGAAACAATTCGAACTTTAACTCATTGATTTTAGCCATCGCGATGGCGGATGTGTGAATTGATGCGTTGTCTTGATGAAAATAAACATATTTCTTCGCCAAATGCGGCCGTTTTTTCTTGATTTCATCTTTCAAACGCCGCAATAAGTTAGTATAATACACGCATTTGAATGTTTTTTTCTTTCTAAAGATAATCAATGAAAATTATCCCATGCGCATCCCAAAGAACTGACGCCATGACCTTGCCTGCAGATGGAACTGTCTTCGCCTTCTGTCGAACCGATTCTCCCCTTTGAATCCACTGTCGTGACTGTTCCTTCGTCTCGGGTGTGAAGTGATGGACCCATGTTTCATCCATGGTTATAAATGGACAAAAACTCGGCTTTATTTCTGTGAAACTTCGCCAAATACTCGATTGAAACATTCTCAAAACGATGTTTTTATTCCATTGCATTGTGAGTAATCGCGGCACTCATCTTGCCCACAGCTTTCTCATGTCCAATTTTTCAGTCAACATGCGATGTACAGCGCTTTTTTAAATATCCGCTAGTTCACGCACTTTCAATCGACGGTCCTCCATCACCATTTTGTGGATTATTTTCAATATTTCTAGCGAACTCACCTCATTTGTGTCGACCAGAAGGAGCAGACTCCCCCAGAGTAGAATCTAGTTCCATTTTGATGTTCGTTGGATTGCAGCCTTTGAAATGAAAGTATTGCATCACATAACGATGACCAATTTTTTCCATATTTAAAAATTCATTGAGAGCGTTCACTATTGGTGGTTGCCGAACAAATACTAAACAATATAGCCTCGTCACATTTCAAATTTAAGCTTTATAAGGTTGGCACTTTCTACAATAGCCATTCTTTTTAAACAACAAGAACCGCCATCTATACGTCAGGTCGGATACTTCCGGGACTACCTAGTGTGAATACACTCTTTTGGATCTTAACTCACCAATCATACAGAGATTTGTGCGAAAAGAAGATATAGCCGCGGTAGCGGACAGTATCGAAGAAATGTCGATTCGGCACCGATCAGCTGAATTGGGCATCGTCAGAGAGTCAACCCGGCTTATTTTGCGGTTGGATTTGGGCCAAGATTGTGCTGACGCAAGAATTGAAGCCGGACGACCATAAAGAACGCCGTGAATTCGCTAATTGGACGCTGGAAATGTTGGCCGGAGATCCGCATTTTGGCCAAAAAATTATCTTCTTGGACGAAGCCCATTTTTGACTCAGCGGCTATGTCAACAAGCAACATTGCCATTATTGGAGCGAACACAATTCACAAGTATTCGGCCAAGTATCAATGCATCCACAAAGATTGACTGTTTGGTACGAGTTATGGCATGACGGCATAATCGTTCAATATAGTCCTCTTTTAGTTTGATACACTTATTCCAGCGATTTTCCAACTTCTTGATACCCTCCGAAAAGTAATTTTCCGGAAGGTCTGCAAAATACTCCTCCGTCGATGATTTCGATGAGCCATCTTTTGAGGTTTGGGAAGAGATAATAGTCCGAGGGATCCAAATCCAGTTACCAATCGACGCCTAAAGTCCACCCGATTCCGCATCAGCAAGTCCAATTCCACTCTTTCGAATTGCTCTCGCCTTCGTGTTTTTGGTCATTCGCGGCACCCAGCGGCAATATAACTTTTTCATATGCAGAATATTGCCCAAAATATGGTGTGTGCGCTCAGTCCTAATCTTTGTGGTATCTGCTAGCTCGCGCCCCTGCACTTTCCGGTCAGCCAACACCATTTCATGTATTTTTTTGACATTGTCCTCTGTAACCGCATCGGAGGGCCTGCCAATGCGGACATGATCGGTAGTAGAGTTGCGGCCACCATGAAACTCTCGAAACCAATATTTGACGGCGTAATCTGACGGAGCATTAGCCCCATAATATTTATCCAACTTTTCTTTTGTTTCCTTCGCCGTTTTGCCTCTCAAAAAATAATGTTTTATGAGAGAACGAAAATCGTTTTCGTGCATACTCAACATGATGCCAAACACGTCAACAACAATCAGCTGTCAAAACAAAACTAAAGACAGTATCGCACTGAAATTTGGCATGTCTGCCTAAATATGAACGGACTTCAAAGCACCATAACCTTTTTTGCAATAGCAGCGCATTCTGGCGGTCAAGGAGGTCACTTTTGACTCCATCTAGTATTTCTTTCGACATGAGGAAGGACAAACCGTTACCGTCAATGGCCCCAGGTATAGAGCTGTGGCTCCAACAAGACGGCGCTATATGCCATACAAGCGACGCAACGCTTGACGTTGTGAAGGAGAAATTTGGCGACTGGGTCATCTCACGACGTGTGTTCATCATGGCCGCCGCAATCATCCGATTTGACATCAGACGATTATTTTCTCTGCGGCTACATAAAGTCCTTAGTCTGCGCTTACAAACCAACCACTTTGGACGAGCTCGAGGCCAACATTCGACATGCTATTGCCGGAATATTGCAGCACATATTGGACCGAATCATCAAAAAATCGACCGACCGCTTGAAGCACTGCCAGCGAAGCCAGGGCGGCCATTTGAATGATGTGCTATTCCGCACAAAATGGCACGAAGGTAGCTTCAACATAAAGGCAGACTGTCTTATTAATTGACATTGTCAAAACCTTCGACATGGTCAACCAAAACTTCTTGTTGAGAAAACTGAAAAAAGCGGAATTTCGTGGTACGACCACTGGTTTAGGTCGTATCTTGAAAATAGGTCGCAAAAAATTAAGATGATACAAGGTGCGAAATAAGGTTCACAAGGCTCTGTTTTAGGTCCAATTCTGGATTCACTCTTTGCTCTTAGTTTCAAGGGTTCACTGACTGTTTTTGCTTGTGACTTAAACAGTCCTTTGGACCTAATTACTGATGTTGATTTGGATCTAAGCTTATAGAGACACTGGTTTACTGAATATAATTTAGCGATAAGCTGCAAAACTAAAATAATGCTCTTCAGCTTATATCCTGCAAACAATTTGGAAGCAAATGTTTACTTCCACGCATATGAGTGTCGTAGATATAACCTGTCCACCTGCTGTTGTTCGTCTGAAAAATCAGAAAAGTCTGAGAAATCTCCCCCTTGCAGTGATAAATGTTTCCGAGTAGAGAGAGTAGACGAATTTAAAGATTTGGGGTTTACCCTTGATTCTAGGATGAGTCTTGCGTATCACGCTGATACTTTGAAAAAGTATTTTCGATACACCCTGCGTCATTTTTATTATTTGCCAAACGTATGCTCTACCAAGCTTTTCAAGATAATTTATTGTGGTATTTTCCATTCTAAGTTACAATATGGAGTTGCTTGTTGGAGGGATGTGTATCGTAATTAAATACAGCCGCTGTTGACTCTGCAGAAATTTCTCCTTGTTCGTCATTTGTATTGTTTTAAAGTGTTGAAAATATGCTTTATGAAGTCTGGGAATGCTTTCAAACATTTTAGCTGTAACCAATTTCCGTACCACTGCGTTTCGTAATTTTGTTTTTGTTTTCTCTTATCGATTATTTAATGTAGTACTCCCTTAGTCCATCAGGACAATGACTTTACCCGGAACGTTCATAGAATGCGTCAGAATGTGGCTCTTTAGCTTTAGTTATGCTGCGTTAGAATCTCGTATTTGTGGTGTTTTGGTCTAATCCTTCTATCCATTCTTCCTTTCTTGTTTGCTTATTTAAATTTTTTTGAATTGAATTATGTTTCTGGTTATGTTTAAAGTTTAATTTTCGAATTCTTAAAGGGTCAGTTCAGCCAAGTATTTAATTTTGTTGTCTTTAAGTCAATTGGAGTAGCATTCAACTCTATTTTTTACTCTTATAACGAGTGAATCATTTAAACTTGTTTTTTTTTTAATATGCTTCTTATACAGATCACTCGTAACTGGCCGTATGGTGTCGTGTTATTCTTATTCGGTATTGTTTGACAAATCATCATGGAAAGGCTCACATCCCGACCACATCCAGCCCGTAGTGAGGAGAACATTGCGGCTGTGGCTGAAAACCGTGAGCAACCGATTCGACGCCGATCTCAACATATGGGCTTATCGTATTCGACAACTTGACAAAGTTTAAAAAAGGATCATGGTTTAAAGGCTTACAAAATCCAACTCGTTCCAGAATTGACCCGCCAGACTTGAATTTACGCTTAAATTTCAGTCAATGGGCTCTGCATCTGCGAATTTTGTTCAGTGATGAGGCCCATTTATGGCTCAACGGTTATGTACAATAAATAAACAAAATTGTCGCATTTGAGTAGACGAACAACCAGAAGAGTATGTCGAACTACCGCTACATCCATAAAATTGCACTGTTTGGTGTGGTTTATGGGCTGGTGGAATCATCGGTCCATATTTTTCTAAAAATGAGGCCGGACAATGGCGGCCGCTATCGCACCATGCTAACAGACTTTTTGCTGCTGGAAATTGAAGCCCGTGATGTCGGTAACATTTGGTTCCAACAAGACGGGGCTACAGCACACACAGCCCGCGAAACAATGGCTATTTTGAGAAACAGCTTTGGTCGATAGCTAATTTCGCTAATTTCGGACCTGTAAACTGGCCACCTAGATCGTGTAATATCACACCTTTAGACTTTTTTCCTTGGGGTTATGTAAAGTTAAAAGTCTTCGCCGATAAGCTAGCTACGATCCAGGATTGGGAAGCCAACATTACTCGCGTAATTCAGCAAATATCGGTTGCAACGCTGGAAGCAGTGATCCAAAATTGCCCATTCAGAAAGGACCATGTACGGCGTAGTCGCGGGCAACATTTACACGAAATAATATTTAAAAAGTAAATGTCAGACACTGTTCTTTCAGGCCACAATAAAGTTTCTACCATTCAAATTCATTTTATGTGTTTAATTTAAAATTAAAAAAAACAAAACCTTTACCTAATCAAGTCATAAATACTGGTACACAACTGAACTCACTCATTACGAATGCAACACTGGGTGCATCCATTTCGTATTGATTGCGATTTGACAGTTGATATTTATGCTTCATTGTGACGTAAAAAGTTTTTGATATTAATTGCTTACAATCATGGAATGGGGCGACATCGAAAATCGTATTGTTGTAGTTGGCCTACTTAAATGCAACATGGAAAAAGGCGATATCTTTAGGACGTTGTGACCGTTTGGAATCACTCGCAATTTTGTTTACCGTGCTGTGAAGTTGTTTGAGGATACTGGTGGAGTACGAGACCGTCAAAGATCCGGCCATCCGCGCACTGTGAGAACTCCGAAAGCGATCAAAGCCGCCGTGAAGAAACGAATCGACCGAAAACCGCTGCGAAAACAGAAAATCTTGTCGCGGGAAATGCAAATTTCGCAAAAATCCATGCCTCGCATTATCAAAGAAGATTTAGGACTCAGCGCGTACAAGCGACACACTGGACACCTGCTCACGGCCGCATTGAAGGAAAAACGCAAGCAATGGTCGAAAGCGTTACTCAGCTGGTACGCGAAGAACGCTCACAGACAAATTCTGTTTACTGACGAGAAAATCTTCACCGCAGAAGAATCGGTCATCCAGAGAAGCATCCCAGCTCATCCCGAGGGTTCAAAGACGCCACCATCCCGCGTCTGTAATGTTATGGTGGGGAGTGTGCTACGATAGCGTTACCAAGCTCCATTTTTGCGAGAAAGGAGTGAAAACATCGGCCAAAGTATATCAATCGACCGTCAATCGCCATTGTGAAGTCTCTCAACCAATTAATATTCAACAACAAGCCATGGACTTTCCAGCAAGACTCTGCTCACAAAGCAAAAACGACTCAATAACAACGTTCCGGACTTAATATCAACGGATGATTGGCCAGCTGGTAGTCCAAACCTCAACCCGTTGGATTACAAGTTTTGGTCCGTATTAGAGGGCATGGCTTGCTCTACTCGACACTCAAATATTGAGTCGTTGAAGCAAGCCCTTGCTCGTGCAGTGGACAATTTCCCCATGCATGAAGTGCGTCTCGCAATCGATGAGTGGCCACATCGTCTTAAGTCGTGCTGGAAGGCAAATGGAAGACATTTCGAATAAGTTGTTCTAAGATTTGTAGCCATTGACCCAATAAAAACAAAAAAAAAATGGTTTAAATATTAATTCGTTTTCATTTGGCGCTGATTTTTCTGTGTAACAGTATTTATGTCCCTACTAGGTATAAGCACTGAATGTCACCAACCTTTCTTATATATTTTTTTTCTCTAATAACTTAAATTGTTTTATACTTAATGTAGTATATGATTGTGTAGCATGATTTTCAACAACAGCATTCCAAGTGACACCCAAGCTACTGTTTTAGGAATTGGCCTGTATAAACATTTCTGTACTTCTGCCAACGATGATATTCCACAAGGGTCAACCTTTCCCTCTGTACTGCTTCCAAAAGTGATATGCAACATTAGCAGATATCTGGCGAACTTAAATCAAAGTTTACCAGAATTCTTGGGAAAACTGTGGCAATTCAATGGGTCAAGAATCCAGCGCTCCTTTTATTTTTACAGGATCCACTACCCGTAAAAAAGCAACCTGGTTTGTCAATGCTTGGTATTCTTTTAATTTATTAGAGTCGTCGGATTCGAATTGCTGTAAAAACTGATGGACAGCAGTTTAAATCAACACACGTCTTAAAAACCCATAAAATGAGCACGAAGGACACTACCAGCGTTTAAATTGAGAAATTTCAATTTCAATTGGCAGTTTGAAATCTCCGATTATTTTGAGGTTTTAGATTATTTGCGATGACTAATATTTAAGGCATTTCTGATTGTCCTTACTACAATTGTTGTCCAACCATATACGAAAGCATTCACAAGCCAGATAAAGCGTAACAGAATTGAAAGTTAACCAACTCATAAGTCAGGACCAAACTTTCGACCTAATTTCAACGTAAAACAATTTAAACTCTCTATTGAAATTGCACATCTGTTAAAAACGACAAATCCAACAATTTGTTCTCGCCCGAATCGTCAACCGACAATTTTAATGGCCTAAACAGCATTCTACCCATATCCATTTCCGAAGACATTTATTTCTAAATATCCTATTTATCACACGCTGGACTAACCCATCTGGTTCTAAGAATACCTATCAACTTTTTTCTTGTTTTTTTAAAGTCGTAAAAACCTAACAGCACACAACAGCTTCAGAGTAATAAAATTTCAGATTTTTTTCGCACCACATCCGCCAAATAGAATTCGAAAAAAATCCACAATTTTTCGGTTTGTGTGTGAATTCGCAAAAATTTTAATTCAAAGCGAGACTACGACTATTGTGGGCATTAGCCTGCGAAAATCAAGAATTCATCAAGTTTATGGCTACAGAGAGTCAAGGCACAACAACCATTACAGCACCAACAACAACAACAACAAAAAAATCTAATAAAATTCCACAATACTCGTAAGTATTTTGAAGATCTTGAAACAGAAAACTTTTGTATCTATGTCAAGTTCATTAAATTCACAGACGCGTAGATTGTTGAATTACTGATGAGTGGAATGAGCGAACAATTCCGTCTGCCCGTTCGTTTGTCCATTGGAACGTCTGTTTTATAAAATGACAATTAGTATGCCGAAGGAGAAAATCACTTCTTATGAGTGAGTGAGTGACACATTCGGGTAGATGTGCTGTCGCTGTCGATGTCGCTGTCGCTGTCTACGCACGACATATTGTGAATTTTGATAAGTCAATTGGAGGTATTTACGTCACTTTGCTGTCATCATTACGTCAGTGTCGAGCTGAAAGTGCTAGCATGACCTTGTTTTCGATAAATGACCCTAGATCGACTTGAATTTTGTCCAAAAAGTGTGCACAACATACAAAAAAAAATAAAAGTTTGCAACTGTTTTTACGGATGTAGATGTCATATGTTTGACAGTTGGTGTTGGTGTTGGTGTTGGTATGAAAAGAAGAGAAGTTTTGACGAGTTTAAATGTCAAAGTGACAACATATGGGAGCCGTATGGATTAATGCGGATTTCTGTTAGGAGACAGTTGTAATGGATTTTAAGTACAGGAAACTTGTGTTTGATTTATGGAAAGCAGGCTTTTTTTTTTTATTAGTTTTGATGTCAAAGGATGACAGAGGAGGTTCTTATATCATCCGTTGATTTATTATTATTACTTTTTTTTTTGTTAAAAAAGAGACACGAGCTTGAATAAGCCAGAGTCTACAAAGAGGAAGTCGTTTAATACGAAAATTACGACCACAGTTAATGCGACGCAAGACCCGAGCTGTAATGCTTTGCTTCCCACTTCAAGAATTTCGAAATTTTCTAAAAGAATCTTTGTATCCAAGTTCTGGAGTACGAACGAAGGAGTATTCGTTTTAAACACGACAGAATATTAATCCTAACAAATTGGCAGAAACTTGGCTTAAGCAGATTGAAGACTGCAGAGCTTTAAACTCTTTACGGAGCCTAACTATGAGGTAAATGACACCAAATTTTCAATTTTATGAAATTTTATCTGATGGTCCTCTCCACGTTTCAACATCGCTGTTTTGTTTTCTTTGTCTTACTGGAAATATCTAATTTGCTTAGATTTAGCAAATCTTAATCGTGCCAAATAATTATACCACTTCTCGGAACCTACAATACTTATAAAAAGACAGATTTGCCGGCAAAATGGAACCGTCCACAAGAGCAATGAATCTCAGGATGTTTCTTAGCTCGACATTAACCAAGTTTTCTTAATTCGGTAAGGATTTTCTTATTAAAGTAGCGCTCGCTCAAGGGGTTAAGGTACCCTTAAAATGTTTGCACACAGCGCGGGCGAAGGAAAATTAGGGGGGATGGAAAGAAAGGTACCGATCTACGTTGGTTTTAAATGTTTGAAGGTTATAATGACTAAGAAATAAAGAGCTAGGTAGTTCATTCCATAAGCGAGTTGTGCGACTTAGGAACGAATCGCGATATTTCAGAGTACGTCCGAAAGTGAGCTTGAGGGTATGCTGATGGGCATTCGTAACGAGACGAGTGTTACGGTTGAAAGTTTGAGTTGGCAATTTCTACGAAGCACTGATGGTGGAAATAGCGATGAAACAAAGTGATACACGAGATATTTCGCCGGTGTCCATTGACTGGGTGATATTAGCATCATTTATGAGTTTTATCGCACGGTTTTGCATCCTATCTAGCAGGTGCAGAGATGTTTAAGGAGCACCTGACCAGATGTGTGCATTGTACGCCAATTTTTGGCGAGTGAGTGCCTTATATATTGGGGCCAGCTCAGAAGGGGGAAAGTATTTCTTACACCGTTTGAGGAAACCTAGACATGTCGCATCATTTTTAGCGAAATCGAATATGTGGTCCTTCCAACGTAGGTTGTCATTGACCCGAGACACGAGACACGAGAATGGAAAGTTTTTTGGTTTCAACGATGCAAGTACCGTTCATGGATAATGGCTGGGTGTTTAAATTTCGCTTTAACGACAGCAGACAGCATTGTGTTTTGGAAGCATTAAATTGCACTTTGTTGATAGTTCCCCAATTGGTAATGCTATTGCTATCTGAATTTAATAAATTTAACATATGCTGCCGTTCCCGTTCTACAATTCTAGAGCAGGGACGTGAACGAAGATGAAAAATAGAGAGTACTGTCGTCAGCAAAGGAATATATTGGATTAGAAGTAGCAGACAAGAGATCGTTGATGAAAATTAAAAAGAATGTCTGAGACAGAACGGAGCCCTGGGGCACACCAGCATTTATTTTGTGAATATCAGACTTGAAACCGTCCAAGACAACTTGAATTGAATGTTCCGAAAGGTAATTTCTAATCCACCGATGAAGAGAGTCATTTATCCCAAAAGCACGCATTTTCGACAAAAGAGCCTGATGCCAAACTCTGTCAAATGCCTTAGCAAGTGCAATTATCTTGCTTTCGCCAGATTGATGTACGCTTTGGTTCCACTTTTCGGTGAGTAATGTCATCAAATCACCAGTGGACCTGTTGCTACGAAAATCATATTACCGGTCATTAAGAAGCTTTCGTGTTTCGAGATATTTCATGAGCTGACGATTTATCAGCGTTTCCATAACGTTGGAGAGAAGGGACGTAAGTGCAATGGGTCTGTAGAAGGAGAGAAAAGAAGATTCGCCTTTTTAGGGACGGGCTGGACAAATGCTATTTTACATCTGCTCGGAAAGGGTCCTAAAGAGTAGGGTTGAAGAAAAAGCTTACGCAGTGGTTTTGCCAGCGAGGAAAAACATCTCTTCAGAAGGAGGAGAGATATACCATCTGTACCTGCGGACTTATGTATATTAAGATCTTTAAGTACTCTTGCTATTACACGAGTGCGAATATGGATTCGTCCCATTGAAGACTCAACGCACTCAAGTGTAGGCGGGGACAAAGCACAATCTGGGAGTGTTGAGCTAGCCGCAAAGTGTGCTGCAAGCAGATTGTCCTTGTCCGAAGAGCTGACAGCTGGAATGTCATTGTAAATGAGCGTTGGGATGGAGGTTGAGGCAGAATTTCTAATGTTTTTGACAAACGACCAACAATTTTTACTGCCTTTGGGACATTGCAGTATTTTTTGCCTCAGTTTTTGATCGTATGGGAATTTCACACGTTTGAGAAAGATGTTGCAGTCATTTCTCGCTCGCTTAAACTTTTTTCTGTTTTCCTATGTCGGGTTGGTCTTGTAGGACCGAAAACACGTTTCTCTAACCCTGACAGCCTCTTTACAGGTCGAGTCGTGCCATGCCTATTCTTTTGGTTTGATACTCTTCATCCGATGAGGGATAAAGCATGTCATTCCAAAGAGAATAGTTTCTGTGATCATGTCAGCAGCGGCATCCACGTCGTTATCGAGGAAACATAACGACCAGTTAAAGTTCCTAAAGAAGTTGTTAAGTCCGCTCCAATTGGCTTTCTCGTATTGCAATACGGTTCTTTTAGGGATCTTTTTTCTAACTGTATGGTGGGCGTACGAGAAATTAGCTGATATGACACAATGGTCCAAGTGTTGGCGGTATGACTATCAACGTCTGGTATTCGTGTGGACTCATTTATAAGCTGCGTTAATTTGTTTTCCGCAGCGAAGATCTCAACACACCGTCCTTCGGGTGTTGACTGTCCAGAATGTCGAAGCCACCCAGAATTTTGTATATCGAAATCCCCAATCGATTCGGGAATTGTATCCCTGTATCCTCGATTTCAGTATGAGGATACAGGGATACAATTCGTTGAATGGAGTCAGACAGCGCATCAAACTAGTTAAAGGTCGAGTTGCTGTCCAATTTGGAGCTTTTGTAAATAAAGCAATAGTGAATAATTTGCTTACGGATATGAAATTTTAGCCACATGAAGTTGAATTCCGGATTGGAACTTGAATCACATTGTGGTGGAGTTTTGTAAGCTACATCACTACGCACGTAAATGGCGAGACCGCGGTGAGAGAAGAATAATGGCACCAGTTTGTAGCCAGGTAACTTCAGACCAGAGTGATCTGGATGGTGTGGGCGGAGATCTACCTGTGTTTCACTAAGTGCCAAAACAGCTGGATTCGTCCTTTTTGCGGAGAGGGCAGCGAAGTCATGGGTAGAGCCATTATTCTACACACCTAGGCATTCAGCACAAATGCCAGCGGCGGAGTGCCCCATAATAAAATCTCAGACGACTAGCGTGTTCTACCAGCCTATACTAGAGCATGTGATCTGTTCTTACATTGCGCCGATCAATATATCCCAGCGCATATGCCAAATTGAACCCAGTTTGGACTTGCTCTGCAAATGGTCTCATCCAGAAGTGAAGGGTCTGTTAAATATGCAGCGCCCTTTCTCGCCAACTCATCAGCTCTCCCGTTGCATTGGTTGTCTATGAGTTCTGATAACCAGAGAGGAGGGCTTTATTGGCACTCGATTTCTTATTCAAGAGATCCTTGCAGATTTCCATAATCTTTGATCTGATTATGAGGGAGTACAACGTGTTAACAGCTGCATGGCTGCCCGTGTAAACCTAAGCCGATATAACTTTGAATAAAATTGATGTAACCGAAATAATAGGAGTTCCTTCGGCTTGGAAGATACTAAAGGGCTATCCGGAACAGCAGTTAACTTCTATAGATTCGCCGTGGACACGATATCTGTGGATGTGACATGCAGATTGCTTCATGTTTGTCGTTTGTTAATCCTCCAATCATTTGTGTCAGTGAATATGAGAGTGAATCTCTTGGCAAATAGCAACGAGATAGTATGGAGGAGTGGCCCAAAATCCATTTCCGCAGCCCAACAACTATAAAATATATTAAGCGGGATAATGTTGATCATGATAGCCAATAGCGCTGTAGATGTTGGCGTGATTTATTCCTGAATCTCGATGCAGGCTGTTTTCCAGATTTTGGTGAGATTTGAGAGTTGATAATGATTTTCGAAGGCCTTCCCACAGAACAGCGAAGCGTTTATCAGGATAGGACTCATAAGCGCTCTATTAAGCGAATGCTATGCAGCTGGTGTGCAACCCTACGTAGTGCTGAATGTCTTTTCGCCAAAGTAAAGACCTATACTTGCTTTTTAAACCTTTTGTAGCCAGCCATAAGGTCAGTTAAATATTCTGTATATATTTAGTAGTTTCCACTAGTTAAGGCCGTAATACAAATGAAAGAAGGAATCATGAACTGCTGACCCTTGCTATCGATTGCTTAGTGAGCAGAGACTGACACATATACACATGCCAGAGTAGCCAGCGAACAAAGTCTGTCCATCAGTGGACCAGGCGAGTAACAAGCGCTGTGGCTGGTCGGCCTTTGATGTTTGCGAAACAACCTCTCAGCGAAGTTTCTCGACGGTCGTTTTGCATGCCAAACTCCAGATCTTGATGGATGGACCATGAGCGACACACAACCAGTAGCGGTTTGGTGAGAAGCATAAAGCATTGATGATGTCATTGTGATAGATCGTACCCCAACCGCACGAGACGATAATTGGATTCGAGTGGTTTGGTGAGAAAGGAACGCGTGACACCCAGTCACTGTGTCCATCTTCTTGGATGGTGTACTTGCACTCGACCAAAGTGTTCCACAACTTGATGGTCTTGTCCCGGGAGCCAGAGACGATTTGACGGTTATCAGCAGAGAAGATGACTGAAAGGACGTCCTTGGTGCGGTCTTCTAAACGACGGGTTGTCTTGCCAGCGGCCAAATCCCAGAGACGGAGCTCTAGAGAGTTTAGAGAGCAGCTAGACAGTGTATAGTTGCACTGATAAAGTGCGAGTGTCCAAACAAACACTCCTGTGGGAAACCGTAGTTGTTGTCCTCATCACGGGTCAATTTCCACACAATGAGGGTTTTATCGCGAGAAGCAGAGATGATAGTGTTGGCATCCTTTGGATTGGTGGTGATTTGAGTAACCCAGCCATTATGGCCCAAATGGGTGCCACGCAATTGCAATGTCTCAGACATGATTTATCGAAAAATTTCTTTTGAAGCGTAACCAACAGGCGTCAAACTACGACAACTGACAACTACTTACATACTGAATGTCATTCTGTCGGCCCAAATACATATAAAGGGTCTTTCATTAAGCGCTTCCTATCTTTAAATTTAAATAAAGCAAAGTGTGTGTGATATATCATCGAAATTTTTTATTCTTTTGAAAGGCCTATCGATGCCATTATGATGCCAGTATGAGATATAACATCGTTCAAATGTCCGCCTCGGCTTCTCTGGGTGGCGCGCGTCCGAAATGTCCAATTTTCCGTGACTCTGGTGCATAAATCAGGCTAAATTTGGCCGATGGCATGGGTTATGTTGGCTTTGAGGGCCGCTGTGGTTTGTGGCTTATTCGCATAGAAAAGTCTAACGGGGTCAAATCGCACGATCTCGGTGGCCAGTTTACATCACCTTACCCATGCCCTCGAATCGCATCCAAAAGAAGGTGGTAGTCTTCAACCAAAGCGCTCGTCGTTAATGGTGATGGACTGGCCGACATCGTTCTCAAAGAAATATGAACCAATGACGCCGCCAGCCTAAAATCCACACCAAACAGTGACTTTTTCGGGATGCACTGGATTGGTATCGTCTCAAATTCGACAATCTTGTTTGTTTACGTACCCATTCATCCAGAAATGGGCCTCATCGCTGAAGATGGTTTTTCGATGAAAATTAGGGTCAGTTTCCAACTGCTCCGGACCCATTCAACGAATATACGTCCTTGTCTATGGTCGTTTACCTTCAGTTCCTGGGTCAGTTCAATTTTGTACGGGTGCAAGCCCAAGTCACGACGCAAAATTCGCCAAGTTGTGGTCTGCGAAAGGCCGAGTTCTTGTGAGCGACGCGAAATTGACTACCTCGGATTCTTCTGCACACTCTCACGGACAGCGGCGATGTTTTCGGCAGATCTTGCGTTTTGTCGAGGTACGGTACGGGTGTTGGTTTATCGTTTACTGAACCAGTGGACTCAAATTTAACCATCACACTGCGGATAGTCCTCTCGGTAGGACGATTATGGCGACCATAAAATGGGCGAAGCGCGCGCGGAACTTTGCCCGAACAGAACAACCATTTTGATAAAACAATTTTATCATTTGTACGTGTTGTTGAACGCTATGTCCGTCCAAAATGATTTTGCAAAACAGATGTAGCTTCAACAATATGGCACCTATCAACTGTCAAATTTCATAAAACAGGAGTCATAGGATACTCATTCCGCAAGGACGTCCAAAAAAAAACAACGATACTATCGGTTGCATATTTAAAGATTGGTGTCTCTTAAGCTTGGAAATGCATCTTTTACGTATTTTTCACACGTCAGACCTGTGTTAAACTACCTATTGATCTTTCAGAAAATCTTTACCATCTTTCGAGATTCCTCATCTAATATCTCGCTTAACAATTCTCTCTCACAATGCTCCGTTTTTTTTTTATGTACGTATTCCCTTGTAAGTAAGTGATATTGAGAAATCCCAAAATCAACTTCATACGTTGAAAACGGATAAAGATATCCTCGAGGCGTTAATCCTAACCCTACCGTTACACGAAAATCACATTCAAAATCTTTCATCCATCACACCTTTCATTCATTTCTCTTATCCGACAAAAAAAAAAAAAAAAAACGAAAAACCATCATCAACATGCCGCACCATTTTCAGAGGCACATTTGTTGACATATTTTCCCTTCAAGTATTCAAGTATCTCTAAATACCCATGGAAAAACGGATATCTCTGTGCTTTTATATCACTTCTCACATTTTTCATCGGTCCCTAGTTCTGCGCGCACCTCCTGTTGCCTACTGTGCTATGGTGCTGTGCTGCTGGTCCTGATGCTGAATGTTGCTCCCAGGCATTATTTCACACCATACTTCTCGAGCACATTGGCACATAGAACGTGCTGCTTCGTAAAACACGTCCGTCCTCGTACAAATGTGGGAAATCCATTCGACATTACCCCGTCGCGTACCGTTCTGTCTTGTACCACATTTGTCGTCATTCATCTCTCGGATGCACATTTTAGCATATTATTCTGCACGGCTAATACATTTAACCTGGCCCTGTTTACGAATATACTCGTATATTGATGTATGTGCATGTGTGTGTGTGTGTGTGGGAGAATGAGTGTAAGTTTTGGGATTCATCGAGGATATGCGAAATGCGAAATGTGATTCTGCCTCCAATGCCCTCTGATTATGTTTAGGCCTTTGGTTGTGTGCCTGTGCCACACATCCTACTGTGTTATCGACCGAAATGGGTTACACGAAAAAAGATACTCGTACCCGACCGACCCGGTTAGTGATACCGTGTTCGGTGGTGGTGTAGTGTTTCCTTGTTGTGTGAACATGGAAAAGAGCGAGCACACACAAACCGGCACAGGGGGAATCCTCTGATATTTGTTATCCATCCGGTCGGTGGTGGTGGTGGATGCTGCATAAGCATGATGCATCTGCCTTTTGTGGAAATGTTACGTTTAAATTACGGACGCCACCCATGAGCTATGGAAAACCTCGCCATCAGCTTCGACATCGTCAGTGGCATAACATTGTATTGCATTGCATTGCATGGTATGGTATGGCAACATAAACCAAACGTCATCGACGCGTCTGAAAAGGAGACCAAAACGAATGACGGATGGAGAATTAAATACAAAAGGGTAAAGTAGTTATTAGTTTGGCATGCGTTTCGCGTTTCGCGTTTCTCGTATCACATTTCGTTTCGTGTGTGTGCTGTACGAGTATTGTGATGTGATGTATCGCGAATGATGGACATATAACAGAGAAGTTATGTCGATAAATTTGGCAATAAAGGCGCGAATATTAATTTAAGGGCAGGCGCATGGTAATTGATCATTTTTTTCTTTTTTCCGTGCAGGATATCTTCTCAGAAACCTGTCGGGTGTCGGTATAGATCAATCAGATAAATGGAGGTCAAATTTGTTGGAAATGATCTTAATCTGCGAGCATCTGTAGCTGTTGCAGATGCGTGCTGCATCCTAGGTAAAGGCAAAAAGTACTTTGTTCAGATTCGGAAGTGGATGCGGTTGATTGATTGTTAATTATAAGACTTCCAGGTGCATCTCGAAACGAGCGAATCGCATGTGAACTTTAATGAAAACTCACCTCTTGGTGGATTCAATTAGTCTTCTGTCTGAAGTAGAAGATCGTAGAGCCACGATAGGAATAGATATAAGAAACGAAACAAAACTGTTGGTGTCGTTAACTTGCTTTCGCATTTAATATGTATGGAGAGCATTGTTTCATTAACCCCAGGTTTAACCTTATTCCTTCAATTAATTTTCAGCTGTTTAAAGGGGCAGCACAAGTAAGATGCATTGATCATGCCAGCTCCAGACATGTGGGGCTCTGAATGGCAGTGTCTGGAACTGAAGATAATAAGCATTTCAGCGTATACTCGTGCATAGTTTTATTGATACTCGTAGATCCAGAGTTAAATGCTCTTTCGAAACTTGGTTGATTGCACCCAGTAGCAGCTTGATTCTGCACCCTCGCTTTTTTTCAGTGCTCCAATGTCCTTCAATCACTGTGAAACTAATTATTAACCGAATCAGAAGCTATGGTCCGCTTACAAAGAACAAAAAGATGAAGGCACATTTGAGGAGAATCAAGAAGTATATGATAAAGTAAACCACCTTAATCCATTGGGCAAAGCTCGGGCAGATTGTCCGCAACCAGGGGAACCCCCCAGGGTGGAGTCATATCTTCACTCCTGTGGGTTCTGGTTATCAATAACATCCTCACAAAGCTTAGTACAATAGGTACAAGTGCCGCGGCATACGCAGATGATGTGGTCATAATAGTGCAGGGAAAATATTTAAATATTTTAAGCGAAATTATGGAAGTGGCCCTGAAGACGATCAGCACTTGGACAAAAAGCTGTGGTCTCAATGCCAACCCTTCCAAAACGGAACTGGTTCTTTTCACCACGAAGTACAAGATTCCGCAATTCAAACTCCCAAAACTCAACGGAGTGGAACTACTCGTATCCCTTTCGGTCAGCGTGAAGTATCTGGGTGTGATTCTGGAATTGGAATCTTAATGTAGCGGAAAGAACTAAAAAGGCATATAATGCTCTTTTTATCTACAAAAGAACAGTAGGAAAAATTAAGGGCTTAAAACCCGCTACGGTGTAGTAGCTGTATACGGTGGTGGTAAGATCCATACTTATATACGGCGCACTAGTACGGTGGAATGCACCAAACAAGAAAACGATTTACGGAAAATTAGCGGCGGTTCTGAAAACGACTTCCATAGCCATTGCAAGTCCGCGACGTACCACTCCTACGGCAGCATTGGACACCTTTTTGCACCTAACACCGCTGGATTTACAAATTAAAAAACTTGCTGGCAACAGTGCAATAAGACTCACTAATCTGGGTTACTTCAAGAGCAGTCGTTTCGGATATGGTAAGGTTCTAACTGAGCTACTGCCAGGCAATCCAATTCTAACGGATGAAATTCCTTCCTTGGTCGACTTCGACATTCCGTAGTGAGGGAGAGGGACTGGCAAAAAAAAATGCTATAATCAGGTCGAATGAAATAGCACTTTTCACAGATGGTTCAAAAGCAGAGGAAGGAACAGGTTCTGGTATCTTCTCAGAAGACCCAGACATATAAGATCACCGGACGCAAGCAGAGTATTCCAATCAGAGGTTATGACTGTCCTCAGGGCAGGTGAGCTAATGCAGATGAGATCGGTGTCCGAAAGAGCTATCGCTATCTACATCGATAGCCAGGCCGCACTCAAGGCAATGGAATCAACCAACGCCAACTCTGATACAGTCAGGGGCTGTCGCACAGAGCTCAAGGCACTATGCAGTCAGAACCGGGTAACACTACTGTGGTATTAAAGGAAATGAACAAGCGGACGAGCTTGCAAGAAAAAAAGGGCTACTCGACAACAGTGACGTTGCCAACATCAAACCACCCTTTTGCATAGTGAGGGGGCACTGTCGAGAAAAAATTACAAAGACTGCCAACATAAAGTTGTGAAGCCTTGAAAGACGCAGGGTATCCAAGGTTCTTTGGCCGCTGTTTGAAGGCAAAAGATCTAGGAAGAAAATTAAACAGAGTTAAGTTTAGGACAGTAATAGGAATCCTGACAGGACACTGTCTCCTGCGGCAACACGCAATGAGGCTCAAATTATCAGATACGGATATCTGCAGATTCTGCGGTGATCTGCAAGCTGAGGACATAGCACAGATACTGTGTGAATGCGAGGCAATATCGCGTAGTCGAAGAAAATTTTTAGGGAAATACTTTTTCGAAAACCAAGAGGAAATAGACGGCACGAACTTCACAAGCCTTCTTGGCTTTTGAAAGAAAATTGGGTGTTTCACCAGGGCGATTGTTTAGGTTTTCCACATTTGAAGACAAATTCAATTGGTTCCACAGTGATCGCGATGGGTCCGTTTTGGTGCCTAGTGTCTGTGTGATGGTATATCCATCACACCCCTGTTTAACCTAACCTAACCTAAATCACCTTGAGGAGTTGAGGATCAATGTCGAATCAGGCTTAGACGGTAGTCGTTGGATGATACGGCATTTAAGGTTTGCATTAGTAGCCAGCTTAGGGGCTTCATAACTTCTAAAACACATAGCTGAGCATTGGAAGAAATAACAACTTTCTATGCCCTAACACTAAATCGATTCATTTTTGTTACAGAGTGACTAAGTTTCCTCACAATTAATCTAGCCTGCTGAACTCGAGATGATAGCCTCTTCCTTTTATTTGCATTCGCTGAAGGGGTTGTAGACATCCTTGAATGGTTTGCAAGGACAATTTGGTCTGCTTCTAAGTTATGATTGGAATATTAAAAGCTAGCCGTAAGGCTCTCAACAATCGTTTTGTACGGTTTACAATCAAACATTTCAAATTACGTGCGAACTTAAGCTTTGGTTTAAGGAATGTTGAGTACTCATTTGAGTTTCAAAAGGATACCGCTGATACCTAAAACAGTCTAAACAGCTAATTTATGTATTTACGTAGCTAAAAAAAATTGAGCCAATTTGATAACAACTGTGTTGATTGGGTCTGGTGCAAAAGAACTAACAACTGCAGGACCAACAGTGGACACTTGTGGGACATGACTTAAAAATTAAATATCCTAATGTCATAGTTTATGTTGAACTCAATGCAACTAAAAATCTGTAAATAGTACTTTCTTTCCATGGTTTTCTAAGGTCTCTTCCTTAGACAAAAGACCCTCAATTTCAATTGATTCAACAAAACTTCTTTATCAGTCATGATGCACTCATATCGTACTTTTCCAATCAATATATGTATTTAAAGCGAAATTGCCTTAGCCACCACTTCTTTTGAAGTAGATTTCAATGCCTAAATTGAGTATTGAAGTGGAAATACATTCCCTTTTCATTATCTAGTCAATTGTAACACGATTTCTTCAAGAACTCTTCAAGATGAGTTTATGTAACGAACAAATATGATACACGAACTAGTTAAAAGCCTCTTGACAGCGAAGTAGTTTTGATTATAGATCGAGTATGGGAAAATTAGTTAACCGTACCGTCATAAGTTGTTTTCTAAATTACGTAGTTGTTTTTCAAACTGATCGCCGCGAAGGAATGTATCTCTCGGGGCTGTTAAGCAAGTTACATACCTCAATGGAGTGAAGAAACTGAAGACCAAGAATTCGAATAAAATAATGGCCAAAAAGATACAGAAGAACTTCTGGAAAACTTTGAGACACTAGCAGTAGTCAGGCAACCCAACAATGACTTACCTCAAGGGTAAGTTCTTAGTACACTGCTTTTCAACATGTACATCAACAATTTTCCTGATATGAGGGCTGTTTGATGAGTACCCGGATTGTCTCCAAATTTTGACAGGCGGGCTAAAAGAGGTTATAGTAAATGATTATACACTCATTTTTTGTTAGCAGCGCCACCTATCTTCCAATCGGGGTACTCATCAAACAGCCATCCGTACGGTGTGCAATAAATTCGCTTGTGCAGATGACGTAGATATTATAACACTAGACCATGTGGTATCACAAATGGTGAAACTAGGCCACTCGGTGTTCTCTGGAAGACCGGATCAGACCCAAAAGATTCAAAACAAGTTTTGAATGAAATAAGACTTTGATATCGAAATTGGTTACGTTTCACTAGGAAATTTAAAGTCTGCTGTTCAATATGCGCGTTGCCATATTTCTTAAAGGCGAAATGTGTGTGATCATCTCCTTACTTAGTTGGATTTTAGTCATTGATGATGACTGGCTACTGGAGGTATAAGAGAATTGAGTCAGTTGATAAACTTTGCCTGCTGAGACCGTGACTGTGATCTGTGATGTTTTGCCGGAAGCCCAACGGCACGCAGAAGCTTTAGGCCGTACAACTCGCTTATGGAATGGCCTGGCTAGCTGTTTATTTCCTAGTCACTATGACCTTCAAACATTTAAAACCAACGTTCACCGATACCTCTCTTTCCATCCTCCTTTCACCCGCACTTGAGGACGCGCAAATTATAATAAAAAAAAAAATAACGCAGCTCTAGTCGCCATCGAAGAGGTCCGATGAAATGGACCGGATTCAAAGGGATGAAAAACTGCAACATATGCTAAGGTGATTGCTACCGAAAAGATAAATAAGATCTTGTGACCACCTCGTCACGATACGATGGCACCAACGCTCCTCCGGCTGCTTGACAAGACATATGCTCAATGTCCTGAAGTTCTAGCAAAGAAAGGTATCTCTGGTAGCACAATTGAAAAATATAGCCTGCAGGACACCACTCCCCCAGGACTGAATAAATAAGGCGTATCGACTTCGCTCAGTGGTGAAAAATCGCCATAGCAAGTAAACGGTTCTGATTAACCTACCACTAACCACATTGAATACATTGCGATTAACGCAAGGTTTCTAGTATTCTTCGCTGCGGAAAATAATTTAACCCAGCTTGTAAATGAGCCCACACCAATACCAGACGTTGATAGTCATATCGCCAACACCCTGGACTTGTTTTTAACTTCCCACAGTGATAAGTACTCCGTTGATGTGCTCTCTTAATTTCTCGTACACCCACCACACAGTTAGAGAAAAGATTCCCAAAAGCATCGTATGGCAATATGAGGAAGCCGATTGGAGCGGACTTAACAATTTTTTTTGCAATTTTAACTGGTCATGTTTCCTCGATAACGACGTGGATGCCGCTGCTGATATGATCACAGACACCATTCTCTTTGGAATGAGAAACTTTATCCCTCATCGTATGAAGAGTATCAAACCAAAAGAAAAGGCATGGTACGACTCGAGCTGTAAAGAGGCTGTCAGGGTTAGAGAAATGTTTTTTCGGTCCTTCAAGACCAGCCCAATTGAGGAAAACCGAAGAAAGTTCAAACGAGCCAGAAATGACTGCAACGCCATTCTTAAGCGTGTAAAATTCCAATACGACCAAAAACTGCGTGCTTTCGTCGATCTTTCTTCAAGAGATTAGAAATTACCTTTCGGAACGTTCAATTCAAGTTGTATTGGATGATTTCAAGTCTGATATTCACAAATTACAACACATGCTGGTGTGCCCCAGGGCTCCATTCTGTCTCCGACATTCTTCTTAATTTTGATCAACGATCTCTTGTCTGCTACTTTAATTTCAACGTATTCCTTTGCTGACGACAGTACCCTCTGCTTTTTGTTTTTGTTCCCGGACTCATGTCCCTGCTCTTCGCCTGTAGAGCGGGAACACTAGCGTATGCTAGACTCATTAAATTCTGATATTCACAGCATAACTAATTGGGGAACCACTAACAGAGCAGAATTTAATGCTTCCAAAACACAACGGTGTTTGCTGTTGTTAAAGCGAAATTTGAACAACCAACCGTTGTGAATGAATGGCACTTGCATTGTCGAAACCGACATTCCCAGTATGTGTGTCAACGACAACTTACGTTGGAATGACCACCAAAAATGCTGTGAAATGTCTAAGTTTCCTCAAGCGATGTAAGAAATATTTTACCCTCTCTGATCTGGCCTAAATATATAAGGCTTTCACTCGCTAAAAATTTGAGTATAATGCCAAAATTTGGTCAGGTGCTCCTAAAACATCTCTGCACCTGCTAGATAGGATTCAAAAGCGTGTGACAAAACTCATAGGTGATACTAATATCCGTCAATCAATTGACACCCTCGAACACCGACGTCATGCCTCCTGCCTCACTTTGTTTTATCGCTATTTCCACCACCAGTGCTTCATTGAAATCGCCAGTGGCATTCCGCCCATTCAAGCTTTCAACCGTAACACCCGTCTCGCTATGAATGCTCATCAGCACCGTACAACTCGCTTATGGAATACCCTGCCGATCTCTGTGTTTCCCGGTCGTTATAACTGACAATCATTTGAAAACAATGTACATCGGTACCTGTCCTTTCTTCCTCCCTAAATTTCCTTCGCCCGCGCTCATTATAAAAAATTCTCAATGTCCGAACGTGTCCCAACAATAATTTGAGCTAAAACGTGTTTTTTCCAAGGACGATAAGAGGATATCCTACAATATAAGAAAATTTGAAGTCGAAAGGTTGTAATCGCAAGACACCGCTATAGGCTTTGACGATCAATTGACTCTTAACCTCGCCAGACGTTGTACCATACCCAGCCGGTATCCATTGTCATTGCGCATGCACAAATATAGAAAGGATATAGAGCGGCTCTTGGGCTCTACGACCGGCGGAACAATTTCAGAAGACTGTTAAACTGCAATGACGATCAACTTTCCGCCGTCTCAAACCATTCGGATTCGGTAATAGTTTTACCGAGATTTTTGATTTCAAAAAAGGCTCCAGAATAGCCGATCCAATTTGTTTAGCATTGTATTTGAGGTAATTAGAAGAAGCTCGCAAGCCAACAACTATCTTTCGAGTACTACTCTATTCGGATGAAATAGACATCACCGGCAGAAGTACTAAAACAGAAGCGGTCTTCTCCGGCAGTTAACAGAAAAAAAATTAGGTACATGCCGTTATCAAGAAAGGACACACAACATCGACGAATTGGACAAAACGTCACAATAGACAGTTCAAATTTATAAACAATGACACCACATTCGAATTCGAATGCTGCTCGTTACTTTTTTGGACTCAGAAGACAATCTCTCTGATAAACTAAGGAACGATCTACAAAACAGTGATCAAACCAGTCCTCCTATATGTCGCAAAGGCATGAACTTTATCAAGAGATGACAAGGAGGCGCTTGATTGTTTCAATAGAAAAGTGCTTCGATTAATCTACGGTCCTGTCTACATCGACAGAGTGGAGGAGGAGAGTTAACTACGAACTGTATGGCCGACACAGCAATATGTTGGTAGACTTAGGGAAAAGATCCAGAATTCAATGGCTGAGGGGTATGTAGAACAGATGGACACCAGTGCTCGAATCATCGATCATCCATCCCCTAAGGACAATGTAGGGGAAAAACACCTCACGTCAGATGGAGAGAGACCACCACAACCAAAGTTGATTGAGGCCCAGATCCAACTCCACCCAAATATCTCACAATGAAACTAGACAAATGCAAATGCCTCACATATTGATACTTCTTAAGATAACAGCGACTAACAAAAGCCTGTAGATCTCCCCTAAGTCTAGGCCTAATAAATAATGCGTAGGAAATACGACAGCCTTCGTTGGAAAAATTCACCATTATGCCAACAAATTTGAAGATTCTACAACTTCTATGGAATAATTAATTATGGTTATCAAGCTGTATTACGTGTTTTCGAGTTCTCAAGGGCTTTGACTCTTTTGACGAAAGACTCCTTAATTTTTTTTTTTTTTTTTTTTTACCTCGCATACTATACCTCTGCTCTGAGAATTTTCTCTTTGCTAAAATATTTTCGCGCTCCTCGGCTTCAGTAATAAATCAAATGTTCTACATCCTCTCCAGCGCTTCAAGAACGTCAACCTTGAATCAACACATTTTTTCCCTTAACCAGTCATCCATTTGGAACCCTCCCTTGTACCTTGTAATGGAATTCCACTATTCCCTCTTGTTTAAAGTGTAGGAAATACCAGGTACCAAGTATCCTATAAGATTAGAGGGGGGGAAAAAAAAAAAAAAGAATACTCTGCTACCACTTACCAGATGTTTAGGGCGTTTTATCCATAAAGTGAATATCTAGAGCGCAGATAATTATGTTTGAAGCACCAGTTACTTCCAAGTCAATTAACCACAATTACTCTTGCTCTTTGAGCCGGGATATCCAGAATACCTACCTACCACCACTTCAACTTCGACTTCCAACAACTGGCTTCCAAATCTTTACCTATATCCTTTTCTATATCGCGTCTCTTTTAACTTACTTGCCACTCCATCACCATTGCACTACGGGTAGGTACTTCCCATCTACCCACTTGTGCTCGGCGCGCACTCGTCAAATAAAGCAGCCGTTAAAAGACCCTATATACCAACTCAACAGCTCGACATGACGGAGTAGATATTCGTACTGCACTGGGCTGGAGAACTAGAGAACTAGAAAAGAGGACTTATAACGCGAATCGACATCCAAGGCATTAAATAGGATAAGAAAAATAAAAAATAAAATAAAAAAAAATTATCCATTCTCCAGTAATTGCGAGATATTTCTGCTAATGGGCTCTCTAATACGCTCAGTGGAGATTTCGCGCCATTCCTGTCATTTTAGCCACCGTCAGTGTCAGCGTCACCGCCGCCGCCACCAACATCGCTAACACCGCTAGCGTGAAAAGTGTAGTAACAGTGCGGCTTAATATACTACAACGTGCGCGCTCCAGCGTCTGCCACAGACCACCGCCTCGTTACCGACCTGTATCCCGAGATACAACAATGCTGGCGATAAAGTACGACTATGAGTACGAGTACTCGTAAAATTGTTCATATGCACGTTCGGATATCTTTGTGTGTGTGTGTGTAACGCATGTGTGTTCTGTGTGTGCTGTGTGTGCTGTGACGTGCGGCAAAGGTATGTGCCATGGTGTCAAAGACGTAAACTTCTCTTTAGAAATGGGTTTCTGGTTACGAGTATGTGTGTGGCAGTCTAACGACAACCCATAAGTATACGAGTAGTTGCCAACGAAAAATACCTTTTGCCATCCACCAACAACCCCGGCTACTTTATCCATTTTACCCCACCACCACACACCCGACCCGATCCCTTTCACAACCTTCCTAACAATCCCATTTTCAGTAAAATTTCACAGAATGAGCAAACTACTTATGCTTACTCAATGCCACGTTTCGTGTCACATTATGATGTCTAAATGTCGTAAGGAAAAAGTTTCTTGCTTGCTTCTTTTCGTCTCTCCCTTTTTCCACATGTACGAGTATTTCGTTCGTCCCTTCGGTGGGCGGTTGAGTGGCGCTGGCGCTGGCGCTGGGCGGATGGGTGTGAGATTTTGGTTTCAGTCCTTTAGGTGGTAACTGGAAATGGCATGGTTCATTCTGTTGTTGTACCGACTAAGAAGATTTGTAAGATTCACACCTTCAAATTGGTTAAATGGAGTAAATTTACAAATCCTTTGGTAGTTACTTACTTTTTCAAATGGCATGAGAGAATAACGTCATAAGTATAAGTACGTGCATATACGAGTACATACATACGGATAGTAATGAAATTGCTCAACGAACATGAAGAAGACGGAAATTGATGGAGATTCAAAAGAAGAGGGAAAGAAAGATTTTAAGATTTCCACAACGATGAGTGTTGTGTTGTATGTTATATGGATATGTTGCCAGCGAACCGAGTACGTGTGATGTGGTAGAGAAATTATCAAAGCTGACAGATGTTTGGAAAGTATTATTGAAAAACTTAAGCGACAAAGATTATGGCGGTAGCGGGGGTTAATATTCGTTAAGGACTTATTTTCCCTCAACGTTTTTTTAAGGGTTTTATGAGATTTTTTTTTTTTTTTTTACCGCACTGAAACGGGTTCAAGTTAGTTAGGGCGGTTTCTTTTATCTGAGAGAGAAGTAACATATTTGGGATTGACGTCAAGATGATGGTTATCATTGTTAAGAGGATGTGACTACCAGATATGAGTACATACGTGGTGCATTCCTAAGCCCAAGCAGATTAGCTTTGCTTTCAAAGGATCCAGTACCGGAATTTAACATGCCCTCGAAAATCGCTTAAACATTATTGTGAAAAACGATGTTTCTTTGCGGGTTTGAAGAACAAGATCAGAAGAGCTACTCGTATGCATTTAAAAACTTAGACTAAGATGCAAAAAAAAAACAGCCGCACTCAGGGAGTTTGACTTTGACCTGCTCTGGTTCCTTATAGAACGGGAAAAACCCCTTTTCATCATTATCGTGTAATTCCGATTCTTAGTAGTCACTTTAGTCTGAGGTTTCCTTGTTTGCGAAGTCGCTCTGATTTTCTAATCGTTTTTGTCGGTGAAGTGAAAAGGAGGCTGTTAACGATATTTGGAAAGGTTCAAATCCTTGAATGGTGAATTGAGAGGGAAATTTCTCGTCGATTAGGATTCAACGAGTCGACGATAAGGAGATTTTTATAAAAGGAATCAATAAAGTGGAAGCAGTCGAAAATCGACCACCATATACAGAGGACAAGTTAGGAGAGATATTGTGGAAACCATCGGCATAGACATTTCTGTGAAAACAGTTCAAAGCCGATTTGTTTGCCTACTGGTCGCTTCTTACTCCAAAAATTAAGATAAGCTGTCTGACTGGCAAACAGTCATCTTCTCAGATGAGTCCAAATTCAACCTGGAATTTTCAGATGGAAAGATCACGCTTGAAGAAAAATATGTTGTAGCTCGTCCGAAGAGATCTAAGGGTGTCATCGTTTGGGGGATCATAACTGCCGGTGGAGTTGGAACTCTTTTGATAGTGGATGGATCCCTAACTGCTTTAAGGTACAATGAGACAGTATTCGTATTCTCTTTAACGATAGAAAACCTGCATTCATAGTACATCAAAAGATGAAAAGCTTGAGTCAAAATTTTGATTTATCGGTAAGTAATCTTGCTGATTTTATTAATTTACCTGATATGATATTTGTGTCCCGAAATATGGATTTAGTCTTTCGAAAAGGAAGACTATATTGAATACCTAACTACGATTTCTGTTCTTGTCCTAATGATACTTATTCAACGGAGGGAGCGGGAGCATTCATGAAAGACTTGTATGAACCTATTATTGAATGAATTAGCTTCAAAAGTGCAGATGTTTTAAAAATCACCTCCTCTATTTGTAATGTAAGCTTTAACATAACAAGTGTCCACAGATTTCCGAATGTTCCTGACGAATTTTCAGTCTTTTTAAGCAACGAAAAATCAGCTAACATCATCATAATTGGAGACTTTGGATAGTAAGGACTGAAGCGAATAAAATCTGTAAATTTTAATACGGGCTATACTTCCAATGTGTAAAAATTGCAATCCATTTTGTACCCAAATTAGCCTTTACATTCTCTAGTTTCAGTTTGTTATTGATTTCAGTTCGGTGCGGTTTAAAATATTTATAAAATATGAGTCAAGAGGAACACCGTAAAAAGATCATCGACAAATGGCTCGAAAATACTTTGCGTCCAAACCATTTCATCGCAAAAAATTTAAACATAGCACGCAGTACTGTGGATTCTGTTATTAAACGATATTTGGAGACGTTGACAGTTAAGCGAAAACAGAAAAGTGGAGCTAAAAGTGGAGCACATGATACAAATTTGGACAGGAAAATAGTGGGTGCCATCCAAAAAAAAACTGGACTATGTCATCCAGTTGCTCGGAAATGTAATACCAACCCACCAATGGTACAAAGATCTAAAAAACGTAACGGTCTAAAAACACGAAAAATACAAAAAATACCAAAAGCTACTGAAAAGCAAAAAAAAAGTCAAAAAACACGAGCCCGAAAGCTATACAAGTTGATCGGCAACAAGAAAGCGTGCTTGGTTTTGGATGACGAAACTTATGTCAAAGTCGACTTTACTACTCTTCCAGATGCGCAGTTTTACAACTCGTTTGAAGCTGAGATTCTTCCGCAATCAACAACATCGATTGGGATGGAAAAATTCGGGTCAAAATATCTCGTTTGGCAGGCCATTTGCCAACGTGGACACAGAAGCTCATTGTTTATTACAACGGGAACAATTAACGGAGAAGTGTACATTAACGAGTGCCTAAAAAAAAACGGTTGATTCCTTTCTTAAACAAACACGAGGGTTCAACATTGTTTTGGCCAGATTTAGCTTCAGCTCACTATGCTCATGCCACGTTGAGCTTTCTTGTTGCTAAAAATGTCGACTTTGTCCCAAAAGACATGAATCCACCCAATGTTCCACAGTGCCGTCCCATTGAAAGGTATTGGGCTTAGGTCAAATCTAAATTGAGGAAAAGTGAGCAGTGTGCAAAGGACGTACAAGATTTTAGTGCTAAATGGAAAAGAGCGTCCAAAAAGATCACGGATGTAACTGTCACCAACCTTATGAAGGACATTCGAAAGAAGTTGAGGAAAGAATGGGAACCCAAATAATTTTTTTTATTTTTTGTAATTGTGAATGAATTTAATAAAAAATAGACTTTTAAAGTAAATAAAAAAATTAACATGAATTATGAAAATATTTTTGTTTTTTACTTCGAAGTTTCCAAATTTTATTCGTTTCAGTCCTTAGGAGCTCTAATGCTAAGGTAGACACATACGAATCCAGCCAATATGGATGGTAAATGGGTTAGTCTCATTTGTAAATGACGTAACTAGACATATCCCAGGCAATTTTCGTGATCATGTACTTGATCGTTTCCTTAAGATAGAAGCAAACCAATGTGCGGACCTAAATCACGATCTCCAAGTTACCAACCACTGTATGACAGGACTAGTCTTACCTGAATAACAATACAAAAGTTACAAAAATTAACTACTGCCTAAGGCGTTACATGGTTTTGGCAATTTCAAAAAATCCATTTTTTGTATCTTATAGCACAGAATAGCCATATCTTTCCAAAGTTTCAAGTCAATCGGAGTAAAACTCTAGGAGAGCAAGCCTTTGGAAATTCTTTTCACTACGCGCAGTCAGCTAGATGCGTCGGAGATACATACATATACAGGATGTTCCAAAAATCAACGTCAAGCCGGAACGGGGGTCAGATTTATAGATTTTTTTTGAGTGCCAATAATATTAAAAGTACATGACTTACATATATATTTTTGTAATTTTGTGATAACCGACACCAGTTGACCTATCACCCGTTTCCGGCTTGACGTTGATTTTTGGGACACCCTGTATAAAGGCAGCTCAGCTAGTGTTTGTCGGTTTTTCTCGCCTAATTACCTTTATATGTGAGACTTGGAAGAAACAACTGGATACGACAGAGTGTGAAGAGTGGCATGAGAATCATTTGAAAAAAAAAAAACAAATGCAGTTCCAATCATGATTTTGAAATTTTGCACACTTCTACTGTAGTTAAGATCGGGCCCTGCCCATCATCACGTTGTCTAATAAAAAGCGGGGGCAGAGCAAAATACTGGTCTTATCGTAACGGTGTTTAGACGACGCCACCGAAAGTTGCTACGATTTGATCATTTACAAGTTGCCGGCCATAGGTCTTGTTGGCGTCAGGACCACCGGTAGTCTCTAACAGGACTTAAATCACGGTACCATGGGAGTCATTAGCCCCCGAATCTCGGTCCGCACCTGACTTGTGGTTTAAGCCCAAATCGGGAAGAGTCTTCCTGTTGGTTTGACCCAATGTAGAGTAGTGATAAGTACTGGGTGCTGTGACCCTTAGAACAGTAAGAGGTTTTAGATCGGCTTCGATCCGTACCAAGGGTGGAATTAGTGCCTCCAATACAAGTTCTGCTTTGGTATTCATAATACATGCAAGCGATGGCAAGATGTATCCTTGCTCCCATGGAAGTAAGGGCATCCCATGAAATTATGTCTCTCCGAGACAGGTGTTCATGTTCAAAACCTTGACATAGTTGTAGATAGGGTTGTCTGACATTTTTTCTCAAAATTTTGTTTTATTTTGCTACATAGTGTCCTTGTAACTCTACACACTTCTCCCAGCGATGCTCTCATCTCTCTAACCCGTCCAAATAATACTTGGCGTTTTTCTCTGTAAAATAATTGCTCACGAAGGTGATTGCCTCATCATTTGACGAAAATCTCTGTCCCCCGAGCGAAGTTTTTAGATGAGGGAACAAAAAGAAGTCGCTTGGGGCTAGATCTGGTGAATAAGGCGGACGGTAATTCATGGATTTTCGCCATGGCAACCGCTGAGGTGTGAGATGGCGCGTTGTCTTGGTGAAACAGGATTTTTTTTTTCTGCAAATGTGTCGGTTTTTCCGCAATTTCTTCCTTCAGCTTGGCAAGTAGTGATGCGTAGTATGCTCCTGTAATGGTTTTCCCTTTTCGTAGATAATCGATTAAGATAGCTTTCCCAGCCGAAAAACAATTTTTGCTTTTTTTGGAGCCGGCTCGCCCTTTGCTGTCCACTATTTTGACTGAATTTTTGTTTCCGGCGTATAATGGTGTATCCAAGTTTCATCTACAGTAAATAATCGACGCCAAAACTCGGATTTATTGCGCCTAAACTGCGCCAACAGAGCGTTGGAAATGTTCATTCGAACACGTTTTTGGTCTAACGTAAGGAAACGCGGCACCCAACGCGCGGACAGTTTTCTCATGACTAAATCTTGATTTAATATGTACCAAACACGTTCTTTAGACATTTTCACAACCTCTACTATCTCTCTCACTTTAATTCGGCGGGCGTCTAACACCATTTGGTGAACTTTAGCAATGTTATCGTCAGTGGTTGCAGTTTTTGGACGTCCCGAACGTTCACTATCTCCCAAGTTCTCACGACCACGTTTAAATTCAGCTGCCCAAAATTTCACTGTAGTGAATGATGGTGCAGAGTCCCTATACACAGAGTTCAACTCATTTTTGATTTGCGTAGGCGTATTGCCTTTCAAAAACAAGAATTTAGTAACAGCTCGATTCTCAATTTTTTCCATTTTCACAAAAAACCGTCACATCGACTCACTCAAACGACTGTCAACTAAAAACTGCGCATCCAAAATGACTGAAACTTCGTTAAGTAACTGTCAAAAGATGCACAACTAGCATTCACTAGCTTTTATTGACGAGTGCAGCTATCATTACGTTGCGGTCGGAAATTGTTCAGACAACCCTCGTATGTGGTGTAGATTTGACCGGAAATTTCACTTTTTGCGTACAACTCTGCCAAAAATTCTAATTTGGTGGTCAAATCCGTGGTCAAAATTAAAATTAAGCATTCGAATAAGTTGCATTGTAAAATCTGCAAACACCCACTTAATCTACCTTTAAAAAGTGTAAACTCATTTGCGCCGAAAAGTTAAAAAATATTCGTAAATGAGTATGCGAGCCAATATAATTCCTGTTTTCAAAAAGTGTAACAGAAGAGAAACTCTCAGTGATATCCAACATTTAAAAAAAAAAAAAACTATTAAGCAAGCATAGAATTCTAAGATATCTCCCTAACATTCACATTTTAAGCGAAACTGAATTTGTTTTCAGAGAAAACCACTTCTTTTAGATAAATTATACCATATAGGATTTCGTGGTTTTATCTTAGACCGGTTTACATCGTACTCGTATCTTTAGAATATTGTGCAAAGAGTAACAATTTGGGGATATTCTTGGTGGTCCCAAGATCATGAACTTCGGCGTTCCATAAGGTTTCTTACTGTGTTTTCTAGATAAACGTACGTTAAATTACTTCTTTTACTTCATTAACACACATAATTTTCACGCCAAATTTTTATCTGAATTTAATTGCCGATTCCATTTCCTCAGTATATTTCCATACTTCGGCGGTATAACATAATTGCTAAATGAGTGCGCCTATTAAAAAGCGTTTCGAAAGTGTTTTCTTAGTCACTCTCCCAAAAGGCCGCAAATGAGTATCAAGTCGGCAAATAAATATTTAAAGTCATCAGAGGCATTTGTGAGAAAAATGGGTAAAGAGGTAAAAGGAGTGCGTAATGTCGCTGATGGGTCAGGTAGAGGGACCAAACCAAACAGATGCAGTAAGGACAAAAAAGTAATTTGTAAATTGTTTCGGGAAAAAAAACCCACAATTATTCTGAAGAACGTAAAAACAAATTGTCCAGCAAAGGAATTAAAGTGTCCATCAACACAATGCGACCCCATTTGGCTGAATCTGGCATCGAAAACAGGAGAACTACTTAAATCTAAACCGCTACAGGCCCAAAAACATATTAAAAAGAAGCTAAGTTGGGCAACGCAGAATTTAGACCGTTATTGCCGAATCTCTATATGGACCTAACAGTTGTAACTAGATTTTGAAAGACGATAATGATACAAAACATCGGAGTGGCCTCCGCATGCGTCGATAAGAGGAAAATTGTAGAGAGACATAAGATTGGCCGTCCCAAAGCCCTTATGCGAATCCAATAGAAAATGTGTGGTGTTCAATGAAACAGATGCTTAAGGGGGAAAACAACTTACAAGGAACTTGAACCAAATTTGAAGAAGCCTAAATTTAGAATATGCGCAAAAATTAAGTGGAAGTGGGACTAAACGATGCCTGTGCAAAAATTAAATGAAAGTTGCATTGTACGATGCCAAGTAATTATAAATAATAATGGTGGCTGGATACCTAAAATGTTCGAAAGTATTTTATATGAAGTGCTAAGCTTTCAGTGCAAGCCACTTGTATCATACAGTCAACATGGATTCCGGAAAAGTAAATAAATTACTACAAACTTACTTGAATTTGTATTCTTTGCACTTTCCGAAAATAGCAACGAAATCGATGTTATTGCTACAGATTTTGCTAAGGCCTTGTATAAAATCTCTTATCCGTTGATCCTTTTTAAATTGTCTTTCCTCGGTTGTGAGCCCATGTTATTAAAATGTATATCTTCTCATCTTCTTACCTGGAGAACCGTTACCATAGCGTTCGTTTTAGGTCAGCCTATTCAACCCCGTTTTTAGCCACTTCTGGTGTCCCACAAGGTAGCCATCTTAGTCCGCTTCTTTTTATTTTAATAATAATTTATCTCAAGAGGATTATTAAACATTGCCTCCTATCCATTTACGCCGATGCACAGTGGTGTCATAGTACGTCATAGATAGGCCGCAGATTTCTGTGATTGAACAATGTCCTGCTTAATCGCTCAATTACCCTTTAATTGTCACACTACCTGATGATATAAAAGGTTTCGCAATCCATTGTTTAAAACATTATTTTTTCTGCATCGGAAGTGAACACATCGGATTAGTGTCAACATTATTATCACCAAGCGCTAATTAGCTCAAGTTGCGTCACATGTTTTCAAGTTCAAACTTGTTCGTCACGCTGTTACATAGCAATGGATTTTCAAGTCAAAGGTATGTACTCTCTATTTATCTATGTATTTTGAATTTTAATTATATCATTAAATTTTTTATCTGCTGCTACGGCGACATATTTCTTACGTGTTGTTTTTTTTTTGAAATTTGTTTTGAACCTAAGCTTTTCCTCATATTTGTGTGTAGTTGTAGGATTGAATTTGGTATCAAAATGTAGCTTAGAATTTCTATGTTTTGGGATAATTACTATAAACTTTGCTGCCTTCTCCTGCCTTTGCAGGAGTTAGTCAGGGTCTACGCCACGTACTCCAGCCAAGTAGCACTTGCTACGAAATTTTAATTAATTTTTGTTCCGAATTTTACATTTTCTTTTTTTGTTTTAGGTACTAGTATTGAGTGCTCTTTTAAAAGACAGCCAAATAGTCTATCAAAGGCATCATCAGAACTCAAGCGGCGGCGTCAAGTTTTTCAAGCCATGTTGCAGTTTTTGCCTGATGTGGAATATGTGATTCCTGACGACTTAGAAAAACGAATCGAGAATCTCTGTATAAGATTTGTGGCACTTTGAAAGCAAGTCGGACGAACACATTCACGCATGGTGTCGAAGTACGCCGAATGTCTTGAAGAAATTGAAGTGTGCTTCCTACCAACTTCTGTAGCAGATGTCAACAGTCAGCGACCAGCAGCAGTAGTGCCTTCTTCAAGCAGTCAACTGGATCATCACAGAACGGACTTTGAGGAGTGCAGCAAGAGATCACAACGACACCGCCCAGCAGATCTAAGTAAAGTAGATAATTCCGCTGTTAACTCAACTCACTCTTGAATAATTCCAGCAGATCTAACGCCGCTTCTGTAGAATTCAATACTGACGAAATGTTATCTCTAATCACTGAGGCTAAGCTTACAAAACATCAGTACCTACTATTGAAAGACTTTATTAATTCAAAATCCTCAAACGTGTTACCGTCATACAAAAAAGTATTGAAGGCTAAGAAGCGGTGTTATGCATCTGAAGTGTTGGTCACGGAAACGTCTGCTGAAGTAGAACTACAATCTTTATTAGATCATACTGCAACTCGGATACTGGAATATCACAACCAAGTTCTTGATAGTATTGACATTAATGGTTATTGGGTTTTGATCGGTAAATGGGGATTTGATGGCAGTACCGGCCACAGTGAATACAAACAGTGTTTTGGAGTTTCTAGTATCGAGGATGGTTCTTCTTATTCTCCTCTACAATTAATTTTTAAATCAAATACATCCGACTCAGATGCATTAGTTTGGAAAAACCCACGGCCTTCCTCCACAAGATATTGTAGGCCTATTCGATTTCAATTCGCGAAAGAAACAAAAGATCTGTCTATTCAAGAAGAGGCTTATTTCAAGAACAAAATAAATAAATAAAGGTACTGCATTCTTTGCAATTAACTATAGTTGACGGTAAAGTGTGTAGTGTAATTGCTAATTAATTGTCTGTAGGTCTAAGAACAATTATGTTATTTTACGATACGGAACCACTGTGCGATGAAACTAAGTTCTCCAAAACTATTTCTTCACCCCAAGACTCTATTCTCCTTCAAGAAGATCTCACTAGGTTTTCAACTTAGTGTCTAGAAAATTGCTTAGAGCTTAATGTCTCCAAATGTCAATCTATGACTTTGTCACGTAAGTCCAATCAATCTCCCCCTCGACTTTATTTTCTGCACGACCAACTTATACCCCAGGTTATAGATAGAGAGTTAAACTTTCACTCCCATATTGATCCAACTCATCACTTGGTTTTATCAAACAATGACAAGGTCCACTTTACATTACCCGTATCCGGCCAAGTGTGGCCCCCTTTCAGCGAGTTCATATATCCCGAATTGTGAACATTCAACATCGTTTCCTTCGATTTGTCCTTCGATGGCTATGATGGGATGAACCTTTTATCTTACCACCCTATCATAACCGCCTCAAACTTCTTAACCTGAAAAACGCAGAGACGTAGCTGACATTCTCTTCATTCATTGAGTGCTCCCTGGTTCTGTGGATTGCGCCACATTATTACAATTATATTTCCTTCAACACTAACCCTCGTAATTTACACTGTCCTCGTCTATTCTACACATATTCCAACCGATCGCACATTCTCCGTAAGAACAAGTCAAACCTCCCAATTTTTTATTTTAACCTGAGCACTTCTCGTCCCAAACTTAATCTCCTCCACCAGCCCCTTATTTTCTAACTCTCAATTTTTGTTACTTTTTAATTCCTAGTTTTTAAGTTAGGTTAAGCTTGTATTAAGCCAAAAAAATCGTAATTCGTTTGGACTTATACTTTAACAAAAATATATGTTTTAATAAAATTCAGACATTTTTCATTAGTTTCTTTTTAGAAGCACGTTTCTCTAGAACACACTGTATATGTAAACTCATGCTCCAGTCTTTCATTTGTCGGCAAGCTAAAGGTTTTGCCGATGATTACGCGTTTGCGTATGGCTCAAATAGCCTTTTTATCCTTGTTGAGGAAATTAGTCGCGATGTCCATTCGTTAAGAATATGGTTTTCGCAGTACAAGTTTTTAGTAAGTAGTAAGACTAAACTTATTTACTTCAGCTTAACCGCTAAAGAATCTCGGGAAATTAACACTATGTTTCATGCAGCTAAATGTCGCAGCTCTATTGTGGCTGTAATACTTTATATAATGAAAATATATAACATAGTAATATTGTAGTTATAATCTGAGTTGGCTCGATCACATCTCTACTTGGAGAAACTACTTCCTATCCACTATTTGATGTTTTTATTAGCTTAGAAAGCACTCTAGGATGTTCCATTCCAGACTACAATATGGTATTAGCTGCTAGAGTGGTTCTAATGTAAGCAAAATCCACATGGGTGCACTGTTTCAAGACGATTCCTCGCTCAGACCGTAAGTAAACAATGAATTGTCCACCGTTATTTTGGTAATTTTATCACTCTTTATGGTGTTTTTATCGATTTTACCAAGTATTTTCCCATTGAGCACAGTTGGCATCGAATGGGTGTAAAGCTCTGAAATAAAACGCCCAAAAATTTGCAGGAATTAAGAAGTCGCATTGAAAAAACTTGGTATAAAGAAATTGACACCAGCTTTTACGATTCAATGCCAAACAGGGTTGAATCCTTATAAAAGCCAAAGGCGGCCATGCGCCATATTGGACCGGGAAAACATCTTTTTTTTTCTGTTATTTTATCAACAAAAGGACCCTCATAAAACCAACAAATTAATGTTAAATCTATTACAAAACAATAAATCAAACAGCCTAGAAAGTCATTTTGAAAGGGTTATAATTATAAAGATTTTTTTTTGACCCTAGCGTTGGTTCTTGTGGTTAAACCACTTAAGATTGACCTACCTGTTTCGAATAAAAACGAGATATCTCCAACCTTTCAACACCACAGTAAGCAGAGCAGGTTAAGGTAAAAAAAATTTTCTGTTCTACTTGAGTGCGGCTTTTTGTTTTGCATCTTAGTGTACGAGTATTTCAAATTTGACTCTTGTCATACTCGAATGAAACCATTCTTAATAAGGTCAACCGTTAAATCGGAGGAATTTCCTCATCCAAGTGGTAATGGTATCTACAGGTTTATTGATAGCGACATTCGTACTTACATATGTGTATTGATTAAGACTTGTTCTTGTGGCAGAAGATCTTTCGTGGCGATTTCAACTGTGACTCATTAACACTTTCAAAACCAGTTTCAGAACTGTAACAATCAGTCAATGCACAGGAGAACAAAGCAATTTGTTTATTCCCTTCAGATTCAAGCAATTTATGGAATTGACTTTAACTTATGACGCATTAACTCATTTGAATTTTAACTCATTTATCGAAATAAAAGCAATTTTATGGTGGTCAATTCCTTAAACCGAACATGATATGAACTCTTCTCAGACTTTCATAAACAGCATACAAGAAAACTTTATAACCCCAGCATAACGAAAAGTGAAACGCAAAAAAATGTCAAATACAAATTGCGTATCTTTATCACAATCTTGAAAGGGTAACAGGAAATATTATTCCTGTTCCACGCTCCTTTGAACCATTACTAGGACTACCGTTCGTTAACGTGTTACACATTTTCGTTGTGGGCTTAGTTCTTTTTGAATTACTCGTAATATTATGTTTCATATTTTCGTTACCAAATGTTCACCTAATTCAATCTTCAAAGGCAAAAGTTTGATATTTGCTTGTAACGAAAATTGTTTCATGATGTTGTAACGCATTTTTACAGTCGTAATAGAGCTACTTTCAACTTCTTGAAAGGAGAAAGATGTTGTTATAAATTTAACAATCCAGTCTTGAAACTTATATGAATTTGCGTTATGCACAATCGGTATTCTAACTTAAAGATTGTATCATTCGTACCAAGGATAGAAAATTGTAACAGGAACTGTAACTTTCAATGAGGAAATGTAAAGTGGAATGGGAAATTTGTTCTCTTTATTCGTGAAGACCAGGGAAAAATTCAGGAATATCACAAAAACTCTCCGCAAGCGAGATCCATCAAAAGTGCAGTTAAGGTCAAAGGAAAGGTATTTCAAGATTGGTTTAAAGCAAAAGAAAATAGAGTTTTGTTAATAACACAGATTTCGCCGAGGTATACAGGCTTATATAGACTTTGGAGTGGACAGCATAATATGTGGTGGGATCATATTCATGCCAGGGGATAGGATTATAAAAACCACACTAGCGGTGAGTTAATATCACACCTACACCCACGAAAGGGGAGTGGTTCAAAGTGGGTCAAGGCACTATTGTGGTTCATCAAAGCCAAAGACCTGAACTTTGTGTCAAGGATAACGCAGGCGTCATTGCCGTATTGTCGTACTAATCAGAGGCGAATTCCACGAAAAAAGGCTCCAAAGGCACTACATCATGCCTCTCAAGAAAATCAGTCTCAAAGCCAAAAATATTACCATTGTGTGAGAAAAACTCAAAAATGGCCAAATCTCTAGCAAATGTCTGGCTTACTCTATGCAAGATCTAAGCATTTGATCTCATCCTTTATGGGCAACTCATTTCTGAGCTTTCAAGAAGTCATAGACAATGGAAAGATTTTACTACTTAACCACTTGTGATAGTCTTGTTGACAGAAACTGCGCACTAATTTACAAAATGACACTCTATTTGTTCACCGGCAAGCAATACAAATCGCTACATCAATTGCATCAATAAAACTGGAGAGAGTTCAACACAAACCAAACTCAAGAAGCTACAAGGAATAGGTGAGACAAAACCCGCTCTTACCGATGAGATTGAGATTTGGATACGATAACAGAAGCAATCCGTAACGTCATCACAAAAAATGAAACATACTCCAATACGGACAAGACGTTGATATGAACCAAATCCGTCCCAACTCCGTGATATAGAAGAGCTAAGGAAATAAATTGATCTGATAAGAAAGCTTCGATGCTTTCTATTGGAAATCTTTGCTCTTCAGGAGTGTGAAAAGCAGTATTACAAGCTGAATCAAGGCTTAACATTACTGGAAACAAACGGCAACAAATAAGCCGAACTTTCCATGCCAAGTGCATCTCAACTCCGGTTTTTTTTTTTTTTTTTTTTTTATATAATTTACGCGCACCTAAGGGGTTATGATACCCTTTTACTGTTGCCAGGGCGCGGGCGGAAAGATAGAAGGAGGAGAAAGGAAAGCATTGTTGTTATGTAGTGGTTTGGAACTCAGGTGTGTTTGGTTTCGATATTGACTCTCCAGGGGTGGGAGTCCGAATAGGACGGAGAGATTTTTCTTCACTCGGAATGATTCGGGTTGTGGATTTTAACGGTTGTTTTGTGCTTGAAAACTCTACAACAGCCAAATCTACATGTCAGTGTTATGCCTTCACACGTAGATTTTTCTGACTGAGTTCCAATTACACAAATGGCTAAGATTCGAACCTTGTCCCTCCGAGTGAGAAGCGATTGCTAGTATCACTATACCACGGCCACCCCCAAGTTACTTAATATTATATGTATAAGTCATAGTCACAGCCTTTCAGAGACGTATTGCCGTGCTAAAAAGAATCTTCTAAAATTCAGAATAGCGCAGGAAGATGCAAGCAAATGATGCAAGAAATTGCTTATACCGTAGGACTCCTCTGTGTTGAGGTCAGTAACACCAAATTCGATGCTCATTAGGAGCTCTAATTTGAGGGTATCAAAATGGTTTCATTCGTCAATTTAAGAAAAATTGTCAACGATGAGAGAAAATGTTATTCCCAATCAATGGACAGAAGCCTTTCTATTTCCCATGAATAAAACCAAAAGCGTCACGAAAAACTGTAACAACTACCGATCGGTAAAGCTAATTTGAAATAAAATGAAATAATGAAACTTCGTTGCAGCCAATGTGGCTTTACGTAGGGAAAGTGCATTTACGACGCGAATCAGAACGAAGAAACATCGCAATCCGCGAAAGATCTGTGCGGGTTACATCACGTCATCGATCTGCAGAAAGCTTTTCACAGTCTAGAGAGGTGTTACATATATGGTTGGGGCACGGATCTCGAAAAGTATCAATGACCAACATACGTAAGGATGATACCGTAGAAAAACGTTATTTTAGCGATGCCAAAACGTAAGTAAACTGCTCAGTGAGAAAAACCGACGACCAAGGATGTTTAATGTTCTCTAAAATGTTCGACAAATAGAAGGAAACATCACAGCGACGTACATAAGTCTCGTACTCGTACATATTAACGGAAGTCTCCATGTTATGAAACCGAAAAAAAGGCGGAAAAGCTACAAGCTGACCAAGTCATCTGGAATTTACCATTTTATGAACGTAGAAAAGGGTAGAGGATTAACTTTTTGTCGAGATTCGAAGAAGAGGGTTCATTTTAAAAATCCCAACTTAACTATTGTATGTACCTATTAAAGTTCTTCTATCTGTCACTCTGGAAAAAACATCTGGAAAATCCAACAAAAATGTATTTTTGTATCTTTGTACTTACATGCGTTGAATGATTGGTAATCAATTCGATATTAGTATTTCCACTCTCAGCATGACTTATTGTGTTGATGTTACTGGTCGCCACAGTCACTGCCACAGTGACATTTGTACAATTCACTGCTGTCAAATTATTGCTTAAACTATCCACAGCAATGGCTGGTGCGTTTGTATTAACATTGCTGACAATATTGCCACCGTTTGTGACAATACCACCAATTCCACCGTTACTGCTATTGGTATTAGTGTTGTTTATGTTGTTGTTGTTATTGTTATTATTGTTGTTGTTATTATTATTATTATTACCACCGGCAATAATATCATTGCCAATGGCACAATTGTTGCTTAACGATGATATCGTTGTTGTTGTGCTTTCAACAATATTTCCATTGCTGCCAACATTATTGTTGATGGTGGTGTTTCCGTTGTTATTGTTGTTATTTATATTGTTTACCGCTAGAATAATATTATTGCTTGCACTATTGTTGTTTTCATTACTATTACTATTGTTGTTATTGTTGTTTATGTTAAGATTTTGATTTTTGTTGTTATTATGCACTAGGTTGCTATTTTGATAGTTGTTGTTCCAATGTTCGCGGCTATTTGCTACTAAGTCCTTGTCAATGGCTGGTAAATTCAATCCAACAGCACTCACTAGACCGCCAATACCTCGAACTGGATGTGGTTGTCCTGTGTCAATAATTTTTGGTAGTTTGACATCTTCCAGGCAATACGTGCTGGTGAGTTCTTCCAGCGCCGAAAGACGTTTCTCCTTTCGCTTTTGGCCCAATTTGATGGCAAACTGAAAATAGAGAACAAAAAAAAAAGAACAAAAAAATTTGTTTAATTCAAACATCAAACATTGAAAGATCCCAGACAACAATAAACAAGAAATGTAAACAAACAAATAAACACTCGTAAATAAGCAAATGTGTCAAGTACTTAAATACCTCGGATTGTTGTCGAATTCGAGTTTCAATACGAGTATCCGTATCCGTACCGTAGCATACACCTCCTCTTCTTTCATGCTCAGCTCAACAGATACTTGTATGAGATACTCGTACAATTATTATTACTGTTATTATCATCTGTCGGTATCTTGTACTAGCTTCGTTCGCGGCAGTCAACTATAACAATTACAATGCGCGGTATTATGTTTGACAGGTAATCCAACAGCGATTAATTTTATCTCGTTGAACCTGGCAACTACCTACAATAGATATAGGGGGGCCAACGGTAAGGAAAAAGGTGAAGATAGGTTCTCCCTGATGGTAGAGTTGGATTGAATTGGATTGGATTGGATTGGAATATATGACTGCGCATGGTTCATGTGTACACTCAAAGTCTGGCGAAAAGCCAAGTACATATTATGTTGTCGCCGTCGCGCTAAGATGTCGAACAACAAATCGGAGGAGCAACAGTCAATGGAGGTGCTCTGTTGGAGGAAACATTGGAGCAGCAATCGGACGGAGAATCAAAAGAGACAGACGTTAGGGGGGGGAGGAAAAAAACGTCAGCTTAGCGTATTGGTTTGCTGGCGTTACTTTTTGATATCAAGTGGTTACTCCATAGTCGTATGCTGACTTTAACGGGGAGAGGGTGAGGTGATACAAATACCAACCACTACATAGCTTGTGGAATTCTTTAGACGACGCAAACCAAAGGGGAGATGTAATACGAGTATGGTCGGCATGGAAGAGAAGTTGAAACCTGAGAAGTTTTTGGAATTTTCATTCACATTCAACAACATTCGTGTCATGTGAATTGCGATTAACTGCCGAGCTCTTTGTGATTTGTCTGCATTTTGTCTAAAAGGGTGTATGACATGACAAGCAATTGAAAATAATTTTTATTTTCTCTCTTTTTTTTTCTTTCTTTACAATTAGCTTTGCATATGCTAAATATGTTGGCAGTCTGGTTAAGTCAACTAATTGTAGATTTGTTTGAATAACAACAACAAGGGAATCAAATTAATGCAAAGTTGTTAGATTGTTTTTATAGCACCTCACATGTATCATAGATAATGACTGCTTTGCTTGAGCTGAATTCTTATTAATAAAGGTTATTTGAACTCACCGAATGAATAACTAGCTATTGTGAAAATATTGAAAGATGGAATCACAACCATGTTCAACAAGCTTTAGCTTCACAAATACCAGAATCATTTAGTCAAAATTGGCAAAGTGCCTCATATACAAATCCGTAGACAGAGGTACCACGCAGTGGGAGTTGTCTCCCTCGTTCAAGTTCGAGAGCATTGGAACCAAGTCGCATACGTGGACGTTATTTTAGCATCAGGGTTGTTCCCCTTAGTGATTACTGAACTCGCAGAGAGGGCTCTGACTGACCTAAGCGCTTGGGCCACAAGCGAACCAAGCCTATTTACCACCAAGTACAAAATACAGGCAAGTCTTATCAACCAAACACTTACTCTATTCTCCAGTGCGAGGTACTTTGACGTCGTCCTTGACCCAAAGCTCAACTGGAAACAAAACATAGAATACAGGATAAAGAAAGCATGCGTCGCTTTCTACGCTGACTTCAACCTGAGATGGTCCTCTGGATATACACTGCCGTAGTTCGTTCCATTCTTACTTATGGATCGCTCGCGTAGTGGGTCGCCTTTAGCATCAACATCACAAAACTTAGTAAACTCCAACGAACAGCTGGTATAGGGATCACACGGGCGCTACGATCGAGCCCGACAGAAGCTGGACTTGGACATCAAATACATCGTATCGTGTAGTGCCATCAGACTCAGAGAACCTGGATTCTAGTCCCCGAATCCAGATCTCAGGGTAACTGAACCTCCGCGGGGAGGTACTAGCGATTAGAGAGGGCTGCCAGGTACTTGGTCATTACCATAAACACCACTGGAATCTTTATTGACAGCCAGAGTGACATCAAAACTAGTAGAACAGTGCTAGCAAATTATCACACAGGTAAGCGCTCGGTTTAATATCACTCTCGTCTGGGTTCCCAGCCACAGTAACATAGAGGGGGATGAGAGAGCCGATGCGTTAGCCAGATGTGGGTCAAACTTTGATGTCTGGTTGTGGAGTCAGTATGATTCCCGATGGGACCCATGAAGAGTAAGATTCTCCAACACTTTTTCTCTATTGCCAACTCTAGATGGAACATTCTAGATACCTGTACTATATCCAGAAAGATATGTCCCGCTTACAATAACAACAGGAGGAATGACTAACAGAATTCGCACCGAGACAGCAAGAATCACAGCAATTAGCACGGGTCACTGGCCAATTGGGTCACACGCTGCCAAGTTAGGCATTCCTTTTTACCCCCACTGACAAAGCTGTAACAGATCACACGTAAAGGAAACCCCATTCCACTTACTATGTGACTGAACGGCCCTAGCGCTAGAACAGGGCATCGCATACTGGGTAAACCCTTTTTCAAGGCATTATCAAAGATTTCTGGCATAAAATTCTGCAACATTATTAATTTTCTGAACTCCACAGGTTGGATCTGAAAACTACGCTCTTAGCAACACCCTTCAATATCCAGGTCACGCGAGTTGTGGTACCAAAACGGCGCATCCTTACTTACCGGACAACCACTTCTGTCTACCTACCTATTTACAGGGTGACTTACTCAACTTACTCGAACTGCCAAAGCAAAAAATGTTGGAAAATACATCAATTTTCAAATTTATCAGTAGTTTTCAATATGTCCACCTTTGGCGCGAATAATGGCTTTGAGACGGCCGAAGAAAGCATCGCAGGCTGCACGCAAGTGGCTCTGCGGTATTTTGGCCCATTCCCGGCGAAGTGCTTGTTTGAGGTGGTCCAAACTTTGGTATTTTTTAGTGCCAACCTTCGCCTTCAAAATACCCCAGACAGGGGCAAATCCAACGGATTTGCATCCGGAGAATTTGCAATCCATTGTGTCGAAGAAATGAAGTGTGGAACAATGTTTTTTAACCAATCTTGGTTGACGCGCGCTTTGTGAGACGGTGCCGAGTCTTGTTGAAATGTCCACGGCTCCGACCGAAATGATTGTTTGCCCAAGGCTTCAATACTGTCTCTAAGACAGTTTCACGGGATACGATCGCATTAATTTTGACGCCACGGTCCAAAAATACGAGTGGAGAGCGACCATCGGCGGTTATGGCGGCCCAAACCATCACCAACGGTGATGCCTGTTTTCTGGTGGCCGTCCGAAGGTGTAAATTTTCGAAGGACCTCTCTGGCAAGTAAACTCGGTCATTTTGTTTGTTGACATATTGCTCGATAACATATGGCGACTCATCGGAAAAAACCAAATTCGGCAACTCACCATTTTCGTGCAAGCGTAGCAAATCCTTCGCTCTTTCGACTCTAACTTTTTTCTGTTGTGGTATAAGATCGTGTGCTTTTTGGAACTTCAATGGCTTGAGCCCAAGCTCATTTTTCAGTATGTGTTGCATCCGTTCCAACGATATGTTGAGCTCACAAGCCATTTTTCTTCCACTTCGACGCGGATTTCGCTCAATTCGAGCCTTCACTTTCCGAACCATTTCTGCCGATGTTGCTGTTTTTTTATGACCACCTCCGTGGCGTTTTGCAACGCTGCCAGTATCACGGTAACGAGCTATGGTTCGAGACACAAATGATTTATTCACGTTGAGGTGCTGGGGGGCTCAAACGATAGCTACTTGTTGTTTTCCAGCCAAATATAAAGCAATCACACTATCACGTTTGAATTCCATCGCGGATAAAAATTGTTCAACACAACTGAGACGCAAATCGTTTAAAAGACTTGTAAATAATAAAATTATCTGTCATTTGTCAAAATTTGAGCTCACTGTCATGAACGGTTTGGAAATTATAGCAGTCTGAAGTTGGTTGCAGTTCGAGTCATTCAAGGTGTAGTCCTTCCATGAGTTCTGTTACACAATAGAACCGTTAACTTTTTTTTCAGAACACATACACTGTGAAGAATAGTAGTCAGTCAGTAGTAGCAAACTATTAACATGGAGTGGGGCGTTAAAGAGAATCGAATCGCGGTAATAGCGTTGCATAAGTGCGAAAAAAGTGCTGGCCAAATTTTCGAGTTGTTAAAGCTACTCGGAATATCGAGAATATTCGTTTATCCGGCTATTGCTCGCTTCGGTAGTAAATGAATTCGGAGAAATCTCCTGAAGAAGCAGAGGATCATGCCCAAGGAATTGGATATATTAACCAGATCCATGTCTAGGCTGATTCATGATGATCTGCATATGAAAGCCTATCGTCGGTCCACGGGTCATCTTCTAACTCCTCAACTAAAAAACATTAGACTGGAAAGATGCAAGCCACTTTTGCAGTGGCACGCGGACAATGGCCATGAAAACATTCTGTTTACGGATGAGAAAATTTTTGCCGTGGAAGAAGTTTTCAACAAACAAAATGACAACATTTATGACATTTCATCTAAGAAAGCGAAAAAAGTTGTTCCAAAGGTTCAACGTGGACATCATCCCGCTCTCGTAATGGTTTGGTGGAGGGTCTCTCACCTCAATTTCTGTGAAAAAGGTGTAAAAACTGGTGCAAAGGTCACCAGAGTGACTCGGAGTCAATATTCCAGGCTTTATAGCAGCAGAAGATTGGCCGTCGAGGAGTCCAGATCTGAATCCACTGGATTATGGTTTGTGGTCAGAATTGGAGAACATGGCCTGCAAGACTCCCCTACTACATAGCCTACGAGTTAGCGAACGAAACCGCTCTCATATGGTAGTTCAGAAACAATGCTGATTTTCAAAATTTACAGATATTTCAGTATCATCAATCCTGAAAGGTGTGATTTGATTTCATTTCAGTTGAAGCATAGTAAGGAAAGTTCATAGGATAATTGAGTGACTAACAATAGTCTTGTATTGTAAAGCATAGTGCGTCCCCCAACAGGAAGTCGGTCCCTGGACATGAGACACCTCAGGAGCTACATATTTCGCCATCGGGGATAACACAAAACGTTCTACGACACGAACATTTCGATATTCTTCCCAATTTGCAGCCGACTTGTCGACAGACATGGCAGCCGATTCGCCTTCTTGCTGATAAAATCTTCATAACATTTGTAAGTCACCAAGCTATTTGGGCAAAAACAAAGTGTGAACATATAATGGTCGGCATAATACCTTTGCATCGATGGAAAAGCCGAAGGAAATTATTATATGCCAAAAGGCCGATCAAGTCAAAGTGACACGTTTCATATGGATTGTAAGAATAGAAGTGTCCTGAAGATCAACAACACACCTTGGTTACTTCTTCGATGACGCGTATGATAGGCTTCTGTGAAAGGGGCGTGAGTTCATTTGGCAAAAACTGAAAATAATGCGATATACTCGTATCCTTATATAACCACTGAAGAAGTTCATATTCTCAAATCCTAGCAGTGGTACCAGCTAATGCAGAGCAGTTTCAGATCACATTCATACAGTGTCGTGATTCAACAGGAATTAGGGGTAAAAGGAATTTTAGGCACGTGCAGAATTTATCTCTTAACGAGATCCTCAAGTAAGTTCAAGACCTCAGAGACAAACGAAACGATATTGACTAGTTCCTGCTAGTCATTGGAGATATGTCAATTTCAATACAATTACTGCTAAAAGGACATCTAATTCTCCTCTGAACATCTAACCAAGTAAGTCACATTGCGATTCACAAACCGGCATAGAATCGGCGGACGAATAGCACAACAGGGCGTCAGCAAAACCCAAAATAATTCCAGAAAACCGCTATCAAGAATACACCCCTTAGATGGAATGAAGGTCTCATTCAGAATTCGAATAGTAGTGCCCTTATCAGTATACGAACCCGATAAAGTGCACTTACAAAGCCAAATAATTCAACTTAGGATCACATACAGCAAACATGTACGATTGTTGGGCCTATAATGTCATCAGAGAGCTAAAAGATGGCCAATGCTTCAAAAAACATCTAGTTAAGAGCTTACACCGCAGGAGATGGTGACAGAATTTGAATATGTTCTAAACCATTTGGAACCAAACAGAATAGCCTCTGGAAATGAGATACATCTTCCAAAGCAATCAATTCATAATGATATACTGAACTACAAGTCAGTGCATAGAACTGCAAAGAACTGCAGAGACAGTCCGCACTATGGAAATCAGCGAAAACGCCCTATTTTCTAATAAAAAATAAATGCGAGCAATGTGAATTAAAGATGACCATCAAACATTCAAGGAACAGAGCACAGAAGAATAAGGGCTCTAACGGTTATCATCAACAAATAGAACACTGAGACTCCACTATGGATTTTGAGCAGACCTGCACGTTAACCACAAAAAAAATCTTGCCATAGAGTACCACAGGGCTGCATACTTTTACCATTGCTATTACCTGTGAGTATCAATGCTATTATTTAACTGAGGAAACTGAGGAAAGCAATAGAAAACGACATCATACCCAAAACATCTATACAGGAATATATTTCTCTGCTCTAACGCACATAGAAAAATATACTCCTTCGAACTCTAATCCTCACTTGCCCATTGGTGTATGGCTAGAAAATTTTGAATCACCCTATATCGTCATATGTAGGTTGGACAAAGTTACAGTATCCTGATTGTGTAAGAATCTGAAGGTTACTACTTCCATCCACTTACCAAGATTAGGCTGCCTTAGATGAGATCATTACTACAGATGAGCTCAAAGAACTGAAACGAACATAGACCTTCTTGATGATCTTCGGCACATAAGTTAGTAACTGCAAACCTTATATTGTCAGGAAAACGAAAAAGAATTAAGATCGCAATACGTATCAAGGACCCTAGAAAATGATACAAAATTTCGAAACCTTGTACTATTCCAATACATCCCCGAAGCTAAAATAAGTTAAGGTATTTATTGATGTACTTGTACCCAGAATAAGGAAAGAATGAAACTCAATGAATTTAATGAATCAATGAAATTGACACCAAACACAGACTTTAGCACATACGTCTTCAATGCGTGCAGACACCCTTAAAACAAATAAATAAATCACAATAACACGACTCCTTACAAGAAGCCTTACGAAAGACAAACACGAAATTGCTTGCAAATCTAAACATTCCCCCATGGCAGTTAGACGTAGTTTTGTTCCTTTTTTTTTTTTTTTGTTTGATATGGCATTACAAATCAGATTACCGTCTACACAACACATGAAACGTTGAGGTTGTAAATCAATTGAACTATGTGAAATTCAAAAAGGATACAATTATGATACTACAGCTGCGAAAAAAGACTGCTTATTTCAGGATCCAATTTTGGCGTGACTTGGGTAGAAAATTATGGAGAGTTGCCCTGTTCAGGGCTAAATTTATCAGACGAACAAATTGGTCGAAAGCACAATCAGAAAACAGAATCTACAGATAGACAGTAACATCAGAGCGAACACGAACGGAAAGTATACGACCAATTGTAGATGTACGAGTTCCTACGCAACATTGTAGGGAAATAACCACTGAGCCCAAACATCTTCCTCTTTAGAGTAGTCACTTCCTCCCGCCATACGCAACAAGGTCGCATTGAAGATATGCATTGATTGTAGTGAAACCATGGAAAGATTTTGAGTGTTAAGGAGTAAGGATTTAAGTATTAGATGAACGAAGACGTATAGCCAGTCCAAATGCTCAAACAGAAACCATCTATATGAACTACATATACTCGATATCGTACACATGTCCTAGAAATATGTTCTGAAAGGTGCTACAGTGTTTCAATAATTTTACCCGTTCCACACCAAAAAACCAAAAGTTTTACGACTTGCAAATCGTTTAGTGTTTGACACTCTAAAACACAGTGGTCCGTTGTCATATTCTAGGATAGCACTGGCTTAGTGTCGGGTAATGGTAAATAAAATGCGATGCTCTGTGCGCTTAGGGTAATTTTTCATCAGAACGTCTCTAAAGGAAGGATAAACATTTTTCTGCATATACCCTTGTCCTGTCAGTTTTTGACTTTGCCAGTATGCTGGACTATAAGAAGGGAAAAGGACTATATATTCGCTAAGCAACTGGAAAAACAAAATTTGATTTGATGGCGCTTCGGTATGGACAATGACCTAGTTTCTCTAGTTACTGCGTTTTGTCATTTTGCTTACAGAGAGATCCCCACGGTTATTGTCCACTTTGAACGGTTAAAGAATGGAAGAGTTTTATGTACATAAGCATACACTTTCCACCTCGAAGGTTTGCGATTGTCTGTGCAAATATTTTCCAGTTTTTCAGTGTTAAGGCCAGGAATTAAACCCGAACTTCTTGCGTAGTAGTCGACGAACTTAACCACAGCGTGAAAATGATCACTAACGATGGAAATTCGAGAGAAACACGGTTTGTTTCATACATGCAGATATGATACAAGTGACCTGAGTAACACAGCATGTCGTAGCTTTGATCTGTTGTGGCGACGGGTCAGGAACATCACATATGCTGTTGAATCCTTTGATGGTTTCAAGTCGTCTGGCGCCGATAAAATATATTCAGTTGTGGGCAACTCGACTAAACAACATGGCAAGGTTGAGGAATAAGACCCTGATTGCGGATACTGACTGCGGCCAATATGTGATGGCGCAGGTGCACTAGGTTGTAAGTTGGTCGACTTATTGCTTAAAGTTCTAAAGTCTACGGTCAGGCTGATACAGATAATCTAGCTGCACTGTCTGCTGTCTGATGTAGCTATACTGAACTGCGTGCTCTAAGCAGCAGGCATGATAGAAATGATTAGAAATGAACTATTAGTCAGAACTTCACGAGAGAGAGGACACTGATCTAACATCATCCTCGTTAACAAATTTCTTTGGACTAAACATGTTACGTCGAAAACCTCCAAGGCGCTATTGGCGGGGGTATTTTGTATCTATACGGCCACTATAAAACGAAGGTCGCTTGGTGCAAAATTTTTTTATGTACGAGTAAATACGTCATCGATGCTTTAAGCAGAACTACAAAGAACGATCTGCTTGGGCGGCTTTCCGAGGCACACCTGCCTGCCATTGATGTCCATACCATTGGCTACGGTCTCAAAGCCATCTTCCTTTTAAAATTAAGTGCTCTTTGATGGAATAACACCAGAACAAAAGTTTGAAGTCTATTTTCTGTGTGGCCATGAATGTTTTCGGCCAGAATCCAACCCAGGAAGGAATGTGGTTGCGTCTTTACGGATGACGCCAAAGCCGATCTACGATGTGCATGTGTCTTTTCGAAAGATGACAACGTTAGATTCTACTTTTCGTTAAGAAAAGTTGCGTCTGTCTTCTAAGCGAAGATCCCTGATACCAATCTACAATAGTTCAGTAAAGAATCGGTGAAGGGGAGAAATACCTACTTCCTTAGGCACCCTTAAGGCTTGGCTGAGCCCTCTCCAATTCTTTCAAGTCCTCTGAGGATTGATGCATATCAGCAAAGTGTCGGAATAGTTCAATCCCCAGAAACAAAACATGTCAAAACTATGTACAAGTGCCGAAGGAAGACCTTGAATCAGAGTAGAAAAAAGGACAGAGATCGGCGATAAATCTCTATCGCTAATAGACAAAACACATCTAATCATTCAAATCTCTGTAAAAAAAGAAATAAAAAAAAATCCTCTCGCACACTGTGGATAGAAAAGGAAAAATAAGAAATTCAAATGAAGGACACCATTAACCCAAATTAGATATAACCAATATGTCGTCTAGCTACTACCCTAATCAACACTAAATCTCGTCGTCTTATGATCACAGGGCAATTTTGTTCGGTCGAAATGCAAATGACACACTTTTTTTCAACGAAAAGGTCATTAACCTTGACCTAGATACATACCATATTCGTTTGCCTCTCATCATTCAACTCAAAGACGAGAAAAATACCATAAAACCCACAATGTCCACAGAGAAATTGCTCCATCTTCAACTTAGCAAAAACTTTTCCATTGGGTTAATCCAAGAGTCATAAACTTTGAAACCTTTTAACTATTTTCAAATCCTCTCTAGGCTGACTTTATTACCATCACCTGTCACAAGCGTTACGATGAAGCACCACATAAGCCTTGCCCAGCACTCTCAGTAGTACACTGCCTCTTCAGTTCGTATCTTTCGATTTGATTGATTTGTAATTTATTAAAAGTCCATAAATAAATATACACACACTAAACTCAAGTGTCTGGTGCTGTAGATAACAAACGACATTACCCCCCTAAAGCCTTCGGTCTCGGGTCGCATTGCCCTTATCCACCTCCTCTCCTCTGTGATGTGACATCATTATACGTATACTCGTACATCACACAACTTCGACAGAATGATGAGGAACGATAGAACGAAAGATAAGATACAGGCAGTTGAAGTTGTTCTAAACAAATTGCAAAGAAAAACTCTTCTTCTCAAGTGGCGCAAAAGATGAAAAAGAAAAAAGAAATCGACAACTCACTCTGCTTTTGTGTTTCCTTTTTTTTTGGGGTTTTAAAAAATCAGGAGCAAGCAGCAATCTGACACAATTTTGTTTGACTCCCAACGAACAAAAATAGAAAAAAGAATTTGCCAAGATACGGATATCAACTTAATGAATTTTTTTTTCCACTGTTGTCACAGTCATAAACGCAAAGGTTGTAAAAATGTTCAAGAGAAAGTAGAGATTTAGAGCTGATGTACTCGATTATACGAAAGTTTGTTTGGCACTTGCCTGCGTCAAAAAGGCAGAGTGCACTGGAATAGAATTTCGCTGGGACAGACTTTATGAGATGGCGAAGAACATAGGCCGCTTTATATTATAATTAGTTAAGCTGATTCTGTTTGATTAGAATAAATAAAAATTTCCTTTATGCGCATTTTTTCGGGAAAAATTCGAGGCATACCAATAAAAGTGTAGGTTAAGGCAGAAGCTTTTTTTTTCATAAAATATATAAAAACTATTATATCCGACATGCGACCTCCTCTCTTTAAAAGCCGAGGCTGATTCCGATCAGAGCAAATTCTAACTTGACGATGATGATGAATACTTCTTTGAAAACTTCAGAAGATTTTATCAGGATCGCGCTATGCTACATTGCGATCAAAAACATCGCCCGTAACAATTATGATACAATTCCACGGTAAGTTGAATTTGAGATTGGGCCTGTGTTGACGAAGTGGAGGAAGTTTTCTCAAAAGATCGCACGATTTGACATCCCTCAGTCGTTTCCTACGGACCTACACTTGCGGTCATAAAAACCGCACCACTTAATGAGTTCTCAAAAAATGCCTAATTACATCAGATCGTAAGGATTTTTCCCATACTAATGAAGGGTATTCCCCATAGCGGAGTTCGCCCTTGTATTCAGTGCAAAAAAAATCTGTTTGAATTGAGTTGTGACGGTGACAAGTAAAAAAAAGTGAAATGTCTGGTAAATATCATCAACTGACTCGGGACGAAAAAGTTCAAATATTGGCTTTAGTCGAAGAAGAGCTTGGCTATCGTGACATTGCGGTTAAAATAGAATGCTGTCATTCAACTATCGTACGACTGATGAAGAAAAAAGAAAATTTGGATCCACTGGAAAGGAAAAAAGGCTCGGGACGAAAACGTAAAACAACCCAGAAGACGGACAATGTATTACAACGAATTAGCATGAAAGATCGCTTTAAAAGTGCTGTCCGTAAAAGTGCAGAGCTGAGTGAATTTCATCAAGTTGATCTAAGCGCCGAAACTATACGCCGACGGCTACGGGAGATAGGTTTATATGGAAGACGACCAGCGAAAAAGCCTCTCCTAACCACAAAAATGAAAAAATGTATCAAAAATGAAAGATGTATGATATGGTCCGATGAAAGTAAATTTAATTTGTTGTGTGCTGACAATTTGCCATACGTACGACGGTCAGCAGGTGAAAGATTCAAGGACGAGGGCATAGTCAAAATAATGAAGTTTCCTCAAAGCCAGATGGATGTTTTTACGTTTTGGGTCCTTTGTACTTTGTTAATGGAACTATGAACGCTCAAAAGTATGGAGAAGTAGTAAGGGAGTTTTTGGTACCAGCAATTGAACAGCATCATTCGTATGCTGACAAGTGCATTTTTCAAGATGATTCTGCACCAAAGCGCCAAATCCGTAAGTAAAGTGTTATAAATCAACTTCTTGATGTCTACTTTATAAATAATAAACAGACAAGTTCCTAGAGTCTTTCAATAATTTTCAGCTCAAGACAACGTTTGGTGACCTCGGAATTACCAGACTAGACTGGACAGCTAATTCACCCGATTTAAACCCAATCGAACCCTTGTGGCATGTAATGAAACGTAAGGTGGCTGAACATAAACCAGAGAGTAAAAAAAAAAGCTAAATGAAGTTCTGGAACATGTATGGAATACTGAAATTTCAAGGGATATTACTGAACTTCTAGTAAACTCGATGCCTTCTAGAATAAAAGCGGTTATAACCGCCAAAGGAGGAGCAACTCGGTATTGATAATTTTTTGGTAAAAGTGGCGTATCTAAACATCTTATAGACACATACATAAAAAATGTGTCGTTTGATTTTGTTAACCAATGACTGTATTAAAATATTAAAAAAAAAAAAATAAGAAAATTAACTGGTTTTTCTTTCTTTGTTAATATCTTTTATCAAACATTTAATAAATAGATTGAAATTAGATAGAAATACTTATAAACTACTGCGGAGTACTCAACAAAAGTTTCATTTCATTATAAAAATTATTATCGTAGTTATTAACAATTTTTCAATCATTTTGATGTGGTGCGGTTTTTATGACCGCAAGTGTATGTATATAAGCCGTTTCCAATTCATCTTTATACGAGATATTTTTTCTCAATTTTTTTTTTTATTTTTCTACATAGTCTCCTTGTAACTCTACACACTTCTCCCAGCGATGCTCCCATCTCTCTAACCCGTCCAAATAGTACTTGGCGTTTTTCTCTGCAAAATAATTGCTCACGAAGGTGATTGCCTCCTCATTGGACGAAAATCTCTGTCCTCCGAGCGCAGTTTTTAGATGAGGGAACAAAAAGAAGTCGCTTGGGGCTAGATCTGGTGAATAAGGCGGATGGTTAAGCAGTTCAAACCATAATTCATGGATTTTCGCCATGGCAACCGCTGAGGTGTGAGACGGCCGCGTTGTCTTGGTGAAACAGGATTTTCTTTTTCTGCAAATGTGGCCGTTTTTCCGCAATTTCTGCCTTCAGCTTGGCAAGTAATGATGCGTAGTATGCTCCTGTAATGGTTTTTCCTTTTTGAAGATAATCGATTAAGATAACTCCTTTACTATCCCAAAAAATAGTCGCCACCACTTTCCCAGCTGAAAAAACAGTTTTTGCGTTTTTTGGAGCCGCTATCTTTACGTCGGAAACTTTTCAGGCAAACCCGTAGAACCTCTTCTGATGCATTCATACGTATGTACTCGTACGTACTTACTTTTATGTCAGCTTGCTTGACATGTTTAGAAATGAAGGAACCTTCACATCTGCTGGTTCTACTGTAAAGTTGGCTTTCGCCCGATCTTAAGATGGAACGAATCGATCTTAAACCCTAGTTATAGTATGGAGCAATTTCTCGGCTTTATTTTAGACACATAGCAGCATAAAGTAACTCTGCTTTATTCCGTTTAGTATGGTCGGCCGAACCGCTTAGTTGTGGCAGTCGAGCACTCATAACTGAGTACCAATTACGTCTGAGAAAACACTATTTTCGAAATGGCCGTAAGAGGTCTATCAGAGTCTAATGATATAAATGGCATCATGAGGAACTTATTACTTAGTGAGGCCTACTTCACACTTTACAGCGGCAGCAACTAGTGATTTTCTTAAGAATTCCAAAGTTAAGTGGATGAAGATCGGGCTCTAAATGTCGCCCAGCGAGAAATTGAAACAGAAATGAATGCGTCGAATCTAAAGTGGCTATCGTATACGAACGATTGAGTACTGGAACGGTAAGACCCTCCTCGGCTGACCGCAAATTTCCTCACATTAAGAGAAAGTTTATGCGGTACAAGATAGTCATTTTGACCATGAGTGAAGCAAGGTGAGAAATATGAAACATCGAATCAAATAGACCACATTGCGAATTGCCGAGAATTTGGACGTTGTCTTTTTTTTTAGAATGAAACGTCATTGCATCTCCATCTTATGAAGGCTCGATTAAAGGTTTGTACTGCACACGTTTATAACACCCAGTAGGCTAACTTTTGCAACATCAACAATCTTCGGGATAATGTACTGTGCTGACAATGCAGGAACCAACTGCAGAAAATCTGAGTTCAAAACTATGTCCGAGCGCTTTTCTGTTTTCGCAATTCGAGTGGTATATCCCTAAGAGGGGCTAAAACCAGAGTACATGTCTTTAAGGAAACGGGTGATCAGAGTATTTCACTACTGTGCAAATAGCAGCAACCTTATAAAACGAAAAGTCTGACCTTTCACCCAGTTCCTTCATATCAAAAGCGTAACTAACTGGTGCAACACTAAAATCATCTATGCTACCAAGAAGCTTGCTGGAGAATGCCGCTGCAAACACAATCCTGAGAAATGCCAAGAGGGATTTTTGCTGAGGGTCAGAATTGAAAGAGTACTTCGCGATTCAGCCATTTAGAAGGAAGCAAGATGGTTCCCAATTTGAGTGGGCATTTTTGGAGCAGTGATTACACTGTGACCCATGATCATTGTTATGATTGCAACCTCTATTTGGGCATCGACGGCTTTCCTTCAAGAACTTTCCAAGTCCCACCAAGACCTATGGCGAAGGTGCTGAAACCCATCATCCCATCGTAGCAAGCGCATGGAAAAAATATGTGCAGAGTGAAAAAAAGGAACAATCTAATAAACTACGGATAATTGAAATAATAGCAAAGATAACCCTGGAGAGGATCAAGGAACATTTGAGTTCAATTTCCAAACGGACTATCCCGTCTGCATCATATGGTCGATGCTCCATTGAATCATTCTGCAAGGTCCTTGGAAATATTTTAAAATATCGGGGAAAATATTCATGTAAAAATACGATCACTTAATTCTCAATATTACCATTTTTAAATAGGATCACAGTATTCAATCTGTCGGCGAACGCATGAGTCTTATATGACACCCTGCGGAGTTTTGTTCTATTCACGGACAAGTGCATGTTTCAGGGTTTGAACGCCTTGATATTTTCTCTCCAAAATGCACCATATGACTAAGTTCAACGAATGGAGGCTGGGCGAGCACGAATCCCAGTCTGCCTATGAAATTCAGGAACATTTTTCCAAGCCAGCCTGAGTTGCATTGACTTCGTCACCAAGTGCAAGCCGCTATTTTTTTTTTGTAATATTTGAGTGAACATGGTTTTACAAAACTTGGTACTCGTATTTACTTAGATGGCGCTACAGTTCGTGGCGAACCCGGACCTCAACTAGCAAGCCTCTCCAGTTAGGCCGGTCTTTAGCTAACTGCCTCCAGTTGCGCACTCCCAGTCGACTGAGGTCCCTTCTACTTGTGCGGGTCACCTAACATGAGGTTTCCCTCTACTACGTTGTCTCTCAGGGTTCGATTTAAAGACTCTGGCGGCCGGAACATTGCTGTTCATTGACTCAGCATGTCCTCACCATCTCAAGCGTAAAGTACTCACTGCACAGATCACATAATTCGTCGTTGAATCTTCTCTTCCAAAGCCCGCCAACGCAAACTGGACCGAATATTTCTCGAAGGAGTTTTCCTTCGAAACGACAGAGGATATGTTCATCCACTTTCGATAAATTTCGTCCTTCAGCGCCATAAATTAGGACTGGGTTACTAATCAACTGCTTTCTTAGTCCAAAGAAACAGCAATTGGCGAGACTGATTCTTCGTTTTATTTCTGCAGAGGTGTTGTTGGCAGAATTTATAACTGAGTCAAGGTAGACAAGGTTCCTTACTACCTCGAAATGTCGACTATGACGTTCTGTCCAATTCATTGATCTTGTGTGCACCTTCCTGTTGACAGCATATGGTATATGTACTTGCCCGCATTTACTATTGAACACATTTTGGCAGCTTCCGTTTCAATACTAGCGAATTTACCGGTAACAGCCCGCTGTGTTCTTCCAATTATATCGATATCATCGGCGTACGCTAGTAGTGGCTTTTGAAAGATTGTGCCTTCAGTATTCGATTGTAAGTTCCGCGACACATGACAGCGTGTAACCTTATCTAAAACCTTTTTTGACATCAAAGGTCCCTGTTAAGTCCTTACCGACCTTGAAGGAGCAGCGAGCATTCTCAATCGTCATTCTGAACAGACGGATGAGTTTGGCAGGGATGCCATAACTAGACATAGCTCTATATAGCTCGTCGCTATAAATGCTGTCATATGCGGACTTAAAATCGATTTCAACTTCTTGAGCTTTCTCCAGGATCTGCCGGAGTGTGAAGATTTCGTCGATTGTGGACTTTCCTAGTCTGAAACCGCACTGATAGGGACCAATCAGGTTATTCGCGATGGGTTTCAGACGTTCACACAATATGACAAATAAGATCTGATGTTGAGGAGACTTATAGCTCTATAGTCGGCGCAGTTGAGGGTGTCTCCGTTTTTGTTGATCGGACATAAGGTACGCAGATTACAATCATCAGGCATAGACTCTTCTGACCAGATCTGAGAAATGAGTTGGTGCATGCTCCCCACAAAGTCATTTCCAGCAGCTTTGAATATCTCGGCCGGTAAGCCGTCAGGTTCAGCTGCTTTGTTGGATTTCAGCTTAAATATTGCTATCCTAACTTCATTTTGGTCAGGTGGACGGAAGTTTTGGCTATCATCGTCACAGTCGAATGGTGTATTAGGCCTGACGCCGGGATGTTGGGCTTCTTCGCCGTTATACAGTCTGCAGAAAGAGTTTTTCCATATTCTTAGCATCGACTGTCTTCATCTCTAATGGTTTCTTTACGGATTTTCTTGCCTTGAAACATTTTTTTTAACTGCTGGTTGCCTGAAGCACAACCTTTTTCTTCTTCTGGAAACGCCAATGTTCTTCCCGCCTCACAAGCGGCTCTCGTCCTTCCGTGTACCGTCGCTTCGTACGCTTCTCGTTTAGCTACATGTGCTTGCCGGCGTTCTTTATCAAATCAGGGATTTTTTGGTGGCCATCGAGTGAAATCCACCAAACTAGTTGCGGCGTCTCTGATGGCACATTGGCAGCAGTGCCACTGGTCTCGGGTATTTGACGCTGGCGGCATAGGAGTGATATGCGTTCGGCGAAGATTCTGGCGGTCTCTTGCGATTGCAGCTTTTCTACGTTATATCTTCTCATAGTAGTTCTTCTTTGCTGTGGCGCTTGGAAAATCCGCATTCGTAACTTGGACGCAACAAGGTGATGATCCGAGTCAATCTTGGCAGACCGGAATGTTCGGACACCCAGAATACTAGAGGCATACCTTACGACTATCGCAATGTGATCAATTTGATTTAGGGTTTCATAATCAGAGGCCGCAATGTCCACTTTTGTATATTGAGGTGAGGAAACCGTGTACTTGCTACGGTAATATTACGTCCCGCCGCCGCAAAAGTCAATAAGCCTAAGTCCGTTGCCAGACGTGGTGTAGATTATGGTGTCCTCTTTTCCTATTCTGGCGATAACATCGCCTAGCACGATTTTAATGTCATACTTCGGATATTGCTCATACATAGGAGTATATCTTGTCGAGGGGGTCGTAGAAATATTCTTTGATGGAGTCTTCCTTACCCTCCGTAGGAGCATGGGGCATATTAGGCCTATGTTAGCGAATTTAGCCTTGATGCGGATAGTCATAAGATGGTTGCTCAGGTGTCGGAAGCTCAACACTTCTTGCCTAAGTCCGCCGCTTATGGCAAATCCGCATCCGAATAAGGGCTGTTTCTTCTCCCTATAGCAATCTCACATATATCACAGTTTTTCACCCTCCTGCATAGCGGTGATATCTGCGTAATAGCAGTCAGAGGCCTTTGCTAATTGCTCTGTACGTGGCCTGTCAAGGGTCCGTAGAGGCCAGTATTATACTACTGGCCGAGCATGATCTTGGCATTTTAGACTGTGCATGAGTTACCATGAGTTCTGGCTTACTCTTTGGAGCCGCATTGCTTTCTTAGTAATGAAACTTGAAACTATTGGATTTTTAAGAGGATTGACCATCAGCTTACTCCGTAAAATATGGTGCATGATTGTAACAGACATACCAACCCCTTTTATGTACGTGTTTCCGCTGAAGTCCCAATTTTCTCCTCACTTTCGCAACTAAATTTGCAGTCTGCCGACGACCAAACTATCACCGAAATCACGCTTCGTTTAGAAGACCAGAGCGTTGGTTGGACCTGTTTGTTTTCTAAATACAGACTCTTCGCTTTGACGTTCCAAAGATACAACTGTGTGTAAGCGGTAACGCCTCATTTGAAGTACCCTGTAGAGCAATTGATCGAGTATAGGTCTTCGGTTTATCCGCTTTCTCGTTTTCAAGGAAACTTTCAACAGAGTTAATCGCCAATTCATTTGAGCGGGAAATATATTTCTGACAAGATCAAGGCTGTATGTAAAGCGTGTTTTTTAAAGAGCTAGAGAACTTTAAATAATAATACAAGACAGAAATATTGTTGGAATGAATTTTTTATTATTATAATATTTTTTAAATTTTTAAATATGATTTCCGACATATGGTATGCCCGCCGCGGCTACGAGTTATATGGCCCATTCGATTTTCACAAATTTGTCTAATAAATCTGCCCGTATGGCGTCAATGGTGGCTTGGATATTGGCTTCCAATGCTTCGAGAATTGTTGGTTTGTCGACATAAACCAATGACTTAACATAGTCTCATAAAAAGTAATCGAGAGGCGTTAAGTTGCACGAACGAGGGGGCCAGTTAGCAGGACCACTTCTGGAAATAAGGCTGACACCAAATTGATTTTGCAATAAATTGATGGTTAAGCGCGCTGTATGGCAAGTTGCGCCGTCTTGTTGGAAACAAATGTCGTCGATGTTTAGCTGATTGGAAACAAAATCTTCAGTCAGATAGCTCCCGGCATTCACCGTAACGGCAGCACTTTCCTCATTTCGAAAGAAATACGGACCGATGATGCCGCCAGCGTTTAAACCGCACCAAACAGTCAATTTTAATGGTGATTCTTTAACAGCTTGTGGATTGTCTTTGCTCCATATACGGCAATTTTGCTTGTTGACGAAGCCATTTAACCAGAAATGAGCTTCATCACTAAACACAATTCTTCGATTAAAATGCTCATCTTCGGCCAGTTTCAAATTAGCCCAATCAGCAAAAATGCAACGTGAACGATGGTCATTTGGCTTGAATTCCTACACGAGCTGTATTTTATAGGACGTATACGAAGGACGGGGACGAATCGACATTTCGGCGTCTTCTTCAACACTTCGCGCTACAGCAGCAATATTCTCTTCGGTACGCACATTTCTTTGTCTTGTTTATGGTTTTGAATCGAGAAGAGTAAAATTAATGCGAAAACGATTAATAACTGCACGTGTTGCTTGCTCACTAGGCCGATTATGTTGACTGTAAAATTGATAAAGTGCTCTATGAACTTCACGAACAGATCTATTTTTTCCAAAGTAATTTTCCACAATTTGGGAGCGTTGTTCTGACGTTTGTCATGATGAATTGCCAAACCTTACTGAACAGAAATGTCAACACAGTTTGACATTGACAGCTGCCAAACCATAGACAACAACCATCAAAACTTCTCATGCAGCTAAAAAAAAAAACACCTTTTATATCTACATTCAAAGTGGTGTACAACAGGGCTGCATTTTATCACCTCTACTGCTTTCATATATTGTCTGACTAAAAACAGGGGAATCCAATGATGTTTATGGATAATGTTATGGTCTGTCACCATATCTTACAAAACATAAAAGCCCAACCCTTAGTCTTAGAAGTTTTAGCATGGAATTTGAAGTTCCTAAACAGTAAACAGAGTCTTGTCTAACGTCGCCACCGAACTTGAATTGCGCAGCGGAATAAGGACAAAACCGAGGACCATCTGAATTGAAAATCTTCACAAGAGAAGAAGTCAGTAGAATGGTAAGCGTCACACTATATTACGGAGGAAACGGCACAGTGGGTTAGTCATACCTTAAGGAGCAAAAACATTCTCATTTTGTAAGATAGATGACGTGGGCCAAAATAGTTCCTCTTCAACTGAAGCATGTAAAACCATACAAGATGGCAGAGCTTGTTGACATCCTATGCCCTATGAGGATTCATAGGAATTAATGAAGGGACAAACAACTGTGACATTGACTGCCTTCCGGGGAATAAGGCATCTACGTGCTGATAATTTTTTTCTAATTTCGAATTTCAGAGAATTTGCTAACATAAGGCAGAGCGATTTCACAAGATGAAAATGGATATATGTATTTCCACATACGGCATAGATAGATATCCATTGAATAAGGACTCCATCCTGTCGATGAGATTCATTCGCTAAAGAGCTGGTCCTTTTGTCGCAGAAATTAATTAGAGCACTGAGGAGGACAAGGACACCATTGAAATTACATATCATCGACAAAATGGGGCCACAGTCACAAGATTTCATCTCAAATTCATCAGATCCGCTTACGGAAAAAAGATTTTGTATCTAAATGAAAAGAAAAGAAGGAAAACACTTTTTTTATTTCTTTCATTCAACATTTCCCTCTTCATTTCTATTTTCCATTTTTTATTATTATTTTCATTTTTCTTCTTTTTTTTTTTTTTCATTTCTCAATCAGTGGTACCAACCTCGAAAATTCAAAATACGAAGAGAAGAATAGAGAAATGTGGGAAACGTTGAAATAAAAAAGAAAAGGGTTCATCAGAGTGGAAGAACAGGCGCACGGAGAAGAGATTCACAAACAACTGAGAATTTCTTCATGTCCTTTTTCGATTTGTGCTTTCATCCTATTTCGAGGACATTTTCCATCTCTATCGTGAATTCTCTCTTTTGCCACCCCATTCGTCGTAAAGAAGTAAAGAAAAAAAAAAACACCACTGCCAGCTGTATGAGTACAAAATTTTTGGGGGAAGACAGGAAGAAGCAAATTCTAATAACGATGAGGAGGACACATAAGGAGGATAGACTGTTGTGTGTGAACTAGGAACAAAATCGAATAATGCAAGAACGAAAGAAAGGACCACATAACGAAGGGGAGGAATCCAATGAAATTTCAAGAAATTCGAAAATAAAAAAAATAAAAAACAAAAGAAGGAAGTTAAAATTGAATGTAGGAAAGAAAACGAGTCACGTAAGACCGGTTCGGAAACTGATACCGGAAATGTCAGAGAGAAATATTTCAACGCGAAAGATTGGTAAACTCATTACAAAGAGTTGACCCCGTGTGGTCATCTCTATTCTCTACGCGCTAAGAAGGTTGAATTACCATCCTCATGGCTATAGCAGAGGAGCAGCAAAAATGGAAAACAGTTGGAAAAGAGAAGAAGGAGAACCAGACCAGGGGGATAAAAACACAATTAACATTACACAAAAGAAAATGCCGGTGAGGAGTGTGTATTTGATTTTTTTTTTTCTTTTTTTTTTTGTAGTTGTCCCTCCTCTATTCTTGTTCTTCTTCTTCGTGTGCACACTTAAATGGTTAAACAGGCGTATGAATGGGTGAGCACGTAACATGGTTATTAAGTTGTTCTCACACACGAAGGGGGTTTTACAGCACAGCCTGTTTCTGCCGTTGCCGCTCTTACTGCTCTTCCACCACCGTCACTTCAGACGACGAATTCGACGGTAATGATGATGTTGATGATGATTGAGGCCCACAAAACGTAACGAAAATGAATGCAAAAGTCGAGAGTTAATTCGATTATTGAAACTCAAATACAAGTTCGTCTAGATCAAGAGGTGGCAGGAGAGGCAGCTCACAATTCACCCATCCACCCAGTAGCCAGTTAACAACAAAAAAAAAAAACCGAGAGACATTCGCCAGATAGTGGAAGTGTAAGTCTGGAAGGCAAATTTTAAGCCTCCCGATGCCATCAGCCACAAGCCAACAGGCATGGCCTCCTTTTAAAACAGCGGTGACCAATGTCGCCGGCGCGTCAGAAGTGTGTTGACTTTTTGTTATGAATTTTCGCACATACTTAGGTGAGGGCTTATGTTTCCACACAATCAGTTGCTTAAGGCTCAAAACTTGTTACGCTACCTTCATTCAATGGAGGCTACTATAGATACTTCCACTGCTTCCACTACTGATACTGCTCCTGCTTACGCCGATAGGAATCTGCCAAGTGTCGAGTACGGATTACACACTGACACTTTCTCCAGGGTGTCTAAACTTTATTGACCGACGATGATATTTTTCAAGAGATTATTACAGACCGGGCGCATGTATCTCTTGTTCGTCGGTAATTTGCATAAATGTCAACAGGATTGTTCAAATGGATGGAAATTGCAAATTGGTGGAAGCTGCGACGTTTCCGGAGTTTGGGAAGACAGACAGAATTTATATTACTGATGTTGTTGGGCTTTTGTCTTCTTCTTTTTCTTTTTTTATTATTATTATTGGCTTGGACCCCTTTTCATGGTTTAGAGAGGTTTTTTTGATGACTTGAAATTTGCATTTCTATTGCCTAGAGAAGAAGAAAGGGATTTGAGTAATGTGAGTATGGATTAGGTTTCAAGAGATTGCCTCTCGATGGATTTGAAGTTCCTCTACTGAATAGATGTCAAGAGTTGTTGGGTTTTTTTTTTCTTTTTTCTTTTTTTTTTTAAATGTTTTCAGCTACAAGACCTCGGGGCAAAATCGTTCAATGCGTTGTATGACTGTGAATTGAACACAAGACTTAAATGGTTTTTACCACAAGCCACACTTAAGACACGTGCATGTGGAGTCGTAAATCACGCAAAAAAAAAAAAAAAACCAGGACACACAAAGAAAAACAAAAAATATAACCAGAAGGTTCTAATATCGTATAGAGGACAACGATTTTGTTGAAGTGTGTGTCAGATTTTGGTTTTGGTAGAGATTCAGAAACGAAACTAGCTTCTTAATGGCAAGAGTGAAGGATTAACCTGGACAATTACTTATTAATCCCTTTCGTCAACTCCAACTAAAGCCATTTAGTGTAGTTTTATTTGTCAATATGCTGAAACTGACTTTGATACACTTCAGTGTTGTAGTTGCATAGTCCATATGTAATTCCTTACTTCTCCAGCGGTGAACGCCTATTGACATGCCACATATTCACTCGGTTGTGCAAGGCTTAGGCAGCCTAGATGCTGAATTGCAATCATCAAAGGATTATTTACGAATGTCATAGATAAAAATCTCCGGTTAGCGTTGGTTTAAGTCCTTTTCCTAGGGACAAGGACTCTTGAGGCCAGAGGGTTAATATCTATTGTATTCGCTTTTACATACTCTAGCCACCTCAGGCCAACGATGTGAACTTTGCAGTCCAGGTTACAGTACAGCTCCTACAGTTCGGTATTATATCTCTTTCTTCAAAGCTCATAAGGGCAAACGGAATTAAAAATCATTCCTCGAAGAATATTGCGTTCAAAACTACAATACCTTCACCCGCCTCCGCTAACGTGCATGCTTAGGGTCTCTTCAGTGTTTCTTGTCAATTCCCATCTCAGACTAAAAAAGTCGCGATTGACAAGTGTCACTAAGAACTGCAACCCGTTTTTGTCACTTCTGTCACAATACTTCCAAGCGCACTGGTGAAATTGGGAGATCCTTTCCCTGGTTTTGGCTTACCAGTTTCGAATAATTTCTTAAGCGTGATGTCAAACAAGTAGCACGACTTCCACTTCCACTTTTTCGGAATCAAACGTCTCAGTGAGATTGCTTCCGACGGAGCGGTCAGTCTGCACAATCTGACGAGATTTTCAGGGATGCCAAGGCTACACGTGACTCAGTTCAGCTTGTCTCTGTAGATGCTTTCATATGTAGTTTGAATATTTGGTCAATTCTCTACTTAACCAGCCTAAAACCGCCCTGAAAGGGGTCAATTAGATTGTCTACAGGTGGTTTTAAACGTCCACACCGTGTACGTGACTCATGCTTCTATAGTTGATCAGTTAAGATGGTCTCCGTTCTTGTGGATTGTCAAACGATGCTGAAGTTTCATTCATCAGGCATACTTTGCTTTGACTAAATCTTGGAAATGACTTGGTGTACTCTCTTTTATAAATCATCTGTTGCTGCCTTAAATACCTCCGCTCAGTCATACACACTTCTTATACCCTTGTTTAAATATTGCTATCTTTACTTCATTGTCGGTCGAGTGGTCCGAAATCTTGGCTTTCGCCTTGAAAGAATAAATTGTATGTTCTGATTGTTCCAATTGTAACTTCTACTGAACTTCTTTTGGACAAAGCTTCCAAATGTTGCTTCTTTATATTTTCTCCGGAGAATCCGATCTTCTGCCCGTCTTTTGCTTGTTGAACACTTAAGCCATTCACGATCTGGCTGTTTGGTGCCATTGCAACCGTAAAACGTTGAATTTCCTCACAGCATTTCTCCGTTTTTGTGGCGTCTGAGATATTCGTAGATGTAATAATGTGGCTGCAGGTAGGACGCTCAGAATGTTCTGACGCAAACAATATTTGAGGATTGCCTTGCGCCGATCGGAATACGAACACTTTGATCAAATGACCACCATGTTCCTTTGCGAAAAATCAGTCAGCCTAAGTTATTTTCTAGGCGTGCTGTTGTGTTGGTTTTCTCTCCCGAGAAAAGTCCACCTCTCGCATTTCGACGTTCGTAGGATTTAATGATAACAGGGCTGAATACTGTTTTACTCGTCCCTGACTATTGACTCCACATGGATGTCTGTGTTGAATCTTTAGCTGCCGGATTTTGTCCAACTCTAGGCTTCTTATTGGTAACATATCAGAGGCTAGATATCATTGCTGCAAAAACTGTGTAAACAATTGCCAGGAAACGAGAAAAGGCTTTCTAGTTCCACTGTATAAACGTAAATGCATCACGAAAAACTGTAACGAACACAAATCAAAAAAGCATTATTTAAACCTTATGACGTTCAAAGCGCCTTTGTTGGAATTACATTATTCTACGGCGGTAGATCGCAACCACCGTAAAAATTACGATATTTGCGTCACGAAAAACTGTAACAACCACAAATTAAAAAAACAAAACGCTATTTAAAGCTTATGGCGTTCAAAGTGGCTTTGTTGAATGGTCGTAATTTTACAATGGAGTCCAAAGGAATAGAGTAAGGATGGAGAAACAATGAGCGGCGGTGGCGGAAAGATCTCAATCAGTACCAGGATTCATTTTATCGATATACTACACATAAGCCAGAATATGCAAAAAAGTAATATGCACAGTGGGAATGTTCGGATAAATCAAAATCAAAGAAAGTGTTCCGTAAAAATTATTTGCATGTTGACATTAAGAACTGCGTCACGAAAAACTGTAACAACAACAGAGCCGTGAAGCATTTATTAAACCTTAGAGATGGAAATGAAGAAGTTACGGTTGTAAGCACACAATGGCAGAATTATAATGTTGGAAGTTCGTTGGAAAATCCCGTCCAGAAAACAATATATGTATCCACAATTTCCAGCAAAGGTTTAAAGAAGAAGCAGAATGAAAAATAACTGTTGAAGAATGTCGAAAATCCATCGAATATGCCAAATATGCAGCATCAAGACATAATTAGTTACAACTAAGTCTGTTCTTTCACACTTGATTCAAACGCACTGGTTTCGAGTTGCCCTACTATTTTATCACTTCAAAAGAGCGTCTTACAATTTCATAATTTCGTTAGTCCATATTCGTAGAAGATCGGACTAGACTAGAAGTGACTGGACATAGAAAGCTATCCTAGTTATCCAAATCATATTTTCTAGCAAAGAACTTTATTGCTAAAATGATTGATCTACCTTCATCAGATGACTTATTGGGAATTCTAACTATCGCAAGGGTACTCCACACAGAGTCGTAACACAATTACTCAATTACGTATATAATATGAAAGATATAGCGGTATTGATCGATGACTCTCTGACTGATGAATGACTGATCGCAGAATATAGGAAACACGAGGCAATTCTCGTTCTCTGATGGGAGACAAACGCTATGGAAACGCAACCTATTCGTGGGTGACTTTTTTAAGTTTGATTGTTTTTCCTCTTGATTAAGTACGAAGGATATCTCACCATTTACTAATTGCCGGGAATTCCTCATACCATTTGACTTGTTGACAGCCAGCTTAGGGGTATTCCCCAGATGACTCGCTCAAGATACTGATGCCATCTTTCGTGAAAAGAGCTTGAATCCAAAGGCAATTGTAACCACTTTAAGCATCTCTACATCTTAAACGCCTCTTCCAAAAACATCGTAAGAACATAAGCTAATCATCAGTGTTGAGAGAGTGAAACATTTCATTTCATCCGTCTTTTTGCCAAAAAAAAAAAAAAGAGCTCTCACCCTCCCACTCGAATTATTCACCCACAATTAAGCAAATAGTTTGCGGCGACTACGACGACGACTGTCGAATTATATTGTACGTACGTCGTACGTACAATGATAATGTTGATGGCGGTGACGGGGACGAAGACGGGGACGGTGACGGCGCTACACGAGACAGCTAAGCTAAGCTAAGTGTTTTCATTGTTGATGTTGGTGTTTGCCAGTACCATCGAAGTAAAGTGCTAATATCCACTGGGATTATACTGAGATTAGGGCACTAATGTGTGCTCTTGGGTACCCTGTTTGGCCGCCTTCTAAGCCTGTAGCAACTTCAGAGCTCTTTGGCCTCTCTCTCACACTGTGTGTCATGTCAAAACATAATTTTGTACTTTTCACTGTTAGCACTTTCTACTTTATAAGCACAATCGTTGTTGGTTGTTGGTATTATTTTTTCTCCGTTTCCTCTTCATTTCTTCCTCGACTATTACTATTATTATTATTCCTTTGCCGACACCTACTGAGGGCGTTAAGAAGACGAATGTGGCCGACGTAGAGGGGTCGTCGGCAGACGCCGACAAAAGCAACAGACACAGAAAAAAAACAAAACAAAAACAAGAGAGAAGAGATTTTATCGCACGATGAAATGCCACGTCTCGATTGTTGATTCTATCCCCACGAAAACAGAGGATACCATAGACAGATGACAACCGACCACCAACAATCGACAGACGACAGAACAGGGTTAGATTTCCAGACCAGTCTGTGTTGTGTAGATTTGGTTTGCTCATTGGGTTACATCTTTAATTTAATTTAATTTGGGGTAATTGTTTTGGGACCTGACTGTGCTTAGGTTGTAAGGTTTTGTTAGATTGTATTGCGGAGGCGTCTCCATCTGTATTGTTCTGTTCCACTTAACCGGCTGACAAAAGAATTTAAAAATAAAAACAAATTTTCCTCTCTATCTTTTGCAGGTGTTAACGACATTCAGGTGCTGATTGTCATTTAACACAAAAAAAAAGCTATCTTATGGTGGAAAAAAAATTGAAAAAAAAAACCAGAAAACCAAAAACCATATGTTGGTCAGTGAATTAGTAGCTTGTTACACACGATTGTTTAGTGCACACTTACGGCAATGGAATGGAACAAAGCTAAGTGGTCGAGTGTGAAAATTAAATGCCAGCTTAGTCTGTACGATTGCAAGCTAACGAGGTGAGACTGAGCAATTGAGTCATTAAAAAAAATTTAAAATTGAGTTAAATTGTCGTAGGTCTGACTAGCCACTTATAAATATTGTAAAGCGATGCAGAACTTTTCACCACAATTGTTAATGGATGGATTGTATATAAGAATCGTTAGAAATGCATCCATATGGGTATGCGTTTCAGATTATAAAGCAAGCGGGCAATCAAAAAAATGGATAGGGCCTTGTTCGCCTTGTTAAATGAAACTGTTAGAAGCCTTAGTAGTATCTTCATCAGAGGTTTTGAGCTAGGAAAACACCCTGTTGGTCAATTGTTCAAGGCGGTAACCATAGCTGATATCGTACTTTGACGGGTTTATGTAATCTGGCACCCACGGCGCACAGTCCGGTGGTCGTACTCCAAGGAATACAGCCCAACTCTTCAGAGGATCTTTATTTCTAACTTAGCACATTCGCATGTCTCTGACGAACATTGCGAGTGGTTCCAATGCTAAATATTGGTCCTACTTACTACTAATCCATAAAGAGGTTAGAACCATTTGTATGAGGCCTCTCCTGCTGAAGATCATATAAAGAATAAGCTTATTGTCCCTACTAGCGTGAATAAGACATTCATTCATTCAGTAAGACTACATTTAAAAATCCAGGCTGCTCATCTAGGCTCTGCTTGCACTAGTAATAGCCTTTCAGTCAGTCTTCCTAAAACCAAGGCTTTTCTGTTCACGAGCAGCCCTGTAGAGAAGAACGAGAGAGGCTCGCGTACCATAGAAGGGAAGAACACAGTCTCCTCAAAAGAGAAAAGAAGGAGTACGAGGAGTGTTCGGAAGTTTTACCAAAAAATTAAACGAATATGCCAAAGCTGTAAAGCCCCAACAGAAATCTACAAGGATGGAGAAGGAAATCTGGACAGATTATTTCTACAACGGTGATGACGAACAACATCCCAACGTCAGGCAGAATGAACCATTCCACTTGGAGGATGATAGACAACATTTCCGTCCATCCGACTTAAATGAAGTCTGAACAGCAATTTCCAAGTTTAAGTCTAAGAAGGCCGATGGCTTAAATACCGAGTTGTTTAAAGCAGCAGGTGAAGATTAAATACGGAGAATACGTCGAATCATCTCCAAAATCTGAGTCGTCGAAAGTATTACCGACGAATGGAAGCTCAGGTTTGTTTGTCCCATCGTAAAGAAGGGAGATCCCGGCTCCTATCAGTGTGGTTTTAGGACAGGGAAGTCCACCATAGACCAGGCATAGTTTGTGAATTCCTCTCAGTCACATACTATGCAGGATGTACACCCTGAATGACTCGAACTGCAACCAACTTCAGACAGCTATAATTTCCAAACCGTTCATGACGTACAAGCCTTTTAAACGATTTGCGTCTCAGTTGTGTTGAAAAATTTTTATCCGCGATGGAATTCAAACGTGATAGTATGATTGCTTTATATTTGGCTGGAAAACCACAAGTAGCTATCGTTAGAGCCCTCCAGCACCTCAACGTGAATAAATCATTTGTGTATCGAACCATAGCTCGTTACCGTGATACTGGCAGCGTTGCAAAACGCCATGGAGGTGGTCATAAAAAAACAGTAACATCGGCAGAAATGGTTCGGAAAGTGAAGGCTCGAATTGAGCGAAATCCGCGTCGAAGTGGAAGAAAAATGGCTCGTGAACTCAACATATCGTTGGAACGGATGCAACAAATACTGAAAAATGAGCTTGGGCTCAAGTCATTGAAGTTCCAAAAATCACACGATCTTACACCGCAACAGAAAAAAGTTAGAGTCGAAAGAGCGAAGGAGTTGCTACGCTTGCACGAAAGTGGGGAGTTGCTGAATTTGGTTTTTTCCGATGAGTCGCCATTTGTTATCGAGCAATATGTCAACAAACAAAATGACCGAGTTTACTTGCCAGAGAGGTCCTTCGAAAATTTACACCTTCGGACGGCCACCAGAAAGCAGGCAGCACCGATGGTGATGGTTTGGGCCCCCATAACCGCCGATGGTCGGTCTCCACTCTTATTTTTGGACCGTGGCGTCAAAATTAATGCGATCGTATCCCGTGAAACTGTCTTAGAGACAGTATTGAAGCCTTGGGCAAACAATCATTTCGGTCGGAGCCGTGGACATTTCAACAAAACTCGGCACCGTCTCACAAAGCGCGCGTCAACCAAGATTGGTTAAAAAACATTGTTCCACACTTCATTTCTTCGACACAATGAATTGCAAATCCGTTGGATTTCTCTGTCTGGGGTATTATGAAGGCGAAGGTTGGCACTAAAAAATACCAAAGTTTGGACCACCTCAAACAAGCACTTCGCCGGGAATGGGCCAAAATACCGCAGAGCCACTTGCGTGCAGCGTGCGAAGCTTTTTTCGGCCGTCTCAAGGCCATTATTCGCGTCAAAGGTGGACATATTGAAAACTACTGATACAATTTGAAAATTGATGTATTTTCCAACATTTTTTGCTTTGCCACAATAAAATTTATCAAAAAATAAAAAAATTATAGCATTTTAAAAAGTTGGAGTTCGAGTCATTCACCCTGTAGATGGAGAATGCACCGTCAAGGTCGGTGATGACAAAACGGAGACTTTCAATGTCAGGAAAGGACTTAAACAAAGCAATCCGTTATCGTGCGATTTTTTCAACGTCGATTTTTAAAGAATTATGAGAAGCTCACTAGTCAACTCCAGAGGCACCACTCGAATATCCAAACGACACAAAATATCGACAATGGTTCCATCGCAGTACATTCGTAGGTCTACTTGGATGCAATCATCCCTTGCTTTGACTAGCTCCCGCAACTGATCCCTGTGATAAATGTTTTCGCATCATCGTTCAAAGTGTTCTCAAACTTTCAGCCGACTTGCTTACATTTCCAGTTTTGTAATTTTCTTGATTTTCTACGACCGTCAGTCTTTATTGGCTGTAGCACTGGTTTCATTCTCAATATCGCAGTCGTTGCTTTTGTTTTTTTTTTTCTATTCTAGGGGTTTTCATCGGTTAGATTGATTCGCGTCCACCAGAGCAAGATCTTTTCTGATTGCTCCATTCGAACATCATGCGGAAAATGATAGCCAGATCGATCAGTTTTCCTCCATCAAAACTGCGATATATGGCGGTTGTAGCGCTAGTTTCATCCACTTGCTTGCTTTACGTGGGAATCTCCCATGTAAGCGTAAGCCCACAGTGTGCCAAATGCATGGGATTAATTAGTGCGTGAATCATCTCGCCCTGGTTCTTCTGGGGAAACCCCAATAATTTGAAGCCATTTATAGGCAAGAACTTCCACCTTGGTGAAGGCTGAGGCCGTTTTTTGGGTACTCGTTTATTATCAGACCACCCCATGGTAAAGACATAGCCTGTGTATATGCGCGGGGGCACTCCAGTTCGACACAAAAAAATAAAAAATGAAGCAACTACGATACCAAGTGATTGATAGGTTTCAGTTAGAGTGATTTCTTCTGACCTATTCCGTTTTAAAATCGCCGGTGAAGGGATTCAGATTTCAATGCTCATTAGACTGCACCTTATGTTTGTTTGTACGTCTTTGACTGTAGATTTTTAAAACGCGTGCATGTCCTAACCTCGGTTTATCGATTTGCCAAGTCTAGCTATTTCCAAGCTTTGGGCCAAAATAATTTAAACTATTGTAGGAAACTGAACTCAAAGGCATTTTACTGCGCCTTCACATGTAAGTAATAAAAACTATCTGCGAATGTAGTTACTGTGTGGAATTTACAATACAAGAATCCTATACTCGATTCCATGTTAGTCTGGAGGACATACATAGTCAGCAAATGAAACAACGAACTCCTTCCATGGTATCTGAATTCCTACCCAAATGACCACCTAAAGTATGAACACTTCATGAGTTAACCTGTATTCGGGTACCTACTTACCAAAACCAAAAATCAAATCGTATTGGGAGGTGCCCAAGGATAAGCTGTTGAACAACTGTCCGCCATCAACACCAGATTGTTGGGTCTGGGAAAATTCTCTACAACATTTAACTATTAACAAAGTGAGATAAACTTTTATTACCCTCCACCTGAAAATATTTTTCTTTGTTCCCGCCTCGGGGCTAAGGACCCAAATTGAAAACCAAAAAGTCCCGCAATACCAGCAAATCTTCAATCTTCATCTCCAACCGGTAGTAGTCGTCGACAACATCGTCATAGTCATCCGCATCGTCATCGTTGTGGAACATATTATTTAACCAAAAAGACAACCCTTTCTGCTGTATCCCAATACCAGATTTTTCACGCTCTCCATCTCCTTCTTTAGCCACGTCTCCTTAGCCATATCCACACAACAAAACACAACACAACACAACACAACACAGCACAACAGATTGTTGCCATTACACCCGAGAGATATTTAGACCTTGTCAAATTAGCCTCGAAGCCCGAAAAATGGTTAACAAAAAGCCCGCAAATAACCGACCTAAACAACACATTCTAAATACCCATGAATGGCTGTAGAGCAGCACACAAGCTCTCTCTCTCCACGACATCAGGATGCCGGGAGTGAGGGAATTAATGGAAAATGAGGGAAAGAATGAGTGAAAAAAGAAAAAAATGAAAATACGATGAAAAGAAATCATAAAAATACCAAGCGAAACCCATAATCATAAATAAAAGGAAAATAAAAATGAACGGACCGACATCGTAGCAGGCGAGTGGAGCGAGTGGAGCGAGAAGGCAAAAGCATACCATATACGATATACTCGTAGGATACAGGATATAGGAATATACTCGTAGGAATATAAAGACAACAGGGTATGAGAAGAGAAATGAGAACGAGGACAATCCAAAATAATAATGAAATCATTGTCATTTGTAGCAGTGTGGGATGAATAGGACACAACGAACTGGAGGCAGAATGGGTGGCTGGTCGGACTAGCAGTGGGAGATACTTATATCCTTAAGGAGTTGTGTCTCACAAACGAACATATGTACAGACATCTATAGATGGTGCTGCCGCCTACACCGCAGTTGCTTTCTACATTCTAGTTTCAATTTGACGAAGATGAAGAAAATGATAAAACTAGAATAAGAGAAAAGGTTAACAGGAACCAGGAATAGGGCTGCCACTTTACGTTTTGTGTGCCATTTTAATGAGTATGTACTCGTACATATGTGTGTTCCACGGCTCATTCAGTCGGAACCACTTGGCCTAAGAGGTACAATTTAGGAAAAGTTACATGACTCTACCTTGGTGTGCTTATAAACGAACACTCAATGCGCCATAATTTGTAAACGAGGTGCAAATTGTTTGCAAACCATTAATGCGCCTTGCATTCACTCCCATCCCGATAAAGGGCTCTGCCTAAGACCTCGTCGACTTGCAGTCTCTTCGATCATAGCCATGCATCTTCCAGAGTTGGAGCGTTATTATCAATTTGCTCGATGTGGCCGCTTTGTCTTCCCCTTTGTTGGTCCTTTTGGTATAGCCTACCTAGTATGCGACGGAGTATCTTTCTTTTGAAAGACCTCCATATCTGTATTAAACTTTAATTCCGATAGGATATAAGAACTAGACGCAGATTAAATACGTTATTAGCGGAAGAGCTGTTTTGCCCACCCGTATGGAGGCAAAGGCGTCACGAAAATATGTAACAATTTTCGATTACAAACCCATTTGGCGTACAATGATAATGTACGAGCAAGTTCAACTACCTAGTCGGCAATGCAATATAATTAAACTTCATCGTAGTTATACGGCATGACATGAGAGCTATGGTGCGATATAAAGCTTACGGCGAAGTAACATCGTGACGGCGTAAAAGATATTCAGACAATCTTCATCGATCTGGAGAAAGCACTCAACAAAGTTTCAAGCGGACGTATACTATATATTCCTGCCGAGGTTCGATAAAAAATCAATCAGATTCCTCCGAAGTACGACCAAAGTCTTGACCACACTAACAATGATTTTGAGGCCCGCAAACTAAGCGTTATATAGGTATCTCAATAGTTCAGGGTCCCATATACCGGCACCTCCAAATATATTCTCTATTTTTATAGGAAGTTCCTGGACCCGAAATGGGAACCGCAATCAAGAAGAATTTACTCTACTCTAAGGCCCATATATCGACGTGTGAGGTTTTAATCGGATGAACAGTATTTTCCTGTATCTAATATCCACTCCACCAACTGCATTACATTGATACTCTATAACGACTTCTGGACGCAGAGATAGCAGTTGGGCTCAAAGAATCCTCTCAGCTGATTAATGATAATGAATGACGTAAACAAGCGAGGTTTTGCTCGACTATCCTATCCATGTGGTTAACTACTTATTGGAGTACTCTTGATATAAAAATTGTCACCGTCCGGAAACTAGTAGTAGAATCCAAGTGCTCTTAATAGAAAATGGGTTTATGAAGTGAAACAGTGTACTATACACTCCAACTTGGTCAGACAATGACGGGATTTCTTGAACAGATATGTGGTCAAATGGAATGTGGCTATGTGCTGAGTGCCAGCTTATCCTAGCCAATTGTAAAGCAGACGAATTGAGCTCAGATTGTGCAAGACCTTGTACTCAGCAAATCTTTACCTAGAGATTGCTATGTTCGAATGAACAAAAATTAAAAACTTCTAAGATACACGCCTTATCGGAAAACGACGCACGGAGATAGTCCTATGAACTCGAGAGTATTGCTTGATGGGAGGACGACTGTAGACATCATCTCGCTATATGGACAGCATCAAGTTCGTGAATCTGAACAAGCTAATGAAAGGTGTTCCAACAAGGTGTAGGATTGTGGGATGTAGGAACCATTATTGAGATGTTATATTATTTATTTATTATGGAACGCAATATCTTCCAAATGACCGCCTAAGTTCTGCTTGCAGACCCTCATCCTTTTCTCGAAATTTTCGACCGCCCTTTCAGATAATTGGGACTCGTTATCGACGATGATGGCTTCAGTGTTCGCTTCCAGATTCGGAATTGTTTGCGGATGGTTGGCGTAGACCTTGCTTTTAACATAGCCCCAAAGAAAGAAGTCTAACGGTGGTAAGTCTCACGATTTTGGCGCCCAATGAGTGGGCCGAAACGCGAAATTACGCGGCCACTAAATATTGTGCGCAATAACTCGATTATTTCGCCACTTATATGACCCGTAGCACCATTCTGTTGAAAGTAAGGGACGTCCGCATTCCTATCTTCAAGCCCTGGCCACCAAAAATTATTTATCATGTCTCGGTAGCGTGCTCCATTGACCTATGACAGACACCTCCGTTCCATAAACCGCACAAACAATCAGTTACGCGTTCTGGGTGCATTGGCATCTCATCATCAGTCGTAGATTTTCGGTGCCCCAGATGCGGCAATTTCACTTTTTAATGTAGTCGCCAATATGGAAATGGGCCTCATGCCAAAAAACACAGCATGTATGTTTTCCAAAACTCAACCCGAGGAAGTTCGGCGCTGCTGGTGGTCGGCTGGCTTCCGTGATTGCGTTAATTGGATCTTGTACTCATTCAGTGCAGTGTGGCTCTGCAGAGATCAAGCTCCTGAGAATGGTGACGATTGTAGGTGTTTGGATCGTTTTCGAGATCTTCATTTACTGCGGCGATATTTTCCATTTAACGTCCGGGGCGAATACGTTTCCACATATTCTGGAAACATTTCTTATTAGGAGCAAAATAGGGTCACAGATACTCGATAAAATGGCATGACAACTCCTCAAATATACACTTATTCCACCTATCATATAGGAGGAATGATTAAGCTCACGAAAGAAGCTCCACCGAAAGAGGACATCGAAAGAAGCTCCTTGTCTTGACTATAGAAAAACATCGTTTTTCTGACCATACTATTATGGATTGATACCCTACAGTTTTAGGCCTTAATTCTCGAACATAGCTCAGTTCGTGCACTTCTTGAGTCAAGCTTGTAATAAGCTAGGACAATCTCCCGTAGATCAGCTCATTAATAGTTCTGCAGTTAATTAAAAAGTGTCTGCCGAAACTTAAATAGATAAGCCAAAGCACGTAGAGGATAAATAGATGTTACCACAAGTCTAGACATAGATCTGATCTAGTCTTACTGTGAAGTTGGTCAAAAACTTGATCACATTCTCTAAGATGAAGCTAAGTACGATGAGAGGTATTGTTGCAGGATTCTACATACAGTGACGTATTTCCAAAATAAAATATATGACATGACATGACACTCACTGAGGTAAAAAGTCTGCAGCGCACCAGCAGAACCAGCTAGAAGTTGTTCCCGTGGTAGAACAAGGCAGTTTTCGAGAGTAGAGAAAGCAGAGAAGACGAAATCTGCCTTCCACCTCCCGTGGTTTTATATTTGTAGATACAACGGATATACCTACATAGTACTAGCAAATGTTTGTGTATACGAAATGAACACATTCATTCTCAAGAACCAATAGACACACTCACTCCAACTTGATGGCTATTTGACAAGTGACATTTATGCAAATTTCCCGCGTAAAAAGTTTTTGACATCAGTTGTTTGCAATCATGGAATGAGGGTCGCTCGAAAATCGTGTTGTCGTAATTGTCTTGCAAAAATCTTTCGAATGTTACGGCCACTGAAAATCACACGCAACTTTGTGTATCGTACCGTGAAGCTATTTGAGGATACTGGTGGAATAGGCGACCGCGAAAAATCCGTGGGGAATCGAATTCATTTTAATCATTGATATCAGCGAGGATAGCATGTGGCGTATAATTTCAGATTCAGCGCATACAAGAGACACACCGGCCCGGGCCCACTTACTTACAAAAGCATTGCAACAGAAACGGAAGTCAAAATCGACATCTTTGCTTCGCCAGTACACGGAGAACGGTCACAGACGAATTCTTTTTACTGACGAGAACATTTTCACCGCTGAAGAATCGTTCAACAAACAGAACGATAGTATGCATTGTCATCACGACATGCGTCGAAACTCGATCCGAGACTTCAAAGCGGCCACCACCCAAGTTTTGGTGGGGAGTCGCCTACGATGGGGTCACCGAACTCCATTTCCATGAGAAAAGTGTCAAAAACTCGGCGAAAGTGTACTCGTATCAAGCGGACGTTTTACAGAACGTTGTGGAGCCCCACAACTATTCGCAAATAAACAGTGAACTTTTCAAGACTCCGCTCCAGCTCATAAGGCAAACACGACTCAAACATGGCTGAAGGTCCACGTTCCGAACTTCATTTCCACGAATAATTGGCCATCTGGTAGTTCAGACCTTAATCCATTACCCAAACAAACTATGGTCCGTTCTGGAAACTATGGCTGGTACTACTCGACATCCAAGTATTAAGCCTTTGAAGCCCGCCCTATTCCCAGCAGTGGAAAATTTTCCAATGTTTGAAGTGCGTATTGCAATCGATGAGTACCCAGACCGACTTCGCCCTTGCTGGGGGCCGTTTCGAACAAGTTTTTCAACAATTTTTAGCCATTGAGTGGGCCAAGTTTTGAAAAATGTTTATTCGTTTTCATTTTCTTAGCCAAAAACCGTGTACAAAGATCACGTAGGACCTTTTTTGCCAAACTTGTGACTTCTTCTTTGTTTGTTTGTGCTGCCTCTTAAGGGATCTGATACGACCCTTCTGTCAGTTTCTAGAAGCAAGTAACTTCTCAGAATTATTGTACTCTAACAAAGCGTTACACCAGCAGAACAAAAAGAGTGTACTTCGCCCGCGCAATCTTTTCAAGGATCATCATCGTTCATGAGTTGTTGTGCACCTCTGTATTGTACAAGGTTTTGATCTGTAGGTTCTAAAGGCATAGCTTTTTATTATCTGTAGGTGTTTTCCAGCTCTTGCATGGTCGTAAACAGAGACCAGTAATCCGAACGGACAGTATGTCGAAGGCCAGATACATGACAATGTCGATGGACGGTACTGACGTCTTTGATGTCAGTCAAAGTCCTCATCCACTTCTAATAGAAAATCGCTGATATCGTTAGAAAGTCGTGAAGACTTGGCCTATCCGAACACGTTTTCGATTTCTCTGAACAGCGTTTAACTGTGTTTTCATAACCAATCCCGGCCATTCTAGAACTCGGTCTTAAATTTTCACCACAATTTTTTATTTTTTTATCAACGTTATATCAATTTATTAATTTTGGTTTTATAATTAAAGGATCGCATAATTAGTTTTATAGTTGGTTGCATTTTATTTGCTCTCGGCAGCCCTGCCACAGGAGGCCAGAAACAACACGACTAGTGGCAAAAACAACAAAAACAACAGCAAAGTCCCTCAAGCCGTATAGTTTAGTGGAAGTCTTCTTCTGTCTTTTGTTTTTTTTTTGTTGTTTTCCTTTTTGTTTTTTGCTTAGGTAAGCTCTTCTAGTGCCAGATTTTAGCTGGCAGAAGGACTTTCCCTTCATTTTTTCCTTTCTTCAATTTTCTTCCTTTTTTGTTGTTGTTTTGTTTTGAAAGCCTCGTGCTAGTCCTCGTTCTACACTTTTCCACACCACTGTTACACATATTCATAGTCATAGTACACCTACCCCTGTTTGGGGGTAGGACAATTTTATATTGGAGCTAGAGTGGCTGGATATATTGCCAGATGATGATGAAGGGTGCACAAAGGGAGAGTTAAAAAATAAGGGGGAGGTGTGCTTGATTTTCATAGAGCAGTTTTGTCAACTATTGATAGTGTACTCTCACTGAGATTGAGGGAAGTAAGAAACAAAAAAAAAAAAAAAAAAAAGTTGAAGTATCTCACCACCCTAGTGCTGCCAGCTTGTGTCATAACAGGGGCGAAGAAAGAGTGGGTGGGTGTCAGTTCAGTGAACTACAACGAAAGAAATTCATCTTATGAGTACTTGTGTCGTAGTCGTAGTCGTAGTCGTTGTCGTCGTCGTCGTCGCTGTCGCTGTCGTTGTAGTCGTCAACGTTGGCGAATGAATAGAAGAGAAAGGGACTGATGGTGGCAACCTGAATTAATTTTGGCCTGTAATCCCAAACAGCAGCGGCAGAATAAGAGTACTCTCTCTTGTAGCAGCAGCCATTTATTGATATTTCATGTTTGCAATGTTATTGCTATCGGAGGGAGGTAGAAGAGATCGATGGTTCGGTTGCATGTGGAATCCATTTTACATTGGATTTCACTGCAATATGGGTTAAAAAGTAAATAAAGAAAGACACAAGTACAAGTAGTAAGTGCTTAGTAGTATCCGATGACAGGAAGAGGGCGGATTTTGATTTGATTTTCCTTTCAACCCTACAATTCGCTTTCGAGTACATAGGTACATATTTGGTTTAAGTGTTGAATACAATGGAACGGGACGATAAGGTGGTTTGATGATGGAATATGATGCGGCAAATGGAGTGCCACAAGGTGGTGGGTTGACATTATTATTATTTTTTTTTGTTTTTTTTTTTTTGTTGATTCGAGAACTGGAAGGGTTTTCCTAAAATTAACAAACATAGACATTGGATCGAAAAACAAAAACTTTATTGGTACCAGCCTTAAGAATTGTTTAACACTGGGGACTCCTTTACCTGGTGCAAATGGAAAGTTCTGGTAGTAACAAGTCAATGTCAGTAATAAACGAGGATTGCTTTTCAGGACATAATGAACTGATTGCCTATTATCTCAAAAATATCAAAGGCAGCATCTCTTATTAGCTATGTCCATAAGAACAGGTGGTGACATGCTCAACTGAAGACCAATTCCTAACCAAAATCTCTCAGAATAGCGTTTATGACGCGATCTTTTTTGTTTGTTAGACAATTCTTGAGAGCAAGCAAAGTTTCTTAAGAGCAGTCCTATCCACAACCACCAAAGTTAACGAATTTGTGTCCAACAAAATGTGATAGAGTAAGGAAGTGGATGCTTTCGATCGTTCATATCGGGCCCAATAAACGCAATCTCTAAGGTTCCACAAGGCAGTCATCTAGGACCCCCTTTTGTTGTACGAACTCTTCACGATGTGAAGCTTTTTTTCACGAAATCAGAAAAGAACTTAACACTCAAGTGAGTATAACTACACTTAAAGTGCCTGAACAGATAGAGAAAGAAAGATGTTAGGGCTCAGTGATTATTTCGCTCCATGGGTGGCATCCAAGATTTAATAGGGAGACTCATTTATTAATGTAATTGGACTTTTTTTTGTGTTCTAGGCATCTTACGTGATTTTAGTTGGCTGAAAAAAAGAATGTCTTTCGGGTGCGGCTGGTATTTAACCCCGAACCGCCCAATTTGGAAGCCAATACACTAACACTATTTATGGCGATATCGAATTGAAAGGTGTTGGACCACCGCCGATTCATTTTCCATAACCTCTACCTACGACAGGTCCTACCGCAACAGACGGATGGTGATGACACCATTGAAAAAGCACTCATAGGATCCTCCCCGATCTCCAAAAGGAAATACGAGAGACAACCACTTTGGTGAAAGGCTACACACGAATTGATAAGATAACAGGTAACCTGGTTCTGTGAGAAAATACTACTACGACAAGTACTCACAAAAATCTCAATCGTGCCCAGTCCCTTGCTGGGCACCAAAAGTACCTTCTGTGACGATTTCATCAGAAAAAATCTCTAATTATGCTAATGGACACGAAATTTCTCAAACAGCGCATATCACATCTCCATTCGGTGCATCTTCGAGTAGGAGGTAGATTAGATAATTAACAAGTTTGAGCTCTTTAATTTCTCTAATTTGGTCGGTGACTTTGTAACCTCATACATTTCCCTAGATCTTTTCTGGAAGATAACTGATCTCATCTGCTTGAGAAGTAGTCGAAGTGGTTCTCATATCAAAAGTAGGCGAAACTTCCCAAGATATCCCCTCTTCTGAAGACTTTACAAAGAATTGTATGTATGCTGATATCCACATCAAAGTTTCCGTAGATAGATAGATTAGTTAGCGACAACAATCCCTCCCACGGTTGTTCATTCAATGAAGAGATGACTCTCACCCAAAGAGCTCAGCAGAGTGAACTTTCTCGACATCGAGGTAATTTTCAAAAACATTAACATTGAACGGACCACTGGAACCTCATATGCCGCATTATATGCTTCATATTGAGGAGCAAGGAAAGCAAGAGAATCGCCTTAGAAAAAAAAACCAAACATTGGTGTAATTAATCAACGGATTCAGCGACATATCTGTATTTTGGATGCACTGACAGCAAAGAATCCCAACAGCTACTCCGACTCGGTGCAGTAGGATAAAAACCTGGCTTGCAACGCAACGGGATGTCCATTAATCAAGCAAGAATTGGATCAATATGCTGGTCTTTCCAGCTTAAAGAAACTGTAACGTCTTAACCATTAGTCAGCGAAGACCGCTGAGGTATCTCTAGATGATTTGACACTGTTAAGCCGTTTGTACTTGAAAACGGTCCAAAGTCAGTGTAAATTGTCACATTGACGGGATAAAAATGCCCGATGAAGTGAGTGCCGGAATCTTCTCTAAAAACTTAGTTATTCGGCTGCTTTTCAACCCTCCTAGTTACTGCAGTTTCTTCCAGAGCGAAATCTTGGCCATAGAACAGGTTATCGGCGAATACGGTAGCGCAGATCGACATTGCCATTTGAATACATTTGTAAATATATACAAAAGCGAGGTCAGAAATTGTCTAACCCAAAAACTAATTAAGAGAAGCTGTCTTACGTCAAAAATTTTACCCTAGCTGACGCAGTAATCAAGGTCAATGCCAGATGGTCCAGTTTAGAAGGCTTCCAATCAGAATAGACTTGAGGGTCTGATCAAATTTTCTAAAATTTGAAGCAATACATCATCACTATCAACACTGCTCGTTGGATTCTGGGCAGGCACGTCCTTAGACTTATCACTCACCTGACATGATGAGAAGAAGCAGAAGACCATAACTCACTTCTTCTGCACTTCCACTGCTCCCTAGAAACGCGTACATACGAGGGTTGTCTGAAAAGTTTCCGACCGAACAATGATGCAAGTCTACATAGTTTCCTTGCAACTCTACACACTTCTCCCAGCGATGCTCCCATCTCTCTAACCCGTCCAAATAGTACTTGGCGTTTTTCTATGCAAAATAATTGCTCACGAAGGTGATTGCCTCCTCATTGGACGAAAATATCTGTCCTCCGAGCGCAGTTTTTAGATGAGGGAACAAAAAGAAGTCGATTGGGGCTAGATCTGGTGAATAAGGCGGATGGTCAAGCAGTTCAAACCGTAATTCATGGATTTTCGCCATGGCAACAGCTGAGGTGTGAGACGGCACGTTATCTTGGTGAAACAGGATTTTCTTTTTCTGCAAATGTGGCCGTTTTCCCGCAATTTTTGCCTTCAGCTTGGCAAGTAATGATGCGTAGTATGCTCCTGTAATGGTTTTACCTTTTTGAAGATAATCGATTAATATAGCTGCTTTACTATCTCAAAAAACAATTTTTGCTTTTTTTTGGAGCCGGCTCGCCCTTTGCTGTCCACTATTTTGACTGAATTTTTGTTTCCGGCGTATAATGGTGTATCCAAGTCTCATCTACAGTAAATAATCGGCGCCAAAACTCGGATTTATTGCGCCTAAACTGCGCCAACAGAGCGTTCGTTTTTGGTCTAACGTAAGCAAACGCGGCACCCAACGCGCGGACAGCTTTCTCATGCCTAAATTTTGATTTAATATGTAACAAACACGTTCTTTGGACATTTTCATAACCTCTACTATCTCACTCGCGGTCGTCTAACACCATTTGGTGAACTTTAGCAATGTTATCGTCAGTGGTTGCAGTTTTTGGACGTCCCGAACGTTCATCATCTCTCAAGCTCTTACGGCCACGTTTAAATTCAGCTGCCCAAAATTTCACTGTGGTAAATGATGGTGCAGAGTGCCCATACACAGAGTCCAACTCATTTTTGACTTGCGTAGGCGTATTGCCTTTCAAAAACAAAAATTTCATACCAGCTCGATACTCACTTTGTTCCATTTTCAACAAAAACACTCACATCGACTCACTCAAACGACTGTCAACTAAAAACAGCGCTTCCAAAATGACTGTAACTTCGGTAAGTAACTGCCAAAAGATGTACAACTAGCATTCACTAGCTTTTATTGACGAGTGCCGCTATCTTTACGTTGCGGTCGCAAACTTTTCAGACAACCTTCGTACTGTTTTGTTGAAAACAACTACTTTTGCCGTGCTCTAAGCTATGTAAGCAACACCTGCGCGGCTAATATCCTAAAATATATTTTGGTTCTTGCAGAATGGGCAGAGCTCCGACGTAAGTGCTCTTCTCCGAACGCCATAGTCAAACTTACTAAATAAATTAGGTTAAGTTGACGTCTACGTAATGCTGATATTAATAGGATATGATTGCCTGTTCCCAAACCTCTACCATTTTCAGCATGAGAATTCAATCCAGCTAAGGGTATCGCATGCTATCCACATTAACATGGTGCGATTAACATCACACAGCGAGCATTTGAGTAGCCCCTAAGCCCTCTTCTGACGGATTGAAATAATTGATTTTGATTTCCTGCTTTGCTTCGGGAGCACCGATTTCCTAAGAACACTTCCAAAGGCAAAACTTTCACAAAGTGGGTACCTAATTCGAAATTAAACAATCTAAGAGCTTAAAAAAGTGTCAGCAGAAATGACCCACAGGTTAAGCGAATAACATCACTTCATCAACGATTCTATTATTTGGAAAATAAAACCTTTGACCTTGAAAATCCGGATCAATTGTCTGTTTTGTCATTCACTTTTCGCAAGATCCTCCGAATAGAAAACATTTTATGCACAAAGTCCTCCTTCATTCTGTCTTCTTAAACTTTACCTAACTTCTCACATGAGCGGGTTTTTTTTTTTTTTGTCAAATAAATACAAACAACGAACCGAAACAACTTCAAAGAATGAAAGCAGGAAAACTTCTGAAATTCCTTAAGTCTCCTTAATTTTGTGTCAAAATAATTTCCACCCCTCAAGTCGAAGGAAGGTATTCTCGTACTTTTAAAGGACTATCATCAAGTGCTACCAAACCAGACCACTTCAGTGAACAAACCAACAAACCAACAAACCACTCCCCATCGATAATTTTAAATGAAATTCCAAAACAAAACTCATTCTCGCATTAAAAAGGACGAAGCAAATACATAGGAAGTAACAAAAAAAAAAAACAAAAAAATCAGACTTTAGAGAGACAAAAAAAAAAAGGGATACAAAACGGAAGGAAACCGGAAGGAAGGACACACGGAACAAACGGAAAATCAAGAAATGAGAAAAGTTTGCCCTCAACCACACACAGGACATGAAATGCCAACCAAAGCATACACAAGTTAACAGAGTTTACTTACGAGTGTGTGTACGAGTAAACGTGCACAGTGCACACATACCAACGCGCCATTTCGTACTGGAGGAATACGAGAATTCTACATGCCAAGAATACACATTTACTCGTTATAATAGCGATCGAAGCCCAAGCCTTAACTATGGAATACCTCTAAAGATAGATATCATCGCACGGCTCTCGCACATTGTCGACAACTTCATCTCCTCCTGGCTCTGCTGGCGCACTCCACTAGGTCTTTTCAGTGCTAAGCTCGAGTTCTTCCAAATCCAAAAATCCGGGTGGGACTGGTACTACTCGTAGTACTGGTCCCGGTCCCAGTCCCGATCCCGGAGCTGGTGGTGTATGAAATAATAATGTTTTCCTGGCGCTTTTTGTTTTTGCTTTGCAATGGCGGCAATGGTAGTGGCGATGGTGATAGCAACGAATGGATACGGTAAGCTGTTACCAGTTGTAGTGGTAACTTTAAGGAAACTGGATTATAAGAGGATAGAAGTGGTAGTAGTCATCACCATCGCCATCGCCATCGCCATCATCATCGTCATCGTCATCGTCATCACCACACCATACCACCATTTGGCGCTCCATCCCTGTTGCCAGTTGTATCTTGCCAGAGTTATACTCCTATGCTACTCGAAAGGATGGTGTTAAAAGTATTACTTACATGTAATGCAGACGCACAGGTTACTTCATTGAAAGGTCGTACATGGTTGCAAGAATCCTGATAGGATAATAGTACAAATTTTGCACTCGAATTCTATATGCGACTAGGTTGGGGATCATCTGACTTGAACGATACAAAACAAACATTTTCCATCACCATTTTTGAAAGCACCTGTCGAACTTGTTGAAAGGTGGTTGGTTTTGATATTGATTGCATCCATGGCAAGGTGTATTAGCCGTCTTCAATGGACCCAGTCGGTTCACAATAATAATCTTAATCATCTCCCTAAATCCAGCTGGGCATTTCCTGGTGAAACAAAAACAGATTTTCCTCTTGCAGTATTCACAGAAAGTCAGGGATAATGCTGTCACACAATTGCAACTCAGGAAACATGCTTAAATACGCAGCAACGTGGGTGGCAACTAATTGGCGGTTTGAAGGTAAGCAATCAAGTGAAACACATAAACTGGAAGACACCGATTAGTAAATCCTTGCGGAGTTCTTCCAAATATATGATAGATCGCGTGTGAGTAACTAATTAAGCTACACAGGCCACAGGGAAAGCAGTAGGAAATTTCATAATCATTATCGCGAGTTCTAATAAAACGAATTTGGAAGTTTTGAGGTTATGCCGATGTATTTATTGTAGAAACGAAATCGACAGGAGTTTTACAACCACAATTAGGAAACCTTGTTCTTCATGTCAGCCAGCTACGGATTGACTTCAATAAAGATGTCACGATTGGAAGATTTGGTCAAATTAATTTCGATATGAATAAAGATTACTGTGCTGGATGGAGAATAGAAGTGATTTACTAGAGGGTGCGCCATTTGGAGCGTTGGTGTAGAAATGTTTAATAACTTTAAGAAAATAAAGAATAGATTTCGTAATGTAGCGAGTCTTTATTTAGTCTGTCGGCACACAATCGGACACTATCGACCGTCACTCCAACTTCAAAAAAAAATGGCCCAATGATGGTTTTGGAGAAAACGGCCATTTTTTCACCATGCAATAGTGTTTCAAGAATTATGCGAGGATTATCGGTCCCCAAAAGCGACAATTTTGTTTGTTTACTCCGACAGAGAGGGTGAAATGAGCCTCATCTGTGATCAGAATTCGCTTCCAAAAATCCTGCTTAGTTTCATTCATTCGAATGACGCTATTCGCTTGTCGCTTCGGTTGACGCGGCTTGCCGTTTTCAAAAACCTTTGAGTCAACTGCACTTTGTATGCAAATATGTGAAGATTTTGCTGCAAAATCCTCCTTAAAGTGGTCCCGCTTATGTTTAATAGACATTTGGATTTTAGGCAACACTCTTCATCGGAATGACAAGTGGACGCTGTCTAACTTGTTCTTGGAGATTCGCTACAAACCCGAGCTCAATAAAATTTGAGACGAAATGATGAATTGTGTTGTTGGAAGGCAATGACCACGATATGCACGCTAAGTTTACACAACTGACTGCAGTCGATCGGTTGAGACTTGTCAAAGTTATTAAAGATTTCTATATGGAAGCCTCCAGATGGCGTATCCTGTACTTTACTACACGTATTCGAGGAATTTATTCCCAGATCTGTGGTCATCCGGTATCTTAGATGTTAGATTGAAGGAAAGGTGAGAAGCAGAATGATGCAGTACTGCCAAGTCAAAAGCTAGGGCCTAGATGGTGTCTAGAGAAAATTCAAAGACAGCCAGTCATTTGTATGAAAGTGCGCTTTGACTACCTTCATCCACTAATTTCCTTTTTTTTAATGAGCGCGCGCTCAAGGAGTTTGTGTACCCTTAAAATGATTGTACATAGCGCGGGCGAAGGAAATTTAGGAAGGAAGAAAGGACAGGTACCGATGTACATTGTTTTTAAATGTTTGTAAGCTATAACGACCAGGAAACACAGAGATCGGCAGGGCATTCCATAAGCATTCATAGTGAGACGGGTGCTACGGTTGAAAGTTTGAATGGGGGGAACACTACTGGCGATTTCAATGGAGCACAGATGGTGGAAATAGCGATAAAACATTCGCTGATGACAAATTCGGAAAATTTAAAGCACAAAATGCAGAGCGGGGTTGTGTAAGTGTAAGAAAGCAAGAAATGGAGCTTGTCAACGAGGAGGATAGTCTGGATCCATGCAGGTATCCTATCAGTCGGTTATTTGGTGCAAAAAAGAATAGAGCTGGTCTCACCTGACTCATATGAATGGTCTTTGACGGCTGCAATTGGGCTTTTCTTTGCATGATTGTCATTATTCTAGACGTGCTGTATATCTTCCTACTCCTGACATCTATAAGGCTACACCTTTAACTCCATCTTTCGTTTGAGAAAAAGTTGTCTTTGCCAAACACGCCTTAAAACTTTGACCACCTTGTGATCCGGGCATGACAAAAAAAAACTCCGGTTCTGAGAGATTTGCCCCTCAGAACTGGATTTACCCGAAATCCAAACCATGGGTTCGAATCTTATCTCTAAAACAAATAGATGTACCAACAGTCTTAGGACTACAGGCCATGATTAACGCTTAAACATATTCAAAACTAGTTCCGGCGATAAACTTGCTATGGCAGGCTAAGAGAAATATTTCTCAAAACCTAAACCTGCGTTGGGCATTGGTAACACAATGACTACTATGGCAAAGGGTCTGGGTTCAAAACACAGGTTGCCCTAGCAAAACTAATTTTTCTTCTGCCACCATCCTTTTGGCTAGCCAATAGCAAACCTCTGAAGATGAAAATTGCCTTTGAAAAAGTCTCTACCTCTTCCGTCGTTTAGAGAAAACCGTAGGTCCCAGCATATACAAAATGAGAAGACGAACAATTAAATCCACACCACAAAAACACGCGTTAGGACTACTTGCGTCTGTGGTCAGGGTTTTCATTGTGTTTTCGTGAACAAAACAACAACGGCATGACTCTTTCGGCTGTGGGCAGACCAAAAGAATGCTTCCCAACGTTCCTGCTTATTGGCGTTTTGTTATGACAATACCCACTTGCTAATGGTCTATTCTAAAAGAACACCATCACAAGCGATGTTTAGCTGTGAGGATGATGTTGATACGAGGGGCGTTCAATATATTCTCGGTATCGATATGAAAGAAAATGCGAATTCAATTTAAATTGTTTTTATTTTTCAATATGATCTCCCCTAACATCAATGCATTTGTTACATCTTGAGATAAGCTTTTTTAAACCCTCAAAATAATAAATTTCCTCTTTCTCTGCAAAATACCGATTTGAGTTCTTCATCATCCGAAAATCTTTTTCCACGAAGACATTTTTTTAAATCCGGAAACAGGAAATAATCACTAGGGGCAAGGTCTGGACTATAGGGTGGGTGTTGGATTTCTTCGAAACCACAATCTCGCGCAGCAGCCTTGGAAACTCGCGCCGTGTGAACAGGAGCGTTGTCATGAAGAAGCAACACACCCGCTGCGAGTTTACCCCGTCTTTTCTTTTTAATTTCCTCCCGCAAATTATGCAAAGTGGAAGCGTAGGATGTGGCGTTGATGGTTTCACCTTTTTTTTTGTACTCAATGAGCAAGATTCCCTTTGAGTCCCAAAAAACTGTGGCCATGAGCTTCCCGGCAGACGGAGTGACTTTGAACTTCTTCGGGGGGTCTGTTCCTTTTTTATGCCACTGCATGGACTCTTGTTTGCTTTCTGGGTCATAGTGGTGGACCCATGTTTCGTCCCCAGTAACAATTCGATCCATAACACCGTCCGCGTTCTCACTACACATCTCCAAAAGCTCTCTACAGCATGCGATTCTCACTTTTTTCTGAGGCGCTGTGAGCATTCGTGGCACCCACCTTGCACTGACCTTTGAAAGGTTAAGATGGTCATGAAGAATGGTGTGAATGGTACCAATTGAAAGCTTGGTGATCTCTGCCATCATTTTCACCTTTATTCGGGCATCCTCAAGAACAAGTTTTTCGACTTCTTTGATGCTTTCTCCCGTACAAGCAGTAGCCGGGGCGCCGGAGCGGGGGTCGTCTTCAATGCTCTCTCTGCCTCCCTTAAACTCACTTGACCACTTTTGCACAGTTGATAATGAAGGTGCGGAACCCTGGTAAACAGCCACCATCTCTTCATGAATAGTTTTTTGACTTTTTCCTTGCTTAGTGAGATTTTAATTACAGCGCGATGCTCAATTTTCACCATCATCGCCTCAGTTGCCATTATGATTCTGTTTAACTAGAGATAAAACGCGAATTAATAATCACATTTATATGAAATTTTACATGAATGCACTAAAATAATAGTATTACTTGATAAATAATTATCAATTTATATATGCAACCACAGCTTCACCCCGATACCGAGAATATCTTGAACGCCCCTCGTATGGTGAAGCACTTACCGAGCACTTTTCGAATGGGTACTAGGTGCGGATGATGTTTGCATTCTATCACCGATTATATCTTTCTATGAGAGCGTACATTACTCTTGTCTATGCTTAGATATCATCGCAGCTACGTCTGTATAAAAGCAGTCATTCCAAAATTCTACAAAGCATCAAAAATATCCCTGATATGACCGACTACTCGTACCTAGACTTCCGATTCCTTTGAAAGCCAATTGCCATAGAGCCACTCTAGTATATTTTAAGACAAATTTGTGGCCATACGGAAAGCAAAAACCCTGTATCTTTTGCCTCCAGTAGGCAGAACCATTATCTAGAAGCGCCAACAATTAAAGTCCGTAATACACGAAATTCCAAACAACTGCCCAGAGCACCCCGAAAAGAGGATTGACGAATGCACCCTAGGCATCAGCAAAATTTCGGCTGAAAACCAAGGCCACTGATCAGTAGAAGATGGCAGACCTAGGCCGGAAAAGAACGGCGTTACAATTAGCAATCAATAAAAACAACTTACGCGGCATAACTGGCAGCCCGAAGCATTGCCTAATACAAACACATTTTCGAAGATTGGGAGTTTGCAAACTACAACGTTATAAGGAGGGTTTCTACAGCAGCCTAGGTAAACAATCTACAGCAGACATCATCAGTTTTAGGAAGTCACAGTCAAGTCTGAAGTCGCCAATGATAAAACCCCTAAATCTTGGCATCACAAAGGTTCAATACTTGCCTCCTTCTACTTTTGATTAAGCATTTGAGGTAGCAGTGAAAGTAGCAACCCATCCAAATAGACTTTTTGTTCTCACGATTTGATATCGATTATGGATCTTGTTCTTGTATATTCCATCCAAACGAAGTGGCAGGCACACAAATCAATGGAGCACCGACGAATTTCCAGTGTTTGTTCCTTCAAACTATCCACTTGTTCTGATAACGTTTTACGGTGTTTAAAAATTGTATCCTAAACCTTGAGTAAACCTCTGCAAAGTGATTGGTAGTGGGACACCATGTGGCCCTATGTCACCTCTCATGATGCCACGGAAAAGATTTGCGTCAAATATGACTACTTAAAAATCCTTCTCTTGGTCATGGTCATTGTTATATAGAGCTACATTGTCTTGCTATTGGATTCTATTTTAGGATCACGAAAATACTATGTAGTAATGATCGGTGCTTCCAGAAATTACTCGAAATCAGCTCACGAATTGGCAAAGAACAAATATTTCTCCGCCATTAGCACGATATTAACTCTTCCTTGGATTCTATGGTTACTCTCATCCAAGTATGTCTACGCACGAGGTGAAGACAAGCACTTACGATGGAATTCTTCGTAACAAAAACACTCCATCTTAGAAGTAAAACCACAGACAAACTACGGTGTGCACAATGGCCCGGTAAGAGGGTATACAAGTCTCCGCCTTTATGATTTCTCTACTGCATAATAGCATCACTGAAACATTACGTGAATGCGAACAAGCATGCAATTCTCTAATATGACCTAGGCGCCCATAAATAATTAGCAATCAAGTTAACATAGACCCCAAGTCATGCGTAGACAAGATATTCGAAGAAGTCTTAACTGGTAACTACAATACACCATCCCTCTGGCGTTTCATTGCTTGTCTTGTAATTGTTATCACTAATGAACACGCAACTTAACAACCTCATAAATGTAACTCTAACTCCTAGCCAACAGAAGATTTTTCCTGAAGCCTCTTTCACAAATAATGTTTCTCCGACGGCGAGGAGGAGGAGGATTTCTTGTGTGTTTCGCAACTCCTTCTTCTCTCGTACAAAAAGCAATTCACTTCAAAACAATTAGCACCTATTCAAGGCTACTTTGCTTTAAGATTAAAAATAATCATAAAAAAAAAAATACAAATAAAACTTCACTCTCTGTACTGCGGTCTATCACTCATTTCGAACGTACACGCTCATCTCGTCACAGGACTCCTCTTGAGGTAAGTAATAACTCCTTTTGCACCTTAACTTGAAACCCATTCAGTTCTCCGACACGCTATTGTGACTTAATTGGTTGTAAACATGAAAATCCAATCCCCTCCGTGATATCCAAGGCTCTACAAACCATGCATCTCGAAAGCAAGATGCCCTAGCATTCGGGACAAAGGAATGAATTTTGCCAATCAACCCTAGTGACGTATGGTCAGAGGAATCATCATCCTCATTTTCTGCAACTTTACAACTTTGGTCAAGGCAATTGCGTGCGTGTTATTCGTTTCGTATTGCTGCAATCTTCATTTATTCCACCAGCAGCAACAACTGTTCCATTACTTAATCAAATCTGACCAAACACTTTGGGATTGTTCAATTTTTTGACAGATTGCAAATGCACAGACAAACATACGTACGTACGCACGCACCGACTGGCCTAGAGAGGATGCCATTCGTAGTGCCCAAATTGTCAGAGGTACCAATCTGTTTTCCATTTGTCCAACGTTTTATACAAGTATGTCTTCCTGACAGAACACTGTTCAAAGGCATGCTGCTGGTGCTTTTACTGCTGCTGTTGTTATTCCCCACATTTTGCTCCCTTTCTCTACGAGGAGTAGATCCCTGACTGAATGACATTCAATGGCAGGTGGTACTGGCAGTGATGCATGTAATGCAACCATCAACTTGCATGTTTTATTCATCTTTTCGGCTAAGGAAGCTGTGCACACATAATCGTACGTGAAGGACTGTTTTTGGTACATGAACAGCTAACAGCTAACAGAACCACCATGCCATGCCATGCCATGCCATGGTATACCAGACCAGGCCAAGCTACAGAGAGCACACACGCAATTTGTATTGAAGTAGCTTCTGGGTATGAGACTCCATCATGTATATAAAATTGGCCACAAGTTGACGACCGCAGTGGAGCAGATGAAGCTGAATGATTTCTGGGATGCCATTGAGAGGCCAATGCTGTCGAGGAAGTTGAAATCTTTAACAAACTACCGTACCGGTGACAAGGAGTTGAGATTGAACGGCTAGTGTGGAGCATGGAATTCGGTGAAGCTTTTCCACCCACCCTCACTCAGTGAAATGTCAACGAATGATTTTCGATGGGGAAGAGAAATAATTTCCAATTTCGAAACCAATTGGCATCTCTCCACAAAACGGAAAACAAGTTATCCAAACTTCATTGTAAGAGTCCAGTCAGAAGATTGAAGTTTATTGCCCTCAAACGGTTTGTGAGAACTTCAACATAACCACATAATGTAGGCAGAAGTCAACGGCGGGAAACTATTGCTTGAGAAGGGCTTCAGTGACAGGGTTTCAGTTGTGTTTTTTTTTTTTTTTTTTTTAAACAGTAATCATGTGGAGTTAACACGTGGGTTAAGACGTATCATCACCTCACATCGAAATGTGGTGGTTCCAAGCGAAGAATAGTGAACTAACTAAGGGCATATGACGAGCCTTACTGTGTAAGCTCGGATTGACACTAGAATCTGGGTAGAGGCTTCCAAGTGGATTTTGGGCCCGCATATGTATGTACATTTGGATGAAACATTCCTTTCCTAAGGTTGCTTTCATCGGTCTAAAACTCTTCAAGAAGAGAAAATTTGGAATAACATGAATACTTGATGGAAACAACAAAGACGTTGAGGCAGTGCAGAGCTACTTCGACAAATTCAGAGCTCAGACGTATAGATGTTCCACGGCTCCATCAGGGCCTGTGGAGTGCTATAAAAAGTCAACAAATGATTACCTTTGGAGCTTAAGAACCAATGCTAAGCCCTGCAAGGAAAACCAACAGACACCTAGTGCTCCGAGTCGAATTCGCATTTACACGGAACAGGATGATAAGCACCACAAGAGTCCTATTATAAAGGGATCCATTTAGTGCCCTAGGTTGAACCGCCACTTAATTTGACCATGTGCTGATCAACGGAAGATCTGCCTCCTCCGACGACCATCGCCAACTTCTTTTTTTATAATTTTTCAATCATTTGCCAACAACTCCTTCATTCCAAATCCCTCTTACTTCAATGACCTACCAAATTTCTCCGTTGATCCCTTTCTCACTCAAAATTTCGATCCTGCTGTTATTGAAGAAAAGTTCCAAAAATTTCTATGCGGCCCAGATGGTATCCTCGCCGTTTTTCTTAAAAAAAAAAATTCTCTTTCAACTTTTCCCTTCCCCTTTCCTAGGATAAACAAAATATCCCTTTCTACAGAGTTTTGAAGACTTCCAGAGGCAGACCTCTTATATAACTGATACACAAAAAGCGATCAAAGAATGAAATTACCAATTGCTGACCCATTGCTAAACTCCCTCATATACCCAAACTCCTTGAAAACATTTTGCATATACGAAGCCTTAAGCTTCAAGTGCAAGTTTTTTTTTATTTGGCCCATGGTTTTCTGAAAGGCAGATCAACTACCACAAATCTAGTTGAATTGGTGTCTTTTGCGCTCGCAGCCTTAGAAAATGGCAAAGAGAACGATGATATTGCAAACGATTTCACTAAAACTTTTGATAAGATTTCTCATCAATTGATCCTCTTCAAACTGTCTTCTTTCGGCTTTGAACTTATTTTATTAAAATGCTTATCTTCTTGCTTGGGAAACTAATATTATAGTGTTCGATTTTGTTTCAACCTTTCAGTTCCCTTCCTGGCCTCCTTTGGGGTTCCAGAAGGTAGCCATCTTGGTCCCCTTCTCTTCATTTTTACTATTAACGATCTTGAGAGTGTCATTCAACACTTCTCTCTCTCCCTTTACGCTGATGACACGCAATTTTTTTAAAACTATTTCTTCTCCCCATGACACCACCCTTTTTCAAGAACACCTCGGTTTTCAATCTGGTCCCTCAAAAACTGCTTAGAACTTAATGTTCCCAAATGCCAACCTATAATCCCGTCTCGCCACCGACTTCACTTCCTCTATCGCTAACCTATTCCCTTGGATAAGATGATCCTGAAAATCAACTCATCACTTGGTTTTATTAAACGGTGGTCAAAGCAATTTCCCAACCCACAAGTAACCAGATCTCCTTTTGTTACCTTTGTTCGCCCTCTGCTTGAATATGCCAGTCAAGCTTATTCATGTTTCCCGAATCGAGCGTATTCAAAGTCGCTCCTACGATTTGCTCTCCCTGGTCTCCCAAGGAACGACCCATTAATCTTACCTCCCTATCAGGACTGCCTCAAACTTATCAATTCGAATTCCTTAGAAGAAGGTACGAACATTCTGTTCATTCATCGACTTCTCTCAGGTTCCATCAACTGCGCAACTATTTACAACTCTATTTCCTTTAACAATAACCCACGTAGTTTACGTTGTCCGTCGTCTCTTCTATGTACCGGTCCACCTCTTATGGTTGCAACGAACCAATCCCCGGTATGGTCCGAAAGGTCAACTCTCCGTTTTTGATTTTAATCTTAGTAATCCTCGTCTCAAACTAGGTCTCCTCCACCATTCATTTGGTTCCTAGCTCTTAGATATTTTTGTTAGTTTTTATGTCCTAGTATCAAGCCAAAATTCTTACATCCTTCGGCGTATTTCCAGCACCCTCATACCCAATATTTGAGATAGACATGAGTATTGATGGATTTGGTATCATGGCATCATCGGTCGCAGTCCACAAAGCAGCAGTTGCTCATCGACAATTCTTATAGCTCCTTAGGGCTAATGGTGTCATCGGTACGGTAATGGGAGATTTCAACGCCAAGGTAATAAATGATAACTTCACCGGAGTGAAAGTATGAACGGTTTGTAGGCTTTGCAATACCAACCGCCTACTCATTGGAGATACGATGCTTAAGCATAATACCTGCCAAAAGACTAGTTCGGCCTTAACTGACAGACAGCAAACATTAAGCCAGATTGGTCACATTACAATCAGCCACCGTTTTGGAAACTGTATTCTAGACTTCGGCCAAAACCGCGATTACCATCTCATTGAACACTGACATGCTCATCGATCCCCAAGTACGCCAACAATTCAGAGGCCATCTTACCTTAAAAGCAGAAACAATCAGCAGCGCAATGTCGAAAAACATGGATGATGACAGGAATGCTGTGAAAAATGCTTTTCCAACTGAAACACCTACAGACATTGGTTAGAGACAGAAAAGTCACCGTACACGGTATCGATGAGCGTACAGAAATTAAAGGCCGGATTGCAGTGTTTTTGTATTGAAAATGCAGCCTAAAAAGACATGACAAACGTCTCAACTTAATTGCAATAAAGGCGGCAGAAGAATTGCACATGCTACGACAAAACAGTAGGACTTTTGATGATGTACCATATGTAACATCACCAAAGAACTCATTGATGACCCGAGTTCCAAACAACATAGAGACAGACATTCAAGCTGAATCCTTTTGCTTCGATCGTATAAACACCTAACATCGCTACTTCTACTGTTTATCAACTTTGAGAACACTTACGACAGCTTAAATCGAGATGCCATCTGATCGGTCTGGCACAGGAGGCGCATCTCAGAAAAACCTCATAGCTTTTATCAAGGCTACAATCCCGGGTAATAAGTGTCACGTCTTACACAATAGTGAGGAACCGAACGATGTTGAAGTTCAAACAGGAGTACGCCAGGGATGTTTACTGTCACCACTGTTGTTCCAAGAGGTCTTCAGCAATATACTCCGTGCAGCATTGACTATGACACTTTACCCTAAACACCTCGACGATGTCTATCTACTTTCCACCTGGGATAATGGATCTTCTTCTGATGGTCAAAAGTTTAAAATCAGAGGCAAGAATAAGTAAACCCAGTCTAACACCCGCGCATAACGCTATGCTCTCCAAAGACTCGAAAAGGATGTTTTTAATAGACTACGGTTGTTGCGCTTCAACGTAAATAGATGTCTGAATATCATCGAACAACTTTATAAAAGAAGACCTCCAAAGAAGCTCCAAAAGCGAAACCTAGCTGTCACAACATCCAGCAAATTGGCAATAATCCTCCAGAACCCTGGTCTGGGAACCCTGGGAACTAAAAAAGCCCGATAAGTTAGAAAGTAAATTCTTTGGCACCCATAAAGATCCATGGATGTTTAAGTTAAGAGCGGTATGCCACAGGGTTACATGCTGTCACTACTACTTTGTGTTTGACAATTATAATAGCAAATCGAGTACCTATGGTAGTCAATAACCAGCTATGTCCATCTTTAATAGACGACACAACTGTCCAAGCTGCCATTTATGTTATATCCAACCGTTAATCAACTGGTGCGGCCTAATTATGTCGCCCATCAGCCCTAGAAAACATCCTTTGCTAGTACTATAGCAAATGTTTTGGTTTTTGGCTAATAAAATAAAAACGAATCAATGTTTCTCAAAACTTTTTCTTTCTATTTATTGGATCATTCAGTGGCTACAAATTGTAGAACAACTTATTCAAAATGAGTCCCATTTGCCTCCCAGAAAAAGCGAACTCGGCCTGGCCACTCATCGATTACAGTACGCGCCGAAAATTTTCCACTGCTCGGACAACGGCGAGCTTCAACGACTAAATACTTGGATGACGAGTAGTGCAAGCCAGTCTTCAAAACGGACCATAGTTCTGTAGTCTAATGGATGGTCTGGGCTACAAGATAGCCAATTATTCGGGGAAATGAAGTTCGGAACGTGGTTTTTGAACCATGTTTGAGTCGTTTTTACGGAGCGAAGTCTTGTGAAGAGTTCCATGGTGAATAGTGTTTTGCTCCACCATATTCTCAAAAACATCCGTTTGATACACTTTCGCCGAGTTTTTGACACCTTTCTGACAGAAATGGAGAACTCCCTCCACAACCATCACAGGACCTGGGTGATGGCCACATTGAACTCTCGTATCGAGTTTCGACGCATGTCGTGATAACGTTCTGTTTGTTGAACGTGAAAATTTTCTCGTCAGTAAAAGGAATTCGTCTGTGCCCATTCTTCGCGTACTGGCGAAGCAATTTTTCGGTTTTGACTTCCGTTTCTGTTTCAATGCCGGTGGCCGGTGGCCGGTGTGTCTCTTATATGCGATGAATCCCAAATCATGTGCAACATGCTATCCTCGCTGATATCGGCGTGATTTTCCGCTTGTGCAGCTGATTCCAATGAATTCGATTCCCCACGGATTTTGCGCGGTCGCCTATTCCACCAGTATCCTCAAATAACTTCACCTTACGATACACAAAGTTGCGTGTGATTTTCAGTGGCCACAGCATCCGAAGGATTTCGCCTTTTTCGTAGCCGCATTTTTGCAGGACAATTACGATAACACGATTTTCGAGCAAGCCTCATTCCATGATTGCAAACAACTGATGTCAAAAACTTTTTACGCGAGAAATTTGCATAAATGTCACTTGTCAAATAGCTGTCAAGTTGGAGTGGGTGCGTTCAATGCTTCTTGAAAATGAATGTGTTCATTTCGTGTACCTGAACATTTGCCATGTTATAACAGAAACGAAAATTTTTCGTAAACAAAAGTAAATTGAGCTGAGACGTTTTTATTTCCTAAATGAGGTGAGTCCTGACAAAATTTAACCCTGCATGGAGCAAAGCATCGAAGCAATTCGAAATCCTGAGCGGCGTTCGACAAGGATTTCGAACTTCTCTATCGACGGTAGTCTGAGGAATTCAATAGACTCGAAAATTAAAGGCGCAATACCGATTAGTTATTGACCTCCACCAAATGACAAGCTAAGAGGGAAGAAAGCGCCGTTGGACTAAACATCAACGTCAAAACTATAATCATCAGTCTTTCGACCTCAACCAGTAGAGAAGTTAATGTGTTTCTAACACATTGGGAGTATCTTCTACGAAAAAGATGGGACTGAACTATCTGAATCAAGCAATTAAACAAGGCAAAATCAGTGTTTGGTATGTGGTTCAAAATGTGCGACACACAGTCGAAGAAAAAGTACTTCAACTAGGACGAGCTAAGACACATCTCAAGAAACCGTAAAAGGAAGCAAGTAAATGAGTTCAGACATAGGGTTCTCTTCTCGTCAAATTAGTTGATGAGGTGTCTTCTTGCATCAGTAAGTGGCACCTAATATTCTCTGTTGACTTAATTTCTAGTTGATGGACATGGCTAAATAATCCCACAAATAGTCTTGGACAGGATAAATGAAAAGATGCCCAGATAAGAAGACCTAGATAAGGAAAAGTTGGTAATAACCCATCAATCACCTTTTTTATTGTAATGACTAACAAACAACAGTGGTTGAGTAATTAACAATTTGACAACAGCACGAATATCCTTCAACATCGTCTAATTGAGCAACCTACATGAAGACTCGTCTACATTTGACTAATTTCAAGACAGAAAAAAAAAAAACTTAATTTATTCAATCGTCGGTTTATATATCACCCTCTCTTAAGCCTGCCTCTTGACTAGTTTTATAAAATAACCACCGATAGAAACCAAAAGCAATAAATCTACTTTATTGCCTTAAGGCCGGGACCAGTTTTGAGTAGATTAACCGTGATTCATGCAGACAAGCCTGAGCAAAAAAAGGAAAAAAAAAACATCCAATCTGTCTGATGCAGCTAAAAAGTGAAAGAAAGCGTTAGTTGATTGAGCGACGGTAAGCACAACGAGTTTTAGATACTCGAAAACGTCTCATTCAATACTTTTGATATTTATCTACTGTTCATCATCATCGGGGTTTGATTTAGAAAATATCGTAACCATAAAGCACTTCATTTTGAAGAATGATTTTCTTGAATAGGCGCATTGATGGTAGTGAGGAATCGACAATTGTGTAGTGATTGGTCTGCCAAAGGCGAACGACAACTAGACTGACTTATGAAGTTGAAATCTACTATTTCAAAAACATTTTACATAAGTGCTATAAGTTCAGGGTCGTGTAAAAGCTGAAGTGCCCATTTCAGACTTCTAAGTACTTCTTACAAGGTTGCAACCAGGTACGAGTACTTCTCAACTCGATGTAAATATGTTTTCGTTTTCATTTAAATAAGCCAAACAATAATTGATTTCTTCGAGATGGGGCAATCGAGGAATGTAGGTACTTAATGGAAAATATATTTCAAGCTGAATGATAAGGTTGCCACTGACCTATTTATTTGCAGCTCCTTGTGTACCTCATGCGCAAGATGAAATAACATTTTAGTTGAATGTTGAGGAATGTAATATATTCCATCAAAGGACTTGTAAGTGAATTGAATATTTTCAATACAAAGTAGTCCTTTGGGGCATTGGAAAAGGTTCTATGTTGGAAGCGATGGCGTCATTGAAAGGGGATTCTCAACCTTTTTTTGCTTGGCACATTTTGAAGTTCATGCCAGAACCTCGTACTTGAGGAGGTTGGTCATGTTTGTTTTTTGAGAGCTAGGTGAGGTGGGTCCTACCTAGCTTGTGTAGGCTGAAAACCAGTCAGAGCTTTTAAACAATCTAACGAGATCCATCAGCTTTGCTTTAAGTTCACTAAAGATTCAGTACCACAAGTGTTTGCCATGGTGTATTTGGAGCTTAAGGCAGTCGCACAGCAAGTGTGTGATAGTCTCTACTTCCTCTTCGTTCGTACAGCCATTCTGCCAATGAGGCAGTGGCTAGTTAGGACACCTGCAGCGATACGGATGTCTTCTTTATTGAGTCCGAGAAGGGTACGTGTTCTCCCGCTGCTTTTTTTTTTAAGAACTTAACACTCAACAGGGTATAACTGTTCTTCAAATGCTGGAGCACGTGTTAAGTTTTTCGAAAATTGGATAGAGAGACAGAGAAAAAGATGTTTGGGCTCAGTGGTCATTTCGCTCCATGGGTGGCACCCAACATTTAATGGGGAGACTAAATTTTTAGTGTAAATGACTTGTTGTTTTAGCGGGTGACCAGATAGCAATGCTATGTTTCAGCAGCTGTCAAAGTTACCAATGACATCCAGCTGTCAAAATATTCAGTAAGGTTTGGCATTTCATCATGCATCGTTTTACGCTTGCCGAACGAGCGGATGTTATCGAAACTCCGACTCAGTTGTAAATACGCAACGTGAATTTCGTCGTGAGGTCGGTCGTCATCATGGCTTCAGTGTGCAGACAATTCGTCGCACCGTGGAAAAGTTTGAGCGTGAGTACACTCTTTTGGACCTTAAGCCACCAACCAGATAGAGATTGCTGCGAAATGAAGAAAACATAGCTGCCGTAGCGGCCAGTATCGAAGAAGACCCAGAAATGTCGATTCGGCGCCGATCAGCTGAATTGGGCATCGTCAGAGAGTCAACCCGGCTTATTTTGCGGTTGGATTTGGGCCTACATCCGTGAGTTCACTAATTGGGCCCTGGGAATGTTGACCGAAGATCCGGATTTTGGCCAAAAATTCATCTTCTCGGATGAGGCCCATTTTTGGCTCAGTGGCTATGTCAACAAGCAAAATTGCCATTATTGAAGCGAACACGATCCACAAGTGTTCGGCCAAGCATCAATGCATCCACGAAGATTGGCTGTTTAGTGCGGTTTATGGCATGGCGGCATCATTGGACCGTATTTCTTTCAAAATGAGGAACAAGAGACCGTTACCGCCAATGATCTCAGGTATAGAGCGATATTAACCGACTGTGGTCAGAGCTCGACAACATCGATATACTACACCTCGATCAAAAAGTTCCCGGAATGCATTCAGAAAATTTGAAAAACAAGTTTATTCATCTAAATCTATATTGTCCCCTTCAGAGTAATCCCCATCGACTGCAACACACTTATGCCAGCGCTTGAACCAATCCTCGAAACATTTTTTATATTCGGTTTTCGGTATGTCCATCAGTGCTTCCTGCGATTTTTCCATTACTTCCTCTCGGCTGCTGAAACACGTTCCCCGTAGTGTTTTTTTAACTCGATTGAACAGAAAGAAGTCACAGGGAGCCAAATCAGGTGAATTCGGTGGCTGTTGGATGGTATTTGTTGCAGTTTTCGCCAAAAAATTGCGAATAATGATGGCACTGTGCGACGGTGCGTTATCATGGTGCAAAATCCACGAGTTTTCTGCCCACAATTCTGGTCTCTTTCGGCGAATTGCTTCACGCAAACGTCCCATAACGCTCAAATACTCGTAATACTCTTTGTTTACTGTCTGGCCTTCTGGCAAAAATTCATGATGCACTACAGCGTTGTAATGAAAATGAAAACCGTGAACATTGCCTTCTTTTTTGACTGAATACGACGTGGTTTTTTTGGTCTCGGCTCATTTGATGAACGCCATTCACTTGCCTGATGTCTGGGTTGCATGTCGTACTCATAAACCCACGTCTCGTCTCTATTAATGATCCTTTTGATGAATGGGATCGGATTCAACCTCGCAAATCATCTCTTTTGCGACGTCAACTCGGTCTCTTTTTTGCACGAAATTGAGGTCTTTTGGCACCAACTTTGCTGATACACGACGGAAACCCAAATCATTAACCAAAATGTCTTGGACGGATCCGTAGGCAATGTTCAAGTCCTCCGCTATCTCTCTGATGGTTAATTTGCGGCTATTGACCAACATTTCTTTTACTCGTACTTCATCAATGTTTTCGTCGGGTTTCGATGTCGATGTCGATGGTCTGCCACTGCGTTCATCATCTTCAATTGACTCACGACCACTTTTGAACCGCTCGTGCCACTGGTAAAAGACCGTTTTCTTTAGAGAATCGTTGCCGAAACACTTTTCCAACATGTCCAACGTTCACGCACCATTAAATCCGTTTTTTACGAAAAATTTCGTTCGTTGTTGCAAATTTCCAAAAGTCCAATCGCCAACACTCACAGAGATAGATGTACTCTTGTCTACGTAACTTTTGCAAATGTCAAGCTAAGATTTAGAGGGAATGTCAACAACAGATTTACCAACTTAACAAAAAAAAAAAACAGAACTCAAATCGGAACAATGGGAGCGCCACACGGTGGTGTCACCCGGGAACTTTTTGATCAAGGTGGTATCCCAGCTGTGGTTTCAACAAGTCGGCGCTACATGCCATAAAAGTGACGCAGCGCTCGAAGTTGTGAAGGAGAAATTTGGCAACTGGGTCATCTCATTTGACACCACTCGATTATTTTCTCTGGGGCTACGTCAAGTCCTTAGTCTACGCTAACAAGCCAACCACTTTGGACGAGCCATCATTCTACACGCTATTTCCGGAACAACGCCACACAAATTGGACCGAGTCATCAATAATTGGGCCAACCGCTTGAAGCACTGGCAGCGAAGCCGAGGCATGAACGTAACTCCAAAATAAAGCCTGAATCAATTTTATATCTCAGATCGTTTTTTCCTACTGTTCTTATCTGGTACCCCTTTTTTAAGGCAACCACGACGATTTAGTTGCCTGGAAAAAAGAACGTTTTTCGGGTATGGCTGGTATGAACCTCGAACAGTCCGACTGGGAAGCCAATACATTACCACTTGAGCCATGGCCACCCACTGTGAGATTTCACAGTCACTCCTGGAGATCCATGCCTTGTTGGGTCGTTCTATGGCTATAAGTGTTACTCCTGTGCAGAGAGGCACCTATCATCAGCCTTCTAAATGCATTTCACTTTTGTGTGTCCAGGTACCCAGCAGATATCCACTCCGTGAGATTTGCAGACTCTGCTTAGAGTTAGACGACATTTGGTGGTTTTACTTGCTAACTATCCACGAGAGAGCTAAACAATGGCGTGAAATGTAATCCAACCCTGCCTTCTTACATAGTTAAAGATGGAACTTCTGGATAGAAGCGGTTTCTTCTCCAACGAAAGAGTACGAGTAACAATGCAATCGCTGTTGCTTTACACAGTTTTAAGCTACTCTTACGCAGTCTATAGTGCACCAGGTTATCGGTCAGCCTTGCCAGGAATCTTGTGCGCTTAAACTACCTGAGAGTGGTTCAGTTCCGGTACAAAGCGACTCGAAGGCTTTTGAAGGTTCTGGAATTTTCATCAATTTAACTATCATTTCGTTATTATGGTATATTTTCGAGTATCACTTTAGGGTAACATATAATATGTCGCGTACCCTCTACCCGCTGTTTGAATACCTCTGTCTTACACAGTTTTCCAATAAAAATAAAATGCTCCGAACGTGTCTCTTCTCTCTTGCCCCAACTATGGGATGTTTAAAAGCTACATTTTCCTTGAAGTTTATTTTTCTTTCCCTTCTTTTGAGTGTAGTTTGCTTTTTTCATTTTTTTTTTTGTACAATTTTTCCTTTCTATTCAATGTCCTCAATTCGTTTGCATTTTTTCAGAGATTCTTCTGATGCGCGCGATATCTTCTTGATAGAGAAACTAGTCCTTTGAGATACTTTTCATGTTTGCAGTTTTCTTTTCTATCTTTGTTGTTTTTTTTTTTTTTTTGTTGTTGCTTCTCTTCTCTTCTTGTCTACTTCTTGAGTATATTTACATTACGTAACGTGACAGAAAAACAGAAAAAAAAAAAAAAAAACAAGAAGCAGAATAAAAGCAAGCGGAAGAAAATATAAAGAAGGTAGTGCAGGTGAATGAATCGTCTCATGGGACGAATGCTTAGTTCTAAGGTTTAATAGAAAAAAAAAAAAAAGAGAGAAGAGCCATTTTAGATACACATGTATACAAAATGAAGATGCTATTGTGTTTTAGTTGCTGTTGTGTTTACAGTGGAGGATAATAATGGAGAAATATTTTAAGTAACCAAAGGTAGTCATAGAGATATTGAGACACTAAACATCTGTTAAGGATGTCAGCAATGGCTAGGGGGGATTCCATTATTCTAACGTTCCACAACTTATGTCTTAAATAACGATGACATAGTCTTAAGATTTCAAAGGACATACAGAACACAAATTCTCGTAATTGTGAATCGTTATGTAGAGGTGATGATTCAGATGGATATATTGCACAAACAAACTATCGGGCTGTCTGCCATTTCATCCTGAAAACAAAAATCGTGTAATAGTGCCCCTTATAGCTTAACAGCAGCTTCTTTTGTAGCTATCCGGAGGCCAAACATCTTATCTCCCGATTTTCAAAGGAACCCTGATTGCAAAAATGATTTAAAAGAAACCGACTAAACGAGTATTGCAACGATAAGCGGCTGATCGTTTACAAGATGACAATGATTCTCAGAAAGCTACGCACTACTCGTATCTTCAAATGCTGTTTGCCTATCTATCAAAAATTAAAATCCACCTGCGACTTTGTTTTCGTGGCCTTTAACACGCCAATATGCTCGCAACCAATTTCAGGATTTATCTACAGGGTCTTCTTGACAGTTGATAGCGGCCATATTGTTGAAGCTACATCTGTCAAATTGGCTGTCATTTATTGAGTCTTTTTTGCCAAATCACCATGGACGGACATAGCGTTCAACAACACGTGCAAACGATAAAATTGTTTTATCAAAATGGGTGTTCTGTTCGGGCAACATTCAGTGCGCTTCGCCAATTTTACGCTCGCCGTAATCGTCCTAACGAGAGGACTATTCGCAGTGTGGTGGATAAATTTGAGTCCACTGGTTCAATTAACGATAAACCAACACCTGTACGTCGACGAAACGCAAGATCTGCCGAAAACATCGCCCCTGTCTCTAAAAGTGTACAGAAGAATCGCGTCGTCGCTCATAAGAACTCGGCCCTTCGCAGACCCCAACTTGGCGAATTTTGTGTCGTGACTTGGGCCTGCACCCGTCCAAAGTTCAACTGACTCAGGAGCTGAAAGTAAACGACCATAGACAACGACGTGTGTTCGCTGAATGGGCTCTGGAGCAGTTGGAAACTGACCCTAATTTTCATCGAAAAATCATCTTCAGCGATGAGGCCCATTTCTGGATGAATGGGTACATCAAAAAACAAAATTGTCGAATTTAGGACGATACCAATCCACATGAGATCCAATAAAGTCCAATTCATCCCGAAAAAGTCACTGTTAGGTGTGGAATTTGGTCTGGCGGCGTCATCGGTCCATATTTCTTTGAGAACGACGTTAGCCAGGCCATCACCGTCAACGACGAGCGCTATAGGTCGATGATTACCAACTTCTTTTGGCCTGAATTGGATGATATGGCCACCAACGACATGTGGTTTCAACAGGACGGCACTACGTGCCACACAGCTCACGCCACATCGGAAATTGTGCACGAGCGATTCGAGTGGTCACCGAGATCGTGCGATTTGACCCTGTTAGGACTTTTTCTTGTGGGGTTTTCTGAAGTCGCAGGTCTATGCGAATATGCCACAAACCACAGCGGCACTCAAAGCCAACATAACCCATGCCATCGGTCAAATGGGAAATTGGACATTTCGGATGCGCGCCACCCAGAGAAGCCGCGGCGGACATTTGAACCATGTTATATTCCATACATAATGGCATGGATTGACCTTTCAAACGATGATATCTCACACAGACTCTGTTTTATTTAAGTTTAAAGATAGCAAGCGCTTAATCAAAGACCCTTTAGCTTTATTTCAAACAGTGCCCTCTCTATCAAAGAGAATTTAGTAAAATTTGGACAGCCCTTTAGTTCCCCGAACTAAATCGACTACGGTTTGCAATAAGATCTTGTTCCAAACTTAGTCCACCACCTTCAAAATTCCTTCGAAATGTTAAAAGTGATTTCGCCTTAGTCTTCGTAATAATGGTCCGCATTTACTGTGTCGCTAAGCCTTCTAGCATCCTGGATTTGTAGTAAACATTCGTCTTGAATTGTGTACTAGCAACCCAGTAATTTGTGAAAAGAAAGTTAAACTTAGTTGAAAAAAACAAAGACGCAGAAAATCCTTTCACCGGGCATACTCCTACTAAGAACCATAGCGCAGGACGCAGCTCGAAACCGGATTCCTTTGATGGCAGCGCATGGCAGCGCGAAGATCACGAATTTTCATAAGCAATTTGAAACAATAAATTTCCGAGTACACACCGGTCCTCCAGAAATTGCAACCACGATTAAGGGCAAAGGACAAAGTGGTGAACACGACGACCTTTTTGCGGAATTTGTTCTATCAAAAAGTAATCCGAAAAGAAACCAATTCTAGATATCGAAGAGGCAGGGTTCCGATCTTTCTGTCTCGCCCATATGAACAGAATGCAGATCTTCATAGGGCATTGCGTGAAGGATGGGTTTTCGCTTGAGCGTGAATCAAGAATTCATATGGAGAGCCTTGGATGGGAAATGCATTCCTGGCAGAACCCTGTCGTTGTTAGGGCTACAACGGGAAGATGTTAAGCGGTCTTATTCCCAATACTTTTTGCGGTGTTAATTAGCGGTATTATTCGGATACGGTCTGAAGGGAAAAGGAATTCTATAAACAAAGACGTCTTACCTCTAACATTTGAACTACGCTGACAATATCTAATGGCTTACCCATAAAACAATGGACCTAAATTTTAAAATAAGTCCATCCTAAATCAGAATCAACACCTACTTCTTTTACAAGTCATTGCTGGACATTAGAAGAATCAGGAAGGAACCAGAGGGGTTCGAGTTACGGTAAACCATAAAATGCACCTTAGTGGATACTGAAAACCACTTAATTAAGAAACCATGTAAAGATAGTACTCCAAGATAGTCACTTTAAGAAATGTACGCTTACATTCGCTTAAAAATACAACAGAGTCGATCAATCAAGATCAAATCAACGTCCTGGAATGAGTCATCTGGATACATGATGGAACTCGATCTTCACACTTTCAATATGTTAAACAATATTTAAATTACAAGAAAAGGGTAGAGCTCAAGCTATCATGGACTCAGCACAATGTCAAAAACAAGCAGATAGCGAGCCACACAAATTCTACCTAAATTCTGGGATGAACGTTAGAAGTTTACATAGATGTGATTGCCGGTAAATATAATGGCTGTCTTAATTTACATTTACATTTACATAAGAGGCTTATCGGTAGGTAGATACGACATTCCATAGGAACATGTTGCTTCACATAAAGGAACTCACACGTAGGTATTTCGTCGACATAGAAGAAGCATTCCAGTTGGACATCGGATTCAATAACTGTATTGCCAAGATACTCAAATCGGCTAGTCATAAGTCGATTTTGTGGAAGGCAAGCTTCAAACTGAAAGTAGGTGTGCGGGGATACTCCTCAGGCCCCTATCCACCTCTTAATTGTCAACAAAATCGTGGTAATATCAACGGATAATGACTTTAACTCGTCGGTTTACACTGAGGAGGTAGCTACTCTGATATTGGGCAAACTTTTTTCAGTTTCTAGTGAAAGGCTCAGTGGCGCCCTACTACTGGGCAAATAACCAGCTTATTGCAGAAGCTATGGAATCAATTCATCACCAACTTTTGCAGAAATGCGTTCATCAATAGCTGTACTTCAAACTGGCTGCAGTGTGTTTGCTTTAAACAGCAGTCGTGAGACCTATCCTGAAATATGGTTCACTTTTCTGGTGACATCCCATAGAGAAACACTAACCAAGATCTAGAGAACAGATTTTATTGGAATTTTGGGATCAGTCATGCCTAATTCCTCTGAATTTATACTGTAGCGCAGTGGGTAAGTTCGTCGTCTACTACACAAGAGGCTTTAGTCAGTTTTTCTGAAACCCCCAAAAGTCAAATTTTTCTGCCTCCGAAAAAGTCTCTTTCAAAAAATCGTGAGTCGCCTCTCACCTTGCATAAAATGACAAGACGGACAACAGAGCTTTAGTGCAGCTGTCAGGACACCAGTAAATTTGTAATAATCACATGATTCTAAGATAGTTTTTTGACAAGAGATTCTTTGTCAGAATTCGTGCAGCAATGAGTGGAGGAGTTAACAAATGAACTGCACTCAGTTGTGAAATAGAATTCGAAACGAGCCTAAGGTATTCCAAGAAAATCTAGAATGGGTGCAGTGTCTTTCAAGGCAAAGCAACTCACCATTTACCAGGCTGTAGCAACAATTACTGAATATGGTAACGCAGGAAAATCATCTGCTCTCTATCCTGGGCAGCTAGGCTGATGAAGGCGATAGTCAGATCAACAATTGAAGAAACCTACAGAAACCTCCTGAATGGGGTATCGTCGTCGCCGTCAAAGTATTAAAGTTCCATTAAGCTCCGCAAATAGAGACATCGAGGAGGAAGACATCGCACAGTGTGGGAATTCGCACAACTAGCGGAATTTTATTCAAAAAATAATATGCTCCAATTGAAGCCAAAACCGGTTTTTCTTAAAGTTTAAACACTCAGTTGAAAAAAAAAAAAACAGCCTTGATGCTGCAGTTTGTGATAACCTCTAAGGTAAATGGCTTGTGCAGGTAACTTGGAATTTTATTAATTTTTCATACGTGAAGTGCGTGTATCTTGAAAGTTTTATTTTTTTTTAAATTGGTTTATATCAAGGAATATTAATATTGGGTATATAACTTAATTCGTGCGTTTTTTTTTTCAAAATTTGAACGTTTATTTAAGAAAAACATGTACAATAGTATTATTCAAAGTATTGCTCATCTGAAGCTATGACTTTTTCCCATCTTTCTGGCAATTTGTGGATCCCATCCCAAAAGAACTGCGCCAAGAATGAATCAAGCCAATTTTTGATATTCTGCTCTGATGTGAACCGTATTTCAGTGAAGGCGTTCTGCATCGACCGGAACAAATGGTAGTCAGAAGGGGCAAGGTCTGGGCTATAAGGCGGGTGGGGTAAGACTTCCCATACACTGTTTTCCAAATAGTTCTTAACCGGAATAGCATCGTGAGGCCGAGCGTTGTCATGATGGAAAGTTATTGCCTCGTGTCTGGTCGCATATTCCGGGCGTTTTTCGGCCACTGCTCTCTTCAAACGGATTAATTGTGTTCGGTAGCATTATCCATTGATGGTTTCACCCGGTTTTAGCAGCTCATAATAGAGCACACCCATCTGATCCCACCAAATACAGAGCATTACCTTCGCGCCATGGATATTCGGCTTTCCCGTTGATTTGGCTGGTTGGCCGGGTTTCACATATGATTTTTTGCACTTGGGGTTGTCGTAATGGATCCATTGTTCATCACCAGTAACAATCCGATGCAAAAATGACTTCCTTTTGTGGCGTTCCAGCAGCATTTCGGACATGCAAAACCGCCTTTCGACGTCTCTCGGCTTGAGTTAATGTGGAACCCAATTTCCTTGCTTTTGAATATATCCAGCTGCCTTTAAACGTTTTGAAATGGCTGCTTGAGTGACACCCAAAGATTCTGCGAGCTCTTCTTGTATTTGGCATCAATCTTCATCTTCAAACTTTTTTGGCTGCCCAGGACGTTCATCGTCTTCCAAGCTAAAATCACCACTTTTAAATCGTGCAAACCACTTTTGGCACGTTCGCTCAGCTAGCGCATGTTCACCATAAACTTCCACCAAAATACGATGACTTTCGGCAGCAGTTTTCTTCATATTAAAGTAATGAAGAAGAACAATGGAATAATATAAGTTACGCCATCTCCTACCCAACAAGCAGGTAACACAAACGATGGAAATACAGCTAGGCGGTTCTTCAGAGATAAAACCAAAACAGCTTAAATTACAGGCATCGACATAGAGCTTATAAAAGGGCTCCACATCGTTTTAGAAGCACTCTCTTCTGGGTTTCCTATCAAATTTGATGCATTTGATAATTTTGTAACTCGATTAAGAACTTTGTACATCGAAAAATATTGCTGGTATTATATGCCATTAAGCGTGCACAAAGTGTTATTTCATGGAAATAACATGAACATAACTGTCGGAAGAAGCGCAAGAAACCAGAAACAAGGACAACCGTTTCTGAGAAGGCACCACTTGAATTAAATCCATACCATTTTCAGTTAGTACCAACCTTCGAAAGATACGTGTATAAATTTGACGTCGGATGATTAGTTCTCGAGATATACCGTTGTGAGTGAAGCAACTTTTGTTATTGTGCAAAAAATGGATTTAAAGCAATTTCGTGTGTTGATTTATCATTGCTTTTTGATGAGAAAAAATGCAGCCGATGCAAAGAAATGGCTTGGTAAGTGTTACCCGGACTCTGCAACTTGCGAACGAACCATTCGCAAGTGGATTGAAAAATTTAAAAGTGGTCATACAAGCACCGAAGATGATGCACGCAGTGGACGTCCAAAAGAGGCTGTTTCAGATCAAAAAAGTCCACAAAATGATTACAAATGACCGTAAAGTGAAGTTGATCGAGATAGCTGAGGCTCTGAAGATATCAAAAGAGCGTGTTGGATATATCATACACGAATATTTGGACATGCGAAAGCTCTGTTCAAAGTGGGTGCCGCGTTTGCTCACAGTCGACCAAAAACAACAACGTGTTGATGATTCAGAGGAGTGTTTAAAGCTATTCAACCGCAATAAAGCCGAATTTTTACGTCGGTATGTGACAATGGATGAAACTTGGCTCCATCACTTCACACCAGAGTTAAGTCAGCGACGAACCTCGTCCAAAACGACCAAAAATTCAACAGTCGGCTGGCAAGGTTATGGCATCCGTATTTTGGGATACACATGGAATAATTTTCATCGACTATCTCCAAACGGGGCGGATTATCAACAGCGACTCTTACATTGCGTTGTTGGAGCGTTTGAAGGACGAAATCGCAGAAAAACGGCAGCATTTGAAGAAAAAGAAAGTGCTGTTTCATCAAGACAATGCACCGTGTCACAAGTCGATGAAAACGATGGCAAAATTGAAAGAATTCGGCTACGAATTGCTTCCCCACCCACCGTATTTTCCAGATTTGTCCCCCAGCGACTATTTCCTGTTCGCAGACCTCAAAAGAATGCTCGCCGGAAAGAGATTTAAGACCGATGAAGAAGTAATCGCCGAAACAGAGGCCTATTTTAAGGCTAAACCGAAATCGTACTACAAAACTGGTATCGAAAGATTGAAAAATCGTTTGAATCAGTGCATTGCCCTCGAAGGCAACTATATTGATAAATAAAGTTGAATTTTGCAAAAAAATTTGTGTTTTACTATAAAACGGACTTTTCAGCCCATGTGTTATAGGCCTCCGCACTGAGCGCTGTAAGGGCACGGAATAGATTGAGTTTGTTCATCACATGCTAATCAACTGCCCTGCCCCCTCTAAGGGAAGAATGAGGACTTTCGGTTGTTCGATTTCTTCCCAGAAGACTTACGTCATATTAACCTGGGGACCTGGAATTTATATCCCCAACTAGGTGATTTTTATCTAGCACATAACGTAAACCACATCATGGATGAGAAATTATTGAATTTCGATTCGAGGAAGTCCTTATGAAATTGCCAAGGCAACTCAAACTAAATTTCATAATAAAGACAACTTCCTTGGTGAACGTATTTTTCCAGGAAAAAATCTGGAAAAATAAATAAAATTCTTCAGTGCGAAGAGGAATGCTAGAAATAGAGATGCCTCAAGTCTGACAATATTGTGCATGATCCTAAGACTGACTAACTATGTTGATAGTGCATACGAATAGTATTTTAATCTTGAACTTAATTTCATTTTCATTTGAAAATTTAATTGCATATTGTAATCCCCGCAAAACCACAAGAGCCTTACACATGTGCTCGTATATACAACCACCTCCATTGCCATGCCACAGCCAGAGACTCTCGTTCAACAAAATCTAATTTCAAACAAAAACGCTGATGTCATATTGCTTTAGCGGAAAACAATCAGATGACTTCCGATGAAAGAAATACGACCGCGTCATAAGCAACGTGAAAGCAACCACCAACAAGTCACTCTATCTTAACTGATAACTCTACATAATCAGACAGTTTCATGACATCAGAGCAAACTCAACCGCACTGTGTCAGTCATTTAGTCAAAACAATCTCCGTATCATCAACATCCCGATTCACCCTCTGTGTCCACCCTTAACATCTAATTATTTAAGCAACAAAAATATTTACCCACAAACAAATTTTTCCTCTTAAAAATGTTAAAAAACGAAAAGAATTGTTGCTTCTTCTGTTTACCATTTAATCCGATGAGATTAATTAATTTAATTTCTCTGTACTCATGTACAATATCTATTTACATATATCAATTGCAAAACATTCATGTTGCCTTAACACAGCACACAGATCCCAAAAAAAACTCAGATAAGACACCGAGAAATCAACGTCTTTTTTTCCCGGCCATACTTAAGCTTAAGAGCTCATACAAGCTCTGATTTATAAACAAAAACGCAAAAGCAAATATCATACCAACGTTTAAAGCAAACGCAAATGTGTACAGTATTTTAGTTAAATAGCCTTGGATTAGCGATAAGGGTCTTATTATCACCCTGTGTGCACTATGACTAACCGCTAGATACCCATATTCATCGGCTGAAACATATATACGAGTATGGGGCTTATTCGTATCACCCAAGCGTCAATACCTCCACATGGTTTTTTTGGATGAACCTTGTGCTAATTGTGTTAATACGAAAACCAACTCTTGAATGCTATCACTAGCTCGAGAGAGTATACAAACGTTCTTAAGTTCTAATTACTTAATTAGTCAATGACAGCTGGACTGAAGAGAAGGAATCGACTTGATACGGTGGGGCAGCGGGATACTGTTGTGTTGCTGCTGACTGCTCACTGCTGACTGCTGACTGCTGACTGCTGACTTTGCTTTATGGCCTTGTCACGAACGCCCACTTCGAGTGTTGGAGAAACATAAAAATCACGACATCCAATAAATCACACGGAAAAACGCTTATTACACTTGAAATTGCTAAAATGGTGGTAACCGTGTGGCGAAAACGAATGCTAATCGAGGGATTCTTCAGTTTGTTTGGGCATTGTACTCGTAGTGTTGCCAAATCTATAAATTAAATAATTGACAGGTGGAATTTGTTTAGTTTAGCTGTCAGCGTTAGTATGTTCATTTGCTACCAAATCAAATAAGAAAATAAAATAATCAAGCGAACATGAATAGGTCGAGTACTATCGTAAATTGCAGCCAGCATTCGTAGGAAAACGCTTGTGCAAAAGTGCGTCTAGTTAGTGTGGATGATGTTCCCCTAGTACGTATCTTTTGTGTGCTCTATTTTTGACATACACTCGCGGTTCTATTGGAGCTGTCAATTTTTAGTAAACAGTATTTTACGGCTTTTCGTATTTGCCCTGCATTTACGAGTAAAACGTGTGCGCGAGGGAAGTGTAAATATTTTGACACAACCATAAAGTTGGAGGAGGAATTTTATGTTTTTTTTTTCTTTTTTATTATTATAATAGCGCAGTGATTTACTTTTTCTGGTGAAACTTTTTTTTGCAATGTCATTATTTGCTTTAGGAGATATTTTTTTCTTTTGTTTCCATCTGCGAAAGTCTTTTAGAATGGAGTTGCTTAGTCCTATTACGACATTAAGCAAACGATACAGGGATGTCAACTTGTTGTGAACTGACAGGTGTCAGGTGTCATCGTTATCCATTTGGACATGTTATGTTTTTAACAATTTTGGGTGGCATCATATGAATGTTGAAATAAACAATTCCTTTATAGCTTATGACATTCTCAGATTCTGAGATGTCGAACAAGAGGAGGATGACAGACGTCAAACGTCACTGACCTCATATCAGAGTTCCCACATATTATAATTCGAAGTGTGGCAGCAATTTATAGAATATTTGTCTAGTTCGCTCCTCTTATCGTAAAAGGCGGCTTAAAGAAGGAAAATCTTATGCAGGCAATTTACATCAAAGATAAGCCTGGAGCGCATTAACATTTAACTAGACGACCGGAAGTCTGCATGCTTGATCGGGTGGGACAAAAGTATATTTGGACGTAAATTCAAATATGTATTCACCAGCGCCACATGGAAGAGAACGTATATGGATACAATACTCTGTCGGACTCCTCTTCAACATACCAAAGGATAGGTCCCGAAGAGAATTAAAAAACATTCGTGGCAGAGGCGACGCTTGATGCTTTCAGGTTGGTACATTGACACAACAACGAGTAAAACTGTTGAACTTGAAAACCTATTAGAGCAACCTAAAATCGACTAATATAAGTTCAAGGAACGTCGTGGCAAAGGCCGAAAACAGGGCTCGCTACTTGAACTTGAAAAACGAAAATATTCAAAATGTATCCGTAATAATCGATCGGAACAAAACAAAAGCGGACCTGTTGCCATCATCTTGAGAGCTGAACTTTTAGATAAGACCGTAAGCCTTTCAACTTGGACTATTGTTAGTACCAACGTAATGCAGTAGGCAGCGCCCAATCGAAAGAGAAATACTTTGATGTTTCTTCGGTGGGCTTTTAAATTAGTTACACGACATGGAGGAATGAAATGCTTCATTGGTAAGAATTTAAATCTACACGTTGGCAAATAGAATTGCGAATAGGAAACTGTCGGAAGTTTCGGAAGGAACCACTCACCGGGAGTAGGTATTCTAAGCTCAGGCAAAATAGCGAGATTACAAATACAAAACGCTCTCCGAACGTTCTTGTTGCCATTGGAGTACAAACGTTTCCTCCGCATCGCTGTCGTCGAAACACTGGCCTCCAAGCGTTCCTTTGAAGGATCCAAAAAGGGGGTAGTCATAAGGTGGTAAGCCTGGACTATAGCGTGGATGTACCCGCGGTTCTCATCCTAACGCATCCAATTTTTTGCATTGTAGCATTAGCTCCATTAGGCCTTGCGTTGTAGTGCTTCACAGGTGACAAAGCGATTAAAAAAATTCTTCACCTTCTTGGTGGAATCGACTGAAGAGTCGTTGCGAAACATCTAATCTATGTCGCTTGTGATCCTCCGGTCTAGCGGATACTTTGCGAATTGCCAAGCAAATGCACGGGTTTTGGACATAATGCCTATACGAAGTAAGTGGCGTCTCCAAATGCATCAGTAGGCAATTAGACCTTATTTTCACTAGTGATCGCAGTAACTCGACAGTAACGTTCTGTCCCTTAACTCATCAATTAACGATAACTTTCACCTTCTTCTTTTCCCATTTTTCCATAACTCGCACACTTCAGTCCACTTCTTCTTACAACTTCCATAAAGCAAATCATCGCAAAATTAATTCCTATCTCAGGAAATCTTTTGATTTTACCACTTTTACAGTGAAATATTTAATCCTGTTTCTCTTGCCACGTAAGTGCAATCAATCTCCTCCTCGACTTTATTTTCTGCATGACCAACCTATACCCCAGGTTCAATGCCTACGCGACCTTTGAATATTGGACGATAGAGAGTTAAACTTGATGAGATAATCCTTAAAGCCAACTCATCACTGGATTTTATCAAATGATGGTCCAAAGAATTTTCCAACCAGGTGGCTTTACATTACCTTTTTCCGGCCCTTTCTCGAATATACCAGCCAAGTGTGATTCATATGTACGAGTATATCCCGAATCAAGAACATTCAACGCCGTTCCCTTCGATTTGCTTTTCGAGAACTACGCTGCGATATCTCTTTCATTTTACCACCCTATCGAGACCGCCTCAAACTTCTTAACATGAATACCTTCGAAAAACGAAGACGTAGCTGACCTTCTCTTCTTTCATTGACTGCTCTCTGGTAGGGTGGATTACGAGTACACCTACCTTTACAACTCTATTTACTGCAATACTAACCCTCGTAATTTACCATGTCCTTGCCTCTTCTATATTCCAACCCAAGGCACATCAATGCTCGAAAAGGTCAAACCTCTCCTGAGCAATCCTTGTCTCAAACTATACGCCCTCCTGCATTCCCTTGATTAAGTTCGTATGAAGCCGAATAAATAGGAGCCTTAGCGCCCTTTAAGCAAGAGCAGCATTTAATTACCTGCAATCACGCGAAATGGCGCAGCGACTAAAAGGATTTAAAGTGATCTTTGATGAACCACTAGGAAGTTAGCAAACAGAATTTTTCTTGAAGAAAACAAAGTTAGCACCACTTCATTAAGGAAAGAGACCTGATCTGGGCGCTTGATTTGCAACAATGACCCCAAAATGCCTTAAACCAAAGACTAAACATACAACGCATGTGGAACAACTTCGCCGAAAATTGCAAGAGTACTGGCAAACTGCTCGGTATTTCGAAACGCCGGCTCCCGATAAATAAAGAATATGTTGGATGAGTCTTTCAAGCTTGGCTATAGCATAGTGGAAATAACAAAGCCGCTAAAGCGCGAATTAAGTTACACAACAAATCGTTCAAAGTAACCAGAAGGTGAAGAAGGCGGTAGCTAGACTACGCGTTGTAGCAATAGAAACTTTGTAAACTCACAGGCGATAAACAAATGAAATACACGTGCAACATTAAAGCACTGGCAAACGTGCTAATATTTTTAAAATTACTTGCACAAGGAAGATAAAAAAGGACGCCCACTAACGAGTAACAGCAAAACCGTAAGGAGAATGAGCCGAGGACGTTGCAATTGTACTGGACCACATCACTTCCAAAGAATGGGCGCAATTGAAAATCTTTGATCGAAAGATTAGAGGCGATTAGATGCCTAGTCAGTAGGAGAGCTTTTTTCTGTTCCGCATGTATAAAGACGAGGGTGTAGCTAATGTTGGGTGCTACGAAAATACGTGTACGTGCGAGTTCTAGACAGTTGGTACAGCTATTTAGACTCTCTCGCAGTCAATTCGGATTTGTAGGGGGCAGTTTCACATACAATTCGATTCAAAGTTTACTGATAATGGTGCAAAAACATCGCGATACTTCGTCCAGATCGATTTGGAAAAAGCGTTCGATAGAGTTCCTAGAGATCTCATATGGAAGGCGATAAGATCTCAAAATGTACCAGAAACGTATAGAGCGATTGTATGCGATTTTGTTAAAACAAAATGTACTGCGAGAATAACTGGAGAATGCGAATTTAAAGTTGGAGTACACCAAGGCAGTGTCCATAGTCCCATGTTTTTGAATCACGAAAAATCTTCTTTTATAAGAAATCGATGAACATAAAATGGTATCTCATTCTTTTGCCGATGATAGCTTTTCAGACAACGCTTAACTGGATCCACATGCGCAACTCGTGACAACTACTTAAAAGTTATTATCGCGCCGAAGTAATTTAAAGTTAACTACCGGGGACGACGATGCCGCACATAGAACTAACAACACGGCGTGGCTCTAATTGCGCAAAAACTCCGCAGAATTACGTGACAAACTTGGATATCTTTAGATGTGACGATTTTATCTGCTTTCCCCCGTCAACAGAAGGAATTGATACATTTACGTTTCTACATAGTTTTGACATATGCTCTTCCAGGAATGTCAAATGTAATGATGAGGATTGTAGTACATATGAGTGATCGAAATCCTTCATGAATCTTAGCATATCCCCCCATTCATGTTCAACGAGAACAGATATCTGATACCACATCGGACAACAAAACTGCAATAGATCATTACTTTAAGTACTTGACACATTATTAAGAAGAAAATCAAATTGAAAATAAACTAAAAACTCACCTCTAAATCCTCGTACGTCTTAAATTCGAGAATCGCAAATCCATCGATAATCTCCTCCTCCAGCACCGGTGATTTTGGCAATTTTCTTCGTACCGGTGGTGGTGGCCGCGGTGGCGGTTTATCCCTTGGCAATAGCAACGTTGACGACGATGACGTCGACAATAGATCTTCATCTAAACTTTCGCCCTCTGAATCACTGGGTGCTTCCATTAGTCCTGTATGGCCCTCAGGCGAATTTGGTGGATTCAATAACAACGAAGCGATACTATCAGTTGGCGGAATTATATTACTACCACTGCTGCCATTACTATTGCTCGTCGTAAGAATCCCACTGGAATTATTACTATCATCACCAACGCTACCAGCTAAACCGCTACAAACTCGATTATCCCGCTCAGCTTGCATACGCTGAGCTCGTTCCCGACGACGTTTCTGTTGTCGCTGCTGTTTCGAATTCAAACCATTGCCATTTGTTTGAGGATGATGCGGCGGTATACTCCCATCTGCAGTGCTACTCGTTAGCTCAGGATCTGAATCAACAAAATCATTACCAATGTTATTTACATTGTTGGAGATGGCTGTAACCGTCGGAGTTGGCGGTGGTAATTGTAAATGATGTGGGAATGGTGCATTTGTTGTTGTTAAAGCGCCAACAGACGAATTATGTGGCGGCGGTGGTGGTAAACTTAATTGATCATGTGAATGTTGCTGCTGCTGCTGTTGTTGTTGTTGTTGCTGTTGCTGCTGCTGTTGTTGTTGTTGTTGTTGTTGCTGCTGCTGTTGTTGTTGCTGTTGCTGCTGATGCATTTGCAGCGTTTGTGTATGATTCGGTGATGGTTTCATTTCTGAGGGTTGATTCTGTGAAGAAGATAATTGTCACCGTTGAAGTTCATGGCTGATATCCAACCAATTGTACACCGAGTTGATGAGTTCATGAAACAATCAGTTGACGAATTGACTACATTACACCACATTCAGAAACTGAAAACGAAAAAAAAAAAAACAGAGAAGAAAATTATTCAAGCTGAGTGTCAAAATAAACAAATGGTTTAGTTGATTAGATAGTTGTTAAGTTAGTTTGTTTAGGAGCTTATTATGTGAGATGTGTGTGGGCGCGACATGAGACAGCCATTCAACCTTTACTCATGCATAATGGACAACTAATTGAGGTCATAAATTTCTTTGCGAAACTAAACTATTCGTATGCGGCGCTAACGATTGTTTTATGCTAAATTTTGTATTTTGCAAAATTTATAATTCAATAGAATTCTGCACACTTAAGCATGAGTATACACTGCTCTGTCAAGCAAGTGTCAGTGGATAAATATATATTTTTTTGTTGTTGTTAAATAACTCGTAATTCAATTGTTATCTTTATAATGTTATAATGCAGCAACATGTAGTTGACATTGCAATGCTAGTCGATAATTATTTTATCTAGATTCGTTGAAATCAGTCCTAAAATACGGCAGCAATTAGGATCTACGCATGTTGCAAGAACTCGACGATTAGATAAGACTTTTAGGGGAAATCAGTTTAATTGGTTACTTGATTGCGTTATAGACGTAGATAGAGTTTCAGATTACTTAATTTGCTTGATGGGATTGCAGTACATATTTTCGAAAACTAGTAATACATATGTACGTATGGATGTAGACTGTAGTCAAGGTGTATATTGCCCTTTGAATGCACGATTGGTTGATTACGTTGCATGTTAGTGACTCAGTTTGTAGATAACCTTAACAAGGTTAACGTTTTGAGATTGTGCTTATTATTATGCAAAAAATGTAGAAACCAGAAATAAAAAGGAACACATGCGTCAATGTTATATTGCGTCACCTTTAACATGCCGCATTTTATAGTAAACTTCTCGTGTAGAGTTTGAGTTTGATAATACTCCTCGATAGTTATTAGTGTATGGACCTGATAATCCTTCTATTGGACCATAGCCACCTGATTTGTGCCGATTGGTGATTGTACATCAAGCAGGCGCCTTCAAAACGAACAAACATAAACTTTACGTCCTAGTGCTGACAAAAGGTAGATGAAGAGCAAAACGGTCATTTGGGAAATTCAAAATGTGCCAGTAAGAAAAAAGCTTTAAGTGGTCGTGGACAAATGTAAGCGGCTGTGGGACAATTTCCGTCAAGAGCCTGCCAAGCATATGTGCCTTCGTAGACAAGGACAAGAGCCAGCATCAGCAAGTTTCCATCATAAATGTTGCAGTGAACAAAATATGTTCCCCGGCTAAGAAATCTAAGTTCATGCCTGATTGCTTGACAAACTGGGCCGCGGAAATTGCTTCACTATCTAAGCAGTAGATGTGTTTGGTTTACAATCTTCCTGACTTAACTTTGGGTCAAAGCAAAGACTGCACCACCAGTAGAAGTTTCTTTCAATTTTTAAGGGTGGAATAAGTTGAATTATGGGAAAATGGACTCTCGGACACTGAACAGCCACTAGGTCCGACAAAAATACTCGTTATGAACGAACACCAGTGCTAAATCTTAACATATATTGATAAGCAATGCTTTTAGCCTCAGGGGTTCTCGTTCCAATGTCCTGCGGTGTAAGAGTAAATTGCAATTCACTGAATTAGGCAGAGTAGAGTACTTTTTCTCGTTGATGTCACAGAGAGATGATAATACTTGCTCACAGGTTCAAACAGCATGGTAACTGTAAAACATGCTCATATAGAGATGGCAAACTATTTCCACTGACAATGATATATGGTACATTGGTTGCCCTACATAGGTGGCTTCCTTTTATTAAATAAACAAGAATCCACAGCAAAGTTTCACAAAGTTGTGGGAAAGACGGCTGTTTTTTTACACAAGTGGTTTCCTTCATTTGAAGTAATTATCTTCGATTTTGAGAAGGACTCAATTCTACAAAAACGGGTTTTTAAAATTGTCTTTAAAAGATCAAGAAGACATCAAAAGCATAATGCTCTTCCAAAACGTTTCTGAAAACCAAATTTGCAAAATGTGCTGTCTTACCTACATTTGAAGTGGAGGGCATGCATCATAAAGCAGTGATAGTTCTTTAAGTCTAGCATCATAGGCAGTTTAGTCAATCTTTGGAGGCAGAGTCTCAGCCAGTAGGACGGTGTTGTGGTGGCGTAGATTCTCAGAAATAAGGATGGAATATCTACATTTTCTTATTCACTTAGTGAGACAAGTGTTTGCTGGATTAGTTAATACTATGTATACACGATATGCAGACTATGTAACATGTAGCCATTTAGGATCTATCATTTTTATATGCGCGATAATCGTTTTGTTAAAACTTCCGCTCCTTACCATTCAAATTAAGTACACGAAATTAAAATCACTTTGTCTTTAATAAAAAAGATGTGGTCTTTGTTCTTTGGTGCAACTCGCACTGAATTACGTTGGAGGCCAATACTCTATATATGTATTTGTATATCTTCTAAGACAAATGAAAACCGCGATAAGAAGGAAATGAAAGAACCGATGAGCTTGCTGGAAAAGCTTCAAAGGAGGAATTCTTCGGGCCTGACTAGGTATTGTACTAGGTGGCGCAGAATTAATCACCCTACCTGAAGATGGTACAATTTTTGCAAATGGCGTCGTATGTCAGTCATATTTGATATTTGTGAACTAGACAGCTGCAGTATACAAACTGATAAGGAACGGAACGCTATACTCCAGAAGATCGTGGAATAATTGTGTCAATGTTTTTGACCAATAATCGGTCGGTGGTGTTAGCGCAGTGTGAATTTCGATGTCGGTATCCTAATGGTGTCGCGCCAACTGGGCAAGCATTCCGGCGCTTAGCTACTCGACTCGAACAGAGTGGAACCACAGGAGACCATGCAGGGTGCGCCACCGGACTGGTCGTTCGGCAGAGAATATCGCGGCTGTGTCTGTCGATGCCGAAAACGAAGAAATATCAACCAGATGCCATGCAATTGGGCATCACTAGACGGACCAGCGGATTTTAATGAAAGATTTACACATGTTCCCGTACAAAGTGCAAACAGTGCATCAATTAATGCCTCCTGACTGTCAACCGCGTGTGAATTACTGTAAAGCCATCCACAATCTCAACAACGAAGAGGACAATTTTGTGTCGAATATCATCATGAGCGACGAGGCGCATTTTCACTTAAGCGGTTACGTCAATAAGCAAAATCTTCGTTTCTGGGGCACGGAAAATCCGCGTGTAATGCACGGAGAGCCATTATATCCACTTAAAGCCACTGTGTGGTGCGGCGTTTAGGCGGGAGGAGCGATTGGGCCGTATTTTTTTGAGGACGCCATCAGACAGGACCATGATAAACGACTTCTTACTGCCGGAATTGGATGAGCGGGGCTTAGTGAACATGTGGTTTCAACAGGACGGTGCAACCACACACACACCACGAGCAACAATGACGATTTGGCATGGCCAGCAAGATCGCCCGATTTAACCATCCCAGACTTCTTTCTTTGGGGCTACTTGAAGTCGCGGGCTTATGCCAACAAGCCTTAGACAATCGTAGCCCTTAAGGAGAATGAATACTCGACAGGAATGCAAACAGTTATCACCGGACATCTTGCGGAAAGTCATGGAAAATACGATAAAACGGGCACAAATGTATATCAAAACTGGCGACAGCCACTTGGCGGATATCATCTTTTCCATTTACGAGAAACGATTGTAAAGGTCCAAAAAAAGATTTCCATTACTCAAAATCATTTCTTTTTATTTAGTAAAAAAGTAATTCAAAAACAAAATTGGATGATTAATTTTGCGCCATCTTTTATAAGTGGCACCAACTTCCGCGGTCGTTGTGGTAAAAATGGTGCCGAAACTGCCGAAAATTACCTCCAGTTTAAGTTGGTTGCAGTGATAATGTGGTGGGTACTGGTACAAGATCTCGTCTGCCGTATTGTGTGATCCCATAGAGGCTTGAAACCATGTATCAGCGATCTTATTGGCTCCTATTAGCACGTTCTTAGGTCTGGCAAGACATTCATCACGGCTTTAGCGATAAGCTACACAGTCATGTCCTGTATTTGAATCTCCGCCAGACTTTTCAGATTGTGCAGAAGGATAATGAAGAACGCTCTATAAAGGATTTAGAGAAGATGTTGCACTGTCAAGTGACTTTTTTAACATTAAAATTGCTCGAATCTCTCAAGCCAACACGAGGGGAACAATGTTCTGAAAGTCGATGCAAATATTTGCGCACGCTGATGATATTGATTTAATTGTCAGAGCGCAGTGAACTGTCACAAGATCGTTTGCAAATATTGAAACAGAAGCGAAGTGAATGGAAAATTTTGAATGAGGGCAAAATCAAGTGCGAGTACATAGTCTCTGGTTTTTAACGTAAACACCTGTCGTGTAGACTTAAGTTAACGGGATGCCAATACATCCATGGGAGCAGGCACACGCCTTGCCGTCGCTCCGCCGCCTTATTGAGATACCAAAGCAGAACTTACTTTTTTAGGGTGACAGTACCCAGTACTTATTGCAACTCTACATTGGGTCAAACAGGAAGACGCTTCCCGCGACTTTGGGTTTAAACCGCAGCCACCATGATTCCCCCACAAGGGGACCTACCTCAACAAATCAGGCCCGGACTGAGATCCGAGGGGCTCCTGACTCCCTTGGTACCGTGATTTAAGTCCTGGTATGGATTACCGGTGGTTCTGCCGCCAATAAAACATTATGACCGGCAACTTGTAACTGGTCACATCATAGCAATCTTCGTTGGAGTCATCTGAAGATGTTTACGATAATACCAGTAATATGCTCTGCCCCCGCTTTTTATTAGCCAACGTCATTAATGGACGAAGCCTTGGTAATTGGGTGGGGGCCCGAGTACAAGTATATGCCTTCAACAAGAAGAAACGCACAATCTTGACGAATTGGACGGAATGTCATCGCAGTATCAATCGGGGCGTTACACTTGCCAATCTTTAGCCTAAAAAGGCAATTGAGTAATAAGATCTTATCAAAGTTCACACTAGAGGGACTCTTTATCAGACCTCAACACTCCAAACCTGGTATATGACGCAGCATGGACGTAAAGACGGATGAAGGCATCCTTGGTCTTTTTGAATTTAAATTCTCCGTACGATTTCTGATGTTCTTGCGTTGATGGGCTGATATAACAGGGAACTCTTCAAGTTACACAACTGAAAGAGGACCTCAACCATCTTGAAGTGATAAACTGGAGGCAATTGATCCAAGACCGCACTTAATGAATTAGTCTATTGGTTGAGGCTCAAACCCACTATGGACTTTGTCATATCTAAGTCAACAAGTGATTTGTACTGAAACTGTATGTGCTATTGCTTAACCCTTCTACGAAGGATTGATAAGGGTCTAGATTAGATAATCGCTAATCTCTTTTTGGAAGCTTTTATTCAGAAAAGCATGTCTGAGTAAGCTTTTCATAGACATTTATTCGCAGTTGGAGCAATATTGGTTAGGTTGTGGGTTAACTACTACACAAACTTGACATAACATCTTATAATTAAGCGAACATACCAATTCTCTTCAAAATTGCTTCGTAGCAATCTGGCTACATTGAGGTTGGCGCTTTTATATTCAAAACATCCGTGAAAAATAGGGAGTTCTAGCCTCTTACGTTTTGAGGACCTTTGCGGTAGGACACGATTTTGGGAAAACTCTAGTAATCCAGCAAGCGTTGAAGCTTAATAGCGAGGCCCTGCAGGCTAAACATCAAGATCAACCTTTGTAAGAAAAAAAAAACCGGTAGACATAATTGTAACACTATCGGTTGCCCATATTTTGACTTGGTTGACTCCTTTGACACGCAGTATTAAGTTCTAAGATAACTTTGCTAATTTGGGGATTTCCATAATGAATCACCAAAGCAATAAATTTACACCTACTCGTACCGTGAGGAACATTTATTACACCCGACCAATGAAAGCAATAAAAGATAAACCAACTCAAAGGTGATTTAAAGTATATATTTGTACAGAAGTGCTTATGACGATGCAAAGGTCGGAACAATCTCACGTGTTGCTATAGATTCCTCAAATGGGAGTAAACATTGTTAAATAATAAATCAATCGGAAGCAAGGCGGTTTTTTTTAGTGATGATACTGATGAGCCTGGAATTTTTAACTTTTTTGTTGTGCAATGGTCGAATAAGGTCCATAACTGCTCTAGTGTAATGAGAGAACTGAAGATAAAATAGGTTCAGGACTCTTACAAAAGAATTATAGTTGCCTGCCTTCTGATCACTCCGCCAACTATTTGAGTTGAAACAAACACTGCAACAGATTCTACCGATACGGCTCCAAGCTCATCATCAAACAACTGAAAAACTGTTTACTAATCATGAAGTGACGATCCTGTGAATGCACAAATAAAATAAATCTGCCCTTCAAACAAAGATAAGATTGATGTCGATTCATAAGACAAAATATTTGCCAATATAAGCCAAAGTGTCAATACAAACACTCAAGACTTATTGCTAAATTAAATAATCTGAAACTCAGTTGTAGGATGAGAAAAGAGAACTAGCTCAGTACCTTTTGTAGGGTAACATCATCACAGAACAACTTGTAATTACTACATTCAAAATGATAACGTCTTATCTCTTTTACAAGAGATAACGCCAATTCAAAGGTAAAGCTTGACCTACTAAACTAGAAGTGATGTGCTGTACTCGCTTAAGTTGCAAAAGGAAGAACAAATGAATCTTGGAAAGGAAAAAACATGGAATCGCGGATGCACAACTATTGAAAGGGTTTAAATCTAATAAAATAAAAAGGAGCAACTCCATGCAATACCTAGTCAAGGTTGGAACATAGATTTCAAGTTCCTGTTCAGGTCCCATATCACTATACCAATGCTGAGAAAATATTTGAAAATTTAAGACATGAAGGTCTGGCGATTACGCAGCAAAAAGGACCGGAAAGGCATTTCAAAAAATTACCGGCTCAATCTAAAAACAGGGCACGTACCAGGAGTTTGAAGGGAAGCCACACTCAAAACTGGCAAGCCGTAGCATACAAAAGTAAAAGATTTCGTTTCAATCAGTCTGTCATCCTTTATGCTCAAACCTTGAGAAGTAAGTCGATACAAACCGCTCTACGCGGCCTAATAAGGAAAATAGAAAAAAGTCTATAGTGTGAAAGTGCCACAGCATGTGCGGATGACGTTTCATAGAAGGCAAGCACTTGTTGACTCAACGATAACCCATTCAACACGGAACCAGTTATTTTCACCAGGCAGCACAAGATACCTTTATTCCACCTCTTCAAGTTGATTGCTTGAGAATTACTATTTACCGACGGCGTGGAATATCAGACGGCGTGATTCAGGACAGGATCCCCAGGTTCAACCAAAACTGTAGCGCGCCACATAAATAAGATTCAGAACAGGAAACTTAGTTGGAACCTTAACGCACTGTATAGGTGCGCTACTTAAAGGGTTCCAGCATTAGACGACCAAAAATCTAATAAGAATTGCAAGCGGGCGATCCAATAATCACGTACATACCGTACGATATATATAATTTCCGGGGAAAGTGACAAATGACAAAAAGGTTCAATAACAAGGCCAAACAGCAGATGCAATGAGGTCTGACATCTTTTGCGGAGAGCCTGACCTGAACGTTTTCACGCGACTTCCGATCACGAACAGTGTCTTCCAGTCGGAAGTCCACAGCGCTCTTGGACCGGCAGTACAAATGCGAATAGGATCAATATCGCCATCCACATCGATAGCAAGATTGCACTCAAGATACTGGGATCCACCTACATCAATTCATATTCTCGTAAAGGGTGTTTTTGTTAGAGATATTCAAATTCAATATGAAATAAAATATTTGAAGCTAATATTAATGTCTATGATATGAGCTTTATTTAATAGAAAATTGTATGCCATTAGTGTTTAAAAATGATAACAGGCATATGCGCACAACGGCTAGCTCGAATAATGCGCTATCGTGAAGTTCAATCCCCAACTGGGGCCGTATATCAACAATAACACGGCGAATGTTGACTTCCAAATCGTCCAACGTCTCTGGTTTTTCGGCGTAGACTAGCGACTTCACATATCCCCAAAGAAAGTAATCTAAAAGTGTGACATCACAGGATCGTGAAGGCCAGTTCACAGGTCGATTACGCGAAATTATGCGCTCAACAAATGTTTCCCGCGCTAAATGGATGGTGTGGCATTTTGCGCCATCTTGCTGAAACCAAAGCTCTGTCACGTCAATGTCATTCAACTGAGGAACAAGGATGTCAGAATTCATGTTTCTATAGCGCTCTCCATTGACGGTAACATTCTGGCCGGCATCGTCCTTAAAGAAATATGGGCCGATGATTCCACCAGCCGATAAAGCACACCAAACACAGTGAGTTTTAATGTTTGTAAGGGCGTCCCGACCAAGGCTTGTGAGTTTTCTCCATTCCAAATTCGGCAATTTTGCTTGTTTACATATCCATTTAACCAAAAATGGGCCTCATCGGAGTACAAAATTTTGCGTTGAAAATGAGGATGAAGGTGAATCATGTTTTCGGCCCATTCACCGGACCTACAACTCATATAATGGTCTGGCGATTTCAACTCTTGCATAATCTGGATCTTATAAGCTTTTAAGCCAAGATCTTTCCGTAAAATCTTCCACAAAGTGGATGGGCATAGCGCCAACTGCTGTGCACGATGACGGATCGACTCATTCGGATTCTCCTCAACGGTGGGCTCCACAACGGCAATAACTTCTTCTGTTCGCACTTGCTCTAGCGTTAATCTATTCATTCTAAAATGGCAAAACGTACTAACCACAAATCAACTTTGAACTCTCAAATTGACAATCTGTAGAAACAGTGTTGCCAGTTTAAAAACTAAACTTCTAAAACAAAACGCCCTTTATAAGGTAGACAGGAGTTATCGCACAATGGTCAAGTCATTATACAGGCAGAACGAAGTTCTAGGACCCTGCGGTATAGGAGGAAATAAGTTGGCGGATGAGCCAGCAAGAAAAGAACATCGGATGGATTGAAAGATGTGGACATCAAACCCCCCTTACCGTTATGATTGTCTTCTAAGGAAACATGCCAAAAGGCTCAGACTAAGAGAAGAGTTCACTTGCGTTCTTTCAACATTTAGAGGAAACTGTTTCGTAGATTGAAGCATCCAAAGTAACACTCTACAAACCGTAAATAATTCCATTTTCTGTTTAGAAAATCATTCGGAATATTTTTCTTCCGAGACGGCTAAGTGCACGCTCCACATTTTAGCGCTATAAAGTAACACTAGGATTATGGAAACCCTACAGAGTGTTATCGTCTTCTGCTGCCTTCTCGGCTCAAGGTAACAACGGTTGGCAGAAGTTACTCTGCATATACTCATACATAGTATATAATGACAGTTGGGACTTGTAGAGTGCATGGGAAAGAGCGCTCCAGTTCAAAGAATTTGTGAATCCATCCCGGAAGGCAAAGGGTCTTAAAGAGCTTACAATGTTAAACTAACAAACTGATTGATATGGTTGAAGGGATTTATGGGGTTTCATTCTCAAGCTGTAACACCTCCGAAGTAACATTAAAGGTTTTATATGAAAAAGTAGGCGCTACAACATAATAATAATAAGCCTTGCTGTGTTGTCTTCCACATCACATTTTTCAAGAGCGTCGCCAGAGAAGTTTTATTAAGGTAGAACCAGTGATTGAAGCCGCAGACTTGGCGGAATAAGAGTATATCAGCACTTAAACCGGTGACCGATTACAGCAAACACCGTGATAAAGGATAACATAACTTCACCGACCGATCAAAGTTTGAACCAAGTTGTAAAGGGCCCATAGAGTTGTCTGACGTGATATCGCATCGAAAAGTAACACCGACAAAGATGCAGTCACTGTTTCTCAAGCGAAAGCCTATCATAATCCATTTAGGTACGCAAGTCGCGGATATCAGTTTTCGAGCTAAACAACTGTCTACGCATCCAGTCTAGCATGTCAGTTTTAGTGCAGCTATAAACCAAGTTCCAGTTTTGACCTTTTAACTGGGCTAGAAGTTGAAGTGCATAAGTGATTGTGTATAGCGCAGACATGATTCAGGCCTCCATAAATAAATCTGGTCACACTTTACTTCCGTAGATATCAACAGCTTACTTAGTGCTCGAGGATTCAGTGTTAAGTTTCGTGTACATTTTGTTCATTAGCAAGTCAAGTTCAGCCATCGTAAAACTTTAGTTCGGCATATCAGGGGTATTGCTACTAAGCGTGCGTCGCAGTAAAAGGAGTGTTAAGGTTTAGTCATCAAATGGCACTAGAGACAATGTTCAAACTCCTTCTTTTAAATGAATTCCTTAAACGCACGGCTTCCAATAGCTCGATTAGAGTAGAAGAATCTGGCCTATTCAGGACACGCGGCTATAATACAGGAGTACGAACCATCAAAACTGAAGAAGTGTAGTGACCACATTATTTCCCAAGAGACATGACTGGTTATCTAACGGACGGCTCCAAAATGGAGAAGAGTACTGGAACTGGAGTCTACCGTGAAATACTACACATCCAGGGTTCCTTCCAGATTCCGGATGAATGTAGTATTTTTCACGCAGAACCATTTGCAATTCGTAAAGCTGCACAGGCTGTATTACTCATGGAACTTGATCTCTCAGAGATCTCAATCTTTGTGGACAGTCAAGCAGCCATAAAAGCGTTGGAAAGTGAGACCACCAAATCAATAGAGGTACAAAAATGCCGTCAAACTCTAAGTAGAGTGGATATCTGCTGGGTACCTGGACACGCAGAAGTGATATGGTGAGGTAGCAATAGAGGGTCTCTCTCTGCACAGGAGTAACACACACAACGAGATAACTATATGAATTGAAATCCTGAAACGCAAAGTGGAACTTATAGCCATAGAACAATCCAAAAAAGCATGGATCTCCAGGGGTGACTGTGCCATCTCCCAGCGGCAGAACACGTACCCTCCTCGGACTCAACCAAGAAGACATCCGTATTGTTACAGCTGTCCTAACTGGTCACTGCTTCATTGGCAGGATGGTCAGCCTCTTCTCAAGATTATTGTTGCAGCTCTAGGAGTGAAAAGCAAATAGAGACTATCACACACTTGCTCTACGACTGCTCTAACTTCCAAATACGTCGTTGTAAACACCTGTGGCACAGGTTTTTTGGAGAGCTTGAGGACATCGTTAGATTGGTTAGAAGGGCTGACTGGTTTTCAGCCTACACAAGTTAGGTAGGTTCCACCACAACAATAATAGTCGAAGGTACTAACAACATCAGCAGGGAATCACAATAGACGAATAGGCATCTGTATCGCTTGTTCTTTAGGGACTACCACATCCCTTATTACCTAACCTAACCTACTACGCTTGGTAATAGATAATTAGGGAGATCCATTACTTTCAGGATGAACAGAATAAAGGTGGTAGCACAGATTCCACGCGAATCATGTAGTTTGGTGTATTTTGAGGAAGTCTACGAATTTTTTTTTAGAAAGTATCTGAGTATTTTCTTCTATTTCTATATTAAGGACCTCATACGAGTAGCTGCTTCAAAAACTTTGAATTCTGCATTTGGTGGGACATTGTCCTTTCCTGAGAATACCCCCTTGGGTGAGAATTCAAAGTATTTGTATTCCTTAACGTCAATAATTGTATTGTCTGTTGCATCATCGCTCTAAACTCCACCAGAATGGCCATGTCAACGGCGTACGTCAAAAGCTTCAGCTGCGCTCCATCGAACCACATTCCTCTAGGTGAAGATGAAGTGTGATCATCTAGCTTAGGATAGATTAGACCACTTACGTCTATTGGCCCATCGTGATGCGAGGCAGAATTCTACTCTTGGAACCAATTTGAACTTCTGACGGAACGTAGCAGACTGTTGACACCTATATTGTTTAGATCGCTTAAGTGATTGCTGAAGAAAGCTTCATGTGTACAGATCAGGTGGAGAAATCTTGCCCGTCGTCCATGCAGCTTCAGCAGAGGTCGTTTATAAAGCCTCCAAGTCTTCTGGCATGGCTTCCTATAAGACAGTGATGGCACCTATGATAGCGCTGTGATGCTTCCTATTTTGAAAGACCAAACTCTTAGAGCGATTCAGGTTCAGCTTTGGCAAGATTTGTTTGGTTGTTAGACATGTTGATTCAACAGCCTACAGGTTGTTCTTCTAATAGCATCCAGCTTTAGTTTTAGTTTGCACTTAGCGATTGGCATACCGATGATACATTTCCCGGGAAGGATAAGAAGAGTGGGGAGTTCGTCGGCCCAACAATTCCCTGGAATATCTCTGTGGCCGACACCCGATATGGGTGGATATTGAACAGCTCTGCAATCTCCCTGAACAATGATCGACAGTCAAGGGCGGTTTTAGAATGTTGTGAGACTGAGTCCAAGGATTTGATTGTGGCCCGACTATCCGAAAAGATGCGGATATCCCTTGCAGGTTTCATATCTTCCTTTAGCCAGCACAGGAACAGGCTACAGTGATGGCGATTTTTACACGAGTCTTTGTCAAAGCAATGAGCTTGTGATCATCTTAAAATAAGAAAAATTAAAGGCAATCTTTGTTCGCTCGCCTGGGCGATTCAAACCATAGTATATGCTGTTTCCATCCCAAATTCTAATCTTAATGTCCCTATAAAGGTTGTGTAGCTCTCCTGGGTACATTCGTTGACGTTGTCAATTGTACAAAAAACAGTCTTGAACCCAACAAAGGACGGGTATTTCCTTTCCCTTCTCAAGATATCCTAGATATACTGTCTAGGCATTATGTTTCCACTAAAACAGTTGGCTCCAAATGTGCTCCACAATGGAATGACGCTCGCAGCAACATCAGTCCATACAACCACAGTGGGTTTAATTCGCAGAGTGCATCTTTCCTCCTACAATTCACCCAAAGACTTCGAAAATAATCTCTTAATCACCATCAAATTTAAGTGACACCAGTGATGAAGACTTTACAAGTCCGCCCCAAGGACTTCTGTGAGAAAGAAACTGCAACCTTATTGTAATGGTAGAGTTAGAGCACAATTCGGTCTCTGCGCCGGAATTACTAGGTGAGTACTACCCACATCAGTGGATTCAAAACTCACAGTAGAAATGAGTTACGACCTCGCCGTGTTTCATCTTATTTAGAAGATCGTTAGACAATTGCCGAAAGAGAAAATTCCTGCAGGGTTATGTGATGGTTTGTAAAATGTAAATCAGTCGTAAGGAATTTCTGCAAACTTAGGTAAATCTTTTGATGACTGAGCCACAAACAACTGTCTAGAAATCTGCAAGAGATAGTTGTACAAAAGAATCAATTTGAAGAAAAAGCAATACTTGGCGATGGCACTTTCTGTTTGATCCAAGACCAAACTCAGATTACACAGATTACACAGGTGTGCGCCTTCAATTACGAGTATGTTTGGCCAATGCATCGCTCATTTGATGAAATCGGCTCATTTGTATGCCTCCAATGTTTGAGCAATCTTAGAGATGATTCAATTTCTCAAATCGGGGCTTTTGGCGCGACATTTAAGTTGTCTTTGTTATTTTATAAGAATCCGTTCCAGTAGAGATTTACTTGTGAAATAACAACCGAATATTTTGCATCATGGAGTAAATAGGTAGTTGGTAGACGAATTTCTAATTTCGAACAATTTTGCACAGATATTGACTGGTTTTCATCGAATTTCTAGACTGCAATTGAAGGATTTCCTCTCCTGCTGTTTGTTCATCAAAACAGTAGTAGACATTTCTGTAGATAGAATAGGCATTAGGAGCACATGTTTTTAGGAATGAAATAATTCAAATATGATTTCTACATACAAGATATGTGTATTCATCATATTTTTACTACGAAACATCTGCAGATATAGGGAAATTTTGTAATTTTCAAATAAAATTTGTTGAAAGTGACAGCGCCATTTTTGACAGGCCAAACAAAATCAAAATAGTGGAAAACAACCAAAAACCATTCACAATAGCAAACAATATTTGAAATTTGTTAAAAATGTATAATAAACAAATCTTCGATTTCACGCAACTGACTCATATCCCCCGGTTGTTTTGATCGAAAAATCCCACTCAAAGCAGCAGTTTTTTTGTTTGTTTCAATATTCACTTTAAGGATAGCCCGTTTTCTGATGGTGGACGCCAACAACACATCATTCCTCCCAATTGCAATCAATTTAAAAATGACCTTCTCGCGTAGTGTAGGGACACCTTTGTGAAGAACAAAATTAATTTTCTGACGCAAATTAGGCTCTGCCATCGCTCAAGGACAATCGTTGAAGCGCACGAAAACAAAACGAGAATGAGAAGAGCAAAAAAAAAAAAACAACACATTGCACACAATTGATTTAATTTCATTCAATAGGCACCCACTGCCACCCACCGTCGAAAATATAAAAACAAATCGCAAAATAAAGGAAATTGATTCCAAAAAAAAATAAGAAAACGAATAGTCGGGCCGAAAGCTTACGCCTCCATTTGGACAAATCACATATTTCTCAAAAATTTCTCAAAAAATTTTCAGAATTAGAAATGGGAAACAAAATAAAAATAATAATTATTATCAAAAGAAAAGAAATTCTTCCAAATTAGTTCTTTTTTTTTTGTTTTTTTCTTTTGAGCGCTAGAATGCCATTCTTCTGGATTCCGCACATCAAACTCACAAACACACAGGAAATAAACTCACATACACAGTAAAGTACCGCGCATGTGCTACAATATTTATACACACACCTTTTGATGATTTTTTTCCCTTCCACTACTTCTACTTCTCTGCTGATACTGCTGCTGCTGCTGCTGCTTCTACTTCAGCTTCGTTCTTTCTTCTATTCCTCGGGAGTAGGTACAAATCGAGTACAAGAAAAAATAAATGAAATCCTCGTTTTTTTTACTTTTTATTTATTTTTATTTCGTGTGCGTTCCTTGCGGTTGTTGGCTGGTTTCACAAATAAAACCAAATTACCGTCATTCACGAGATAGAGACGAGATGAGATTATTTAATCCTTCGTAGCGATCGAGTCGAATCGGGCTTCCATTTGAGGAGGTTATCGAAATGAAAAACTATCGACGAACGCAACAACGATGAGGATGACACCGACAGCGTAGTCGGACCGACATTTTTTATTTTCTTTTTTTGTTTTCCTCTGCTCTCTTCCCTGCTGTACTTTACTAATACTTTACTCCTTTTTATTGCCTTGCTTTCGTTGATTATTATTATTTTTTTTTCGTTTCTTTCCCGACGGACTATTCTCTATTGCTGTTCACACAACAGAAACGACAACGCAACGACACATTCCGAGGATACCACACAGATTACTCAAAAAGAAAGAAGAAAATTCGAATAACGAACGGAGGGATGAAAGGAGGGTGATTTCTGAATTCCAGAATTTCTAAAATTCGATTTCGTAGCCTAACCCGGTGGGGGGAGGACGTCTAAACTTTGTTTTCTTCTTGAAAAACTTTGCCTTTGATTTCGAAAATTTGCAATTTTCAATTTATCCTTTTTTTTTGTGCTTTAATCAAGATTTTGATTTTTATTATTATTTCTTCTTTTTTTTTCAAAAAAAAAAAAAAAAAAAAACTCTGACTGGAATGGAGAGAAACACAACACACATGAGCTAATCCACACAGAGATGTACTCTCGTCAGATTTCGTCTTTTTCTCTATTTCCTTCTCACTTCATCTCTAAACAAATACGCACGCACACACACTGCACTTTGGAAATTCTGCACAAAAAATTGTTGAACAATTTTTTTTTTTACTATCAATTTTGTTTCCTCCTCTTCTTCGTCTTGGTCGTTTGCAAGCAACAACAAAATTTGTTTAATTTTGACTTTTCATTCAACAATAAATTTCGAAGTTTGTTTTTTTTGTTCGCCTTCGAAATTCGAATACGAAAAAAAACTTTGGTTAACTCTTTCGCGCACGTTAACACTTTAGCCAGAGCATATTCACCAATTCTCAACGCTGTCGGGTACGTGCGTATATGTGTGTGTGTGTAAAAAGAGACACAATGAACCGGTGTGTGCGGGGTAAACGCAACGACACGGGATAAACGAAGACGACAGCGACGGCGACTACATCTACGACTACGGCTACCAACAAATCCACGAACACGACTCCGACTCCGACTGCGAACGGACGACACGACGACGAACAACCAACGACCAACGACGAACGACAGACGACGGATGATACTAAACACGACGTGAGTTTATTAACCGCGAATTAACACACACAATCGCAAAAATTTACGGAAATGTATGTTTTATTATTTTTATTCGTGCTCTGCCTGCCTCTTTTGAACTTTTTTTCTTCGCTTTTTTCCTTTTTTTTTTTTTTTTTTTTTTTGTTTGTTACTTCTTCCTTGCTTTTTGTTTATTTATTAGTTATACTTTGTTGTTATTCTTTTTTTCATCCTTCTCCCCAAGGACTACTAAGTGTCGGAGGAGCACTTCTTTTTTTTTTTTTCCAAAGACGTGTTTCCACACTCAATTCACTGACTTGAACGCACTTTTGCAACTTTTTCGAACTCACCACATAGATTTGATCGAAATCCCACTTAGATTTTCGAACAGTTCACCCCCGAATTTGCAACAAAAAGAATCACACATCGCCCTCTTAGATCACCAGGAGTACTCAATTCTTTTTTCTTTTTTTTTCTTCTATTTTTCCAATTTGGATTTAATTTTTGTTTTCTATCGTCTTCGTGTCACTGTCGGAAGGAAAACTGCGATTTTGACAAGCAAAATTTCACGTAAATCTCAAATATGTTGGTATATTCGAATTTTCGAACTTTTCTGTCAAATGGCGTGAGGATTTTCCCCTTTTATTTTTGTTTAGGAAAATTTTTTGATTTCACATTGTAATCGTCGGGCAGATGAGAGGTAAACGAAGAGATGAATACGAGTAAAACATAGAAAAGAAAGAAAGAAAGAAAAAAAAAAGACGGAAAACCGAAAACCGAAAACAGAGAAAAACGAACTTTCAAAAAAGTTTCAAAAAAGGGGGTTGTAGGGTTAAAAGGGGCGACAGATACTCGAAATCTAAGGAAAAAAATTTACATCACATGTGCGTGTGTGAGTGTGTCGTAGTATTTTGCAATCTCGTGGGTACATAGGACACCAGAGATCAGCCCCGAAAATGCACAAAGCTCCACATGAATTTCCTTTCTTTTTCAAATTGGGTTTTTTTCTTTTTCTTTTTCTTTTTCTTCTTCGGTTTCAGAAAACAATTTTCCAATTTTCAATTTTCTTTTCTATTCCTTTTTCTTTGATTGGAATCACTTGAATTTTCGAATATTTTTGTTATATGCGGCTACTCTGGATCTCTTCTAGAGACATCGGCCATTTCAGTCGCCCGCAAAACACTCGCACTGCAGCGAAAACGAGACCGAACGACAAAACGACGACGATGGACAAGGAAAAATCACCACACGACGACGACGACGACGACGACAACGGCGACGAACGATGAACGACAACGATGAGAAAGACGAAAAAAAAGGAGAATCGGAAAAAAAACCTCTGAAACGACTGAACTTCGGTTTTTTTTTTTTTTTTTTTTTACTTCAATTTTCGTTGGAATTGTTGGTTGGTTGGACAAAAAAAAATTTTTTTTTTTTTGTAATCACTTTTTTGAGGGTGAATTTTCAACGGAATTCAGAGTTTTTTAACACACACATACGCGGAATGAATTAAATTAAATGATTTGATAAATTTTTAGCGAATTATTTAGTGTTTTACCGATGAAAACATTGAAAATCTCACGAGCGAATTTAACGAACACACATCACACTCCAGTGGTAAATTCTCTCCTCTAAAGGGAGATTTTTTTTCCTCGTTGTCGTTCTTTTCTTGTTTCGCTTATTTTCTCAGTGGTGCTGGCTCTACTGGCTGATTTTTGTCATCGGCTCACCTATTGTTGTCTCACTTTGATGGGGTGTTCTCTTTTCCGCAGCACCATGGGGTTTTGTGTGGGTTTGTGTGATTGTTGACAAGCGGCAGCTGCTTGGTGGTAGTTTTGTCTCATTTTAACTTATTACTGTGCAAGCGTATAGAGATCAGGTTGGGTAACTGTTGTGGATGAAAATTTTTCATTTTCATTTTCACAAGCAATGCTGCCAAATTTGAGAAAATCGAAGAAAAAATTGACAATGGATGGATGTCAGTGTGTAAATGAGGAATATTTTTTTTTAATTCTTTTTTTTTTTCTTCCTCTTCGGTTTTTGTGTGCTGTTTTTTTTTCTTTTTGTGTTTTTTTATTTTAGATGACGGGCGTCACCACATATAGGAAATTTTCGTTCAAGAGAAAACCGAAATTAAGTAGTGTGTGATACAGTGAGTACTGTGGAGGTAGCGGTGTACTCGTATCTTTGGATTTCCTCAGAGGTTTGAGTTCATCATTCTTTTGTTTTGTGATTGTTATTCGTTGGAAGTTGTGAGTATTATTATTATTTTTCTTTTTTTTTTTTGAATTTTGTGCATGTGCAGTAGTTTTTTCTTTATTTACTTTGTTCTTTCTTCTTTCCATTTATTGCGGTTATTATTTTGATCTGAAATTCAAGGTAAAGGACTTTTGAGATTTGATATGTCATGTTTGACATAAATACGAGTAGGTAGGTACCTTGGGTAGTTTGTTTGTTTTATCTTTTTTTCACTTTTCCACTTTTTTCACTTGTTTTTTTTTTTTTTTTTGGAAAACACCGTGTGGATATGAGCTAATCTGTGGTATAAATCTTAATTGACGTGTTTCGAGGGGGTCAGCAGTTCGATGTTGGGTCTAACGGTCATTTCATAGTCAATTAACTGCTGTACGATTTGTAGACATGTCATCCCTCATTACGCGGTAGCGGCTTTAATTATTATCATTTTTATTTTCTACAAAATCTGATACCTGTACGACAGTAATTGTAGTTCCATGGTTAACAAGGTCATTTGACATTTCTACACTTAGTTGGGGGCTCCTACTTTTATTTGTAATCTAATCACGTACCTACCTAGCGTAAACGGGGTGCAATGTTGATTGAGTTAATCGTATTTCGTTGGAAAATGATTAGAGCTTTCTAGACGGTTTGAAAGTTTTATGCAAAGTTCTGATTGACAGAAGTAGGCGATCAGGTTTCCATAATGATTTTGACTTTGATAAGTTTATTAAACAAATTAAATTAATGTCAGGGGCAGCCCACCTATCAAAAGGTGAATAACTTTTTGCGTAAATACGCTGGATGTGGGTAGCAAACGCCTTGATGACATTGATGAACGACTTTTCTTTGGAGTTGGTTGGCTAAAAATTGAAACCGATAATCCAATATTGAAATAAAAGATGACATGAGACTGTGCAGACTCAAACAACAGCCAATCTCTATTTCCTTTGCTTAAGATGGCGCTACGGTCCGGAGTGAACTTGGACCAACAAACAGTTCTCTTCATTTAGCGGAATCTTACCCTATTTGCCTCCAGTTGGGAACATCAAATTGAGGGAGCCACATAGGGCGAGGTTTTTTTTCGCGTTGGTTCTCGAGACTGGAATTATGTTAAGATACTTCGGAGCGCAACGTTAGTAACGGGTGACGAAATAGCAATGATAGTTTTTCCAATTGTTGTGTTTCAGCAGCTGTCAAAGTTACCAATGACATCCAGCTGTCAAAATATTCAGTAATGTTTGCCATTTCATCACGCATCGTTTTACGCTTGCCGAAAGTGCGGAAATTACTACAAAACATTGTCGAGATTCCGGCTCAGTTGTAAGTACGCAACGTGAATTTCGCCGTGGGGTCGGTCGTCGTCATGGCTTCAGTGTGCATGCAATTCGTCGCAGCGTGGAAAAGTTTAAGCGTGAGTACACTCTCTTGGATCTTAAACCATCAACCAGATAGAGATTGCTGCGAAATGAAGAAAACAAAACACAGCCGCCGTAGCGGCCAGTATCGAAGAAAACCCAGGAATGTCGATTGGGCGCCGATCAGCTGAATCGGGCATCGCCAGAGTCAACCCGGTTTATTTTGGGGTTAAGTTTGGGTCCACATCCTTATAAGATTGTACTGACGCAAGAATTGAAGCTGGACAACCATAGACAACGCCGTGAGTTTGCTAATTGGGCGCTGGAAATCTGGGCCGGAGATCTGGATTTTTGCCAAAAAATCATCTCCTCGGACGAGGCACATTTTTGGCTTAGCGGCAACATCAACAAACAAAATTGCCGTTATTGAAGCGAACACAATCCACAAGTGTTCGGCCAAGAATCAATGCATCCACAAAGATTGACTGTTTGGTGTAGTTTATGGCATGGCGGTATCATCGGATCTTGTTACCGTCCACGGTCTCAGATACAGAGCGATGTTAGCCGACTGTGGTCAGAGCTTGACAACATCGATAAATCCTAGCTGTGGTTCCAACAAGACGGCACTACATGCCATACAAGCGACGCAACGCTGGAAGTTGTCAAGGAGAAATTTGGCGACTGTGTTATCTCACGGCGAGGGTTCATCAACTGGCCGCCACGATCATGCGATTTCGAGTCCTTAGTCTACGCTAACAAGCCAACCATTTTGGACGAGTTCGAGGCCAACATTCGACACGCTATTGCCAGAATAACGTCGCACATATTGGACCGAGTCATCAAAAATTGGACCGACCGCATAAAGCACTGTCAGCGAAGTCGATGCGCCATTTGAATATTGAGCTTCAAAATAAAGCCAGAATCAATTTTACTCACACCGTTGTTGTTTTCTTTAAATTAAATTTCCTATCGTCCTTATCTGGTCATCCTATATAATATTGGAACGTAAGAATGTAACTTTGCCTCCATAATTAACCTTTCACTTACCGGTGGTGTGTTGCCTGAGAGCTGGACAAATCCAGCCGTTATTACTTACTTATGGTGGCACTATAGTCCGGAATGGACCTGGACCTCAACCAACAAGCGTCTGGAGTCAGCTCGACCTTTACCTAGCCACCTCCAGCTTCGCACGCCATGTTGGCTGAGGTCTCTTTCCACTACTGCGCTGTCCCTCGTGGTCGGATTTAAAGTCTTTTCGGACCGGAGCATTGGTGCCATATCAGTCGGTGGACCTTCAATCTCATCGTATCGTCGTTGTATCTCATCCTCCACTCACCGTCTATGCAGACGGAACCAAAAATCACCCGAAGAATTTTCCTCCCAAAACAGCCAAGAGCACCCTTATATATTTGTGATAAAGTCCGTGCCTTTGTGCCATAGGACAGGACTGGGATTTTGAAGGTCATATATAGGGTCACTTTTGTTGTTTGAGAGAGGGCTTTGATAGCCAACAGCCTTCTCACCGCTGGTGTCCTTGTCTGAATTGATAGCGGAGTCTAGGTATACAAGTTCTTAACTACCTTAAAGTTATACCTGTCGAGGGTGACGTTCTGTCCGAACGGTTTCGGCTGTCCTTTCTTCTTGAAAGCATATACTTGGCCTTGCTCTCATTGACCGCTAAACCCATCTTCGCTGCTTCTGCCTCAATACTCGCGAAAGCGCCACTGACATCACGCTGCTTTCTTCCTATTATGTCAAAGCCGTCGGTGTATGCAAGTACTTGGATAAACTTTTAAAAGATTGTGCCGCTTGTGTTGGCGCGTGAATTTTTCACTATTCTTTCAAGAATGACGTTAAAGAAATCGCATGACAGCGCGTTGCCTTGTCTAAATCCTTTTTAGACATCAAAGGTCTCGGTAAGGGAGGAGTGTTTAATGACCCTATCAAGATCGTTAAAAGAAAGAATGAGGAGATGAGGACCAAGATGGCTGCCTCCAGATGAGGCAAGGAATGGAACAGAAAAGGCGGATCTAAACCGAACACTATAATAATGGTTTATCAGATAAGAAGGATGGAGGATCACTTTGAAGATCTGGTTTCGAAAGCGATGGAGGGCGGATAGCTATCGGTCTTGCTTTTGCAATTGACAAATTGAAGAAAGGACTTGGGGTCATTTATAAGATCTAATTGTGCACTATTCAGGTAGCGTTGATAGAGATAGTTATAGAGTTCAATGAAATGAAGGTATGTATCTAAATAATTTGAATAGTTGAAAGAAGAGTGAGTGCGAAGGAATACCGCCCATAACTTGTTTCTTTTGTTTCGTAGAGAGCTTAGTCTACGATTATACCAAGCAGGGGATGTAGACGAAGTTTTATGGCGGGAATATGGCACATAAAGGGAGATGGATTTGAATATTTCTCTGTGAAAAAATGGAGAGGGCAGCGACCAGAGATAGATTGGTAAGCTCGAAAGAAGCCCTGCTTAGATAGGTAGTGATTTTACGGAAATTAACTTTGTGAAAATTGTAAGAAGTGGAAAAATGAAAGAAGAAGGAGGATGAAAGAAAGATAGGGAGCAACACGATACTGAGAAGTTGATGGGATCAGTTGTGAAGATAAGGTCTAATTGCCTTTCCATATAGTTGGAAACGCCATTGACTAGAGTATTTTAACCGATCTAATAAGAGGCATTTCTTAGTAGAAATGGGATTAGAAGCGATGAAAAAGGATAGGCCTTCAGATGGAGTCCATTTCAGCTGAGGCAGATTAAAATCGCCGAAGATAATGATATCATCAAACGAGTCCGATCAGGCGATCAAATTGTCAATTGCTGTAATAGCAAATTGGTAGGATTTGATAGGTTGGACTGGAAGGATGTAACAACACAAAACGTACAGGCATCTACGAGCAAGTGTTATTTTAACTGAACAAAGTCGAGCTTAGAAGAAGACGAAGTTGCAACGAGAGAGGAGTCAAAGCTGGTGTGAATAGCCAGTAGGACACCTAGGCAAGATATAGACGTACTAGATGGAGTGAAAAGTGACCTCTTTCTGAATTAAAAAAAATATTTTTTTTAAATGTTTTTTTTATATTATTCAATATAGTCCCCTTTTAGTTTGATACACTTATTCCAGCGATTTTCCAACTTCTTGATCCCCTCCGAAAAGTAATTTTCCGGAAGGTCTGCAAAATACTAATCCATGGCGTCGATGATTTCCTCGCGTGAGCTGAATTTTTTATTGATGAGCCATCTTTTGAGGTTTGGGAAGAGATAACAGTCCGAGGGATCCAAATCCAGTTACCAATCGGCGCCAAAAGTCCGCCCGATTCCGCATCAGCAAGTCCAAACACTCTTCCGAAGTGCTCTCGCGTTCGTGTTTTTGGTCAGGAGTGACCATTCACGACACCCAGCGGCAGGATAACGTTTTCATATGCAGAATATTGCCCAAAATATGGCGTGTGCGCTCAGTACTAATCTTTGTGGTATCTGCTAGCTCGCGCACCTTCACTTTCCGGTCAGCCAACACCATTTTCTTTTGTTTCCTTCGCCGTTTTGCCTCTCAAAAAATAAAGTTTTATGGGAGAACGAAAATCGTTTTTGTGCATACTCAACATGATGCCAAACACGTCAACAACAATCATCTGTCAAAACAAAACTAAAGACAGTATCGCACTGAAATTTGGCATATCTGCCTAAATATGAACGGACTTCAAGGCACCATAACCTTTTTTGCAGTAGCAGCGTATTATGGTGGTCAATGAGGCACTTTTCACTCCATCTAGTATATTGTCCCCTTCAAAGTAATCCCCGTCGACTGCAACACACTTATGCCAGCGCTTGATCCAATCCTCGAAACATTTTTTATATTCGGTTTTCGGTATGTCCATCAGTGCTTCCTGCGATTTTTCCATTACTTCCTCTCGGCTGCTGAAACGCGTTCCCCGTGGTGGTTTTTTAACTCGATTGAACAGAAAGAAGTCACAGGGAGCCAAATCAGGTGAATTCGGTGGCTGTTGGATGGTATTTGTTGCAGTTTTCGTCAAAAAATTACGAATAATGATGGCACTGTGCGACGGTGCGTTATCATGGTACAAAATCCACGAGTTTTCTGCCCACAATTCTGGTCTCTTTCAGCGAATTGCTTCACGCAAACGTCTCATAACGCCCAAATAATACTCTTTGTTTACTGTCTGGCCTTCGGGCAAAAATTCATGATGCACTACACCGTTGTACGAGTAATCCATGAAAACCGTGAGCATTGCCTTCTTTTTTGACTGGTTTTTTTGGTCTCGGCTCATTTGATGAACGCCATTCACTTGCCTGATGTCTGGGTTGCATGTCGTACTCATAAACCCACGTGCCGTCTCCAGTAATGATCCTTTTGATGAATGTGGGATCGGATTCAGCCTCGCAAATCATCTCTTTTGCGACGTCAACTCGGTCTCTTTTTTGCATGAAATTGAGGTCTTTTAGCACCAACTTTGCTGCTACACGACGGAAACCCAAAGCATTAACCAAAATGTCTTGGACGGATCCATAGGCAATGTTCAAGTCCTCCGCTATCTCTCTTTGACCAACATTTCAATGTTTTCGTCGGTTTTCGATGTCGATGGTCTGCCATTGCGTTCATCATCTTCGAGTGACTCACGATCACTTTTGAACCGCTCGCGCTCGTGCCACTGGTAAACGACCGTTTTCTTTAGAGAATCGTTGCCGAAACACTTTTCCAACATTTCCAACGTTCGCGCACCATTAAATCCGTTTTTTACGCAGAGTTTAATACGAGTACAAGTTCGTTGTTGCAAATTTAAATCCATTTCTAAAATTGTAAAAAATCGCCAACACACACAGAGATAGATGTACTCTTGGCTACGTAACTTTTGCAAATGTCAAGCTATGACACTAAGATTTAGAGGGAATGTCAACAACAGATTTACCAACTTAACCAAAAAAAAAACAGAACTCAAATCGGAACAATGGGAGCGCCACACGGTGGTGTGATGCGGGAACTTTTTGATCAAAGTGGTATTGCATTAGAAGTACGAGAAAAACGCTTCTGAACACATAATTTTCCAGCTAGCTTGATAATGCAAGGCTTCACTGATCGCAGTCGGAAGGCATAATTCAATGAATTTTTCCAGAGCCCCAAGTCACAATGCGATCGTAGCCAATGAATTAGGCAAGCCTTAGAGGAGGATTTCTCAGGACCTACGAGGGTTGTCTGTAAAGTTTCCGACCGCAACGTAAAGATAGCGGCACTCGTCAATAAAAGCTAGTGAATGCTAGTTGTGCATCTTTTGACAGTTACTTACCGAAGTTTCAGTCATTTTAGACGCGCAGTTTTTAGTTGACAGTCGGTTGAGTGAGTCGATGTGAGTGTTTTTTGTGAAAATGGAAAAAATTGGGTATCGAGCTGTTATTCAATTTTTGTTTTTGAAAGGCAATACTCCTACGCAAATCAAAAATGAGCTGGACTCTGTTTATGGGGACTCTGCACCATTATTTACCACAATGAAATTTTGGGCAGCTGAATTTAAACGTGGCCTTAAGAGCTTGGGAGATGATGGACGTCCAAAAACTGCAACCACTGACGATAGCATTGCTAAAGTTCACCAAAAGGTGTTAGACGACCGCCGAATTAAAGTGAGAGAGATAGTAGACGTTATGAAAATGTCCAAAGAACGTGTTTATTACATATTAAATCAAGATTTAGGCATGAGAAAGCTGTTCGCGCGTTGGGTGCCGCGTTTGCTTACGTTAGACCAAAAACGAACGCTCTGTTGGCGCAGTTTAGGCGCAATAAATCCGAGTTTTGGCGCCGATTAATTACTGTAGATGAAACTTGGATACACCATTATACGCCCGAAACAAAAATTCAGTCAAAACAGTGGACTGCAAAGGACGAGCCTGCTCCAAAAAAAGCAAAAACTGTTTTTTTCGGTTGGGAAAGTGATGACAACTGTTTTTTGGGATAGTAAAGGAGTTATCTTAATCGATTATCTTCAAAAAGGAAAAACCATTACAGGAGCATACCACGCATCATTACTTGCCATCTGCAGAAAAAGAAAATCCTGCTTCACCAAGACAACGCGCCGTCTCACACCTCAGCGGTTACCATGGCGAAAATCCATGAATTATGGTTTGAACTGCTTGACCATCCGCCTTATTCACCAGATCTAGCCTCAAGCGACTTCTTTTTGTTCCCTCATCTACTAGATGGAGTGAAAAGTGACATCCTTGACCGCCAAAATGCACTGTTACTGCAAAAAAGGTAATGGTGCCTTGAAGTCCGTTCATATTTAGGCAGACATGCTAAATTTCAGTGCGATACTGTCTTTAGTTTTGTTTTGACAGCTGATTGTTGTTGACGTGTTTGGCATCATGTTGAGTATGCACAAAAACGATTTTCGTTCTCCCATAAAACTTTATTTTTTGAGAGGCAAAACCGCGAAGGAAACAAAAGAAAAGTTGGATAAATATTATGGGACTAATGCTCCGTCAGATTACACCGTCAAATATTGGTTTCGAGAGTTTTGTGGTGGCCGCAACAGAGGACAATGTCAAAAAAATACATGAACTGGTGTTGGCTGACCGGAAAGTGAAGGTGCGCGAGCTAGCAGATACCACAAAGATTAGTACTGAGCGCACACGCCATATTTTGGGCAATATTCTGCATATGAAAACGTTATCCTGCCGCTGGGTGTCGTGAATGGTCACTCCTGACCAAAAACACGAACGCGAGAGCACTTCGGAAGAGTGTTTGGACTTGCTGATGCGGAATCGGGCGGACTTTTGGCGCCGATTGGTAACTGGATTTGGATCCCTCGGACTGTTATCTCTTCCCAAACCTCAAAAGATGGCTCATCAATAAAAAATTCAGCTCACGCGAGGAAATCATCGACGCCATGGATTAGTATTTTGCAGACCTTCCGGAAAATTACTTTTCGGAGGGGATCAAGAAGTTGGAAAATCGCTGGAATAAGTGTATCAAACTAAAAGAGGACTATATTGAATAATATAAAAAAAACATTTAAAAAAAAAAGTTTTTTTAATTCCCCAGGAGGTCACTTTTCACTCATCTAGTAAAAACAGCGCTCGGAGGACAGAGATTTTCATCAAATGAGGAGGCAATCACCTTCGTGAACAATTATTTTGCAGAGGAAAACGCCAAGTATTGTTTGGACGGGTTAGAGAGATGGGAGCATCGCTGGGAGAAGTGTGTAGAGTTACAAGGAGACTATGTAGAAAAATAAAAAAAAAATTTGAGAAAAAATGTCTTGTATCAACCCTCGTAGCAGACAAGAGATCGTTGGTGAAAATTAAAAAGAGTATCGGAGACAAAACGAAGCCCTGCGGCACTCCAGTATTTATTTTATGGATATCAGACTTGAAACCGTGCAAGACAATGTGAATTGACCGTTTCGAATAGTAATTTCTAATCTATTGAAGAAGAGGTTCAACGGTCCCAAATGCCCGTATTTCCGATAAAAGTTCCTGATGTCAAATGCTTTTGAAATAACATATCAAGTGCAACTATCTTGCTTTCTCCAAATTCGCTTTGGTTACAGTTTTCGGTGGAACATGCCAGGGGACCTGTTGATCTAGGTTGGGATCCCATTAAAATTTAATTATTATGCAATCAAGTTGTATGACTAACTTACTTGAATTTGTCATCGATGGCTTGTCCTGGCAAAATTATGGCCCTGATATACTTAGGATATTCAATTAAAATAACTTAAAAAAAAAAAAAGATTTAAAAACTGACTTTCTGACCTTCAGAGGCCTTGCATCACAATTTGGTAATTTAAAATGAAACCACTCAACCAAACAAAGCTTTTAAAAATAAGAAATCTTTAGTAAAAAGTGCGTATTTATTGTATTTCTTCTCTAAATCACGAAAAGTCTATTTGAATTTTAATCAGAAAAAAATATTATATCTATATTCCTGCAAAAAGCCAAAGGCAATCTTGATTAGAATTTGTATTTAGATAAGTCTTGAGTGCTGTATATTTCAGTCCCCAAGTCGAATATGTAGAAAATAATATTTTAGTCTACTTTATCAGTTGAAGTGCCTATTGAATTCAATACTTTATTTATACGTAACCGGCGTTTGTACCTATTATTAGTATCTTGAACAAAACATAAAAAATAAAAAACCAAACGTGGGGGACTGTTTACAGACATAATGCACTGAAGTGTGCCGTAGAAAATTAAAAGATACGACTCATGTCATACACATTAACATTATAATTGCGCGAAATTGCGAGTTACAAAAAAAAAAAAAAAAAAAAAACAACAACAACATCTTTGCATGTGAGCTAATCTAAAACAAGTTCTAGCAGATACGCCAGTAGATTTTGTAGAAAATTGCATCAGTTGATATTGAGATTTTATAGTGCGTACATTTGCTTTCGATTTGCTTTCGATTTGTTTCCTAATGCAATTCAGCAATAAAATCACGTTCATACGTAAATGCTGCCATAAATAAAATTAAAATTTATAAGTTATCTGTGCTTTCCGTTGGCTAAGTTTATTTTTTAATGAGTGCCTTAGAAACGAATGACTAGACGGGTTTGCACATTTGATTTGATAGAAGAACATGCCGACTTCTATCAGATTTACGGTGAGTATATTCCGCTGGTGTCAAACGATCAATATTTTTGATGTTAAATCGTTTACGTCTTGCCTCAGATCTTTCCCACAATCGAAGAGATCAGCGATCATCCCATCTACTCATCCAACATATGGTATCCTGACTTGTTTGAGAGAGATCCCAAAATTTTTTGAATTTTTTTTTCTGTCCAAGACACTCCTGTGCTCCTTGTATGTGCCTTCTTCTGCAGTCTTTCGTAGAAAGGTGAGTAAGCGTTTCAATGCTAAAGGTCCTATAGTACCAGCACCTAGCACATCAGCGTCGAGTACCTGGCGCCCAATACGAGCTTTGATCGGAGCACTTACTCTGATGGCGGTGTCGTCATTTCTCACAGTAAGCGGGAGGCCAAGTCACTTATGGCCAGAACACTTAGGTGCTTAGCAAAAGCATAGTGCTCTGTCACGATGCCAGTAGGAGTCTGCAATCTTTCTTACAGAGTGACGGCAGGAAAGCCGCTGACCTCTTAGAAATGGAGGCTATGCCATATGAACTTATTTACGTACTTAGGTGGCGCCACAACAAGTCTCTCCAGCTAGCGCGATCTCGCGCCAACTGCCTCCAGTGCCAAACTCCAAATTGGTTTAGGTGCCGTCCGCCGAGGTAAAAATCGGATACTCTTTGGACCGGATACATTGAATCCGTAGACGCGTAATTAGGCCCATGTCCCTCTACAGCCAATACAGTTCTTGGTTGAATCCCCTCCTCCATTTTCCGTCAACACAAACGGAACTGAAAACCACTCAACTGTATATTTCTCCCAAGTGCTTCTTCATCTGCTTTCGACAAGATCCTAGCCTCTCCTCCGTTTGTACACAGCGCGGGGGCAGAGGAATTTTAGGGAGGAAAAAACGAGAGGTACCCATGTACATTGTTTTTAAATGTTTGTAAGCTATAACGACCAGGGAACATAGAGATCGGCAGGGCATTTCATAAGCGAGTTGTACGGCTTAGGAACGAATCACGATGTTACGGTTGAAAGTTTGAATGCGCCGAATGCTACTGGCGATTTCAATGGAGCACTGGTGGTGGAAATAGCGATAAAACAGAATTGCGTCGGAATTCGAATGTGTCAATTGATTGACTGATATTAGTATCACCAATGAGTTTTTTTGCACGGTTTTGAATCCTATCTAGCAGGTGCAGAGATGTTTTAGGATCACCTGACCAGATGTGGGCATTGTACTCCAATTTTGGGCGGATGAATGCCTTATATATTGAGGCCAGATCAGAGGGGGTAAAACATTTCCCACATCGCCTGAGGAAACCTAGACATTTCGCAGAATTTTTGACGATATCGACTATGTGGTCATTCCAACGTAATTTGTCACTGACATACCGCGAATGGAATGTTTTTCGGTTTCGACGATCTAGCCATTCATGAATAATGGCTGGGTATTTAAATTTCGCTTTAATGACAACAGACAGCATTGAGTTTTGGAAGCATTAAATTCCACTTTGTTGATAGTTCCCCAGTTGGTTATGCTGTTAATATCGGAATTTAATGAGCTTAACATACGCTGCCGTTCTCGTTCTACAGCCGAAGAGCAGGGGCGTGAGGAATGTATTGGATTAGAAGTAGCAGACAAGAGATCGTTAATGAAAATTAAAAAAGAGTGTCGGAGACAGAACGGAGCCCTGGGGCACAGAAGCATTTATTTTGTGAATATGAGACTTGAAACCGTCCAAAATAACTGGAATTGAACGTTCCGAAAAGTAATTTCTAATCCACCGATGAGAAAGTCATTGATCCCAAAAGCACGCATTTTCGACAAAAGAGTCTGATGCCAAACTATGTCAAATGCCTTCGAAATATCAAGTATAATTGTCTTGCTTTCGCCAGACTGATGTACGATTTGGTTCCACTTTTCGGTGAGACATGCCATCAAATCACCAGTGGACCTGTTGCTACGAGAACCATATTGCCGGTCGTTAAGAAGTTTTCGTGTTCCGAGATATTTCATGAGCTGACGATTTATCAGCGTTTCCATGACCTTGGAAAGAAGGGACGTAAGTGCAATGGGTCTGTAGGAGGAGAGCGAAGAAAATTCGCCTTTTTTAGGGACGGGCGTGCTCAGAAAGAGTCCTGAATAGTAGGATTGATGAAAAGGGGTTTTGACAGCGAGGATGAACACCTCTTCAGAAGAAGGGGAGTTATACCATCTGGACCAGCGGATTTATGTATGTTGAGATCTTTAAGTACTCTTGCTACTACACGAGTGCGAAAGTGGATTCGTCCTATTGAACATTCGACCCACTCAAGTGCAGGCCGGGACAAAGCACAATCTGGGAGTGTTGAGCTGGCCACAAAGTGTGCAGCAAGCAGATTAGGCTTGTCCAAAGAGCTGACAGCTGGAATGTCATTGTAAATGAGCGCTGGGACATTGTAGTATTTTCTGCATCAGTTTTTGGTCGTTGCGGAAATTGCAGTCATTCCTGGCTCGTTTGAACTTTTTTCGGTTTTCCTCTCTCGGGTTGGTCTTGTGGGATTGGAAAAAATATTTCTCTAGCTCTGACAGCCTCTTTACAGCTCGAGTCGTACCATGCCTTTTCTTTTGGTTCGATACTCTCTATCTGATGAGGGATAAAGCATCTCACTCCAAAGAGAATAGTTTCGGTGATGATGTCAGCAACGGCACCCACGTCGTTATCGAGGAAACAGAACGACCAGTTAAAATTCCTAAAGAAGTTGTCGCCGTTTTAGAAGTAGTCTTCTAGACGTCCGAAACAGACGAGGAGCGGACATGGGGTTGGTACGAGATCACCATCTTATGATAGCTACTGTCCAATTACTACCTAGGTTCAACGTAGACCAACTGAGAGTTCCCACATTGTGCCAAGAACTAAGGGACCATCTCTCACGATGAGTGGAAACAATCAGCAGTTCACTTCCCGCCACCATCCAAGACCATTGGTGTGTTGTGAAAACTGTTTTCACATCAGGTGCTGGAAGGATTGTCGGTCGACCGCAGGGAAGCCATAGAGCGTGGCTTTACGAGGATACCTGGAGAAGGGTCAACGAATGAAAACTACTAAAAGCTCGAATTGCAGCAGCTCCCCGGAGGAACGAGCTAGAGTCCCTATATTGCATGTAGATGAGAGAAGTGCAGCATAGCGTGAGAAGTGACAAGCGCAATTATATCAATGATCTGGCCACACAAGCAGAAAAAGTAGCAACGAGGTGCGATAGCAGAACCGTTTACAGAACCACCAAAGAGCTTACAGATGGACGAAGCTCTACTCAACACCCAGTGAAAGGCTTAGACGGTTCATTGCTAATATCGGATGAGGATCAACAGAAGAGATGGAAGGAGCATTTTGCTTCGGTTCAAAACCGAGTATTCGCCAGCAATATGCACCCAAGTCAGACTAAAGTGTTCGCATTCGCACCACAACCCCCAGTAAGGAAGAGATTATTGCCGCGATCAAAGCACTGAAAACTAATAAGGCGGTAGGACTTGACGGCATACCTGCGGAGCTGTTTCTAGCTGCGCCAACGGTATCAGCTGAGCTACTGTTCCCACTTGTCGGGAGAACATGGGAAGCCGAGAGTTTTCCGGACGAGTGGAAGAAGGGAATGATCGTCAAGCTCCCTAAAAAAGGCAATCTAATGCAGTGCGAAAACTAGAGAGGTATCTGCGTGCTGCCTGCTGTGGCCAAGATAATAGCTAGAATCATCCTGGAGCGAATCAAAGAACACCTCGAAGACACACTCGATGCCGAACAAGCAGGTTTCCGCTCTGGATCCTCCTGTGTCGACCACATCAACACCTTGCAGATCATCATCGAGCAGTGTTTTGAGTACCGATCACCACTTCACCTGCTGTTCATCGATTTTGAAAAGGCGTTTGATAGTGTCAATCGGGAATTTATCTGGCGTGCCTTGAGCAGGAGAGGCATTCCTGATAAATCAATAGCAATTATCAAGGCTACATATGATGGGTCCACGTCTTACACAGAGGAATTCAAAGTCCAAACCGGGGTTTGGCAAGGCTGCATACTTTCACCAATACTGTTTCTATTGGTGATTAGCGATGTACTGAATGCGGCCTTGTGAACAGGAAATGGAGGAATTCAATGGACTCTTACATCTGAACTCAAACACCTTGACTATGCCGACGATGTATGCCTTCTGTCTCACAGAATAATGGACCTTCACCAAATGGCAACAAATGTGGAGAGGGAATCAGACGTCGTTGGGCTGAAAATTAACTCGGCAAAAACAAAAATGATCAGCCTAAGACCGAACTCATCCACTCATATATGTATTGCTGGACAGACGGTTGACAGAGTAGAGAGTTTCCAATACCCTGGGAGTATTGTCTCAACCGATGGCGGAACCGAACTGGATATAGCCGACCGAATAGGCAAAGGAAAATCTGCGTTTGGGGATGCTATCCACAGTTTGGCGAAGTAATGCAATTAGCTTAAACACCAAGCTACGACTGTTCCGTTCCAACGTTGAATTCGTGCTACTATATGGATGTGTACCTGGAGGGTGACCACCACTATCACGAGGAAGCTGCAAACGTTTGTCAATAGGTGCCTACGCTACATCTTAAGGATATTCTGGCCAAACCGTATCTCTAACGAACAGCTTTATCAGAGAACGGACCATGAACTTATAGGCACAGATGTCTCTTGTGTTTTACGTAGGTACCTGCCGTGAGGGCTACGGTGCGTCTTCGCACAAGATATCAAAACAATGCGTTGATAAGCGCCCTTCGGGTAGTACAAGTACCAGATTCAAAGTCGTGTGTAAGGCACGAACTTCCCCTTTGGTGAAGGGTCGAGGCCTATCTAATACCTCAGCCTCAGGTCATGGCATCCACATCGCACATCGAGCAGACCAATTGGTTCCATAGCAATCCCATGGTTTAGCACAGGTCGTAGTACACTACACATATGCTAAGCAATGAGATGTCCAAGCACCATTAGTTCTATTCTCCTCACGATTTTGGGTACAAACCTACAGCCACCGCGATACTCCCACAAGGGGGCCAACTCCTAGGTCAGGCCGGAACCATAGTTCCGGGGGCTCCTGACCTCCCGTGGTACCAGAATATAGCTTCCGGTCGAGCTTCGCAACCTTGAGGTTACTTCCAGTTGTGCATCTCACTGCCCAGGACTGGCGGCCTTTCAACAATTTGGACAAATGAATTTATGATCTACCCGCTAGCTGCCTACTGCGTCTTCTATAAAATACCTCTTTTGCAAAACTACGGGTTCTTTCGAACCGTACGGTATCAGTGATAATTCCATTGACATCGTAGGTCTCACCATTGGGACACTCACATAGGACATGAAGCCAGTTCTCATAAGTGGCTCCACATGAGCAGGTCGCAACCCCGCTAAGCCCCCTCTTATGCAAGGATGCATTAAGAGAGCCATGCCCGGTCAACAAAAAGCCCAGGCTGCGGTTAAAATTCCGTTCAGGAAAAATTCTCATGGTTAGCACATCCCTTAGGAAGCCGTAAGTAACCCTGCCATTTTCGCTAGCATCCCATCTAAATTGCCATCTAAATAGAACACATGCGTGTAGCAAGGTTTTACGCTGCTTCAGGGATAGGCCATCCACTTCTTCCGGGGAATCTCAATCGCGCCCATTTAGAGGGAGACCTTTTCTGATTTTGAAAGCAATACAACGACGTTTCACTTCCAGATCCAGAGGTGGCACTCCAAGCAACACCTGCATTGCCTCTGTGGAGACAGTGCGGCAAACCGGTAAACATCCAAGCAAGGCGACTCTTTGGCAAGTCAAGATCCGCCTTCGACCATCAACAGTCATAACCCTGCCGTACCATACCGATGCTCCATATGTTGCACAGGCAACAAAAAGGCCATCGTAAATGATACGAATAGAACGCCTGTTGAGTCCCCAGTCAGATCGCAAAATGCACCTTACCTGGTCTACAACACTCAGCATGCGTTGTCTGGTTCGAACCAGGTGAGGCATGAAGTTCATACACTCACCCATCGTTATGCCCAGATATGTGACTTCAGTCACACATCTAATGCCAACGCCGTTCAAACGCATCGCAGGAGCCCGACGTCTTACATTCAATTTGCCCTTGAGCTTCATTGAAACAGTCTTATCCTGCGACACACTCACCTCAACGCTTTCTCCCCATTCAGCAACGACTGCTAGAACTCTTCCTCCTAATACCTCGATTTCGGCCCTAGACTGGCCTTCGAGGATGAGGAGCAGGTCATCTGCGTAGGCGCAGCACCCACAAAGCTTATTTAGTCGCCACAAGAGTGGATCCATCATCAGGTTCCAAATAACAGGACCACAGATGGACCCCTGGGGGCAACCTCTCTCAACATTAATTGAGACGCTGTCGTGCGTACTTACCACACTCGCTTTTCTGTCGGAAAAGTAGCTTCCCCAAAGCCCAATTTCTCGACGGCCCAATTCCTGCAACCTGGTTACTATTTTCTGCCAGTTCAGGTTATCAAAGGCACCTTTAAAATCAATAAAGATGGCTATAATCACACTGACCCAGCTTCTGAGGACTCTGTCTTTTAGGAACGACCATGCATCCTCGACACACTTGCCTCTTGTAAAGCCGAATTGGAAGGGGAACATTGATTCCGCCATGCTCTCCGAAACCTTTTCCACCATAACCCTTTCCAGTACTTTTCCTAGTACCGGAAGCAGGCTGATGCCCCGATAACATTTAGGGTCAGACCTATTCTTATCAGTGGACTTCAGGAGCGCAACCACCATTGCCACCTTCCAATCCTTGGGGAAGTAGCTGCAAGAAATACATTTGGTATTCTGGGACGGCCTTCCAGATGGCTCTCACCATCTCTCCGGTCATTCCATCAGCTCCAGGAGATCTCCTGCAGCGAAGAAGTGAAACACCATACTCGACTTCTTCAGTCCTTAACTCCGGAAGGACCTATAGGCACAACCATACGATGACGAAAGTGGCAGTGGATTGGTCACACTCTCCGATGCAATGGAACCCGTTTACTCAGGACGGCATGATGCGCGGCGGTCCTAGGAGTACGTGGCGCAGAACAGTTGCGAAAGAAGCACGGCAACTGGGAAAAAGTTGGGGAGAGCTGAGGCACATTTCCAGAAACCGCACTCGATGGCGCGTAGGCATAGTAGAGGTCCTAGGACCCGAATGAATGACTGAAAAATGCAGCATACTACCTTGATCAAAAAGTTCCCGGAATGTATTCAGAAAATTTGAAATACAAGTTTATTCATCTAAATCTATATTGTCCCCTTCAGAGTAAACCCCATCCACTGCAACACACTTATGCCAGCGCTTGATCCAATCCTCGAAACATTTTTTATATTCGGTTTTCGGTATGTCCATCAGTGCTTCTTGCGATTTTTCCATTACTTCCTCTCGGCTGCTGAAACGCGCTCCCCGTAGTGGTTTTTTAACTCGATTGAACAGAAAGAAGTCACAGGGAGCCAAATCAGGTGAATTCGGTGGCTGTTGGATGGTATTTGTTGCAGTTTTCGTCAAAAAATTACGAATAATGATGGCACTGTGCGACGCACATGAATGAAGAGATGAAAGGCCAAATCTGTAATTGTCCGGTTTGATGTCCGATCTTCTACAGAAGGATGGTTCATTTGCGAAGATTTAGCTCCACAGATATAAGAGTTTTGAGCTGCATTTGTCTCGCTCAATGTATTTATTGCACTACCATCAAGCATCGCCATTAGCATAGTATAATTGATATTAATGTTTCTGCCATCAAAACTTCTTTATGGTTCATGGTATCCACTAATTTCAATGGTACAAAAGTAGTAACAAATAGGAAGCTATCCGTATTGTCACTATTTTCGAATATTTGTTTGTAGTTGCTGTGTCCTGAACTCCCATCAAAGCCCCATTTGCACACAAGATCGAACGAAGAGCTGGTATTCTGTAAAGATGGCAGATTTTCCTTGAAAATTTCAACAATGCTTTTTTGATGTTTTGTTCAATAGGAATTGAAGGTTGATTTCAGCAATGTTTTCTGACACAACAGCAAAAGTTCTGTCTTATATTTTTGAAGTTTGTAGTAACTTGGAAAACAGTCTTGGTGGACACCGTTGATGACAGAACGTCGAAGAGCGTACTTTCTCTTTCAAAAATTCAAATCCAAGTACAATGATAGACTTTGCTGTAAAGTTAAAGTCTTATCAGATTTTTGCGGAGAATTCGATAAACGATTACCCATTCTTGCAGCACAGTTAAGCTCCTCTGTACTGTGTTGCGAAGTTAGTTCCTGAACCCGACGTTTTTTCGTACGTTCGCTGCAGTCTTCAAAAAGCTTTTTGATAGTCTTCCTCTACTTGTCTCTGGTTGACTTGGATTATTAAATTCATTTAAACGACTAAGCACATTAATTGGCAGCAGAAAATTTAGACTAAGCCATCGTTCATTAACTTGTACAAATTTGTCCCGTTTCCTTTGACAGCTTTCCCATTTTTGCCTCAGTTTAGGACAAAAATACTTGAAAGATTTTTTTGCAGCAGGTCGCCGTTTTTGATTGAAGGAGTTGAGCCTACAAAAATGTTTCTTTCATTATTAAGTTAACAGATTTCCAGTCATCACAAAACTAGAAAGATCTCAAGGGGGGTATTTGAGGTATTTTAGAAAACCTTACTTAAACCAGAAATTTTCATTTTTTTTTAATTCTAATTAGACTGGAACTTCTCACTTCATATTAAAAAAAAATTCACGAAATAAACACAATTTTTTACAGCAATAAATGATTTCCCATATCTTGATCAATATTATTAGCCATGGTTTAATAATACTTTATGCGCAGAATTTAAGAAAGCACCATTACGAAAGCACGTTTTAAAACTTTCTGCGAAAATATCTGCACTTGTCACTGTTTGCGGCCCTGTATCTATTAAGTACACCAGTTAACAATTCCAAATAATTTTAATGCACTTACAACAAATATATATTAAAGATGACTTACCAATCACTCAAAAATACCGCTAAAATAGTAGAATTTAAAATTTTTTGCTATGGGTCGTCCCACTGTGCGACGGTGCGATATTATAGTGCAAAATCCACGAGTTTTCTGCTCTCTTCGGCGAATTGCTTCACGCAAACGTCTTATAACGCCCAAATAATACTCTTTGTTTACTGTGTGGCCTTCTGGCAAAAATTCATAATGCACTACACCGTTGTAATCCATGAAAACCGTGAGCATCGCCCTCTTTTTTGACTTCGGCTCATTTGATGAACGCCATTCACTTGCCTGATGTCTGGGTTGCATGTCGTACTCATAAACCCACGTCTCGTCTGCAATAATGATCCTTTTGATGAATGTGGGATCGGATTCAACCTCGCAAATCATCTCTTTTGCGACGTCAACTCGGTCTCTTTTTTGCATGAAATTGAGGTCTTTTGGCAGCAACTTTGCTGCTACACGACGGAAACCCAAATCATTAACCAAAATGTCTTGGACGGATCCATAGGCAATGTTCAAGTCCTCCGCTATCTCTCTTTGACCAACATTTCAATGTTTTCGTCGGTTTTCGATGTCGATGGTCTGCCACTGCGTTCATCATCTTCGAGTGACTCACGATCACTTTTGAACCGCTCGCGCTCGTGCCACTGGTAAACGACCGTCTTCTTTAGAGAATCGTTACCGAAACACTTTTCCAACATTTCCAACGTTCGCGCACCATTAAATCCGTTTTTTACGCAAAGTTTAATACGAGTACAAGTTCGTTGTTGCAAATTTAAATCCATTTCTAAAATTGTAAGAAATCGCCAACACACACGGAGATAGATGTACTCTTGGCTACGTAACTTTTGCAAATGTCAAGCTATGACGCTAAGATTTAGAGGGAATGTCAACAACAGATTTATCAACTTAACAAAAAAAAACAAAAAAAACAGAACTCAAATCGGAACAATGGGAGCGCCCCGGGAACTTTTTGATCAAGGTGGTATTGCAGCAAGGAACTTGTCTTAACAAGTTAATTTAGCCCAGAAGGTATATTAAACGCATTCGAAAGACTCCAATTTCTCTGGATGCTGTATTGCAGTGGCAGGCGATATTTGTCTTAAGTCCGTTTGGCTTTTGGTGTGGGTGACACATTACGAAATAGAACGAAAACGTGCTCTCTCGACTTCAAAAGTTACTTCAAGATTGGACTTTTATTCAATTCCGATTTTTTTCGCGCGCGGTGTTGGTTCCTAAGTCGCAATGGAGGCTCAAAGAAACGACCTCCATGCAAATGGATTCGGGTTTAACTTGTATAGACAGCCATAAAAATCGAATCTAACCTCCTCGGACGAAAACCTGCACAGTTTTAGGTTGGTATGCTCCGGTTGCTCCCTGGCGTTAGCTCCTTTCAAACATTTAAAATACGGCGTTATGGTATATCCTTCATGGGCTATTTTTACTTACATTTTTTGATTCTTCTTTCTCAGATAAAAATCCAAACATTGAGTTAATTTGGTAATAAAAGAACTAATTACAAGTATGCAGTCAGTTCAACGTCTTTGAACAAAAGCTCGGTGAATATGCTTAAGGATTAGGCATATTCGTAGCAACAAAACTTAGGAAAATGTATCCCAATGATTGTTGTATCAAAGAATAAATTTACATCCCTCCACGAAGAAAATTCAAATGCAAACTCACCCTGTCCATCTGAAAAGTTGGCTCAAATTCAACGCCCTAGATGCCTGTCATTATTACTGAATTTCACTTACGGATTCAATCTGTTTCTATTTTTTTTTTATTTTTTTTTTTTTTTTGTACCAGAGAGACAAACTACAAGACACAAGTCCCAACTGTTGTAACGCACAGAACAATATCCGCAGGCAGTAAATTGGTTCTCATTGAAAATTCCATAAAATTTGCATAACAATGAGACATTTGCGCTGCGTGAAGTGGTGCCTGGCGACTTAAGCCCCTCGCTATACTCGTACTTACATTATACAATCGAACGGGCCATGTCTGTAGGTATACCCTGATGGTACATCAGTGTATTGGCATTTTCAACCCCTTGAAAACCTGGTCCTGCAATTTATACAGAACAAAAAACTTTTTACAGATACAATACTTTGTACATCTAGATTTTCGTTTATTTCCATTTGATTCATAGAAAACAATTGAATCTCACAATTTCGCCTCGATGCTCTCTAGGCCTTGTGACTGCTGGCAGGAAGCTGAAAGTAGTCGGAGGACATTTTGCCTATCATCCACGATGTAGAGTGCATTGATTATGAAGAGCATTCCACCGAGAAATTGGATGACTACAATGGAACTCAAAGCGTAACGCAGTGCCTCGAATTGATTGGTCAACTTTGTGTGTTCTCTGTCGGATGACTTCTCACGCATCCACTTTGCTCGGAGTTGTTCTGAGATTAGACCGACCAAATATGGACTTCCAGCATCGCCCAGGGTGTGGCTGATTGCAATTTGAAAGGCTTCGGCTGATGAACGGGTGTCCGGCACGACAACAGACAATAGAATATCTGCTACTACAGTCCAAATGATATTCATAAACAATTCTCCAATGAAGACTGTGCCATATGTGATTTTGGTGGACTTGTCGGAGTAGACGAGGGCCAGTATGATTAGTGGCGCACTTGAAATCAATCCGAAAGCGCAGATAATAGGATCTATTGAAGGATACCTCTTGTGGAGTTTTTTAGAGATGAAAGCTCCTAGTGGTGTTCCAATTAGGCCTGTTGTAATTGCTATAATTCCGAATCCTCTGCCTACTTCCCGGAGAGTTCTGTGCTCTTGTCCCGGAATTAATCGATATCCTGAGTGCAAAAATTGTGCTCCCCACCACGATAGAGCACCGGTTACAAAAGTGACAGATGTGAAGCCCAGGGTTGATAGAATGTATGACCGATTCTTATACAGATGCCTCAAGTGGTCCTTATATTTCGAAGTCTTTCTGATCAGTGTACCTCCAGATTCTAAACATTCTCGTTCTCCTCTGATTGGATCCTTTGCAAACCACATCAAGACGCAACTAATTACACACATTACTGGAGTTACTCGTAAGCCCCAACACCAATGACCGCCAATATTAGCTGCTGTCGAACTTACCACAAAGGCTAATCCTGCGCCGATTGGTATGGCTGTATAGAATAGTGCCAAGTAGTTCCTGCGGTTCTTTCTGCCTGAAATGTCATAGATGACAGTGGGAGCGATAGTGCTAAATGAAGCCTCTCCAATTCCAACAAATGTTCTTGAAACGAAGAATGACCTGTAGGTTGTCATGAATGATCCAAAAACAGTGGCCGTCGTCCAGAGAAGAACGCTCGAAATTATAATTACGCGACGAGGATACCGATCGCCGAGATACCCAAAAACTGGTGCAAAAAACGTATACGCAAGGATGAAGGCCGTTTGAAGCAGGCCGCAGTAATCGTCACCAATTTCAAATTCATTCTTTAGATCACCAAGGATCGCAGCAACACTAAAGCGGTCTATGTAGTTCAGGATGTTGATGCAGAAAAGTAAGACAATCGTATAACTTTCTTGTCTTTTCAAACCGGGCGGCATTTTGGGGAATTTGAGGAATTTGAATAATTTTGCGATCTTCTGTCCTAGTCTATGCGTTCTGATGAATCCAGTGAATGAGACACAAATTTGAGAGTCATTATTTGAAATTGGCAATCAATAAAACTCGGGAAAAAATTTCAGTTTTGACGGGACAAGTATCTTAGGTCGAATGGAAGTATGACCGACAGGTGTATTGATTTAGTATTTGCTTACTAGCAAAGTAGATAAGAAAGGTGCGATCAGATATTTTCTCTTGTTGCTATCCTTGCAGCTACGCCAGAATGTGTTATATGGAATACCTAGCTTAGCCACAATTCTATCGACGTCGAGTCAGTATCTATTCAGGAGCTCTGCTGTTTTAGAATTTTTAAATCTGGACCATATCTTTCTAGATGCAGTGCAGTTAGTAAACGTTTGCCATCCCATATTGGCTAGCTGGAAAAAGTACTCATGTACCTCTGTCCTATATGGAGCAGAGAATTAGCTGAATCAATTGCTTGGATTGCATTCAGGCTATCAGTACAAAAATCAATATATGCACTCTCTGTCTTGATTGGTAGGCAGGGAAGAACATCGGCTTCTCCGGAAAAAAAAGAAAGAACATGAGAAGCTCGCAATCGAGGAAATAGAAAGGTGCTACTCCAAGAATAATGCTCGTAAATTGTACCAAAAGGTAAAAAGAACATGGTAGAGAGCATACACCAATTTATTTCCAAGATTTGGTCGGATGAATGTATGCCTGATGAATGGAACCTCAGCATCATTTGCCCGGTTCACAAAAAAGGAAACCATCTATACCGCGGCAACTATAGAGATGTCAGTCTCCTAAACACCGCATATATGTTAAGATCTTGTCTGCCGTGTTGTGCGAGCACCTGAAACCATTTGTCAACGTTCTGATCAGTGCGGTTTTAGGCCCGGTAAGTCCACAATTGACCAAATATTCAGACTACGGCAGGTTCTGGAGAAAACCCACGAAGTTCAGATCGATACTCACTATTTCTTTATTGATGTTAAAGCCGCATATGACAGCATCTACAGAGGCGAGCTATACAGAGCCATGTCTAGTTCTGGCATCCTGGCCAAACTCGTTCGCTTGTGCAGGATGACGATGGAGAAAGCTCGCTGCTGCATCAAAGGCGGGTAACGACCTAACCGAGACCTTTGATGTCAAAAAAGGGTTTAGGCAAGGCGACGCGCTGAAAGAGTTGTGCAAAACTCAAAAGCCAACACACGAGGTACGATCTTTCAATAGTCTGTTCAATTGCTTGCATAGGCCGACGATATTGATATTATTGGTAGTACACAGGGGGCTGTCGCTGGTGCCTTTGCGAGTATGGAACAGAAGCGGCAAAAATGCCTCTAGCTGTAAACGAGTGCAGGACACCCAGCATCGACGAATCAGCCAGAATATCACAATCGATAGCTATAACTTTCAGGTAGTTAGGGACTTTGTCTATCTTGGCTCTTTTATCACATCTCAAAACGACATCCTTTCAGAAATCAATCTTTGGGCTGAGAAGGCAACTATGTATTGCGTATATAACTTATTCGTGCGTTTTGTCTTTTCAAAATTTGTACGTTTATTTAAGAGCAACATGTATAATAGTATTATTCAAAGTATTGCCCATCTGAAGCTATGACTTTTTCCCATCTTTCTGGCAAGAACGAATCAAGCCAATTTTTGATATTCTGCTCTGATGTGAACCGTATTTCAGTGAGGGCGTTCTGCATCGACCGGAACAAATGGTAGTCAGAAGGGGCAAGGTCTGGGCTATAAGGCGGGTGGGGTAAGACTTCCCATTCACTGTTTTCCAAATTGTTCTTAACAGGAATAGCAACGTGGGGCCGAGCGTTGTCATGATGGAAAATTATTGCCTCGTGTCTGGTCGCATATTCCGGGCGACTGCTCTCTTCAAACGAATTAATTGTGTTCGGTAGCGTTGTCCATTGATGGTTTCACCCAGTTTTAGCAGCTCATAATACAGCACACCCATCTGATCCCACCAAATACAGAGCATTACCTACGCGCCATGGATATTCGGCTTTGCCGTTGATTTGGCTGGTTGGCCGGATTTCACATATGATTTTTTGCGCTTGGGGTTGTCGTAATGGATCCATTTTTCATCACCAGTAACAATACGATGCAAAAATGACTTCCTTTTGTGGCGTTCCAGCAGCATTTCGGACATGCAAAGCCGCCTTTCGACGTCTCTCGGCTTGAGTTCATGTGGAACCCAATTTCCTTGCTTTTGAATATATCCAGCTGCCTTTAAACGTTTTGAAATGGCTGCTTGAGTAATACCCAAAGATTCTGCGAGCTCTTCTTGTGTTTGGCAACAATCTTCATAGAGTAATGCTTCCAGTTCTTCATCTTCAAACTTTTTTGGCTGCCCAGGACGTTCATCATCTTCCAAGCCAAAATCACCACTTTTAAATCGTGCAAACCACTTTTGGCACATTCGCTCAGCTAGCGCATGTTCACCATAAACTTCCACCAAAATATGATGACTTTCGACAGCAGTTTTCTTCATGAAGAAGAACTGCCCGCAAAAACACTTTTTCAGGCACAAAGTTCGACATATTTGAGTGAAAAAAAATTATTGTTGTTTACGCTTCAAATGAATGACATATACTGAAATTACGTACAATGACAGTAGCTTTCCAATGCATGTTCCAATGGAATAATACAAGTTACGCCATCTCTTAGCAAACCGCACGAGATAAGTTATAGACCCAATAGTAAAGCCCTCTCCTGAACAACCAAGAAAACTCTATATACGACCCTTGAAATCCCAGTCCTGCTCTATGGTTCCGAAGCACGGACTCTTTCTAAAGCGGATGGAGATATCCTTGGTCGTTTTGAGAAAATCATGGTAAGATATTTGGTCCCGTATGCGTTGACGGCGTTGACGGGTTCTGGTGGAGACGATTCAACGATGAACTCTACGAGCTGTACAGGGACATCGAAAACTGCGCATTGAGCGTTTGAGTCAATGAACACCAATGCTCCAACCCGCAGAATCTTCGACTCTAATCCGTAGGGACAACGCAGTAGAAGAAGGCCTCGCCTTAGGTGGTGCGCGCAAGTAGAAGGGGATCTCAACCAACTTGGAGTGCGCAATTGGAGGCAGTTAGCCAAAGAATGCACTAATTGGAGAGACTAATTGCCTGAGGCCCAGGTCCACCCCGGACTATAGCGCCGCCTGAGTAAGTAAATAAGTGCTGCTAGGTTTCCAATCACAAAGAGTTTCGTCTAGTTTCTAGTAAGCGAAAGGACATTGACATCTGCAGTTTGTACGCATAGATACTTTCTCTGATTCCGTAGTCCCTTTCTGAGGGATTTATAAGCTGCTGATCGACTTTTACAATTAATTAAGTAAAATTTTGTATAATTCGTAATAGATGCAACCGAATTGATTGCTGAAAACGTCAACTCAAAACATTTGATGAGTACAGCGTTCAGGTTTTGAACAGCTTGCTCTACCATTTATTTTGTTCTGAGTCTAGGTGGAGCATTGGTGGACTTGTTGAGCTTCTCCTTAAAGCGATTCCAGTTGAGTTTCCGCAAACACCTCCTCTTCAACAAGGCCATTGTGCCGCGTATCGGATTCTGAATTCGATGTACCTATGATCTGAAATTGAAGCCTCGGATACCCCTTTCCAGCTGGTAATCACTTTAGCGTTCCTGTTGGATAGCAATAAATCGGTGTTTTGGTATTTCACTTTCGTAACAAAGGTTCGCTGATACCTAATACCTCTTCACTTACATTCAGCCGATTGATTAGTCCTCAACAGCGAAAAAAAAAAAATGAAGGAGAACATTATCATTCGCGACGCAACAGTCAAATCTAGAACTGAAATTCGTAAGCCAGATGTTGCAGATATAAGCTAATTCATGCAATACGTTTGTTTCGAAAAAGGAAAATCGCTACATGGTATTTCACAGATAAATCTCTCTTCTGAGATTGTCCTTGTTTTAAAATGATCTTCTTACTTCTTCAAACAGCAGAGAAACATAGTGAAGACCTCGCATGGTTAAGTCTCATAAAAATAAAATTACGAGTGTGTCTGACACTTTCCAACTATGGGTGGGCATCGTTTCTTCGTGGTATCCATTTAAATCCTTACAAAGACGTGCGATTACTCTAAATTAAGAGTCAAGACATAATTATCTCACTGGTTCAGCTAATAGGGTATCAATATTTGCATAAACTCGTATAAATAAATACACGTTAGAATGTAATTACAAACTCATGTTTTATACCTAAGGAGTACAGCATTTAAAAGCAGTGGAAGATCCTTCAGCCAGCCAGCCACCCTAGAGTATGTTGTATCATATTGTGTCAGGTATCTGCTGCAGGCTATATGTACATCCCTTCTGTATGACACCACTTTTCTATAGAAATACATGTTTAAGGATTTAGAAAGAAGGGTAGCTATGTATGTTTACAAGAGAAACTGAAAGAAGGACAATGCAAACTAAAGAAAATCACGAAAGGAAGAGGTACGACTGGGAACCAAATACTCATCGAATTGAGCAAAAAATAAAAAAGGACATGTACAATTTTTTCTGTCTTCAGATACTGGATTTCTGGTTAAAGTTTAAATAAATCATTTATTGTTATATTGTCTATTATTTTCTGGCCTACATATTTACATCTCATTGTTAGGGATACTTTAGAAGGTTTTGAAGTGTACGATATTTTTACTTCTCGTTTAAATACAAAAAGGATTTTTTTTTTCTCGGTCATTACATTTTTAATGAAGTGGCTTTTAACACTAGTCTATATTTAGTGTCAATTTGACACATTTTTTTTTTCAAATAAGCAAAACTCCTAATAATTGTAGTGCTGTTGCCAAACGCTCGCGGCTCACCGGGCTACTTTCTCGTCTAGTTTCCGTAAAAACAAAATTGTTGTCGCCAAAGGGCTCTGAAGGCTTGTAAAAGAGTTATTACGAGTACATATTTCTGCGAACAGTTTGTACGTCAAACAGAAAACAGCGATGATCTACCCGAATTCTCGGAAGATGATCCAGATTATTCACTAAGCGAGACTGAAATTGATTCGGAAGATTATAACAGTGACAAGAGTGATGCTGATTTTATCGGACAAGAAATACGTTTGGAAATCGCTGCTGAACCGGACAACGCTCTCAAGTCGAAAGACAAGAACATTCAGTGTGTGCGCGATCCAATGCCACCATGCCCATCAGTCTCGACAATAGATTTCGCTTCTCGTCAAGGTTTGTTTTGAGTTTATTGTTTGGGCGCTTTCATTTGAAATTTTTGCAGGGCCAACATCATTTGCGAAGTCTCGCATCAGCAGTCCAGTGACTGATTTATACAGTATGCACAAGCATGGCGTCACGTGGAAGACGGTTGATGTGTCTGAAATGCGCGCCTTTTATGGACTTTTGTTATTGGCTGGGGCATATCGGTTGAAAAGCGAAGCAGCTAACGAGTTTTGGACTGCTAAGCATGGGCCATCAATTTTCAATTTTCAGCGACAATGTCACTTATTCGCTTTCGAGCCATTAGCCAATCGATATGATTCGATAACCGAGAAACTCGGCATAATGTTCAGCAGAGTGTACGCGATAAACTGGCGCCTATTCGCGATTTGTTCGATCTGTGGGTCCAGCGCTTGAAAGTTATGTATGTTCCTGGCAAATTTCTGACTCGATGAGCAACTGCTGCCATTTCGTGGACGATGCAGTTTTCGACACTACATTTCGTCTAAGCCTGGAAAGTATGGCATCAAACTTTGGATTCTGGCCGGCGTAGGATCGTTGTATTCATACAATATTCAAGTCCACGTTGGCCGTGACAGAAACTGTTCAGTAGAAATCAATTAAGGCCAGCGTGTTGTTCTGGATTTGTGCCAAGGTATTTCGTCTTCGTATACAGGGTGACTTACTCGAACTACAACTTTTTAAAATGCTATAATTTTTTATTTTTTGATAAATTTTATTTTGCCAAAGCAAAAAATGTTGGAAAATACATCAATTTTCAAGTTGTATCAGTAGTTTTCAATATGTCCAACTTTGACGCGAATAATGGCCTTGAGACTGCCGAAGAAAGCATCGCAAGCTGCATGCAAGTGGCTCTGCGGTATTCTGGCCCATTCCCGACGAAGTGCTTGTTTGAGGTGGTCCAAACTTTGGTATTTTTTAGTGCCAACCCTCGCCTTCAAAATACCCCAGACAGAGAAATCCAACGGATTTGCATCCGGAGAATTTGCAATCCATGGTGTCGAAGAAATGAAGTGTGGAACGTTGCTTTTTAAACAATCTTGGTTGACGCGCACTTTGTGAGACGGTGCCGAGTCTTGTTGAAATGTCCACGGTCTCCGACCGAAGTGATTGTTCGCCCAAGGCTTCAATACTGCCTCTATGGTATACGATCGCATTAATTTTGACGCCACGGTCCAAAAATACGAGCGGAGAGCGACAATCGGCGGTTATGGAGGCCCAAACCATCAACATCGGTGCTGCCTGCTTTCTTGTGGCCGTCCGAAGGTCTAAATTTTTGAAGGACCTCTCTGGCCATTTTGTGTGTTGACATATTGCTCTGTAACAAATGGCGACTCATCGGAAAAAACCAAATTCGGCAACTCACCACTTTCGTGCAAGCGTAGCAACTCGTTCGCTGTTTCGACTCTAACTTTTTTCTGTTGCGGTGTAAGATCGTGTGCTTTTTGGAACTTCAATGGCTTGAGCCCAAGCTCATTTTTCAGTATGTGTTTCATCGGTTCCAATGATATGTTGAGCTCACGAGCTATTTTTCTTCCACTTCGACGCGGATTTCGCTCAATTCGAGCTTTCACTTTCTGAACCATTTCTGCCGATGTTGCTGTTTTTTTATGACCACCTCCATGGCGTTTTGCAACGCTGCCAGTATCACGGTAACGAGCTATGGTTCGAGACACAAATGATTTATTCACGTTGAAGTGCTGGAGGGCTCTAACGATAGCTGCATGTGGTTTTCCAGAAAAATATAAAGCAATCACACTATCACGTTTGAATTCCATCGCGGATAAAAATTTTTCAACACAACTGAGACGCAAATCGTTTAAAAGGCTTGTAAATAATAAAATTATCTGTCGTGTGTCAAAATTTGAGCTCACTGTCATGAACGGTTTGGAAATTATAGCAGTCTGAAGTTGGTTGCAGTTCGAGTCATTCAGGGGGTACATGCCTTTATTTTTCTCTGATCTGTGATTCTTTTCCATTTTTAGGAATGAAGGTATGCAATGTCACTTGTGACAATTTTTTTACATCTTACAGTTTGGCACTCGAGCTGAAGAAGAAGCAAATTACGTTTATCGGCACCATAAGGAAAAATCGCTATCTTCGATACCGTCAGCGCTGATTGACATGAAATGAAAACCAGTGTTGCATACCGAAATCGTCTACAACCATGCAGATCGTGTCACGATGTTGTCATACGAGTCCAATAAAAGTCGCTTCGTAACTTTGCTTTCGACGTATCATGCGGCCGTCCACTTCGATCCAGCTGACAAGGCAAAAAAGCCCAACATAATTCACTTTTAGAATAAAACGAAGGCTTATCGGTGTAAACGTAGGACCAACCGATGGTCACTAACGTTGTTCTACAACATTCTTGATATTTCGGCTTTGAATGCCTTCTTGATCTTCACTCAATTGTTCCCGGAATGGAACAAGAGTAAGAAAAGCTTCCGCCGACGATTGTTTTTGTTGAACTTGGGCGAGGCCTTATGTGAAGACAATATCAAAGCTAGAGCACGAACACCACATGGTATAAATGCGGCAGAAGTTTTTCGTCGTGTGTGAGATCCAAGTTCGTCGATTTCACCGTACTCCTCTTGCTTGAATTCTCCATCCACATCATCACAAGCATCAGCATCGGTCGAAATGCTACCGGTCAACATATTGATTCATCAACCAACCACAAAAAAACGGGCTAAATGTCATATGTGCCCTCGAACTCCGGACGCAAATGTTCACAGTGTTCGCTGTGACATGTGCGTGAGACCAACTTGAACGGAACATCGTTTTATTCTTTGCGAGAAATGCGAAGTACTTCATCGCAAATGAAATTTCAGCATTCTCCATTCGACCTGTCCTTTTTTTTCCTCCTTATTATATTTGTAGTTGAACTGTTATTTTATTTTTTTTTTGTAATAAAAATAACAAATAGCTTTTTTTTTAACTCTAGAATCGGCTCTATAAAACCTTGTGTCAAATTGACACCAAACATCAGATTAGCATCGCAAAAGTAAATATAGACTAGTGTTAATTGTTATTGCTTACTTCTTGGCATGATTCCATTTCCGTTGAGTTACTATGATAGTAACATACTCGTAATATGTTTGCACTGAATTTTAAATGCGCCTTTTTAAACGATGGGCTTAAAAAAAAAAAACAAATTTGGCAGAAATATGGATTGCAATATTTTTTTTATTTTGTCTGCGTTGTTTTTTTGGTTTGACTGATAGACCTTCCAGGACGGGTCTATCATTTTCTGTTTGACAAGCCATTATGAATATCTTAATTAACTTATATTGGGTATATAACTTAATTCGTGCGTTTTTTTTTCCAAAATTTGAACGTTTATTTAAGAAAAACATCTACAATAGTATTATTCAAAGTATTGCCCATCTGAAGCTATGACTTTTTCCCATCTTTCTGGCAATTTGTGGATCCCATCCCAAAAGAACTGCGCCGGCTTATCAGCCAAGAATGAATCAAGTTAATTTTTGATATTCTGCTTTGATGTGAACCGTATTTCAGTGAGGGCGTTCTACATCGACCGGAACAAATGGTAGTCAGAAGGGGCAAGGTCTGGGCTATAAGGCGGGTGGGGTAAGACTTCCCATCCACTGTTTTCCAAATAGTTATTAACCGGAATAGCAACGTGGGGCCGATCGTTGTCATGATGGAAAATTATTGCCTCGTGTCTGGTTGCATATTCCGGGCGTTTTTCAGCCACTGCTCTCTTCAAACGGATTAATTGTGTTCGCGTAGTGTTGTACATTGATGGTTTCACCCGGTTTTAGCAGCTCATAATACAGCACACCCATCTGATCCCACCAAATACAGAGCATTACCTTCGCGTCATGGATATTCGGCCTTGTCGTTGATTTGGCTGGTTGGGCGGTTTTCACATATGATTTTTTGCGGTTGGGGTTGTCGTAATGGATCCATTTTTCATCACCAGTAACAATCCGATGCAAAAATGACTTCCTTTTGTGGCGTTCCAGCAGCATTTCGGACATGCAAAGCCGCCTTTCGACGTCTCTCGGCTTGAGTTCATGTGGAACCCAATTTTCTTGTTTTTGAATATATCCAGCTGCTTTTAACCGTTTTGAAATGGCTGCTTTAGTGACACCCAAAGATTCTGCGAGCTCTTCTTGTGTTTGGCAATAATATTCATAGAGTAATGCTTCCAGTTCTTCATCTTCAAACTTTTTTGGCTGCCCAGGACGTTCATCGTCTTCCAAGCCAAAATCTCCACTTTTAAATCGTGCAAATCACTTTTGCCACGTTCGCTCAGTTAGCGCATGTTCACCATAAACTTTCACCAAAATACGATGACTTTCGGCAGCAGTTTTCTTCATATTAAAGTAATGAAGAAGAACTCCCCGCAAAAACAATTTTTCAGGCACAAAGTTCAACATATTTGAGTGAAGAAAAATTATTGTTGTTTACGCTTCAATTGAATGACATATACTGGAATAGCTTTCCAACGCATGTTCCAATAGAATAATAACAATGGAATAATAATAATGGAATAATACAAGTTACGCCATCTCTTAGCAAACCGCACGAATTATAGACCCAATACTATCTTATACTATCTTATACAACTTATACGTACTGGTCACATCCGGGTACTCCAAGTTGTATCCAATACTTAAACTTTGTTCTCGTATGTAGGTAGCACTGTTATGCACGATCTCATAAGGACATCATTTTACAAAATGTGCTCTGACATTGGTGTTTTGTACAGGCGAAAACAAACTTTTTCAAACTCACGAATCTTATCCAATAAACTTACTCTCACCTAATTGTGAACCAAACGTGACATCCAAATACAAGCACAAGCTGGACAAGGACAATGTAGTAGTTCGCATCGAGTTGACTGCTATAAAATAAACTCCCTGTAAGGGTAAAGGTACCTTTGGCTTTGACCAAAGAAACATCAAGATATTTATCTAACCACATCCAAAGGTATCTGACTACATTTCGGAAAGTACGCGGCTACTCGTGTTGTTTTACAATTGGAAAATTTCGTCAATTCCTTATGGTGTCCCTAGAGACCGGAGAAAAAATCGTCCTAAAAAGAATATTTTCACCACTTCTGAAAGTTTATCATCAACTTCCAGCCATCGCAATATGATTTAAAATTTTCAAAGTCACGGTGCAAGTGAATATTAATGACCTCGGTCCTTGGACTTGATCTGTATGCGATCAAGTCTTCTACGTACACTATGCCATATGATCCTAGGTGATTGCTAGTGTAGATATTGAATAGAATCGGCAAAAAACAACGCACCTTGTTGCATACCATTTTTAATGTCAAATATTCCAGCAGAATTAACATCGCCATTTTCACGATGAAATAACATTTAGTGGGCATATTATTATAAATAGAAGCAGCAGTGACTTGCTTATGTACAACCTGTTCAGCTTAAATAAGAGCCCCTCTTATCATACGTTGTCAAAAGCCTTCTACAAAGTTTGTTCTACTGAATATCAGCATGTGACATATCTTGGAACCGTATTGATTTATATTTGTGTCATAAACCCACTTAATCCGCACTCTATTGAACACCTTTTGAAATACCTCGCTTATAACGTCTTCGGAAAGAAACTTATCGACCGAAGATTGAATGTGTCTTTACTCCTTTTTGGAACTATACATTGTTTAACATAAATCTGCAGTACAGGAAAGTTTCGAATATTTGCCTGTCACTCTGGTTACAATGAGATGCATAAGCAATTCGCTCTTGAAAGCTCTCATCTCTCATGAAGATAATTATTATAGGGTTGCCATCTACCTGTTTTGATGATATCAAGTTTTTCAGAAATACCAAAAAGTATAAAACTTTACAAAATGATATAAAAGCAAACCCGAAGAAAATTCCCTGCTGCTGGCGTTCTCATCATTTAAATTTATAACGAAACCGAGTTGGTGCGGAAAAGTTTCCGAAGCCTCAGTGCAGCATTCATACCAAATATCGAGTAGGTTCTGTTTGACAGTTGTACAGTGGTAGACATTCATTTATACGCACTCCGATTTTTGCGACTATTTTTTTAATAATAAAGCGTCTTCCAATAGGGACTTCCGAACTTTGACAGCTGATAGCGGCCATATTGTTGAAACTACATCTGTCAAATTGGCTGTCATTTATTTAGTCTGTTTTGTTGTTTTATTAAAATGGGTGTTCTGTACGGGCAAGGTTCCGTGCGCTTCGCCGAGAGGACTACTCGCAGTGCTGTGGATAAATTTTAGTCCACTGGTTCAACATACGTACGTCGACGAAACGTAAGATCTGCGGAAAACATCGCTGTTGTCCGTGCGAGCGTGCAGGAGAATCCGAGGCAGTCGATCACAAGAACTCGGCCTTTCACAGACCACATCTTGGCGAATTTTGCGTCGAGATTTGGGCCTACACCAGCTGAAGGTAAACGATCATAGACAAAGACGTGTGTTCGCTGAATGGGTTCTGGATCATCTTCAGCGATAAGGCTAATTTCTGGATGAAAGTGTACGTCAACAAACAAAATTGTCGAATTTGAGACGATACCAATCCACATGACATCCAAGAGCGTTCAATGCATCCCGAAAAAGTCACTGTTTTCTGCGGATTTTGGGCTGGCGGCGTCATCGGTCCATATTTATTTGAGAACGACGTTGGTCAAGCCATCACCGTTAACGGCGAGCGCTATAGGTCTTTTTTTTTTTGGTCCGAATTGGATGATATGAACACCAACAACATGTGGTTTCAATAGGACGGAGCTACGTGCCACACAGCATACGCCACATTGGAAATTCTGCACGATTCGAGGGCATGGTGATCTCACGTGGAGGTGATGTAAACAGGCCACCGAGATTGTGCGATTTGACCCCGTTAAAATTTTTCTAGTGGGGTTTTCTCAAGTCGCAGGTCTATACGAATAAGCCACAAACCACCGCGGTCCTCAAAGCCAACATAACCCATGCCATCGGTCAAATTCAGCCTGATTTATGCTCCAAGGACCCTTTACAAGGTGCGCCTACGTATAAATTCACATCCGAATAGACTCTGCTTCCGGTCTTTACGAGGGTTGTCTGAAAAGTTTAAGATCGAACAATGATACAAGATAATTTTTCCTAAAATTTGTTTTTTATTTTTCTACGTAGTCTTCTTGTAACTCTACACATTTCTCCCAGCGATGCTCCTATCTCTCTAACGCGTCCAAATAGTACTTGGCGTTTTTCTCTGCAAAATAATTGTTCACGAAGGTGATTGCCTCCTCATTTGACGGAAATCTCTGTCCACCGAGCGCAGTTTTTAGATGAGGGAACAAAAAGAAGTCGATTGGGGCTAGATCTGGTGAATAAACCGGATGGTCAAGCAGTTCAAACCGTAATTCATGGATTTTCGCCATGGCAACCGCTGAGGTGTGAGACGGCGCGTTGTCTTGCTGAAACAGGATTTTCTTTTTCTGCAAATGTGGCCGTTTTTCCGCAATTTCTGCCTTCAGCTTGGCAAGTAATGATGTGTAGTATGCTCCTGTAATGATTTTTCCTTTTTGAAGATAATCGATTAAGATAACTCCTTTAATATGACAAAAAACAGGCGCCACCACTTTCCCAGCCGAAAAAAACAGTTTTTGCTTTTTTTTGGAGCCGGTTCGTCCTTTGCAGTCCACTGTTTTGAATGAATTTTTGTTTCGAGCGTATAATGGTGTATCCAAGTTTCATCCACAGTAATTAATCGGCGCCAAAACTCGGATTTATTGCGTCAACAGAGCGTTGTAAATGTTCATTCGAACGCGTTTTTGGTCTAACGTAAGCAAACGCGGCACCCAACGCGCGGACGGTTTTCTCATGCCTAAATCTTGATATAATATGTTACAAACACGTTCGGTGGACATTTCCACAATCTCTACTATCTCGCTCACTTTAATTCGGCGGTCGTCTAACACCATTTGGTGAACCTTAACAATGTTATCGTCAGTGGTTGCAGTTTTTGGACGTCCCGAGCGTTCATCATCTCCAAAGCTCTTACGGCCACGTTTAAATTCAGTTGCCCAAAATTTCACTGTGGTAAATGATGGTGTAGAGTCCCCATACACAGAGTCTAACTCATTTTTGATTTGCGTAGGCGTATTGCCTTTCAAAAACAAGAATTTAATAACACCTCGATACTCAACTTGTTCCATTTTCACAAAAAACACTCACATCGACTCACTCAAACGACTGTCAACTAAAAATTGCGCATCCAAAATGACTGAAACTTCGGTAAGTAACTGCCAAAAGATGCACAACTAGCATTCACTAGCTTTTATTGACGAGTGCCGCTATCTTTACGTTACTTTTCAGACAACCCTCGTATAGCAATCATCATAGTAGATTCCACAGTTTTCCATCCTTGCCACATCACTTATTGACGTCTTTAATCGTCACCGTTTATTTTTCGAGGTTTTCGTCAACAACTGTGATTTTACTACATCTACTCCATTCTTATCCTCGTAGACTTTTTTGGCTTCTTAAAAACTTTTTGATCGTCATTGCGTCAGTTATCTCACTTCATTGTCACCAAACTATCAACTTTCGTCGTTTGTCGGTAGGTGACTACCAATACATTTCCCCGCTGGGCCCATGCTTAATTATCAAGGCTACGGTCGTCAATGACATAGTCTAATAATATACTGGGGTAAAGCAATACCGGTCTTATCGTAATGGTTTTCAGATTTTAACAACACTGAAGATTACAACGATTTGACCAGTTATAAACGACCTGTCATTGGTCCTATTGGGTGGCAAGACCACCACTAGGACTTAAAGCTCGGTACCATGGGAGGCAGGACTCTCCGGATTTCGGTCCGAGCTTGACTTGAAAGAGGTAGGCCTCTAGTTGGAGCGTCGTGGTGCCTGTGGTATAAACCTAAAGTCGGAGGAAGGGTCTTCCATGTTTGGTTCAACCAATGGACAGTTGTAATAAGTACTGAGTGCCTAGGCCTCGATTCAAAGCAAGAGTGGAATCTTTTTCCAATTGGTATCAAAGGAATAGCAGAGAGCGCAGACTAAGCGCATCCTGGCCTCCATGGATATATGTGCATCCGTTAATTTAAGCCTACGCGGCAGATATTTACGAAAAACACATATCTCCTCGCCTTCTGTTTCGGAAAACCCGATAGGAAGAGGTTGTGGGAGTAGAAGGAGTTCGTTAATAGTTCGTTTCCTTGTTTTAACATTCAGTATACTCGCATAAGTGCCTTGCAACTAAACTTGGCTTCGAGTCAATGGTAGCTATTCGAAGTGACGGACTTCAGAAAACAAATTGACCACATCGACGCCTTGCCTGGCATAATAATCATGCATTTACTCGAGAAGGTCGTATAGGCCATTTATAGTTCCGTAATATCTAATTTAGCTTTCAAGGATTACATGCACTCAGACCTTAGAACACTTAAGTTATTCATATTTCCTCTCTCGGCCTATCTCAAAGTGTCTTTTAAATGGTTATTTCCGCTTTCAGGGCTTCATTATAACTATTATTTGCTTATGTGCCCTAGGGTCGGACTTTAGTCGAAAAGAGAGAAGTTTCTGCCTTGATCTTCCCTCCTGAAGCTTTTAGTTTAAAATGCTTGCTTGAACGTTTTGCACAGTAAGATGTCGTCCGTGGTCATGACTACTGATGTCTCTAAGACGTTGTAGAATGATTATACCTACGCCGTGTGTCTAAGGAACTGATACCAACTTCAACCCCCTGTGACTGTCAAAATACAAATGACAGCGCGCTGAAAACTTGACAGTAGGTACTGCAATTCCTTGTGGACAAGCATTTTATTCTGGCGTGTACGGTTTTCTTTTATTGATGACGCTGGAAAATGGCAACCAGCTATCATTCGTGAGCTGCAACATTTGAAAGTGAACGAAATGTTTGTTTTTCGCATCATAAAAGTTTCAACAATATTTTTATTTTTAATTTTTTTTTATAATCATCGCGCGCTCAAGGGGTTTTTGTACCCTTAAAATGTTCGTACACAGCGTGGATGAAGGAAATTTAGGGAGTAAGAAAAGACAGGTACCGATGTACATTGTTTTTAAATGTTTGCAAGTTATAACGACCAGGAAACACAGAGATCGGCATGGCATTCCATAAGCAAGTAGTACGGCTTAGAAACGGATCACGATATTTTAGACTACGTCCGAAAATGGGCTTGAGGGTATACTGATGAGCATTCATAGGGAGACGGGTGTTACGGTTGAAAATTTGAATAGGCGGAATGCTACTGGCGATTTCAATGCAGCACTGGTGGTGGAAATAGCGATAAAATAAAGCGAGACAGGAGGCATTACGTCGGTGTTTGAGGGTGTCAATTGATTGACTGATATTAGTATCATCAATGAGTTTTTTTTTGCACGGTTTTGAATCCTATCTAGCAGGTGCAGAGATGTTTAAGGAGCATCTGACCAGATGTGGGCATCGTACTCCAATTTTGGGAGGAGGAATGCCTTATATATTGAGGCCATATCAGAGGGGGTAAAATATTTCTTGCATCGCTTGAGGAAACCTAGACATTTCGCAGCATTTTTGACGACATAGTATATGTGGTCATTCCAACGTAAGTTGTCACTGACACACATACCGAAAATGGAATGTTTATTGGTTTCGACGATGCAAGTGCCATCCATGGACAATGGCTGGATGTTTAAATTTCGCTTTAACGACAGCAGACAGCATTGTGTTTTGGAAGAATTAAATTCTACTAGAAGTAGCAGGCAAGAGATCGTTGATGAAAATTAAAAAGAGTGTCGGAGACAGAAGGGAGTCCTGGGGCACACCAGCATTTATTTTGTGAATATCAGACTTGAAACCGTCCAAGACAGCTTGAATTGAACGTTCCGAAAGGTAATTTCTAATCCATTGAAGAAGAGAGTCATCGATCCCAAAAGCACGCATTTTCGACATAAAATCTATAGGAGGAGAGAGAAGAAGATTCGCCGTTTTTAGGCACAGGCTGGACAAATGCTGTTTTCCATCTTCTCGGAAAAAGTCTTAATGAGTAGGACTAATGAAAAAGCTTACGCAGTGGTTTTGCCAGCGTGGAAGATACACCTCTTCAGAAGAAGGTGAGATATACCATCAGGACCAGCGGATTTATGTTTATTAAGATCTTTAAGTACTCTTGCTACTACACGAGTGCGAAAATGGATTCGTCCCATTGTAGATTCGACTCACTCAAGTGTAGGCGGGGACAAAGCACAATCTCGGAGTGTTGAGCTAGCCGCAAAGTGTGCAGCAAGCAGATTGGCCTTGTCCAAAGAGCTGAGAGCTTGAATGGCATTGTAAATTAGCGTTGGGATGGGGGATGAGGCAGAATTTCTAATGTTTTTGGCAGTATTGTTCAACCTTGTGGCGGTGGTTGGAAAAAAAGTGAAACTGATCCAGCAATGGTGCACAAGATTAAGAAACGAATTGAACGTCATCCGCGACAGGGCCCAAAGAGCTGGAATTAACGGACAAGATTCGCCGCATACTAAAAAAAAACTCATACGTCAACACCAAATGCTCAATCTTCCAAAAGTCTCATACCCATGTGTGCCGAAGATCTTCACATAATCCGAAGGACACAACTAACATATCACTTCTATACTCAAACTACTTTTCCTGATTATTGGTAATGCTAACTGTTTAGTGTTACTGAATAAATCCGTTAATATCGTAACTTAATCTAAAAGGACGGTCACACGCTGTTGCCGAACCATGGCGTTACTGCATAAATTTCAGCGCAAGGCAGTAACGCTACAAATGCATGAGCATTCACAAATTGTATATTAACTATTTAATATAAAATCAATATTAATAACTTACCTGCCAAATTATTGGTTAAACTACCATACCAAGCATAGAAACAAATTTCCACTACAGTTGCAATTAAAGACCTTATCAGACACACCACCATTGACCAATTACATGCTGCTTGAAAACTCTGGCACATGTCAAAAATATTCCCATAAATTCGCTGTTTCTCCAAAATTTGTTGTTGAACAAATGTATCAAGGTGCCTAAAAGTTCGATTAGGCCGTTCCCAATCAACATACTCTGCAAGTGTAGTCAAGTCCATGTCCAAAGACTCCACTTCCAAGCGTATCAAATCCATATAAAGAACAAATTGTTGGTTGCGTACAATCTCTGCAGCACGTAATGGTGTCAATATAGTTATTAGCACTTTCGTCCTTTCGTCTCTGTCGACATTGAAAAAAAGTATAGACCATGCGATATTTGCCGAAATAACTGTCAGAAATTTCCAAATATACATTTTGTGCTCGCGGATCTGATTGAAAAGGCTTTGTTTTCTGACTTTCGGAAATCGATTGGATTGCAAATTAGCATATACTTTCCAGAAATGTCTCTCATCATTTCTCATTATAATTGATTGCCATGCAGATACATTTAGAGATATTATGTCAATGCAAAATTTTAGGCAATCGATAAACAAAGTAAACAAATGCTCAGTATTGAAAAATATCTTATTGTACCTAAACAATACTATTGCGAGTATATTGAAATAAGATATTATAACGATTGACCACCAGAAATATATTCGATCTTTATGCCTGTTGGGATGAATGGAAACCGGACAGTATCCAAAAACACGAAACAAATAAATATAGCATTGGAGAACTGAACTAATGTGTCCGTCCATTAGCGAAACTCTTGTTTAAATTCGTTGTCCGTAAAAAACAAACTACGGTTACGAATAGTTGAGAACTGTTTGTGTCTTTCGGCGCATTGCCATCAGTCAATTTGCATGCATTAATTTAATGAAAATGGCAAACCTCCCCTTATTTGTAGATAAATATCTGACTAATAAGTCCCAATACCAGGATATATGGGACTTCATTAATAGGAGGTCATATCGGGCAGGAATCATGGACAGAAATTATTTTATATTTGCATGGATCCTTCCCAGAAATAAAAAACTAATACCTAGATAGATACTCGTATATATGCTTTCACGTACGAGTACAATTTGCATGCATGTACTATACGAGTATAATAACGGACTGCTAAGCGGCATTAACAATTTGTTTTAGTAGTTGTTTTAGTACTCAGAACCATTTTCCCTGTACAAAGAATGTCCAACGTCAATTCGAAGCAACGAAATTTATTTTTTACTGTAACTCTTTAAGCGACCACCCAACAATCGTGTTTGGGTTTATGCAATCGTTTCAATTGGTCTCAATCCAGGGCGGATATCTTTCTAAAATGTTATGTATTAAGTTCTGATACTTCTATCATTATCATTTCGTCTTCTTTAAGGCTTGATATCATGGCATAATAATCTAATTTTTTACAAGATAAAGATGTGGACGGCATGTGGTTTCAACAAGACGATGCCACATGCCATATAGTCCAAGAAACTTTGGAGATCAGAATTTTTAAGGCTTATACCAAAAACCCATGACCATCGACGCTGTATTAACGACTGTATTAACGAAATTAAACAACATTTATGCAAAACTGTCATGGACAATTTCAACAAAAGAGTGCGTATGTGCCGTCGTCTAGCCCATTTGCCCGATATGCTATTTCATGCATACATAACTCTATACTGTATACTTTATGAATCAGTAAAAAATCTTAAATTTCCAATCAGAAACCAGTGTTTTCTATCAAAATTACTTCTTGCGTGAATTTTGGAACACCCTTTATAAGATATACGATGGCTATACCTAGCTGGAATCAGCATGCACAAAACTTATTTCGATATACCCAAGTCACAAACGCACGCCTGCAGTGCTTCACGTCAAGCCATACAACATACAAAAGTTGTGCGTTCTCAACCATAAGCAGAAGAAACAGTGTTTAAAAAAAGCGACGGCATTGAAGCGCCTTGTTATTTGTGGTGTACTCTGAAACATCATCTTCTCTGACGAGAAATTGTTCAGGATTCAGGAGCAAGTAAAACGATTGCGTTTGTTTAACGAAAATTACGAAAATTTGACCGCTTGGATGGTGACCAGGTCGCACAAACTACATTTTGTAATGTGTGAGCCGCAATCTCCACTGGCATTCTTGTCGCTTGGTCAATATTAGCGTAATTGAGTATCACGAAATAGTGTTGGAAAGTGCATTGAAGCCGGATGCAAATGGAATGGACTTCTGAATTTGGGGTGTTCTGGAGGCAAGGGCCAGTACTAAAGCATATGAGAGTGTGGTAAAAGGATTCCTGCATCATTGGCGTTAATGGCCATTTAGACAGATCTGTTTAAGACTCCAAAGGCTTGTGGCCAGTGCTAGCATATCCAGCTCGTAGATCTCGTAGTTTGGTGTCAGAGGCAGTACATGCCACATGAGGGCTTGTCATGCAATCGAATCAAAACTGCTTACTCAAGTAGAAATAGGAGGAGCTAGTACCTACATATCTACATACGTACTGAAGTTGAATGGACGAGGAAACACAGGGCATAATTAAAGAAAAGTTTGTCAAGAGCAAACTAAATACGTACGTACATATTCGGCAAACTCCCTTTTCAAAAGCGCCTCAAAGCCAAACCCAACCCAAGCAAATAATGGACGTGCCTGTGGCCGTGTCGAAGCCACATTCCCATTTAAAATCCCTTTTGTCTGTATTCCATTTAATGACCATACAGCCAAGACGGTCTGAAATCCCCCAGATGTTATCGTTTCAATCTCCTAATTAAGTACCATTTTGAATAGCGCCTTCTCGGTTTCAATCTTAATTTTATTACCAAATAAAGTAACTTCCACCATAAAACCGAATCGTGAATTCGCTGAACATGCCTTTCCACCATGTTATAGGCAGATACGTATGTAGGTATGTATACCCGTATCTATCGGGTCTGTTAGTCGAAGCCGATTAATAAAATATTAATTCAGGTCAATTTTTGATATCAAAGCGCCCATAAAACAGTTAATTTCCCCTTGGAAGATAAATCAGTTTCGTCGAAGGATACATGCACAGCATCACTTGGTATATGTATGTATGTACATAGTACTCCACCAGGTAAGAAGGATGAAATCGATGAAATTGGATTTTCCCTGCCTCTACTTCGCTATCGGCGAACTTCTCTTCACACTCACTTTCAATCGCAAATATCCCTCAGCTTAAGTCGTATCATCAAAAGGACATAAATCAATCACAGAGGTAAACCGCTTTTCGCTTGTTCGGCTTCAAATTCAACTACAAAGGACATCTGAGTCTCTGAGCAGCTCAGAGAAAGAGTAGCGGGCAACAGCTCGGCGTCGTCGGCACTCGGCACTCGGCACCAACTAAAATATCTACTTCTTGCCCCTAACATTTCCTCCCTCGATGAATGGCGTTCGGAGTCCTTCTTCCACTTAGTCCTTGTTTCATTAATAATTCATTGCGCAATTTTTCTTTCATTGCACCTTTCATTAGAGATGACCGTGGACGACGTTTGTCGTCGTCGTCGTCATCGTCGTCATCGTCGTCATCGTCCTTTTATATCTTCTCGTATTCATCGCGAGCGGATACAGGGGATTCCCCTATCCAAACAACAAATGTTCAACGGGGAGGCAAACAAAAACGTCGAACAAAAAGGAGCGCGGCAAAAAAGAAAACAAAACAACAACACGAAAGGTACAAAACAGAATTCCCATTGAGTGAATAAATTATCATAAATTTTGCATAGGGTATTCGAAAACAAAACGAAAAAAAAAAACAAAAAAAAAACCGTTGTACTCTCGGTATATAACGGGGAATCTGAAAAGTAATCCAATAGGGGATAAAGCAGATGGAAGTAGCAAGGACTACCAGCGCTATATGAGTAAGAGTATCGAGACAGGTGGAGGGTAAAAGTGCCGCATCAAGCACATGCCAAACACGCGCTGAAAAATGATTTTTTTGTCTCTTATACGAGTACAGCTCTTAGCTGTTGGCTCTAAGCCCTCAGTTTGTATAATACTTTGTAGCTCTAGGCTTGTCGTCTAATTAATTTCTGAAAAATCGTTCAGCGAGGACTTTGATTTGATTTTAGATTTCGATTACGATTTTATTTGTACGAGTAGATCTTCGTTTTCGTTTTGTTTAATAATTTTCGAATTCGATTTCGTTTTCGTGCCATTAATTTGGCGCAGAGATTTCGTCGAATGTATTGACAGTTGATTATGGAGTAGGCGTCGCCTTTTTGTGTGTGGGCGAGGAATTCCATTGTAATCCATTTTCTTGACCTTGTTCGGTCATGGAGATTTGTTGTTAGGGATGAAATGCCACGAGAACTACTAAATGACAGGCTTGGTAAACACTCCGGAAGCAGGGTAATGATTCGAACTCCCACTTCAAATTTTTCGAGGGCTATTGCAGACATCAAAGAAAGGAATAAATGAGTACCCCCTCTTTGATGTAGATAAAGTATCTAAAGCTATATCTACATACATATTTTAAGGTCCACTTGCTTTGGCCAAAGTTGTTAGAAAGAGCTATTAGATAAAACGGCGATATGCTCGGGGATAAATACAAAAGTTCACATATCATGGCAGGAACTATGGAAGCATGTAGGAAAAATGCGTTTTTTTACACCATTATACTCGTACGACGAGCGATTCGAGAGACCGAGAACTTATCCGATTGTGCCTTATACCGGGCTCCCGCCCAATTCTCAAGGCTTCACCCATCAATGACGTTGTCTAATAAAAAGCGGGGGCAGATTATTCTATACTGTTCTTATCGTAAACATCTTCAGATTACAGCCTCTGAATGGTTGCTACGATTTGACCAGTTGCAAGTTGCCGGTCATAGGTCTTGTTGGCGGCTTGACCACCGGTAGTCCATACCAGGACTTAAATCACGGTACCATGAGAGTTAGGAGCCCTCCGAATTTCGGTTCGGGCTTGGCTTGTTGAGGTAGGCCCGCTTGTGGGAGCGTCATGGTAGCTGTGGTTTAAACCCAAAGTCGCGGGAAGGGTCTTCCTGTTGGTTTGACTCAATGTAGAGTTGCAATAAGTACTGGGTGCTGTGACCCTAGGTAGGTAGGTAGGTAAGAGTGGCTGTTGGATAAAACCAACGCACTTAGGTGTGATGCCACGTGGATCTATGAACCAGTTTGAGCTTCTGACGAAGCGAAGGAGACTGTTTACGTCTGTATTTTTCAGATCGCTTAGGTCGTTGTAGAAGAAGGGTCCTAAGTGAAATTTTCTTCTCTGGGAGAGAGCTGGACATGTACAGAGTAGGTGGAGGGTTGTCTCCTCCTCCTCCTCGTCCATGCAGCTTCTGCGGAAATCATTTGTAAAGGCGCCAAGCCTTCTCGCGTGCTTGCCTATAAGGCAGTGTCCAGTGATAATACCTACGAGTATGATAGCGCTGAGATGTTCCTTATTTCGAAGGATCAGACACTTAGAGCGATACAGATCCAGTTTTGGCCAGATTTGTTTGGTCGCTAGACATGTTGGTCCAACAGTCCACCTAATGTCTGTTCTTTTATTGGCATCCAACTTTAATATTAGTTTGCACGCAGCGATTGGGATACCTATGCTACCCCTTTCCGGTAGAATAGGTAAAGTGGTTCCAATTTTGGCGAGTTCATCGGCTCTACAATTCCCTGGAACGTCTCTGTGGCCAGGCACCCAACAGAGGTGAAGGTTGAACTGCTCTGCCATCTCCATAAGAGATGATCGGCAGTCAAGGGCGGTTTTAGAATTCAGTGAGACTGAGTCCAGGGATTTGATAGCGGCCTGACTATCCGAAAAGATGCGGATATCCTTTGCAGATATCACGTTTTTCTTCAGCCAGGACAGAGCTTCCTTAATCGCCAAAATTTCCGCCTGGAACACGCTGCAGTGATTTGGAAGACGGAAAGAGAGGCTTAGATTTAGCTTATCTGAGAAAATACCGCCACAAATCCCGCTATCGGTTTTAGATCCATCTGTGTAGAAATGGATCGACTTGTCCTCCATGAAAGCATCATCCTCCCAGAAGGATCTAGAGGGGAAGCTTACATGGAAGTTTTTGTCAAACCAAATGGCTTTTTTACAAGAGAATAAAGCTATTGTACGAGTAGCTTTATTGACTCTTTCTTGAATGTTATGTTTCCAGTTTAGTTTTCTGTCAAAAATGAGATCCAGATATTTTGCTGTATCGGAAAACACTAAACTGGTACCGTTTATTAAAGGAGGGTCTATAGTTGGAATTTTATATTTCCTGGAGAAGAGGATAAGATCAGTTTTATGGAATTTACTCCCAATCCACAGCGATCTTCCCAATGGGTTAATCTGTTGAGATTTAGTTCAAGGAATTCTTTGATGGTATTAAGATGCCTACCTGAGACGGCTATAGCAAAGTCATCTGCATAGGCAATCACCTTGCTACCTCCCGCTTCCAGGTATATCAGCAGTTCATCTACTACTAAGTTCCAGAGAAGGGGAGAGAGGACACCGCCTTGCGGCGTACCTCTGCTAACACATCTTTTGGCAGAAGTCTCACCCACTTTGGAGTTGATTATCCTGCTTTTTAGCATAAGACTGATCAGTTCCCCAAGTGAGTCGTCTACCTGCAGAGTTGACAGCGCAGTCGTGATTGGGGATGTGTTGACGTTGTTGAAGGCACCCTCTATATCCAGGAAAGCAACCATTGTGTACTCTTTATATTGTAGGGATCGTTCGATGTGGCTAGTCAATGAATGCAGAGCCGTTTCCACCGACTTTCCTTTACAGTAGATATGTTGAGCCGTTGACAGAAGTCTAGGGTCAATTTTAGCTCGTATATGGATATCAATCAGTCGTTCTAGAGTTTTCAGAAGGAAAGGTGATAGACTCATAGGTCTGAGGTCCTTTGGGACGACATGAGAACATTTTCCGGGTTTGGGGATGAACACTACATTGACTTCTCTCCATGACAGTGGAATGTGGATGAGTTCTACACAGCTCCTCATAATATTTCCTAGCGCAGGCAGAATAATATCAGAGGATCTCTGTAGCTCGGCAGGTATTATACCGTCCGGACCAGCAGACTTGTATGATTTGAAGCTATGCAGCGCCCAGAGTAGTTTGTCTCTTGTGATCAGACCCTGGATTGTGAACCCGGTTGCAGTAGACCTGTTTGGGTTGCTACTGACCGTGAATTGAGAGCTACCTGGAAAGTGGGTGTCCAGTAGCAGGTTGAGTGATTCATCACTTGAGGTAGTCCAAGAGCCATCGGTTTTTTTCAAACAGCTAGGCATCATACGATTTGTAGAGAGGATTTTTCTTAGCCGCCATGCCTCAGAAGATTGCCTTCCTCAGTTCTTTTTTGTATAATTTAAGGAATTCTTTGTATGAGTCCCAGTCAGTCACTTTACTTGGTCTTTTTGCTAAGTTGAAAAGTTTTCTGCAAGTGTTTCTAAGCAGTCCCAGTGCTGATGTCCACCAGGGCAGCTTTTTCTTGCCTCTAGGTTGAATAAGAGGGCAGGAAGTGACCACGGCCTGATTGAGAGCCAGGGTGAATTCCCTGACTGTCATTTCAAGCTCATTGGTGTCAGGCGGGGAATTGAAGAGTTCAGAGGATATTGCTTCTGACAGTATTCCTCTGTATTTTGGCCAATCAGTTTTCCGATAATTCCGGAATGCTAGTTGGCTCGGAGGTGCATCACTCAGGCTGAATTGGATGTATCTGTGGTCTGAGAATGAGTGTTCAGACGATACCATCCAGTTCGTTAGCATTTGTGTGATGTTGTCAGAGACAAGAGTTATATCTAATACTTCCTGTCGATTTCTGGTTATAAAAGTGGGCTCATTGCCAATATTGCAAATGCAGAGGTTAGTACTTATAATATAATCAAAAAGTGACTCACCTCTGTTATTGATGTCGGTGCTGCCCCATACCGTGTGATGCGCGTTAGCGTCGCATCCGATGATGAGGTCAGTTTTTCGTCTTCCAGCCTCCAGTACTAGGTTATCACCAGGGAGAGGGCCCACATGATCGTGGCCAAGGTATGCTGATGCTAGCCAGTAGGAGCCTTTGGTAGTCTCTAGTCTGGCAACGGTTATGTCGGGGTCGCTGACATTAGGGATTAGAAATACATTAAGGCTACGTTTCACTAATATACAAGTTCTGATCTTACCTTTGTTTCTTGTATAGAGCGGAACGTATGCGGGTGTCCTAAGTCCACGAACCATGCCTTCTACAATCCATGGTTCCTGGATTAGGATAATGTCTTCTGCGTTTTTTGAAAGACGCAGAATGAGTGCGGCCGAAGCCTTTTTAGAGTGATGGAGATTAATCTGGAGAAACCGTATCATTGCTACAGTTTTCCGGAGTAGTCTCCACCACGGTGCTGTTGAGATCCTCCGATTCTGAAGATGTGCCCGAGAGCTCATCTTCTTCCTCTGATCGTATAGGACTTCGTTTTGTTTCGTCATCTGTTTCCATTTCCGACGAGGTGTCAGATAGGGAAATCGATGGCTTGCTTGTCACCTCGGTTAGATTGGAGTTGTCGCTATCCATTTCTGGAAAAGATATCGACGCTCCAGGGTCTGAGGTTACGTTTAAGCTGTGACCCTAAGAACAGTAAGAGGTTTTAGGTCGGCCTCGACTCATACCATTGGTGAAACTTCTGCCTCCAACACAGTTCCGAATTGGTCTCAAAGGATTGACGGAGAGCGATGGCAAGACGTATCCTTGCTCCTAGAGATGTACGGTCATCCCGTAAACTTAAGTCTACACGACAGGTGTTTACGTTAAAAACCAGAGACTATGTGCCTTATACCTACTGGTGCATACATACATATGTACATCTTAGGACATTTTCTACGCTTAGGCAATTTTGCAGCCAAGGCCAAGTTGGTGCAAATGTCATAAGTTCATCTTACTTCTACTTATTTTGCCTTTGATTTTTTACTATCGTCAGTACCAAGTGGTTGCATGAAGATAGGACTAAGTCGTGGGCTAAGTGACGCAGCAAACATTTACGGCAAACATTTGTCAAAATATTTGTTTGTTTCCATGAAATATTACTGCGCCACACATTTATACTAGGTGGCGCAAAAGTCAAGAAGATGCTATAATTTCTGCAAATGGCGGCAAATGTCAATTCCACTTTGACATTTGCGAAGTAAACAGCTACAAAATACACGTCAACAAGACATGAATCGCTATACTCGTAAAGAACCCGGAATAATTGTTGCGATTTTTTGGTGGAATAATTTGTCGGTGGTGTTGGCGGAGCGTGAATTTACATTACGACGTTTGACCGCTCGCTTAGAAGAGTATGGGACAACACGAGATGCTGCCAGTTTTGTCCGGCCCCGGGGCAGCCGTTCTGCTGAGAATATCGCAGCTGTGATTGAAAATGTCACAGAGGACCCCGAAGTATCGACCAAATGACGTGCCACGCAATTGGGCATCAATCGGCGGTCTTTACAGAGAATTTTGGTGAAAGACTATAAGTTGTTCCCTTACAAAGTGTAGGCAGTGCATCAGCTGTTAGCTGTTGACCGCCAAGTGCGTATAACCTACGATCAAGCTAACCTGAATCTCGACCACGAGGGACACAACATTTCATCGGAAATCTTCATGAGCGACGAGGGCCATTCCCATCTCTGAGGATATGTGAATAAGTTAAATTATCGCTTCAGGGGTACCGAAAATCCGCGTATAACCCACGAAGAGCTATTACACCCGCTCAAATTTACTGCTGTTTACACTGAAGGCGTCATCGGGTCTTATTTTTTTGAAAACGATGCGGTCCAAACGACTATGGTGGACGGCGAGCGCTGCAGAGACATGTTCAACGACTCCTTCCTCAATTGAATGAATTGGGACTGGAGGACATGTGGTTCCAATAAAGTGGAGCAACGGCGCATACTGCACAAGCCACAAGCTAAATCCTGAGGGCTGCATTTCCGGGTCGCCTAATCTCTCGTTTTGGGGATTTGCACTGGCTGGCAAGATCGCCTGATTTAACCGTTCCAAAACCTCTTTTTATGGTCTTTTTTTTAAAGTCACGAGTCTATGTCAACAACCTTAGACTCTTGAAGCCCTCAAAGGGAATATCCGTCAAGAATGCGAGGACCTATCGCCGGAAGTTCTGGCAAGAGTGATGGAAAATGCCGCAAATCGGACCCGAATGGTCATTAATTCTGGCGGCGGCTACATAAGACATCAAATAAACATAATCCAAAAGCAGAAACAAAGTTTTTCATTCATTAAAAAAGAACATCGGGTAACAACTTTTGCGCCACCTTGTATTTAGCATCATTATTCGCACAGCCTTGTTACGATGCTAACAATCAGAATATTTTCTGGGGGAGTAGCAAATGCAAGATGAGAGACCTTATACTATCATCTAATTTGGCCATCAAAAATGCTGGCTCTCGGGTAACCTTTATTACGAAACGAAGACAGCAATAAATCGACCAAGCCATTCCCGATAAGTACGATGAAAAGGTTAACAGCTGGAAAAGATTAACATATTGTACTTTGGGAGGTTTCCATGTCATACCACAGGCATAACGAATTCCGAATCAGATGCCAAGTCTCGACTTTGCTTAAGACGAAGAATGCAAGAAAAATTAACTCGAGGACCTTGCAAATTCGTCAAAAATCCACCTCAGTTCAAAACTAAACAGAAGGTATAGGAAGCTGTTCAGAATCTGAACGTTGACCTCTCCAAATATTTTGAGCTGATGTGGCCTGTCCCTGAGAGTTCGGTAAATATGGCTATTCACCCACCAGGGTGTATGAACGACTTCATGTGCTCAAACTTTTCTGCGAATGCATTCTCTGCCTAAAATGCACATTCATACCACGACGGATTGATTGCGCTTAAAAATCGAATGTACAGACTTGAATATGCACTCGACAAGAGAATGTACGCGTTGGACAATTTCATCGAAATTGTGGGCGCCCTGGGTAACATCAATTTTGATGGCATGTCCAACTCTGCCAGTCTGCCAGATAACACAGCAATGCTAGAGAACAGCTCATGCTTCAATCAATCATATTTCGCCGTTCCTAAAAAAGACTATTCAGCAGTAGCATCAAGTTTGAATATGTGGCAAAACGTTTGAGGGAAGTAAAGGTTGTATTCATTCCCAAGGCAGATAAGCCCAGCCATACCTATCCGAAAGACTTCAGGTCCATAAGCGTAACATCATTCATTCTAAAAACTTTGGAAAACTGTTTGACTCTCATATTCAAAGTAATATGCGTCCAGAACACTCAAACCAGCATGCATATAGAAAATGTGAAGGCACGGAAACGGTCCTACATGAAGTTGCCAGCACGCTTGCAAAAGTACGTATTAGCAGCGAAACTTAGGAAATGCCGGAGTTCCTTCATCCATTCATTAACGAACCTGATAACCTGTGTGCTCGGCAACAGGAACATAAATGCAACAGGGTGTTGAGGGTCACCACCTCCAGGGGTGCCCCTCAAGTAGGAGTGATATCATGTCTGTGGACACTAGTTGTTAACGAAATACTTCTGAATGTCAAAAAGGAAGGAATAAAAGCCACTGTATACGTGAGGGATGTGGTTCTACTGACCACCGCAAGTTCTTGCCCAAATCAGTGAAATTCTAAACTATGCCCTTAGAATCCTTTCAGAATGGGTCAAGGTCTGTGGGAAGGGCATCAACCCGCAAAAAACAGAGCTCGTTCTATTCATTCATGCCACAATTTGACCTTCCTTCTGTAGATAGAAGAACAGTCTCACCATCCAGTGGACTGTTGTTCAGCGCTAAATACCAAGAAACTCGATGTCAAAGATGAAAAGGGAGCAACGATCGCCTTCTATGCTTGCAGCCATAATGACAAAAGTTAATGTACAGGCACGACTCATGCCATAAGAACGACGTCAACTAACGACGCGTCGGGACTAGGAAATTTACTTGGTCTCTTGCTCCTACAACTATTTGTATTGCCTGTATGTACATCGAGCCACTTTAATGGCTGGAAACCAAACCCGAAAGGCCACGTCTCAATTCCTAAAAGTGAACTGGGTTTATTCTCCAATACGGACTATATAATATCCCATCACGACAAGCAGAGAGGAATGGGGCAGGAATCAAAAAAACACAAGACTCGATGTCCATTTTCACCGATGGATCAAAGATTCGAGATCTTCTTCGATCAATTGGGCTTACGATGTTCACGTCGCCTGCAGGGCAACAGCATTATCTTCCAAGCTGAAATATTGGCTGTAGCAGATGCAGCCAAACTTGCAGCAATACACGCAATATCCCTGTTGATAGCCAGGCTGTCACTAAGACCATCGTGGTAGTTGAGATCACACCGAGGATTCTAAAGCGCTGTCCTGAAGAGCTTAAGGCTCTTTGCGATCAGTATATGGCTACGCTATGCCAAAAGGAGTGACGGACAATGAGCATGCAGACGAGCTAGCTCGAAAAGGATCCTCCCTAGAAAGGGCACTGGCAGATCAAAGTATCAAATCTCCACTTTGCGCTCTGAGAATACAAATGGAGCAAGCGATGCAAATAAAAGCCAATAAAAAGTGTAAAAACCTTCTAACCTGTGCAACCTCAAGACAATAATGGACGTAAGATTCTCTTAAAAATCAGAACTGGACTACTTTTGTCTTTTGAAGGCAAACGCAATAAAGCTGTGCCTTATCGACGACGACCTCTGCAGAGGCTGATTGAACATAGGCTCACGGAAGGATACCCTCCATTTTTATGCCACTGTCCCAGTATCAGTGAGTATGAGTATGAGACATAGAACTTTAAAAAGTTAGTACTTCCACGACCTCTCAGCTGCTCCACTTACATCCCTTTCTAAATTCGCGGATGCAGGAGATTGCTTAGACTCGCTCAGGAACCAACGCGAAACGGAAAGCGGAAATCAAAACCAAGAACCGCAATTAAATTCCCACCCGTCCCAATTCCCCCATCCGTGAATCACAATGGGTCTACACAGATTTAGATGAAGTATAGAATGGGCTCTCCTCCAGATGCCTCATCAATCCGCTAACCTAGCTTACACCCTTATTATGATTAGCGAGTCGAACGAAAAAGTTGGTGAATGTGACTGTTTGGTATTTGGGTTAGCGAATCAATCAACTTAAGTTCGTCTCAAACGTCAAAAATTTAACGAATTGTGATTGACGTGAGCACCCTAATGTTTCTGTATCGATCTTGAAGGATTGTCCATGCGGTTCTGTAATTGTCCTCCGTGAGTGATAAATGACGGATGAGGTTCTCGGCTTCTCTGCTAAGATGAGTTTTGAGATACCACATCTTTTGTGTGCTGGGTATTGGTTGCTTGTCAACCATTTGGGAGAACATATCAAGAAAATGTCTGCACTTCAAATAGTCGCCATCAAATTTTGTAATTGTCAACGAATTCTGAATCGTCATGCCCGCTGATGGAGCATCTTTGATATTTCCATTCGTTTGTGATTGTAGCCTTATTGCTATACCAATAAGGTTTTCTTCCACCATTGCCTCCATTGTGATGAACTCTGATTGAGTTCTGCAGGGTTGTACGTCAACTCCCATATTGTGTAGTTCAGGCATTCTATCTGTTGCCAGGACTGTTCAATTGTTCTACCTTTCAACTCGTAGTACAATTCCTCGATTACTCTTCTGAGGGAGCACATGATTACCCTTTGTCTTCGTATCGCACCACTGATTTTGGTGGATTTTCTTCCACTGTTTTGGCTGATGCCTTCAGTGGATCAACCCTTGATGTGGTTGATTGTTTTTCGATGTTCGATGTCGACCGTATCGCTTCTTGGAAACGACATTTATACTCTTCAGCTAATGCAGAGATTTTGAAGAAATGAATTTATCTTCGAATCTGTGTATTCGAACGTACTCCAGTACTCTTGTAGGCGTTAGAGTCGTTCTTTAAAATAGGTCCTTGACTTTTTCCTGCCTGAGGAATTCTTTTTGAAGTTTGTTATAATTCGTTGGATTTCTTGGGCAGTTGCCAACTGTGTCACAATGAGTTTTTCAAATGTTGTCATCTTGATTCCAGAGCAATCAACGTCCGTATATGTTGATCAGCCTTGTCTGTTTTCGCTTGATGAAGATGGATTCGCGGTATATGGTATATGATCTGATCCGTTACGAATCACGTTGGGGTCACCAACATTTTTTTCTTTTTCTTTTATAATTTGCGCGCGCTCAAGGGATTTAAGTACCCTTAAAATGTTTACACACAGCGCGGGCGAAGGAAAGTCAGGGAGGATATAAATTGAAGTACCGGTGAACGTTGGTTTTAAATGTTTGAAGGTTATAATGACTCAGAAATAAGGAGCTAGGCAGGGCATTCCATAAGCGAGTTGTACGGGTTAAGAATGAATCACGATATTTTAGAGTACGTCCGAAAGTGGGCTTGAGCGTATACTGATGAACATTCATAGCGAGACGGGTGTTACGGTTGAAAGTTTGAATGGGCGGAATGCTACTGGCGATGGAGCTTCATAGAATGGAGCTGAGTTGATTTATATCAAGCAAATAAGCTTGATATTGTGTTGAAAGTATTGTGAAATAAGCACTTAAACCTGTTCACTAAAAACCGCTGGTAGCTGAAATTGAAAGAGCGAATTAAAGGCGGATGGTATCGATATTAATCAACTCAGAGAAACGCTTCTGAACATATAACTTCTCAGCCAGCTTGGTAATGCAAGGCTTCCCAGATCGCAGTCGGAAGGCATAATTCAATGAGTTTTTCCAGAGTCCCAAGTCACAATGCGATCGCAGCCAATGAATTAGTCAAGCCTAAGAGGAGGATTTCTCAGGATCTGAATCTACGTTGTGAGTATCTATGTCATAGATTAGAGCTTTGGAGGCAAGTTTGCTGTGTTCTATCGATAATGGCTATGCCGTCTTCATAAGTAAGAGCTCGTATAGACTTTTGAAAAATTGTGTCTTTGGTGTTGCCTTGCGAGTTTCTCACAATACTTTATTGAAGAAATCATATGACAGATCCACTGTCTTGTCGGAAGCCTTTTTTGACATCAATCATTTCGGTAATTTTTCAGTAAGATTACTATCGATCTCTTGCCCTAGGGTCGTAGTTTATCATCGTCAAGTTCCTCATTAAATTGTTTGATAGTTTGGATATTTAAACACATATATTCCTAATCGTTGAGTCAGATAATTGTATGTATTTGGCTTTAGTGAAAGTCCACATTTATAAAAGAAGATCCTATACTTTGCTTTTGTCTGGTCTGGTGTTTGCACGTCTAGTTATTGGTAACAGGTTTTTACTAAACTCTGAATTTTAGCCAAGTTGATCTTTGACCCTAGTAGCCAAAGGGAAAATAGCATATCACGAAACCAAATTCAAACTTTTACTACTGATAGTGCTACGAGTATCATGGTTGAAAAATTAGTATGCCTGAAATGACTGCTACTCTGAAGATTGTTGTACAACCAAAAAACTAAGATAAACTATCAAACAATACTCCAAGGATGACAGAAATTTTTATCACTCGTAATAACAATTAAAATCTTTCATCATTTATCTCAAAACTTAATTTTAATAATATTTATCTTGGCACAGCCAAACCCGGTAAAAAATAATACTAGTACAGCATATCACTCAAGTAGTAAAAAGATTACTAAGAGATAAGATTTTTCTTTATCGCATTATCCCTCTGGGTTGGATTTGAAGACTCTCCGGGCTTTGCTCAACATGTTCTAGCCAGCCGATGGCCCTTCCGACACGGTCAATTTCGTTGTGCAGCTTTACAGTTCAGTAAAGGCATTTTCATCAGTTTTTTGATAAAGGCCTTGATTGCATGCAATACAGTAGAACTGTATACACAACCTTCATCCTGGTTTCTTAGTTCGAAGAAACAAGGATTTGCAAGAGCAATTTTTCGCTTGATTTCTACGGTTGTGCACCTATAGTTGCTGGAAATTGTATCGGAGCCCACGAAGATGCCTTTATCAACTCAAAACAATTGTTTCATATTGTTGCATGTTGTTCGAGCCGTTGGTGTTGGTGTTGGTATATGTCTTTTGTTGTCGATAATACTATATAAACTTTGTGGTATCCGTATTTATGACTTAACTTGTTTTCGCTATTTTTACTTCAGTGACTTGTTCCCATAATGTCGATGCCGTCAGTGTGTGCTAACAGATGTACAGGGTTGCAAAACTATTGTGCCTCTGGCACTGCCTTTCAAGTATGATCTTGAAAAAAGTGACAGAGCGTCACCATTATTACCGGCTCTTATTGACGAGTGAACGTCCTCCGTTGTTTGACAGGAATGCCAAGATTTTACAATGATCGTCTCTATAAATGGCGTCGTTTGCAACCTTAAAATAAATGGACAGGTAGAGTGTATCGATTCTAAGTTCCTGATAAAAAACAAGGACTGGCGTGAAGTTAATATCTGATCATTGGTCGACTTACCAGGCCAAAGAATAATCAAGAATTGAATAAATGCTGCTGAGATTCCCTTCACCAGAAATATTTTCACCAAATTTTATGGTTCTTTAAATAATTCATCATTGAGTTCGTCATTTTAGCAGGTTAATTCGTCTTTAGTTTAGACATCGCTGTTCTGTCCGGGTTGTAGTTTCCGACGTTTTGCACTCAATCAACGAAAGTGCGGCGTTGTACGTGGTCTGCCGGTTCTACTTCTTGTGCCATCTAGGTCTTATAGGCATGTACGCCAGGATATTTATGGCGTTAAGTGGTTGCGGATAGGCACAATTCATGTGATCGCCTGAGAATTAGCACACGTGGGTTTTCAGCTGGACAAACCCGAGTTGGAGTCTTCACATTGCCTGTCCGAGACGTTTAAATTTGACCATTCAATTCATTATAGGTGTGCGAGAAGGCGCTGAATGATAACCAAAAGCAGTACGAACTTGACGAAATGTTTCCGCGATATTTCCACCGTTTTCGTAGAGAATTTTCACTATTTCAACACGTTGAGCCAGTTTATATCGATCCCTCAAGTTGTTGGTTATCAAAAGTCATCGCAAAGATAAGAGGTGTTTTTTTTAGAGTTATAAAAATTCATTATAAAATAAAATACTTGAAGCTAATGTTAATGTCTAAGATATTAGCTTAATTTAATAGATAATTTTATGCCATTAAATGTGATATCGGGCATATGCGCGCCACGGCTAGCTCGAATGAAGCGCAATCGTGAAGTCCAATTTTTCGACAACTTTATCGACAACACGGTGAATATTGTCTTCCAAATCATCCAACAACTCTGGTTTATCGACATAGACTAGTGACTTCACATACCCCCAAAGAGAGGAATCTAAAGGTGTGAGATCACAGGATCGTGGAGGGCAGTTCACAGGTCCATTACGCGAAATTACTCGTATGCGCTTAGGAAATGTTTCCCGCAATAAATTGATGGTGTTGCGTGCCGTGTGGCATGTTGCGGCATCTTGTTGAAACCAAAGATCTGCCACGTGAATGTCATTCAATTGAGGAACGAAGAAGTCAGAAGTCATGTTTCTATAGCACTCTCCGTTGACGGTAACAGTCTGGCCGGCATCGTCTTTAAAGAAATACGGGCAGATGATTCCACCAGCCCATAAAGCACACCAAACAGTGAGTTTTAATTTTTTTTTCATATATTGGGTATATAACTTAATTCGTGGGTTTTTTTTCCAAAATTTGAACGTTTATTTAAAAAAAACATGTACAATAGTATTATTCAAAGTATTGCCCATCTGAATTTGTGGATCCCATCCCAAAAGAACTGCACCGGCTTGGCAGCCAAGAATGAATCTGCTCTGATGTGAACCGTATTTCAGTGAGGTCGTTCTGCATCGACCGGAACAAATGGTAGTCAGAAGGGGCAAGGTCTGGACTATAAGGCGGGTGGGGTAAGACTTCCCATCCACTGTTTTCCAAATAGTTCTTAACCGGAATAGCAACGTGGGGCCGAGCGCATATTCCGGGCGTTTTTCGGCCACTGCTCTCTTTAAACAGATTAATTGTGTTCGCGTAGTGTTGTCCATTAATGGTTTCACCCGGTTTTAGCAGCTCATAATACAGCACACCCATCTGATCCCACCAAATACAGAGCATTACCTTTGCGCCATGGATATTCGGCTTTGCCGAATTTTTCATCAGCAGTAACAATCCGATGCAAAAATGACTTCCTTTTGTGGCGTTCCAGCAGCATTTCGGACATGCAAAACCGCCTTTCGACGTCTCTCGGCTTGAGTTAATGTGGAACCCAATTTCCTTGCTTTTGAATATATCCAGCTGCTTTTAAACGTTTTGAAATGGCTGCTTGAGTGACACCCAAAGATTCTGCGAGCTCTTCTTGTGTTTGGCAATAATATTCATAGAGTAATGCTTCCAGTTCTTCATCTTCAAACTTTTTTGGCTGCCCAGGACGTTCATCGTCTTCCAAGCCAAAATCACCACTTTTAAATCGTGCAAACCACTTTTGCCACGTTCGCTCAGTTAGCGCATGTTCACCATAAACTTTCACCAAAATACGATGACTTTCGGCAGCAGTTTTCTTCATATTAAAGTAATGAAGAAGAACTCCCCGCAAAAACACTTTTTCAGGCACAAAGTTCGACATATTTGAGTGAAAAAAAATTATTGTTGTTTACGCTTCAATTGAATGACATATACTGAAATGATGTACAATGACAGTAGCTTTCCAACGCATGTTCCAATGGAATAATACAAGTTACGCCATCTCTTAGCAAACCGCACGAATATATAGAGCCAATAAAGTAGCGCGCTCTCAAGAGGTTAAGGTGCCCTTAAAATGTTTGCACACAGGAGAAGGAAATTTAGGGAGAAAAGAAGGATAGGTACCGATGTACTTTGGTTTTAAATGTCAGAATGTCATCAGCCAGTGAGTTTTAAAGGTTGTAAGGGCGTCTCGACCAAGGCTTCTGGGTTTTCTCCACTCCAAATTCGGCAATTTTGCTTGTTTACATATCCATTTAACCAAAAATGGGCCTCATCGGAGTACAAAATTTTGCGTTGAAAATGAGGATCAAGCTGAATCAAGTTTTCGGCCCATTCACCGAACCTACGACGCGTATAATGGTCACGCGGTTTCAACTCTTGCACAAGCTGGATCTTATGAGCTTTTAAGCCAAGATCTTTCCGTAAAATCGTCCATAAAGTGGATGGGCATAGCTCCAATTGGCAATAACTTCTTCTGTTCGCACTGTCTGTCGTCTTTGGGCATGCGTATTATCCATCACTGTGTACGTAGTGCGAAGCGGTTCATCGTGTTCCGAATAACTTGCTCAGACTGACGATTATGTCGACCGTAAAATGGACGTAGCGCACGAAAAGTTTGGCGAACTGAACCAAGGTTTTCAAAATAAGTTTGCACAATTTGTACGCCTTGTTCTGGCTTTAATCTATTCATCGTAAAATGGCAACGTACTACCCACAAATCATCTTTCAACTGTCAAATTGACAATCTTTAGAAGCAGTGTTACCAGTTTAAAAACCAAATCTCTAAAAAAAAAACACCGTTTGGCGACGGTTGAATGGAGCGAAATTTCAAATGAGACCTCTTATTGGATGAGTCTCTAGAAATAGGATCACTTGTGCAGAGGACGTCTTCCCAGAATTCAAATTTCAGCTGCTCTGGCGCCGGCCACGTGTGCCACAAGAATACCGTGTTGTTGAAGACTAGGGCGATTCACGATTGCTGCGTGTATTCTGTTTCGGTTTGCTTCAAAAATGTAAAAATCGCCCGAAATGAGATCATCTTCCGAAGGGATGATGACTTTGAGCCACGTTTTATTGGTTTTACTGGGCAGACAGATCAACTTGGCCGGCCCTATTCCTGAGCACACAAAACTCTATATTTTCTGTGGTGCTGTGCCGTTTTTCTAGTTCAAAAAATTATCTCCTTCACATCTAGAGCAATTCAAGAGCGACAGTCAGATAATCCAAAATTACGATACATTTCACTGCATATTCTTTGGAGTGAAAAAGTAAATATGCAGTTGTATCATTGCATATTTATTGGCTCAATTAAATATTCAAAGCAAATCGTTAAACAGCGTTTTTCGCTTTTTTCACCAGAAAATACAAAAATATATCATCTACCAAGCAACCCCCTTGACAGGGGATGGAAAATTAAATTTTCCCATCAGACAAGCGTGTCTGGCAGCACAGTACCTACAGTCAAAATATGTTAAGAAGACGTGTGGCTCAACAAATAACAAAACACTTTACAATCATAACAATTTGAATCCACATTACCTTCGACTCAATGACGTGAAATGTCAAAGCAATTACACCCGATAGCTTCGAGCCCAGTCAGATTTCATAATAATAACAACCCAAGTCATTTACACATAGATACGATGCGAATACAAGTACAATATATATGTAGATCCACAAGAATACGTACGTATTCACGTATATTTATTCATCCTTGCGTGGGCGTCAAATGTCTACAGCACGCCTTCTCACCATTGTCGGTGAGCCCCATAAGAATTTTAGTCCGTGCGCCGCAACAGTGTTCCAGCTGTTTACTTACCTACACGTTAAAGTGCTTTACTGCCGCCACTGCCACTGCCACCGTCACCGTCACCAACACTCACGCTGTCGATCGATAAAATTCCCGTCACCATGGCGTAAAGTATCCTTCCTGCTTCTTCCCATTTCATACATGTGTACGAGTACATACCATATAGCCACCCACTTTGAGAGCACCCCACTTATAGTAGAGATTGTCATTCCAGTGCATGTTTCAGTTATCTTTTGCTTCTTGTAGGATTCACACAAAATTGGAAATCCTTCACATAGCCATAAACCAGAGGATAACTTGATTGTATCCGTTGTCATCATCGTAGTCGTGGTATTCATCGGAGTGGTAGTACACTCGTAGTCATATAGTCAGCCATAGTCGTGTCGCCGCACTTTGTACGGTGGATACATCATTTTGGAGCTTCATATTCGCATTGGAACACACAGCAACGGTGCTTCTTCAATCTTCGGGCATAATCCTCACCATTGGTCATTCGTATCCGGGATTAACCGGGGAACCCGCTCAAACAAAAACATACGGCATAGAGCAACAATTCACATTCCAGATCCAGATCCAGATCTAGATTCAGATTCAGATTCAGATTCAGATCCAAATTCAGAGCTAGAGAGAGAGCTGCCACTATCAAAAAACCATGACACGCAGTGACGATGGCAATATCAATCGACATGTGTCTTCCTCTCCAGCAAAACACAAAGGCAACCTGGCAACGTTGACTTCAACTTCGACATCAGCAACGGCAACGACAACGATGATGACAACCGTCAACTCCAGCATCAATGCGAGAGCCCGTACTCGTACAAACGGGCCGTTGCTGTCGAACACTGTCGGAATGATATTAACCTGCTTAATTGGATTAGCTCTGTCAGGATATGCGACGTATGTGGAAATCCAAGTGGAAAAGGATGATGACTATCACGCCATGTGTGATATCAGTGAAAAAATTAGCTGCACAAAGGTCTTTGCATCCAGGTGAGTTACGAATAGTCTATATATATCTATGTATGTATGAGATACGAATACGGGTATATGGTATGACAAGTGCTAAAGTAATCTTATCCATAGATGTAGAGTGAGTAGTGAGTTTGTGTATACGCATATGTCTGTCTGGTGGTCCTTTGAAAGGATTTTTGTGTGGATTTCAGGTGATTTTTGGATTTGTTTGTGTACCTATGTGTGTTTGTTTGCCCTTTTGTACGTATGCCATCCTTGCTTATTTAATCCTGTGAAAGCGAAACACCATGAATGCGAATGACATTAAATCGAGCCCTTGCCAGTTTGATACGAGTAAATGCAAAAGGGACAAGAAGCCTGTCCCGAGGTAATTAATATTTATTGAGAAGTGCTTGTTGGTTATATGAGGCTGTTGTGTCGTGTTATTTTGTGTCCTTATATTATAGTCCTCAGTCCTTAGGTGTGCGTGTTTATCCTAATTGTTTATTTTTTGGTTTATTTATAGGTTTGGCAAAGGATTTGGAATTGTTGGTTGGATTTTCGGTGAGAAGTCGCTACTTAACACACCCAATGGCGAACTAGGAATTGTTTTCTATATTTTGATCGGTATCTTGAGTGAGTATCTTATGAGTTAAAGGATAATCGAAGCGATAAAATTCTTTTGATGTTTTTACGCAAGCATTTCAGAGGAGAACATATAATCGTACTTGTGATTTAAAATTCTGCCACACAGGCAAAATATCTTTTAACTTTTGCGACAAGAACCTTTCAGATTTATTGTAGTATACCTATTATCTTCTTTTACGAGTATGAGGTTTATGGGTTTATGGGGGAACCTTTTTTAATTTGTTTGATGGGTTTCGGGGGAATTTTAGATTAATTTCAGGCCAACCCAGGCCAATGATATGAATAATGCTTTCGATTAGGGAGATTCATTTTGGAGACTGTTCATTTCTACCAAATAGCTTTTGGTGTGGTTTATACTCGTAAGCACATGTACAAAAGGTTTGTAAGTATGCATGTGAGGAGACAAATCACGACAGACAGGGATAGGCCTGAGCAGATCCTTGAGATACCAGTTGAATCTACACTTTTAGGCAACAGTAGCTGCTATGGTTAAAAGTTTTAGTTTGCTTTTTGCGTGCTTACTTTTATGTAACCTGTGTATTGAAAAACATAATTTGCAGTGGTTACATAGGTAATTGTCCGGTAGTTCTTAGAAACTTGCACGAGCGGATACCTTGCAGACATTGTGCCATAATTTTTGTTGTGATTCAACGATCACTAGGGTATGGTGTGTCGCTTTGGTAGGAACTCGGATGGCTGCCTTTGCGTTACAATTTGATTTTGATATTAAATTGTGTCCTCGGATTTTATATTTGTAGAAGTGTTAACTGAAACTTTTTTAACACTTGCTTTTCACGAGCTTGAGGCGCTGTCTGACTCCATACAGAGAATTGTATCCCTGTATCCTCATACTGAAATTGTGATTACGGGCGATTTCAATATATACACAGTTCTGATTGGCTTCGACATTCTGGACACACAACACCCAATAAATAATTTAAGCCCAGCTTGCAAATGAATCCACACGAATACCAGACGTTGATAGTCATACCGCCAACACTTGGACCATTGGGTCATATCAGCTAATTTCTCGTACGCCCACCACACAGTTAGAAAAAAGATCCCTAAAAGAACCGTATTGCAATACGAGAAAGCCAATTGGAGCGGACTTAACAACTTCTTTAGGAACTTTAACTGGTCGTTATCTTTTCTCGATAACGACGTGGATGCCGCCGCTGACATGACCACAGAAACTATTCTCTTTGGAATGAATACCCTCATCGGATGAAGCGTATCAAACCAAAAGGAAATGCACGGTACGACTCGAGCTGTAAAGAGGCTGTCAGGGTTAGAGAAATGTTTTTTCGGTCCTACAAGACCAATCCGAGAGAGGAAAATCGAAAAAATTTCAAACGAGCCAGGAATGACTGCAATCTCCGCAACGACCAAAAACTGATGCAGAAAATACTACAATGCCCCAAAGGCAGTAAAAATTTTTGGTCGTTCGTCAAAAATATCAGAAATTCTGCCTCATCCTTCATTCCAACGCTCATTTACAATGATATTCCAGCTGTCAGCTCTTTGGACAAGGCCAATCTGCTTGTTGCACTCTTTGCGGCTAGCTCAACACTCTCAGATTGTGCTTTGTAACCGCCTACACTTGAGTTCGTCGAATCTTCAATGGGACGAATCCACTTTCTCACTCGTGTAGTAGCAAGAGTACTTAAAGATCTCAACATACATAAATCCGCTGATACAGATGGTGTAACTGCCCTTCTTCTGAAGAGGTGTTCTTCTTCGCTGGCAAAACCACTGCGTAAGCTTTTTCATCAATCCTACTCTTAAGGACTCTTTCCGAGCAGATGGAAAACAGCATTTGTCCAGCCCGTCCCTAAAAAAGGCGAATCTCTTTCCCTCTCCTCCTACAGACCCATTGCACTTACGTCCCTTCTTTCCAAGGTCATGGAAACGCTGATAAACCACCGTCAGCTCATGAAATATCTCGAAACATCTTAATGACCGGCAGTATGGTTTTCATAGCAACAGGTCCACTGGTGATTTGATGGCATGTCTCACCGAGAAGTGGAACCAAAGCGTACGAGGGTTGTCTGAAAAATTTCTGACCGAACAATGGTACAAGGCATTTTATCTCAAATTTTTTTTTTATTTTTCTACATAGTCTCCTTGTAACTCTACACACTTCTCCCAGCGATGCTCCCATCTCTCTAAGCCGTCCAAATAGTACTTGGCGTTTTTCTCTGCAAAATAATTGTTCACGAAGGTGATTGCCTCCTCATTTGACGGAAATCTCTGTCCTCCGAGCGCAGGTTTTAGATGAGGGAACAAAAAAAAGAAGTCGCCTGAGGCTAGATCTGGTGAATAAGACGGATGGTCAAGCAGTTCAAACCGTAATTCGTGGATTTTTGCCATGGCAACCGCTGAGGTGTGAGACGGCGCGTTGTCTTGGTGAAACAGGATTTTATTTTTCTGCAAATGTGGCCGTTTTTCCGTAATGATGCGTAGTATGCCCCTGTAATGGTTTTTCCTTTTTGAAGATAATCGATGAAGATAACTCCTTTACTATCCCAAAAAACCGTCGCCATCACTTTCTCAGCCGAAAAAAACAGTTTTTGCTTTTTTTGGAGCCGGCTCGCCCTTTGCAGTCCACTGTTTTGACTGAATTTTTGTTTCGGGCGTATAATGGTGTATCCAAGTTTCATCTACAGTAATTAATCGGCGCCAAAACTCGGATTTATTGCACCTAAACTACGCCAACAGAGTGGTGAAAATGTTCATTCGAACACGTTTTTGGTCTAACGTAAGCAAACGCGGCATCCAACGCGCGGACGGTTTTCTCATGCCTAAATCTTGATATAATATGTTACAAACACGTTCGGTGGACATTTCCACAATCTCTACTCTCTCTCTCACTTTAATTCAGCGGTCGTTACGTTGTCGTCGGAAACTTCTAAGACAACCCTCGTGCATCAATCTGGCGAAAGCAAGATAGTTTCACATGATATTTCTAAGGCTTTGACAGGCATCAGGCTCTTTTGTCGAAAATGCGTGCTTTTGGGATCGATGACTCTCTTATTCAATGGATTAGAAATTACCTTTCGGAACGTTCAATTCAAGTTGTCTTGGATGGTTTCAAGTCTGATATTCACAAAATAAATGCTGGTGTGCCCCAGGGCTCTGTCTCTGTCTCCGACACTCTTTTTAATTTTCATCAACGATCTCTTGTCTGCTACTTCTAATCCAAAATATTCCTTTGCTGATGACAGTACCCTCTGCTTTTCATATTTCTTCCCGGACTCACTCCCCTGCTCTTCGGCTGTAGAACGTATGTTAAGCTCATTAAATTCCGATATTAACAGCATAACCAATTGAGGAATTATCAACCGAGTGAAATTTAATGCTTCCAAAACTCAATGCTGTCTGCTGTGATTAAAGCGAAATTTAAATACCCAGCCATTATTCATGAATGGCTAGATCGTCGAAACCGAAAAACATTCCATTCTCGGTATGTCAGTGACAAATTACGTTGAAATAACCACATATTCGATGTCGTCAAAAATTCAGCGAAATGTTTTGGATTTCCTCAGGCGATGTGGGAAATGTTTTACCCCCTCTGATATGGCCCCAATGTCTCCTGTCTTGCTTTTTTTTTATCGCTATTTCCACCACCAGTGCTCCACTGAAATCGCCAGTAGCATTCTGCCCATTCAAAATTTCAACCGTAACACCCATCTCGCTATGAATGCTAATCAGTATACCCTCAAGCCCATTTTCGGACGTACTCTAAAATATCGTGATTCTTTCCTAAACCGTACAACTCGCTTATAGAATGCTCTGCCGATCTCTGTGTTTCCTGGTCGTTATAACTTACAAACATTTAAAAACAATGTACATTGGTACCTGTTCTTTCTTCCTCCCTAAATTTTCTTCGTTCTCGCTGTGTACGAACATTTTAAGGGTACAAAAACCTTTTAAGCGCACGCTTATTATAAAAAAAGATAACGCTATAGTTCAGTTTAGGTCCACCAACAATCCTTTCTATCCAACTTCAGATAGCTACCTTCAGTTACACACATCTAGTTGGTCGAGGTCCCTTTCTACTAGGACACGCCACCTGAGGGGACGTCTTACTTTACATGATTCGAAAATTCCCCGAACCGGAGCAATGCTATTCATCCAGTCTACTTACCTCAGCCATCGTAGTCGTTGTAATCTAACTTCTCTGACTAGGCCTATTTCGCTGTACAGTAAGTCGTTGTATTCTCTTCTTCCATTTATTGGGTAGGTAGACGGGACTAAAGATTATCCGAAGGAATTTTCTCTCAAACCAGTCCATAGCGGTCGTATTTATATTTAACAAAGCTCATGCTTCCGTTCAGTTGAGAAGTACTGGGATAATACCTGTCTTATACAAGTTGGGGCAAAAGCGATGTCATAATGTGGATGTCCCATAATTTTTGCAAATGGCGTCAAGTATTATTGTGCTTTGACAATTATATTGGAGATATATAGAGAATTACTCGTAGTTGACCATAAGCAGTGGAGCTATAGTTTACGGCTTTAGGCACCTGAAGAACGCGGAATTGTTACTGCTTAATTGACAAATTTCCGGTCTGTTGTTTCAACGCAGCTTAAATTTCGTCGTCGTTTTCCTCGTCATCCTACACCATGTGTGCGAACAATTAAGCGTTTAGCTGAGCGTTTTATGCAATCTGGTTCCCCTAGAGATGTCGCAAGAGGCCACTTCTTGAAAGTTTCTTAACAGGTTGCTTTTCAAAGGTTTAAACTAAAATGATTCATTTATTTTAAATTTAATTTTGTGAATTTAAAAGAAAATTTTTAATAATTTTTTTTCTGTTTTTAAAATTTACAATATTTTTAAGATCAGCAGGTAATTCATTTAATACTGTGGGAACGCTATATTTGAGCTGCTTTTTACCATTGTAGTTACAGGGCACTTGTAACATACCCGTAGCAGGTCTTCTGGTGTTGATTTCGTGTTCGATTGGCCTTTGAAAGCGGATGTCACTATAGTATTCCAGTACCAAAGTCATCTTGAAGATATTTTGCACCTCAAGTCCCATAAATCTTCTTTCGTCAGGAACATTTCCGCAGTTTATTAGCCTCAACGCAGAATTTTGGAGTTTTTGCAGCTTCTCGATGTGTGTTTTGGAGGCGTTACCCCAGGCCAGTATTCCATACCGTAATTTGGATTCAATCAAGCATACCAGCTCCAAAATTTGTGGTGTTGCATGATTTCTTAGATGCGCCAATGTAAATGAAGCCTTCCTTAAATCAGAGCGTATCTTGTTAATTTGCTTGTCCCAGACGAAATGGCTATCAATGATGACTCCTAGGTATTTATAGCTTTCTACGATGGCAATTAAGGGCAGGCATCATTTTGAAAAAATACTCGCTCCTGTGTGGCTTTATAATGTGTACTTTGGATATGCATAATCTTTGTTTTCGCCGCGTTGATTACTAAGCCATTGTCGTGACACCATTTGACTGCATATTATTAAACTCTGCCTGCATTAGTCTTTTTGCCGTCTCCAGAGACCTGTGGCGCACAACTATCGCGGTGTCATCTGCGTAAGCAAATGGAATGCTATTTTTAAAAGTGCGAAGAAGTTCATTTGTGTACAAAATGAAAAGAATTGGACCTAGTTTCGACCCTTGAGGAACTCCATATTGTACATACTTCTTTTCACTGCAAACGTCCTTGATTTTTACACAAAAGACCCTGTTGAGTAGGTAATGTCTTAGCCTGTCCGCCATCACTCCTCATATACCTATCCGTTCAAGCGTTTCAAGTAACTTTGCATGGTTTAGTGTATCAAATGCTTTACTAAAATCCATAAACATGACCAAAATGTGATGACTTTTATTTAAGGATTCATTGATGCAATTCGCAAACTCTCCAAGCAATTGTCCAGTACTATTTTGCTTCTGGAAACCGTACTGACTTTGGTGGATAAAGGAGTGGTTCTCAATAAAGCCAATTAGTCTACTTCTAATTACATCTTCTAGATACTTTTCCATGACTGGAAGTATGGATATCGGTTTATAATTGCCGATTTAGCTTTTAATACCTCCTTTGTAAATAGGTCTAACCACAGCAGTTTTCAGTTTTTTCGGAGTTTTGCCCTGCATCAGACTGAGGTTAATAAATTTATACAAGAGGGGAGCAAAAATATCTGCGTGTTTTTTAATATCTACCGGCCGTATTTCATTGATTTCGGGGTATTTATTTTCGATGAGGAAATTAATTATGCTGCGCACCTCTGCGATGTTGATTTCCCTAGCAAAAATTGAGTTGACTACGAAGGTATTCGCATGATACGATGTGATTACGTTACACTGATGCATTATTTGGAGAGTCTGTTCTGAGAAAAGTTTAGAAAAGTTGTCCGATAGAGTCCACAAACATAAACGAGACAACGATGCACGCAATTTGGCATCAGCAGACGTTTGTTGCGTCGAATATTGGTGAAAGATCGAAGATGTTCCCTTATAAAGTGTAAACCCTTCACCAATTGCTGCCTGCTGACCATCAAGTGAGGTTAACTTACTTCCATGCTCTGTTGAACCTGGTGCAATAAGAGGATGATTTCCTACCCAAAATCATAATAAGAGACGAAGCCCATTTTCACTTAAGTGGTTATGTGAAGAATCCACATGAAATGCACGAAGAACTATTGCATCCCCTCAAAGCGACTGTTTGATGCGGCATTTGTAGTGGAAAAATGATTGGCCCTTATTTTTTTGAGGACGCCGACGGCACCACCGTCGTGAGCGCTACAGACAGATGTTAAACGAGTTTTTTTTTTTGCCGCAAGCTGCCGAATTGGCTCTCGAGCATTGTTGGTTCCAGCAGGACGGAGCAACTGCTCACACAGCTCGGGTGACGATGGAAATTTTGAATCATCAATTTCCAGTCCGTGTGATCTCCCGTTTTGGCGATTTTAACTGGCTGGCCAGATCCCCAGATCTGACGGCGCCAGACTTCTTCCTTTGGGGCTTTTTAAAATCGCAACAAAGTCTCGAAAGACAACAGTGAAGAAGAAATCATTAATTTAGAGCCGGCTGATTTGAGAGCAACAATTCAAAATGTCGTAAAACGACCACAAATGTGTACGAGTATCAACTCAAGAGGTGGTGATTTGACCGCTATCATTTTTTCAACTCAATGTCATCAATTTTACGTGAGAACAGAGCCGAATTTTTTTGATTTCTAACAAAATGGAAGCCAATTCATAGTATGACATTACTTTTGCTCCACCTGTACATATATTTGTACACGTCAAGTCACTTTCTTTGTTCGAGAGAGCCCTTTGTTATTCAATTGTTCTTTTAGTCCAAAGAAACAGCGAATGACAGGAGTTGGATCCCAGCCATGGTGCCAGTATCAGATTGGCAAAGCCTCTAATTACCTCAGAGTTCTCTCCGAGTATTAAGAGATCTAATTTTTAGTCAGCATATCCTTCGTATCCCCGCTTCAGAGATATCTACATATTACGTACGTTACACCGAGTTCCTCCGATTATGTCAATATCTGCGTTTGCGAGCAATTGAATGGATTTTTCGAAGATTCGCTTTTTTTTGCAAGAATTCTATGACATCGATATCGCATGACATGCTTTAATTCTTTTTTGTTATTGAAGGTCAGGTCGTTACCTACGTTCGCAGAACAACATGCATTCACCATCGTTCAGCAGGAAAGACATTGCTCCTATGGCTTGTCTCTAAAAATGCCATCATACGCGCCTTTGACATCGATAAAAACGTGTTACATTCGTATCGATATGAAATTCGTGCATTATCTCCGGCATCTGACGTAGTGTAAGCCATGATTTGGGCCAATCGTGTTATTGACAAACGATTTTTGACGTCCATACACAACAGCAAAAATACCTTGCAGGCGATACTGAAGACGGTAGTATGCAGCTCTACAGTTGCCGTCATTTAAAGGTTCTCATTTCTTGATGATCGGGCAACAAGATTACATTTATCAGGCACATTTTCGTTCGGCCATATTTTCCAGATGGAGTTGGTGTATGCCCCTTAGAGGTCGCGGTTCATCATGAACCCCATTAGCACTAGAATGTGCCTTTTTGTTACCACGAATCGTGTAACCTGGTAGATGACATGACATGGGTTGTTCAGGATGTGAAACAGTCGATGCTTATGTGGAGTTAAGAAAACGGATTAGATCACGTATCCCTTTATTCGAGATGTCGTTAAGGTCATCGAAAGATTGTTGGTTTAGTGCACGCAGCTGGCTCTAGTTTGGCCGCATTGTCTCCAACTGGCCAATGCTCCGTGATTATCGCCCTGATTCTGGCGATATCTGGGCGGGTTCTGCTTAGTAGGTCTTTTGTTCCACTCTTATTGTAGGCCGAGCGTATCATCCTTGATATGGCGCAGCTAGTCAACCCCTTCCATTGGGGGTTGGCCTTTTGCAGGAAATGTAAGTGGATTAGTCTTTTAACCGCTGCCAGGGGAGCGGGATATGAACACTTGCCGCGAGTGCAGAACTGAGCCCTGCCTGACCAGTTCATCTGTACACTCGTTTCCTTTTATGTTTCACGATAGCGGCTTGCTTATGCGTTGTGTCACGCTCAAGTTGCGTGCCAGACTTTCAGATTGCCAGTAATTCCGCCTGGAATTCCGACGGTTTTAAAATCCAGCATCGATATGATATTGATATTTTCAGTGATTCATAGTGGACGGCGGGATCCAACACCATAGTTCATCTTTGATCCGTTGGTGTGGAAGATCGTGTCGAAATCCATTACTACTTCGCGTTTCTTCCACTGACCGACGTGGAAATTTTTCCTGAAGTTTAGTTTGGGTGTGATGAAGTCGGTTGGAAACATGACCATGCCGGTTGATAGCGAGTGCAGGATGTTGATGTAGCCGTAAGGCCGTGCAGTTCAGCACGCAGATTCTTTGAGTCTGACAGCGCTACATAGTGCGGTATTTTTTGTGTGCTGGTCGCGAGACAGAAGCGTACAGGAGTACAGAAAGGGTATCCGTTGGGGCGGATCTCAGTGGGCCCATGCTGCCTATACTGACTGTTCTTTGGAGCGTTTTTAATTTCGTGAGGTTGTAACGTTTGCTCAACGCGGGCCATCATGACCCGTAGGTGAGAATTAGACGCACTACGGCTGTGTATGTCCACAAAGTCAACTTTGGTTGAGGTCGCCACTTCTTTCCAAAGGTTTTGCTGCAGGTCTTGCATATCCTGTAACTTGTGAATAGCTTCAGTGTGCACGTTATTAAAGGCTCCCTCTATGCCTAGGAAGGAGCCTTGGGTATATTATTTATGGCGTATAGATTTCCTCGTGGAGAACCATTTACCTGGGTCTTCCCTTGAAGTAGGTGTGCTGTGATTTGGAAAGCGATGGGTTTTAAGTACGAAAAAGGTTAGGCTAATTGGCCTAAAATCCTTTGAGGTCTCGAGCCCGCGTTGACCTGATTTCGGTATAAACACCACTCGAGCGCGTCTCCAAGAGTAGGCTACGTAGTTTAGTATTAAATAGCTTCAGAAGATTGACGCTAGCCAAGGTGTTGTTAGGCCTTGCGTTCTCTGTAGTATGACAGGAAATCTTTTCCTCGGAAATGATTGGATTGATATTGCTGTGGGAAGCAGATTGTACTTGTCGAGGCATCCCGTGTTCCGTACTGATATCACTGCATCCAGGAAAGTGCGTTTTCATCCGGAGTTCCAGGCTCTCCGAAGAAGATTTTGTCCATCCTCCATCTAAGTTTTTAAAAAGGAAGGATCGGAATGATCTTGAGGGTTTCTATTGAATGGCGCATGGTCTTTTGACAATTTAAGTTGGCAGAGTCTCCTGCTGAATTTGGAAGAATAGGAACGGGAGTGCTGCCAATTGTCACCGGATGGGGCAAATATGTTGGTGCCAACATATCTCAAGAGAAGACTGTGACAATATTGCTTCATGGTACATTGAAAGCCGTCCATCGGGCTATACGCTTGAATGGTGCTAACCGTAGGTATATGATTAAGGTCAAGTATCTTGGCATAACGGTAGGTCAGCGGATGAATTTCCTACTTAGTCGCCAGAGAGTGTTGGCTTTGCTTGGCTGCTTACCCGTTTGCAGAACCGTATCTACGGACCCATTATATGTGTTTTTATGGGTGCCTTCCCTTGACTTGGAGGTGACACGTCGAGGTATCGCCCACAAGATTAGGAAGGGATACCTCGACAAATATAGATTGGGTCTCCCCGACGGAGTTGGGTCCAGTGTAGATGGGACATAAGCGTTAAAGGCTGTCCAGCCTATTCAGATGTTAGGGATTTGAAAGCTATGGGCATCACCTATGACGATGTCAGCGGTGTTCTCGTTGGCAGAGCGAATTTCGAAAGATTTTCCGTCTTAGACGCCGAAGCTCGACCGGAAGCCATATTCTGGTACCATTGGAGGTTAGGAGTCTCTACAACTCTGTTCCAGCCGGACTTAGTAGTTGGCCCCTAGGTTGGACATCTGCACCGCTTGTATGGTAAACTTAATTGGAAGATTATAGAAATTACCATTCTACATGCCGCAATATTTTGAATCACCTTGTGATTGTGGACAGGAGTTTGCTATTGTTTTTGCATTTTATTGATCCAAATAAGAAGACTTGCTACTGGGGGACATCAGGAAAGCCGTTGGCTTTTTAGAGACGCTGGAAAGCATTCGTTTGATCTGCCAGCAACTTGAAGAGCCATTCTATCTACAGTTATGCTCGTATGAAACCCAATTTTCCATAGGGTTTCGTTAGGACTACCTGCCTCCAACTGTACTCAGGTTCGGGTCCTGACAATTTCATTTCCCGTGATCCGATTGTGAACTGGAGCCCAGACAAGGCTCAGTGAATTAGGGCTTTCCAACTGTGTTCAGTGAAGTCTTGCATCCTCGAACTACTCGTAGCTTGAAAGTCGTAACTAAGTTCAGCAGGGCTCTAAGCGCAGCTTGGCTGTCGCCCCCTCCACGGGTTCTTCACAGTATAGGTCGTTTCCATCTGCGTATATTGCGTATATATCCGCTTGGAAGGCAGACGCAAGTTTTCCGTTGTCATCCTACAGAAAAACCCCCGCGCCGTGTCTTAAATCACTTTTGGAGCCATTCATGAAGACAACTACATTCCTTCCCTGGCTCAGATTCTGGCCGAAACCATTCCTGGTCACTGGAAAGTTCGATTTCGTATTTTTTCCGCAACAGAGATTCTGGTTTAGGATGTTTCAATGAAGACTAAAAGGCTGAAGGCGACCAAGTAAATGATATAATGCCATGCAGGGCATGGAACTCGCGTAAAGTCATCCAAACTCTAGTGCGTGTTGTACCAAAGGCCACTTCCTTTTAAACGGAAGATGATTTTGAGAGTGTAGCCCATGATATTAATATCAGTGGTAGGGATATCTATCAGTGCATCGAGAGCAGTAAGCCACATGCAGCTGATACATATCGTTCTTCAAAGTCTTGCACTAGCAGCAGTGATCTATTTTCATGAAAATTTTGTTCTCTAGATAACCAACGCATAGGACATAAGTGATCTTACTATTACAGCCATTTGTGTTGCTGACAGTTCCTTTACAATGCCAGGAAGCCGACAGTGTCTTGGAGATTTTCGAAGTAACATGTTTCATTCAAAGAAGTTTGTTATCCGGGATAATACCCAAACCGCCTCGTTTGGAAAACGGATGGTGATGCCTTTCTGCACTAGATGAATCAGACTAGTCAGGTCCTTCTCGTAAACAGAAGAACCTCAGTTTTGAGAGAATTGATCCAACTGATAGTACAGCTACATTGACATCATGGAGTTTAATAGTATTGCGTTGTCTGACGACTGTCTTCAACCCTTCTGTGTATTTTCTTAATTAGCTTCACTGATCGATAAATGTTGCAGTTTTTCGTGTCATCTGTGCCTTTATACAGTGGGAAAAGAAAGCTATGTTTTCACTGGTTAGGCATCTGTTCGCCTCTCGTCATTTTATTAAGCCATTCAAATCCAATATTTCCGAATGTCGTTCATACTGCACGTCGCCGGTTCATTCTTTTTATTGCTTCACTAACTTGTGCTCCGGTAAAATCTGCTGTTTTCCCTTTATGGGCGACAGCCAACGCAATGTTACTTCGCGGGAATATTTCGTTAAGTAATTGGATAAGATACTTTTACCAACTTTTATAAATGTTGTTGTTTGCCGTTAGCAAGTGTCGCCGATCGTCTCAATACATTTCAACCTCTTGCGAGGTTTTTCTTTATTCAAAATATTCACTCTGGATCGCGATTGCACTCTACTACTACTACTACCCTGCTCTAGCCTCCGCATTCTTCATCTATGTATATTTTAAGGCGCGGATACTGTTGCGGTTTGTTGGGTGTTTTATTTTTAATGTGCCTTGTTTAAATTAGATAATAAAGGACTAATTTGTCAATACAGAACCTTTAATAATCCTTTTAAATAGCGCCATCTATTTGCTTAAATCAAAATCATTTCTGACTTGGCTTAAACTAGTTTCTGCTTTTAATTACCCAGAAATCCTTTCCGTGACCTTTTTATTGGTAGACTGTGTCGGTCTCCTTCTTTAGTTTCACAATAAAGTACCGTCTCGATCTATAAAGTCTGACACTATTCAAATAATCAACGCAATAACCTTTTCACTATTTTCTTTTATTTTCTTTCTAAACTACCCCAAGGGTAAGACGGTTAAAGTGAGAAAACTTCTCTTTCCTTCGATTTAACTAGGGACTTGGTGATTTGTATGTCTCTGTGTCATTACTTAGATTGAAGAATGAGGAAGGAGACCGTTTGTGGAACAAAAACCGACTTCTACTGAAAGACAGAAAAAACAATGAAAGTAGAAAAATGAAAAGGATATCTGCTTTGTGATGTGCGGATAATAGAACACAGACATACTTCTCGTACACGTCTAACTCCTATCCTTTGGCAGAATAATTTAGTGTCGTCTTTATCGATAGAACATGTCTGTGGGTGAGGTCGTATTTTCATACAAAAACAAAAAAAAAACACTGATCCCTGTCTGGTAGTACTTTGTTGTCTCGTTTAAAGTTTATTCTTGCCATCATCAGCAACATGTGAGAGACTTTGAATCGCAGGGAAGGACTTTTTAAGACTTGAGTACCAACTGGTTAGTTAAGTGAATAAATATTTGCTTTTAGTGGTTACTGGTTAGCTTTTAATGTCTGAGGGAATCAAATGGTGCTAACGCCGATGGAACTATTGTATGTGTCACAGAACGACTTATAAAAGTTTCAAAATTTTTAGACTAAGCACACTCTTATTTTTTAATGAACCCACTAATGAAGTGTTCTTTCTGTTTCAGGTCTCTTTAGAAGTCAGTTCCTGATAAAAATTCAACTAGCCCTTGCTATGCTGTCAAATATTGCTTCCATCTACCTGGCATACCTGCTCTACTTCGTCCTGCACAACCTGTGTGTAGTCTGCGTTGGAACCTATTTTGTGAATTTCTTTTTGTTGCTTCTCGCCTGGCAACGCTTGAAATCGTTTGATGTCACTACTGAGCATCCGTACTCAGCTAAACTAGATTAGAACGCACCTTGTTTGAGTTATAAATAAAAGTCTATAGAGCTATGTATCTATATATACTCGTACCATACGAGTGAGTACTGGTAACTTTTATCGATGTTTGAATTAATTGAGCATTCTTTCCACGAATCTTTTACATGACTTGATTGACATCTTTGCAGCAGCAGCAACAGTAGTAACGACAGTGGAGCATACGCTAAGATAGACTATCCTCGGGGTTTGATGTTCACAAATTGATGTTGCGAATGCGGTTCACCTTGACGCAATGACATAACCAGATGCTGCGGTTTTGTGGCGCTTTTCAGCGATTTTCACTCGTCGTTTGCTAGCGTACACTACAAAGGGAAATCGAACAGAGATCAATGGAGCTGAGTAAAAACATACAGGCATACATAGAGCCGGCTATAAGTAACGTTGAAGGGGAGTGTTACGAGTGGATTTCAGAAGAAATGTAACAAAACCGCACGTGTGATGTCACCAGGTTTCTGGGCTGTCATCTGCGCGCAAATTGTCAATAAATTGAATGTTGATCTGGGGTTTGGATCTGGCGCTGCTGCTGGTGCTGCTGCTGATGGTGGTGGTGGTGGTGGTGGCTGTGGTAAGTGTTGCGGAGATGTGAAGCCTCTTACCGCTCGCAGGCTAATTTGGAAACTTGAATTTTGTTGTGGGCCGGGGTTCAGAAATGTGCTAATGATATGGTGACCTTGAATACGAATCTCTATTTGGGACGTGTTTTCAGTTTGGTTCGATTTGGTCTTCTGTTTATTCGTGCGAAAGGAACTAATTTTGTTATTTCACTTCAGTTTGTAGCTGATAAAAAGAGAAAACAATTCGAATATCTTAATTGAGTCGGTAAATATTGCATATTCCTTAGTGGAGGAGTAGGAGGGCGTATTTTGGTGGTGAATATTAAATCAGAGAGTTTGTGTATCAATACGAATTTAGAAACCGTTCGACACGTGTATTGCGGTTATCCCGCTTAATAAACTCAACGCCGCCACAGCTCAAGGTGAATCATGACCTTTTCAGTCTTTCGTAAAAGCAGTATGTAAAGTCGTCCGCGGTGTCGTTATCGACCTCACAACAAGTATCACAGGATGTAGTATCACTTATGGCCAGGACATTAGGAAGATTTTCTGTTCAGTGATAACAATAGTGCTGCAAGAGATGTCCGGAAGCATTCATTTGTTTGCATTCGTAGAAATCAAACTGCCACCATAAGCCCTGTTGGATATTTTGATAGCTGGGTGTTGTGCGATTTGGGTTTAAACTGAGCGGTGTCAAGGTGAAGATGTCCAGCACTATAATTATGACTTCTGTGCTAATTTTAGCAACTGGTTGCTGGTCCTGTCTAACCAATTTTATATCCTCTGTACTCCGTACTATTTGCGAAACAACCAAGAATGGATCAGAATAAGAATGACCTTACTATCGACGACTCTGCAAACGACGAAAAAGACAACTGCGTTTGGATCTGTGGATGGACTGTCCGGACAACTAGCGGAGGCCCTAGACTACCATAAAGCAGGAATCACTGCCACCCAGGAAGTAGGATGAAATATTACGACATATGTACCACCTTGATCAAAAAGTTTCCGGGGGACACCACCGTGTGGCGCTCCCATTGCTCCGATTTGAGTTGTTTTTTTTTTGTTAGGTTGGTAAATCTGTTGTTGACATTATCTCTAAAACTTAGCGTCATAGCTTGACATTTACAAAAGTTACGTAGCCAAGAGTACATCTATCTCTGTGTGTTTTGACGATTTTTTACAATTTTAGAAATGGATTTCAATTTGGATTTAATGGTGCGCGAACGTTGGAAATCCTGGAAAAGTGTTTCGGCAACGATTCTCTAAAGAAAACGGCCGTCTATCAGTGGCACGAGCGGTTCAAAAGTGGTCGTGAGTCAATCGAAGAGGATGAACGCAGTAGCAGACCATCGACATCGAAAACCGACGAAAACATTGAAATGTTGGTCAAAGAGAGATAGCGGAGGACTTGAACATCGCCTATGAATCCGTCCAAGACATTTTGGTTAATGATTTGGGTTTCCGTCGTGTAGCAACAAAGTTAGTGCCAAAAGACCTCGATTTCATGCATAAAAGAGACCGTGTTGATGTCGCAAAAGAGATGATTTGCAGGGCTGAATCCGATCCCACATTCATCAAAAGGATCATTATTGCAGACGAGACGTGGGTTTATGACTACGACACGTAATCCAGACATCAGGCAAATGAATGGCGTTCACCAAATGAGCCGTGACCAAAAAAACCACGTCGTTTTCAGTCAAAAAAGAAGGCAATGCTCACGGTTTTCATGGATTACAACGCTGTAGTGCATCATGAATTTTTGCCAGAAGGCCAGACAGTAAACAAAGAGTATTATTTGCGTGAAGCTATTCTCCGAAAGAGACCAGAAAACTCGTGGATTTTGCACCATGATAACGCACCCGGTAGGTGAGTATCGGTCTTATAGTTGCCTGTCAAAAATAGGTCCCATATACCATATTTCGGTGTATCGGAAAAGACTAAGCTGGTACCGTTGATTGAGCGAGGGTCTATAATTGGAATTTTGTATTTCCTGGAAAAGAGGATAAGATCAGTTTTATGACGGTTTACTCCCAATGCACAGCGATTTGCCCAACGGGTTAATCTGTTAAGATTTAGCTGAAGGAGTTCTTTAATGGTGTTAAGATGCTTACCTAAGGCGGCTATAATAACGTCATCCGCATAGGCAACCACCCTGCTACCCACCACTAAGTTTCAGAGAAGGGATGAAAGGACACCGCGTTGCGGCGTACCCAGGGCCCCTGTTTTTTCAAACCGCAGACATGTAGAGAGGATTTTTCCTAGCCGTGATGCCTCAGACGTTTCTGTTATTTTGTCACAGAATTACCTCCAGAATTGTCGCTTTGCCTTCCTCAATTCTTTTTTCTATATATTTTGAGGGATTCCTTGTATGAGTCCCAGTCAGCCAGTTTTCTTATGCCAGTGCCGATGTCCACCGGTATCCTCTATGTTGAATGAGAGGGCAGGATGCAGCCATTGCGTGATGGAGAGTCAGGGTGAAATCCTTGACTTTCATGTCAAGCTCATTGGTGTTACGCGGGGGACTTAAGAGTTCAGAGGTGAGTATTTTTAAAAGTGTTCCTCTGTATTTTCACCAATCAGTTTTCCGATAATTCCGGAATGTTAGTTGACGGGGAGGAGCATCATTCAGGATAACTGTGGTCCGAAAAATCTAGAGAAACCATAGCATCTACCAGAGAAGCTTCCACCACAGTGTTATTCGAGTCCTTCTGTTCTGAACATGAGCACAAGAGCTCATCTTCATCAGCTGATCGTATAGGATCTCTTTTTAATTCGTCGTCGGTTTCCATTGCCGACAGCGTGTAAGAGGTGGACATCGTCGGCTTAATTGTCACCTCGGATAGATTTGAGTCATCACTATTCAATTCAGGAAAAGTTATCGACGCTCCAGGATGCTAAGCTGAATTTACAATTTCAGATAAAGCAGAAAGAAGTTGCTTATCAGCACCCTTAGGTTTATTGATTCCAAATCGAACCGAATCATGTCCTTGATCTGCTTTAGAAGGTTAAAGGATTCCTTATTGATCACAACTAACGTGCATCCATAAGTGTTTCGCGGCGTTTCAGTCGTGAGTCGGAAGGGTCGGATTACTGAGCCTAATAATTTCCGACCGGGATCTTGGTGCGGGTTCTAAGTCTGCTAGGCATATCCTCCTAAGCCACGACCTCGAGCTTTGCACCCATCCAAACGTCTCCCAATCCACCTATGTCTTTTGTTTAAAGATCGAGAGATCTTTTGTCGGCACAGGCGATAAACTTGAGGTGGTCTTGGTACCAGCCAGCGTCGCTTGTAATGCGAGGTGGTCCGGGCTTTCCCCACATGGTGGCCAAGGAGTTGCCCGAAAGCTTTAAGTTTACAATTTGCCAATGTGTAGGCGTCGTTTAAATCGATCACCGCTAAAATACCTCAGAGATATGGCATTTGAAGTTCTAGGGAGGGCTTTGACGTTTTTCATTTTGTGCCTTATGGGAACCGCACGGTTTCATTCAATGATCTCTGGCTCCTGGAGAAGTCTTTTAGCATTTTGGGAGCAGTTGGGTAATCCGTCTTTAAGGATGTTGTTCACTCTGTTTTACTATTCATGTCCGCAGTTCACTTGACCACCAGAATGTATCCGAAGAGAGTTTTGATTGTGCGTACAGCATTTCGTAGCGCTTGCCGACATGGCTGAGCCTTTCTGATTTCTCTTTTTAGGGAGGAATTTTAGTAGCAGCCGTGAGACCCTTGCTGCTGTTAGAGTGGAGGAAGTGGTAGGACGATGGCTCTCCACAGTCTTGCCACTCCTTTAGGGCTTGGATTTGGTCGTTGTGTTTGCATTTAGAGGGTTCACCATGACCTCATATGAATTGGACCTATCCGCAATCACTTTGCAACGCATTTTACATAAAGATCTCGGCCTACATACCTACTATATGCTCCAGTTGACACAAGAAGTGGAGCCAGCAGACCATGTAAAACGCCACAATTTCGCTGATTGGGTGCTGTAAATTAAAGAACAAGAAAATGGTATTTTACGCAAAACTGTTCCGAGTGATGAGGCTTATTTCCGTCTGTCTGGGTACGTGAATAAAGAAAATTGTCGCAGCTGTGGCTCCGCAAACCTAAAAGAAATAGTGAAACTACCTCTTAATATAGAACTAGTGACAGTTTGGTGCGGTTTTTTGGCTAGCGGTATCATTGGGCCATATTTTTTCAAAGATAATGCTGATGGGACCGTTTCAGTGAGTGGATTGTGTTACCGAACGATGTTTACTGACATTGTTAGGGGTGAACTTGATGCTATAACCGTGGATCGTGTTTATTCTCAACATGCACCACAACTGGTCAAACAATGCGTGACAAATTTCCTGGACGTGTGATTTCTCGAAATGGAGGCTTTAATTGGCGGTCGATATTGTGCAATTAAACACCATTGAACCACCAACGCTTCAAGCACTAAAAGAAAATATCGAAGCTGGTATTTGCGAAACACGGCCGCAATTATGCGAGAATGTGATGAAAAATTTCTTCAAAAGGATGACTATTTGTAAGATGAATCGAGACGGAAATTTGGCACGTATTGTATTCCATTACTCACCTCAGAGTTTGTACTTTAGACTGAAATAAGAACATCACCGCTTTTGCAAAAAAATATTTCATTTTTTATTGATTTAAAATGACACCTCTTGTCGAATGACCATATAGAATCTCACCGAGCTGCTTTGTCGTTTTCCGAATTAACAAAGAAAGCTCTCCCATCAGATACTATGTTGTAACCTGATTCGATATAAGGTTAAACCCATTTTAATTGATTCCTTTCCCATTAAAGGACCCACAATTTTACACGTTTAAGCATTTCTTAAACTGAGTCGGTTTTTTACCAGACGCTATAGACCCAGGAGATTGGTTCCAACAATGTGGTTGGTGGCAAAAATGTCTAAGATCGTTCTCTAAGTCCATTGAAGGTTAACCATATCTCACACGTTTCACTAATTTAATTCTACAAGGATATTTCCTCGAACTTTAAATTTGTACGTGCCCCAGCTTCATTTGTCCCTTCTACCTGGTCTATTTACACAAGAACCCTCGCCTTTGGGCTTCATATTAAGTTCATATAATTGGATAACTTAATCTTGATCGTTTATAGCGATAATTAATGGATCACCATCGGAAGTTCCAAGAACTAATCTCTTTTCGAAATCACCACAGCAAATACGTGCTGCGAATTAAAGCCATAACTTAGGGTCTTCGGTTCTCCTGGACAGTGCCCAGTGCTTTATGTACAGTCGACAAATAAATTAGAAAATTCCCGACCTCAATAAATTACGCGGCCAGAGAAGCCAAACACACACACAGATACTTGCACACAGTATTTGTATGTTATGTCTCATGAAGTTCGCTTGTTAGTTGAACAAACTTTAGGAACGCGTATCTAAACACCCATTGACTTCAATTCATAAGACCGAATCTTAATTCAAAATCATGAATCAACAAACAACCTGCCAATTGTTGGAGGAGATCGTAATTGGCTGACTCGAAATTTTTCGGCAGATTGTTATCGCAAATATGAATGAGATTTTTGTGTGTTTTTTTTTTTTTCAATCTACGAGTATATGTATCTCAAAGATGACTGCAGGGAATGTCTATCAGTATGTGCTGTACATAGGAGCATTGTTCCTCGGAATTGTATGACACAGTGAAAGTTCACAGTTAACCCATTTGGACAAGGTACTCACCTGAGAAGTCACGTTTGTTCGGAATTCATTGTTCCAAACGGCCAAACAAGTGTTACTCTATCAGTAACGTATCTTAACCCGCTTTGTCATGGAATTCTGGAAAAATATTTAAAGTTCTCACTTGAACTGAGCTTCATTGAGATTCATTCCTACGTACGACTAGGAATGGACTGAGTCAGAATCTTTCGAGGCAGGGAAACTATAAATTTTGCAACCAAGTGAGGTTCAGACTTCCGGTGGAATTTTTTAGATCGAAGTTCCATTGTTTGGCGGATTGTTGCTAGTCATATGTAACTTGGGATGATTGATGACAATGAATTTGGGTTTTATGGCTACGGTGTAAGTTAGAATGATGTCTAAGCAAAATTCCCTCGATGGTGTTATGTTTGGCAAGGTCCCAATAGGTACAAGTTGAGGTAAGTGTGCGATTTAAGACACTATAGCGGGCATTATTGAATCGCCTTTAGTTAATTAGAGTTTGGAATGAAACATCTAGATTACCTGTTTGCCTCTGCCTAGTAATGTTAGAACTTTTAGAACGGTAAAGCTGCTTCTACCAGGAGTGCCGATCATAAGAAAAAGTAACACAGATAAAAATGAGAGATACGCCACATTTTCCAAACGTGGTTCAGATCTTAACATCTTTCTTGCGGAAGCAAGCATAAAGTTTGTCGGTACTTTTCTTCAAAAGCCAATTGGAGATAGAATATCAAGAAGATAGCGGCCGCGTACGACAAAAAATTAAACGTCTGGCAAGATCAACGGATGTCGCCTTTAGAGAGATACAACTTTTCTGTTCCGTGCAATGTACAGGACACGGATACTGATAAGTGGATGGATGGCAACGACTAGTCTATGGTCCCGTAGAATTAACATCTTCTAATACCATCGTTTAATAACGAGAAAGCGACGCTGTATCCGACACATTGTAGCTCTGCTAATAAGCCTAACTTCTTGTCTCGTCAAGGCGCCTCCGGCTATTGAAAACAGACAGAGTTCAGATCCTGGACACTGAATCATGAAAAGAAGGTCGCGTTCATGGGGTATAAGATCGCCGATGTCTACCCTTCGCTAACCAGAAACACTGTCACACTATACTCTATCAAACTACATGGAAGCTGGGAATGTGAATGCATCTGCAGCACAAAAAGTCTTATATCCTTAAAATTGACTGGAAGATGCGTGTACGGGAGCTTCGACTGAAAATAAGAAAACAACTTCCAACGTGAACCAGGTCTCGCTACCCACTTAGGCCTATTGGGCCACGTGGATCTATAATCCTCTTACTAATGGAACCAGTTTGAGCTTACGATGAAGCGTTGGAGACTGTTTACGCCTTAATTTTTTAGATCGCTTAAGTCATTGTAGAAGAAAGCTCCTAAGTGAAATTTTCTTCTCTGGCACAGAGCTGGAGATATACAGAGAAGGTTGAGGATTGTCTCCTCTTCCTCCTCGTCCATGCAGCTTCTGAAAAAATCATTTGTAAAGGCGCCAAGCTGTGTCGCGTGCTTGCCTATGAGGCAGTGTCCAGTGATGACACCTATGATGGCGCTGAGATGCTTCCTATTTAGAAGGATCCGACTTTTAGAGCGATTCGAATCTAGCTTTGTCGACTAAACAGTCCACGTAATGTCTGTTTTATTATTGGCATCTAGCTTTAATATTAATTTACATGTAGCTAGAGTGGTTCCAATTTTGATGAGTTAATCGGTCCTAGAGTTCCCTGGAATATCTCTGTGCCCCGGCACCCAGCAAAGGTAAAGATGGAACTTCTCTATCATCTCCAGAAGAGATGATCGGCGATCAAGGGCGGTTTTAGAATTTTTTGAGACTTGCAGATATCAAGCTTCTTTAATTGCCAAAATTTCCGCCTGAAACACGCTATAATGGTTTGCAAGACGGAAAGAGAGGCTTATCTGAGAAAACACCGCCACAAATCCCGCTATCGGTTTTAGATCCATCTGTGTAGAAATGGATTGACTTGTCCTCCATGAAAGCATTTTGCTCCCAGAAGGATCAAGAGTGGAAGCTTACATGGAAGTCTTTGTCAAACCAAAGTTCAGGTATGGTGTAATCGATGTTCTCTGTGAGGATTTCTAATGCATTAAGAATGCTGGCGTGGCCAAATGAATTATTTGTCCACTGTGTCGCTTTAAGGTGAATAGCTGCAGTCGCAGCTACGTGTCTGCTGAGAATATCGAGGGGTGTCAAATGAAATAGAATGTCTACTGCCGCAGAGAGAGTAGTCTGTAAGTCCCGCTTATGCATAGATATGTTGTTCTTTGGACTCTGCTTTGTTTAGTGCAGTTGACTGCATTGTCTTAGGCCGTCCACCAAACGAGAATCGGCCTTATGACCGAGATGTATAGCCAGTGGGTTATGCTGGGTTGAAGGCTCCATTTATTCCCAATGTGTTTTTAGCAAGAGAATAAATCTTCTGTAGCTTTATTGACTCTTTCTTGAATGAGACCTAGATATTTTGCTGGATCGGAAAAGACTAAACTGGTACCGTTGATTGAGCGAGGGTCTATGATTGGAATTTTATATTTCCTGGAAAAGAGGACAAGATCAGTTTTATCGGGGCTTACTCCCAATGCACAGCGATCTGCCCAACGAGTTAATCTGTTGAGATTTAGCTGAAGGAGTTCTTTAATGGTATTAAGATGCTTACCTGAGACGGCTATAGCAACGTCATCCACATAGGCAATCACCCTGCTATCAGCCACTTCCCGGTATATCAGCAGTTCATTAACCACTAAGTTCCAGAGAAGGGGAGAGAGGACACCACCTTGCGGCGTACCTGAACTGACACATCTTTTAGCAGAAGCCCCACCCAGTTTGGAGTTGATTATCCTGCTGTTTGGCATAAGACTGATCAACTCCCCAAGTGAGTCGTCTACCTGCAGAGTTGACAGCGCAGTCGTGATTGCGGATGTGTTGACTTTGTATTGTAGGGATCGTTCGATGTGGCTAGTCAGTGAATGCAGACCCGTTTCCACTAACTTTCCTTTCCAGTAGGCATGTTGAGCCGTTGACAGAAGTCTTGGATCAATTTTAGCTCGCATATGGATATCAGTCATTCGTTCTAGAGTTTTCAGAAGGAAAGATGAGGTCTTTTGACTTCACTCCATGACAGTGGAATGTGGATGAGTTCTACACAGCTCCTCATAATATCTCCTAGCGCAGGCAGAATAATATCAGAGGATCTCTGTAGCTCGGCAGGTATTATACCGTCCGGACCAGCAGACTTGTATGGTTTGAAGCTATGCAGCGCCCAGAGCAGTTTGTCTGATCAGACCCTGGATTGTGGATCAGACCCTGGATTGTGGACCTGGTTGCAGTAGACCTGTTTGGGTTGCTACTGACCGTGAATTGAGAGCTACCTGGAAAGTGGGTGTCCAGTAGCAGGTTGAGTGATTCATCACTTGAGGTAGTCCAAGAGCCATCGGTTTTTTTCAAACAGCTAGGCATCATAGGATTTGTGGAGAGGATTTTTCTTAGCCGTGATGCCTCGGAGGTTTGCGTGATTTTGTCGCAGAAGGACCTCCAGGATTGTCGCTTTGTCTTCCTCAGTTCTTTTTTGTATAATTTAAGGGATTCTTTGTAGGAGTCCCAGTCAGCCACTTTTCTTGTTCTTTTTGATAGGTTGAAAAGTTTTCTACAAGTGTTTCTAAGCAGTCCGAAGTGCTGATGTCCACCAGTGCGGCTTTTTGTTGCCTCTAGGTTAAATAAGAGAGCAGGAAAGACCATGGCCTGATGAATTCCCTGACTTTCATGTCAAGCTCATTGGTGTCAAGCGGGGGACTGGAGAGTTCAGAGGATATTGTTTCTGACAGTATTCCTCTATATTTTGGCCAATCAGTTTTGCGATAATTCCGGAATGCTGGTTGGCTCGGAGGTGCATCACTCAGGCTGAATTGGATGTATCTGTGGTCTGAGAATGAGTGTTCAGACGACACCATCCAGTTCGTTAGCATTTGTGTGATGTTGTCGGAGGCACGAGTGATATGTAACACTTTCCTCAAAAAGTGACTCACCTCTATCGCTGATGTCGGTACTGCCCCATACCGTGTGATGAGCGTTGGCGTCGCATCCGCTGATGAGGCCAGTTTCTTGCCTTCCAGAAAAGTCAATCTTGATCTAATGGTAATTCAAGTACGCTTTTCTAATAAGAGATATGTTGGTAAGAAGCAGGGAGATACATATGAATATCAGCACATATACGCTATATGGAAGACGCGAGGATTATATTTCACTCAAAGCTCAAATTGCAGCAAATTCAGGAATAGGGAGTAGTCCAGTGCTGGGTGAAAGCAAGGAACTAGAATACATGCTACTACAAGAGAACGAAGTCCAAAAGGTTCCCTGCTAACATTTGGCGAGCTGCCGAGATAAGGCAATGTGATAGGTTGCGGAAACTGGCGGGGAATATGTGTTCTTTCGACTGAGATCAAAATTAAAGAGAAGGTAATTCTGAATAAAATATCAGCTTGATTCAATTCTCGATGTCGAATAAACATGCCTTAGCTAATAATTTTCCTGCATCGACTATATAAGCACCCCTGGGATTATTTAGAGCATTCCGTCGAGTATAGCTCACCGCTGTATATGCTTTAATTTAGCTCTTGAAGACTTCTACAGGATGTAGAATCATCGCTATTGTGGGCTACAGAATGTCTTGTTCTACGTAATGGTCAGATGCTTTTGGGGGTCAAAGTGGAGTATGAAGTCTGTACTCTATAAGAACCTCCTTTCAGCAGAACTGTTGGAGGAACATCTTACCTGAAGTACGTGGAAGGTTATAATCCGTGAAAAGTGGAGTAAGGTTTAGGGTAAATGCCTAATAGCCTTTGAAGTGTTTCCATTCAACTTAACATTGCAGGAAAACAAGAAAACTGATCATTTTTCATCTTGGGCAGCACCAAACTTAATTTGACATCATAACCAGTAAGTTGCTGTTACTACTTCTAGGATCTCTGATATAACTTGTTAGCATGGGAAATTCGGAGCAGAATCTTTCGTCAACGTCAGTATCTATCTTGGACCTATCCATATAGAAAAGGATACTGGCTAAAATGTGTGCGTCGTCAATTAGACTGGGTTTTCAGCATCCAGTTTGCTGGGCAGATAAGGCAATGTGATATGTGATTTAGTATAGTCTCTAGTTTCCGCTGTGAGGGGATTTTAATATCTCCTGTGAGGCCATGCTTATATCAAGCTGAGAGTGTTTCTCTTCAACTTTGAATCAGATTAACTTCATTGTATAGTAGCACCGTAAAACAGGTCAAGATGGGGGGCAAGATCCCACGAAAACAATCCCTTTGCGAACGACACTATGTAATAGACTCGCCTTGGACCACCTTGCAGAGATGAATTAATATAGTGCTCAGCAAGACTGTATCCCATGCCTTACGCGGGGGTCCCAGGAATTAAGTAATCACGGTAAAGAAACCAATTTTATTAACTGCAAACCAGGCTACGTGAGTACCTGTCGTCAAATATGTGGATTAATTGTCAAAGGGCAAACAGGATAACTTATTAGGGTCTGGAGGTTCATGAGGACGCGGAAGACTATGGAAGCTTTCCATAAGAGAGCTAGTGCTGTAACTGTGAATCCATATCAATTGTGTTTATTTTACCTCCACGTGGTAGTCACCGGGTCTTGTCTAATCGGGCTTGACTAGCCAAATTTATTATTATTATTATTATTATCAAGGGAACGATACAAATTAATTTGTAGGGTCCGGGATTTAACGCCGGGATACTATGTCCATGTGGCGCGTTTTGTCAACAGCACGCGGAGTACTGAGTTCCCATGTGGTCACTCACCTACGTACTTACCGCGCCCAACACTGCTTAATTTCGGTGATCTAGCGGGAACCGATGCTTTCAGTGTGACGAGGCCGTTGACTAGCCAAACTTATAAACACCAGTGTAGAGCAAAAGAAACTAGCAACGCTATAATGTCCTGACAGAAATAACTGAACCTTTTGCTTGACTGAAACAATAGTGGCGTTGTTCGGGTCTTGAACAAGCGACCTGCTTCCGATCAACTGGCTAGAAGTGTAGTGCGATGGTTTGAACGAAAGGAGGATGAAAACTGTGACTGTAGCCGAGGACAGATGCAGCTTCTCTTTGGGTGCGGATTGGTTGTGAGTGGCAGAATAAAACGATAAGTTTTGAGCGCTCGGCACGTGGATGAACGCATTGTAACCGTGGTCATAAAGCTCAAATTTGTTAAAATCGTGCTGATATTACACTTATGGCCCCACAGAAGAAAAGACGATGCTAACTAAGAATGCTTCTGCGAGTATGTATCTTATGTGTCCTATGTGGCAAAATCGTTTTAAAGCCTGAATAGGACGAGGACATTTTTGGTAGTACAGACGGATAGCATAGCCTACACTTTCTGACAACGAACTTATGGTAATTGGATATGCAATGGGGCCGAATATCACTATAACCAGGACGCGATTTTCTCACCTCAATATTCACAAGGGAAAAGGAGGCCAATAAAGATTCGAACCACTACTGGGTTGCTGGTTGCAGCAAAGGTATATCTGTTGAAATCTTAGATACCACAATAAGGGAGAAACGCTATAAGGAGGTTTAACGTTTAACGACTTCAATTCCAACAAAAAGCCAGACACTCTGCCGGCTGCATATCTCAGTTAACGCTTTTACAACCTGCATTAAGTGCTGAACATAAGTGGCATCGACGAGAAGTCGTCATATGTACTGAGCTTCATTCGACAACCTCCATGAAACCCCTGGTGCTATCAAGCACTTGAAGAAAACCAACTCGCCTATGAAGCGGCATAGGCTGCATAGAAGAACGGGAGCAGCTTGTGTACTTTTAGCGAATAATGGAGGAGGGAAGAACATTCGTTTCTCCGGAGAAAATAGAAGAAGAAAACTGAGAAGCGAACGATCGATAAGATAGGAAGGCGCTAGTCTAGAAACAACGTTCGGAAGTTTTACTTAAACGTAGAAAGAACGTTTCGCACTCACAAGATCCAAACAGAAAAATCTTTTAGAGATGATCAACGAAATCTAGTAGAAGTCACGGTTGAAATAGCCAGAACAGACTACTTGTCTGTGTGGGAAACCAAGATTTCCGTCCACCCGATCAAAATGAAGTAAAGATAGCAATATCTAAGCTAAGCAAAATAAGGCTGCAGGCTGAACAGGTACAGCTATGTAAGGCATCGGATGGCTTGGTATAGGGCATACACCCCCTTTCTAGGATTTGGTAGGAGAAAAGTCTGGCACTAATGGAAACACATAATCCATAATAAATGAGACCTTCAAAAGACGCTAACATTAAAATGTAAACATTTTAAATGGATCTTATCAGCTTAGTTCTCAGCTGGGTAAACTCATCAATGACCAAATATTTACACTATGGCCGATCCCTGTGAAAACACAAGAAGTCCAGGCAGATGCGAACCACCTCTTAATCGGTTTTAGGGCCGCTTTTGATAGCAGCTAAGAAGAGTCGAATTATGCAGGGCCATGTCTGGTTTTGTCATCAGGTTGTGAAGAATGACGATAGAGAAAGCTCGTTGCTACTTAAGGGTAGTTGAATATAAAAATTTTCGCCTAAAACCAAACTCCCAAACCAACCCCAGAGGCATACACATATTTTCAAAAGGCTGAACAAAAACTGCCATATGTCGATGATATTGATATCAATGGCAGAATGCAGCGAGTTGTATATTCTGTCGGAACAGAGCTTACTTACTTACTTACTTAAGGTGGGACTACAGTCCGGGGTGGACCAGGACCTCAACCAACACGTATATCCAGTCAACTCACTGTAGAGCCCCTATAGTTCGTCGTAGTATCTCCTCCCCACCGTCTATGCTAACGGGACCGAAAGTCACCCGAAGAATTTTCTTATCAAAGCAGTCAAGGGCACCCTGATGCATTTTTGATAAGGTCCAACATGTCTGTGTCATAGAACAGGACTGGGATTGTTAAGGTCTTATATAGGGTCACTTTTGTTGTTCGAGAGAGGGCTATGCTAGTCAATTGCCGTCTTAGCCCAAAGAAACAGCAATTGGCAAGAGTTATTCTTCGTTCGATCTCAGCGCTGGTGTCGTTGTCTGAACTGATAACTGAGCCTAGGTAGACAAAGTCCTTAACTGCCTCAAAGTTATATCTGTCGAGGATGAAATTTTGTCCGAGACGTCGATGTTGGTTGTCCTTTCTTGTTATCAGCATATATTTGGACTAAAACCATCTTCCTCACTTCCGCGACACCGTTTTCTTCCGATAATGCCAATATCATCGGCGTATGCGAGTAATTGGATGGAGTTTCGAAAGATTATACCTCTTATGTTGGCGCAAGATTATTTCACTATTCTCTCAAGACTGCTGTTAAAAAAGTCGCATGACAGCTCATCGCTTTGTCCAGATCCTTTTTTGACATCATAGGTCTCTATGAGTTCTTGACTGACCTTGGTGAAGCAGCGTGCATTCCCCACCGTCATCCTGCACAAATGGAAGAGTTTGGCAGGGATGCCAAAAAACTAGATGTTACTCTGTATACTTGTCTCTATAGATGCTGTCATACGCGGCTTTGAAATAGATGAAGTGTGTATCGATTTGGATTTCATGGGTTTTTTACAAGATCTTCCGTGGTATGAATATTTGGTCGATGGTGTAGATTTAGAGGACCCCCCTCAGTGACAGCTAGATGCCCAGCATCGTTACGGATGGTGATGCTTTTAAGCACTATATGAGCCAGACTGGTCAGCTTTCAGCTTTCTCCTTCTCGTAAAGAGAACAACCTCAGTTTTGAGAGTTGGGAAAAGGTCATTTCTAGTTTACCAATCGTCGATCGCGTTTGGGGCTGCCTGCGTTTCAAAGCGGTAAAACTGCAACTTTTGTTTGTCGCAGTACCGGTTTTATCCGATCATAGACCACGGAAAAAACGATCGACAAAGTGAAAGCCAGAAGCCAGAAGCCAGAAGCCAGAAGCCAGAAGCCAGAAGCCAGAAGCCAGAAGCCAGAAGCCAGAAGCCAGAAGCCAGAAGCCAGAAGCCAGAAGCCAGAAGCCAGAAGCCAGAAGCCAGAAGCCAGAAGCCAGAAGCCAGAAGCCAGAAGCCAGAAGCCAGAAGCCAGAAGCCAGAAGCCAGAAGCCAGAAGCCAGAAGCCAGAAGCCAGAAGCCAGAAGCCAGAAGCCAGAAGCCAGAAGCCAGAAGCCAGAAGCCAGAAGCCAGAAGCCAGAAGCCAGAAGCCAGAAGCCAGAAGCCAGAAGCCAGAAGCCAGAAGCCAGAAGCCAGAAGCCAGAAGCCAGAAGCCAGAAGCCAGAAGCCAGAAGCCAGAAGCCAGAAGCCAGAAGCCAGAAGCCAGAAGCCAGAAGCCAGAAGCCAGAAGCCAGAAGCCAGAAGCCAGAAGCCAGAAGCCAGAAGCCAGAAGCCAGAAGCCAGAAGCCAGAAGCCAGAAGCCAGAAGCCAGAAGCCAGAAGCCAGAAGCCAGAAGCCAGAAGCCAGAAGCCAGAAGCCAGAAGCCAGAAGCCAGAAGCCAGAAGCCAGAAGCCAGAAGCCAGAAGCCAGAAGCCAGAAGCCAGAAGCCAGAAGCCAGAAGCCAGAAGCCAGAAGCCAGAAGCCAGAAGCCAGAAGCCAGAAGCCAGAAGCCAGAAGCCAGAAGCCAGAAGCCAGAAGCCAGAAGCCAGAAGCCAGAAGCCAGAAGCCAGAAGCCAGAAGCCAGAAGCCAGAAGCCAGAAGCCAGAAGCCAGAAGCCAGAAGCCAGAAGCCAGAAGCCAGAAGCCAGAAGCCAGAAGCCAGAAGCCAGAAGCCAGAAGCCAGAAGCCAGAAGCCAGAAGCCAGAAGCCAGAAGCCAGAAGCCAGAAGCCAGAAGCCAGAAGCCAGAAGCCAGAAGCCAGAAGCCAGAAGCCAGAAGCCAGAAGCCAGAAGCCAGAAGCCAGAAGCCAGAAGCCAGAAGCCAGAAGCCAGAAGCCAGAAGCCAGAAGCCAGAAGCCAGAAGCCAGAAGCCAGAAGCCAGAAGCCAGAAGCCAGAAGCCAGAAGCCAGAAGCCAGAAGCCAGAAGCCAGAAGCCAGAAGCCAGAAGCCAGAAGCCAGAAGCCAGAAGCCAGAAGCCAGAAGCCAGAAGCCAGAAGCCAGAAGCCAGAAGCCAGAAGCCAGAAGCCAGAAGCCAGAAGCCGTCGTGTTTGAGACAACTGAATGCAGTCTTGGTTTCTAGAGCAAAGCGAACTATTACTCTTACATTTGCGAGAAACTGCAAAAATGGGTTTAGTTGTGCAAGGTTTGAATGAAGTACGTGAAGGGATGCACAACATCGATTAATCAGGTAGAACCCCACAGCGGTAAGTTATAACTTTGAGGTGGTAAAGGGTTTTCTTTTCACCGTTTGCTCTGACAATGACACCTCTTCACAAATCAGGCGAACAGTTACACTTGTCAATCGCTGTTTCTTTGGCCAAAAAGGGCAATTGAGTAATAAGATCTTGTTAAGAAGCACTAAGGATACTACATAAGCGGAGCTGAAGCGTGGGCATTAGCTAAAGCGGATGAAGATATCCTCGATCGTTTTGAATGGAAGATTCTTCTGGTGATTTTTGGTCTCGTTTACTTTGGCGAGTAAAGAGATATAAATAACAGCGAATTCTACGGCGAAATCAACTTGGTTTGCCCAGATCCAAATAAATCTCTATCCGACCCTGGTCCATGATTACCAGCTACAAGTAGAGTATTTGTTCAGTTCCAAACCAGTACCAGTAAAAGCTTGACAACTACGACTCCACAATACAATGCAGCCATCTCTACAGACAAGATCCAAAAATCGGTTTCAATTTTATGTATGGTACTTGAAGCTGACAATGGTATTTGAATGCCGCGTTGACCGTCTTACGCCGTTTCTTACGACCCTCTTCTCCGCGCATTCACCAGCTTTATCTCTTCACCCGCGGATTAAATATTTTGTGAGTACTATGTGCCTACTTATTACTTACATCAGCCTCTTACTTATAGCATTCGAATAGCCATATTTTTTTTTTCAAGGGGTTATTGTACTCTTAAAGTACTTGCACACAGCGCAGGCAAAGGAAACTTAGAAAGGAAGAAAAGATAGGTACCGATCTACATTGGTTTTAAATGTTTGAAGGTTATAATGACTAGGCAATAGAGAGCTGGACAGGACATTCCATAAGCGATATTTTCGAATACGTCCGAAAGTGGGCTTGAGGGTGCAGTTACGATTGCCGCGTCATTGATTAACTCTATGTCTTAGTATTTCAGTTTTTATGGTAGCTCTCTCTGAATATCTGTTCTAGATAGCCGATACAATTCTCAAGAGCATCGTTTTTAAGTATTACGTATTTTAATTTTAATTGATGCCTTTAAGATTCAACCTTAGACTTACGTACCACTATATATATGTCCAGAGGTATTTATACCTAAGCAATTATCGTCTTATTATAATTAAGCAAAGTTCTCTAGAAAGCCCAGATTTTTTGCTACAGCAGTCTCACTAGTCTCGCAGCAGTATCTAACACATGGCATCTTAAATGCATTGGATCTATGTAATCATCTCATTCTCGCCGTTTTCACGATATGGCCCTATAAAAGCTCAGCGCCTTCTTAAAAACAGATTTATGGATAAGTATGCATAGACTTTATGTAACTATTTTGGACACCACATCGACGATAGACATTACAATTACAATTACAACTGACATATGACTTAATACGTCAAGTGTCAAATCACATTAAGCGTACAAGTACGAATAGCTTGTCATAACTTAACTGTGTGTCAGTGTCTCATTTGTACTTCCTAGAAGACTCAATTCAGTGTTTCGTCGCTACCTCTTTTCAAGCGGAAACATATGACCTACTCAAATTGCACGTCCAAAGCCTCTCTATCACCACCCCATAGATACTTAGATACTCTAAGCCGCACAAGCATCAAACACACGACAACGTGTGATTTTATTTTTATTTTTAATGTTTAAACTTGAAGCTTCTGGAGGAGACGTTGCACGGACGCCGCCAGTGGGTTTGTTTACAAAGCTAAATCGTACAAAATATGTACGCAAGAGAGCAGCAGCAGATATCGAGTTAATAACAAAAGAAAAAAAAAAATACAGGTGTAAACTCCCCACCTAAATGTGGAACGTGAGAGCATCGTTCAAGTGTAAGCCTAGCTTTTGGTCGCACAAAAAGCTCACCACACCGGACAAAACTACAAGTATCTGTTAAGGTATTACGAGCAGAGAACAAAAACATACTCATCTAGATGGATCGCTTTGTTAGGCAAAATCGATACACAGATACAGATACATGGATGTATGGATGTAACTTACCTGAGTACAAGTTTAACTAAGTTTGGCCCTGTCCAATACGGTGGCACTACAGCTGTCCACTTAAGTCGCGCTACTGCTTCCCAAAGTAGATACTCCCCAACTCGACTCGTCTATCTGGGAGATGAGATTTTGATTAGGTATTACCCACTTTGTGGAATGTATCTGCGTATTTTGATTTTAAGTTTTACTTTGAAAATTTTAACGATTTTTTTCGCGCTGTCCTCTGTGGGCTGTGTGATTGTCTGACTCTCTGACTCTCTGATTCTCTGTGATTCTCTAATTCTCTGTGATTTTTTCGAGCCACAATTCGCGCGCGTTTAGTATGATCGATGATTTGTCTTTCAAAAAGACACAGCCAGACGCTAAATAAAAAAAAAAAATTAAATAAAAAAAAAAAAGCAAAAAAAATCAACGACAACATCGACTTGTATCTGTATCTTTGCCTGATCATCGAGTTCGCACTTGACTGGATCGCTGTGTTGTAGACTTGTGTGGACCATATTTTGTGTTTGTATCAGCACAGGTAGATCAGTCGTGACGCGATTTTTGCACGGTCTACACGATACGAGATATAGCACTACTGTGGGGATCTGAATCTGAATCTGAATCTGAATTTGAATTTGAATTCGAATTTGAAATGAAATTTTGTTTTTGTTTGTTCAGAGCTCTTCGTAACTTAGTGCCTGACATTGAAGGAAATCAAAAAAAATAAAAAATAAAAAAAAATAAAAAATCCAAAACCGAATTTATTGAATCGAACGGCGTACTTCAGGTCCGCCCTCATAATCCGTGAAGGTCTCGCCTTAAATTCTCCACCTGCCCAATTGGAAATTCCTCAAAACCGACCAGCTGTTTCGCAATAACTAAAACCTAGTGCTGCAAATTATCGTAGATACAAACAAATACCTACGATACGATCGTACTTGCTGTTGCATTATTTGTCAGTTTTGTCAGATTGTCTATCAGTTCATCTGTATACTCGTCTAGCTGTTTATCTGTTTATCTGTACTAAATTTTGTTTAGTATTTCTACATTTTTTTTATTTTTTTTTTTTTTGAATGTTACGCGCTAGTGCCTTATGCGTCAGCATTACTCAGAAATCCAAAACGAGGCTTCGCATCTGATTATCTACTGCAATAGCAGCTCCAACCAGTACCTATCGCGTCGAGAGATGTAAAGTGGATTTATCCTAAACGAGCCTCAATAATGATGTCAAATTAATTCAGTGCCTGTGTTAATGGTGGTGTGCGGTACGCGTTTGTGACGTATTTAGTTATACGAGTACTCGTATCCTACGCGCCTTGTTTTTCTGTGTCACAGAGGAAGCTCAGATTGAAAAAAAAATTAAAAAAAAAAAAATACAAAAAAAAAAAGTGAAAATTAATTAATCGTTGAGTGCCTGGATTGTATTTTGTAGATCCAGAGGTGATAATCGTGTGTTAAAGGGTTAAAGCTACTCGCTAATGTGTTTTTGAGATTGCTGATTGCTGTGCACAAACTTTTCGGGATTTTTATTTTCATCTGTGAAAGCTACTCGTACCAGTGATTGGGAGTTCTTGATTAATTGCAGATATTTTGTGAAAAAAAAAAAATCGTGTTTTCTCTGGTGTCGTTTATTTTGGGATTACGGACGTCAAATACATGCTTTTGAACTCATCAATTTCGGCGAACGGGTTTTGCTTAATTTTTGGTAAGTTGCATGAGTTTTTTTCTTTTTTTTTTTTTTTCAACAGCGGGTATTATTGTGTTTGACTAAATGCTGTGCAGATACAAGTGTAAACCGTTTTATGTTTTAGGGGGGCTATCAGATTTTATACTAATGACAGTTCTGAGAAACTTTTTTTTTGCTTATAAATAACTATACATCCGGGTCTGGTCTTTAGGGGTATCTATAAGTAGTCTGAGTGGTAAAATTAAGCGCGAATGATTCACTAAATAGCATGTGGTTAGGAATAATAACAGCAAGTGTGAACAATTTCAAATTTGGGTGTGTCTACCATCTAAAAAAAAAGGTGCTGTAAGATTTATTGAGACTAACTTGTCGTAACGGCAAGATAAAAGATGATCAAGTCGTTATATTTTGTGTTGCTGGTGGTATTGGAAGAAAAAGTTATAAGTCAATCGGAATTGCTCTCATGCTGAAATGATCGTAGTGATCATTGATCATGTTTTTTGGTGATTTTTCGAAAATACCCATAAATCAATTTCCTGGTCTGAACATTACTGATCATCGTATGACTGTGTTTTTGTTTGGCAGTTTAAAAATAGGGGGTCTGCTAAATGTTTTTCGTCACACGGGGTGTCTGATATGGAAAACGAGGGAAGGGCAAAACCCCTTTTACACTGCGATATGATTGATCTATTGTGCCTCTCTCCTCTCTAGCATTAGTTGTTAAATCAGTTCTTCCTGAAAGGTCGTCTTTAAACCCTTTTCATGGAGAATATGTATTTATTTAGAAATGTTGTTCGTCTACTTGCCAGGGCTGGATAGTTGATTTTGATAGTGTTTCGTAGACTCCTCAGTTTTACAGTATATTCTACATGTGTGAAGAGTTTTATTACAAGAAAACGGACCCGTCAGTCCTCCGCACAGTACCCTTATCTGGTTCCTATCAACGAGAAAGGGTAATTCGACTCATTATAATATGTGAATTTCTTTTAGTGGCTAGGATCGTACCAGTACCAGACTGTCATATTCTTGCGCCGTATTTGATTTCCTGTTTTAAGTCGTTACCACTAAAGCCAAAACTTGGGCAGAGTGCGATAACTGAACTTCTTGCACCTTTTTTGGTCTGCCATCATGACCTGATACCCATCGTTTTAGTGAGGTTTTGTTCAGGGTGTAGGGGATTTAAGTGCATTACGACAGCCTAGGAGAAGCTTTTATGAGTACAAGAAGGAATCTAGTGTTTTGAGAACCGATTATCCGATTCTTGAATGTTTCATGTCGTTTACTTAGAAGAATGCATACAGCTTCTAATGAGGCAGTTAGTTTCACCTGAAAGATGATGTCGTTCGAACAGTGCAATGAGTGGTGGTTTCGAGATCCTACCACATTCTCTAATACTCCAAAAAAGATCCATAGAATGAGCTAAACAATAAATTTTGGTTATTTCTCTGTTGGCACATTTTTACAGGACAGTTGTTGGTTAAATTTTATGTTTTTAGGCACCACCCCAACAAGTAATTCTATACTGAAGTTATGAATTAAATATACCAAAGTAAACGATTTTTAAAATATAGGGTGACCAGATTGTTATCTTTCAAGAGCCAAAGTTACCAAAGGATGTCTTTGGTAAGCTGTCAGAATATTCAGTAAGATTTGCCATTTCATCGTGCATCGTTTCACGCTTGCCAGTTGTAAATACGCAACGTGAATTTCGTCGTAAGGTCGGTCGTCATCATGGCTTCAGTGTGCAGGCAATTCGTCGCAACGTGGAAAAGTTTGCGCGTGAGTAAACTTTTTTGGATTTTGGGCCACCAACCAGACAGAGATTCGTGCGAAATGAAGAAAACTTAGCCGCCGTAGCGGCCAGTATCGAAGAAGACCCAGAAATGTCGATTCGGTGCTGATCAGCTGGATTAGCCATCGCCAGGGAGTCAACCCGGTTTATTTTTCGGTTGGATTTGGCCTTACATCCATATGTTGTGCTCGCGCAAGAATTGAAACCAACGCCGTAAGTTCGCTAATTTGACGCTGGAAATGTTGGCCGGTGATACGGATTTTGGCCAAAAAATCATCTTCTCGGACGGAGCCCATTTTTGGCTCAGCGGCTATGTCAACAAATAAAATTGCCATTATTGGAGCGAACACAATTCACAAGTGTACGGCCAAGCATCAATGCATCCACAAAAATTGACTGTTTGGTGCGGTTTATGACATGGCGACATCATCTTATTTCTTTTGAAATGAAATGGTCTCAGGCATAGAGCGATGTTAACCGACTTTTTGTGGTCAGAGCTCGACAACATTGATATATCCGAGCTGTGGTTCCAACAAGATGGCGTTACATGCCATATACGCGACGCCATGCTCGTAGTTGGGAAGGAGAAATTTGGCGACTGGGTCATCTCACAGCGAGCGTTCATCAATTGGACGTCGTGATCATCCGATTTGACACCACTCGATTATTTTCTCTGGAGCTACATCAAGGCCTTAGTCTACACTAACAAGTCAACCACTTTGGATGAGCTGGAGGCCAACATTCGACACGCTATTGCCGGAATAATGCCACACATATTGGACCGAGTCATCAAAAATTGGACCGACCGCTTGAAGCACTGCCAGCAAAGCCGAGACTTCCATTTGAATGATGTTCTATTCCGTACACAATGGCATGAACGTAGCTTCAATATAAACTCAGAATCAATTTTATATCTCATGTGTGAGATTTATTTAAATTTGTTTTCCTATCGTTATTATCTGGTGAACTTATATCCATAGCTCAATGCTTCTGAAGTCGGCAAAAATAACGAATCGAAGAGAGGAAATATTGTTTTTGATTTAACGTATGCTTAGACCAGCTCAAATTGTGAGCAATAGTGATGCCTGAATATTTGTAGTCAACATGTTCCTATTAAGACTGCTGTCAACAAGCCTGATAAATTGCCCTTGGCTCTCAGCTAAGATAATAGTGCGATCAAAAAGGCAGAAGATGGAAACGATATGCATGCAGGCATGCAAAGAGACTTCAAAAAACCCGAAGTCTTGTAACAATGTTGATTCGGTCGGCTTAATATAACGTTTACACCAGTAAATTTAACACTAACCGATGATCGAAGTTTCTCCACACTCAAGCGACAGAAATGATATTTTCCTCGGTCTGTATCGTTGGTTGTGCTATCTTCGTTACAAACAACATATCTGTAGGACCTGCCAACATTCATCTGGACTTCTTAAAAATACTGTTTCCTTTTATATGTTCAATCCAATCTTATATGTTTAATCCAATTATAAGGACATCAACTTATCCTACTATCCCAATTTCTATGAAAGGCAATTCCTCGTACCTTAGACCTATCCTTCCATTCCTGTCCAAAGCATTTGAATCAATTCTAAGCACCCAAATCGAAGACTATATTGAAAGAGAAAAAGTATTAAATTCTCTTCAGTCAGGCTTCCGACTTGGTTATAGCTTTGTCTCAGCCCCTTTAAAGGTTTCTGATGATATAAAACAGACAATTGATTATTGTTTATTGTAATAATAAATCATACTCTTTCTACCCCGTTAATGGTGATGTTCCCCAAGGATCCATTCTCGGTCCACTACTATTTTCCATATTTATCAATGGTCTACCCACTGTGTTATGCCATTGTCGTTATCATATCTACGTCGGCGATGTCCAACTATAACTGGGTTTTCCCATCAGCATGGTTGCAACGCAATATTCAGAATTAACGAAGACATATCCTCATTAGTAAACTGGTCATCACGCAACGGTCTAAAACTTAACCCACTTAAAGCTAAAGCGATAGCTATTTCCAAACATCCGCCACACCTTTCAAACTCGAATACAAGTAAAGCCTTCTCAAGTTGCATATGTTTCTTAAACAAAAAGTTACTTTTAACAGCAGATTAATCTGGGATGAATATATAAACTGTATCCATCTCTAAAGTCCATGCGGAGTGAACTCCGTGGGGTGTCTGTCATCAAAAAATATCTCCCGGTTGAAATTGATAAAATCATTTAATGTTTCAATAACAACGTATGCCTGCGAGTTGTTCGCCAAGTGTGCCTCCAAAGGCCTAAGGTTGCTTTATTGATTTTACAATTTTTTTAAATAGCGTTGCTGCGTTCAACTATTTAAAATTATTCAGTTTCACAAAATTACTTTCTCTGCATCTAATAGGTACAGACCACTGAACCACACCTGCTTGACACCGTGAAGACAATTTTTCATATGTGCTGTCAAGCACGTGAAGTCTTTAATCAAATTCAGATAGATTTGCTTAGCTTGCGCAAATACTTCTACAATTTTTACTGAACTTGCTTCTTTTTTCCCTTAATTTTACACTACATACACTCGTATATACTCGTAATATATCTCTTCAAACTCCTCTTTTTCCTTTTTAATTTTGTCTATTGGAATTTTGTATCAATTTATCATTTAATTTTTAAAATTTAAATACTTGGTGTTCCTTCAATAAATAAATAAATAAAAATCTATAACCCCAATCTTAAAGCATGTCTTACTACACATGCGAGTAACAGTCCTATCGAAACATATCCCAGAGTTTTTATCATTGCACTTATATTACAAATAGACAAATTGTATCTATACCAATCAGCTATATAAAAAAAATACATCTACATTATTATTATTCTTATTATTATTATTTATTTTATTTATTTACAATTATATAAGTATCTGCGAAGCTTGCCGCAGCTTGTCTGCAGAAAATTATGTTTCAATGCGAATTACACAATAAAGTGAGCAAAGTTATAACCGTGATTAGTATTAAAAATTTAGTTTAAACTTAATTTTAAAGTTACACCTAGTTGCTTGCATTCAAGCTTAATAAGAAAGTTCTAACAAGTTTTTTTCTTTTTCTAAAGTTAACAATATTTTAAATTTGATAAGGTAATTCGTTGATTATTGTGGGAACAGTATATTGAAGTTTGCGTCTACCGTAGTTATTATAGTTTCTGCGAGTTTGTAGCATTCCTTGGGCACGTCTTCTGGTGTTGACTTGATGCAGTATCGGTTGTGTAAATCGGTTGTCATCAAAGTATTCGATAGCGGTGGTCATCTTAAATATATCCTCTACCCGAAGAATTTTGAATTTTTCTTCATTTCCTCGTTGTGTTATACTATTTACTAGATGGAGTGAAAAGTGACCTCCTTGACCGCCAAAGTGCACTGCTACTGCAAAAAAGGTTGTGGTGCCTTGAAGTCCGTTCATTTTTAGGCAGACATGCCAAATTTCAGTGCGATACTGTCTTTAGTTTTGTTTTGACAGCTGATTGTTGTTGACGTGTTTGGCATCATGTTGAGTATGCCCAAAAACGATTTTCGTTCTCCCATAAAACAAACATTATTTTTTGAGAGGCAAAACGGCGAAGGAAACAAAAGAAAAGTTGGATAAATATTATAGGGTTAATGCTCGGTCAGATTACACCGTCAAATATTGGTTTCGAGAGCTCCGTGGTGGCCGCAACTCCACTACCGATCAAGTCTGCAGCGGCAGGCCCTCCGAAGCGGTTACAGAGGGCAATATCAAAAAAATACATGAAATGGTGTTGGCTGACCGGCAAGTGAAGGTGCACCAGCTAGCAGATACCACAAAGATTAGTACTGAGCACACACGCCATATTTTGGGCAATATTCTGCATATGAAAAAGTTATCCTGCCGCTGGGTGCCGCTCCTGACAAAAACACGAAGGCGAGAGCACTTAGAAAGAGTGTGTGAACTTGCTGATACGGAATCGGGCGGACTTTTGGCGTCGATTGGTAACTGGATTTGGATCCCTCGGACTATTATCTCTTTTCAAACCTCAAAAGATAGCTCATCAATAAAAAATTCAGCTTACCTTCCGGAAAATTACTTTTCGGACGGGATCAAGGAGTTGGAAAATCGCTGGAATAAGTGTATTAAACTAAAAGAGGACTATATTGAATAATACAATATAAAAAAACATTTAAAAAAATATTTTTTTTAATTCCCAAGGAGGTCACTTTTCACTCCATCAAGTATGTGTTTAAGAGCGCGTTTTAAAGTTTTTGTATTTTGCAAATGTGTGTTTGCCATTATTCTATATCGTATCTTCGACTCTATAAGAGCATAATACACCTGCTTTAAGCCCTCTTTGGAAGCATGGTACTTCAAATGCGAAATGGCAAATAAAGCTCTCTTGAGATCTATTCTTAGTTTGTCAATGTGCCTATCCTGGAGGAAATGACAGTCTATTACGACACCCAAATATTTATATTTGTGAACTAACTCAATGCATTCCTTTGTAGTGTCGGGGCAATCGTAATTATCCAGATAAATCCGCTGTTCTGTTCTTGAAGTGAGGACTTCTAATGTGCATCATTTTTCTTTTGGAAGAGTTAATAATTAACCCGTTATCATGACACCATCCCACAGCCAAGTTAAATTCTTCTTGCATCACCCTTATTGCTGTATCCAGAGATCTATGACATACTACAATGGCAGTATCATCGGCAAAGGCAAATGGTATACTTTGTTTAAAAATTCGTAATAACTCATTTGTATATAGTACGAAGAGAATCGGCCCTAACTTTGACCCCTGTGGAACTCCAAAGTTCGCTGCAAGCATCTTTGATCTTAACACCAACAGTCACCAATTTTACCACGTATCCCAATCCTTTTTAGTGTTTGTATAAGATTAGAGTGTTTCAACGTATCGAATGCCTTAGTGAAATCCATGTAAAGCACTAACACTTGGCGACCTTTATCAAGACTCTCATTTACACAATTTGCGAATTCACTCAGTAACTTTCCGGTATTCTTGTTTTTCAAAAAACCATATTGGCTCTTGTGTATCAGAGAATCTTTTTTGATAAAACTATGCAACCGGTTTCCTACCACTGGGAGAATCGATATTGGCCTATAGTTGTTAAATGTACTTTTTCTTCACCTTTGTATATTGGTCTTACTACTGCTGTTTTAAGATTTTTAGGAATGATTGATTGAGTAATACTCAAATTTATTGACTTGCATAGGATTGGAGCAAAAATGTCAGAATGGCTTTTGATAACAATTGCTCTAATGCCATCAACTCCAGGCGACCTAAGTAATTCTATAATCTTTTGTATCTCAGTGATGTTTTCTTCGGAAGCGAATATTGAATTTTCCACTGTCACATATGTACAAGTATATCCGGAGATATCTGGAATCTGGAAACTTTTATTTATTTGTGTTTCGTAAACCTTAGTGTTGTTGTGTGTGGATGTCAGAACCCATGACGGGCATTAAGTTCAGTGTGCTAACGCAGCGATATGCAATTTCCAGGTCATCGGCAAATGGTGTGACCTTACCTATAAAAGTCAGAGAAAATAAAGAGTTTATTTATATAAGGAACAAAATTGGACCGAGTACTGACCCTTGCGGTGCTCCTATATTGATTACTTTAGAACTACAATACTAAAGGGTGAGGCAACAGATGGTGTGGATGTTGGATGTCAATCCAAATTACTATCATTTACTGAACTCAATGTGGTTGATCTTTTTAACAGGTGTCATGCAATCTTTAGCAATTTTAGTCATGGAGTCGTTTACCACTCAACAACGCATTCTTGTTATTCAATCTTATTATGAAAATGGGCGATCTGTAAAAGTAACATTTCGTAAAATTCGTGAATTTTTTGGTCAACATAATCGCCTTAGTGAGTCCGGAATTCGTTCAATGGTGAAGAATTTTGGAGAAACTGGTTCGGTGCCGGGTCAAAATATACTACTGTGAGCGAAAGTGTTCACAACCAGCCAGGCACCTCAATTCGTCGTCGAAGTCAACAATTGGGCCTCACTTATGGCACTTTACGGCGAATTTTAAAAGTTGATCTTCATTTGCACGCCTATAAAATTCAAGTTAACTGGATCGTGGATCTCCAGGTCAGTTTGTCATTGAATTTGATCTTTTCCGATGAAACCCATTTTTGGATGGATGGGCACGTAAATAAACAAAATTGTCGTGATTCCTGAAAAACCAATGCATCCCAAAGAAGTCACTGTATGGTGTGGATTTGGGTTGGCGGCATCATTGGCCCGTACTCTTTCGAAGACGAGGCTGGAGAGACAGTTCCAGAAAATGGAGAACGTTACCGCAACATGACCGGCTATTTTTTCTCCAGAATTGAATGAATTGGGTCAGGACAATCTCTGGTTTCTACAGGATAGTGCTACCGCCCACATATGCCGTCAATTAATCAATTTTTTTGGATACGAAATTTGACGATCACATTCGGGACTTAACGGCTTTCTCAACAAGTTTGAACATTGAAGGCAACAAAGAGATGGTTCCGTAATTTTTTAAATCTTTTCTATTAATTTTGCTGAGCAACGAAATGTGAATTGCAGATTTCAATTCATCCGGAAAAATACCAGATATAATGCTCAAATTAAAAAGATAAGCCAAGATATCAATTATGTTCAGCGCAGTTTTCTTTAGCACAAAGTTAGAGAGTCCAGCTATTCCACAAGAGTTCGAGTTTTTAAGTGAGTTAACTATCCTTAAAACTTCTAAGCCTTTTATGGGTATAAAAAAGAAGCTAATTCCGGAATGACTTATTAAATTGTCAAATAACATGTTTTCGGGTAAACAGTTGCATGTCGCAGGCAAGTTACAGGTATTTTATGACGATGATTGCTCAACCGAAGCAAAATACTCGCTAAATTCATTCTCTTCAACCGTAGGATCTGAAATATCAATATTGCAATTATTGAATGTGATAGGGCCATTAAAATGATTAAAATTTCGATTAGCTATATTATTTATGATTTGCCATTCCTTTTTTCGATTCCCTTGTTTTTATAATAAAGGTCCTGCGTCAAACGAATCTCATGTTACCTTGCTTGCTAAACCGATTTAAATTTAGATGGCGAGTTGAATTTTGTGTTTTAATTTTATTTCCTTAAATAGTGCTAAGATAACTCAAGGTTTTAATATTATGTATATATCAGAATATTTTTTGGCATACGTATAACTTGATGGATTAATATGTGTTTTGACAGTTTTGAGAAAGGCCTTATATGCTACAGATATGTTTACCTGCGGCGCTTAACTCATTTCAAAAAGTGTTGTAGCTCATTGCTCGAATTGTCAAAGTTGATTTTAGAAAGTTTTGGAGAAGATGTAAAGCCCTCATATTTTTCAATATTTGTATCAATGTAAAATTCCAGTCAGGCAGTGATCTGTTTTATTAAGATCTATTGCATGTTAATACCAGCTGAAGGATTCGAAAGAATTTTATCGAAACAACAGAATACATGATCAGGGCATGTGCCGGAAGTTGTCTCATTTATTCAAGAAGTTAGTGGGTGCTGTGCCATAAAGCCAAGATAAGAATCAGTCACTGGGTTTGACTCTACGAGTAAGATAGCTTTGTTAAAATCACATTTAACAACAAGGTTATCTGCTCGCTCGTTACTCAAAAATTTAATCAATAAAGAAATTGATTGACTGCTACTGAAGCTTATACAAGGAAACGAAATGAAATTATTTATTATACAAACTGAAAGAAATTTTTATAATATCTGTTCAAGTGAGTTTGTAATGTTTTATGTCACCGTCATTTTATGTCTTCCCTCGATTTTCATCTCCAAAGTACGTCCCGAAGTAGCGTTCCCTCTCCGCCAAATAATGATCAGTTGCTCATAAATATCATGTGCCAAATGAGTGATTTGAGCAACGAGATAACCGAATCACGCGCGCTTTTAAACGAAATTACTGATCACATCCGGATAGCTTCCAGTAAAATCGACGATATACCGGTGCAATCCCAAGCTCTACCGACTGCACCATACAACACCTCGATTCTGACTGAGATGCTTGAATCTGCAATAATGGAACCACCAATAACTCCTGGGTCATCATCTCCTCCACCACAACCCGTTCCGGAAATTCATAAAAATACACCAACTCCTGAACCCACAATCTCACGACTTGGCACCTTATGGACACTTTCGGACTGGAACAATAGAATCAAAAAGTTGAACAATTCCAACAAAGCCGAATCGGTTGCGTTTTTAATAAGAGGTACACATCTCGATCGAGCCAGGTTAACTAGTCTCTTCAAATCTAAATTTAAAATTGAAGTCATCAACTTCATCCCTTTAAAATATGAATGGATGTTCATCAACCCTGCTTCCGACGTCATCAATCTGGGTGGAATAACCATGGAAAGAGTAAAACTAAATAGAGGAAACAACAAACATCGCAAGGATACTACCTTTAATTCAAATCCCACTAAACCTAGAAAACAGCAGTCTAACCCTTTACCAAAGCCCAACTCTCACAAAAAAAATCCAAAGCCTAACAAACAAGCTCCTGATCCAAACTGGAGTTTTAAAGTTGGGACATTCCCTTTCTTCACTCCTTCTTCACTTCATACTGCTAATCGCGTATACACAAAACGTTCTTCCACACCGTCTAACCCAATTCCCAAACGTGTATCTTTTAATATTGATCCCTCCTCTCAATCATTTAAAAAACCCAACAACTTCTCCTCATCCCACTCAAACTAAAACGACATACCCTAACTTTATTCGCTCCCATATTTTAAATCCCTCCCCATCTTCTAAGCTAGAGTCCCACTCTAATACCACACCACCTTCTTTTTTAGACCCCATACTTCCTCCAAAGGCAAAGTTAACCAAGCATCTTATCGATTCAGGGGAAGATGGCCGGTATGTTCTCTCTCGACTACGAGACCGCAGCCTATACGATAATGTTCGTTTATATCTCGCATATCTACATGATAAGCCAGATTCTGTCTGTATAGACGGTATAACGAAAACCAATGCAATGGTTTCCATTCTGCAAGAAGGCCTTCCCACTAATCACAATGATCTGCGGCAACTTTTTATACGTTTTCATGAGCAATTAGATATAACTCCTGATGATGTGGCTAATGATCTCTCTTCTTGTGCGTCTCACGTAAGTTCCAAACGCATACTACACCTCCAGCGAACACGGTCTAGTTTCAAAAACTACCATCGCTCCTAGCCCACCACTCAATTCTTTGCCGAAGCCTCCCAAATATCTGTCCCTGTATTATCAAAATGTAAGAGGATTACGAACTAAGATTTCTGCTATATATCTTAATTCGCAGATTCTGCCCTACGACATTTTTGCACTCACAGAAACCAATCTCACCCCTAATATTAAGAATAATGAATTATTTTCCCAAGACTTTGATTTACACCGTAACGACGGTCTAGATAAAGAGGAAAATTTATATGGCCGTGGGGTACTTCTAGCTATACACTCTCGTCTTGAGTCTAAACTCTTTAAAAAATCGTCCACTGCATTCTTTGAATTTGTATGCGCTAGAATTCCTATTTGCAAGCGCAACCTATATATTTGCTGCTGCTATATTCGCCCCTCTCAACCAATTCAAGGTTACCAGCTAGCTGTTGATGCAATCGACAGCATTTTTAATGCTGTTGATTCCAACGACGTAGTTATTTTTTTAGGTGATTTCAATCTACATAAGTTTGTATGGGCTCAGACTGACCAGTCCTACTTTACTGCAACAAATCCCACCTCTGATAAAGAAAACCTTTTCATCGCTTTCCTTACTGACTCTGGTCTGTATCAATTAAGTGGTGTCACCAATAACATTGGCAGACAATTCGACTTAGTCTTCGCCACTGATACAGATAACTGCATCATTTTAGAAAGCAGACATCTTCTTTCTAAGTTGGATAGTTACCACCCTCCCCTTTCTCTTACGTTAGCGTATGACAATGGTTTTAATCGCATTTCTTATGAGTATTCTTACAGTTGTAATTTTCATAGGGCTAACTACGCCAAACTGAATAACCTCCTCAGTATGGCCAATTTTGAATTTCTTTACGATAATCCCAACCTCACGGTTAACGATGCTCTCTTATCCTTTTATACCGAAATTTTCAAATGTCTCTCCCAATCTGTACCTTTTTTACCCAAAAAGAAGCCCTCATCATCACCACCCTGGTATAATAAAGAGCTGCGATCTCTTCGTAATAAGAGAAATAAGCTCTGGCGTACTTACTTAATATCGCGTTCCAACATCGTTTTCTTTTACTACCAGTCTGCCTTAATAAATTTCTCTGTACTTTGTCAAACTCTATATGACAACTATTTAAACCAAATGGACCGCACACTCATTTCCGACCCCAAGCGATTCTTTCAGTTCATCAAAACTAAAAGTAAATCGGATAACTATCCATCATCTCTGAATTTTCTAGATAAGTCCTCGGAGGATCCCCAAATTATAGCAAATCTCTTCGCAACTTTTTTTAGCCAAGCGTTCGCCACCCATTCCCAAGAGCCAGACCACTCTTACTTTTCCTACTTAAATAGCTGCCCACAAACAACTTTGGAATATATGTCTATAACTTTAGAGCAAGTCAAAGATAAAATAACAAACCTCAAAGATGATTATTGATGATGATTCCCCCTATATTTTTAAAGAAATGTGAAATGCACCTAGCCCAACCTCTTACAGCTCTCTTTCAGCTTTCTATCACCCAGGGATTATTTCCCTCGACCTGGAAAAGATCATTTATTATTCCCCTACATGAAAAAAACCGAAAAGATGATATTTCCTACTATCGACCAATTGCTAAGCTGTCCTGCATACCTAATGCTTTTCCATTGTAAACCTATTGTTTCCCAAAACCAGCACGGATTTCTCAAAGGTAGATCTACGACAACCAACTTAACGGAATTCGTATCAAGCACTTTATGTGCACTGGAATCTGGAAATGAAGTTGATGTGATTGCCACCGATTTCAGCAAAGCCTTTGATAGGATTTCACATGATATAATCCTTCTGAAATTAAAAGCTCTTGGTTTCCAAATAAACTTTATAACATGGGTTCAATCATATTTAAATGAAAGACAGTACTATGTTTTATTTAGGTCCATGATTTCTGACCCAATTAAAGCCTTCTCTGGTGTCCCTCAAGGCAGCCACCTTGGCCCCTTACTATTTATTCTGGCCATTAATGATGTTGATTGCATCATTAAAAATTCATACATATCTATTTACGCAGACGATATGAAAATCTTTAGATATATATCCTCTTCCTCAGACAGCCTACCACTGCAGGGAGATCTTAATAGATTTTGTACTTGGTGTCAGAAGAATTTTCTTGAGCTTAACGTCAATAAGTGTCAGGCTATAACGTATACCCGTAAGCGGTTCCCTACTTCACCTCGCTGCTATCTAATCTTTAATCTGCCTGTTCCCTTAGTGAATGAGTTGCGTGATTTAGGTGTTATCTGTGATAAGGAACTCAATTTCCGTTCTCACATTGATAATATAATAAAGAAAGCCAACTCTGCCCTTGGCTTCATCAAGCGCTGGTCTAAGGAGTTACCAAATCTCTTTACATAACCTTTGTTAGGCCTCTTCTTGAATATGCAAGCCAAGTTTGGTCACCCTACTACAGAACACACATCCTCCGGATAGAAGCTGTTCAACGCAGGTTTTATACGATTCGCTTTACGTGGTCTTCCCTGGGATGATAGCCAAAACTTACCACCTTATACCGACCGGCTGAAACTTATAAATTTACAACCCCTTTCTATACGTCGAAAAGTTGCCGACATTCTCTTTATTCATCAAATTTTAGTTGGGAATATTGATTGTCCTTTTTTACTTCGACTTATCTCTTTTAATACCAACTCACGCAATCTTAGGTCTGTGCCATTTTTCCGGCTCAATCTTCACCGAACGAATTACGGACACTTGGAGCCAATGTCTAGAATGCTTCGTGAAGTTAACGATATTCTGCCTCTCTTCGACTACCATCTCACCAAACTCTCTCTTAAAAACACTCTTATTTCCACCTATGCCTCACATCCTAACGTTTTTTAACCGCTCCCACCCTTTAGTTTTTATCTTTAGTTTTAAGTGAAAATTGTTAGTTCTAAGAATAAGCTTGCAATACAAATCACACAAAAACTCCAAATCCACCTGCAACATACGTATCATTGGGACTTGCATAAACATTGTAATAATAAATTTTGCAGTGGACCCTATACCTCGTTTAAGGAAGGGGCCAAATTGGTCTAGAAATTGAGATTTGGAAAAGGTGCCTTATATCTTCTTTAGAATTTTCAGGTGACCAATGAGGTTACTTGTAACTTGTTTGAAGTGGTTTGCCCCATGCAGTGAGTGCTCGTATGGCTGTTTCTTATTGAATTGCTTCTTGAAGCAGATCTAGGTCTAATAACTCCTCCATGCCTGCAGTTGGGATCGTTCTCGTAGCGGCTATAATGTATACACATGCAAGCCATTGAATCCTGGTCAATTTAATTATTTCTGACTCTGACACCACACTTCCGCATCGTATGTCGGTATGCCATTTTGACGTTGAGGGGCAATGATTTGCCCAATAACTGTTTTGTGGTCCATAGGTATTTTATAGCCTTGTTTGTTATACAGGGTGTCCCCTAATTCGTCAAGGGTAATTTGAAAAATGATTTCTGGGTATATTCTAAGAAAAAAATCCTTGTACAGCAAGAGTCTATCTCCAATGTTGACATCACTTATCGGAGATTTAAGAAAAGGCTTACTTTGGTGTACCTTGACCCATGTTCATGGAAATTGCTCTGTCTATACTAATGGTAGAAACTTCGTTTAGGACTTCTGTTTTTAGAAAAAATTCTGGTCTTTGTAACTGCGTTTAAATAAATTTGATATCTTGTTTGTGTCTAAGCCTATTCCATTTTTCATGCCCATGCTAATATTTGACTTTGAGGTCATTTTTCTCCAGAAAATGAGTAATAAATGTAACGTCTTACTATTTTTTTTTCTTATGAACGTAACAAAAAAATCAACAATTTTGCAGAAAAACCCATCGATTTTATGACATTTGGGGAAACCTGCAGTGGGAATAAAAATAAATTTATGAATTTATACCGACGTTTCTAACGACAATAAGAACGGTTTTCCAAGAATTAATAATTTCCCAAAAATTTTTTAAAGTTGCATAGCTATTAAAAAAGTTTTAAAGCGTGCAGGTTTATTTGACTACCTGTTAAAACCCTCATTTCCATACCCTGTTCCTTAAAGATTCTCAGAGAGAGGTAGGTTTTGGGTATGAAGGCTTATTTGGAAAATTTATCGAACAAAAATAGTTTATTACGCCGAGGTTACAATTGCTTAGAAACGCTATTTGAAAAGTCTGCATTTGCAAAACAAAGAATAGACAAATATTATTTACGTTTATGGGCTGTGCAATGGAAGTTTAACTAGAGCGCGACAAAAATACCATGATCTTTATCCTAATCGACAACTTCCCAGTGAAGGAGTATTTGGGAATACGTATCGAGAAACTGGATAAGTTTCAAAAACACGACCTAACGCGGGAGCTCCGCAAGTAAGAAGTGTTTCGGCTGATGAAATCAGCATCAGAAGCTAAGCTTTTTGTTTCCAGACATAACATTTCTAATGTACTGCATGGAGAAAATCTTTATCCATACCACCATACACCTGGGCAAGAACTGCTTCCCGATAATTTGGAAAAGAGACTTGAGTTTCCTAACTGGTTGCAGTTCTCCTCGATAAATGATGTCAACATTAAAGATAGACCCTTACTGTAGGACCCGTTTTTTTTCTTATTATTTTCAAATTATGCTTGACGAATTAGGGGATACGCTGTATAGTTGAGATGAGGTCCCCTAGTGACTTTTCTATCTAGGGTTACATCCTAGGTACTTAGCCTCTCGGAGAGCTTCATCTCTATTTCCCATAAGAGTGGAATAATTGTTGTTTTGCTGGTATTAATTGAGAGTCCTTGTTTGCACTAGTTCCAGTTAGTTGTCAAGTCATCTTGCATGAGAAACTTGATAGTAATCGCATGGTTGCCCTTGATGGTAACAGACATATCATCTATATATCCTATAGTTTTATATCCTTTGAAGTTCAGTATTTGCGTGAGGTCAATAACTAGTACAAACTACAAAAAAGGGACAGTAGTCCATCCTGAGGACAGCCATTTATAATAGTGATATTCAATCTCTCATGGCTTAGATTTGCCCTTATGGGTTTAAGTTGATAATATACTTTGTAATCTTAAGATTTGCACCTCCTCTAAGGAAGGTTTGTTCGCGTTTCAAAAGCACTCTCAATGCATGAATATGCATATTTGGAGTCTAATGCTCTTTCTACATCGTAGACCAGTGTGTGTGGTATTGAGTTTGTGAATTTGGCGCTTTGATGGGCTAATCAGTTTTAACATTGTCTTTAACCTGAAAGACGAAAGATCTAATGAGTCTGTAGGATTACGCAAAATCTAGGGTTTGATGCCTCCTTACGTATGAAGATTAAGTGATCTCCAAGTCAAAGGAACACCAGTGGGAGGCTGGTCCCCTTCTGAAACTTTCAGTGTGCCTATGTTGGCAGTATACTCTTTAGATAGAGACTCTTGTATCCTAGCGGTGGACGTAATGTGCCTTAAATTCCACCAAGATTCCCCCTTGAATTTGCTTAGTTCTTTGTTATATATTGTGAGGGACTATCAGTAGTATTCCTAGTTATTTATTCGTTTGGCCATTTTGAATTCCTTCCTAGTTATTTTTCGATGTTTTTCTAGCCTGTTTTTTCACCAAGGTACACTTTCCGTGGAGGATTTCGTCTTCGATGGACGAATTTTCGATTGTTCTTTGGTCTCTGGTGTGTAGCAATGAATCCATGTCTCATCGACGGTCACGAAACGATGCAGAAACTCCTCCGGATTTCGGTTAAACAGGGCCAAACACATCTTTGAAGTGGTCTCACGATTGGGTTTGTTCTCCGGCGAACCAATGGACGGTGAATGGGTCCAATACACACCATCCAGAATGGGCTTGATTTCCCCGCAGGTTTAGTCACTCAAAAACAAGAATCGGATCATGGAGCGATACTGCTCTTTTTCCATGGTAGCAAAAAACACTTACACGATGTTTTGAAATGGATGTCAAAACAAAACTAAGCACCTAATTGCCACCAAATTTTGAAAGGCGGGCTAAAAGAGGTTATACTAAATGATGGTACACTCATTTTGGCTCAGTAGCGCCACATATGTTCCAATCCGGGTACTCATCAAACGGCCCTCGTAAACCACATAGTCCTTCTTAATAAATTATAATATATTGCGCAGGTTTTCGTGGCTTTATACACAATTTGTTTTGGTCCTACTTGAGGATTAGGACCTAAAGCGTTAAGATAAAAGATTCTGTAAGTACGAGTAGCTCGAAGACTTTGAGATTAGGTGTCCCAGGGTCCAGTTCTTGGTCCAATAACTTTTCTTATCTAAATAAATTCACTATTTATACAGCCATTTTTAGGGATCTAGGTATCGCATATCAGCCAGATAGTTCTATAAACTATACAAAGAGAACTGTCTATTTGTATAGCTTTAGTACAGTTGGAGAAACTCCCTACAAATAACTTACACCCTGACTGACTCGAACTGCAACGAACTTCAAACTGCTATAATTTCCAAACCGTTCATGACAGTGAGCTCAAATTTTGACACATGACAGATAATTTTATTATTTACAAGCCTTTTAAACAATTTGCGTCTCAGTTGTTTTGAAAAATTTGTATTGCTTTATATTTGGCTGGAAAACCACAAGTAGCTATCGTTAGAGCCCTCCAGCACCTCAACGTGAATAAATCATTTGTGTCTCGAACTATAGCTCGTTTCCGTGATACTGGCAGCGTTGCAAAACGCCATGGAGGTGGTCATAAAAAAACAGCAACATCGGCAGAAATGGTTCGGAAAGTGAAGGCTCGAATTGAGCGAAATCCGCGTCGAAGTGGAAGAAAAATGGCTCGTGAGCTCAACATATCGTTGGAACGGATGCAACACATACTGAAAAATGAGCTTGGGCTCAAGCCATTGAAGTTCCAAAAAGTACGCGATCTTACACCGCAACAGAAAAAAGTTAGAGTGGAAAGAGCGAAGGAGTTGCTACGCTTGCACGAAAGTGGTGAGTTTCCGAATTTGGTTTTTTCCGATGAGTCGCCATTTGTTATCGAGCAATATGTCAACAAACAAAATGACCGAGTTTACTTGTCAGAGAGGTCCTTCGAAAACTTACACCTTCGGACGGCCACCGGAAAGCAGGCAGCACCGATGGTGATGGTTTGGACCGCCATAACCGCCGATGGTAGCTATCCGCTCGTATTTTTGGACCGTGGCGTCAAAATTAATGCGATCGTATACCTTCAAACAGTCTTAGCGGCAGTATTGAAGCCTTGGGCAAACAATCATTTTGGTCGGAGACCGTGGACATTTCAACAAGACTCGGCACCGTCTCGCAAAGCGCGCGTCAACCAAGATTGGTTAAAAAACAATATTCCACACTTCATTTCTTCGACACAATGAATTGCAAATTCTCCGGATGCAAATCCGTTGGATTTCTCTGTCTGGGGTATTTTGAAGGCGAAGGTTGGCACTAAAAAATACCAAAGTTTGGACCACTTCAAACAAGCACTTCCCCGGGAATGGGCCAAAATACCGCAGAGCCACTTGCGTCTAGTGTGCGATGCTTTCTTCGGCCGTCTCAAGGCCATTATTCGCGCCAAAGGTGGGCATATTGAAAACTACTGATACAATTTGAAAATTGATGTATTTTCCAACATTTTCTGCTTTAGCACAATAAAATTTATCAAAAAATAAAAAAATTATAGCATTTTAAAAAGTTGGATTTCGAGGCATTCACCCTGTACTTTATGGTGGACTAAAATGCCTCAAGGAATGCCTAAATAGATCACACAAGACTTATATAAAATTCTAACTGGTCAATGCAAAAAAAAAATATGAAAGGCTGATTCGAATATCATACAGTGTTTTTTTATAAGGACTTCAACCGGTATTAATTTTAGCCAGCTGACTGGTTGCAATTTTGAAAAAACGCAAATGCGGAAAGAGTCGAGACTCGAGAGTAGAGGCTGTTAGTCCTATATGTGAAACTTACCTCCCAGGTAAGCAGGGCATATGATCTTGAGGTTTCTTTTTTCTACTAGGATGACCGAAAATTTTCCATAGATGCAGTACTAAAAGATTTTCATTAGATGCGCTTAATTTTTTATTTTTACTTTTTTTTGTATAAGGTATAAATAATACCATTAGTTTGGATGGAAACATAATTGGAATGAAATATTGTATAAATATGAAATATGCACTGAACCTAATCTTCCATGGCTTTTTGGCATATAATCCGCGGATAATCCAGTAAGACCTAAGGTCCTTGAGGTATAAACCGCATGAGCTGGGCGGCCCATTGACAAGGCCTTTTGTGACGATAAGACGGTCATCAAACTTCGACAAGTCGATTCGCCCACATTAAAATTATTTTTCCTCCAAAAGAGTTGGCCAATGGGTTGTCAAGTCGTTAGAGCTATCATCGTCGAAAAATGGAGAAATCGGTGCACGGAATTAAAAAGCAAGTAATTTTGCCTTGCTGTACTCCAACTAAAATATTAAATTTTTCAGATACTATCTCGCTGGGCATTTAGCTTTTATTTTAACGTCTTTACATTATACATATCACTTGCTGTTCCTATACAAGTACATTTAGCTAAGATTTTAGCGCAGTCTATATAAGATCTCTACGAAATCTATCGGGGACGGTTTTTCCAAATCCACGACGCCATATGGCTCTCATAAAATCGCATTCACTGTCATGTTGCTAAATAATATTGCGCTGTCAACGCTGTCAATTGCTTATATAATTTCATCGAATGTAAAATGAACTTCACCAACCGGTAGTTGCTGTCATTTGTCCTGTCGCGTTTGTATTTATACAATGGAACAAGATCGCTTTTCATCATTTAAGTAATTAAATGAAATCAGAGCTATTTAAATTCAAGGTCGCATACATTTTGGAGAGTATGTGATTTTGTTTAGACTAGACGTCCTCAGTTAAAATATTTATTTTTCTTCTTCTGCTTAGCTGACTTCGGCGTCCGTAAAACGATTAGTTTCATATCTGAGTCGCGGCCTTCTCGTTGTGAATATATTTCGATGATCCAAATTCTTGTGAGTTTTTTCTTCAATGTGATGCAATCTTAAAAATGTTGTTTTGTTTGCCTGTGTTTTTTCTGTTGTTGACACCTGTTTATGAGGTGTGAGGGTACCTTGGCATTAGTCTTTACAAGGTTCGTAGTCTATAGTAAGTCTATCGGTTTCGCTATTTCTGGTGTATTTAGTCCACGCTTGAAAGACTTGCCTTTCTGTCACTTTCGTTTCATCGTTGTACCATTACGTTCGGGATTTCCGAGATCTCTGTATAAATCGTCGTTTCGTTTTTACCACAGTGAATGGACATATTTTCACTTTTTTTTAAATGTTGGCTTTGAAATGCTGCCAGAATTTATAAAAATAATTGTCCATATTTACATTATTTCGAGTGCATTGCAGTTTTACAGTTGTTTCTTCGATCTTTTCACCTAGTGTAAGAGATACAAAATCGGACCAAGAAGGCTTCCTTGCGGCATAACGGATCTTCGGATTGCGAGAAGCCGATTCAACGTCTAATATTGAAAGCTAAGTTGATATGCAAAGTTTTGAAAAGAGTAATTCTACGGTTGGGTCGTTGTTTGAGCTATAATTGTTTGGAGCCATAGTTTTCTGTTGTTGCGTGCCGTCTGAGTCGTTGGCATTGTGTATACTCGTACTTATATTTCCTAACGCTTCAGTGACAGCTTGCTAATTTCTTTCCATGATATCAATGTCGTCAGTGGCTTTTGATGTGTGTGATGTCGTAAAGAAATTTCTTGATAACGTGTGGGATTGCTTTCCTTCTGTGATGTCAATCACCTCCATTGGGTCAATATCGACTTTTATGAAATGGCGGGAAGGGATTAAAGGGATGCCAAAAAGAACAGAAACTGATTCTAAGTTCCGCTTTAGGTTCCAAGCACACGCCAGTGCGTGTTTATATTTATCTTACGCAATATTTGGTTGATGATCCTGGCCAAAAATGAATCCCCGTTGTTTTAAAATCGAGTTTTTATATTATGTACTTACAATATTGACTTGTGTTGTCTCACAAGATCGACGACATTTAATTTCAGGGACTAACGATTTATTGCAATCTGATGCGAGCCTTCTACCTTGGGAAATATGTTGTTTTGTTTCCTAGGTGAATGACAAACCCAGAATAATTTATACCCAATCCATAATTTTAGAATGTTCCTGAAAAGAACAATTGCAAAACATAATAAAAAAATGTCCATGGTTCACATGTGGAGTTTATCATGCGATAATATTCGTAATAAGCTATACGCTATATGGAAAATACAATAAGTTAATCGAGTGCGATTGGGAGAAATATTGTCCGGCCCGTAATAACACCACCCTTATTATCAGCAGAGTAAAAGGAAGATATTTTTACCAAAATTGAGCTATGGAGTGATCTACGCTTAATCGATGTTGGAAAACAATAACGTCCCCAATTTAAATGACCTGAATAATGCATTTATCTCAAATGCTGTTAAGGGGCACACCTAACTAGTGTGACCTCCAAGAAAACTACTGGATCAAATGTTTTAAAATTTGAAGAATAGGCATATTTATAGATAATAATCAATATACACTGAAATTTTGAAAGGAAAAAATAAATTTTCAGCGAGTTATTTGCTATCTCCCAAGTCACAATAAAAAAGGTCCTCCACTGACGGAAAGAATTATTAAACTAGAGTGTATTGTCTATACAAAGACTCACGATTGTGAAAAAGAATTGAAATTTAGCGAAATGGCAGAGTTTTGAAAAAAATGCCGAATTTTGCCCGAAAATTTGATGATTTTTGCCGGCCAAAACTACATTTTTCTTGCAATCGAAAAACTGGAAGGTTATTGTATAGAGAAACATATACAAAATAAACAAAAAATCAAAGCGATTGGATGATTTGTCTTCGAGTTACAACTGCGTTTAAAATGCCTTTAAAGATAAAAAATCTCTTAGACCCCGTAGCAAACGTAACTTTCTAACCACTGCAACTCAAAAACTATTTGAGATGTTCATTTGAAATTTTAGTATGTTATTTTTAAAGGTATAGACTATCGAAACATGAAAAAAACCCATTTTTTTTTTCACAATTTCACACTAGATGTGCCCCTTAATTAACCAAGCATCATCCCCAATGATAACCTCACTTTCGACTTTGTTTTCGACTTTCATGTTGTTTCCGAAATGTTTGCAATTTAAAATCCAATGCTATAGAAGAAAATGGTGTATCTATTAGATTTGTAAAGATGATTCTACCGCATATCTTAGGTGGCCTCATACACATCATAAATTTCTGCATTACTGCTCAAGTTTTTTCTGATAGCTGGAAATTGGCTAAGGTCATTCCTGTCGAAAAAGCTTTCTCCCCTACAAATTTCCGACCGATAAGCATCTTACCATGTCTGCCAAAAGACTTGAAAAGGATATTGAGAAACTAAATTTCGCACCTGTTCAGTCAGGTGTCCGTTCAGGTCATAGCTGTTCCAGAGCTATGGTCAAAATATTTGACGATATTAGGATTCAATATGATACGGACTTTTTGATGATTCTGTTTTTCTTGACTTCTCTAAGGCTTTCGATAGCGTCGATCAAAACATACTCTCGAGCTGTAAAAAGGCTGTCAAGGTTAGAGAAATGTTTTTTCGGTCCTATAAGACCAACCCGATAGAGGAAAACTGGAAAAAGTTTAAACGAGCCAGAAATGACTGCAACATCTTTCTAAAGCGCGTGAAATTCCAATACGACCAAAAACTACTGCAAAAAATACTGCAATGTCCCAAAGGCAGTAAAAATTGTTGGTCGTTCGTCAAAAATATTAAAAATTCGGCCTCATCCTTATTTGCAATGACATTCCAGCTGTCAGCACTTTGGACAAGGCTAATCTGCTTGCTGTACACTTTGCGGCCAGCTCAACACTCCCAGATTGTGCTTTGTCTCCGCCTACACTTGGGTCCGTCGAATCTTCAATGGGACGAATCCACTTTCGCACTCGTGTAGTAGCAAGAGTACTTAAAGATCTTAATATACATAAATCCGCTGGTGCAGATGGTATATCTCCTCTCCTTCTGAAGAGGTGTTCTTCCTCGCTGGAAAAACCATTGCGTAAGTTTTTTCTTCAATCCTTCTCTTTAGGACTCTTTCCGAGCAGCATTTGTCCACTCCGTCTCTAAAAAAGGCGAATCTTCTTCCCTCTCCTCCTACAGACCCATTGCACTTACGTCCCTTCTTTCCAAGGTCATGGAGACGCTGATAAACCGTTAACTCATGTACCGCAGTACGGTTTTCGTAGCAACAGGTCCACTGGTTTGATGGCATGTCTCACCGAAAAGTGGAATCAAAACGTACATCAATCTGGCGAAAGCAAGATACGAGTAGTCGCACTTGATATTTCTAAGGCATTTGACAGAGTTTGTCATCTAGCTCTCTTGTCGAAAATCTGTGCTCTTGGGATCGATGACTCTCTTTCAATGGATTAGAAATTACCTTTCGGAACGTCCAATTCAAGTTGTTTTGGATGGTTTCAAGTCTGATATTCACAAAATAAATGCTGGTGTGCCCCAGGACTCCGTTCTGTCTCCGACACTCTTTTTAACATTCATTAACGATCTCTTGTCTGCTACTTCAAATATTCCTTTGCTGATGACAGTACTCGCTGCTTTTCATATTCGTTCCTCGACTCACGCCCCTGCTCTTCGGCTGTAGAACGGGAACGGCAGCGTATGTTAAGCTCATTAAATTCCGATATTAACAGCATAACCAATTGGGGGATTATCAACAGAGTGGAATTTAATGCTTCCAAAACGCAATGCTATCTGCTGTCGTTAAAGCGAAATTTAAATACCAAGCCATTATCCATGAATGGAACTTACATCGTCGAAACCCAAAAACTTTCCATTATCAGTATGTGGGTCAATGACAACTTACGTTGGAATGACCACATATTTGATGTCGCCAAAAATGCTGCGAAATGTCCGGGTTTCCTCAAGCGACGTGAGAAATATTTTATTCCCTCTGATCTGGCCTCAATATATAAGGCATTCCTCCTCCCAAAATTGAAGTACAATGCCCACGTCGGGTCCGGTGCTCCTAAAACATCTCTGCACCTGCTAGATAGGATTCAAAAGCGTGCGGTAAAACTCATAGGTGATACTAATATCGGTTAATCAACTGACACCCTCGAACACCGACGTAATGTCTCCTGTCTCACTCTGTTTAATCGCTTTTACCACTATCGCCAGTAGCCTTCCGCCCATCCAAACTTTCAACAGTAACACCCGTCTCGCTATGAATGGTATAGTGACCCTCAAGCCCATTTTTGGACGTACTCGTGATTCGTTCCTAAGCCGTACAACTTGCTTATGGAATGCCTTGCCGATCTCTGTGTTTCCTGGTCGTTATAGCTTACAAACATTTAAGAACAATGTACATACGAGTTGGTACCTGTTCAAACATTTTAAGGGTACACAAAACCCCTTGAGAGCACGCTCATTATAAAAAAAAAACTCTATCAGAAGCTTAATCTATTTTTCGGTTTCAGTGAAAGGTAAGTGCGCCTAGTTTATAATTATCCTGATAATCGATATCAAAGAGTAGTCCACAATGAACTGCAGGAGGACCTCGGGGATCAATTCTTGGCCCAATCTTACTCTGTCTCTTCATTAATGACTTAACATGCCTATAGTACAATATATTCGAATATTCAAATCCACCTCTATCCTGAGGATGCCCAGTCTTATCTCTCCAGATCCATCGGGCCGATTGAGGATTTAATCGTCATGCTTAATGATGACCTGTTAGAAGTATGAAGTATGTATATAGCAGGCCATTATGTAATGGAATACGACATAAACCCAACCAAATCTCAGCTTATTTTAATAAGTAAAAAAGCATGTTGAGAAGGATGGAATCCCACAAGTGTTCCTGAACGGTAGACAGCTCGGTTTTATAGTATAGATACGGTTACTAATCTTGAGTACAAAATAAATAGTTCAGTCTTTGCTGTTGATTATACGAACTACGTCGCAAGCCGTATCTATGCCGGACTATGTAAACTTTAGCCCTTATACAGCTCCACTCCAATAGGTACAAAGCTTAGACTTATTAACGCCTTGTTTTTGCCTATAATCGATTACGCCGCCATTGTTTACTGCAAGCCTGACTCCCACTCGCAACACAAGTATCTTGTTGCTTTCAACGATATGATCAGCTATACACTCGTCCAATACATACGAGCTGCGTCGATACATCCAAATTTTTAATTTAACAAGCTGTGTATGACATTTATGCATAAAATTATCTCTCATGTATAAGTGTTAACAGAAAAACAATAAAAAAAAGTATATTACATCGAAATATTTAAATATATGATAAACTATAAATACCTATGTCATAATTTTTGGCGGGGTACCGAAAAAAGTATTGTAACTGGCTTTACTAACAAAAACAAGATTGGTATTTGTAAGTACACGGTATACCCTCTGTATATTTCCAACACGATATTCTTGGTTTATTGGCGTTTAATATTGCTACAACACTCTATAGTTAACGGCGTGCTATTTCTAGTGTTTTTTTTTTCAACGGGTTGTTGTTAATTGTGCAAAGTTTTTTTCTTTGTTAATTTTATTACGTTTCGGTTTTGAAGAAGTATACTACAATAAATACATATACGAGTAGTTTAGAATATGAATCTTTTGTTCTGTTTGTTTTGTTTGTGGGAAGTTTATTTCAAGTTTCAATCGAGAACGGCCTACGCCGTTACTAAATAACATTTACAATTTGTATTTTGGTTTCAACATTTCTGAGAGTATTAGTAAACGTTGGGCACCAAGTTCTTTTTTTGTTTAAGATGTGTACGATATTTAAGATAAACTCGCTATGCACTCTCTAGGCTTAGAGAAAGAGAAATATACGAAAACATCTGTCTTTACATGACAAATCGGACACGATCTGTTACGAAGGGAAGACCAAAACCAGCGTCATGGTTTCTATCCAGCAGGAAGGCCTCCCAACCGACCCCATCAGTCTCAGGAACCTTAATGTCAGGTACCACGAGATTTTTAGTATGTCCCCTCAGAAAGTGGCAGACGTCCTCGCTGCATTCTACCACTACGTCCACTCTAAGCGATGCTCAGACCTACTGTGAATCCGAGCAGATCACGATAGATTTTTTCGTCCATAGCTTGCCTCCCTTGCCAGCGCTTAAACTCTTACTTTTTACTACCAGAATGTAAGAGGCCTTCACTCTAAAACCAATGTTGTTCTACGCCAATCGCATGCTCTTCCCTTTGATATTTACGCCCTGACTGAAACCAATCTGATTCCCGATATACAGAACCAGGGATTGTTCCCCCTACTTTTAATATTTTTCGCGACGACTATCCTACCCGCCCAACTTATGATTCCTCCTGTCGAGGCGTCCTACTGGCGATCTTTAACAGTCTCAGTCGACTTTGTCGCAATAAAAATATCACTCCCCTTCAAGTCCCTTTACGTTATATGTTGCTACATCCTACCAGCTCAACATATTGAATCCTACCAACTTGCTATCGATGCGATCGACCAGTTGATAAACCTATCTGACTCTATTGGCGATATCCTTATTTTCGTCGATTTTAGTCTACCTCAGCTACAGTGGACTTCATCAGATGATCTATCGTTTTTCATCGCTTCAAATGACAACTCAGCTAAGGAATGACTCTTCTTAGATCGCTTAAGAGGCTCAAGTCTATACCAAGTCAGCGGTATACCCAACAGATTCAATTAACTCCTTAGTCTCACTTTGCCCCCTGTCTCATCAACAACCGATAACTACCACCCTCCTCCTCTTCTCTTTTCATAACTCTTCTGTCCAGTCCACTCCCCCCACAACTCTCTCATCCTACGACTTTCATAAAGCAAACTTTCACAAAATCAGTGACTGTCTCAGCAGATCCCCCTTTAACTTTCACAACCTAAATATAAATGATGCCTTTTACATTTTTTATAGAGAAATATTTAATTCTTTTCCCTTTACGTTCCGTTTTCACGCTTTAAAACATCATCTACTAGTCCTCCCTGGTATAGTCGCAAGATTCGTTCCTTGCGAAATAAGAGAAACAAGTTATGGGCTGTTCTCCGTCACACCAGATCTTGCGGCGCTCATCTTCATTTCACCGAACTTTACGATTCCCTTTACCAGCGCTACCTTAAAAATGCGCAAGTCAACCTTATAAACGACCCTAAGTCGTCTGTTAACTACAAAAGAAAGTCCGATGGCTAACCTCCTTCCCTTTCTTTTAACAACAAGTTGTTACCTACTAAAATTCTCCTATGGGCCACTAATCTCTCATACCCTGGACCTAATATATCTGATATAATGACGAACTCACACCCGGCCCAGATGGCCTCCCTGCCATATTCCTTAAAAAATGTTCATCCTCTCTTTCCCTCGCCCTTTCTAATCTCTTTCGTCTATCCCTGTCACAAGGAGAATTTCCTCAGGCTTGGAAAACCTCCTTCATAACCCCGATCCACAAAAAAGGATCAAACTCTCCCGTACACGCAAACTCTTCGAAAGTATTTTGTATGAAGCTCTAAGCTCCCAATGCAAATCACTTATTTCCCCTAGACAACATGGCTTCCTGAAGCGTAGGTCAACCACCACAAATCTCGCTGAATTCGTATCCTTTACCCTCTCTGCCCTAGAGAATGGCAACGAAGTCGATATAGTTGCAATCGATTTTAGCAAGGCCTTCAATAAAGTCTCTCATCGATTTATACTTCAAATTGTCTAAGCCCACATTGTTAAAATGGGTATCCTCTTACATCGAAAACCGTTTTTAGAGTGTTCGTTTTCGGTCAGCCCATTCGGCTCCATTTTTGGCCACCTCAGGAGTTCCACAAGGCAGTCATCTTGGTCCCATTCTTTTTATATTAACCATAAATGATCTCGTTTCGTCTGTCTCCTTTTACGCCGGCGATACCAGATTTTTCAAAACCATTTCCTCTCCCCACCATATGTCTAAGCTTTGATCATGACGTTTTGGATGTGTCAAAATCGATCAGCACTTACTGCTGGAGTCATCTATTGACAGGAGAACTTAGTTGCGCACCTAATAAAGGGTGTTTTTTTTTAGAGCTGTACAAATTCAATATGAAATAAAACACTTGAAGCTAATGTTAATGTTTATGATATTAGTTTTATTTAATAGACTATTTTATGCCATTAGTGACTAAATATAATATCGGGCATATGCGCGCCCATAGCCAGCTCGAATTAAGTGTAATCGTGAAATCCAATTTCGAGGGTTGTCTGAAATGTTTCCGACCGAACAATGGTACAAAGCATTTTTTCTCAATTTTTTTTTTATTTTTCTACATAGTCTCCTTGTAACTCTACACACTTCTCCCAGCGATGCTCCCATCTCTCTAACCCGTCCAAATATGTAGAATTTGGCGTTTTTCTCTGCAAAATAATTGTTCACGAAGGTGATTTGACGATAATCTCTGTTCTCCGAGCGCAGTTTTTAGATGAGGGAGCAAAAAGAAGTCGCTTGGGGCTAGATCTGGTGAATAAGGCGGATGGTCAAGCAGTTCAAACCGTAATTCATGGATTTTCGCCATGGCAACCGCTTAGGTGTGAGACGGCGCGTTGTCTTGGTGAAACAGGATTTTCTTTTTCTGCAAATGTGGCCGTTTTTCCACAATTTCCGCCTTCAGCTTGGCAAGTAATGATGCGTAGTATGCTCCTGTAATGGTTTTACCTTTTTGAAGATAATCGATTAAGATAGCTGCTTTACTATCTCAAAAAACAGTTTTTGCTTTTTTTTGGAGCCGGCTCGCCCTTTGCAGTCCACTGTTTTGACTGAATTTTTATTTCGGGCGTATAATGGTGTATCCAAGTTTCATCTACAGTAAATAATCGGCTCCAAAACTCGGATTTATTGCGCCTAAACTGCGCCAACAGAAATGTTGGAAATGTTCATTCGAACACGTTTTTGGTCTAACGTAAGGAAACGCGGCACCCAACGCGCGGACAGCTTTCTCATGTTCATCATCTCCCAAGCTCTTACGGCCACGTTTAAATTCAGCTGCCCAAAATTTTCATTGTGGTAAATAATGGTGCAAAGTCCCCATACACAGAGTCCAACTCATTTTTGATTTGCGTGGGCGTATTGCCTTTCAAAAACAAAAATTTCATACCAGCTCGATACTCAATTTGTTCCATTTTCACAAAAAAACACTCACATCGACTCACTCAAACGACTGTCCACTAAAAATTGCGCATCCAAAATCACTGAAACTTCGGTAAGTAACTGCCAAAAGATGCACAACTAGCATTCACTAGCTTTTATTGACGAGTGCCGCTATCTTTACGTTGCGGTCGGAAACTTTTCAGGAAACCCTCGTATATCAGCAATAACACGGCAAATGTTGACTTCCAAATCGTCCAACGTCTCTGGTTTATCGGCACAGACTAGTGGAGGCCAGTTCACTGGTCCATTACGGGCTCAGCAAATGTTTCCCGCAATAAATTGATGGTGTCGCGCGGCGCGTGGCATGTTGCGCCATCTTGTTGTCAATGCCATTCAACTGAGGAACGAAGAAGTCAGAAGCCATGTTTCTATAGCGCTCTCCATTGACGCTAACATTCTGGCCGGCATCGTCCTTAAAGAAATATGGCCCGATGATTCCACCAGTCCATAAAGCACACCAAACAGTGAGTTTTTATGGTTGTAAGGGCGTCTCGACAAAGGCCTCTGGGTTTTCTCCACTCCAAATGCGGTAATTTTGCTTGTTTACAAATCTACGAGTATTTAACCAAAAATGGGCCTCATCGAAATACAAAATTTTGCGTTGAAAATGGGTATCAAGCTGAATCATGTTTTCGGCCCATCCACCGAACCTACGAGGCGTACAATGGTCACGCGGTTTCAACTCTGGCACAAGCTGGAGCTTATAAGCTTTTAAGCCGAGATCTTTCCTTAAAATCGTCCACAAAGTGGATAGGCATAGCTTCAATTGCTGTGCACGATGGCGAATCGACTCATTCGGATTCTACTCAACACTGCACTCCACAACAGCAATAACTTCTTCTGTTCGCACTGTTTGTCGTCTTTGGGGATACGTATTATCCACTAGAGTGTATTGAGTTGCGAATTACGATAAAAAATTTTTTTGCCGATTAGCTTTAGTTTTTTATTTTTAGAGCTGGTGTCACCGCCAACAATCTCCTTTCCTAACTAATTGTTAAGATCACCAAAAACTGTCTTCACTTTGTGTTTTGGACATTGTCCAAAAGTCTAATCGAGGTCGATTCGATTGAAATCAGGTCTTCACTCAAATGCCACTTCTATTAGGCACTACTCCTGCTCTTTATAGCCGTAGATGTGCATAGTAGATACCACATTCTTTTTATCTTTCTCCATGTGCTCATATAAGGTACGCAAAGCAACTGAGTCGGCTCTGAATGTGGATATCTATTGGCTTAACTGAGGACCTTTTCGAGAGCCATCGATGGTAGCAGCAACAAAGTATTCCACAGTTTAATCGACTCACTAACCGTGAGAGTCCTTCCTCTTTTTATTAAATAAATATAACACTTTCAACATCTTTATTGTGGCACTAAAAATTTATTAATTCAAGTTTTATTACCATTTCACGAGGCAGTAATAAACAAATTGCCATTAAAGTAATGATCGTCCGACGGTTGTAAGTGCTACACATCTTAGTAAGCCGTCAGCTTACACTATCACGATTTATTGTAATATTAAAATTTTCACAGCTTTATATGAATTGCTTTCGTCAACGATAATTCGAAATCGTTGTTACTTTTAACTCTTTCTTAGATTCCATTATAAAAATTGAAATGCGATGAAAGGCAGACGTTAGGTTGACAATTGGAAAGAAAAAAGAGAAAACCTCTTTTGGTGACAATCGATGTTTTGAGTCATCATTGCGTGTACTTAATTCGTATTATTTTGGCGACTCTTTGTGTATTGAAATTTTATTACAAACACTCACGTGGGAGGTGTACGAAATAGCTCTTTGTCATTAATACGTCAATGAAAAGTCTTGATAGAAACCTAATTTCCAGGTATGGGACTCTAGAACTTCCAATTGATGATGAAAGTAACCAAAAATAAAAGAAAACGAAAACCCGAAGATACAGCTTGAAAAGAGATTAATACAACTCGGGGAATTCTGAGGAGATTCCTTACAAAGCGAATGGGATTGTTATGACATTCAAATGATTTCGAAAAAATAGTTCAGACCTTCGTGTTAATTGTTTGTTAAGTTACAAGTCATTGACTTGGGGGATTCTTTAGATAGTCAGCTGACTTTTTATTTATTTTAACTGTCTTACGTTAGGGGCATCCAGGATGCGTCGAATAAATGCAACCTTGCAAGGTCTTTTTTAAGCACGTCGGTCCTCAACGATGTATTCGGTATGTTACTCCTTGTAAAATATGTTCCTTTTACTGGAGTTTCTCAGTTTTTCATAGAAAGATAAGTAAACGCTGCAGTCGTAAGGTGCCTACAGAACCTACCAGCACCCATTCAAACGAGTACCCGCGATCTGATGTGAACATAGTGTCCCCACAGAGATACTCGTAGTGCTTCACACTTATCACAAACGCCCCGAAAGATACTCTGCTACTTATGCCTAGCACATTTGAGTGCTTGTGAAAAGTGTAGTGCTCCGCCAGAGCACGACGCCAGTGAGCAATCTTGGGTTTTTCTTACTGAGGGACAGAAAAGTCGCTGATTATTTTGAGGCGTCGTCGTGAAGCATTCGTTTTGTCTGCCGGCAACTTGGAAAATCCTGACACCTTCAGTTATGTTCATACTCTAAGTACTCGTACTAGGTAAGTCATGAAGTTCGCACTCATTTGAAAGAAAAAAAATTAACTCTTCCAAGCTTTTCGGTAGAAGAGCCGTCATTGTTTCCTCGTTCCTTACTCTCGCTGTGAGAATAGATTTTCTACTCGGAGTTCTAGACGCATCAACACTTCCTCCATTTCCTTTAAACGAAACCTAGTTCCGGTGCCTTGAAAAGTAAAGGGTGCTCCAAAATTCCCGCAATAAGTAATTTTGACAGATAACACAGATTTTTGATTAAAAATTTTACATTTTTTATTGATTCGACGCAACTACTTCAATAGATGGCTTCAACAGTGAGTGCTGGTCGATTTTAACATATCCAAAACGACATGAACCCAGCTTAGACATATGGTAAACGAACCGTTTTGACACATTAACGATTTTGTTTAGGCGTCATATACTTTTGGTTGTGTGAAAATGTCTGATTTTTTGCCAAATACTCGTCATTTGCGGAAAGTGTTGATTTTCTTCTTTCATTCGAAGGAAACGGCGGCGTCTGAAGCGTATCGAGAGCTCGCAGAAGTTTACGGAGATGCTGCTCTAAGTGAAACAATGTGCCGTGATTGGTTCCGTCACTTTAAAGATGGTGATTTCGATGTTGACGACCGTCCGCGTGAAGGAAGGCCAAAATTCTTCGAAGACGCTGAATTGGTGGCATTGCTTGATACGGATCCGTGCCAAATGCAAGAAGAGATTACTTCAGCATTAGGAGTTACCCATCAAGCCATTTCCAAGCGATTGCATACATTGGGAATGATTTAAAAACAAGGAACTTGGGTTCCTTATGATTAGAAGCCAAGGGACGTTGAGCGTCGTTTTTTCGCCTTCGAACAATTGCTCTAGCGGCAAAAAAGGAAGAGTTTTCTCAGAGCATCGTGATGGGTGATGAAAAATGGATTCATTTCAGCAACTCAAAGAGAAGAAAGTCATGGGGACTGCCCGGTCATGTTTCTGCGTCGTAGGTTCGACATAATATTCACGCTGCGAAAGTTATACTGTATATTTGGTAGGACCAGGTCGGTGTTATTTATTATGAACTGTTGAAACGCAACGAAATCATCACTGGGGAACGGTATCGACTTCAATTGATGCAATTTAGGCGAGCACTGCGCAAAAAACGGTGACAATATGAGCAGAATGACAACGCCCGGCCTCACGTTGCCAAACCCGTTAAAACCTACCTGGAAACGCTCAAATGGGAAGCCCTACCCCACACGCCATATTCCCCAGATATTACACCATCAGATTATTACTTACTCCTTTCGATGGCACATGGTCTGGCTGATCAGCAATACTGCTCATATGAGGACATCAAAAAGTGGCTTGATTCGTAGATAGCCTCAAAAGGTGAACACTTTTACCGTAACGGTATTCGAGCTCTGCCAGAAAGATGTGAAAAAGTTGTAGCAAGCGATGAGCAATACTTTGAATGACCCATTTGTAACCATTTTTCCACAATAAAGTCTCATTTTTATCAAAAAACTTAGTAACTTAGTTGCGCACCTAATAGTACAGGGTTGTGCATTTATTCATGATGAAAGCACATCGAGTAAATGGCATCTACGCCTTTTCTGAGACACGCGAACTATTTTTTTAAAAATTTTCCATGATATTGTAGTTTTGTATAAATGTGGCTGAATTTCGTTAATACAGAGCTCACTTTGCTCATCGAAGGCGTGAGTGGTCGTGAGTTTGTTGGCATAAGCCGTAGACTTAAAAAAACCGCAAAGAAAAAATTCAGACAGCGTTAAATCGCATAATCTGGGCGGCCAATTCTGATCACAAAAACGGAAAATTATACGACCAGGAAATAACTGAGGCAGTAATTGAATCGTTTCATGTGGCAAAGTCTTGCTGAAATCACGCGTCGTCCATATCCATATGCAATTTAGGCATTAACAATGGATTATCGTATCGCGATAGCGAGCCTGACCAGCCGCATTTTCAAAGCAGAATGGTACGAAGATGTCTACAGAAGATGGCCGTGGCTCAAGTTGCAGTGGACTGTCTTCCAAATCGGAAGGTTCGGTGTTCGAATCCCAGCCTCGCCCGAAAGACATATCATCAATTTTTTCAGTTAACGAAATTCAAGGAAGATGAGTAGTTGACTAGTAAGCAACATCAAGACAACTTCCACTAAGAATTTAGTCCCCCTATTAAATGTTGGATGCCACCCATGGAGCGAAATAACTACTGAACCACCATTATCCAAAAAACTTAACACATGCTGAGGCATTATAAGCGTATACGTACGCGCTTGAGTGTTAAGTTCTTTAAAAAAAAAAACAAACAGTGGCACGTAGTGGATGCATTTGTTTCCAAACAGCCACTTCTGAACCGCAAATTCGAGAGCTTTGCCGATTAACAAAGCCATCAAGATGAAAATGAGCCCCATTGCTGAAGATGATTTTTATTGAAAAATCAACATCCACTTGTTGTTCTTTCATAATACATTTAATGAATTCTCTTCGCAGTGTGTGGTCAGTAGGCCTCAGTTCTTGAGTCATTTTCACTTTATATGCATGAAGATGCAGATCTTTCGTGAGAATACGCTGTAGAGAGATTCTCGAAATATCCAATTCTTGACCATGGTGCCGAATACATGTTCCTGGACTTTAAGCAACACTCTTACGAACTGCTTCGATGTTTTGTGTTGAACGACTTGTTGAAGGACGGCCAGAGTGTCTAAGATCACTGATTGATCCAGTTCCCCTAAATTTTTTAATTAATTTCTTCACTGTTGATGAAGTTAAATTACATCCCGGCAGCTACGAGTAACTGTATCACTTTTAAAATATTGCTCGACAATGAAAACGAGTTGTTCTTTCGTGTAGCGCTCCATTTTTAATAACTCTGAACTGTCACCTGTCACGCTGTCTTTTTTTTCGTTGGTAACGCTTTACCACACAAGTGGCCCAAAATTCAAATCTTGCTCGAATTTGGGACAACCATTAGTTCCCAAGGGGGGATAGATTTTCTGCATTGACTTGCTCAGCGATTCGAGAGTTTTCTGCGTTGAGCACTTAGCTCTAACAATTCCCTTTCCATATCTGCTTGAATGCAAATTTTCACTGCTTTAGATAGATTACACAGTTGATTAACACAGTGTTTGCATTTAGCGACATTGAGACTATTGTCGTGACCAGTCTTTCCAATTTGGAGCATCTTTATAGGTATACCGGTTTCATCGCCTATGGCATTTAGACATCTACATTCCGTCTGACTGAAATGCAACTTTTGCTGGTCGAGGCAACGATTCGAGCAAGGAGAAAGCAACTGCTAGGGCTGTTTCTGGCATCGATTTGACCGTATCAACCGAATTCCGTCCAACAAAAATTACGACTGCTAGCTGTAGTGGCGATATTATCCAGACATCGTGCGAGGTCTCGTTTTGTCAACAGGTCTGATATTTCCATCCGATTTTCGGCCATTAGAACTCCAGGTTTTCTTGGTTGCAGCACCGATTTTATCCGGGACAGTAGGGCAGTACTGCCAGATACTTTCACTATTGGCCCTGCTTCAGACGAAGGAATAGGTCGTACGTACGAGTAGATTAAGTTCCGAGCGCATGGCCGGTTTCAGTGACTTGAGTCACTTCCATTGATAGATTTCTCTTCTCTGTCGTCGCTTAATTAGTCAGACATTAGCACTCCTTCCTTTGACAGCACTTGCAGTCTCTTTGACTAAGCGTTCGATTCGTATCCTTTTCTTCTTTTCAACTGTCCCTTAGATGGTAGTCATCAAAATCGGAAGTTCTAGAAACTCCTGAGTCAGCGCGGGATTTTTGCTTTGTTGGGCCTAAATCCATATTAATAACGAGCTGTACGGTAGATATTCCGTATGCTTCTATTGTCAGCGTAGTTTACTGGCTTTTTTTCTTGTGGCTAAACGGTGTTGAGGCATGCTTTCATTTGACCATATTTGCTAGATGGTGTATGCTTCTTATCAAGTCAACACTTGATACTTCAAATAGGTCATGATTGTGAACTTCTCTGTCGTAAAATATTGTCTAGTTCAAATGGGTTGAACAACTTTCGAACGTTCTCATCATTAAAGGGATCATTCTGCCTATTAGGGGAATGTAGGGCACCGACCGGGTCTGTACTACACGATTTTATTTGTACCTTTCCAGGTTTGTGCTCAGGCTATCTTCTGACACTTTCTTTCACAACAGCATCCAGGGATAGCTTTGATTTAGTGGCGATCCTCGGGCTCTTTTTTCAGAAAAGACGATATTCCTCCCTCGAAGTGTTCTCCAACTGTTTGGGCTTATAATCTTCCTTCTTCACTGCAGGTATTTTACGTTTATCTTTATTAACTCAGGGATTTTATTATTATGGTCGACTGAAATTAAGAAAATTAAACATTGTATCTTTCTTGCCTTGCACCAGTTTTGTGGTTCGGCTTCATTACATTTCTTGGTATATGACCGCGTTCATCCTTTGTCTTCAACATGGTAAATGTACTTGTTAATGTAGGCTTCTTTGAACGTTCGGGGATTGAAAACACTCAGCATGTGCCTTGCGTGGCGGTATCATTATTTTGACAGTCAATTGGTGATGACGATCTGTTGAACAGAATACTGCCAGGTCCATTTTATACTCTTAAGTTATGAAAGACTTGGGCTAGTTACAATGAGACGGTATCCCCCTGCAAAGTTCTTTACTTTAAGTCCGAATTCCAGATGTGCTGCTGAAAATTTCTGTTGTTGCATACTGGATGTCTATGACACAGAGGGTGATCGTTACGTGGTGCTTAGGACGTTTCTAATATTTTTGTTTAAAGGAGCTCATAGCAGCAATCTTCGCTCTGTTGAGGCATGAGGAACTATCTTAATACTGACAATATATAAACTGATCAAGAGTAATATCATTCACTACGAGATTGTTTTTTTGGGGTCCTTACCTATCAATTTCATGTCGAATTTATGTATGTCTAGATCCTTAAACGGCTCGTGCTCTAAATATGTTAAAGCAGCTCAACAAGACTTTTATTATCTAACCCAACAATTGCTGAACTTATAGAATTGTTTGAATGAGGTGTCGTGCACTGATCAACACAGATCAATAACAGAGCAATGCAGCCAGATTAGATTCAGTCACAGCAAATGACAGTCGAAAATACCATTCATGCACCTTGAGCCCACTCCATGAAAAGTGCACTTTCCCGAACCCAACAGATCTAAGATGATGGAGATTACGAGTACATTCGAGTGTGTATGGCAACCTAAATGTCGATTTTGCCTTGGTTCGGCATGTACTCGTATTGTACGACTCTAAATAATGGCCTTTTAGCCTTGGAAGGAAAATAGTGGTACGAGAGCAAGACATGACCCTACATAGTCCTGTTAAAGTGATATCGTTTCGACATGCCTTCAGAGTTGTTAACCAGATTTAAATTTTTGTAGTACGTAAAGGATAATCGATGGAACTAACTTACATTCTGTGTCATTCATTTTCTACATCATTATAGGCTCCAATAAGAATGTCTTCACCTAAGATGCAGCCGGCACACTAATATCTTTGTGGACATGATTTTTCCCTTGCTTATCGACCTCTTCAAGGATGAGTCGTTATCAGTGACTCAACTTCAATTAGCGGTCGTAGTTCCTTGTATTCGGTAATGATCTGATTCTACCTTTCCAACACTGTGGTTGTGCTTATATCACGCTTAAAAATTTTCGTTGACCCATTAGCACGTGGGATTCTTGCCAATGGTGCCAATGACCCTTTCAGGTATGTACTTTAAATTATCTTTGCAATAAATTACCAATTCCCTGAATTTTGCAACAGCTCATTGCCAGCAGAATTCTCATGTTCACATGTTATGTCTTAGACAGCCCGTATCGCTTTCATAAATAATTGTTTCCATCATCATCGGAGAACCTACAAAGGCTTGGTCTCTCGAGATAGCAGTTTGATGTACGTATCTCAAAGTGCTTTCTATGTATCTAAATGAATACCGCCCGCTTTCTCTTATTCTGTCGACAGTATCTTGCATATTATCACACACGTTATAAACATTATAACCCTATGATGTTTTTTTAACGTCACATCTTCCCCTTTCTGCCCTGCCAAAAAATGTAAAGAATTACAAAAAGACAAATCTCACAATCAACCATTTATATGCTGCGTCAAAGAAAATATGATTTACACATCTTTCTACGTTTAGCCGCGTAGCCTCCTGTAGTCTTTAAATGTTTAAACGTACCATGCTTCACTCTTGAGAATCATAAAAAAAAATTATTACCTGACAATATTGCTACCTTTTTTATCCATTTCATCGACAGATACACGATACAAGAGGCTCTTAAGAGAACCAAAACCATCATGGACGTAACGTTAAGCATCCCACAGAGCAATTCATAAATTTTACGCTTGCTGCTGCAAATTGTTGGCAAAAGAAATTCGCTGGTCGTAAAAGAAATTTGCATGCTCTTTTGGAAATTTTATTGCGAAAATGTTGTTTTGCTGTTTTGAACAAAAAAAAAAAAAAATAAAGAAAAAAGCAAAACTTGGCAATTATTTAAGGCTTTTGTTATGGTAAGACTGGTTATGATTTTTTTTTTAAAATCAGTTTGGTAGGTTCTCCTTTAGGGCGAATGTTGCGAATTGCTATCCGGAAGAATTTTATGAGCAAGAGTTTTGGTAATTCTTAAAGAAAAACTTTCAAAATAATATCTCGGAAGTCGTGGTTTTAGTATTTCAGCCGAATAACATACGTTGGCTGTGGATCAAGGCCAATATTTTTTTATATACTCGCTTCCCATTCAATTTAAAAATGCAGAGTTTTATGCATCAGCCATGGTGTGCCAATAATTGATCGGAAGATGCGCATTTGCTTATGGCTTCAATAAACAAAAGACCTATCCATATAAGCCACTTACCTGATGATATTCTTGGTGCATTTGGAAATGCTGTTTTGAAGAAAAGTGCAATCTGTGATGCAAATATGGAGCAGGTCGATGAATTAGTATGATCAGTTGTTAAGGTGGTTTCTGCATAAGTCTTAAGCAATTTATTTGTCAAGTCATTTGCTGTGTAACTGCTGGAGTCAATGAAGCTTTAGAAAATTTCTGCAGGTTAATATTGTAGTGGGCAAGGTGACCTTCCCACAATTTTAAGTCCGGATCTGTGCCTGCGAAGAACATGGCCAAACCATAATCCAATGCATCTGATGTGTCAGATTTTAATACTCTACTATCAAAAAGCTCCCGGAATGTATTCATCTAAAACAGTTTATTCATCTAAAACTATATTGTCCCCTTCAGAGTAATCCCCATCGACTGTAACACACTTATAGTATGCCAGCGTTTGACCAAATCCTCGAAACATTTTTTATATTCGGTTTTCGGTATGTCCATCTGTGCTTCCTGCGATTTTTCCATTATTTCCTCTCGGCTGCTGAAACGCGTTCCCCGTAGTGGTTTTTTAACTCGATTGAACAGAAAGAAGTCACAGGGAGCCAAATCAGGTGGATTCGGTGGCGGTTGGATGGTATTTGTTGCATTTTTCGTCAAAATCCACGCCATTCATTTGCCTGATGTCTGGATTGCGTGTCGTAGTCATAAACCCACGTCTCGTCTCAAGGAATGATCCTTTTGATGAATGTGGGATTGGATTCAGCCTCGCAAATCATCTCTTTTGCTACGTCAACACGGTCTCTTTTTTGCATGAAATTGAGGTCTTCTGGCACCAACTTTGCTGCTACACGACGGAAACCTAAATCATTAACCAAAATATCTTGGACGGATCCATGGGCAATGTTCAAGTCCTCCGGTTTCTCTCTGATTAATTAATTTGCGGTTATTGACCAACATTTCAATGTTTTCGTCGGTTTTCGATGTCGATGGTCTGGCACTGCGTTCATCATCTTCGATTGACTCTTTCTTTAGAGAATCGTTGCCGAAACACTTTTCCAACATTTTCAACGTTCGCGCACCATTAAATCCGTTTTTTACGAAAAATTTAATACGAGTACAAGTTTGTTCGTTCTAAAATTGTAAAAAATCGCCAAAACACACAGAAATAGATGTACTCTTGGGTACGTATCTTTTGCAAATGTCAAGCTATGACGCTAAGATTTAGAGGGAATGTCAACAACAGACTTACCAACTTAACAAAAAAAAACAGAACTCAAATCGGAACAATGGGAGCGCCACACGATGGTGTCCCCCGGGAACTTTTTGATCAAGGTGGTATGCTACGAGGTCAGATCAATAAGTCCGTGACTTTTCGATTAAAACACAGATTTTTTGATAAAAAAATAATTTTATTTTTCAACGTAGTCTCTCTTGAGCTCTATACACTTTGTCCAACGCTTCTCCAATTTTTTTATCCCTTCCAAAAAAAATGATTTGTCGAGGTCCTCAAAATAGGCCTTTGTTTGTGAGATGACTTCATCATTGGAGTCAAATCTTTTTCCACCAAGCCATTTCTTCAGGTTTGGGAACAAGAAGTAGTCGCTCGGAGCCAAATCTGGAGAATAGGGTGGATGAGGGAGTAATTCATAGCCCAATTCATGGATTTTTGCCATGGCAACTGCACATGTGTGCACCCTTGCATTGTCTTGGTGGAAAAGAACTTTTTTCTTGGCCAAATGAGGTCGTTTTTTTTTCAAATCGTCATTGAATCGGTCCAATAAGTTGGCATAATATTCCCCATTGATTGTTCTTCCCTTTTGAAGGAAGTCAATGTGGATTATCCCGCGTGCATCCCAAAAAACAGTCGCCATAACTTTATTGGCTGACAAACCCACCTTGGCCTTCTTTGGCGCCGATTCACCCTTAGAAACCCACTGTTTTGACTGTTGTTTGTTCTCTGGTGTGTTGTAATGGATCCATATTTCGTCCACGGTTACAAAACGGCGCAAAAACTCCTCCATATTGCGATTAAACAACGCCAAACCTTCCTGTGAAGTTGTTACACGATTGCGTTTGTGGTCGACTGTGAGCAAACGCGGCACCCATCTTGCGGAAAGCTTTCTCATGCCCAAGTGATCATTCAAAATTGAAACCACTGAGCCATGCGAGATCCCTACGGCTTCCACAATCTCTCGCACTTTCAATCTTTCAAAATTTTTTCGATTGTTTCGGATGTAGAGACCTCAACTGGGCGTCCAGGACGTTCGGCATCTTCAGTGCTTGTACGGCCACAACGAAATTCAGTAAACCACTTTTTTACCATTGAAATCGATGGTGCAGAGTCCCCATAGTATTTATCAAGCTTAGCCTTGGTCTCGGTAATGGTTTTTTTCGCAAGAAATAATGCTTAATACGAGTAAGCAGACGAAATTCACTTTTTTCCATGTTCTCCTCAAATTAGTGAGTAGTCTGATAAAAATAGCTGTCAAACACAAACTAACTGACGCAGCAAGTTTAAATTTTGACAGGAGTCAACTGATAGATGCCTGTTGACAGGAGCAGTGTTGCTGTTTCAGTAAGTCACGGACTTATTGATCCGCCCTCGTATATGCAATATGCTTTCGTGCTACAACTGTTATCTGTAACTTCACTAGATACCCGTTGGCTCATTTAGAGGGGTTTACCAGCACTTTTACTGCAAGAACGGTGGGGTTTGTAAAAATACTACTTAAGGCAGCCAAATTTGACCCGCTCAGGTTTCTCTTCATCTTCGGATACGTGCCACAACTATTATCGAAGCAATGTACTGTCGTTTCATTTGGCTAATCTTCTATAATCGTCTACCTGACCACTTTTTAATCACGTTTTTCCATATATAAAAGATACAAGGATTATGACATTGTTGGACATTGTCCACTGTCCACTGTCGATTCAGTAAACATTTTACTGATATTAGTAGTAGTGTATTATTAGAGCGTGTAAGATTCTTGCCGCGAGTGTAATCAATAGTCGACCCCAAGTCCAGGGGCACACACAGCAAAGGGGAGTCGCTGAAAATAACCACCACCAACATTCTGCAGTATGCCGGGTCTGACTTCGTAAGTGTAGCTGAACACTCGAACCTGTGCAATCATAGCTGGGTGAACTACAGTGCGCAAAACTACAAAAGCGCAATACGGACGTTTTGGCGGAGGAACTGCCGATATAGAGTAAACGTCGATGTTAGAGGCAGATCCAACGTTGACCTGACTTAAGGTACTTCGACATATTTGGAGCTCAGGTCATTTGAGCATTTTTCGGCATCATACCAGGAGATAGCAATGCCGCATTCCAGATCAGTTTTGGAGCCTTCCAAGACCAACACCCGGCCAAGGAGCGTATCGGAATCCCGCTTTTTAAAATCCTGTTTTTCAAAAATGCTGAAAAAAAGTTTTTAAATCCCGTCTTCTAAAATCCCGTTCTATTATAATCCCGCTTATTAAAATCCCGTCAAATCCCGTCAATTCCGTTTTTTTCTAAAACCTGGCCGAATATTAATAGTTGACGGCTACGATTATCACCTTGAAAACCAAGTAGGTGCAATTTTCCGATGGAGCTGTTCGCAGAGAAGGAATACATTTTGCAAGGGAAGGGTCAGTACAACTCTAAAAAACGGAGAACGCGTCATAAAAAAGCCATCATCAGAGCATTGCCACAACCCTGATTCCTGTCTTAAAGAAGTTTGCAAAACAAATAGCAACATAAGAAAAGTTGCAGAATCACTTTGTTTTAATCCATCGCAGATTATACGCGATAGTGTAGTGGAATGTGAACCTTTTGTGAGACCATGTTTGCCATTTACTTTTGCCCAAAAGCAAAAAATTTCTAGTGTTCGAGCGTCTTCGATTAAAGAAAAGCAAAGTGTGAATGATATTAATATACGAGAAGATTTGAAGGATCTTGATGGCGAATTATTTGTTTTGTCCGAGAAGGAAAGTGACGACAACAAAATTATTTTGTTGGGAACAGTGTCTAGTCTAATTCTCTTACAAATAGCAAAATGTTGGTTGATGGACGGTTTGTTTGTTTACAATCCGCGGTCAGATTGAGAGCAGTGTTTTCCCACTTATTTTCTGTTTTATGTCAAACAACTACGAGTTTTTAAGAGTTGCAACTAAATTCACAATTGAATTATAACTGATTTCGAAAAGGCAATAGTTTCGGCTGCGAAAATATTTTTTCCGCTCTCAGATTTCAGAGGATGTCGGTTTCACTTCAGCCAAATCATATGGAGACGAGTGCAATGAAAAGGATTTGCGATGAAATATGGGAACTGTAACGAGTTTGCATTAAAAATAAGAGTAGTTAAAAGTGTACCTTTTGTACCACCGGAAGAAGTCTCTTCCTATTATAACTCCTTGCAAAATAGTTTGAAAGATGACGAAGACGCCCTTAGTTTTGCAGAGTGGTTCAAAATTAACTGCCTTCGTAATGGAAGTAGGCAAGCGCAGTACTCTCCTATATATTGTACTTTGTTATGATATTTATAATATTTATTATTTAATTTATTTTAAATTTCTTTATAAGAAACGGATTTTAAAAACGGTATTTTAAAAAAAGAAAATATAAAAAGCAGGATATCGAATCCAACCCACCCGGCCACATTCATTTGCTGGCTCAGATTTTGTTTCAAACAATTCTCGAGCACGGGAAAATCCACAAGTCCTTTGTTCCTGGAGAACGTTTATAAGACAACGCTCAAAAGCCAATCGATCTGAAGATGGCTTTGCCAGTGCAGGCTATGAATATCAAGAGGTGTGAGATTCATCAGTGCATTTAAAGTAGAGTTAAATGTGCCAGGGAAAGTCCACAGCAGACAAGCCAGATCGCTCCTTAGAGCCTGGTAAAAGTAGCAATGACGCATTTATGTAACATCTTATTCCTTCAGACGACCTACGCACAGGGCCAATGAATATTATCTTCAGAGTTACCATCAGTTGGGTTCTGACTTTTGTATTATTGCTGGACTTGGACGCAACAGCGTACTTAATGGCCTCTTCCGTTTCCACGGCCGATAACAGATACTAGTTACTTCGGTTTGTATTATTCAACTTGAGTTAACATGGGAAGAGAGTTTGGAACATGATAGTGTGAGCCTTCGCTTTCCACTTAGTTCTGGTGCCTTAGATCTTCTGAGTGTTTTCATTCTGTCGGATTTGCATTTGTGAGGACTTCGACCAGTCTGCTGGTCTTTCTATATTTTCGTAAATGTTAAGTGACCTCTTACGTAGTCGCTGCGAATCTGAATTACCCCATGGATCTTGGGAACTGAACGAGTTTTTCCTGGATGCACACTTCAATTTAAAATTTTCTGTCAGGACAAGGTTTAGGTTCTGATTTACGAGCACTATATCTAACTTCTGTTTCTTCTTCTGAGTTTAGCCGGAGCAGTGAGGCACTCGTCGAAATCCTTTATGTCCAGTTGGTTTTTCATAGAAATCTCCTCTTCAACAAGGTCGAGAGCTCGCATATGCATATGGATTCTATTAACTTATGCACTGACATGGAAACTTCCGACAATATTTTACAGTCTATAATCTTGCTGATGTACCTTTTGATCGGTTATTTGTTGCTTTACTTTTGTAGCAGACGTTTGCTAACGATCGACTGAAAGTATGGCCTTTTCCTGGTTTCAGTCCAAACTTACAAGATTCTTTAAACGAAGTTGGAAAGCTGTATTCACCGAGTATTTTTTGGGTTCCAGGTCGTTTGGAATGCCTGCTTCCCTCGAGAATCGAGAATGGAAATCAGTAGGAAAGACTGTAGACTACTTACTGCCGTTGGAGCACAACGCATCTGCTAAGCACCTATTTTTTAGTATTTACATAGACTTTATAAAAATCTTTGTTGCAAATGTGAAACAAAAAGAAAATCAATTAAAAAATTCAAAATACATTAACTTAGTGATAATAATAAAACAAATAATTCAATATATTAAAAATAATTTAAATATAAAAAAAATAAAAATAAAAATAAATTTAAAGTATCAACTATGAATCAACTTTTACATGCCAAATGCCGAAAGAGTGAATCACCAAATTGCCTGATGTTGTAGAGCCTTTGTAGGCTGAGAGGTAATGAGTTCCAGAGGCGAATGGAATGAACTGAAAATTGTCGTTCGGATATTTCATAAGAGAAGCGTGGTAAAATCAAGAGTAATGAAGGCTATTATCGACTGAACTTAAGTCTTTCAACTAAATAACCCGCTTGTAATTATTTTATGCAGGTACTTGATGCAACAAAATTCGTGATACTTGTTGAGTGTACACCCGAGAATGCTTTTGGTGAAAATTGACGCATGATCAGGGCGTTTCAAACCATAAACGTAACGTGTAATATCATTAAAAACCATGTTAAATTTAAGTACCTGAGCGGAATCATTTGAACAGAATATCTCGCAGCCACATGTGATCAAGGGAATTAGTATAGCTCTTACAAGCATTAGTCATATCTTAATTTGGGGTAAAATTTTGAGAAACGGAAAGATTTCTGAGACCACCGTAGGTTTTGCCAATTAAGATTCTGAATCACAGTCTAGAGCTATAGTAAACCAAATACCTAGATTTCTGAACTTAATTTGTGTACTTCCAAAGTATAATGGTGGTTTGTTGTTCGCAATAGTGTCTCTTCTGCCGATTATTAAAAATTTTGTTTTGTTGGGATTGAGTCGCAGACAGTTTTCGTTTCCCCAGGTGTTAATATGAAGAAGGTCGTCATTTAGCTTTCTCACGGCATTATCAACAAAATTAGGAAGTGAGCTTAAATAGGGCTGCACATCATCTGCGTATATGTATATGATATTTGCAATGCTTAATAAATTTTGGGAGACTACTTATAAATAAGGAAAACAGTAGGGGTCCTAAAACTGACTCTTGTGGAACACATGTTGATATTGAAATATAATCCGAGCGTGTGTACCTAGAGAAAACTACATATGTCTTACAAGTGAGGTAGGAAAAAATAAGATTTGTTGCTGGGGAAGAAAAGTTGTTCAGTTCAATGAGCTTTGAGGCAAGGATGTTGTGATTCACCGTGTCAAAGGCCTTGAAAAAGTTCAAAAGGTTTAAATAGGTAATTGAGTTGTTATCCATTGAAACACGAATGTCATCCACAACATTAAGAAAGGCCGAAGTGCAACTAGAATCAGATTGAAATGTATTTAAATGGCCGTTTCGCAATAGAAAAACAGATATTTGTGAATGAACAATCTTCACCAGGACCTTTGACTGGTATAGCAGAACGCCAATGGGTCTACACTCGGCCTGCGATGTGGTTATAGCTTCGTTTTTTAGCACTCGGATGATTATTAAATATATTATTAAAGACGTGAGTGTAATATTATTTTAAAAAAGTCAATTCTAACTGCCGTAGATTTAATTTTAAGAACTACTTTCACAACATCCTTATCTTAAAATGTACAGAAACTAAAGGTACTAGGCCTTCTCGTGGGACTGGGCAACGGTCGGGTATCTGATGTGATTTGATTTGCAGCAAAGTCTCTGTTAAGTTCATTTAGATCACCGCCATAGACATCCGATTTATTTTTTCCTACACCTAATTCTTGTAAATTTTTCAAAAGAGTTTTGGACGCTAGCGTATTGTCAAAGCATTTTGGGCAAAATTCTCGTTTAGATTTTCTTAAGTTTGAGCTGATAGTATTTCATAGTGCTCGAAAGATCTCAGAAAATCCTGTAAGTTTAAAACGCTTCCACTTTCTGTAAGCAGCATCACGTCTGTTTCTTAACAAGAGGATTTCCGGAGTACACCATGTAATATAACTAGATTTCGCAGTGACTTTGAAGATATTCAATCTGCTCGTCAACCGATTGTTCATGAAATATCAGCAACAGGTTAATATTCTGCGTATCCCTTTCAAGCCATGTGTTTGTGTTTATATTTCTAAAATCACTTCAGAAATAGATCTGTGGCCCACGATTAAGATAAATGCTGAAGGTTGCAAAAATTAGATCATGCTTGGAAAAAACGTGAAACACCTCTACTTTACGGTCGGTTTAGGTAGTGTTTGCTGGTACTGTAGGCGCTTTATCATTGAAGCCCTTATTCATAGCATTTCATAGCAGTGGAATAGTTATTCGTCTATGTTCTCTTTTCTGACAAAAAAAACGATTTTGAAAGCAATGAAAAACCCGGTTTCCACTTTGTTGCCATCTTTATGGTACATTCGTTATACGAGTATTAGGACACCTAGGCAATAACCGATTTTTCCTTTTATTTTGATTAAAACATCAAGGATTCGTTATGAGGATCGTAGATTTTGTGTCTCCTCAAAGCGTCAAGATTATCTTATAGACTACGAATATGTATATCTATAATTGTAAAATACAAATAATGGTAGGAGAATTTAAAAAAACAGTAATTTAAGAAATGCTAATTCAAAAAAAAAAATTAATTTGAAGGCATGCTAAATAAGATGTTTTTGAAGAGTGCTCTGGGAATGCGAAAATCCGAATGCCTACTAATTAAATTAAAAGAATTCATTGACTTTGAAATTGGTTCATTTCGACCATAGTTTGTTCTATGCCCCATTTGCTAAGATATGCACCAACCCCTTAACATTTCCGGAGCATAAATCGGCAACAAATATGTCCGATTTCATAGTAAAAAATTAAAAGCCAATATTATTTTTCCGTAAATTTTTATTCAATCAAAGTAGGATCCGTTGGCATCTATGACATTCTTCCAACGTGATACAAGGTCAAATATTCCTTTTTCGTAGAAGTGCTGACTTTTTGAGGCAATGCAATTTTCAAAGGCTTTTATGACCTCTGCTCGGTTCCGGAAGACCTTCTGCCGGCAAAATGAACCCAGATTATGGAAAAGATGGTAATCCGTTTGTGGAAATATCAGGAGAGTATGGTGGATGCAGAAGAATTTCAAATCCCAATGCAAAAGGATCGGACCGTGCCTATTGACCAACGCAGGTTGCTTTTCAGCCAATTTGGCATGCAATATGTCGATTTCCTCACAATATTTGATAGCGTTTAACGTTTGTCCTGGTTGAAGAAATGAAAAGTGGATTTATCCTTTCGATGTCCACCAAATTGTCACCATAACCTTTTTTGGGTGAAGATCGGGCTTGGGAGTGCGTTTTGGTTTTTCATCTGCATCCAACCACTGACCAGATCTTTTACGATTATCGTACAGTATCTACTTTTCATCACAAGTGACTATCCGGTGCAAAAACGGTTCAATTTGGTTTCTTAATGTAAGCGATGCGCAGATTTCCCGGCGCCGTAGTTTTTGGAATTCGTTCAGTTTATGGGGTAACCACTTATCGATTTCTTTACCTTCCCTGTGAGAGAAAGGTTTCGACTGATTGTCATTGGGAATACTCCCATGCTTTGTGCAATTTCGCGCAACGATTTCGTTGGGTCCGCATCCACCGTTGCTCTTAAAATGACACATTTTGTCCCATTTTAAATTCGTAAAGGAAGAGGGTTCGAATTCGAACTGCCAACAGCATGGTAAATAATTCCTAGAAAAAAAATAACGGTGCTGGCAGAGAAATTTAAAATTTTCACACAACAAGCATACACACCACTTTATTTTATAAAAATAGAAAATTTAACGTTCTAGCACAGATGTTCATTCGAGAACTACTTATTTCCGACTGAGCAAAAATCGGACATTTCATGTAGTGCAACATAATACACAAGTATAGGGCGGTTTATATGGGAACATAAAGCGTCTCTAACAAACAATTTGAGGCGGCCTTCTTGCAGTAAGTGGTATAATACTTACTGATTGACACCTAGCTCTATAAGAAGGTTCAAAATCCCATGGCATTTTAAAGAATATATATTTTGTAAAGCGTCTTTGTTCGATACGATCCAAATACGTTAGATAGTTTGGATTCCAGACAACATCGACCTCACTAGCGTAATGAAGACAAATAAAAGCGTGTGAGGATTCGAGATATCATTCGAGGCACCAACATCTTCAAATTTGTTAACCCATATTAAGGTGGTGCCTTCAATACAATAATTGAACGAATGTTGTACATACAATCTTGTAAAAGACATGGCAGACCATTTTCTTACATTCAATTTTAAACAATTGTTAATGCACCAAATAGGTAAATTATTAAGCTCCCCTTGAATTTGAATGCAATCATCTAAGAATTTGATTCTGCCAAATATTTTGAGATCATCCGCATACATCAAGCAGTGACAAAATTTGAAATGTTGAAAAATATTATCAATAAATACAATATAATGAAAAGAAGTGGCAGAAGATGACTCCCTTGTGGAACATCATAAATACACCAGATTAATCTTGAACAATTTTGATAGAGGCACACCATCTGAAACCAATTTAGAATGAGGAAATTCACTTCAACATTGCTGAATGGAATCCAAATCTTTCTAGCTTTCTTATAGTTAACACATGGTTCATAGAATCAAAGGTTTTGCTGAAGTCCGTAGAAACAGCGTCAACCTGATATCGCCTTTCAACAGAATTGATTACAAAAGATTTAAAACTGACAATATTTATTGCTGTCGAATGTCCCGAAACAAAACCATGCTGGAACTCTGATATTCTTTTATATGAGACTCTATTTTACTTTTTACGAAAACCTCTGTAGTTTTCGATGTCATTTTTATAGATAAGGCTCAAAAAGGAAAAAGGCAATCTTCCAATTATCGAGGAATAAGCCCGATGTTTGCGATAGATTGAATACCATAAGTAAAGGTTTGAAAATAGGTCTTTTAATATAAATGCAGAAATACCATCAACCCAAGGTTTACGACTACCGACAGCGGACCCAATACTTTCCGCCCAAGTGACCAAAGCTAATTTTTGGTATTGAATGTGATTCAAAGTAGGCATTGCAGTATGAGAATAGATAGATTAAGAGACTGTGCAAATAGTTTAACAGAATTAGCAACACCATTAGAGACTGAATCTTTGTAAATCATTTGCTTAGGCACTTCTCTGGAGCACCTTGTGTGATTTATAAAAGACCAAAATGATTTGGATTCATGCTAAAGTTTGTTTTCAACACTGATTATAAAAATTGTGTTCAAAAATTTACTTAAGATTGTAAAATCTTTCAATTCTTTCTAGAGGGTGACCACACAGCAATGATAGTTTTTCCAATTGTTATGTTTCAGCAGCTGTCAAAGTTACCAATGACATCCAGTCGCCAAAATATTCAGTAAAATTTGCCATTTCATCATGCATCGTTTTACGGTTGCCGAAAATATCGACGAAGACCCAAAAATGTCGATTCAGCGCCGGCCAGCTGAAATGGACTTCGCCAGAGAGTCAATCGGCTTATTTTACGGTTGAATTTGTACCTACATCCGTATAAGATTGTGCTGACCCTATAATTGAAGCCGGACGACCATACCTAAGTATATACAACGGCGTGAGTTTGCTAATTGGATGCAGTAAATATTAGCCGGAGATCCAAATTTCGTCCAAAAAATCATCGTCCCTGACGGGGGCTATTTTTGGCTCAGGGGCTATGTCAACAAACAAAATTGCCGTAATTGGAGCGAACACAAATGTTCGGCCAAGTATCAATGCATCCACAAAGATTGACTGTTTGGTGCGCTTTATGGCATGGCGACATCATCAGACCTTATTTCTTTCGAAATGAGGAAGGATACACCGTTACCGTCAATGGTCTCAGGTATAGAGCGATGTTAACTGATTTTCTGTGGTCAACATATCCGATATATCCGAACTGTGGTTTCAACAAGACGGCGTTTCATGCCATACAAGCAACGCAACGTTCGAAATTGTGAAAGAGAAATTTGACGACTGGGTCACCTCACGGCGAGCGTTCATCAATTGGCCGTCGCAATCATGCGATTTGGCACCACTTGATTATTTTTTCTGGGGCTACGTGAAGTTCCTAGTCTACGCTAACAAGTTAATCACTTTCGACGAGCTCGATGCCAATATTCGACGTGCTATTGCCGGAATACCGCCGCACATATTGGACCGAGTCGCCAAAAATTGGACCGACCGCTTGAAGCACTGTCAGCGAAGACGAGGTGACCATTTGAATGATGTGCTATTCTACACATAATGGCATGAACGTAGCTCCGAAATGAAGCCAGAATCAGTTGTACATCTCACACTGTTGTTATTTTGTTCAAATTTGTTTTTCTATCGCCCTTTACAATTCTCCGGTGTTTGCACCTTACTTTGCCAACCAACTCATTACGAAAGCAATCTTGGAATGTCGCAGTTATGATATAATTTACGAGTATATCTCAACAATATATTCAAAGCAAGCACTTGACAAGTGACAACCTTTTAGCACACATTTAGCATGTTGTAAAACCATTAGCACTTTGAAACAGCCTAGTTCAGCCGCATCTTTTGCACACATGCCCCGACGACATACCTAATTTGAAAGTTTTCATAACTTCGCGCAGCACTAAGTGACAATATTTAAAGTAAAGCAATTCTGATTGCCTTCTGTGGGTTTTGCAGAAACCGACTTACTAACTTGGCTAATTATGGACCAACCTCAATTTCAAAGCGTACAGTAAACTCTGTTGGACTTACGTACAGGTCTCAAGGAAAATGGTCTACAAAAACTCTTCAACTTCACTTTGAAAATTTCTTTCTATACCTACACACGAATTGGTAAAAAGTCGTCACCTCTCACCAAATTTGCTTGAAGTCTTGTTCCCGGCCCTCACTTGATACCCTAAATGGCAACTAGCTTCGAAAACTTGATCTCTGTTCAACTGTACCTTCTTACATGGCTTCTCCACTTACAGATAACAACTATAACAAAAATATCTTTTTGGACTACTAACAATATTGGAGAAAAAAAAAAACAGACACTCAGCGGAGGTGGCATACACTCGTATGTCGAACTCAAAATACTCGCATCCGTACATAAATAAGTAAAAAGGCGTCCGTTTCAAGGCGAAGAACTAACAAAACGAACTCTCGTCCCAAACAACAATACAACAATACAACAATTCGTTTTGTTTTATTTTAAATCGAACAAAACTAAAATGGAAATACGGGGACAACCATTCAACAAGTGCTTCCCCTACACGTCCGTAGCCGACGGAATGGCCATCAATATGTTTAAAAAAAAGGAAAAAAAAAAAAAAGATTTAAATAATAATAAAAATGAAAAATGAAAAAGCGAACGCGAACGCGAGTGGGTCGCGTGAGTTCGCATTGAAATTATGTCCGCGTTTAGATTGGAAATTGAAATGAAAAATTATTCCAAGCGATTACTCGTATCCCTGTCGGCAACAGGCCAATTTTGGAAAGTTACTCTTGTTTTCGGAAGGAGTAGGCTGGTGGTGGTTATTAATTTATGTAGCGCAACAAACTCTGTTAAGGGCTACAATTGACTTTTAACGAGTTGCCATGAATTACGAGTATAGCGATTTAATGATAATTTGTTTCGTTTTTATTTTAATGTCCCCTATTTAGTTTGGAGGTTGTTTCTTAACCCTTTGAGGCATACACGGGTATTCGTATTCGTAGCGAGTGGATATCATGTGAAACATCAGTAAGAGGAAAGTGTCGCGAAAGTGCGTACAAATTTTCTGGCATACTCGTAATTAGGAAATAAAGTTGAGCAGGAAATTGTACGTAAATGGCATTGAAACGTTTTGGTAATGAGTACAACAAGGTGTGTGTTATTTATGGAGACATTGTTGGATAAAGATCCGAATGATTTACTTAGAATTGCCACCCTATACCGATCGCCAGAAACTGATTTATTTACTTGTACAACTCCTTACAAGACGTCGGTCGTGAAGTTTTATGATATAACCCTAACTCGTCCACTTTTACCCGGAAATATTGATTGTCCTGCTTTTTTACGACTCAGTTTGTTGAACGTTAACCTTCAAAATCTCTCTTCCATATTAATCTTTATGGAGTGAATTATGGATATCAGCCATGTGCCGCTAAAGCATACTCTCCTTGATGACGACAACCTATTCTTTCTACGCCTTTCGTCCTCTGCTTCAAACCCCTAGAAACAATTTTTTGTTTTTAAATTTATATACTATTTGAGTTACTGCTTGTTCTGCAGTATAAAGTTGTTCAAGTTTGATCCAGATCCCAACTCTTCTCTATGGTCGAAGATCAATAGAGCCAAATCTAGCAAGATTCTCCTGAAAGACAATACAGAACTACTAGCGCCAGCCGGATTACACACTCTCCTAAAGGCACATGCAAGTGGCATCGCCTTAGCTACCACAAACTCTACAGAGTCTGTGTAGGCGAAGACTTCTCTCCAATCAGAAGCAGAAAACCAAATGAAGATGCTACTTTCATGACCTCGCAGAGCTATCTGCTGTGTCCGTGGCTCAAGTGGTAGCGGACTGGCTTCCAAATTGGAAGGTTCGGTGTTCGAATCCCAGCCTCTCCCGAAAGACATATCATCCATTTTTTCAGTTAACGAAATTCAAGGAAGATGAGTAGTTGACTAGAAATCAACATCAAGCCAACTTCCACTAAGAATTTAGTCTCCCCATTAAATGTTGGATGCCACCCGTGGAGCGAAATAGCCACAGAGCCCAAACATTTTTCTTTCTCTCTCTATTTCATTTTCCAAAAAAAATTAACACATGCTGAGGCATTATAAGTGTATTCATACCCGCTTGAATGTTAAGTTCTTTAAACAAAAAAAAAAAAATAAGGAATAACGATATCTTCGAGTACGCGAGAAAGTAGGCTTGAAGAGTATTCCTTGAATCGTATGTTTCAGGTGCAGGGCGATTTTAGGGAATCCCTGACCAGATTACACCGTAATTTTGGGCAGATAAATGCCTTATACAGGGTGAGTTTTTTAACTTGAGACATCCAAATTACTCGAAAAATACGCGATATCGCGAAAAATGTTTCAGACAAAAGTCACAAGGTTCTGAAGGGGACATAAGATGGTGACCACGAGTTTGACCTTGAGACCCATTTTCAAGTTCAAACGAATGATTTTTCAAATGATAATTCCTGATTTTCATTTCTCAGTCGTATTGTTCGTAGGCTTGTCATTTGTTTTTACATACTGCGTTTAGCATAACCCAGAAACAACAACGTGGACGTAGCAGTATTTTGTTTCCTTCGGGGTGATTAATTAGAGTGGGTCCCCTTGCCTCCCACTCTTGAATCATTGAATTCTTCCCATTTCGACGTTTATTTCCCGAGACTATTTCAACAAATGCTCGAAAATGTGACCATTGACTTCAATACACTTGTCTATCCACGCTCTAAATGAACCAACAGATCTGAGAAGTATTTCTGGCGTAATCTTCCGGCAAGCTTCAGTTATTCGTCTTTTCATGACCTCACATGTTGTTGGCTTTTTTCTGTAAACCTCACTTTTTAAGTAGCCCCACAAGAAGAAATCAAGTGACGTGAGATCAGGTGATCTAGCAGGCCATTACCTCGGACCCCCTCGCCCGATCCATCGTTGATGGTAAACATTGTTTAATACGCCCCGGGCTAGTTGGGAATAATGGGCTGGACAACCATCATGTTGAAACCATATTGTTAGTCGCAATTCCAATGGCAGTTCTTCTAGTAATACTGGAAGATAGTCCCGCAAGAAGTTTGCATACTTTTCGCCATTAAAGTTGCCTTCAATAAAATATGGACCTATTAATTTATTCCCAATAATTCCCGCCCAAACATTAACATTCCAAGGGTGTTGGCGTTCAACTTGTCGCAACCAAAAAGGGTTTTCGGTAGCCCAGTAATGCATATTATGTCGATTGACCGTACCGTGATTGGTGAAAGTCGACTCATCAGAGAATAACACCATGACGAAGAAAAGGGGGCCTCGTTCAATTTGCTGAAGTGCCCATAGACAAAAGGAAACCCGGTTGCGAAAATCCTCACTAGAAAGTTCTTGATGCATTGAAACATGATAAGGATGGTATTTATGCCGGTGTAACATCTTACAGACAGTCGTTTGAGAAATTCCTGATTCACGACTTATTTGGCGAGTGCTAATGTGAAGATCGTGTGCAACGGCAGCTAACACTGCTATTTCATTGTCCTCAACAGCCACCCTATCTGACCGATTCCTTTTCTTTGGTTAAACACTTCCTTCACCAGTGAATTGTTGGATGACCCGATAAAAGGAAGCGCGCGATCGTATCTGGGTCTGGGAAACGTTGGGCGTAAAGAGCAACAGCACCATCGATGTTCCTTCCACTTTCTCCATAGATCAATATCATTTCAATTTTCTCTTGAATTGAAATAGCCTGCATTATTAATCTGGAAAACGTTACTAATAATAATCACTTCCTCAAAATGAATATTGAACTTCTAAATGAAGTACAGTTCCGTTCAAGTAGGAAAAAAGGGCAGAGTGCACATCATACACTCTCAGATAAGTTTAGGACAATTTGTCTCTATCTGAAATTTCTTTGAGTTTTAACTTCACTCGAGGCGATAATGACTTCCTCAAAACAAATCTCGACCTTCTAACACCCTAACAACGTTGGAAACCGATTAATGATTTAGGCGTGCCAGTGCAGTGGTATCTAGCACTGAATTAATAAGACCTTTGAGACAAAGTCGTGTGCCTCATTGAGGAATACGACTGAGCAATGAAAATCAGGAATTATCATTTGAAAAATCAAAAGTGACCTTCGTTTGACCTTGAAAATGGGTCTCAAGGTCAAACTCGTGGTCACCATCTTCTGTCTCCTTCAGAACCTTGTGACTTTTGTCTGAAACATTTTTCGCGATATCGCGTATTTTTCGAGTAATTTGGATGTCTCAAGTTAAAAAACTCACCCTGTATATCGTGGCCAAATCAGAGGAAGTGAAATACGGGGGCGGGTCAATAATTGGATTAAACCCAGATTTTTTGATAAAAAAATAATTTTATTTTTCAACGTAGTCTCCCTTGAGCTCTATACACTCTGTCCAACGCTTCTCCAATTTTTTTATCCCTTCCAAAAAAAATGATTTGTCGAGGTCCTCAAAATAGGCCTTTGTTTGCGAGATGACTTCATCATTGGAGTCAAATCTTTTTCCACCAAGCCATTTCTTCAGGTTTGGGAACAAGAAGTAGTCGCTCGGAGCCAAATCTGGAGAATAGGGTGGATGAGGGAGCAATTCATTGCCCAATTCATGGATTTTTGCCATGGCAACTGCACATGTGTGCACCCTTGCATTGTCTTGGTGGAAAAGAACTTTTTTCTTGGCCAAATGAGGTTGTTTTTTTTTTTCAAATCGTCATTGAATCGGTCCAATAAGTTGGCATAATATTCCCCATTGATTGTTCTTCTCTTTTGAAGGTAGTCAATGTGGATTATCCCGCGTGCATCCCAAAAAACAGTCGCCATAACTTTATTGGCTGACAAACCCACCTTGGCCTTCTTTGGCGCCGATTCACCCTTAGAAACCCACTGTTTTGACTGTTGTTTGTTCTCTGGTGTGTTGTGATGGATCCATGTTTCGTCCACGGGAACAAAACTGCGCAAAAACTCCTCCATATTGCGATTAAACAACGCCAAACCTTCCTGTGAAGTTGTTACACGATTGCGTTTGTGGTCGACTGTGAGCAAACGCGGCACCCATCTTGCGGAAAGCTTTCTCATGCCCAAGTGATCATTCAAAATTGAAACCACTCAGCCATGCGAGATCCCTACGGCTTCCACAATCTCTCGCACTTTCAATCTTCGGTCGGCCAACACCATATCGTGAATTTTTTCGATTGTTTCGGGTGTAGAGACCTCAACTGGGCGTCCAGGACGTTCGGCATCTTCAGTGCTTGTACGGCCACAACGAAATTCAGTAAACCACTTTTTTACCATTGAAATCGATGGCGCAGAGTCCATAGTATTTATCAAGCTTAGCCTTGGTCTCGGTAATGGTTTTTTTTCGCAAGAAATAATGCTTAATAAGCACACGAAATTCACTTTTTTCCATTTTCTCCTCAAATTAGTGAGTAGTCTGATAAAAATAGCTGTCAAACACAAACTAACTGACGTAGCAAGTTTAAATTTTGACAGGAGTCAACTGACAGATGCCTGTTGACAGGAGCAGTGTTGCTGTTTCAGTAAAGAGGTCAGAAATTCAAAAATGCACGGAATTATTGACCCGCCCTCGTATTTCTTACATTACTTGAGGAAACCTAGGCATTTCGCAGCATTTTTGGCCACATTAAATTGTCATTGACACAGCGTATCCAGAATGCAAAGCTTTTCAGTTTCGACGCTGCAAGCGCCATTCATGGATAATGGCTGATTGTTTAAATTTCACTTTAATGACAGCAGACCGGATTGTATGTTGGAAGCTTAAACCCTACTCTGTAAGTGGCTTGAACATTAAGTATGCTGTTAATATCAGAATTTAATGAGCTCAACATACGCAACTGTTCCCGTTCTACAACCGAAGAGCAGCGACGTGAGTCCGGGAACGAATATGAAAAGCAGGGGTTACTGTCGTTAGTAAACGAATACATTGGATTAGAAGTAGCCGGCACGAGATCATTGATGAAACTTAAAAAGTGTCAGAGACAGAAAAGAACCCTGGGGGACACCAGCACTTACTTTGTGAATGTCAGACTTGAAACCGTCCAAGACAATTTGAATGGAGCATTCCGAAAGGCAGTTTCTAGTCCATTGAAGAAGAGAGTTGTCGATCCTAAATGTAGCCATTTCCGGCCAAAGAACCGGATGGCAAACTCTGTCAAATGCCATAAAAATATCAAGCGCAACTATCTTGTTTTGTCCAGATTGACGAACGCTTTGATTCCACTTTTTGGTGAGAGATATGTATGCCATTATATCGCCAGTGGACTTGTTGCTACGAAAACCGTAATGCCGGTCATTGAGAAGTTTTTGTATTTCGAGATATCTCATGAGCTGACGCTTTAATTGCGTTTTCACGATCCGGACAAGAGGGGTCTGTAGGACCAACAAATGTTGTTTTCCATTTGCTCGGAAAGAGTCCTAAAGAGTACGATTGGTGAAAAGGCTTACACAGTGGTTTTGCCAGATTGGACCAGTGGATTTGTAAATGTGAAGATCTTTAAGTACTCTTGCTACTACACGAGTACGAAAGTGGATTCGTCCCGTTGAAGATTCGTCGCATTCAAATGTACGCGGAGACAAAGCACAATCTGGAAGTGCAGCAAACAGATTTGCCTTGTCCAAAGACCTGACAACTGGAATGTCAATGTACTGTAAATGACCGTTGGGATGCAGGATGAGGCAGAATTTCTAATGTTTATGTTGAACGACCAAAAATGTTTACTACTTTTGGGACTTTGTAGTATTTGTTGCATCAGTTTTTGGTCGCTGTGAAATTTCACACGCTTAAAAAGGAGGCTGCAGTCGTTCCTGGCTCGTTTGAACTTTTTTCGGTTTTTCTCTGTCGGGTTGGTCTTGAAGGACCGACAAAATATTTCTTTGACCCTGACGGCCTCTTTAGAGCTCTAGTCGTACCACGGCTTTTCGTATTCCAAATAGAATAGTGTACGTCATGTTATCAGCAGCGGCATCCACGTCTTTATCGAGGAAGCATAAGGACGAGTTATAATTCCTAGAAAAATGTTAAGTTCGCTCAAATTGCCTTTCTCGTATTGACATACGGTTCGTTTAGAAAGCCTTTCTCTAACTGTGTAGTCAGTGTACGAGAAATTAGCTGATATGACACATTGGCTCGATGAACCTAGAGGGGTTAACAAATTAAATTTTATACTTAACAGGGTAAGAAGTTAAAAACAAGTCCAGAGTGTTGGCGAGATGACTATCAACACGTCTGGTATTCGAGTGTGCTCATTTACAAATCGGGTCAGGTTGTGTTGTCGGTCCAGGATGTCGAAGCCACCCAGAATTGTGTACATTGAAATGGCCCGTAATAACGATTTTTGTATGAGGATACAGGGATCTAATTCTTTGAATGTAAAGTAGTAGTGGGTAATTTGTTTACGGAGATGGAATATTAATCACATAAAATTGAGTTCCGGATTGGAACAGGGGATATATTGTGACGGAGTTTAATAAGCAACATCACTACGCACGTAAATGGGAAGACCGCAGTGAGTCAGGAATAATGGCAGTAGTTCGTACCCAGGTAGCTTCAGATCAGAGTAATCTGAGACGTGTAGGTGGGGCTCTACCTGTGTTTTACTAAGTGCCTAAGCTCCTGGCCCGTATTTACAGACGTGAACATACGCAGAAAGGTGATTACTTTCTAGCCCGCCAGTATTTGCTACGATAAATATGGCAACGTTGTCATATAATTTCTTCAAACCAGTGCTGGAGTGGATAGTGCTTAGAGCAGGTATTAGCAAGGAAGACTAACTTAAGTCCGTCTGACATCACTCTTTTCGACCGAGCTGTTGTAGAGGTATTTATAGCAATTGAAGAATAAAATAATTGGTATTTTATTAAACAAGAGTACGACCAAATACATCAGCAACTCATCTCCACCAACAACATCCGAAACAACCGTTGATAAATACTAGTACATCTTCAAAGTATCGTAGCTATAGAGTTCGCAGAACATATATCTGAGTAAACGTCAACTCTACGAACGACACTTTTGTAAAGATTCGACGAAGGTTGATCTACTGCCACTTCTGTTTGGCAAAACATACATGCGTATTCAAAATCATATCCCGAAAGACAAACCACATGCACTACCAAATCTTGATATTCCAAGTTCTGATGGGCTGGCGATACACAGTAAATCAGAGCTGATTCTCAAGGAGAAAATTCTTGGTTGAGTATTTGGTTTGGATATAACAGCGAAGTTAATAAGGTGCACCAAGATGTGGTGGTAGTCGAACGAATAAGCAAGAATGTTAAATCCAGGAGAAACTATGGATCTCAGTCCGTTGGCTCAGGACTTCAATTAAGAACTAAGCTATTGCGGGGCCAAAAGGCTTGTTCTATAAGATTGGAGGCGGGATGCATGGAAGACTACAGTTCCTGGGCAGAGATCCTTCAGGGTTCGGCAGCAGACTAAATAAGTTAGTAAGTCCACATTAGGGGGTGTATAGACGCGAGTGTGGAGCAAGAAGAAAATAGCAACACTAAATTCAACGTGCTATCATAAATTTCTGAATCTTAAAAGGAGGACATACGGACAGAATTAACAGCGGCATCAATAGGTAATTCTTTATATTAGCTTATTATATCTGGAACCCACACTACTTTGGGCGTTGGAATAGTGATGGGTGCGGATGAACGGTTATGGGTCAACAGTAGCTCTCATATCCCTGTAATGACCTGCCTTCTTCCAATAGGTACTCAAATGAACCTGGTCTGCTGTATTGGAGATTGTACGTAGAGTTAATTACGCAACTCTTACGAATCAACTAAAAGCTTCAGGTACGAATGAGTCCACTGCTGATGACCAAGGCAAACGAAAAAGGAACAGCAGATGCAGATTTTTTGCTCAAGAAAGACTCAAGCAAAGACCTTGGTAACTAGCGCATGTCCACATTCACGAATGCACTTAGGTACATCTTGTGGAATGAACCCTTAACAGATTACTGTAGTCAGTGTGAGGTTTAGGATATCCCGAATATCTCAAGGACAAGGCGTCCATTAATCACAGAAAGGTATGTTATTTCACCCGACAACGATAAGGAAACTCTAGTTTGATTGTGAATGTGGGTACAAGCAGTTAAAAAAAAAGCATGTACAGCGGCGCTGCAAAGGATACAAAAGTCAACTACAAATATTTCGAAGACAAAATCTTCTTCTACTGTTCGCAAAAATAGAGCGAAGCAGTACGAATCAGTGGGTTCCGGGTATGCCCCTTAGAACTCTATATTAACATGTATTACTACTAATCTGGATTTCAATATGACATAATTAGTCACGCATAGTCTCAAACTATGACTACAGACAGAAGCAGTGCAGGTGGCAAATAACAAAACAGAGGTTGCTTTCATAGGCAATAGGAATCAAGTTTTGCACTTGCGAGTTGCAAGCCAATACCAGAGGTATTCGTACAATTTTCCAAAAGTCTGTGCAACTACTCGCATATGCCAAATCTTGATGCTGATATCGTTGGAAGCTGGAAGATAGTGATAAATAGATATGAATGAGGGTGACATCAAGGGTATGCGATTAACTACACAAATCGGACAGAACATCACAATAGACAGCTATAACTTTGAGGTAGAAATAGGTTGTACCTAACTCATCAAGCCATAAGACCCATACTCACCTACGGGGTTGTTTTCAGGTGGACGGCCTTAGACAATGCAGTCAACTGCAGCAAACTAAGCAGAGTCCAAAGCACAGCATGTCTATGCATAAGCGGAGCCTTACGGTCTACTCCCTCTGCGGCATTAGACATTCTGTTTCAATAGACACTCCTCGATATCTTCAGCAGGCAAGTAGCTGCGACTGCACTTATTCGCCTTAAAGCGACTACACAGTGGACAAATAATTCATTTGGCCACGCTAACACTCTTAATACATTAGGGCTCCTCATAGAGAACATCTTGAACTTTGGTTTGACCATAACTTCCATGTAAGCTTCCCCTCTAGATCCTTCTGGGAGGAAGATGCTTTCATGGAGGACAAGTCAATTCACTTCTACACAGATAGATCTAAAACTGATAGCGCGGTTGGTGGCGGTGTTTTCTCAGATAAGCTAAATCTAAACCTCTCTTCCGTCTTCCAAATCACTGTAGCGTGTTCAAGGCCTAAATTTTGGCGATTAAAGAATCTCTGTCCTGGCTGATGAAAAACGTGATACTCGTATCTGCGAACGATATCCACATCTTTTCGGATAGTCAGGGCGCTATCAAGTCCCTGGATTCAGGCTCTTTAAATTCTAAAACCACCCTTGAATGTCGATCATCTCTTACGGAGATGGCCGAGCAGTTCAGCCTTCGCCATTGCTGGTTGCCGGGCCACAGAGACATTCAAGGGAACTGTAGGACTGATGAACTCGCCTAAATTGGAACCACTCTACCTATTCTACCGGAAAAGGGTAGCATAGGTGTGCAAATTAGTATTAAAGCTGTATGACAATAAAAGAACAGATCTTACGTGGACTGCTGGACCAACATGTCTAGCGACGAAAGAGATCTGGCCAAAGCTAGATCTGAATCGCCCTAAGAGTCTAATCCTTCTAAATAGGAAATATCTCAACGCCATCATAGGTGTCACCACTGGACACTGCCTCATAGGCAAGCATCCAAGAAGGCTTGGCGCTTTTACAAATGATTTCTGTAGAAGCTGCATTTACGAAGAGCGAGAGGAAACAATCTTCCGCCTACTCTGTACATGTCCAGCTCTCCCAGAGAAGAAACTTCACTTAGGAGCTTTCTTCTACAATGACCCAAACGATCTAAAGAATATAGACCTAAACAGTCTTCTGCGCTTCATAGTAAGCTCAAACTGGTTCCATGAGTAAGATGATCATAGGTCGGCGTGGCATCACAATGGGCCAATAGGCGGCCTAAGTGGGTTGGTATTTCCAACAGCCACTCTTACCTACCTACCTCATCAAAGCTATAAACTTGGATAATGACACCTCATCAGAAAACGAAGATCTCCTGTTGGAAATCGTTATTTTTTGGCCTAAAAAGTCAACTGCGTAACGAGCCCTTGTCAAGAAATAATAAAAGGATTGATATAAGACCTTGATCATTCTAGTTTTAGTCTATGATCCAGGAACATAGGCGCTAGCAATCACGGATGAAGATATTTCTGATTGTGTTGAACATTTTGGTTCAGTTTACGCCGATGGACTTTGGAGAAATACAAAGAGATTTCAAGCCGAACTTTATGAGCTATACAGCGACACCAATCGCCTGGGATAGCTGCAACATGTAAAGCGAATGGATATCAATGTTTCGGCCCAAGGAGTTTTTTATTACCACCTAGTATGCTGTGGAAGACGCGTTTAGTTTGGGTGGCACGCGTACTAAGAAGAAGGACTTAGGCACCTACTACTTACTGGTCCTTACTGGAAAAGTTTTATTAGTTAAGGCCCAGGTTCACCTCGGGCTGTAGCGTACTAGCCAGCAAGTAAGTAAGTATGGTGATGTTCAAAAGCTCTAGGCATGCTCTCCTTCAAGATGGAAATCTTTTGAAGAAAAAAATCATTTTCAAGTTTCAATTGTTGTCCACCACTATTACATAGTAGTTGAAGTCAATGTAACGTTTGAAGACCTTATAGCTTATCTGCAGTATGTTAAAGGAAACGGAGGGAATGCGGTGAATATATCATAACCTTGCCACATACTTCACTTTACTTTACTTTTGATGGCATCTTACAGACTTGGGCGGTCCTGGGCCTCAACCAATATGATTCGCCAGCCAGATCGATATCTAACTAACTGCTTCCAGTTTCGCATACCAACTTGTATGGGGTTCCCTTCAAACTGCGTGCTCCAGATTAGATAAGGTCTTCTTATACTGCGTTGCCCCAGTGGGGTGGAATTGAAGGTCTTTCGAGCTATGTGTTCTATAAGACGTAGCCATCATAATCGCTGTTAGTGAAGCCTTCTGACCAGATCCAAGTCGTTGTACAACCGTTCGTCATACCTTCTCCTACACACTCCGTTAACGTAGATGAGGCCAAATATCACACGGAAAAGATTTTTCTAATATTATGTCTCTGGTATTGGCCAGAACTATGTTAAAAAAGTCGCGTGATATAGCGTCACCCTATCTGAAATCCTTTTTAACGTCAAGAGATTTGCGCTCTTCTTCTCTAACGAGTTTGGCAGGGTTGTTAAGACCAGTTATGGCTCTCTATAGCTCGTCCCTCTATAGCCTATCATATGCAATCTTAAAATCGATGAAGAGGTGGTTGTTTTCGATGTGATATTCTTGGGTTTTCTCCAAAACATGTGGTCAATTTGGAAAGCGGTACTCATATGGTTTCTTGCACCTTCGAAATTAAAAATACAGTAAGATGCTAGAATTTTGACTGAATTTCTCTAAATAAATGCTGACAGTCCGTCATAAGCATCTACTGAGGCTAGAACTGACAAATGTCATTTACAATTTGCTAAATTCTTGTCAAATTACTAAACCGAATCACTGTCTATCGAATCCTTTATATTATTCTGTCAGCAGTTGAAAATTTCATAGCTAAATGAACAAATCCTAAATTGACACAATTATAAACTGCAATTTGTTATTACTGCTCCTGTTTAAATACCACACCGTCAGCAACCTTATAATTAACAACGCCAGCATTTCGATCCATTTTGGCTGCACTGCACTGTTCAAGATCTAAATTACTATCTGGAAACATGTGATAATATCAGTGCAGAGGTTGTACACACAATCTTTTCCCCATGCCACAAATGCAATAGATTACGTCTTGCTAACGTCTAATTATACCGTAAGCTAGAAGCAATATTCTTAATTACAGTGCAAACTGCACCTGTGTTACGTTTTATGAAAAATCAGTTTAAAGTAAAAAGTAAAATGACGTCAAGAGTTATGAGTACTTAGTGCTACTCGTAAGACTGTTGTGGATTCGATTCAAAAAGAAGGGACTTCGAATTTAAGCTGAAGGTTTTGTAGAGATGTACCGAGATCAGATTTCATATCACTGGTGAATGTGCTGTCAATTTATTTTCAAGAGCACTATGAACATGGCCAATGGGGATGTTCCGAGCACTGTAATGGTTAAACGGATAACAAGACGTCAGTGATTTGTGTTTTGCAATTTAAGCTTTGCTCAGTGAGGAAAAACTAGAACAGAAAATCACAGTTTGGTGAAAAATGTCAGACCAAAGTTAGAACAGAAAAGTACAGCCCATATGTTAGCTGTCAAAAATGTTGACATTCGGCATTTGTCATTTCTTGTGAAGTTGTTGAAAAGTTGAAAACATTCTCAAAGTGAAATACAAGATTGAATAAATAAAAATGGCTTTAAATAAAATTCAACGAATTATATTTGAAAAATTGGCGGACAGTGATAGTGGCAGTGATATCAGTTTGTCGAGTGATGGATGATCAGATTCCAGAGATATGAAGACTTTAGTGAGCGTTATTCCTTTTTCTGGCAAGAAAGATTCAAGGAACTGTATCGCACATTTCTTGAAAGAAATAGTTCCTTCCTACAATGAAAAGGAATTTGTGACACATTTCGGCATATCTTGCACTCTCTATAAACGGTTGGTAGACACGTTTGCAACATCGGATATTTACGGCAAATTAAACGCCTGCAAAACATATTCTGCTGATATGCATATAGTGCTCTTTTTTTGATTTGCTGTGCATGAGGCTTGATCCTGCAGGGATATTGCCGATAGATTCAACCTTGCCTTGGGAACTATATGCAGTCTTATCAATATAGTGCTATATTTCATCAGCAATCTTTGCAACTCCGTCATCCGATGGCCTACTGAAGATGAGAAAATATAAACCAGCTTGTATATGAGAAACAAAACTGGAAAGGTACTAAATTAATTGCATATAATAATTGACAAATAATGTGGTAATCCACCTCTTTTCTTACTTTTTCAGAGATCATAGATGGTACAAAAGTCAAAATTGACACCCTAGGCAAGGAAAAGGCGACTACATTGATAGAAAGGGCATTACAAGTCTATCCCTTCAAGCAATATGCAACGATAAAAGGAAGTTTACAGACATTTTCGTCGGATATCCGGGCTCTGTTCATGACAACAGGATTTTTGAGAATTCGGATACATATTCTAAATTACCTAATTTATGTGTGAGCGGGTTTCTACTGGGAGATTCCGCTTGTGCCTGCTCACAGTTTCTAATAAGCCCATATCGCGACAATAGCCACTTATCTGGAAGGCAGAAGTTTTTTAACCGGAAGTTAAGTTCCGGTAGGATCGTAATACTATAAAGCACTCTTTTGTTGTTCTTAAACAGCGCTTTCGACAGCTTTATTGTTGCAAGCTGAGAGAAGTAAAGGAACCCTGTCATTTTATTCGAGCTTGCGCTGCATAATTTAGGACGAAAAATTGTGTGAAAAGTTTCCGACCGAACAATGATACAAGACTTTTTTTCTCAATTTTTTTTTTTATTTTTCTACATAGTCTCCTTGTAACTCTACACACTTCTCCCAGCGATGCTCCCATCTCTCTAAGCCGTCCAAATAGTACTTGTCGTTTTTCTCTGCAAAATTATTGTTCACGAAGGTGATTGCCTCCTCATTTGGCGAAAATCTCTGTCCTCCGAGCGCAGTTTTTAGATGAGGGAACAAAAAGAAGTCGCTTGGGGTTAGATATGGTAAATAAGGCGGATGGTCAAGCAGTTCAAACCTGAATTCATGGATTTTCGCCATTTCAACTGCTGAGGTGCGAGACGGACCGTTGTCTTGGTGAAACAGGATTTTCTTTTTCTGCAAATGTGACCGTTTTTCCGTAATTTTTGCCTTCAGCTTGGCAAGTAATGATGCGTAGTATGCTCCTGTAATGGTTTTTCCTTTTTGAAGATAATAGATTAAGATAACTCCTTTACTATCCCAAAAAACCGTCGCCATCACTTTCCCAGCAGAAAAAACAGTTTTTGCTTTTTTTGGAACCGGCTCGCCCTTTGCAGTCCACTGTTTTGACTGAATTTTTATTTCGGGCATATAATGGTGTATTCAAGTTTAGTCTACAGTAACTAATCGGCTCCAAAACTCAGATTTATTGTGCCTACACTGCGCCAACAGAGGGTTGGAAATGTTCATTCGAACACGTTTTTGGTCTAACGTAAGCAAACACGGCACCCAACGCGCGGACAGCTTTCTCATGCCTAAATCTTAATTTAATATGTAATAAACACATTCTTTGGACATTTTCATAGCCTCTACTGTCTCTCTCACTTTAATTAGGTGGTCGTCTAACACCATTTGGTGAACTTTAGCAATGTTATCGTCAGTGGTTGCAGTTTTTGGACGTCCCGAGCGTTCATCATCTCCAAAGCTCTTACGGCCACGTTTAAATTCAGCTGCCCAAAATTTCACTGTGGTAAATGATGGTGTAGAGTTCCTATACACAGAGTCTAACTCATTTTTGATTTGCGTAGGCGTATTGCCTTTCAAAAACAAGAATTTAATAACACCTCGATACTCAATTTGTTCCATTTTCACAAAAAAACACTCACATCGACTCACTCAAAGGACTGTCAAATAAAAACTGCGCGTCCAAAATGACTGAAACTTCGGTAAGTAACTGCCAAAAGATGCACAACTAGCATTCACCAGCTTTTATTGACGAGTGCTTTTCAGATAACCCTCGTACATAGTTGCTGACCAGCAGCAAGGCTTCAGCCTTCGAAATAGGCTGTGTGAAGAAGTGTTTTCGTATTTTAATTGAGGAGATTAGAAAAACTAAATAAAAAGAATGAAATTATTTTTATACTTTTTATATTGTTATTTATGCATTTATTTTTTATTTTTTATTTAGAGAACCTATTAAAGCCAATCGCAATTCGCGCTTCTCTTCGTTTTGCTTGGTCAGCTCAGCAGTTCGTTCTCTATAGGCCTCGAGCTTGGCATTTTTGCACTCTCGGTCTGCGCTCCTTTCTTCAGCGAACTGCTCCTTCCACTTCTTCAGCTCTTCTGCCACAGTGCTGGCTTTCTTCCGTTTTCTTGGTGGCTCTACGTTCTCTGAAGATGTATCTTCTATATTATCCAGCGGAGTATCATTTTCACTGGCTGGCATTCCTGATTAAAAAAAATGGAAGAGTTTTCAATGTTTTATATTATTTAATATTATACACTTACTTGCAATGGAAGAAATTCCATCCTCCACCAATATTGCCTCCTTTGTTTTTCCACGTTCAAGACTCTTCCACTTCCCCTCAACCTGGCCCGCAGTGAAATCTGAAAAAAATAAGAAAAAAATCTGTGTCAAATATGTTAAATCCATTAAATTTGTACTTACTATTTTGTAAATTCTGCCGTGTGTATTTGAAGAACATTCAACCAGCACAGATTCAACATTATTCCCTCTTACGAGTATTTCTAATCTTGCACTTTCCATAACTTTTTTTTTAATTCAAATTGCTGAAAACAAACCAAAATGACAGCCAAAGCTGAATTTGACATCTGCACAGCAGTCTGTACCTCAAAAGTAGGTGCAAGTTTTTCTGTACTTTTCTGTTCTGATAATCTTACTAAACACAAAGCAGAATAGTTTCGGACAGAAATTTTTGTCACTGAACACAAAACCTTGTACTTTTCTGCCCAGAACAGCCTCACTGAGCAAACATTTAAAATGCTTCAGCTGTCAGTCAGTACTCTGTTCAGTTTACATTTATATTATTCTCAGAAATGTGTATCCTACAATATAATGTCGGTTGTAGGGTAAGGTTGGGAGGATTTGACAGGCAGGAGGAATTGACATCAGCCCTTTTCTGAAAAACTAAAACCGTGGCAGCACTTTAAATGATGAGAAAACGAAGTTGGTTTTATTGATAAATAAACAATCACTGTGGTCTAGGAGATAAGCGCAGTGGACGTCTTTTTTATTTTTGTGCCTATTTCATCTAACTTTTATGGTAAGCAATCCAACTGTAATATTTTAATTATGTAGCTATTGATATTGAAAGTGCAATGTAGTGCAGCTTCGTGCCATATTGACAAGAGAACAAATCCCAACCGCAACATCGATGAAACAAGTGCTGAGAATGCCATTAAGGACATTCAAAACAAAACAAAGTCGATAAGCAGTGCTGCCCGAAAATTTAGTACAATATTAAACGTACCACTTTAATATTCAGACTCCAAAAAAACCAAAATGGCAAACAAATTAACACTCAATTCACTACAACATATTCGAATAAACAAGTTCTTACAACAGCTCAAAAAAGGGAACTTGTTGAATATTTCAAAAAAATGCTCAAAATTGCATTTTGGTTTAACATATGTGCCAGTGGCAAAGCAACTTGTTTTACAATATGTTAAGATAAATAAAATTCCATAAAGAAATGTCTGGAATACAAATGAACAAGCTGGAAAGGCTTGGCTTGCGGGGTTTATGCAACGCAACAATTGCCTTAGTCTACGAAAACCAGAAAATACGAGTATGACTCGTCTTCATGGGTTTAAAAAAGCACCGGTAGAACTTTTTTTCAACATCTCAAGCGGCTGTATGAGAAATATCAGTTTAGTCCCGAAAAAATGTACAATTTGGATGGGATCGGTGTAACAACCGTACTCGAATCTCCAAGGGTAATCGCATTTTAATTTCTCTGGGAATTTTACTCTACCACTCATAGTTCTTGTAGGTAATTGCTGAAAAAGGGAAAAGCACTGTTTTTTAAGTTGCATCCGCAGAAAGAGGCAGCTTAGTCACAATGGTTGGTATTGTCAATGCCACAGGGAATCACGTTCCGCCTGTCGTATGTGTTTCTGCGGAAACGCATGAACCCCAATTTCATGACTGGTTCTGTAATTGGATCCATTGGTCTGCTCTCAGACAGAAAGTTTCCGACCGCAACGTAAAAAGATAACGACACTAGTCAATAAAAGCTTGTGAATGCTAGTTGTGCATCTTTTAACAGTTATTTACCAAAGTTTCAGTCATTTTGGACGCGCAGTTTTTATTTGACAGTCCTTTGAGTGAGTCGATGTGAGTGTTTTTTTGTGAAAATGGAAAAAATTAAGTATCTGTTGAGCTGTTATTAAATTTTTGTTTTTGAAAGGCAATACGCCTACGCAAATCAAAAATGAGTTAGACTCTGTGTATGGGGACTCTGCACCATCATTTACCACAGTGAAATTTTGGGCAGCTGAATTTAAACGTGGCCATAAGATCTTGGGAGATGGTGAACGTTTGGGACGTCCAAAAACTGCAACCACTGACGATAACATTGCTAAAGTTCACCAAATGGTGTTAGACGACCGCCGAATTAAAGTGAGAGAGATAGTAGAGGTTATGACAATATCCAAAGAACGTGTTTGTTACATGTTAAAACAAGATTTAGGCTGTCCGCACGTTGAGTGCCGCGTTTGCTTACGTTAGACCAAAAACGTGTTCGAATGAAAATTTCCAACGCTCTGTTGGCACAATAAATCTGAGTTTTGGAGCCGATTAATTACTGTAGACTAAACTTGGATACACCATTATATGCCCGAAACAAAAATTCAGTCAAAACAGTGGACTGCAAAGGGCGAGCCGGTTCCAAAAAAAGCAAAAACTCTTTTTTCGGCTGGGAAAGTGATGGGGACTGTTTTTTGGGATAGTAAAGGAATTATCTTAATCGATTATCTTTTAAATGGAAAAACCATTACAGGAGCATACTACGCATCATTACTTGCCAAGCTGAAGGCAGAAATTGCGGAAAAACGGCCACATTTGCAGAAAAAGAAAATCCTGTTTCACTAAGACAACGCTCCGTCTCACACCTCAGCGGTTGCCATGGCGAAAATCCATGAATTACGGTTTGAACTGCTTGAGCATCCGCCTTATTCACCAGATCTAGCCTCAAGCGACTTCTTTTTTTTGTACCCTCATCTAGAAACTGCGCTCGGAGGACAGAGATTTTCGTCAAATGAGGTGGCAATCACCTTCGTGAACAATTATTTTGCAGAAAAAAACGCTAAGTACTATTTGAACGGCTTAGAGAGATGGGAGCATCGCTGGGAGAAGTGTGTAGAGTTACAAGGAAACTATGTAGAAAAAAAAAAAAATTTTGGGAAGAAATGTCTTGTATCATTATTCGGTCGGAAACCGACAACCCTTGTACATCGCATAAGCTGCAACCTTTAGATGTATCCATTTATGCGAGCTTTAAAGCGCTATGCAAGAAATCATTCGACAATTTCTTGGTTAATAATCCTGGCAAAGTTATTAACATCAGTGATGTGGCATATCTTGCAAACCAACCATTTAACCGATCATCTAACCCAGAAAACATTACGCCCAGATTTCTTTCAACCGGTATACCACCTTGATCAAAAAGTTCCCGGGGGACACCACCGTGTGGCGCTCTCATTGTTCCGATTTGAGTTCTGTTTTTTTTTTGTTAAGTTGGTAAATCTGTTGTTGACATTTCCTCTAAATCTTAGCGTCATAGCTTGACATTTGCAAAAGTTACGTAGCCAAGAGTACATCTATCTCTGCAACAACGAACTTGTACTCGTATTAAATTTTGCGTAACAACCGGATTTAATGGTGCGCGAATGTTGGAAATGTTGGAAAAGTGTTTCGGCAACGTTTCTCTAAAGAAAACGGTCGTTTACCAGTGACACAAGTGGTTCAAAAGTGGTCGTGAGTCAATCGAAGATGATGAACGCAGTGGCAGACCATCGACATCGAAAACCGACGAAAACATTGCTGAAGTAAAAGAAATGTTGGTCAAAAACCGCAAGTTAACCATCAGAGAAATAGCGGAGGACTTGAGCATTGCCTTTGGATTCGTCCAAGACATTTTGGTTAATGCTTTGGGTTTCCGTCGTGTAGCAGCAAAGTTGGTGCCAAAAGACATCAATTTCATGCAAAAAAGAGACCGTGTTGACGTCGCAAAAGAGATGATCCCACATTCATCAAAAGGATCATTACAGGAGACGAGACGCGGGCTTATGAGTACGACACGGAATCCAAGCATCAGGCAAGAGAATGGCGTTCACCAAATGAGTCGAGACCACAAAAAAACACGTCGTTTTCAGTCAAAAAAGAAGGCAATGCTCACGGTTTTCATGGATTACAACGGTGTAGTGCATCATCAATTTTTGCCAGAAGGCCAAAGAGTATTATTTGGGTATTATGAGACGTTTGTGTGAAGCTATTCGCCGAAAGAGACCAGAATTGTGAGCAGAAAGCTCGTGGATTTTGCACCATGATAACGCTCCGCCGCACAGTGCCATCATTATTCGTAATTTTTTCACAAAAAATGCAACAAATACAATTAACAGCCACCGAATTCACCTGATTTGGCTCCCTGTGACTTCTTTCTATTCAATCGAGTTAAAAAGTCACTACGGGGAACGCGTTTCAGCAGCCGAGAGGAAGTAGTGGAAAAATCGCTGGAAGCACTGATGGACATACCGAAAACCGAATATAAAAAATGTTTCGAGGATTGGATCAAGCGCTGGCATAAGTGTGTTGTAGTCGATGGGGATTACTCTGAAGGGGACAATATAGATTTAGATGAATAAACTTGTATTTGTAATTTTCTGGGAAATTTTTGATCAAGGTGGTATAATGTTTTATTATTCTAAAAATGTTGTAAAATAATCATGTGTCAGATCTTCCTCCCTCTGTCAAAACCTCCTTATGCAGGTGGCAAATCCTCCTTCATGGTAGGAGGAATTGAGAAAAACCTTAAAAATCTGTTAAAAAATATTTATATCGATTAATCATTAATGCTTTTATATTGTTAAAATGATATCGTAACTTATGTAAATTTTGAAAATTTGAAATTGTATTTGGATTTTAAGATATGGTGTTTCCAAATGTTCGTTAACGTGTCAAAACCTCCCGACCTTACCCTGCAAGGAGATTTTCAAAATGTCAAAAATCAGGATCAGCAATTACGGCAGATATCACAAATACATTTCTAGTAGCATTTTCGTTGAAACTTAAGTTTCAAACTACAGCCAACACACACGGAAATGACATTGATGGTTCTTTTTGTCTGACAGTTTTGGAAAAGCAATTAATTTGTTGAATAGAATTTTTTAGTCATTGAGAACTTTGACTAACGAGATCTTAGGGGAGACCTTGAATCAACAAACGTAGACTTTTTAAATTATCTACGAGTATTTTAAAGTTTCCCATGCTTCCGTGTTGACCTGCAAACCCACCAGAGGCACAAACAAAAATGTTATTACCCGCCAAAAGCTATTCAAGATCACTAGCCGACGACAAGTTTGTGCGACACACAAACATCACGAGTGGAGTGCATCAAACCCAACAAACAGGCAACAACTTCAAGTCAATGTCACTGACTAATTGCAAAGCCATCTGAGATTTGAGGGAACTCATTTAAATGTCATTGTGTGTTTTGAATCAATAGCGCAGCGACTGGTGGCGTGGCGGCGCGGCGGCACTTTCCTAAGATCTCTGTTGCGGATTTTCCTCTTTCTCATCTTCGTTTATTTAAGATACAACAAGTACGAGACAAATATGAATACGGGTTGCGAGTTACGACGACTTATTGAATAGTGAGTCGTGTTTGTCGGCTGACTTTGAATTGATGACAAAACTAGTATAGGGGGTGATCTAATCGCCATAAACAGTCAACCAATAGATGTATGAGATGACACATCGCTGTCAATAAAAAGCCACATTGACAAAGGCAAATACGAGTAACAAACAACACTTACCTTGGACTTTACCAATTTCTGCATATGACTTGTGTTATACACGTACATATTTAAGTCATAGCCAGCGTCGCAACGATTTTGTTTAATGTTTACCCATGTTGATTGGTGGCTGATGTTTGGCTTTGGGTATTGTCATGCATTAAGTCACAAGGTCAATGGAGTTTCAGTCTCAGAAAGACAACCAGAGAGGCCCATAAAATTGAAATTCCTTTCAGCGTCCGAAAACTGAAAACCGAAAACCGAAAACCAAACACTGAAACCTCGTCCAAATCCAAGACATCAGAAACGAGAGTAAAGGCGAAATTTCACTTTCAGCAAGTCTACAGAGTTTCGCACATAATTACCGAATGGCGTGTGCATTCGCTTAATGGCCGCACGTTTATTGACGTTTAGTGAATTGTGCCATACGAAACGGTCAAAGGCAAAGTACTCGTAGCTCTGGCCCAGATGGCTCGTTGACGTTTATGTGTAATTTGACGTCGATGGTATTTGTGGTGGTGTTGTTTGACAGCAACAGAAATAGCAGTGTTAACGAGTCTCAAAACATGTTATGAAGAGTTTGCCTGCAACTTTGTGTCAATTAAACGCGTTTCACTTGAACAGAGCGGAGGATAGAGCGTGGGATGGCCATTAGGCATTTGTGTAACGGTGTAGCTGAGGTTAATTTCAATTCTAATAATTTTTCTCTCTCCTCTCTCTCTCTCTCGCTCTGTTTCTGTTTCTGTTTCTGTTTTTTTCTTCATTTATTTAGAGGAAATTACAAAATCACCGCACGCACAACTGACCCACGCTCAGGGACGACCAATAAATTATAATCGCCACCGCCTTCTCTAACTAAGACTAACGGGGGTAGGCCTACATCTTAAGATCGTAAGGCCGTAAGACCATACGAATTAATTGACTGATTATTGGAGACTCGTGCAAAATGTGGAATGCTTTTCCGACCACATAAAGAAGTCCTACACAAAGTTTTTGTTTTTTTTTTTTGTTTTTTTTTTTTTGCTTTACGAGAGTGGATCGTTCGATGATGACGACGACGACAACAACGACAACGACAACGACGACGGATTGTACAACGACATCGTAAATGGGGGAACGACTATAACTCTAAAAGGCAAAGACAAGAAGTTTAACTTCACAAATAAAACGTCGACAAGTCTACTTGTGGCCTGAGCGGTCTTCCCACACTCTTTTCTTGGCCAGAGGTGGCCAGTTTCAGTGTTCAGCTTTGGAGCAGCACTCATTCAAACGTTCAGTCGTGGAAGTGGTTGAATTTTTCTTTGTTTGGACGTAATGCGTTGGATTTTATGTGATTTGCATTTTTTTTTTCCTCCTCCTTTTTTTTATTTGTTTTTTGGCTTAAAAACAGGGGGAAGATTGCCAAAGAGAGTCGGAGGGGACAAACGAAGGCAAATATGTGTTTAAGATGACTTCTAATGGCCGGGTGATTGGAAATCCTTTTTGGCACACAGTAAGTGGTATGCAAAGATACGAGCAGAATAAGAAGAGATACTCGTAAATTTACGACACTCGATGGGGAATAAATTTACAATTTTTATAAACTGATGGAGTCTTGCAGTTTATGGTCATATTTTAGGTTGTGCTGTGGGTTATGGCTTGATTTCCGGGGCTAATAAGAAGTTTGACATCGTAAAATCCCAATTATAGCATGTAGGTGAGATTTTTTACACAGACGATAAGGTTTTATGTGGTCTTCGATTGGGTGGAGTTCTTATGGAGATGTTTATGAGGTTGTTAGTATCTGGAATGGAGTTCGAACGAAAATGTGGGCCAGATCACATATGTACCTGAACTGCAAAGTGTCCTTCACCGGATGATGTAAGAATGCAGATGTTTTCTGCAGAGTTTTTTAAATGAGATTTCACCTTCACCTTGAGGTCATTGTGCAAGAAGTTACCTTGATTTGCATGTTGTGGATATTTGTAATATCATTCGGGTAATAACAAGCACATTACAGAGGGCTGGTACAATTTTTCAATCGATATCACTAAAAGTCTGATTTTATAGGGATTCCAAAGCAGTGAGAACTTTCCAGAGGAACCTGGCAACTTCTACGGAGATGTTTTTCACCGCGACTCTCTCTGTGGAATAACTTCTTTTTCCAGATTGCGGGGGAGATTTGGACACCCAATTTTGTTGCTATTCTACTGCGTATTCTGTAGTGATTCTTCAAAACTGCTGTGTTTACCTTTAGTGCGTCTTTTTGGCTCACGATGGCTCCACTAGAGAGAAAGGATGTAGTTAATGTACATCTTAAGTGTATACGCATATCGTGTTGGTAGTCCACTCTCCTGGTGAATCATATGTGTCGGCGAGTTGACTCGCAGTCTGAAGTATCTCAGAAGTTTTTGATAGATAGAGCTCAAGACTTCTGTAAACATTTTCTACTTTGCACTCTAAGAGGCTGCTACCTTCTCAAAAAAAAAACGTTCCAGCTACAGCTGATGGTTTTGTTTTTAGCTTTACTGAGTTTCTCCTAAAGGTAGAGGTTAAACGAAAAGTTGAATGTAATGGTAACTCCATGGTACTTATATTTTTTAACTTTTCACAATCTCTTATTTTCGCATTATTTTTCGTCTCTGACTGACACTGGCTTTCCTTTAGGAAATACTAGCATCTTTGGCTTTTCCACATTTACTTTAAGCATCCCCAGGTTTATTTCTCATAAACGCATTGTAACGGGTGACCAGATAGCAGTGATAGTTTTTCCAATTGTTATGTGTCATCATCTGTCAAAGTTACCAAAGACATCCAGCTGTCAAAATATTCAGTAAGATTTGCATTTCAAGTACACTCTTTTGGATCCTAAGCCACTAACCAGACAGCGATTGGTGCGAAATGAAGAAACCACAGCCGATATTGCGGCCAGTATCGAATAAGACCCAGAAATGTCAATGCGACGCTGATCAGCTTAATTGGGCCTCACCAAAGAGTTAACCCGTCTTATTGGATGTGGGCCTACATCCGCATGGAAATGTTGGCCGGAGATTCGGATTTTGGCTAAAAAATCATCTTCTCGGACGAGATCCATTTTTGGCTCAGCGGCTATGTCAACAAGCCAAATTTCCGATATTGGAGCGAACATAATCCACAAGTGTTCGGCAAAGCATCAATGCATCCACAAAGATTGACGATTTGGTGCGCTTTATGGCATGGCAGCATCATCGGACCTTATTTCTTTCGAAATGAGGAAGGAGACACCGTTACCGTCAATGGTCTCAGGTATAAAGCGATGTTAACTGATTTTCTGTGGTCAGAGCTCGACAACATCGATATATCCGAGCTGTGGTTCCAACAAGACGGTGCTACATGCCATACAAGCGATGCAACGCAACGCTCGAAGTTGTGAAGGAGAAATTTGGCGACTGGATCATCTCACGGCGAGCATTCATCGCGATCATGCGATTTGACACCACTCGATTATTTTCTCTGGGGCTACGTCAAGTCCTTAGTCTACGCTAACAAGCCAACAAGAAAGTGATTGATTGTGTGGGGCATGTAGACTAATGCAAGAACGAGAAGTGACGTTCATGGGCTTCAAACTTCTGTCAGCGGTTTTTCTGTCGGACGAATGACCTGTGAAACTTGTTAGAAGTCCGGGAACTAACCCTCGCAAGAATCACCTCTACGCCAAAAAAATCACCTTATCACAAATTATCACATAAAAGAAATTAAGGCCGGAATCCCTGAAATGCAGTTCGAAAAGGCTGATTGAATAGTTAATTATGACTTGAAATTGACTTTCATACTTTGTACTCGTACTTTGGATATTAGTTTAAGGATAGCTCGACTCCTAGTTAGCTGCATCTACATGGCCTAGTTCTCTGTAGAGTGGCGCTGTGATAGTTCCTCGTTTCAGCGTTTCTTTCTTTTACTGGAAGATTCCAAAAGAATTACCGTATAACAGGACAGCGATTGTGAGGATCTTGTGCAGCGCCTTCTTAGTTTCTCGAGACTGCCTTTTTGGGCATAGACACAGCGCTTGGTAAGCCTTTTTTTTCGCTTGGAATTCACTGCAGAGCTTGGGTATGTAGATACTCGCAGCTTAATTCTGGTTCTGGCTTGCAAGTGAAGCGCAATCCTCTCATGTATGATGTAAAAGAAGATGCATCGCCTTGTCTAAATCCGATTTTGACATCTAAGGCCTCAGGGATTGTTATCGAATTTACGGTAGTCATGCTGCACAACCAAACGAGTTTATCGCGGATGCTAAAACCAGAGATGACAGTCTTAAAATCGGTCGATGAGTGTCAGTATGAAATTCTTAGATGTTCTTCTAGATCTGCCGCGAAGTTGACTTGTAAGATCTACAATACTTCAGGGAATATTCTTCTTCAAGATTGCACACAGGCGATAGTGATATTTCACTTATTGAGCAATTTACAGATGCACTGGTATATGATCCATAGTCTCCTTCGGCGGTGGACGAAGTGCTCTGTTAACTTGGCGGTCAAACCATCGTCTCCTAAGAGTTAGTTGAGTTTGAGTTTGAACATTCCTATTCTTATTTCGTTTCGGTCGGGTGGAGAACTGTGCTCGTGGCTTTTCTTCGGGTTGAAATGTACGAATTGGCAGATAAATCGCTGTCCGTCGATTTTGCCGCTTAGTAGTTCGCAGAATTAGCTCTTCCAAATTCATGTTACCGACTTTGGTCCAAATTATCGATCGCAATTTTGGAACTCCCTTTTTTGAGAAGGTTTTTGCTCGAGTCTTGTCTTCTTTGTAACCCCTTTTCAACAGGGGATTTCACTGTACCTCCCTTGATATCCACATGCGTACTTTAATTACTATTAGGTAGTGGTGCAAATCAAAATTGATAACTCCAAATGTGCTTACGTTAAGAATATTTGAAGTATGTTTTCCGCCTATCGCAATTTGATCAATTTGGCTTATCGTGTTTTGATCGGGAGGTTATCATGTTTCCTTATGGATCTACTTACTACTTTACTTCATTTGCAAAACGGACCTGCAGATCTTTCTCTTTTTACTGGTCATCACCAAACCATTGCTTACTCTCGTATATCCAAATCACCTAACTTTATCAACATCCTGTCAGCTTTCAACGGCAAAACCACCTCCAAATATGGGCTGTGGCTGCAATAGCTGCAACAGATGTCACAGTTTTTGATCGTTTTCAATCGATGCCCGTCCCATAATATTACCTAAATAAGAATCAGATTAGCCTTTTAGATCTCCTGCATCCCACTAGGAGTACCTTATACGTTCAGAGTTATTACATTACAAGAGCATCCCCGAGCGTCCTTGTCCGTGTCACGCAAACATAGGATCACAGGTGTTTTCTTTTTGCCTAGGCTTGTAAATTTATAGATTAAACCGAATAGTTAAAGACGCAGGTGGGAGGTTTTGTTAGCGAAATCATCAACTAAAGGGTGACCACATAAGAAGGATAATAAAAAAAATTTTAATAAAACAACAACGGTGTGAGGTATGAAACTGATTCTGACTTTATTTTGAAGCTACGAGTACATTCATGCCATTATGAGTGGAATAGAACATCATTCAAGTGGCCGTCTCGGCTTCGCTGGCAGTGCTTCAAGCGATCGGTCCAATTTTTGATGACTTTGTCCAATATGCGCGGTGTTTTTCCGCCAACACCGTGCCGAATGTTAGCCTCGAGCTCGTCCAAAGTGGTTGGCTTGTTAGCATAGACTAAAAACTTGACGTAGCCCCAGAGAAAATAATCAAGTGGTGTCAAATCTTATGATTGCGGAGGCCAATTAATGAGATGATCCAGTCGCCAATTTCCCCTTCACAACTTCGAGCGGTGCGTCGCTTGAATGGCATGTAGCACCGTCTAGTTGGAACCAGCTCTGGCTACAGAAAGTCGGTTAACATCGCTTTATACCTGAGACCATTGACGGTAACGGTGTCTCCTTCCTCATTTCGAAAGGAATAGTCCGATGATGCCGCCATGCCATAAAGCGCACCAAATCGTCAATCTTTGTGGATGCATTGATCCTTTGCCGAACACTTGTGGATTGTGTTCGCTCCAATATCGGCAATTTTGCTTGTTGACATAGCCACTGAGCCAAAAATGGGTCTCGTCCGAGAAGATGATTTATTGTCCAAAATCCGGATCGCCGGCCTACATTTCGAGCTCCCAACTAGCGAACTCACTGTGTCTTTATGGCCGTCCGTTTTCAATTCTTGCGTCTGCACAGTCTTATATGGATGTAGGCCCAAATTCAACCGCAAAATAAGCCGGGTTGACTCTTTGGCGATGCCCAATTCATGACGAATCGGCATTTCTGTTTCTTCTTCGATACTGGCCGCTACGGCGGCTATGTTTTTTTTTCATTTTGCACCAGTTTCTATCTGATTGGTGGTTTAAGATCCAAAGAGTGTATTTACGCTCAAACTCTTCCACGGTGCTACGAATTGCGTACACACTGAAGCCATGATGACGACCGACCTCACAACGAAATTCACGTTGCGTATTTACAGCTGAGCCGGAACCTCGATAATATTTTTTAATAATTTCTTCACGTTCGGCAAGCGTAAAACGATGCATAATGAAATGGCAAACCTTACTAAATATTCTGACAGCTGGATGTAATTGGTAACTTTGACAGATGCTGCAACATAACAATTTGAAAAACGATCATCTGTTCACCCGTTATACATATACATGACAAAATAATTTATGCGGCAATATTTTGTGTGATACCCCTTATTTTTTTATAATAGCAGCCCATTTATGATATGAGATTTTGACAACGATCTAGTATCGCGTTCTAAGTTCGCTTAACTTCTGCCCAAAGTTGGTTTAAATTTGGATCTTCAGATCTATTAATTGTGTTGTCAACGTTGTTCCACAAGTTTTCAAACGGGTTGTGATCAGGGGACTGTGCTGCCGCCCTAGGAACTCAGAAGATACTCCAAAATAAATTTTTTTTTATTTCACTTTTTTAATATAGACTCAATATTGAACTGAATGCGATTAACTGAACCTTTTTTCGACCTCCAGAAGTGGTTTGAAATTTGAGTTAATATGAGGAAGCAACGCAATTACCTCCAATCTCCTAATTTCCCTTCCAAGATATGGCTATTTCTGTTCATCGGATTCATAATTTTTATTTATTTATTGTACACAAAAAAAACTACGCTTTTAGTTTTGTAGATACTTCCAGTAGCCACCGTGACTAGATGGGAACTGCGTTAGGTAATAGTTACAGTCTACGGTCCCGGATTGCGGGTATTAATTTAGACCTCCATCTGCCCGTCCAACGGCCCTGCCAAATAGTTATTGACGCTGCCCTTTCTTCACTTTTAATCGTCTTGATGCCGTTGACCTCGTCCCTTGAATATTCTGAGCGTCTTGTCTGGAAAGGAAGTCAACGGGCTCTAATCCAACAATAACAAAGGCAGTTCGCAGTTCGCTGTCCTTAGCCCTCAGAGTCTGTATGTTGACGATTGTCTCCTTTGTTCTTAGTGCCGTTATCCAGATAAGGTCGGTGTGCAGAAGGATTGGTGATGTTACTCTGGAAAATAGAATTCTTTTGGTGTACCTGGACCACTGATGTTAGGCAATATCACGCTACGCTTTTAGTTTTTTTTACATCGCCTGAAAAATATGCTTTCTTTGCACATGTGCACCAGTGTCTTCAAAAAAACAAATGCCACAGTTCTGTTTTTCGTCTTATTATGTTGGTAGCATCACTGTAAAACTACCCTGTGGAGGGTTAAATTTCAACGCACTTTTTACTGTATGGTGAAAAATGTTCGTAAAAAGTTTTGAAAAAAAATACTTAAAACGCTCTATACAACGTATTTTCTGTAGTTGAAAAATTGCCAAAATACGTGTTTGAGTGTGATCGGTTCAGCGGTTTTGGAAATAATGTGGCATTTGTCTTCCATAAGAAATACACGTAAACGCACCTCATTTACTTACCAGTCTTATACTTAAGATGTACAGTTTTTGATCCTGTAATCATTGCCTCAGCGATTTTGCCGTGTATTTCGGAAAAACGAAATACCGGTCCCATACCAAGCCAAGAAAAACAATTCCAAACAATGACACTATGATTTCATTGATTTTTACGGTTTTGTGAGTGTGTTTAGGGTTATATTTGCATTCTTCCTGAACTCCTCATCGTACGTAAAGTTTCGCATCAGATCTAAAGCGAATAAACTTCGACTCGCCAGTCCACAAGATATTTTTCCACCAATTTGGGTTTTTGAAAAATGTAAATGGCTTTTTAGACTCCGAATCGGAACGAGTAATTTTATTTCCTAGCCATGCTTCCGAATAATTTTTTTCCCTTAGGTGATTTTTAACTGTGTTTACAGAAGCGTTAACCTTACTTAATTGCTGTTAAATTGTTTGCTTTATTTTGGATGCGGTTATTAAAGTTTCCGCGACCGACTTTTCCTTATTCTGTTTTGAGCAGACCCTGTTTCATTGTAGACGTGAGGTGCGTATCATTGATAGCCTTCTTCCTTGAATACTCCAACTTTCCTAATATTGCTGATATTGAAAGGCCTCCATTCGTTAAATCCGATATGCATTGTCTAAAGCTTTCTGTTGAATGTTTACCACGTCCCATATTAAAAACTTAGTTCAATTGTTGATATAACTGCAGAACAATTTTATATCAAAAAACCTTAAAATGTAACAAAAACTAGCAGCTAAAAAGGATGTGCTAGTTTTTTATGACAAATTGTATTATAATTTTGCAACGGTATAGTAAACAATATGTAACTCAACACAACAATACTATTTATTATATTTCATAAAAAAAATGTTTTGCTTTTCATAAAACTATTTATTTTGTCGCAACTGTAGGTCAGCCCTTCCTACATCAACTTTCGCTGCCTCAAGTGGCTGGACAAAGAGTCTTCTTAATCCAAAATACTTTTATTTGTATGCCATACTACGCTTTACAGTGAAATAGTCATCGTAATTACTTTTAAACATTCCACAAAAAAGCCAAGCTACCAGATATCGTCCTTCTACACACCGCCGCGCCGGCTTTTATTTCGAAACTAACTAAGAGCTTCGAATCAAACCCAGCACACCAATTTCCGATGGCTTGCCTACAATGTGCTTGATCCTGGCAGCATGGAACTTTTCCAAGATTTGGGGGAAGGGGATATCAGAGAATGCTCTATTATTCTCTTGAAATTGCCCGACTTCAAATTCGGTGCTCTTCTGTGTTTTAGCATTCCGGGTATCTACATTCGTACGTTGGCTACAACAAAATAGTGCTTCGAATTTTGGGTTCTCAGAATGTTCACCTTGATGTGATTAAATTAGTTGGCACTGCCGTTTTTCTTTATGAATGCTAATGTGTTAGATACAATGACATTTCGTCCCGCCGCAAAGTCGATATACCTTAGTCACTTGTGGACAAACCTCCCCATCTAATGCGTGTGAGTGTATATCAGTATAGATTGACTTATTTAACAGCTTGTCTGAAGCTAAAAACTTCTTCACTCACGAGGGTTGTCTGAAAAGTTTCAATGATACAAGATATTTTTTCTCAATGTCTTGTCTCCTTGTAACTCTACACACTTCTCCCTGCGATGCTCCCATCTCTCTAACCCGTCCAAATAGTACTTGGCGTTACTTGGCGTTTTTCTCTGCTAAATAATTGTCCACGAAGGTGATTGCCTCTTCATTTGACGAAAATCTCTGTCCTCCGAGAGCAGTTTTTAGATGAGGGAACAAAAAGAAGTCGCTTGGGGCCAGATCTGGTGAATAAGGCGGATGGAAAGCAGTTCAAACCGTAATTCATGGATTTTCGCCATGGCAACCGCTGAAGTGTGAGACGGCTCGTTGTCTTGGTGAAACAGGATTTTCTTTTTCTGTAAATGTGGCCGTTTTTCCGCAATTTCTGCCTTCAGCTTGACAAGTAATGATGCGTAGTATGCTCCTGTAATGGTTTTTCCTTTTTGGAGATAATCGATTAAGATAACTCCTTTACTATCCCAAAAAACAGTCGTCATTACTTTCCCAGCCGAAAACACAGTTTTTGCTTTTTTTGGAGCCGGCTCGCCCTTTGCAGTCCACTGTTTTGACTGAATTTTTGTTTCGGGCGTATAATGGTGTATCCAAGTTTCATCTACAGTAAATAATCGGCCCCAAAACTCGGATTTATTGCACCTAAACTGCGCCAACAGAGCGTTGGAAATGTTCATTCGAACACGTTTTTGGTCTAACGTAAGCAAACGCGGCACCCAAGCTTTCTCATGCCTAAATCTTAATTTAATATGTAATAAATACGTTCTTTGGACATTTTCATAACCTCTACTCTACTCTATCTCTCTCACTTTAATTCGGCGGTCGTCTAAGACCATTTGGTGAACTTTAGCAATGGTATCGTCAGTGGTTGCAGTTTTTGGACGTCCCGAACGTTCATCATCTCCCAAGCTCTTACGGCCACGTTTAAATTCAGCTGCCCAAAATTTCACTGTGGTAAATGATGGTGCAGAGTCCCCATACACAGAGTCCATCTCAGTTTTGATTTGTGTAGGCGTATTGCCTTTCAAAAACAAGAATTTAATAACAGCTCGACCCTCAACACTCACATCGGCTCACTCAAACGACTATCAACTAAAAACTGCGCATCCAAAATGACTGAAACTTCGGTAAGTAACTGCCAAAAAATGCAAAACTAGTATTCACCAGCTTTTATTGACGAGTGCCGCTATCTTTACGTTGCGGTCGGAAACTTTTCAGACAAACCTTCCTTTGAAAACAACAGTCCAAGTGGCGACCTTTTTTTCGATACACGTTCGAAGCTGATTTCTGAAAGTTTCCATCACTCGAGCAGTAATTTGACGAGATATGCCTGTAATTTCTTGGCGTATTGCTGCTTTCAATTCGTCAATGGTTCGGGGATAATGTTGAAAAACCTTCGCTTTCAGGTAGTCCCAAGGGAAAAAGGCAAGATCCGATGAACGCGCAGGGCACCCAACGTCCTTCAAACGTCCATTGTCCTTCTTGCCGTATGAGCCGTAGCTCCATCCTGTTGAAACCACACATCAGGATGTCCAAGTTCTCTAAGTTTTGGTTCAAAAAAATTGCGTATCATGTTGACATATCGATCGCCAGTTATGGTAAACGTTACGTCTCCCTCTTCAAAAAAATAGGGACCCCAACAGCCAAAAGATCCAACAGCACACCAAACGGTAACAAATGGGCTGTGAAGTGGCCTTTCATGAAGCTGCCGCGAATTCTCTGGTGCCCAGTAGCGAAAATTCTGCTTGTTCACACAGCCAGACAGATGGAAATGAGCTTCGCCTGAGATTACTCAGCCACGCGTAAATCTTGACATCATTGACCTGTTGGATCAGATATTGCATTGGTACGTACCAATAAATATGCGACGCAGTTTGACACGAGACACAAGACAAGACAAATAAGTTTGGTTGACTGTTATTGGGAGAAATCAAGCGCCCGCGTGTCGTCCTCTTTCTTTCGAAATCGTGGTCTATCTGTGGTCTATTTGTAGAAGGATGCAAAATGCCAACATGTCAGTAAAGCGAACGTGCATAAGAGAGAAAGACTCAAAATCATAGATTTGTCATCGGTGGCAACTATTGGACTTCAGTCCGACTACTACGAAGAAAATGTTCGCCCAAAAATCTTGGCCTACGTCCGTATGAGATGCAGCCATCAGATACAGAAGTAGCAAGTCGAAGTAAGCCAAAATCAAAAAGGACCTTACCCTTCTATATAGTTTCAAAGCCGTTGGCGTCATTGGAAATCATTTCTTCGAAAATGAAGCCGGAGATGGTGATACAAATATTTCTTTGAAAATCTGGATAATATTGATCTGAATGAGGTACATGGTCCTATGTTCCATACGGCTACTGAAATAATGGAGTTGGACGTTCCAATTTGCCACCAAGATTGTGCGATTTGAAATCCCTAGATCGCTTCGCATGAGGATAGACTTGTGTGCCATGCAGATGCTGATATTATGAAGTTGAACCCATTCCTTAGCCGGTTTGATGACTTTTCATCGTTTCTACAACCCGTCACTGGCGTATGCTTACAAACTGGTAGCAATTGACGTCTAAGAAGCCAAAATTGGTAGTGCTTTTCGTGACACATCGCCAGAATTCACCAAAAATTGAATGGCCATGATCTTTTTTCAAGATCAGCCAGAGTGACCATATCAAAGAAATAGTTTGCAATCGTGTTAGTGACTTACGGCCCTCTGAATTGTTCTACTAGCTACTGTCAAGGATTCGTTGCAATTATCCATATCAAAGTTGCTCTTTCATTATCACTTTTGAAGATTCCTTGGAGTCACGATCATCATTCTGTATGGGTGGAACTTTAGATCGGCGTGTAAAATTCTTCTCACAAAACGATCTAACAAACGCAAAGCAGTGGCATGTTTAACAGCTGAACGGCTAGGAGATCGTTCAACTGCTTCTCTACAACTTCAACATTTTCAGGTGTCCGAACACTTCTGGGTTTACCAGTTGATTTTCTTTTTAAGGCTGAACCTGTAGCTCTAAAATTTGAAACCCAGAAGAGTATTGTTTTGCGATCTGGAACTGGAGCATGTCTACCAAGCGCGAAAGTTCTTTGCGTCGTAATCACAGATTCGTTACTTTTCATAAATGTTTCGTTAACGAAGACACGATGCTCGCCCATCCAATTCATGACGACAATTGAAATGGCAAGGGGCGAGCTACCAAGCGACTACGCTAAGTTCCCCCCCTCTTCAGTGGTTCGGGCACAGTGGCGGTGCAAAATGTGGGAGATCATTTTGCCAGACCCTGTATGTAGTCTGCTAAGAATTCGAACGTTCCATGTACCAAACCGAAGGTCGTTGTTTTCTTCTCGTTTGCTGAAATCGAATTTCTTAGTTGAAAACTTCGTCACCACGAGCTCTATTTCGGCACTCAATCGTGAAATAACCCTGGCTTCAGAGTATCTTCAAACTTGCTCTATTGCTGATCCGATCAATGGTGCCCCCACTTTCTTTAACCGACTATATCACGTCCACTAACTCTCGACTTCGTGGTTAAGTTCAAAAGAAAAGGGAAAATATTTCAAAGCTCATTAATTGAACACCTCTTTGAACCATTAATTTATAATTCAATTAAGGGTTTACCCTTTCCTTAAAGTGGCAACAAATTCCAGACCATTACGCCCCATTAGATATGTTACGTAGTCCTAAATACAAAGAGCACCTTTGCAACTATGTAATTTCATTTATAGGTCAAACCCAAGTTAACTCCCTATCAACTTGTCCTAGACTCTCCTCCCTCGCATTCAAAACAAACAACTTTACTCATTTCCAACAACAACAACACACAAAAACCCCGCAGCAAAAAAACAGAAAAAATAAAAACAAATTCCAACCGCCCACCCACGCCCATAGCAAACAACCCTTCTCTGTATCAACAGCCATAAAAACCCAACCGCGCATTCATTGAATATCATGCTGCCTACTTAAATAAGAGTGGAGAGGAAAAAAAACAAGGTGCAATCAAAAACGGAATTAAAAAATTATAATGACCTGGTGGCAACTCCAGAGCTAGCAATGAAGCGAGTTCCGTTCGTTGAGTACATCGAGTGCGATTCCAACTCCTGGCATACGAGTACGAGTAGTACGGCCAAGTACGACGAGAGTGTAAAGAACGCTTTAATCGACTTATGGAAGTCATTTCACCAACCGACACTCATTCGCCATTCATAAGCAAAACCTCAATCAAACCACTACAATGGTGCACCACAACTCCAGTCGTCGGTACTCTTCACTTGCCACCACTTGCCTTCTCCAGTCTACACCACCACCTCCTGCCAACCCACTAACCCCTCAACAAGTGCGAGAACATTGCACAATACTGCAATACCACAGCGCCAACTACGAGGAGCACCACAACGGCGCGGCGCGGCGCTGCAGCAATGCCAAAGTCCGAAGTAAACAAAAACAAATCCACTGCATCCGTCGTTTCGTCCATTCGTGTGTTCACCCCTTCTCTATCTACAATAGATCCCCAGATCTAGCTCTAGTCTTCCTCTGAATCCGGCCCGGTCGACCTGACAATAAATAAAAACAAATAAATAAGCGATTAAAGCTGCCATGCCATGGAAATCGCATCACGTCCATGTCCATGTCCATACCCCACATCCACATCCACATCCACATCCATATCCAAGTCGACATCCACGTCCATGTCTGCTTCCATGACTCCGTCGCGTCCTTGTGTGAAGCTCGCGCCCCAGACCATTTATGGTCATAGTGACGCTTGACGCATCTAGCTTCGAGTTGTCGTCGTCGTTGTTCAGTATACGAGTACGAGTATGAGCGCAGTTTCCAGCTCCCTGGTTGTGTATGTGTAATGCGCTAGATGTGACACTACAAGTACGGGAACCCAGCTACAAATATAGATACTCGTACACAGTACGTTCGTGTACATGTAGGTGGTTTGTAAATTATGCGCGCTGAGAGGTAGATGGATGAATAGAGCTGGAGCTAGAGTTGTGCTGCACTGTGAACGCGCTTCGAACGGACGTTCGACTGAGTTATTGCGTTTATGGATAATTCTGACGTCTGGCCAATGTCAGTCAGTTGATTTGGATAGGGTGGGAGCACATTGAAGAGATGGAGGAAGTGAGGCAATTACTATGGCACGAGTCGTGTCATTGCGTTTCTTAAACACTGTGACTGACTGACGGATGGCTGCGAAGATGATGAAAGTGGTGTTCTTAAATTGACAGATGTGCATTGTCAGCTGAATCAAGGGCTGGGAAAAAGTGGGTAGTACGAGGACAATCCTGGTAATATGGGGAATTTAAAGGAATCAGCAATTTGTGAGGTAATGACAGGCGTAACAAGTACGTTAGGTACGTGTGTTTGCATACGAAGTGTGTTCAGGCTCGCTTTCTTTTCCTTCCTGAGCTTTTAAATGGCAACAAGTCTTGTACAGAGACAAAAAAAAATATATAGCATCCTGCTAGTAAATTATTTTTTCAAACTACTTACTGAGTCCTTACATTCTTAATTCACAGAATGAAAAAGGGACACGAAAATGACTACATATATAGTCGTCGAGAAGTTGTCCAAGTGTCTTGTGCTAATCATCTAATCATGGCCAAGTTTTTGTACGACGACGTCTAATGTGGTTACACAGATTTGTTAGTCTCTGTGGCAGGATATCCGCTTGCGTAACTACGTATTGCATTTTCTGACACCATGCTAAAGTAGTGAGTACTTTGTATGCAGTACGCAAACTTGTTTACTTGCGACTACGTAGCAGTGTTCATGATTCAGACTAGACAGCATCAAATCACCATTGATCCTATAACTTTCAGCAGAAATTACCCTTCCACATCTCCATTGTGGTATTTTGTATCCATCGGATTAAATCCAGTGAGCTAAAATAGTGGTAATACGACCTACTTACATATGGTATGTAACTACGTAAATTTACTGATCGTAGATTATTGGATTGGTATCTGTAACAGGTCAAACCCAACACCTTGAACTCAAGCCTTATAAAACAATGCTACCTCTATTGAATACGAGTATGTCTGGTCATTCTTAGTGCCTGTTCACATTGTCGTGGGCAGGAAGATTGTCTGAAAGGAGTGCCAGGCTTTTTATTTAATCGGGAATAAGAAGGGTTACTTCCACCGAAAATCTACTTCTAAATTGAATTTTCGGGTGAAGCATGACGTCTTTCCGATATCGTTCCTTTTCTGACATATTTTATTCATTTTAGTTTTGATCGTTAAAGAAGTCTGATCGTGATCGTTAAAGAAGAGGAAAAAAGGTATGTTTCAGGAAAACTGTTCCACTTGGCAAAAAGTATTTCGTCCCCATGAAAATGTGAGCACGATGTTCATGGGTAGGACTTCCATGCCCCCGCCAATGTGAACAGGCACTTATACTCCGAAAACTGTGTGGTTGATCAACTATCAACAATGTCAATGTCAATTTCCTTCTTTATTAACTACCACAGCTGTGTGCAGTTTAAAGCGACAGGCCTCATTTGGACCGCTGTAAATGCTCCAGATTGTACCATCTAGGGCCTTACCCTGTATGACTTGCCAGCTGACCTACATAGAAATGTTTTGGTAGGATGCGCTGTATGGTCCATACCATCCAGCATTGATGAGCAAAGCTATAAGAAGTCAATCATGGTTTGTGTTCAATATAACCACTTAGGGGCAACAGATTGAGCCTGCTACCTTTTTTCGCTAAATTTTATAGACCTACAACCCCTTCTAACATGTCGTTAAGTTGTTGACATACTCTTTGTATGTCATTTTTATTGGGAACAATGACTCACCTACCTCATTGAATATTAAGCTTAGATCTGTTCCTCTCTTCTATTGAATTATGGATACCTTGCGGCTATGTCCAGACTGCTACGATAGCCAACCTATCTTTGACTATCACCTAAGCAAACTCTCACTCAAGAGTGCCTTCTACTATTTGAGATTTTAGTTGTAGTTTTCATTAGAAGGCTGTCCGGGGCTGACCTCGATCGTAATGAAAGTATTGAACGTCTTGAGGTCGACAAAAACAAGGTCGAATTTGGAATCTCTGAAATACTGGCTTAGCTGCATCAATACTAGAAATTGCGCAACGAAATGTCCATTTTGGGATTTTTTCAAATATTTTCCGGATCCGGTATCATGTGATACTTTAACCTCAACCAGCGGGGTAAACAACTTTTTTAAGAATCCATCCAGGTACTAGGAGACGACGAGAATGACAATTGATATCATCGGTCATTCGAAAAGTATCACCATAAAGGCATTCACGGCGATTGAAGGACAGGCGAAATTATCAGGTTGTAGCATATGTATTGCGCGATTTTCTAACATCTGTTTAATGTTAATTAGTTTGCATCAAATGTAAAAATTTAGTCGTCAATGTAATTTAGTTTATTAGGCAACACTTCTGCCGCCACTAAAAAAAAACATCGTTTGGCTTTGATGAAAAAAAATACCCCTAGAGACTCTTGGACATCTTCCCGAAATCCAAAATGTTTCCCATCAAGGAAATCCTGCAGACTTCGGAACAAGTGGAAATCTGAAGATGCTAAATATGGAGAATAAGGCGGATGGACCATTTTTCTTCCGCACCGAATTCCTGGTGGACATAGCTATATGAGGGCGAGCGTTAACCCGGTGATTAACGGTGGAGCTGCAATAGCTCATAGCACTCACCATACGGGCGGGTGAAGTCTATCTCTGAGATGTTGTACTCGTCTGTCTTCTGGACTAAGCCATTGGGGGCGACGTTGAATGTTATTGTAAAGGAGCCATTTTTTTTATCTTCGGTAACGATCCGGTTCAAAAATGGCTCTTGGTTGTGAAGCGACAGAAACGCAGTGCAATCTTCGATTCTTTGCTGAAGAATATTTTTCCAACTTTATGACTTTTTCCATATTTGTTAGTTGTCGATGAATGGTTATATCGCTTTCGTTGAGTTTCCTAGTGAGTTCCCTTGCCGTAACAATGGTGGACTTCAGACGTCCTGCTCTTCTGGTCTACCCGAACGAGGTTCACCCTTTACAGAAAAATTGCCATTTCTACACTTTGCAAACCAATACCGACACTTGAACTCGCTGAGAGAACCCTCTCCATACATATTTTGGATTTCTTTGGGGGCTTCACTTCCATCCTGGTTTTTCCGGAACGATAAAATATGCCGAATATGTTTTTCCGCTTCATCCATTTCAAAATTCAGTTAAAAATGCTTACAATGACGTTAACACAACGAAATTTGCAGACTGAATGAGCAGTATACCCCAAATACTAGATTCAATAAGGGCTTCAGTTGATGGTTGATACTCGTAGTTAGCCTTAAAGTGAACGTACACAAAACCAAGTGTCTATTGTCAAACAAACAATGGTATTGACATAACGTAATTGTTCATAAAAGGACCTTTAAAGTTGTTAAGCAATATGCGTAACTCGGAATAAATACACTTGCGGTCATAAAAACCGCACCATATCAAAATGATTGAAAAATTGTTAATAACTACGATAATAATTTTTATAATGAAATGAAATTTTTGTTGAGTACTCCGCAGCAGTTTATAAGTATTTCTATCTAATTTTCATCTGTTTATTGAATGTTTGAAAGAAGATATTAACAAAGAAAGAAAAACCAGTTAATTTTCTTATTTTTTTTTTAAATATTTTAATACAGTCATTGGTTAACAAAATCAAACGATACATTTTTTATGTATGTGTATATAAGATGTTTAGATATGCCACTTTTAACAAAAAATTATTAATACCGAGTTGCTCCTCGGCATCGATTTTCTAGAAGTTCAGTAATATCCCTTGAAATTTCAGTATTCCATACATGTTCCAGAACTTCATTTAGCTTATTTTTACTCTCTGGTTTATGTTCAGCCACCTTACGTTTCATTACATGCCACAAGTGTTCGATTGGGTTTAAATCGGGCGAATTAACTGGCCAGTCTAGTCTGGTAATTCCGAGGTCATCAAACGTTGTCTTGAGCTGAAAATTATTGAAAGACTCTAGTTACTTGTCTGTTTATTATTTATAAAGTAGACATCTAGAAGGTGATTTATAACACTTTACTTACGGATTTGGCGCGGTGGCAAGGTGCAGAATCATCTTGAAAAATGCACTTGTCAGTATACGAATGATGCTGTTCAGTTGCTGGTATCAAAAACTCCCTTACTTCTTCTCCATACTTTTGAGCGTTCATAGTTCCATTAACAAAGTGCAAAGGACCCAAAACGTAAAAAAGAAAAACATCCCCAAACCATCTGGCTTTGAGGAAATTTCATTATTTTGACTATGCCCTCGTCCTTGAATCTTTCACCTGCTGACCGTCGTACGTATGGCAAATTGTCAGCACACAACAAATTAAATTTACTTTCATCGGACCATATCACACATCGCCAATCATCCTGCGTCCAATCTTCGTACTTTTTTGCCCACGTCAAGCGAGCTTTTTTCATTTTTGTGGTTAGGAGAGGTTTTTTCGCTGGTCGTCTTCCATATAAACCTATCTCCCGTAGCCGTCGGCGTATGGTTTCGCCGCTTAGATCAACTTGATGAAATTCACTCAGCTCTGCTCTTTTACGGACAGCACTTTTAAAGTGATCTTTCATGCTAATTCGTTGTAATACATTGTCCGTCTTCTGGGTTGTTTTACGTTTTCGTCCCGAGCCTTTTTTCCTTTCCAGTGGATCCAAATTTTCTTTTTTCTTCATCAGTCGTACGATAGTTGAATGACAGCATCCTATTTTAACCGCAATGTCACGATAGCCAAGCCCTTCTTCGACTAAAGCCAATATTTGGACTTTTTCGTCCCGAGTCAGTTGATGATATTTACCAGACATTTCACTTTTTTTTACTTGTCACCGTCACAACTCAATTCAAACTGATTTTTTTTGCACTGAATACTAGGCTGAACTCCGCTATGGGGAATACCCTTACGATCTGATGTAATTAGGCATTTTTTGAGAACTCATTAGGTAGTGCGGTTTTTATGACCGCAAGTGTATAATCTCCACGAATGATGAATCGATGGTTCGACGAAGACTTATCTTTGATAAGTGTTTCTACTTGGGTTTGGCAAGGCAAATAAATTTAAAACATAATAGTTCAATGCCAGTTCTAATATACCGTGCCAAACGATAAATAGAAGAGCAGTGAACTAGGTGTGAATGTAGTTTAAAAGACAATATCGACTTTTTACTTTTTGGCTCGGCCACATCGATCGAATAAACAAAATTGATTTCAGGATCGCATTAGTGGAGAGCCTTTCTGGCGTTCCAAACAACCCACTGAAGCGCTGGATGATAATAGACAAAATATAGCGCCGGAAAGTTTTGATATGAAAAACAAATATTGGAACAGAAAGCAAAAAGAGATGGCATATACTGCGCCGTTAATCTGATGCATCGGAATAAATCGGATGAGTTTGCAAGGACATGTTAAACGACGTATGGCCCCAAATAAAAGGGAAGAAATGAAATCCTGCAAAAGAAACTAGTTCTTAACTCACGAAGCAGCTCAATAATATTCCGCAGCAGAAGAAAAAGATTGTAAGCTTGGACAGAACCACTAAGCAGCTGGTAGCTGAGCTGAAGCATATACTCGTAAAATTCTATAAGCATACTACATATGTGAGTGTCAAAAACGCTCATCAGCGACTACAAGTGTGTCTTCCGCCCTATCAAATCAACTATAGACCGGATCTTCACGCTTAGATAGGGAAAAGGCGAGCGAATACCACTGAATCTATTCAAAGTCTGGAACTGAACAGAGTCCCGAGAAAACTGATTATAGTGATACTGTGCAACGTAAAAAAGAATTCCGTGTATTGTGTAGAAACCTTGCCGAAAATACCTCCTCAGGACGTTTCCGAGTAACTTCTTCAATTTAGTGCTGAAACGGATAATGGGCTTTGCCCGCCTTCAACAAATCCATCGGAATTGCACTTGCCCTTTGCTAACGATATCTGTATTATATGTATGTATGTGGGAAAAGAAGCAGTCAAGGACGGGGAAGATGATGAAGATGAGGAGGCGATGAGCGAGGAAAGTGTGTCAAGGGCAAATGTTGGTAGGTGTACTCTGCGCGATATTGAGGATTCGCTGAGCCACTTCGACGGCAGTGGGTCAGGAAACATTAGGTTATGGATCCAAGAATTCGAGGAAAATGCTACCGCAGTAGGGTGGGACGCAATTTAAAAATACATTTACTCTAAGCAATTGCTCAGAGGCGCAGCAAAAATGTTCGTCAAGAGCCAAACCTTCGTCAAAAGCTGGGACGCTTGGAAACAAGTTCTCATTAAGGAATTTGGGACATCTGCAGAGGTTCATCGAAGGACGAAGCAAAAGAAAGCACCCGAGTCGCTTTTGGAGTACTTGTACGGTATCTTAGAGCTTAGGAGTCTCATCGAACTTGACGACGAGAGTGCAATCGAATACTTTGTTGAGGGTATTCCAGATGCTAGGCCGGCTTATACCAAGCTACGAATATAGAGGAGCTTAAATTTCAAATCCGCGTATATGAACGGTCAAGGGGATCCGCCTCGCAGTCTTCTAGCTCGAAGGCAAATTTACGTTTTAGTTATACTCCCAAGCAGTAGCGCTTCAGTTCGGGAGCAAATTAAGAGCGAAAGGAAAGGCCACTCGTGATATCGATGTGGAGAGACAACTCATTTTGCCAGAGATTGCCGTGCTACAATTAAGTGTTTCAGGTTCAATCAACAAGGGCACAGGGCACGCGATTGTAGAGCTGAGTCATTCCAGTTCAACGGCGTGTCGATAATCAACAACACGCATCATCGGGTAATCGAGATTCGGAAGAACGAATTTAGCGATTGGGTCTAACAGAATTTTTAAAGACATTACGGTTAAGGGTATTACTATAACTGCACTTGTTGATACCGGAAGCGATTTCTGTGTGCTGCATAACGACTGTTTGGTTTCGATAGATTCCGTTGAGCTTGGGAAAGAAAAAAGAAACCTTTTCGGGATTGGCCAAAACAGGGTCACAACATTGGGCAACGTTCGGTTGGATGGCATTATCCTGCCAGTAGACTTCCACGTGGTAAAAGAGAGGGATATGGGTTACTCGGCGGTAATTGGCAACGATATCCTGGAGCTGGTTAACTTGTCGATAGTCGACCAAAGTGTAGAACTGAAACTTAAAGAGAGTTCTCTTGAATCGGAATTAGAGTCTGAGGTTTTGGGTTGTAATGAAGGGGAACGTGGATTGGGATCTAACGTGATGCGGAAGGATGTCAGGGGCTTAAACAGGAACCCGAACCAAAGACTGGACGAAAAGGAACCAAAGGATCTGGGATCTTCTTCAAATTTGTTCAGCTGCGGAAGAGGGCATGTTTGCCCGAGATTTAGAGCTGAATTGTGATTTTTTGTTTTAATTTTGTTTAAATAAATAAATAAAAAAATATTGTTGCAAAATTATTTTGGTTGGACACTTTAGGCTGAGAACAAAGTGGTAAGTCGTTCCCTATTCAGTGTTGATTTGTGACTGCATGAATTCATTGTGGTTGAAATTAGAGCTGAGATGAATGTAATCTGGCCTTTCGTGCATAATAATAAAATCATGAAGAATTACACATGACATAGCGATTTTCTTTACTAAGGAAACCTTGTAGGTGGGAATATAATTCAATATTCGAAATTTTTTTTCAGAACGCCTAATGCTTTCCAATGAATACACGATTTGAGCTATGGCAGTAATTAAAACGCCTTTGCTGTCAACTGACCATTGTCCCTAAACGAAACAATTAAATGTACATCTAAAGGATAAGCCGAATCCCCGAATGGATGGGATTCAGACGGTATTTTGATTCTTCGGCTTACAATGGCTTTCTGCAAGGGTCTTTCACGCCAGGCAGCGGCATCGTGGCAAGAACCTGGATATCCAAAAAATGCATCAATAAATATGAGGTTGCTCTCACATACACCCTGTAAAGAGAATTAAAAAGGCAATAGGCATTTAAATATATTTTATTCTAAATAACTACACGAGTCTTCTTTTGGTGCTGGAATTTTGAAGTGTGTTCCATCCAGGCATCCCAAGACGAATGGAAATGGATATGATCACTTGCGCTCAAATTCTTCAGCAATTTTTGTTCAGGATGCACCACTTTAGCTTTAATAAGGCCACTAATGTTCTGAAATCTCTCGGAAACTACACTGACTTGCAAGCTTCCATAGTGTTACGTATAGGTATTGTTCCAATGAATATGCCGGTCTAGGATGTCCTTAAGTGCCTTATAAAATTCGAAAAAAATTAAATATAATAGAGTATTTGTAGCATTTTTTGATAAAATCATTTTTTTTTCAGATCTTTATTTCATAACAAAATAAAACTTATACTAAATTACAGCATGTATTATAATTGAATATATTTTGAATGAAATAGTTAGGTACAATCTGTTGCCTTTTCATGACAAGAGGTGAGTGTACCTGTCATTTCTTGATTTGATTTTTTAAACAATTTATTGATGGGGAAATGCAATAAAATAATTCATTAAAGGAATTAAAGAAAGTTGTAAAAAGAAAGAAAGAAAGAAAGAAAATATAGTAATAATAACAAAAGTGATGAACATGAACAAATATCAGGAGTAGATTTAATTTATATTAAATTATTTATGGTAGAATGGTCAAAAGTGAATAACCACTTCTTTGTATTTTTAATAAAAACTGCTTTCACTCTCTCATATCTAAGGTTTGCCGGTAATGAATTAAAAAGACGGGGTGCAGTTACTGAGTAAAAATGCGTATAATGTGTTTTATGTAATTGACTCGTAAATTATAATTTTCATCGAGTCGAACAGCATAAAACCCGGACTTTAAAAAAAATATTTTTAAAACTTTGTAACAGTAAAGATGCCTTATTGGAAGGATTTCGAGACTTTTGAATAAATCGAAGCTAGGAGTTCTACGATTCACTTTACACATTATTCTGATTGCATGTTTTTGCCTTAAAAGTAAAGGCTGTATTTTGTTGAGATGTGTACCACCCCAACGTGATACACCGTACTGCAGCTTAGACTTTAAAAGACCATTATATACCAACTTTAAAGTAGGCAGTCGACAATACAGACTAAGGTGATAAAGTTGCCTTACAACGTAATTAAGGTACTTTTTAAGGTACAAAGTATGGCCTTTCCAATAAAGTCTCTTGTCATTCTATTTTAAAACATGTATTACTGCAATTTAAACTACTGTTAAATGGAAAAGAATTGCGACCGTTGACTAAGCAAAAGCGCATACAGCTGGGTGCATGATAGTATAAAGGAAAATCCTCACAGGTCACACCCAGAATATTAAAAATCATAAATTTAGTTTTTTTGCTTATGACCAATTTGTGGTATGTAAACCATATTCGCAATAAATCCAAATCATGATTGACGTCGAAAAAAAGATCGAGATAATTATTATTGGAATACGATACAGCGCTCATCGGCAAATGCTGTGATTTTGCCATTAAAAGATTGAATAAAAAGGGAATTGACATACGAGGGGCGTTCAAGATATTCTCGGTATCGGGGTGAAGCTGTGGTTGCATATATAAATTGACTTATTTATCAAGTAACACTATTATTTTAGTGCACTCATGTAAAATTTCATATAAATGTGATTATTAATTCGCGTTTTATCTCTAGTTAAACAGAATCATAATGGCAACTGAGGCGATGATGGTGAAAATTGAGCATCGCGCTGTAATTAAATTTCTCACTAAGCAAGGAAAAAGTCAAAAAACTATTCATGAAGAGATGGTGGCTGTTTACCAGGGTTCCGCACCTTCATTATCAACTGTGCAAAAGTGGTCAAGTGAGTTCAAGAGAGGCAGAGAGAGCATTGAGGACGACCCCCGCTCCGGCGCCCCGGCTACTGCTTGTACGGGAGAAATCATCAAAGAAGTCGAAAAACTTGTTCTTGAGGATGCCCGAATAAAGGTGAAAATGATGGCAGAGATCACCAAGCTTTCAATTGGTACCATTCACACCATTCTTCATGACCATCTTAACCTTTCAAAGGTCAGTGCAAGGTGGGTGCCACGAATGCTCACAGCGCCTCAGATAAAAAGTGAGAATCGCATGCTGTAGAGAGCTTTTGGAGATGTGTAGTGAGAACGCGGACGGTGTTATGGATCGAATTGTTACTGGGGACGAAACATGGGTCCACCACTATGACCCTGAAAGCAAACAAGAGTCCATGCAGTGGCATAAAAAAGGAACAGACCCCCCGAAGAAGTTCAAAGTCACTCCGTCTGCCCGAAAGCTCATGGCCACAGTTTTTTGGGACTCAAAGGGAATCTTGCTCATTGAGTACAAAAAAAAAGGTGAAACCATCAACGCCACATCCTACGCTTCCACTTTGCATAATTTGCGGGAGGAAATTAAAAAGAAAAGACGGGGTAAACTCGCAGCGGGTGTGTTGTTTCTTCATGACAACGCTCCTGTTCACACGGCGCGAGTTTCCAAGGCTGCTGCGCGAGATTGTGGTTTCGAAGAAATCCAACACCCACCTTATAGTCCAGACCTTGCCCCTAGTGATTATTTCCTGTTTCCGGATTTGAAAAAATGTCTTCGTGGAAAAAGATTTTCGGATGATGAAGAACTCAAGTCGGTATTTTGCAGAGAAAGAGGAAATTTATTATTTTGAGGGTTTAAAAAAGCTTATCTCAAGATGTAACAAATACATTGATGTTAGGGGAGATCATATTGAAAAATAAAAACAATTTAAATTGAATTCGCATTTTCCTTCATATCGATACCGAGAATATATTGAACGCCCCTCGTATATCAAAAATAGAATAAGCCCCAAAACAGAACCTTTACCATTTGTTTACGATTTGTAAGATATGATGAGAACCAAGAATAAATAAAACCTCTAAAACCCGCTTTGTATAGTTTGTCTAATAATATTGTGTGATCCACCATATCAAACGCCTTCGTAATATCTATAAACAGGGTAGCTAGTATTTCAGATTTGTTTAAACTGTTATTTAATTCAGCAGTAAGTTTCAATAAAGCATCTTCTGTAGATTTCCCACTTCTGAAGCCGAACTGTGAAATGTTAAAAAAATTAATCCTATCTAAGAAAGACACAATCCTAGATTTAATACCTTTTTCAACAATTTTTGAAAAAAACTGACAGTAGTGAAATAGGGCGGTAGTTATCAAGCTCATAAGTATTACCCTTTTTGTGAAGGAGTATTACTATCGCTCTCTTCAATGAATCTGGGAAAGTACCCTTTTGAACACTGAGATTGAATATAAAACAGAACGTCTAAAATTTGAAATGAAATGTTTTTTAAAACAGAGCAAGAAATCTGATCAAAGCCAGGCGAACTCGTTGTTTTTAGTGTCATTATGATTTTGTGAATTTCAAATGCAGTAAATTCATTAAAAGCAAAAGTTGCTGGTTGAAAATGCATATGACATACTCGTAAATTAAAAGAATTCAAAGTTGGACTATTGCTTAATGCGAAGTCTTCAGAAAATTTAGTACCAGTAAAAAAATTGTTGAATAACGTTGCGACTTCCACAGGCTCAGAAGTCATTACATTATTACTTTTTATGGATATATCACTACTAATAGTAGTTCTATTTAAAATTTCATTTACGACTCCTTTTTAGCATTACCAACATTTCTGGTCAGTTTATTAGTAAAGTAAGAATCTTTACGACGTGGCTTTTAAGTTTTCATATTTAAATAGAATCTATCGTAGAATTTTTTAAGCCTGTTGTTGCTAGGATGTTTTTTAACTTTATGATATAGTTCTTTTTTCTTTTTGATTTTATTAAGTAGGGAAAAGGTCATCCATTGCTTAATGCGTTTAAAATTGTTGGTTTTATTGAAAATATTGTGACTACTTGTTGAAATATATGATTAGAGCTTTTCAAGGAATAGATCAAAAGCACAAGAAGGATCCTGTTCAGAATAAACGTCTTCCCAATTTTCAAAAAATAGTTGTTGTTATAGAACGGCAAAGTCTATTTTAACTAGTTTTTTATACTTGGGTTTATTAGCTCTAAGTATATTATGATCCAGTTGTATACTAGTTAAACTGTGATCCGTAATATTTAGATCATAAACCATTGTTTTATAGTTAACACTATTGTTTCTATGCAGCCTTATAAATATGTGATCTAAGCAGGATCTATAATGTGTAGGTTGTGCCAAAGCAGAACCCATACCGAAAGACGATAAAATTGACAAGTAATGATCAGTATCAACTGTTTCAGACAGGATGTTAATATTCAAATCAGCAATGAGTTTTTACTAGTTTGAGATACCAAAAATACCGACAATTCTTCCAAAAAAGTTCTTATTGTACATTTATGTAATCTATATATATATGCATATAAAGCAATAATGTAAGCCACAGATTTTGCAAGAAATACTTATTATGTCTGCACTATCCAAATTTCACTCTTTAATTTCGCAATCAAGTAGATCAGTTCTATAAAATACTGCAACACCTAGAGCTGAATAGTAATTATTGCAAATTTGGGAAAGTAAAATACGAGGGCGGGTCAATAAGTCCGTGAATTTGTGAATTTCTGACCTCTTTACTGAAACAGCAACACTGCTTCTGTCAACAGGCATTTGTCAGTTGACTCCTGTCAAAATTTAAACTTGCTGCGTCAGTTAGTTTGTGTTTGACAGCTATTTTTATCAGACTACTCACTAATTTGAGGAGAAAATGGAAAAAAGTGAATTTCGTGTGCTTATTAAGCATTATTTCTTGCGAAAAAAAACCATTACCGAGACCAAGGCTAAGCTTGATAAATACTATGGGGACTCTGCACCATCGATTTCAATGGTAAAAAAGTGGTTTACTGAATTTCGTTGTGGCCGTACAAGCACTGAAGATGCCGAACGTCCTGGACGCCCAGTTGAGGTGTCTACACCCGAAACAATCGAAAAAATTCACGATATGGTGTTGGCCGACCGAAGATTGAAAGTGCGAGAGATTGTGGAAGCCGTAGGGATCTCGCATGGCTCAGTGGTTTCAATTTTGAATGATCACTTGGGCATGAGAAAGCTTTCCGCAAGATGGGTGCCGCGTTTGCTCACAGTCGACCACAAACGCAATCGTGTAACAACTTCACAGGAAGGTTTGGCGTTGTTTAATCGCAATATGGAGGAGTTTTTGCGCCGTTTTGTTCCCGTGGACGAAACATGGATCCATCACAACACACCAGAGAACAAACAACAGTCAAAACAGTGGGTTTCTAAGGGTGAATCGGCGCCAAAGAAGGCCAAGGTGGGTTTGTCAGCCAATAAAGTTATGGCGACTGTTTTTTGGGATGCACGCGGGATAATCCACATTGACTACCTTCAAAAGGGAAGAACAATCAATGGGGAATATTATGCCAACTTATTGGACCGATTCAATGACGATTTGAAAAAAAAACGACCTCATTTGGCCAAGAAAAAAGTTCTTTTCCACCAAGACAATGCAAGGGTGAACACATGTGCAGTTGCCATGGCAAAAATCCATGAATTGGGCTATGAATTGCTCCCTCATCCACCCTATTCTCCAGATTTGGCTCCGAGCGACTACTTCTTGTTCCCAAACCTGAAGAAATGGCTTGGTGGAAAAAGATTTGACTCCAATGATGAAGTCATCTCGCAAACAAAGGTCTATTTTGAGGACCTCGACAAATCATTTTTTTTGGAAGGGATAAAAAAATTGGAGAAGCGTTGGACAAAGTGTATAGAGCTCAAGGGAGACTACGTTGAAAAATAAAATTATTTTTTTATCAAAAAATTGTGTTTTATCACGGACTTATTGACCCGCCCTCGTATTATCAGGCATGAGAGATGTGAGAAAAAACAGTCCAAATTACTTCTCATGCTGCGAATATTTTAATGAACTACAGAGAAACCAGAATACTGACTAACATTTGAATGTTCTACACAAAAACATTGTAAATTATTAGAACTCAAAGTGGAAAAGCTATTATTAATACATACTCGTAGTTTATCTTGAGGATTAGTAATTAAATTATTACTTATATTTATATTAGACATAGATTAAGACTAAAAATTAATCACAAAGTTTGGTAAAATCCTCAAACTAATCAATTTTAATGACCTTATCACCTTCGCTTTTCCTTATTAAAATTGCAGAATCCCTCACCCAAACGAACTTGCATTTGTTGGTTTTCTTGAGATCATTAGCCTTTTTTAATAATGCTCGTGTGTAGCTAGTCAGACTTTAACTTACTGAAAATGTAGTTTTATTCATACGGAAATGAGTAAAAAATACGTCATCGGGATGGGATCATAAAATTGTTTTCTCTTCATAATAACAATGTTCTTGTATATGTTGCCACTGTATGAGCCAAAGTTATTAATGAAGTTGTTTAAAGTTATGTTTGTTATTCGTTTTGTGGACATTATTGCTGTTTAAAACAAGTAATCAACTGTCGCGTAGTTAATATTGAAGATATTACTTTTCATCAAATGTCATTCCAAAACGTCAAATATTAAAAAGCATCACGGATATAAAGCAAGTATAAAACATCATTTGAATGCATCATGATCGCAGTATGCAGTTCTGATGCGCATTTTTTTGACGTTTTGGAATTCAGCCCCGGTCTCATGCTTGTGACTCACTTCCCAGGTAACCTAATCAGAACCAGCTCACGACCAGCTTTTACTAATGAAGCTATAAGTAAATTGAATAACACAACACGCCGTAGCTGGTATATCTCATCGGTTGTGGTGACGGATGAGGCCATTAGATACGAGTATGCTGCTGCAAGTAGTCTCCTACAGATGGCATATACCCAGTTATGTTACTCTGAAGAGAATCATCACTGCTAGTCTGGGACTGACATACATGTCGAAATACTGGCCTTTATACCGAGGATCGGAAAAGAGCACCATGCGCTCTCCAGGAGCCTCAGACCTGTAAGTCTAACTGCATTCACGTTGAAGAGCATGGAGAGAATGGCCGAGATCTGTTTTGCAAATACATCCTCTGTTAGCGTACCAACATGCTCTAACGCCGAAGAACTTGCGAGAGTTCGCTTCAAAATATGGCAGGCGGAATTGAAAGTGCACTTGACAAGGAGGAATACGTGCTGGCCATTTTCATCGACATTGAGGGTGTTTTCGACAACGAACTTTTGACGACATGTGTAACTCGGGTAGACAACACCCCGTAGACGGATGAATAAAAGCAATGCTGTTGAATAGGACACAGACTGCGGATGCTGGCTGTGCTAATATCTGTTGGAGTAGGTAAAAAGTGGTTTCCCGCAAGGCGGTGTTCTGTCTCCACTACTATGGAGCAAGTTAGTCGAATCACTGCTCAACGCGGTCAGTAGTTCTGATGTCTATGCACAAGCATACTCGGAAGATGTAGCTGTACTGTCTGTTGCCCGCGGGTGCAGGCGGCCCTACAAATTATAGACGATTGGTGCACTAAAAATAGGCTTTCGGTCCATCCTCTCAAAACTGAGGTTGTTCTCTTTACGAGAAGGAGGAATCTCTATGGCCTAACTCATCTACTGCTTAAAGGCATCACCTTCCAATTATTCAAAGAATCTAAATATTTCGATGTCATCCTGGATAACAAACTTTTATGGACTGAACTTGTTACGTCGAAAGCCTCTAAGGCGATGTCAGTCTTTTGGCAAAGGAACTGCTGGCAAGACATGGGGCCTTTGAATTTACAAGCCTGTGACAAGGCCAATTACATCCTACGCGTTGGTTGTCTGGTAGAGCAAGCCCCCATGAAAATACGTTAGTTCTGTTTTTGCCTAACCGGCCGGTCTCTCTCGGCGGCAAGGGGGCTTTCTTTACCACGGCTGGCTCTAGACATATTGATAAATCTCCCTCCAATTGATATTCATATCATGGGCTGCACTCTCAAAGTCATCTTCCGTTTAAAAAGAAGTGGTCTTTGGTATTATAATATACAACACGCACTGTAGTCTTGGTGACCTTGTGCACGGACATAGACACTAGAATTCCCGCTGCGGAAAAAATACTAAATCGACTTTCCCTGTGCCCAAGACTGGTTTTGGTTTCGGCCAGAATCTGAGCCAGGAACGGAATGCAGTCGGGTCTTCACGGATGGCTCCAAGGCCGATTTAGAATGCGGCGTTGGAGTCTTTCTGGAGGGCGACAATGTTAGGAAAACTTGCGTCTGTCTTCTAAGTGGAGATATACATACTCCTGATGGCAACGAGCTATTTATATTGTGAAGAATCGGTTGAGGGGGCGAAGCATTTGCATATGTAGCGACGGAGCCTCGAGAATGCAAGTATTCATTGAATGAAGTTAGAAGAGTGAATTCACTGAGTCTTGTCTGCATCCTAAGTTAGCAATGAGATCACGGGTAATGAATTCGCCGATGTACTTCCTAGTCAAAGCTCAGAGGATAGTCTTTCAGTACTAGAACCTGCGTTAGGTCTGCCTGCGTCTTCGATTAGGGCTTCCAGGGATAGGTGGGTTTCATATGAGCACGACTGCAGATGGCATGACTCTCGAGGTTGCCAGTAGACCAAACGAATACTTCCCGACGTCTCCAAGAGGACAGCGGCCTTCCTGATGTCCGTCAGTGGGAAAAATTGCAGACTGCTTAAATGTGCTGAGCATAAGTGGCACAACATCCTGCGACGTTTGTTGTGAAAGTGATGACGACACCGCGGAGCACTACCTTCGCACAAGCAGACGCCAGCTGTGTTTAATGCATTGCTGAACGCCCTTATCATTTTCAAGCTTGTTCGAGAGTGCGAGACTTTCCTGAAGTAAGTTCGGAGGATTTGCAAGATCACGGGAAATAACATCGGCTAAATGGCTAATCCAGGCTGAGAGGATGACGTCTAAGGAACTGAACTCGTTTTCGAATTATCTTTGTCCTCGGTTAGACGTTCCGGTGTCTTTGAAAAGTAAACGGCATTCCTCCTATACTTCAGCAGGGAAGAATGTTGACTTATTACTGACGTCTTAACTGGACACTTCCGTTTTGCTACAATCTCTAGTTGGGACTTAAGATGAATAGGTGAGCTCGTAGCAGCACGCGTTACTTCCATGAGAGTCTTAAGTTTCATCTGGATCTCATCAGAAAGAGCCGAATGTAAGTACCCCGTATTTCGTGAAATGTAAAGTTCGTGTAACACCAATATTATGTAACATATAGAAAACGTGCTCTCCAATGAAATAGTGGCAACATGGTCTCTTCTGTCATTCGAATTAGCCAACTTTCCCCACTGTCTTTAGAGATAATGGTAAAATCCCATTTGACGCCAATTTTCTTATTCTTTACATGCCTTTGTGTGCATGCTCCGTCCAATTATCTATAATTCGATCAAATTTAAGTCACAATTGCACGCTTGTCTAATGGTCCGCTTAAACAGCTTTTTAAGGTATTTCGCTCTCATAACCTATGATCCGCACTGTCATCTCAAACAAAGAAATTTCTTGCACAAAAGAGCCCTAAGCAAAGCCCAAAGACCTCTGAAATAACTGTTACAGCCATCAGTGTTGTAAAACGCAATACCTACCGCCTTAAGGTATTCCTGTTCATTCGTCCGACTACCATAAGTGACACAGCCAACATTTTAACCAGGCAACACCGACATACTCCGACACAACAATAATAACTTCTGTGCCAAATAGTTGCCATTTGTGTTAATAATCATTCAATTTACGACAATTCGTGCTCTGGAACTCGAAAAAGCACACCATCCAAGAGCCTGCCATCGCTACCGACGACAGACGACAGACGACAGACGACGGACGACAGACAACCAACAACCGACGAGACTATGTGATCCCATCAAACCCTGCTCCAAAATGGACTACGAGTACTTGTATTGTATCGCCCGCAAGGTAACCAAAAGACTCCGGACGAGAAACTATCTCTGTACTCTGTGCCAGATGATTGCCTAGGGTTACGTTTTCCTCATCAACCGCAATATCCAACGTCCAAAGTTGTAGCCAGAGCTAAGGCTGAAGCTGCAGTTGGAGTTGGAGCTGGAGGCGGAACAGTCAGTTATGTAGACACGAGTATATTGGAGCAGTAGGTTACAAGCAACGACACCGTAATTCGATTACTGCGGCATCGTGTAAACTCTGTTTGATTTGCTTGCACCGAGTACATATACTCGTAGATAGTGCAACTGGAAGCTGTCGCTACATTCAAGGAAGTGCAGCGATGCAGCTCTTGTGCCCGAAAATCGAATCCGAATACGAATATGAATAGGAATACTACATACTCGTACAATAGTTAGAGCATGAGTTTGAGTATCTTTGCCCTAATGACTGTGACACATTTTACTGGCTTTTGTCCGTACTCTCCTCTCGTATTAAGGGAATGGAACGGGGAAGCTATTATAACATGGGGATTCGATTTCGGACCACAAACATAGATTTCCTCTTGGAATTGATTAGCATCTTACTCGTGGCTAAATGACAGATTCATTTGCATCAATATCTAAACGTAGACCTGCGACTACACATGGCTCTAGAGGTGTGTATGAATATTTGTACTCGTATGCCTATCGGAGGCGATGAAATAATCGAAATTGAATTAATTTATGCTAATCCAACTAATTTAATGGAAACCGAGTTGACGCTGGCCTTTGGTTATGCCACGGATGATTGGCTGTCAAATTTTGGCGTTTTCACTGTCAGTGGCAATGACATTAATAAATTTTTTTCTGTGGTCACAAAATATGGGTTAGTCGGAAGCGTTCACATCCATTTGTCAGCTCTAATTTATGCCAAAAATAAATTAGCATTCCTGACAGTTGACAGTACGGATGGACGGTTTGACTGAAGACTTAATGAAGATAGTCAGATAGTCAAAGCTGTCAAAATAAAAGAGTTGGACCTCATTTTCAGTTGGTTTCCTGATGATGGTATCTGCTCTTTTGATCAGGGTGGGGGAGTAGTTATTTTATGCGTAAATTTGAAATTCGAAAGGCGAACGCATGATACTGGTTTGGACGTTTAGTGGGGGTAGACCGTCTGATATATTGCTGTTTTTGGTAGCTTTTATGTTTGGATTTAGATTTCGGGTTTTTTATTTTTGGAAATAAAGTATAAATGTGGCCTACATTTTGTTTTTTTAGAAGTAGAGATCTTTGATTCAGATAGGGCGCTCCAGTTTTATCTAGATGAAAAAGTTGAATGCTTTCCCTCCAGAAGATATTTAGTAAACTTTTACTGGATGCACTCATTTTGTTTTCATTTATAGTAAGTGTGGCTAGAGTCGTTCCTGCTTATGTGCCGGTAGCCATCATTTGCAGTTCTTAGAACTTAATTTTGGTCCTTCGAGGGGTTTTTGTTAATAATGGCAGCCCTATCTACGAGCATGGACATATTTGTTCATACCTTTCTAGTATCTAATATCAACACGCTTTTGATGATAGTTGTTTTTATTTGTCGGACGGGGAAGCTACGCACGTCATGGAGGTGTGTCAGCGTGAGATTCCTACTCACTAAATCTAAGCTCCGCAAAGAAACAACGTCCCTGTTTTCGCCCCGCGGAACCGCCATAAAATATAACTTCGCTGGGCCTTTGGCTAAAAATAATGGGCTGTTTAGTCCATTGTTAGTTTTTCGTATTTCGTCATGTTCTGGGCTTATTAGACCGACGACGGTCTCCTAGATGTCCGTTCTAATACGTGGGTGTGTTACGAATGTTGGATTGGATTTGTGTGTCAGTGTGCGGCAGAATGAGGTGTATGGGTTGTTGCAGAGTTGTGGGCCTGTATATGTGGCGTTTATCTGCGACTTTTATTCGTGTATGTGCTGTGTCTATATTTGCATGCGCTCACGGCGTTGTTTGATTTTCGCCACTCTCCCTGCGAACCTTCCTTATTTCGCGGGGCTGGTTAGCAGTTTCTTCATTGCCTACTATTATTTCTATAGTCATTTTGCCTTCTTTGACGCTTGAGTCTTCTCAGTCCAATAGGATGGTCGTCACTAGCTGGCCAACTTCCTCTGAGAGCGTCATGTGAAAAGTTTTTCCTGGTCTTCTGAATTGTGGGCAGTAATTCGGACAGGATGAAGAGATTGGCTAGGAATCGTGTACGAATTTGTGCAGATATTTTCTGAACACACCATGGCCGGTTAGAAACTGTGTGATGCAGAAGTTTAGCTCCCCAGCTTTTCTTTTCACCGAAGGGGGATAAGCCTGGTATGTCCATCTCCCTCTGTGATATTATCCCATCGGTTGTGCCACTTTTGAACTGAAATATCCCTTGCCTCCTTGTAGATCTCGCCGATTATTGATCCGTTGAGTGAACCAGAACGTATTCTTATATACACGTTTCATTTCTTCGGCCCTCATATCAGTAGGCATCATAACATGTAAAACGCCCGTCGCTTCCTCTGAGGCGGTCCGTAAGCCGCAGATTGTTCTCAAACATTACTCTATAAATTCGCTATATCTTTCTCCTAGATTGCTAGTGCGTCCGTCTATACTGGAGACGCGTACAGTATAACTGAAGAAACTACTTTCGACAGGAATAATCTGCCTCAGCGAAGATGGGTTGATCGATGTTTTTTTTCCAACTTAGCTTAGTCCAGGCGAGACTTGAGGCTAAGTCTATTATCAATCACAACACCTAGGTACTTTAATGCTGGTTTTGATTTTATGACCTGATCTGCTACGCGTGTATGCAAGTATTCAATAGCCTTCCGGCTGGTAATATGAACTGCTTCTGTTTTATATTCTGCTAAATTTAGGCTTACTGTCTCAAGCCAAGTTTTGACTCGGGAGATCGCGTCGCTTGTTGCCGATTCTACTTCGTTGATGTGCTTGGCCACGATTACGATGGCGATATCGTCCGTAATGCCTATTATCTTCACGTTTGAGGGCGTTGGGAGACTGAGGATACAATCATAAATAATATTCCTCAACAACGGGCCTAAGACGGATTCTTGTGGCACACCTGCTGTAACGACGTAGTGTATGGTACCCTCGTCGGTATTATAGCTTAGCCTTCTGTTCCTCAAGTAGCTAGATATAATTCTGGTGTGGTTTGTTACGTCCGTTCTAGCAAGAGTATTAGTTATAAATGTCCAGTTTGCCGAATTGAACGCTTTTCTGATACTAATGTGACTACTGCACAGTACTCCTTTGTTCCAAATCGCCACTGGCGTCTGTGAATGGTTGCTTTCTTTTGGAGAGAAACACTAAACGTTTTCTGTGATCGGGGAATGTTAACTCTTTAAGACAATTGTAAAATAATTCTGAAAAGATGTCCCGTTTCGATGCAATAGCTGGTTTAAGAGTTCTGCTTGGTATTCCATCGGGACCTGGAGTTTTCCTGTTGCCAAACTTTTTGCATGCCAGCAGCAATTAATCTTCTGTTAAAAATGGGATCTCGTCATCTGTGATTTCTATGACTTCGCTAAAATGGTACGGTAATTGTTCTGGAAACAGGGTCTTAATAATATTTCCATGAAATGTCGGGAATGTTAGTTGCGGCTTAACAGGCTGGGCTTTCTTCTTTGCATAGAAGCATAACATGCAGAAATTAATAGGCCAGACAACTGGAGCGCTGGGTTCTCCGCGGTCCCGAGTCTTAGTTGGTAAGTACTTATGACATTCTTAAACGTTTCTCTGTCCCATGCTGTGTCCCTCCACTTTAGACTGTCATTTTGATGTGTTTTCGGCGTTTCTCTTTTAGGAGCTCGACAATCACTGGCTGATTCTCACTTTGTGTATACATAGTCTTCGCTGACCCATCATTTTGTGTTACATGCAAGAAAGCTGCTGGCAAAGGTTATGTCTAGAACCTTGTACGGCTTAGGAACGAATCACGATATTTCAGTGGGCTTGAGGGCATGCTGATGATAATTCATAGCGAAACGGGTGTTACGGTTGAAGGTTTGAAGGGACGGAATGCTACTGGCGATTTCTATGGAGCACTGGTGGTGGAAATAGCGATAAAACAGAGTGAGATACGAGACATTATGTCGGTGTTCGAGGTGCAGAGATGTTTTGGGCGCACCCGACCAGATGTGGGCATTGTACTCCAATTTCGGGCGGATAAACGCCTTATATATTGAGGCCAGATCAGAAGAGGTGAAGTATTTCTTACATCGCTTGAGGAAACCTAGACATTTCACAGCATTTTTGACGATACCAAATATGTGATCATTCCAAAGTAAGTTGTCATTGACCCACATACCGAGAGTGGAAAGCTTATCGGTTTCGACGATGCAAGTGCCATCCATGGATAATGGCTGGGTGTTTAAATTTCGCTTTAACGACAGCAGACAGCAGACTTGTACCGAAAGCACTTCATATAAAATAGTTTCGAACATTTTAGGTATATGAGAAATCTTAGTAATGGGACGGTAATTAGTTACTTCATCGTTTGATCCCTTCTTGTTGGCTGGCGTTATGAAAGAGGTCTTCTAAACTTGGGGAATTCCCCTTTTGTGAGGGTGGGTGCGAGAGTTTGGAGGCACACTATTTGAGAAATATTGCGGAGAACCCGTCTGACCCGGGTAAAAATTCATCATAGAGATTTTGTAACTTTTCTTCAAAAAATTGAAATAGAAAGGAGCTAAAGTTGAGCTTTGGTATTCGTACTCCTTCGTGCTTAATAATTATGAAGCTTCGAGAGTGTGTGGAATACTCTGAAGACGTGGCTTTGATTTTAATGACATTTTAGCATGTTCCTCATCTTACATGTTCTGTGCAGTAGAGTTGCAATATAATTCGCCTCATCGAGTTTCCCCTATCAAGGATGTCCTACTTGAAGATTATGTTTTTCGTTGTTACTTTTTATATTTCCCTGGAGTTGTAAAAACTCTTCTTCAGATGCGGAATCACCACTGTAAAAGAAAACTGTGTGTGGTCTATCCCTTTCTGCACTTCAATCAGGCATTCATTTCGAAGCACGTACGAAATGTGTATTGTCTCAGTGGGTAATACGGTGCTGAGATACGAGGGCTATTCCAAAATCAACATCCGAAGTGAAAAATATTTTGTTAAAAAAACCAAAAACATTAATTTTTTGCACAAATAGCACCGCCAGTGCGTTGAGGCATTAATACACACCCTTCATAATTTCCTCATTACTTCCAAAATGTTGAGATTCAATGGATGATTTCAATACTTGGTGCCAAATCAGGACTGTAGGGAGGGTGATCAAAAATATCCCAATTGAACTCCTCCACTAAAGTTTTTGTGCGTGCAGCAGTGTGTGGTCGTGCGTTGTCATGCAGAAGCACCACACCTTTGGTAAACATTCCTCGCCTTTTGATCTGGATTGCCCTTCTCACTTACGTAGAGTTTCACAGTAAATCGCTGCATTTATTGTGTTTCCAGGTTCCATAAACTCGGTCAAAAATATGCCTTTACTTTTCATATCGAAAAATTTTGTTTGAATTTTTTTGGCTTGTTTGGGGAATAAGTGTGCATCCATTGCTTTGACTGTTCTTTACTTTCTAAGTTTACATACTGGTCCCAAGTCTCATCTCCAGTCACAATTTGCTGTAAAAATTCTTCACCTTCCATTTCTAAACGTTCGAGAAATGCTTTTCCTGAATTGACACGTTGGGTCTTGTGGACATCTGTGAGCTGTTTTGGGACCCAACGGGCACAGAACTTGTGGTAACCCAAGTTTTCAGACACGATTCTGTATAGAGTAGTTCGAGAAATTTCGGAAAATCGCAAGATCTGAAATCATAAAACGCCTGTTTTCTCGAACAAATTGGTCAACTTGGTGAACCACGTCTTGATTCATGATCGATTTGCGTCCTTGGCCTCCTTCATTATACACATCTGTGCGTCCGTTTTTAAATTGTCTACACCAATTACGTACCGAACCATCACTCATCACTGTATTGCCGTAAACCTCCGTGTTAAAACGGCAACTATTGGAAAAATATTGAACGTAAACGGTCGAAACTTGGCATATTATTAGAGAATAGTGTACTGGTTGCGACATGCAGAAACACGTCACTGAAGTGCACGTATGTAATGAATTGTAACACATCGGAGGATGAATTTGGAAAAGCCCTCGTATCTTTTTGGCCAACACGTTTCTACATCTATATCGATCCCTAGATAGCTCCTTTCCTAGCTACCTCTAGCTAGATGCCTGCATTTATCTCCACCGTGTTGGTTGAGATCTCCTTCCAGCTATATACGAGGGCTGTTTGATGAATAGCCGGATTGGAAGATAGGCGGCGCCACTGGGCCAAAATGAGTATTCTATCATTTAGTATAACCTCTTCTATCCCGCCTGTCAAAATTTGGTGACAATCCGACGCTTATTGTTTTGACACCTTTCCAGCCGAAGGCATGGTCTTCACCTACTTTGGAGCACGTTCACCGGGTAAAAACCACTGTTTTGATTGTTCTTTAGTCTCTGGTATGCACCAGTGAATCCATGTCTCATCGACTGTCATGAAACGATGCAGAGTTCGATTAAGCGGAATTGGTCTCACGATTGCGCTTGTTCTCCGGTGTGCGCAAACGCGGCACCCATCGCCCAGACAGCTTTCTCATGCCAAAAATCTCGTGCAGGATATGACTAACGCGTTCAGTTCAGATGCCTGCTATCTCAGCCAACTCGCGAATTTTCACTCGGCGGTCTGCCAATACGAGATCATGGATTTTGTGCACGGTTTCCTCTGTGGTAACCGTTTTTGGGCCACCTGAGCGCGGTCCATCAAAAACCGACGTGCGGCCACGGCGAAACACTGCGAACCAAAGGTAAACGGTTGTGCGGGAAGGTGAATGGGTTCCATACACACCATCGAGAATGGGCTTAATTTCCTCGCAGGTTTTGCTACTCAAAAACAAGAAACAGATCACGGAGCGATACTGCTCTTTTTCCATGGTCGCAAAAACCACTAACACGATATTTTGAAGTGGGTGTCAAAACAAAACTGAGCGTCGGATTGTCACAAAACTTTGACAGGTTTATCCTAAACGATGGTACACTCATTTTGGCTCAGTAACGCCACCTATCTTCCAATCCGGGTACTTTGGACTGAATGATTAAGGAAATAGCTATTTTTCACATAATATCTGTCATGACGTCATCACAGTTCATTCCAGAGACTAGGTACATTTGTAAATGCAAGACCTCAAAATTTTAGTTTTTTTTTTAATGACAGCATGTATTTTGTTTCATTTTGTTTGACTGCTAGACACATTTTGATGCTTCTGCCTCAATACAAACTCATAAATGTTCCACTGTCAGTCCGCAAATTTCTATCGTCTACTAAATGGAGTGAAAAGTGACCTCCTTGACCGCCAGAACGCGCTGCTGCTGCAAAAAAGGTTATGGTGCCTTGAAGTCCGTTCATATTTAGGCAGACATGCCAAATTTCAATGCGAGACTGTCTTTAGTTTTGTTTTGACAGCTGATTGTTGTTGACGTGTTTGGCATCATGTTGAGTATGCACAAAAACGATTTTCGTTCTCTCATAAAACATTATTTTTTGAGAGGCAAAACGGCGAAGGAAACAAAAGAAAAGTTGGATAAATATTATGGGGCTAATGCTCCGTCAGATTACACCGTCAAATATTTTTTTCGAGAGTTTTGTGGTGGCCGCAACTCCACTACCGATCAAGTCCGCATCGGCAGGCCCTCCGATGCGGTTACAGAGGAAAATGTCAAAAAAAATACATGAAATGGTGTTGGCTGACCGGAAAGTGAAGGTGCGCCAGCCAGCAGATACTACAAAGATTAGTATTGAGTGCACACGCCATATTTTGGGCAATATTCTGCATATGAAAAAGTTATCCTGCCGCTGGGTGCTGCGAATGACCAATAACACGTAGGCGAGAGCACTTCGAAAGAGTGTTTGGACTTGCTGATGCGGAATCGGGCGGGCTTGTGGCGTCGATTGGTAACTGGATTTGGATCCCTCGGAGTATTATCTCTTCCCAAACCTCAAAAGATAGTTCATCAATAAAAAATTCAGCTCACCTTCCGGAAAATTACTTTTCGGACGGGATTAAGAAGTTGGAAAATCGTATCAAACTAAAAGAGGACTATATTGAATAATGTAAAAAAACGTTTAAAAAAAATAATTTTTTAATTCCCAAGGAGGTCACTTTTCACTCCATCTAGTATTTCGATGTCATTTACCGGAGTGCCAAAACCAGATATATGTAACTTTGTTCAGGTCGTCTTAATTCTTAAGCCGTCCTCTTTCCTTATTCTCGCATCAGGTACAATTTTTTGTCGACCCTTCTTAAGATTTCTAGAATATTAGACCCTTGTATCATTCAGTGTCATAATATGGTATAGTGTTTTGAAGAACCTCTTTACTTGCGCCCGAGTACAATAGCCAAAAGTCATCAACGTGTAATCAATCACCATCCGAGCCAAGGTAGTAGTTTCGGTAGTGGCTAGCTTTTGGTAGTACTATGCTACGTACGTTAACTAGTCTAAACTCAAGACAGTTGACATTGTGCATTTAGAACTAAGGTCCACATAAATAAGGATGGTTACTAAGAACCATCACAAGAAGGCAGAGCAAGCAGGATTACGAATTTGGTTTGGTTCCCAACAAATCGCCACCCGAATGCTCAACTAGGCAATAAGTACTAAAACTAAGAAATACTTACAAAAACAGCCTGACCCTGATTTGAAAATATGATTTCTTAAATATCGTATTGCGTGTAAGGCAAGCACGTAAAATTTAATACTGACCTCAACAAGTCTATTAGCGGCTTTGTGAAGAGATAAAAGTCCGCTGCGTCTTCGGCAGTAAACTGTCCTCTTACCATGTAAGCCCATAACTATCAATCATTTTGTAACTAATGATCTACGCTATCGAACATGCATTTAGCTGAATCCAAGCTTGAGAATGAACATTTTTGGAGCCAGGGTCTGTTGAAATTTTGTGTGAAATTATTTTTTCTAAAAATAAATATCTCACCCAAACAAAACACACTACTGTTTCGTTCATAAACCTAAACGGGTTTTTGTTGATTTTGTAAATAATATTTTTTACACTCTTAAAATAATCCATAAAAATAATCTCGTTTACGTCTTTTTCGTCACCTTTAATTGTTTTTTTTTTGGATACGTTCGGCCATTATCCATTGAAAATAATCAATTTGAAAACGTTGACGTTAAAATTCAAATGGCATTGAGTTGGCTTAAGTTCGTAGTCATTCTGCGTTATGAGTAAAATAAGATACCATTTAAATCATTACCGTTGAGCTAACAAGCTAACAAACTAACAGTAAAGAGTGTTAATTTAGTAATTGACAGATATTCCTTGTTTCTGTGTTATAACAACGTTAATGAACAGTTAAACAAATTAATCACCGCTAAACACCATTTATTTGCTTATGATGCATAATATTGGCGCTGATGTATTGTATTGTCTCATAATTGGTGTTTATATCGTAGGATATCGTAAAATGTTGCTAAGCACTTTTTGTTTACCCTAGAGTATGCAGTGAAACTGATTTCAAATTCTGATCAATAAATCCATATTTATAATAAATTAGAGCATACCCTGCGGCTAAACATAAAACAAATTAATTTGCTCGTGCTTACAATATTTTTTGGATGCCAGAATAGGGCGCGTTAAACAAAGTTTTAATAAAAAAGGCAAACGGCAACAGGTGTACCTACGTTTTGGCGAAAATAAAAAACTTCCATGCAAAGAATATTTAAGGCGGTCAAAAAAACTCCAATTTTCTGTTGCGTGCACGAGGCAAAACCATATATTGTAGATAATTGCTTAGCCTTAAACAGGGAACGGCCTAAGTTGGTCTCCAAATTTCTTCAGATTACCATTATATCGGATTTCTTACAAGGCCTCTATCCCAACAAAGTGTAGAATCGACTTTTTCTACTTATCATTGATGTTTCCAGAGCTTGCGAGTTGGAGAACATGGCAAAACAGATATTCGGTATTTGCATATAACCCATGCCCATCGCTACCTTCGGTCTCTTAATCCTGTCTTAATATGTCTTCTGGAGGACCTGTAATGGAGCTGACGTCAGTAATTCAGATTTACCGACATCGAAAATAAAACACTTTCAAATGGTGTTTAACACCATCCTCGTATCGTCGAATGTTTACTTTAAATTCCTCGAATATTCCCGTTGTGAAGATTATTTTCGATATCACCACATCCTCGTTGTAGTGTAACATTTCGGAAAATTGGCTCAAGCTTCTAGACAGTTTTCAAATAGGAACCGAGATCTTTTCGGACCACATGCCCTTGGAAGTAACCCTTAATTCTACTGCTAGCGGCAACTATGCTTGCACGAAACCATTAAGCCTTCTGCCAAAATTTGTCTGGAATGACCGAATAATGGAATCGTATCGGCGAAACATGAATGTGAATCTTACGGAACTACGCACACAGCATTATACAGCCAATATTGAAGCTCTAACGCAAATAATAAAGAAATCCATTCCGCAACAGAAAGATTTAAAAACTCATAAAATATATAAACAAAAATGGTATGATTCTGATTGCATGAAAGCTAGAACCAAATCTTTTAAATTTCTCAAACTTGTAAGGTCGAATAACTCCAATATCTTTAAAGCACTCTATCAAGATACCAGCAAGGAATGCAAACACATCAGTTACATCAAAAAAGTAGCCTTTGAACAACAAAACATTGCGATTATACAATAAATAATTCAAAATCTTCTGCTCAATTCTGGAAAGCTGTCAAATACCTAAACGGACACACGTCTAACATCTCTGTAACTCTTAAAGCCCCGCAACTCAGGACTCATTTCGATAAACTTCTTAATGCCCCATAAACCTCGCCGCTACTTCAATGTGCAGCCCCTCTGCTCTTAGACGAAAAATTAGACTCTGCATTTACCCTGGAAGAAGTCAATGAAGTAATATGCAAGTCGAAATCAAATAAAGCACCTGGTATTGATCGCATCCCGTTTGAATTGCACATATGAGTTTATGAATTCTCTCACAATTGAATTTAATCGAATATTCGACTCTGCTAATATCTCCGACGTATTCAGGAAAGCAATAATTTTTTCCCTACACAAAAAAGGCGATTACAGGGACCCGAAGAACTACAGAGGAATCACATTTTTAAACACTTCAGCCAAATTGTTTGCTTCATTGATTTATAAAAGATTGTATGAATGGGTACAAGAACATAACATCCTTAAAGAATTCCAAGTTGGATTTAGGAAAGGTTATTCTACAATCGACCAGATATCCTGCTTAACAAACATTGCTGAAACATATAAGAGCAAGTTGTACGCCTTCTTTGTAGATTTTCGAGCAGCGTGCGATTCAGTACCACGTAAAGCACTCTTTTACAAGCTTTCCAAAATCGGTGTATCAAGTAAAATTATTCGAATCCTGAGAGTCTTGTATGAGAATAATATTTCATATGTATCGGATGGAGACTTAATTTCTGAAGAGTTCGAAGCTTCAATGGGTGTTAAACAAGGCTGTATTTTAAGTGCTCTGTTTTTTATATTATACATCAATGATATAACAGATGATGTCAAAGATGGAATAAGATTCAACGGTGTATCAATTCCTGCGCTGATGTGTGCTGATGATATCGTCTTTCTGGGTGACACAACCCAAGGTATGCAGTTAATAATAAACAGGCTTAATGCTTTCTGTAAAAGTCGGAATCTCACTGTAAATCTTGGTAAATCAAAAATGCTGATATTCAGAAATGCAGGAGGACGCTTCTCACATTTGGAAAAGTGGAAATTAGACGAGGAAGAGATTGAGGTAGTATCCAGATACAGATACCTAGGTATCCTAATATCGTCCTCCTTAAATTTCAAACCACACTTTGAGGAAAAATTAGCTGTTGCTAAAAGAGCTATCTGTTCGATTTGGGAACGTTGCTTCACAAATAAATGTGTATCGCAAAGTGCAAAACAAACTTTGTTCCACTTAACCGCAGCGTCGATAATGCTTTATGGAGCTCAGGTATGGGGTTACAAAGGCTATGATGCTGTGGAAAAATTTCTTCTCTACTTTTTGAAGAAGATTTTCCGATTACCAAAAAATACCCCGAACTATATGCTACATCTTGGCACGGGAACTCCTCCATTGCTCTTGTACACGCTCAAAATGTACTTCAACTATATCCTAAAAATACTAGAAATGAATGAATGCAGAATACCAAACGTAGTTCTAAGAAGCATAATTAGAACAAACGGAGGCATTTGCGAGGAATGGAAGAAAACAGCTTCTGAATGCGGATTAAATCTGTCTATTCAAGTGAACGAGCATCCTCATCTTTTAAGAGAAAAATTTAACTTGGTTTTGGAGAATTTTGGCAGACATACGATCAATATGTCGAAGAAGCTGAATCGTCACTGTTTAGGAACTATTACAGCAAACTAAACCATTTTCTAAATGAAAAAACATACTTCCTAGATAGTCACGCAGTTGATAAAATAAGTACTATTTTCAATCTGAGAGGGGAACTCGTTCAACTAAACTTTATACCCCATAGACCAGATATGAAGAAGAGAGAAGACATCTTACATTTTCTTGGTGTTTGTCCGATTTTAAAAGAATTATGAAAGCGTATCATAGATGGAGATTTTTAATGTAAAACTTAAGTATGTATTTTGTCAACCTGGTAGACGGCCACAGGCCAAACCATTAAAGACTCGTTAATCGTTACATTGTAAAACATTTATTGAAAATAAAAGTCAACTAACTAACTAACTAACTAACTAGTGTAACATTCTTAAATATACAAATTTCCGATACTTTTTAGGATTTAGACCCCACCCAAATAGGACCCCTTGGGACGCTGTAGAATACTTTCTCAAAACCGATTCCGATTCTTCATCATTATCCACAGTCAACTCGTCTCTCAAAAGGACATATTAACTACTATAAAGCTTGATTATATTGCTTTGTCTACAACTCGCTCCTAAATTTATATAGTTACCGACATTAGCTTCATCGAGCGCTAGTTGTTACAGTTTTCCGAGTCGTTCCTTGGTGAATAGGAAATTCAGATTAGCCATTCAATCTTTTCCATACATGTTTTGAACTTCACTTCAATACTAGTACCCACTACCAGCAGTCGAGTGTGAGCGCAAACCGGACATTAACGGAGGAAATGCTCCATGGTGACGACTCTTTCAAACGCCAGTAATAAGTGTATAGCTCTTCCTGCTGATAGATAGCAGAAATGCCAGTAACAAGAAACGGTGTTGTTGATGGAAGTCTTAACTTAGTCCCCCTCCGGCCATTTCTTGCAAGATCTCATTAGCCGAGATTACTCCATGTCACCCAGACAAGACTCAATGAATATAACCTTGCATACTAGAACTAGCTTCGAGATTTTTTATAGTATTGGAACAGAGCACTCAGACAAGAACTAGTCCATTGTACTCCTTTTACGTTCCTTTTTCTGGAATTTCTCAGTCGGGAGTACAAGCAACACCGAGCACCTGCAGACTGATGCGAGCGTGCGCTGAACGTGGAGATAGTGCTTCGCGGTGTCGTCATCACTCTCTCAGCAAAACGAATAAAGTTGTTTCACTTATGCCTAGCACACTTAGAAAATACGTAGTGCTATTCACGGCACCAATAAACAATCTACGACAGCAGGAAATTTGCTGGCCTCTTGGAGACGTTGGGAAGCATTCGTTTGATCTGCCGGCAATCTGGAGAGTAATGCCATCTGCCCTTATACTCATATAAAACCCAACTTTCAATGGAAGCTCTAACCGAGCACGCAGGCAGTACGACCAGAAACTTTCTTCTGAGCCTTACCGAGCAAGTTAACTGCCGATTTTGTGTGATCCTATTACAACCTGCGACTTAAATAAGATTCAGTGAAGTCAGCCTTCCGGCTGCGTTCAGTGAAGCCTTGCGTTCTTGACTTAGCTTGGAAGTTGTGAGTTGATTCTGCATGGCCTTTTGTTGTTTCGCAGCAATAAGAGTTCTTATCGCATTGCATCAGACGGGACATGTAGTCGACAAGAGTCAAAAGACAGTCATCGTGCAAGTTTATCAAAACTTCAACTCGTGTTATACCAAAACGGAAGATGGTTTCGAGAAGGCAGCCTATGATATGAATATCAAGGGGCAGGGGATTCATTAATGCATCTAGAGCAGAACCAGGCATACTACGAAAAGCCCCCATGCAGGCGACATACACCGTTCTTTGGAGTATAATGAAAGCAGCAGTAACATATTTTTTGAAAGGTTGTTCCACCAGATATCTGACGCACAGGATAAAATTTATCATATCTAAGCTGGGTAGGGCTTGAGGACTCCCCAATCCCAAGCCTATTTCTTGTCAAAAGCCTCTTTACATTCCCAGAAAACCGACAGTAGTTTGGAAGTTTTCGACGTAGTGACGCATTTTAGCACTAGTGTTTACGATCTGTCAGTGTCCTCTTTCTAGGGCAGAGAACCACCTCAGTTTCGAGTTGACTGAAAGCCCATTGCTAGTGGATCAATCGGCTGTATGCGCTTTACAGCAAACAGTAGCAAAGGCGTGCTCCGGCAGCTATATCATCTGCAAGTGCCTGAGCAGACTTAGAGCTTTTGAAGGGTCGGCCAACGCGTACCATAGGAATGGAGACTGGATCCCGCATTCAATTCTGCCCACCAGATCTTCCGCATTTGTAAGCATGTTGCATCTTAGATAGAGGACGCATTCGCAAAACAGTTTATGCACATCAAGCTTAACCACTCTCTCATTGCTGTTTAGCAGGAAAGAAGTCAAGCTGATAAGCTGATAAGCCTGAAGCTCTGATATAGTCACCGAGTTTTGGTAAGTTCTCACTGTTCGACAGGGGTTCGGTAGGTAGGCTCAATGTCAGGATAGGTATAAATATTTTTTTCAGGATTGGCCTGCTCGGCTATTGATCGGGAAACTTCTGGCTGTCCCATAACTTGGATTGGGCTTATCTTACCTCCCAGTTGTGGTCCCATTGAGGTACACCCTTACTCAAATAGGGTAAAATAGCCAGAGCATGCTGGACTACTAGCACTACACTGGCCTACACCGCCATAGGGCGCACAACCCTATCCTAATCAGATTAAAAACTGTGACGAACCAACTAATGGCCTCTGATGAAAATGGATTCACTGTTGACGACTCTTGCAGACGGTGAAAGGAAAACGACCTTCGGATCTTCACGTGGAATATTTCGATTTCCAACATACCACGTGCAGGCGAGCAATTAACAGAGGCCCTTGACGCAGATATCACCTCCTTAAAAAAAAGTGCGATGGGATGGGCCGAACATAAGGAGGATGGAAAACTGTGATATATACTATAGTGATTGCTATTACCCTATAGCAATATAGGGTAAAGAAACAGAGCTCATTCAGATGCAGCAGACATAGGCAAAAAGTCTTAAGCTCCCAACACGTGAGCGAGTGTCTTATGACAATCCGCATCAAGAATAAATGCGCTAACATAAGTCTAGTACGCGTTCATGCTCCAACGGAAGACAAGGACAACGCCACGTCACCCCCGAAGTATAACGTTAAAATCATACTAACGTCAGGATATGAAGGGAGTAGGATAGTTGATAAGCATATCCCACATGATACCATGACTTAGGCCTATTGACTTTGCTGGCGAAACGAGATATCACTATAGCAAGCACACGGTTTCCGCATCTCATGTCCAGAAGGGGACATGAAACGCTAAATCAAATTGATTATTTTGCGATACACGTAGGGCATACCTACAATGTTCTGGACGTCCGAACCTTCCGGAGATCTAACATTGACTCGGATCACTACCTTTTTTCAGCCTGAAAAACTGTTGTGAGAAGCGTACAAAAGCTGCAATCGCAAGAGACCGCCAGAATCTTCGCCGGGCACATACGAGTATCACCCCTATGCCGCCAGTTTCAAATACTCAAGACTAGTGGCAACGCTGCCAACGTGCCATCAGAGACGTCGCAACTAATGTGCTGGGTTTCACACGACCACCACCAAGAAATCCCTGTTTTGATGAAGAATGCCGGCAAGCACATGCAACTAAACTAGAAGCATATAAAGCGGCGATACAACAATGTAAGCAAGCCGCTCGTAGAGCCCTACGAACAGAAGAGACTGGAATAATATTGGCTCCTCCGGAAAAAGAAAAATGAAGATTGTACTCCAGGACTAATGTACGGAGGTTTTACCAACAGGTAAGAAGAACGTGTCGAGGCAAGAAAACAAAAGCCTGTGGAGATGAACAAAATTTTCTAGTGGAATCCCAGAATATATGTAGAAAAACTTTTTAAGATGAATGTATAACGGGCAAGAAGCCCAGCATCGCGCATCCGAACAGAATAGATTCAACGTAGATGATCGTAGTCAAAACTTCCGTCCACTTGACCAGAATATCTATGCTAGAATCCAACAAATCAGCTGGACTGGACGGCGTACCGGCTGAGGTATTCAAAGCTGCTGGAAATTCTTTGCGGACAGCATGCACAAATTCATTTGTCAGATGTCGTCAGATGAGTGTATGCCTGATGAATGGAATTTCAGCATCGTATACCAGATCCACAAAAAAGGAGACACCCCCAACTGCGCCACTATATAATATACCTCTCATCAAAATCGCATACAAGATCTTATTTGCCACATTGTCTGAACGTCTGAAACCTTTCGCCAACAACCTGATTGGTCTTATCAGTGTGCTTTGAGACCAGGAAAGTGTAGAGCCGACCAAATCTTCACACTCCGGCAGATTCTGGGAAAAACTCAAGAAATCCAAATCGATACTCACCATCTTTTCAGCGATTTCAAGGTCATATATGAGAGCATGGCATGGACCCAATCGAAAGCGGACGTCCTCTGTCATTTCGAGCGAAAAATCCTTCGAAAAATATTCGGTCCGGTTTCCGTTGACTTTGGAGGAGAAGATTCAACAATGAACTACATATACGAGCTGTACACCGACATTGCCCTAGTCAGAAAACTAGCATCAGTCGCCTGAGATGGATATGACATGTAGAGCGAATGCACATCAATGCTCCGGTCTGCAGAGTCTTTGTGTCTAACCCGGAGGGACAACGCAGTAGAGGAAGACCTCGCGCGCACATGTAGAAGGGAATCTCCACGGTCTTGGAGTACGCAACTGGAGGCAGTTAGTTAAAGACCGGGCTAACCGGGGAGGCTTATTTGTTTAGGCCCAGGTTCCAACTAATTAAGTGCCAACTAAGTAAGTCTAATAGGTAAGTAAATAAGCTATAGCGCTAATCTACGAGTATACCTTTCTGAAGCATAACCTGTCATCGTTGGCCAGCGACCTGAAATTATCAAAGGATGCATAAGTATCTCATCCACGCTGATGACAGATACCAACTTCAGCTGGTTATAAATCTACTAAGTTTGCATCAAGTTTCAGAGAGCCGGTTATTATCGGGTTGCTTGTTCAAGTTTAGATGCAAAGAGTACGTACGTCGCAATAAGATATCCAAGACAGATGTTTGTGTATTGATATTATGTGACTACTGTAGTTGTACATATTTACTCGTTTGGCTTTACCACCCTGTTCGTTTTGTCGTTTTACTACCAAGTTTTCATATTAACGTGAAGCCGACCTTTCAAAACAAGGAGTGTTTTTGCACTATTCTTGCTTTTTTTTCAGAGTGTTTTACATTGCTCGCGCGCTAAATTCTTCCATCCCACGAGACCAGTATTTGCTTGACTAATTGCCCAAATTGCCTCATCAATCTCTGAAGCGTAAGAAGCTACGATAGAGAGTCATGTTGTGCGTCTGTTTGGATTTCGTAGAGTCCACAAACATTTGGCACATTACTGCACCGCATTGTCTATGGACGCTGTCAATTTGGTAGTTAAGTCCTGGGAATGGAATTTTTGCCCTCACCTTCTGAAGACTCCTTTGTTTTTTATGGGATCAACGTTTGATGTTACAAATATAAAGTTCAGGATGGGATCAAGTTGCCCAATAGGAATCAGCACTGTAGTAGCTTTATCTCTAAACCTTGTGAAGCTGCCGCGTATAAATAAATTATGTTACATTGGTTTTAAATGTTCGTAGGTTACACAGAGCTTACTTTGCCACTTCATAGTCCATAGTGTTCGGCTTAAGCGCGAATCACGGAATTCGCCCTAACAACGGAAACCGAAACTGCGCTGCCTATCCCGCCTGCCCCCGCCTCACGCAAACTGCTCAAACAATCCGGAACTTCATGGACCCCCTCCGAATGGAAAAGCCGACTCGAAAAGCTGAAAGAGGGAAATCATACAGCATTCTACGTTGAAGGGGCTCCTCAACACGCTGATGTTATTTGGGTGCGGAATTTCTTTCACCGAAATTATGTCATCACCATTAGCGAGTGCGAGATGATTTCCCCTGCTGACTCCAATAGTTCCTGCAACTTCAAAATCAACATCCCAACCAAATATTCGTGGTTTTTCCCTACCTCCCCTGGTAAGGCCACTAAACCTGGGAAGATAAGTATCACCAAATGCTCTGAGGAACGAGAAAACCCACGTGTCGACGACAATCAAAATTTTAAAAATAAACGTAACGATAAGCTTAAAAAAAGACCGTTCCCAAACCCCCTTCCAACTGAAAAACACGCTAACAAAAAACGAAGCTCTAATCCCGATCCCAACTGGAGCTTCAAAACGAACTTGTTCCCCAATTTTAGTCCCCCCTCCTCACTTATCAGACACAAAGCCCTTACACACTAATCTTCTAATCTACTAATTCCCAATGTTACACCCAAGCCCCCGCGCCAACGCGTCTCTTTCAACTTAACCCCAAATACCTATATTATCCCTTCTCAATCTTCTACGCCACCAATCCCAGCTAACAACACTTTTCTTAACTTCGACCTACAAACTGGAGCTAAGTACCCTAATTTTATTAACTCCCATACCCTAAACCCAACATCTCATCCGTCGCCCAACTCCATATCCAACCACGAATCTCCATCTCCTTCCTCCACTGCCCCTATTCTTCAGATAAACTAACCCAGCAAACCAATGGAACTACAGAAAGTCGCTATGCACTCTCTAGGCTTAGAGAGAGAAAGATATATGAAAACATTCGTCTTTTTCTCGCCTATCGGACTCGGTCTGCTACGAAGGGAAGACCAAAACCAGCGTCATGGTATCCATCCAGCAGGAAGGTCTCCCTACCGGCCTTATCAGTCTCAGGAACCTTTATGTCAGGAACCACGAGATTTTTAGCATGTCCCCTCAGAAAGTAGCAGACGACCTTGCTGCATTCGGCCACTACGTTCACTCTAAACGAGTCTCACACCTATAGCTGACCACGATAAATTTTTTCGTCCATATCGTGCCTCCCTTGTCAGCACTTAAACCATCCCGCCTTACATCTCCACCGCACAACATCCCTCTTACATTTTACTACCAGAATGTAAGAGGTCTTCGCTCTAAAACCAATGCTGTCCTACGTCAATCGCATTCTCTTCCCTTTGATATCTACGCCTTGACTGAAACCAATTTGATCCCCGACATAAAGAACCAGGAATTGTTCCCTCCTACTTTGAATGTTTTTCGCTACGACGATCCTACCGGCCCACATGATGATTCCCCCTCTCGAGGTGTCCTACTGGCGATCCACAACAGCCTTAACTCCTCTCCTATTACCACCTCTGCATTCTCTAAAGTCGACTTTGTCGCCATAAAAATATCACTCCCCTTCAAGTCCCTATACGTTTTATGTTGCTACATCCTGCCAGCTCAACCTACCGAATCTTACCAACTTGTTGTCGATGCGATCGACTATTTAATTGACCTGTCTGACTCTACTGACGATATCTTTGTTTTCGGCGACTTTAATCTTCCTCAGCTACAGTGGACTCCATCAGACGATCAATCATTCTTCATCGCTTCAAATGCCAACTCAGCTAAGGAATGTCTCTTCTTAGATCGCTTAACAGACTCCAGTCTATGCCAAGTCAGTGGTGTATCCAACTACGAGTATATGGGCAGGCAATTTTACCTCATTTTCACAACAGATTCAATTAACTCCTCAGTCTCACTTTATCCCCTATCTCTCTCTACAATCCCTTCCCCCCTTCTACTTTCATTTTTTCATAACTCTTCTTTCCAGTCCACTCCTCCCACAACTCTCTCATCCTACGACTTTCATAAAGCAAACTTTCACAAAATCAGTGACTATCTTAGCAGATCCCCCTTTAGCTTTCACAACCTAAGTGTAAATAATGCCTTATCCATTTTTTATTAAGAAATATTTAATTCGTTTTCCCTTTACGTTCCGTTTTCCCGCCTTAAAACATCATCTACTAGTCCTCCCTGGTATAATCGCAAGCTTCGTTCCTTACGAAATAAGAGAAACAAGTTATGAGCTGTTTTCCTGCGTACCAGATCCCTTCCCGACTATTCCAACTATCTTGGTGCTTTACTTCATTTCACCGAACTTTACGATTCCCTTTACCAGCGTTACCTTAATAATGCGCAAGTCAACCTTATAAATGACCCTTTTACCAATTTGTTAACTACAAAAGAAAGTCCGATGGTTACCCTCCTTCCCTCTCTTTCAACAACAAGTCATCAAATGATCCACTCACCATTGCGAACATATTTGCCAGCTTTTTTAAACAATCCATCACCAACGACTACTTTGTACCAGATGTATCCTCTTTTCCTTACCTACTGAACTTCTCCAATGGCCCACTTCTGTCTCACATCTTGCACCCCTCTTAAATCGAATATAAATTACACCAACTCAATGAGGAATTTACACCCGGTCCAGATGGCCTCCCTGCCATATTTCTTAAAAAATGTTCTTCGTCTCTTTCCCTTGCCCGTTCTGATCTCTTTCGTCTATCCCTTTCACAAGGAGAATTTCCTCAGGTTTGGAAAACCTCTTTCATAACCCCGATCCACAAAAAAGGATCAAAGAACGAAATAACAAACTATCGTCCAATCTCTAAACTCTCCCATATACGCAAACTCCTCGAAAGTACTTTGTATGAAGCTCTAAGCTTCCAATGCAAATCACTTATTTCCCCTAGACAACATGGCTTCCTAAAGGGTAGGTCAACCAACACAAATCTCGTTAAATTCGTATCCTTGACCATCTCTGCCCTAGAGAACGGCAACGAAGTCGATGTAGTTGCAACCGATTTTAGCAAAGCCTTCGATAAAATCTCTGATCGATTAATACTCTTCAAATTGTCTGAACCCATACTGTTGAAATGGATATCCTCTTACCTCGAAAACCGTTTTTACAGTGTTCGCTTTAGGTCAGCCCACTCCGCTCCATTTTTGGCCACCTCTGGAGTTCCTCAAGGCAACCATCTCAGTCCCATTCTCTTTATATTAACCATAAATGATCTCGATAGGATCATCAAACACTCGTCCGTCTCCCTTTACGCCGACGATACCAAACTTTTCAAAACCATTTCCTCTCCCCATGACTCCTTCCTCTTTCAACAAGACCTTGATAGTTTTTCGATCTGGTGCCTCAAAAATTGTTTGGAACTTAATATCGCCAATCTCTATCTCCTCCGTTGAATCTCTTCGCGACCTCGGCATTTTGTGCGATAGGGAGCTCAACTTCTGTTTACATATGGATGGGATAATCCTTAAAGCCAACTCTGCACTAGGTTTTGTAAAACGATGGTCCAAAGAATTCACCAACCCATACGTGACCAGGTCTCTCTAGAGTACGCCAGTCAAGTGTGATGGTCCCCATATAATCGCGTTCATATCTCGAGAATTGAAAGCATCCAGCGCCGTTTTCTTCGGTTTGCTCTTCGAGGTTTGCCCTGGGATGATCCTTTTACTCTGCCCCCCTATCAAAACCGTCTTAACCTTATTAACCTAAACACCCTTGAGGAACGCAGAGTTGCAGCCGACTTTCTTTTCATACATCGACTCCTTTCAGGTCACGTTGAATGCGCGTCCCTTCACAACTCAATTTTTCTTCCATCTCTCATCCCACCACGCCTCCTATGGCGCGAACGAACCAATCTCTCGTATGCTACGAAAAATTAATTCAAACCCTAGCGTCTTTGACTTCCACCGCACCACTTCCTACCTCAAATCCGTTCTTCTTCACCACTCTAACCAACCTTAGTTTTAAGTTTTAGTTTAAGTTTAATTTTAAGTTATAGCTTGTATGAAGCCGAATAAGTGGGGGCTTTATATAGGGTCCGCCATCTAACGTTTTTTTTTTCAACTAGTGCTTATTTCGTGAATGGTAACACTTAGCCCATGTCTGATTTGACAGATAATTAGTTTTATCCTTCCGCTGAACGAATATGGTTGTGTATACGCTTCGCTAAGTGGGCCTGCGATCGACTTAGAGAAGATGCCGATTTTGCCAAAAAAATCATCTTTTCAGATGAAGCTCATTTTGATCTTGGCGGGTATGTAAACAAGCAAAATTGTCGCATTTGGGGCACAGAAAACCCGCACGCATACATTGAAAAGCCGATACACCCAAAACGAGTCACCGTTTGGTGCGGATTTTGGTCTAGAGGCATAATTGGGCCATTTTTCTTCGAAAATGAGCAAGCACTGGCCGTTACAGTCAATGGCGATCGTTATTGGGCCATGTTGAACGAATTTTTGTTCACAAAAATTTAAGAGGAGGATATTGACAACATTTGGTTTCAACAGGACGGCGCTACGTGCCACACAGCCGAAGCTACACTCGATGTTTTGCGCCCTGTTTTTGAAGATCGCATTATCAGCCGCAGAGCTGATGTCGTTTGGCCACCCCGGAGCTGCGATTTGACACCGTTGGACTATTATTTGTGGGGTGCCGTAAAAGATAAGTGTTACGCCGACAAGCCAGAGACAATTGACGCTTTAAAGGACAATATTCGTGAAGCCATTGGTGAAATACAGCTGCACACAATCGATAATGTGCTTAAAAATTGGACCGATCGTGTAGGCTACTGCATGGCCAGCCGAGGCAGCCATTTGAATGAAATTATTTTCCATTATTAACCGGAAGGACTGTACTTTCAAATAAAAAAAGGAATTTGAGAAAATATTCTCTAGTTTTTTTTTATAGCATTTTCAAAAAAAAACATTTTTGGCGGACCCTATATTATATACGCTCAAATGCAGGCAGAGATTCCTGCCTATTTAGAAGTATTGTGCTTCCGAGAAGATTTTAGGAAGGGCTTCCGATGGGATGACAGCCAGAATGTCAATGAATTGTAAATAGACGACGTACGTCTCCTAAGCCAGTACTTCTTGCCTTAACTTTTGGTCATGTTGGAATTTTATTTATTTCAGATGGCCATGATTGCTCGGGTCTTCTGTCAAAAATTGAGTTTATGTTTGGGTCGTATGTATGCTATATCTTATCCAAAACTATAAAACACTAAGAAGTGCAGGGAGTTACTTAACAAATCTTAAAGTGTTTTGCAACTCTTAAGGTCTCGTTTTGACGACATTGAATATCCTATTCATTTAAAATGATTGCTTCTCAAAAAGGTCGCACTGCGAATGCATATTTTCGATGTATGCATATATAGAATGATAGAAACATAAATTTGTATTTATCACTTTGTGTTGCCATTAAACTTGATAGCCTTCGTCCATATCCATGGTTTTGACTTACAAGTTTATTGCCTGAACCTATATTTGGGGTAAAATATGCGTACATGTTGATTCCATACTGCACGATATAAAGTCTCTTGTTAAGATTCATTGCACGTCAAAGTTAAAACACCGAGGTACTCGTATGATCATACGTCGAGTCGCGACAAAGGGCACAGGGCATATCACGAAGTAAGATCTAGAGTATCTCAACCCTAAGTTTAGCAACCAAGTTGTGAGATATCTGTTCATTATTTCTATACATTTTAAGTTGTCGGTCTTCATCAATCCCCACACGAAACCAGGAAGGCTGCATTCCCATTTTTCACATAACTCAAGCCATTAACTTATTTTCTATCTTTTCTTTGTAGGAATTGAAAACAACCGATTCAACTTTAGATAATGACATTGTACTGAATATTTATGCCAACAAATATGACTGAAACTGTGCCACCACTTATCACTAAAAATCACATACAACGTGCCACGACACCTAGTAGTCCGCTAGCAGTGAAAAAATTCGAAGGATTACCACTTGAACCAGCGACAAAGGATTTGGTGGGTACACAGATACGAGTATTTTTATTTTTATTTTTTTGTTGAAAACATTTCCATAACCACTATTAGCCTGTCCGTGTTCAACTAACAAGCCTCCAACATGGTGTCCTCTCGTTGGAGTATTTTTTTTTGTTTTTTTAGTTTTGCAAATTTCAGCTGTCGATGGTGCCGTATCCGTACGTGGAAATCAAATTCGTTTTCAACTTAACCTGCATCATAGTCCACAGCGATTGAGTTGCATTCGTACATAACAACGTACATGTGTACGTACCTCAATAGCTTGCTGAAAGGAAAACCCATCCATCTAAAGCTTATCCAGGTGAGATCACCATATAGACGTCGACTTCCAAATAAAGCGCAGAGACGGCGCCTGGACATACCATTTTCTATGATCCGTGTAATGAAAAGTATCTTAATACTCGTATCGTAACTACGCGTAACTAGTCTCGAAGCCTGACACTATCACCTTGAGAAGATCTCATTCAACACGCACCGGAGAGAGAGAAGACGACGACGATGAAGAAAAAGAATTGCAAATAAAACTGGATAAAGATACGAGTACGAGTATGAGTACGAGTACGAGTGGACCTGCGTTCGGTTGACTATGGTTTCCCACGAATTTCTCGGTCTCGCGTGCAAAGTTAATTTCGCCTTCGTCCGTATATTACGACTACATGGTTCCAGTTGAACTGAACCATTTATGAGGGAAGTCTATTTTGGAGCTGGTAATAGACCACCCCACTGGGACATGAGTAGAGTTGTTAATAGAGACGGACTTGTTGTGGACGGACGCACTCGGATTTGTGGAGGAGGAAAGATGATGATGATGATGACGATGACGATGATGGAAAATGTGTAACAACATCCACTGGGTCTGTAATTTATGAATGATAAAATGTTGCGATAAAAATCGCGGCTCACACACTGACACAAGGTCGGACATGAGTCATTGCTGTGGTATTATATTTCATCGGGATTGATGCTGTTGTTATGCATACGTACGAGTTGAGCAGAAGCAATAAAGGCGCTGGGATTGAGGACACTGACTCTTGGAAGGTCAATAAAGTGATTTTTGTTTTTTTTGTTGAGTTTTATTGTGACAGAATCAGTTTAGATTTTGCGTCTTCAGAAACCAGGCTTAATCATCTCGATTTGTCTTTCTTTATAGAACTTTAAGGAATTTGTTTTGATTGTTTTTGCCATATAACACATAAAGATTTTTTAAATATAGAACTACTGAGTTTCTGATTGGTTAGTTAGTCCGGAATCTTCCAACCTCTAGCACCACGAGGTTTATCTGACAAGGCCTTTCGGAGCGCTACTTAAAAATGTTCTGAGTCTTCGCTTTGATTTGAACTGAATACTCTTGATCTTCTACATCCAGGGAGTACCAGCTTTTTTTTTAAGTTCCTGTTTACTATCCGAGAAATGTCACTCTTTTTGCAAAAACATTGTAGTATCCAATATTAGCTTCCCTTTTGCGAAGGAGTGGATGATCTGGGGACTGGGTTAAACTCTCGGCCAACACTATTCATTAAATGATAAGCTGAACATCGCATTTAGCCGGAGGAATCAGGCATTGGGAATACCATTATTCTCATTTTTATTGTCCAACTTCTTTTAATTTTGGGTTGAGGTTATGGGTTAGAGCAGCGTCTTCTTAGTCACACTTAGAAAACATTGTGATACCCTTCTGTGCAGTTAGCCACACAATATAGGTTTCGCGTCGTTCTTTTCTTCGTTTCTCCAATATTATTCAGCCAATCTGTCCTTAGGAACCTGCGAAGAGAGAATAGGGAGACTTTAGAAAGTTTTTTTTTAATACTAGGTGGCGCAAAACTAATCATCCTATCGGAGGATGGTATAATTTTTGCAAATGGCGTCGTACGCCAATTCTATTTGACATTTGTGAACTAGACAGCTGCAGTATACAAACAGACTAGCAATGGAGCGCTATACGTGGAATAATTGTGTCGATGTTTTTGACCAATAATCGTTTGGTGGTGTTGGCGTAGCGTGAATCTCGACGTCGATTTCCTAATCGCCAATTGGGCAAACATTCCGGCGCTTATCTACTCGAACAGAGTCGAACCACAGGAGACCATGCAGGGCGTGGCCGTTCGGCCGAGAATATCGCGGCTGTGGCTGACGATGTCGCTGAGAACGAAGAAATATCAACCAGACGACGAGCCACGCAATTGGGCATCACCAGACGGAGCCTACAGCGAATTTTAGTGAAAGACTTACTAGATGGAGTGAAAAGTGATTTCTTTGACCGCCAGAATGGGCTGCTACTGCAAAAAAGGTTATGGCGCCGTGAAGTCCGTTCATATTTAGGCAGATATGCCAAATTTCAGTCCGATACTGTCTTTAGTTTTGTTTTGACAGCTGATTGTTATTGACGTGTTTGGCATCATGTTGAGTATGCACAAAAACGATTTTCGTTCTCTCATAAAACATTATTTTTTGAGAGGCAAAACGGCGAAGGAAACAAAAGAAAAGTTGGATAAATATTATGGGGCTAATGCTCCGTCAGATTACACCGTCAAATATTTTTTTCGAGAGTTTTGTGGTGGCCGCAACTCCACTACCGATCAAGTCCGCATCGGCAGGCCCTCCGATGCGGTTACAGAGGACAATGTCAAAAAAATACATGAAATGGTGTTGGCTGACCGGAAAGTGAAAATGCGCGAGATAGCAGATTCCACAAAGATTAGTACTGAGCGCACACGCATATTTTGGGCAATATTCTGCATATGAAAAAGTTATCCTGCCGCTGGGTGCCGCGCATGCTCAATCTTGACCAAAAACACGAACGCGAGAGCACTTCGAAAGAATGTTTGGGCTTGCTGATGCGGAATCGAGCGGACTTTTGGCGTCGATTGGTAACTGGATTTGGATCCCTCGGACTATTATCTCTTCCCAAACCTCAAAAGATGGCTCATCAATAAAAAATTCAGCTCACGCGAGGAAATCATCGACGCCACGGAGGAGTATTTTGCAGACCTTCCGGAAAATTACTTTTCGGACGGGATCAAGAAGTTGGAAAATTGCTGGAATAAATGTATCAAACTAAAAGGGGACTATATTGAATAATATAAAAAAAAACATTTAAAAAAATTTTTTTTTTTAATTCGCAAAGGAGGTCACTTTTCACTCCATCTAGTACACATGTTCCCGTACAAAGTGCAAACAGTGCATCAGTTAATGCCTCCTAACCGATAGTCGCGTGTGAATTACTGTAAAGCCATCCTCAATTTCAACAACGAAGAGGACGATTTTGTGCCGAAAATCATCATGAGTGACGAGGCGCATTTCCATTTAAGCGGTTGCGTCAATAGGCAAAATCTTCATTTTTGGGGCACTGAAAATCCGCGTGTGATGCACGAAGAGCCATTACATCCACTCAAAGCCACTGTGTGGTGCGGCGCTCACGCGGAAGGAGTGATTGGGCCATATTTTTTTGAGGACGCATTCGGCAATACGGTCACTGTTACTACAGGGCCATGAAAAACGACTTCTTACTGCCGAAATTCGATGAGCGGGGCTTGGTGAACATGTGATTTCAATAAGGCGATGCAACCGCACATACAGCGAGCTACAATGGATATTGTTAAGGAAGCGTTTCCTGGTCGCATGACCTCCCGTTTTGGCGATTTAGCATTTCCAGCAAGATCTACCGATTTAACCATCTCAGACTTCTTTCTTTGGGGCTTCTTGAAGTCTCAGACCTTGAGGAAAATATTCGACAGGAATGCGAACAGTTATCACCGGAAATCTTGCGGAAAGCCAAAGCAATAAAACGGGCACAAATGTGTATCAACACTGGCGGTAGCAACTTGGCGGATATCATCTTTTCTATTTAACGGAAACAATTGTAAAGGCCCAAATAAAGATTTCCATCACTCAAAATCATTTTTTTTTATTTAGTAAAAAAGTAATTCAAAAACAAAATTGGATAATTAATTTTGCGCTGCCTGTATTAGACGAAGCTCCAAGTGATCTGTTTCTCAAGGAATCGGGGAGTGGCAGAGAAGGTGATTGGTGTCCTCATGAGTCTACACATCTCCCCATTATTAAAATTTGGCTTCAACGTGAAATTCCTTAGAAAGTTATAGAAAGTGAGAGGACACCTAGACCTGTGAAGTTTGTCATATTTTTGGCAGAGCTTTCGTAATATTTCGCAGGTGACTAATTCCTAAAAGTGTGTTGAACTCTTTGCAATAGCGGCGAACTAGCTTGTATTTTTTGCGCAGTAACAGAACTGCTTTTACGGCCATTTGATTGTCAATGAAAATGAAAATATCATTAGGCGCTATTTCCATCCGTATTGCCGGAGCCTTAGCTTGGAATACGCTGCTGTGATCAGTGAGCCCGATTGAGCTATGTATATTTGACTCCTTTGAGAATAAGCCAACACTGGTGCATACAGTCCATGTTTGATTCATCTGTTTCTATTTTTTCTATGTGGGGTGTTTTATTCCTCTCTGTTCCGACTCATAAGAGTTCAGGGAGTCAGATTTTGGTCTGAGTTTACATCGCACCCAATGTAATTCTTCAGAATCCGCGCATAAAGGCGTTGGGCTTAAGATTTTTGTCTGCCGGATGGTTAGCCCGTTTTTGGCAACCGATTGCTGCATGTATTGACGAGAGGATAGCAGATTGAGAATGCCTCCAATCCATGGTTTGATGTGGACCTCATTGCATTGACCCTTTATTTGTATGCTTACCTTAACCAGATGTGAGTACTACGGTATATGTCCAAAGAATAATTCTGTAGCTTGCTCCCCACTTTCTGCCAAAAATTCAGTTACATGTATAGAATGCAGTCGGTGCTTTCTTTAGCCTGTCGTTGGCACACAAGAATTTTGCACTCTCTGTAGTAGTCTCCGTAGTATATGACAGTTTTTCATCCTTGTTTTGTCCGGCCCATAGTACTTCCTTGTGACTGCTTCCTGGTCTTTTGGATGCGGATTTGTTGGAAAGGAAGAACTGGCCAAAAAGTCTTATGCTTTCGGTGCGTGAACATCTGTATCAGGGTTAAATTCATCAACATCAGGGTAATATGCGCTCATGTTCCCATCAAAGAAGTAGACGATGTTACCAAAGAATGTTTCTACGAACTCCTCGGAAAAATCTATTAGCCATGCCCTAATTATGATGTTAAAATCGGTGTATTTGGTTTTACGCTTAAATAAGGAAAAGAGTACAATCGATGTGCATGCCCTATGTGAGGTTACGTCTGCAAATGGAAACGGTCTAATATGGTGGACACCAGATCATAAAGAAGTCAACCACATTGATAATGTTGCAATCTACGCAAGGCTCTCCTCCAGTATTTTAAAGGTCCAAGCATTCCTTGCGGAAAATGTGCATTCGGACCACTACCCAGTTTTTGTTGTTTTTTTGTTATTTACAGTAGCGCACTCTCAAGGGGCTAAGGTACCCTTAAAATGTGTGCACACCGCGCGGGCGAAGGAAAATTAGGGAGAGAAGAAAGATAAGTACCGATGTACGTTGGTTTTAAATGTCTGAGAGTTATATTGACTAGGAAATAGAGAGCTCGGCAGAGCATTCCACAAGCGAGTGCTTCGGCTTAGGAACGAATCACGCTATTTCAGTGGGCTTGAGGGCATACTGATGAGAATTCATAGCGAAACGGGTGTTACGGTTGAAGATTTGAAAGGGCGGAATGCTGAAGGCGATTACTATGGAGCATTCGAAACTTCAAAGTAAAAAATAAAAATATTTTCATAATTCATTTAAATTTTTTTTTTTTGCTTTAAAACTCTCTTTTTATTAAATTCATTCACAATTACAAAAAATAAAAAAAATTATTTGGGCTCCCATTCTTTCCTCAACTTCTTTCGAATGTCCTTCATAAGATTGGTGACAGTTACATCCGTGATCTTTTTGGACGCTCTTTTCCATTTAGCACTAAAATCTTTTACGTCCTTTGCACACTGCTCACTTTTCCTCAATTTAGCTTTGACCAAAGCCCAATACATTTTAATGGGACGGCACTGTGGAACATTGGGTGTATTCATGTCTTTTGGAACATTTTTAGCAACAAGAAAGCTCAACGTCGCATGAGCATAGTGAGCTGAAGCTAAATCTGGCCAATGTAATGTTGAACCCTCGTGTTTGTTTAAGAAAGCAATCAACCGGTTTTTTAGGAACTCGTTAATGTACACTTCTCCGTTAATTGTTTAATTGTTCTCGTTGAGCCGATGAGCTTCTGTGTCCACATTGGCAAATGGCCTGCCAAACGAGATATTTTGACCCGAATTTTTCCATCCCAATCGATGTTGTTGATTGCGGAAGAATCTCAGCTTCAAACGAGTTGTAAATCTGCGTACCTGGGAGAGTAAGTAGTAAAGTCGGCTTCGACATAAGTTTCGTCATCCAAAACAAAGCACGCTTTCTTGTTGCCGATGAACTCGTATAGCTTTCGGGCTTGTGTTTTTATGACTTTTTTTGCTCTTCAGTAACTTTTGGTATTTTTTGTTTTTAACTGGCTGGATAAATGCTGCTTTCCATCTTCTCGGAAAGAGTCCTAAAGAGTAGGATTGATGAAAAAGCTTACGCAGTAGTTTTGTCAGTGTGGAAGAACACCTCTCCACCTCTTCAGAAGAAGGGGAGATGTACCATCTGGGGCATCTACATGAGTGCGAAAGTAGACTCGTCCCATTGAAGATTTAACGTTGTAGCCAAGTCCTTGGTATCGAAGACACCTGAAATTTCGCAACTGTTGTGGTGACTATCCGCACGGAACTCCTCATAAATAGTGCAGACTGGGGAAAAAGAACGCGCCCATAAAGCGCCTCGTGCACTCCAGGAGCAAAGTGAAGGGAAAGACCACTGGCTTCTATTAAATTAAAAAAAAAAAACAAAGAACACAAGAAGCAAGCGATCGGAGAAGTGGAAGAGATACTTAGATTTTAGATGTGTTTATTTCTTTTATATTCAGGAAACATTCATATAGGACATTAAATATAAAACAATTCAAGTTATTAGAGCAAAAAAAATATAAGAAAGGTTGGTGGCATTCAGTATTGTAGAGATAAATTGACTTAAGGAGAACACAATTAAATTTTTGAGTGGGATGACCCTTTAGGAATTCAAAAAACAACCTTTAAACATAATTTTAAAATAATTCAATTTAAAAATAATTATAAAATAAGCAAAAAAGAATGAGTAGACGGATTAGACTAAAACATCACAAATACGAGATTCTAACGCAACATAATCAAAGCTAAAGAAGCATATTTCTACACATTCGAAGAACGTTCCAGGTAAAGTTATTGTCCTGATGGATACGCAGTGGTACGGACATTGGGACAGATAAAACGATTGAAAGGTTTCCAGGAAGATTACAACCAGAAATTAAACGATTGCCAGACTTCATAAGGAATATTCTTACGAGTAGCACCTTAAAATAATATAAATCATCAACAGGGAGGATTTTCAGGGCACAGAACAAAGGAAAGTTGGAATGTCTACCAGATTTACGGGGAGTTTTTCTTACACCACATTTCTGCAAAATTAACAGTGGTTGTATTTTATTACTATATCCCCTAACAAGCAATTCCTTGTTGTAACTTAACATGGAAAATACCACAATAAATTATCCTTAAAAACGTTAAGCAAATATGGTAATAAAAATGTCGCAGGGTGCATCGGAAATATTTTTTTAAAGTATCAGCGTGATTCGCAAAACTTATCCTAGAATCAAGGGTAAGTCCCTTAAATTCGTCTACTCTCTCTATTAGGAAATATTTATCACTACAGGATATATTATAACAACTCAGCAATCAAATTAGCAAAAGGAAAAACTCCCGGATATGATAGAATTGATTTTAATATGCTCAAAAACAGCTCACCAGTTTTTAAAAGTCGTCTATTGAATTTATTCAATAAAATATTTTCAACGGGCATTATCCCTCAAGTGTGGAAGACCGCTACCGTGACGTGATACCTATCCCTAAGTCAAAAAACCAATCCACTTTAAGCAATGAATACCGACCAATATCACTCCTCCCGTGCCTAGGTAAAATATTTGAGAAAATATTATCAAAAAGGCTTTATTGGTTTTTAGAAAGAAAGAACTTACTAGATATCAATCAAGTAGCGTTTAAACACGGGCGTGGAACGATAGATGCGCTGCTGCATATCGATGACTACGTTACTACAGCTTTGTCAAGCAAAAACCACGTCTCTATTCTTTCAATTGATTTTGAAAAAGCATTCGAACGCATCGGTATTCATATTATACTAAATAAAATCGCTAAATGGAATATTGGACCAAAAATGTTCAAAATTATTAAGTCCTTCTTAAGTAATAGAAAATTTCGAACCAAAGTTAACGGAGTCTTCTCCAATATTAAAAATTCAGAGAATGGAATCCCTCAAGGATCTTCTCTCTCTGTAATTTTATTCGTAATAGCCTTCAATGATATTTCCGAAATATTGCAAAAATTTAAGTCAGTTCAATACTGTCTATATGCTGACGACCTTGTTATACTTACTAAGTGTAAAGAACTTGACATGACATCATTATTATTTTTAAGAATTTTAAAAGACCTCGAATCCTGGTGCCAAATTTCTGGCTCCAAGATTTCAGCACAAAAAAGCGCAGTTTTGCACATTTGCAAAAAAACTAGTTGTAATAAACATATCACTATCAATTTTAATAATACTAACATAACTAACACCAATTGTCTTAAAATCTTAGGTATATACTTTGATAATAAGTATAGTTTTAAGAACCATTGTTTAGAACTTAAGAAAAGCCTAGCTGCCAGGTTAAATATTATAAAGATATTAGGATCTAAGAATAGCTGTTCTCATGTCAACTCACTGATTAATGTAACAAAATCAATTATGTTATCGAAGATTGACTATGGACTAGTGGTTTATGGTAAATGTTCCAAATCAAACATACAAACGATCTCATCAGCATATCATGCCTCGGTAAGAACAAGTCTCAAAGCATTTAGAACTACTCCTATCAAAAATATCCTCGCAGAGAGTGGTCTACCTTCAATTCAAGATCGATTCCTGTATCTTAGCTCACTTCTTGTTGCGAAAATTGCCTTAACAGACAATTCCCCCATCGAGTTAGACCTTAAAAAAATAATAAAACGGAAAAAAATATCCAGATACCCTTCCGCAATAGAAAATGCAATAGCTAGATCCAAAACAATGGAAGTAGTACTCAAAAAACAAAAATCGCGTCCTACTAATTTTCCACCATGGTTCTTACCTATTGATTCAGTAAATACAGAGCTTGCAGCACTTCCGAAAATCTCAACCAGCAACTCGGTATATAGACAACTTTTCGAACAAATAAAAAATGTCCATCCCGATTGGATCACCGTCTTCACAGATGGCTCTAAAACGCAAACAGGCACAGCGTTTGCTGTTGTGAATGATAAGGGACAGATAGAAACCAAAGGTTTGTTGCCAAACTTTGTCTCAGTATATACAGCTGGGACTATCGCAATTCTAAAGGCCACCGAATATCGTCTTGCCAAAAAAACCCTTATCTGCACAGACAGCCTATCTGCCATCGAAGGAGTGCTAAATATAAACAATAAAAACCCGATAATTACAGCTATCCGTAATAAGCTTATACTAAATAATGGTAAACTCAAATTAATCTGGGTCCCCGGACATGCAGGTATTCCGGGAAATGAACTCGCCGATACTGCAGCAAAAAGAGCCTTGAACGAACCTCTCATAACTTTCTTCATTAACAACAAAGAAGACATTGAAAGAAAAATTAAATCTATCTGGCGGAAAAACTGCGAAGAGGAGTGGAGTATGTACATTCATCACTATTCCACAATCAATCCTAAAAGAATACCGATTGTTTACCCAACATCTTCATCAAATAAAATGATAAAATGCTTTTTAAGACTTAGACTCGGACACACATTCATCACACTAGCCACATAATAAACAAAACCAGCGCTCCAGAATGCCATATCTGTCAAAAAGGTATTCAATTAACACTAAAACACTTAATATATGATTGCCCAAAAATAAAAGAACTATCTAACTTATTTTTTAATAATAAAGAACTAAGCAAAGTTCTTTCGTTTCCTTCTGAAACAAATATAAGACAAGTTTTTAACCTTCTAACCTCTATCAAGTTACAAAATAGTATTTAATAATAACCTTTTTTTCTTTCGTTTTCTTTAAAAACTAGCTGAAGGCCCTGGTAGCTAGAGCTATTGATACTTTAAATTAACGTGTAATTCATTATATGTTAATAAATAATAATAAATAAATAAATATTATAACAAAAGGAGGGAAACGAGAAACTAGACAAACAATAGCAAATGAATTGTTTATATCTACGACACTTAGCTTCGTGCTTCGAAATTGTTTAAAGACGCTGAAGAACATTAGGAGATTATTACTAAACTATATTCAGCAAGCCAGTGTCTCAATAAATGTTGATCCCAATTAACATCAGAAATTAGGTCCAAGAGTCTGTTTAAGCATAAGAAAAACTAATGTCATCAGCAAAAGCAGTCGGCGAACCCTTGGGACTAAGAGCAAAAAGTGAATTGATGTAAACCAAAAACAGAATTGGACCTAACACAGACTCCTATGGAATACCCTGGTTAAATAACCTTATTTCGCTCCGTATAGCATCTATCTTCACTATTGGCGACCTAAAACAATGGAGCATAAAACCAAGAAATCGCGCTTTTTCCAGTTTTCTCAACAAGAAATTGTGGTTAACCATGTTGAATGCTTTGGTGGTGTCAATACATAAGCCAGTCGTACATTTTTTCCCATCGAGGTGTGAAATTATTTGGGAACAAATCTGTAAGGGCACATCTTCTGTCGATTTGCCACTTAATAAACCAAATTATATTGGATTGGAAAATCTTGTTTTATCTAAAACAAAAAACTCGCTATTTTATTTTTCATAAGTTTTTCAAAAATGTTGATAAAAAGTGAAAGAAGCGAAGCCTGTAGTTACCGGTTTCCGCAGCAGAACCTTTTTTAATAAAGGAATAACATCTGCACATTCAAGACCTGGCTTGCCAATTAGATATGCTGTTAATATCAGAATTTAATGAGCTTAACATACTCTGGAATCATCCCCTTCTTCAACCTAAGGGCAGGGACGTGGGTCCGGGAACGAATATGAAAAGCAGTCAGTAAAGGAATATATTGGATTAGAAGTAGCAGACAAGAAATCATTGATGAAAATCAAAAAGAGTGTCGGAGACAAGGTCAAGTTGCTGTCCAGTTTGGGGCTTCTGTAAATAAAGCAATAGTGGACAATAAGGTAAATTACCAGTATCTTTCAGGATTCCAAAAGAAGTTATGGGCTGAAAAATAGAACTATTACTTTGCAAAGGTTCAGCACATCTTCCAATAAAATGGCAAGTACGACAAATCGGTTGGGCAGGAGTCGGTTGTAGATTGCAGCGAAATAACAATTAAAATCATCAGCAATACCGAGTTTATAATAGACTTCAGAGTAATCAATGCGAAAGACAGTAGGTTTTTTAGAACCACTACACGCCACTCATTTTTTAAATTGCTTTGTACAGAGCTTAATTGAGCACGGTAACAGTTATCTTGGCAAATAGGAATCCCTTTTTTTTAGTTCGCACATAACTTCTTATACCTTCTATTTAGACATTTGTTATCTGGATACTTGTTGCACTTTATTCTGAGTTTGTTTTTAGCTATAACTTTATTTAATAATGGTCTTTTACGCATTTTTTTTGGAAGTGGCTACTTTAGAAACGGCACCCTAATCAAATTGAACTGCTGAGAAGACATCAGGGTGTCATCAGATGCTGAAGCTTCTAGCTGAAACACACTGCTTATCTTCCTGCATATCTACAGTACTTTAGGATAGAATCATAAAACCATCTAGGGAGGTGCAAAATAAAATTGGCTATCAGCTCATTTCAACCTCGAGAAAAAAGGTTACACTATTCATAATTTCCTCTTAAAAGAATATCTTCAGAACTAGTTGTAAAATACCTACCTGAAGAAGTTGATGCCATATAATATAAAAATGGGAAAAGTATTTTTCAATTATTTTTTATTTGTTATATGGCTGTCAATTGTCTTCCAACATGATCCGAGGAATTCTGGTAAATCATCAATTGCACCACGCACGCACAGGAAAACTGTTTACTTCTCGATCGCTTAAAATACTCAATATTTCGGTGTTAAGTAGAGCGAAACCGATCCTCCGAAAACAAAGGATTAAGGTCTGGACCTCCATTTGGTCACTCATCCGGTGAAAAGGAGCCCGAAAAGATGTTTTATACCACTATTTATGTCTTTGTATGGTAGTGTCCAAGGCTTGTTGTTAGGTTGTAAGGCTTTCTAAAATCTTCTAAAACAGTGTGATGAACTGCTAAAGAATTATTTAATAATGATCTACAATAGATACCCAACGCTTAAGTCTTTTAACCAATTTTTTGGATTGCAGAAATGGGGAACATGTTAAGATATGCTTCTCCAGAAACAACATTCTGAAGTTTCACGAAAGTGAAAAAGAACCGATATAAGAGTCACAGTCGGTGCTCAGGATATGAAAGACCATTATAGAACTGCAACTTGGGCAACAAAAATCTAGATCCACGCTAATCATCCCAAAATGAAGAAAGGACAGCAATATCTTAAATAAGTATAACAAGCGTGCTGATGTTTTAAAGGAAATGACTAGATAGAGAGCATAAGTCAATAGAAAGTACGCTTGAGATGAGAACGTTAGCATAGTTTATCCAAGCCGCAAAAATACACATCCTTAGCTCCAATTATAGATTTATCAGCCTCACTAACATCTCGTAGAAGACCTTGTTTTTTTTTTTGTTCATTGATACCAGTAGCCTGGGCGACCAGGGAAGCACGATTCGCTAGCCTGACTGCCTGATTCCAGGAATACGTCTATGTACTAAACCATACACTGACTACTCTCCCCGCGGAATTGCGGGACTGCCGTTGGGTGTAACTTCGTGGAACTGGGAAGCAATCTATGCTACATCTTCCACATTTGCTGTACCTGTACGTCTTATTCCTTCGATCCTTCACAGCTTATTTTGCACGTTTGTTATGAATGTACAAATCTCCATCCAATTTTCTTCTGACCGCAGCATTCGTTCCATTATTGACTGTTGATTTGGTATGTCACTTCTCCATCCCAGAAAGCATTTGCAATGGAATATTGCATGCTCTGTGTCTTCCTCACGATTTCGGCAATCTGGGTAAAAAGGGGAGCTACCGTGCCCGAAGCAGTGTAAACATTACCGATAGTAGTCGTGGCCAGATAAGAACTGCGTTAGGTGGTAGTTACAGTTCCCGTGTTTTCGATGTGTCCTATCTTGGATTGTCGGTATTAATTTAAACGTCAATCTGCCTTTTGTTGTATTAGTTCAAGGGGGCTACCAAATAGTTATTGATGCTGCCTTTTCTTCAGTTTTAATCGTCTTGATGCCGTTGGCCTAGTGCTGGCTTACGATTTTTCTGTTGTATATTCTGAGCGCCTCGAGTGCAAGGATGGCAATGGAGACCATTCCAGCTGTAACAAAGACGACTTCGTCTGAGGTGGTTCGAAAACCGCTAACCGGGCGTCATACAGAAGGATTGATGTTGTTACTCTGGATAGTAGAATTCATCTTGTGTATACAGATCCACCGATATCAGGCAATATTCGCGACAGAGTTGCCTGTATTTTCGAGTCTTTTTCATATACTCGTATATATAACCCTAATATTTTCTTTTCTACTTGTAGCTGATTCCACGTCATGAATCTGTTTGGTTACTGTCACGACGGCAATATCATCGTTAGTCGCAAGATTCCGTCGTACATTATGTGGCCATAACTGTAGCCCTAAAACCGATCCCTGTGTGACCACCGCAGTTAACGTAGTATTTTACGTCTATGTCCGAATTGTACCACTGCTTCCTGTTGTTGAAACACCTAGTTCGTTACTTATCCTCAGCAAATACATAGTACGGTTGCTCCATCGTAATGGACAACCAGCTCGCAGAGTTAAAAGCGTTTTTAACATCCAGCGTAACTACTGCACAGTATTCCATTGTGTAGTAGAGACATCTTTCTCCCTCGATAACACCTTTTGCGATATCGTATTGCATCAACGTTTTTTTCCAAAGCCAAATTGGTAGTCTGAAAAGACTCCTTTCTCTTCTGCTACTGCTAGCAGTCTATTATAGATTATCGGATCGAGAATCTTTCCCATGGTGTCCAAGAGGCATATTCCTATCCCATATTCCTGCTTTCCTTTTGGTAGCAGAACCAAATGCTGTGTTTTCCATCTTTCGGGAAAGGTTTGTTCTTCGCCTTTATTGCTTTATTCGGAATGCCGTCAAGTCTAGGGGCTTTGCTGTCTCATGCCCTTAGCAACTCCTACATGGTGATTAGCGGGATTTTCTCTGGACTGACTTCTTTTACGATGTTGCACACAGTGGCTGATTTTTCCGAGAAAAGATGCTCTACTATTGATCTCAGCATTTTCATGTTGCACCCCATGGTTTTATTTTAGCTTCTTGAGAGAGACTTTTGAAGCATGTGGTTTTGCTTTCTTTGATGGCTCTACTTAGGGTGCGTGTCGCAACTTTCTAAGAGCGTTCAGCTGTTGTTGGAAGTCTGGTCTCCTTCTTGCACGCTGAACTTTGTGCCGAGCCTATAAGCATTTTGCCCGGAGTACCATTATTTCATCGTTGCACCAGTAACACAGTGAGATGTTCCTGATATTTCCTTTAATACGCATTGATGCATCTTTGGGTCAAATCATCGTTTAACATCTCTTCGAAAGAATTGCTTTGGCCCCGTAAGTTTTGGGAGATCTTTGATCTCCATTAATATCGGCTGATGATCGCTTTGAGAATATTTCTTACTGATTCTAGACTTGATGGTACGTAGAATAGAGTTGCTCGCAAAGGTGATATCGATTACTCCCGCTCTCCGATAAGTGTTAGCCTGCCTACATTAATGACACTTATTGCAACGGGCTCGAATGTTTCCAGTAGGGTCTGTCCTCTGATATTAGTGAGCCTACTGCCCCACTCTGTGACCCAGGCATTAAAGTCGCCTTCAATAACCATTGTGGAGAACAACTGTGGAACACATCCACAGTCTGATTGAACTGTATCAATTGGTATTCACTGGTCGTCAAGCTGGGTCTTGCATAGCAGCTGTAAAAATAGACCCCATCTTTTGTATTTTTGCTCGCACGAAGCCTTATGTTTGTTCGCTTATTGGAAGGTATAGATCCAGTTATTGTTTTGGTCGGGACAATTATAAGGCTCGCTGATCATGATAACATCCTTCCCTTCGTTCTTAGCCGTTTATCCAAGGATATTCTGACTTATTCTACAGTGGTTCAGGCTTATTTGTATTATCTTCGTGATCTTTTGTTTGTAATAGCTCTCCGGAAGACTGGACATCTGATGTTATCAGCTGCGTTCGCCCGCGCTGTGTATGAACATTTTAAGGGTACCCAAACCTAATCAAAAAAGAAACAAAAATCGTCTGGATGGTCTTCCTTGCCGAACACGCAGGATGGTTCCTTATCGCAGTTCTTCGCTATGTGACCTTCTATTCCACATCTCCTACGTATATAACTTAGAAGAATCTTCTATGCTTCTGCATTGTGTAGGTATATGGCCGAACTCAAGGTATTTGAAGTATTTTTTCAGCAACGTCTTTTTGCGACAGATAACCCAGCCGATTTTAATCTTTTCTTTTCTAAGTAGCAACTCCGCGTATTTTGCGAGGATACTGATAGTTGCAGTTCGAATTCCGCCTTACGCTTTCCTTAGCTATAGAACGTCTGAGAGCAACTTTCAATTTTGCATTGCCTTTTTATAGTTTCACAGATACCCTTCTTGAACTCGATGGCAGTGCGATGGGTGAGAGTCCTTACGTGTGCTTAAAGCTGGATTAGGAGTTCTCCACTTTGAGTTCTTCTAGACACGACTTCTCCGTATATGACTGTAGCATCAGGTTTTCCCTTAGTTTCTTTAGTGGGTCCTTGCTTTTTGGCCTGCTTCTTTTTTTTACGACTTCGGACCAAGTGTTGTTGTCTTCCCTGATGGTTGATTTGTCGGGTTTTGGGAATTTGGGTATGTCCTTTCTCCGTTCTTTCCTTATTTCGCGTGCCCGCTTTGCTTCGAGGCTCTTTACTCCTATCAACTGAGCGTAGAAGACCTTGTCTTCCACATTATGTAAACACCTGACCATTTGTTGACGATTTGATTGATGCCACGCCAACACCAGAGACCAATTTTTTCAAAAGTCTGTGCAACTACCCATACTTGTATAGATACAACGATGACATGATCGAGCTATCAATTAAAATTAACGCTTCAGCCCGACGATTCTTCGATTCCTAACTAGACGGACCATGTCATAGAGGTGTCGCGTACAACCATCTTGTTGTGCGTAACTGGAGGCTGTTGCATTAACTGGATAAATTTAGTGTGGTATTTGCAGTGAATTTTCTTACAATTCACTTGCTATGTATGGTCTGCGTATGTGATGCTTTGTTTTTGGGTTGCATAAGTTTTATTAATGATAAGGACTCACCATGTTGTGACTACAAGCCATATCTTAGTTCAACTGAGTTCACTTCTTGCATCGATATTTTTTCCATTGACAAGATTCATAATCAGGTTATTGAGTGCTTGGTCGACGTTGGAATTCTGCAGTGCCCTTTACACTGCTCACGTTTTGACATTTTTGAGTGTTCTTTCAGAGTCTAGAAAAGCAGCTAGTATTCTTTTTTTAAAGACTTATGTATATTGGTAACGATGTCATGGAATATTGTTTCTCTTCTCAAGTCTTTTATATTTTCGTTTTCAGTCGTAGACATTGCGTTGTTATTAAGTTGATTGCGAATATACAGAAGGCTTATACCCCCAGTTTTCCTTGCACTTCGGCAAATAGATTTCTTTCACTATTTAAAGCAAGATCTTATTTTAATAGCGGAATTACAGATTCTTCTCCTGTTCTTGTTTCGGAAGTGTGCTACATATGCTACCCGTAAGCATTTTCTACATACTGCTTGCCACTAACTATGCCCTCAGATGGAGAATCACTCAGCGATGGAAGACTTAAAAGTGTGGAATGCTAGTATCCTCACACTACATCGCAGTCTGTACCGACCTTCAATTTGTGAAATTGAATTCTGTCCAGATTTTAATATCCTAACATGAGAACGACGCTAACAATGGGACTAGAAGCTGTACTTGGTCTCTTGTCATTAAATCTCTATACGCAAGGACTAAAAGCGGAAAGTCCTTTAAGATTGAGTCAGCTTTCAAATGAACTGGGTTTATGTTCCAACACCCCATCATGACTTTGGAAAACCATTCGCCTGTATTTTCCCAAGAAAGGACAAGGAACAAGGGACAGGAACAAATGGTAGAAAACTCGATATCCATTTTCACGGAGTGATTAAAGATGGATATAAAGAGCGGCGCTTGAATCTTCTCCGATCAAGTGAATTTGCCAGAATACAACAATGTCTTCCAGGCTGAGATATTGGCTGTACCAGAAGCGGCCAGACTTGCGACAATAAAAGCAATATCTCGCAAGGCGATTACCATATTCATTAACAGGGCCATCAAGACTAAATTAAAGCTTGTGAAGCTCTGTTGCGGAGAGCTTAAAGTCCTTTGCTTAAGCATCCTTCGATTCCTGCAAAGATGTAGAGTGAAATTTTCCTAAAGAGGGATACATCTTTGTTAAGCTCTATAGAGTTTTAAATTTGAAAAAATACCAGAAATAGCATCGATTGCGGTTTTTCTTGATGAATATCATTATGGCTATGCAATTGTAGGCTTCTTTTCGAACAATGAGAGTACAGAAACAATGTTGCCATTCCAGGAAATTGTTGTTGGTATACTGCTATTTCGAAAGTAAATTGACAGATCCTATTACCATTTTGTATCTTCAAAATTCTGCTGAAACCCCTTACATTCCGGACGATCTCTCCAAAACAGCTATAAATATCGACTGTGTTGGATGTTATCAAAAAAAAACCTTAGGTAATTTATTGTCTTTTGAAGATCAATTATTATCTTGGCTGCATCCAGTCCAAAGGATTCTCCAAGCCAGGCTCTGAACAAAAGTAAGAAAATTCACAAAATTGACTATATACGTAGCGCTATGTCCCAACGATCTTGCGAATGAAGATGAAAAAGACAACTTTTATAACAGACTAAGCACTGTTAACAGCACAGCACCGTGTCGTGTTGGAAGATTTGAATTCCTCATAATGATCAAAGGACAATGACAATGCAAAGTGATTCTCAATAAGGCCATTTACATTGTTCACTTCTGGCTCTGAAATAGCTGAAGCCTTTGCCCGTTATCTCTACTGAGGCGCTCACTATACACCAAATCTTCAGTCTACCAGTCTGCTTGCATTCAATAGCCTTAACAAATATTGCAATCACGTAGATAGCCGAGCTTGGATTAAATCTGTCCCTTCGAACATCACACTATATAATGTGGCGCTGTATCTCTCAACGAGATACCCCAACCAGCCGAGAATCACTTTCTCTACTCTTATAACTTATTCCAAACAGATTTTATAGATTCACCCACTCTTTTAAACTAGATGTAGATGGTATTGTCGGGATTACTCCATTTGGCCGATCTCAAACGATCAAGAGACCGTCAATCTTACTAGCGCTGATATCTCCAAATTGACAAGCACAACCACGGGACACATTTTAATTGGAAGACACGACCGACTATTCCTGGCATTAATTAGTGTAGAAACTGCAGGGATGAAGACATAGGACTGCAATTTCTATGGAGTTACCATTACTGGGATCGAAAACGAGGTCTGCTGTATAAAGATCACCGATTTTGACAAATTCATCATGAAATTTATATGGTTTCAGGGGTAGCTAGAGCATCCTTCCTTCCTTGTGGTATCACAATAGATCTACCTTACAACTAGTCTAAGTGCCCTCAAATAAACACCACTCTGACCTAACATATTTCCCTGTATCATCTGCCCACCGAAGGTGCTTTTCTGACCGACTTTGACATTAAGATGTGGTTTTGACTGATGACATGCAGGGCCCCGAATGTTTCGTCCAAGAGGCGATCATTAATCAAACAGTTTTAGGTTGACCAAGCTAACAGTACACATACAGTACTGTGCAAAACCTAAGCAACCATCTGGAGTCGGCACTTCATAGTAAATCTTTTCAACTTCCTACCCCACCAAATAAAAAGAAATGGATGTGTAATAATGTGTAATAGAGTGTAATAGAGTGTGTTTTGAAATTCACAACTTTTTATAAAAGTAATAATACTTCAGATTAAAAAAAAACCCAAAAACCAACAAAGTAGCCAAATTGAGCTGTGCAAAACCTAAGCACCTTTTTTAATATTTTGTGTAATATCCTTTATTTTAAATAACAGAGGCTCAACGAAGAGGCATAGAAGTAATTAACTTTGAAAGTGTATCCCGGTATGTTTTAAAACTCAACTTTCAAGGCATTGAATAGGTGAAACCTGTTGGAAAAGTGTTGTCCAGCGACATGACTTTTAAGGACTTGAATTCCACTATCCGCTAATCACTCCTTTACCAACTTCGATGTGTGTTTCGGATCGTTATCCTGTTGAAACACCCACCGACGTGGCATTTCCCACTCCGCATGTGGTAGCATTACCGATTCTAGAATGGATTTATATTTGACCCGGTCCATGATTCCGTCTATTTAGTAAAATGAACCTACACCTACTGCCGAAAAACAGGTCCACACTATCACATTACCCCCACCATGCTTTACAGTGGGAATGCAGAATCTAGGATTGTGTCGCTGCCCTTTACGACGACTCACATGACATATCCCGTCAGAATTAATTAAATTAAAGAACTGTTTTCCATTTTTCAGGACACCAGTGTTGGTATTTTCTTGCAAAATTTAGTCTAATATGAAAAAAGATTTTAGTTTGAATTATGTTTAAAGAATTTAATTGCACTATCTGTTTCTTAAATGTCTTTTTGTGAGCATCGGTTTTTTGCACGGCCTGTAACTTCGAAGGTTATTTTCAATTGCACGTCTTCGCCCCGTGCTAGTATCAATGTTTAAATCAAATAATTTTACGACTTCGTTCGAACTTATGAACGGTTGTTTTTTAATTACACCACAAATGTTTCTATCCGTTTGACAAGTTGTCTTACGCGGCCTACTACTGACATTTTGACTTTCAACGACTCCTGAACTTAATTCGTGCTTTTTTTTCCAAAATTTGAACGTTTATTTAAGAAAAACATGTACAATAGTATCATTCAAAGTATTGCCCATCTGAAGCTATGACTTTTTCCCATCTTTCTGGCAATTTGTGGATCCCATCCCAAAACCGTATTTCAGTGAGGGCGTTCTGCATCGACCGGAACAAATGGTAGTCAGAAGGGGCAAGGTCTGGGCTATAAGGCGGGTGGGGTAAGACTTCCCATCCACTTTCCTTGCTTTTGAATATATCCAGCTGCTTTTAAACGTTTTGAAATGGCTGTTTGAGTGACACCCAAAGATTCTGCGAGCTCTTCTTGTGTTTGGCAACAATCTTCATAGAGTAATGCTTCCAGTTCTTCATCTTCAAACTTTTTTGGCTGCCCAGGACGTTCATCGTCTTTCAAGCCAAAATCACCACATTTAAATCGTGCAAACCACTTTTGGCACGTTCGCTCAGCTAGCGCATGTTCACCATAAACTTCCACCAAAATACGATGACTTTCGGCAGCAGTTTTCTTCATATTAAAATAATGAAGAAGAACTCCCCGCAAAAACACTTTTTCAAGCACAAAGTTCAACTTATTTGAGTGAAAAAAAAAATGTTGTTGTTTACGCTTCAAACGAATGACATATACTGAAATGACGTGCAATGACAGTAGCTTTTCAAAGCATGTTCCAATGGAATAATACAAGTTACGCCATCTCTTAGCAAACCGCATGAATTATATTTTTTAATTAAAAGTAAAATAATCGATTTATTAATATTATAACGTTTAGCTAATGTTGCCTGAGTATCTCCAGACTTAAGTTCATCAATAATCTTTAGTTTAAGAGAAGAAGAGTAACTTTGTCGCGACATTATTAAAAAGTATCAAGAAAACTGATCAAAGACAATCACTCAAGATCAAATACAAAGAGCTCACAAAATTTCAGGTGTAACCTGACTGGAAAAGTATTGTTAGCTATTTTTTTTGTGGGTTATAATGTTGCTTAGGTTTTGCACAGCTTAATTTGGCTACTTTGTTGGTTTTTGCGTTTTTTTTTTTTTAATCTGAAGTACGAGGTACTATTTTTACGATATACGGAAGTTACATCAAATGCTTGCGCGGACCTTTACAGAATATTTTTAAGAAACATTCATTTAGCATGAGATTAACTCACGAAGTAATCAGAGAAACCGTAAACTATTTCATATAGTCAAACACACTTTTACCAAGAGCAGTCTTATTCCCAAAAAAAGGCCTTAAACGTAGAATATTTCACGAATTTTTGTTAGAGTAAACTGAATACAGATATCAAATAGAGCATTCCGCACAACAGTTGACTTAATAACAAACAATTTTGAAAGTTACGGGCATTTGACAACAAAATGAAAAAAGCAATAAAGTACGTTAAGCACATTTCAACTTACAGAATATCAGCGACATTTTTATGGTAAAACAATTTGACTTACTATTCCGTTGACGTTTTTCCGGTCCACACCAAAAAAAATTCCAAATAAATTTTCACAATTTCAACGTTCCTGTTCATTCTGACGTAAGATAAAATCTAGATTGACAGCTGTCACACGGGTAAAATCTAAATTGTAGGTAATGTCATACTACAGCCAAGTTGTAAACATTCAATTTCCACCTAAATTCTTGCCGCGCCTTTCCCATAAGTTGAAAATTACACACACAGCGAGTTTAATGCAACTTAAAGTGAGCGGAAGCAGCTTACTATAAGACAAACGCCTACTTCAAAACCATATGATATTGCCTTAAATTTAAAATAAAATGTGCTATCAATTTTGACATCTGACGTTTGATGTTTGGTAGAAAAATGTACTGAACTCTTCCCATCAAAATCTGACGAGCTGTTGAAAGGAATAATTCAAAAACTCCTTCTCATGACAGAGTAACAATCTTAATTTCAACTTTTCTAGACATATCATGATTGCGTGACAATTTCATCACAGCCAAAACCATAAACAGCAAACAGTCTCATGTTTACGACCACCGACCGACGGTCAATATAATTCAATTTCATTGCAAACTTCATGTTAAGATTTCATCGCATGCCAAATAAACAAAGCAAAAGTATCTTCAAGTGACATAGTGTAAATTCAAAAGAAATTCCCAACAAATCCATAAAAGCTTACTAAAAATACACTTAATGTACATTACCACTAAGTTCACATCCTCACAAGACTCCCATCACCCGGGGTCCGTGGTCGCAAGACAATGGCTCGTAAAAACAACTATCAAGCAGCTAAGCAAACGCCAACAACGACACGATAACTTCAAACTCATTCATTCCACTCACTCGCAATCGTAATGAACCCACATTGGCCCCCTATGTTGACCCAATTAACATCTAAGCCACGAAAATATGCCCATTTGGGGCAATTACAAAAGCGAACAGATCCAAAACGAAAAGGGAAAACTCTACAACAGAGCAACGGTTAACAAAGGTCAGTATCAGTTTATGACCGTAAGTAAGAAGTCTCCAGGGAGAGAGTGGTTACATGGTCACATCCACAAGTATGTACAGGTATTACCAAAAGGAAATGGAAGAAACAGCAAAATCCCTAGTGGTAATACCGCTAAATGCAATCGTGTCATTTATAGTATTGTATATATCGCCAGCTGTCATTAATGCGCGTGTACATTTTCAAATGTCATTTGTGGGTGTCTGTCAAATATCTTCGTGACGTTTGTAAGGAAAACATTCTTAACTAACGGCGTAACATGTAGGCTGTACAACTATGGCATGCTCATTGTGAATTGGAAATGGAAATGGAAATGGAAATCGGTATGGAGAATGGGGAAAAATGTTGTGTGCTGGCTTTGGTAGATATCTCTTTGACCGCCTAAATGTCGCCATCATCTTAATTTGGTCAACAAAATCAATTCACTTTGTGCTATTCTCCAATTAATCTCTAGAATAAGCCAAAGAAAAAGGCGTCAATTCGTGGCAAATGTCGCCGACAAATCATAAATCGAATGACAAAAATGTACTTGAAGGCTTTTCGAAGTAATGAAACTTGAATCAGTGCTGTGTTGTGGATGGCTAGCGCTTACTGGTGCTGTGCTGAATGGAATCGCAGACGTACATATATAGTACTCGCTGAATGACTATTTATGGCCGCTTTAGTTGGCCACGTAGAACCCTTTTTGGAGAATGCAAGATAGTATGTCATCGAATTGACGTTTGACTGTCATCGATTAATTATTGTACTAAAGGTAGAATGGAATGCGATTTGCAGTTAATTAAAATTTGTCGGACTTGAAGAGAATGCGGCATATGAAACAAACGATTTCTGTCATTAGTAATGTGACAGTTTAGTTTCAATGTGGACCTACACTGCTGTGCGGCCGGTGTCAAAATTTAGATGCCTTGCGGCTGACCCTTGCCATGTGGCTTGCTGACAGATGTTTAACTGTTTATAACGTGTATGGCAAGCTGTCAGTCTGTGATCCACTATATTTTGCTGTTCATTTTTCTGTACTGTGCTCTTCTATGGCTCGAAAGTTCACACTGAACATCCTTTTAATGGCAATTCCGTAAGATCGTACATGGTTACGATCTTATCTGTCTTTCTAGAAATAGGGGATTCTAGCATCCAGATCTTTCTCCTGTAATTGATGTCAAATATTTCTCCTATCTATTTTCATAGCTACTGAACCGGTTATCTACCATTCTATTCTATTTTAAATCACCTCGCCACTGAGGTCAAGAGTTGGCTAATGGTTTCGGATTTTAACGATCCAATTGTTTGTGTTTCTTCTCTATTCTTCGAAGCTTCTACTGCTTTTTGGAGCGGCTTTTCCGATTTGTCACTTGATCTGGTCAGCCTGAAGTTTGTCTACTATGTGGGGACGTCCGATAATGCGTGTACTTCTTATTAGATCGCATTTTATTGCATCCGCTGACATATTCATTTCCGTCGGTGTCAGTCTTCTCTTAAATGTTTCGTGATCGTTTGCGATGTATACGTTAACGCTGGTCGAACGGCGTCATACATATATAACAAACCATTTAGCTTAAATGGCAAATCATAAAGTACTGTCGAGTTTTAGCGCCATTTAAGCCGCCCTACACTGACCCTATGTTCTACATCGTCATCGTCATTTCCTGGGTGGTTAACGACAGTGCCTTGGTATTGTATTTTAATTTTTCGCACTGTAGCACGATAACCCCTTTTTAATATTTCAGATTGCATGAGTTGGATTTGCAGGTTTTTAGAAACTAAAATGCGAATATTTGCTCTTAAGACTTGTCAAAGTGCAGTTTCAATAGAAAATCTTGCCTAAAATGAAAAAGCAGCGGATTCTTGCTTATTTACTTACTTAAGCTGGGGCTACATGCCGGTGTGGACCTGGACCTCAACTAACATGCGTCTCCAGCTAGCTCGATCTTTAGCTATGAGTATGTAGCTGCCTATACACGCTAAGTTGATTGATGTCCCCTTCCACTTGCGTGCGCCACCTGAGTCGCGGTCTAGCTCTACTGCGTTGTTCCTCGGGGGCGGATTCGAAAACTTTTCAGACCGGAGCTTTACCCAGCTACCTCAGTTGTTAGACCTTCACTGTTCTGGCTAAGCCAATGTCGCTGTATAGCCCGTAGAGTTGTCGTTTTATCCACTTCTCCACTCACCCTCTATGCAGACAGGACCGAAAATCACCCGAAACATATTCCTCTCAAAGCAAACATCCATTTTTGATAAAGTCCATGCCTCTGCGCCATAGAGCAGGACTGGGATTATTAAGGTCTTATATAGGGTCAATCTTGTTGTTCGAGAGAGGGCTTTGCTAGTCAGTCGCCTTCTTAGCCCAAAGAAGCAGCGATTGGCCAGAGTTATTCTTCGTTTGATTGTTATGATCGTGTTATTGTTTTCAATAGGCCCTTAGGACCTCAAAAATGATATCCCAAAAGATTATGGCCGGGAAATATCTCGAAGTACTTATTTTTCAAAGTATAGTATAAATCCGCCAGGTAGACTTTCTATAATTTAAAATTTTAAAGGCGTTTATCTCAAAACAGCATTTTTCAATTTGGCCGCACACATAATTTGAACAATTTTCAACCAATTCATTCAATTTTGCAAATTTGACTTTGAAAGTCCGCCATTCAGCCAAAAATCAATATATCAACGTCCTTCTCTAGCCGTTGTTATGTACAATAACCAAAAATTTTGCGAATCATCATAATTTAAACTTACAAGAGCTGTTGGTACGGCCGTAGACCCTTGCAAAAAAGAGAGGTCATCTGCACAGCCGCCATTTTTAAATAAATTATTCTATGAAAATTATGTTTTACAGTCAATCATATATACACTTAACTTCTACCTCTGTAAGCTCGGCTTTTTCATATTTTTCCTAAAAAAAAAAATCAGAAAAAAGCTTATTTTTACGGCCTCTGGGATGGCCTAATCCCTTAACTACCTCAAAATAAAGGGTGTTTTTTTTAGAGGTTTGGTTTTTAAACTGGCAACACCGTTTCTACAGATTGCCAATTTGACAGTTAAAAGTTGATTTGTGATTAGTATGTTCTGCCATTTTACGATGAATATATTAACGTCAGAACAACGCGTGCAAATTGTGCAAACTTATTTTGAAAAATATGGTTAATTTCGCCAAACTTATCGGGCGCTACGTCCATTTTACAGTCGACATATTCGGCCAGCTATTGCCGTTGTGGAGCGCAGTGTTGAGGAAAATCGCCATCGTGCTGTGTACGGAGCTATGCCCATCCACTTTGTGGAAGATTTTGCCGAAAGATCTTGGCTTAAAAGCTTATAAGATCCAGCTTGTGCGAGAGTTGAAACCGCGTGACCATTATACGCGTCGTAGGTTCGGTGAATGGGCCGAAAACATGATTCAGCTTGATCCTTATTTTCAACGCAAAATTTTGTTCTCCGATGAGGCCCATTTTTGGTTAAATGGATATGTGAACGAGCAAAATTGCCGAATTTGGAGTGGAGAAAACCCAGAAGCCTTTGTCGAAAAGCCCTTACAAACATTAAAACTCACTGTTCGGTGTGATTTATGGGCTGGTGGAATCATCGGGCCATATTTCTTTAAGGACGATGCCAGCCAGAATATTACCGTCAATGGAGAGCGCTATACAAACATGATTTCTGATTTCTTCGTTCCTCAGTTGGATAGCATTGACGTGACAGAGCTTTTGTTTCAACAAGATGCCGCAACATGCCACACGGCGCGCAACACCATCAATTTATGTGGGAAACATTTGCTGAGCGCATATTTTCGCGTAATGGACATGTGAAATGGCCTCCACGATCCTGTAATCTCACACCTTTAGATTATTTTCTTTGGGGGTATGTGAAGTCACTAGTCTATGCCGATAAACCAGAGATGTTGGACGATTTGGAAGTCAACATTCGCCGTGTTATTGCCCAGTTGATCGATAGAATTGTCGAAAATTTGACCTCACGATTGCGCTTCATTCGAGCTGGCCGTGGCGCGCATACGAGTATGCCCGATATCATATTTAAACTCTAATTGCATAAAATTATCTATTAAATAAAGCTAATATCACCGACATTTACATTAGCTTCAAGTATTTTATTTCATATTGAATTTGTATACCTCTGAAAAAAAAACTCTTTTATATCTGTCAAGAGAGACGTTATGCCCGAGACTTCGGTGTGGGGTGTACTTTCTGGTTGACAACATAAGCGTGGTCTCAATACTCCAGAAAGCGCTACTAACATCACGATGATTTCTTCCGGTTCAAGAATGATGTTAAAGAAATCTCAAGACAACGCGTCGCCTTGTCTAAATGTTGACATCAAAGGTCTCCGTGAGTTATTCACCAACCTTGATGGAGCATCGTGCATTCTCCATCGTCGTCTTGCATAGACGGACGAGTTTGACAGGGATACCAAAACTAGATATTGCTCTGTATAGCTTGTCTCTATAGATGCTGTTATACGCGGCCTTAAAATCTATGAAGGTGGTGTATATCAATTTGGTTTTCTTAATTTTTTACAAGATCTGCCGTAGTGTGAATATTTGATCTATAGTGGACTTTCCTGACCCAAAAGCACTCTGATATGGGCCAATCAGGTTGCTGACGAACGGCTTCAGAGGTTCACACAATACGCCATATGTGATCTTGTAGGCGATGACAAGAAGACTGATACCTCTGTATTTGGCACAGTTCAGAGGATCGGGCAAACAACGCTAAGGTTCCATTTATTTGACATACTTTCGTCCGATCATATTTTACAGATGAGTTGGTATATGCTCCTTACCAAGTCATCCGCTCCAGCAGCTTTGTTTGGCTTAAGCTTAGAAATGGCTATATTCACTTCATCCGAGTCGGGTGGACGGAATTGTTGGTCTACATCGTCCAGGTTGAAAGGTTTATTCTAACTGACATCCAAATCCTCAACATTGACTGTGACTCTACCACAATGCTCCCTTGTTAGTCTCAACAGGCTTCAGTTCGGGGTTTATATCCATGGCATGTTTTTTTTTATCTTTTGGTAAAACTTCCCAATCTCACTTCTGGAATAGCATCTCTTATATCCCTCCTGAGAAGCCAGTGTTTGTCTCTCTTTTTCTGCTCGTAGAGCTCGTGAACAGTTCTAGCCCTTTTATGCAGCGCCACTTTTTATGCATCTTGCTTAGCTGCATGTGCTTCCCGCACTCGTCGTCAAACCAGAAGTTTCGTTATGGTGCCGACTGAAACCCAGCACATCAGAGTCGACTTCCCTGATGGGTTTTTGACGATGTTGGCAAGGCGTTTACGATACTTGATGCGTCATCGGAACCGGAAAAGGATTTGGCGATCTCTTGGGATTGTAGTCGTCCGACGTCAAACTTCCCCACGATATTAGCTTGTCTTTCCGATATTCGGAATATTCACAACCGTATCTTGGCTACAAAAAGTAATGGTCCGAGCCTAGTTGTCCCCTCAGAAGGTTGACTTCAGTGCATTTATATTTCATTTAAAAGTCATTATAGATATCGCTTACTATTCTTATATACGACTCGGGTACATTTTGAGATTTTAGTGCCGCATATATAAGATCTGGAACTCTATCGAGTCCTTTTTACAAATCGGGAACGACGGTATCCAGATTTAAAACGGTTGGGATGTTTACCCATCAATATCTTTAAATTATAAATCGTGGCGTTGAATGGCATAAAGGTGAATGATAATACCGCATTGTCCACTATCTTACACTCGTTCGTTTATTTTCATTAGCTTAACCGATCGGTAATTGTTACAGCTTCACGTGTCACCGTTGCCTTTATATGATGAAGCAAGAGAACTCTATTCAGTTGGATCCGATACCTCTCATCATTTTATCAAATGAATTTTCGCGTTCATCTTTCGTGGGTTATAGCCGAAATAATGCTATTTTGTGGGATGTTTTTTGTTAAGTATCGCGTTGAAATTCTTTCCTACAGCAAGCTGGATTGCGTTACAGAGTGTCCTGTTCACCTTTAGTATATTTTTGATCCCTTACATGTTTGTTTCTTCATTGTCCCATAATAAAATACTAAAAATATTGGCCCCTCTGCTGTTTTTTGACATTTTTCTATAACGTGTCAGCTATTAATAATTTTCTAAATCCCGTCCTGATACAATCCCCTACTGCTATCGTACGTGCCTAACTACCGCTTTCTAAGCCTATCTTTTTCACCGTTCGTAGCTATGTCCGTGCTTGTAAAGTACCATTATTGCTCAATATTTTCAACAACACATTCTTCCACTTTGTTGGTATTTTGAAGCCGTTTTCCACCGATGTGAAGCATTTCCTCCCATGATGGTCTATTTACAAGTTCACCGAAGTTATGACAAAATACCTTTTGATTCGTTTACGATCCTCGCTAGGAGTTCAGTTGCCAAAAGGACTGCAACTTCGTTCTGTTTTATTCCGTTCCGTATATTTTATACGTCGTAATACGTTTTGTAGTTGGAAACTTTTACCCGCCATTGTGCCGAAGCTATAAGCAACGATAGGTAATTTGTTTCCTGAAAAGATCACCGAAACCGTCGGTCTCCCACACGATTATTTCTGTTCGCCCATAAATCAGGATCCCCCTATGTAGAGGAAGTACCCGGTGGAATAGTGTGGCAATCATAAATTATATAATCAAACGCATTCATCAGGAACGAAATATTGGACGCATCCATTGCATGTTGCTGTAGAGTTGTTTTTGGATTTCCTCGTAGTTGTTTGCAATTATGGAAAAAGGCGACATCAAAAATCGTGCAGTTGGCCTTCACAAATGCAATATGGATAAGACGAGATCTTCTGCATCTGGCACCCCTGGGAATCACTCGGAATTTGTTGATAATTTATCATATTATCGAGATTTGAAGGCACAGGAGGTGTTGACTACGAATGCCACTATACGAGAGATGACCATTCCGCAAAAAAAATGAACGCTCACTAAAGAATTTTTCTTACTGACGAGAAGAAATCTTCATCATTGAAGAATTTTTCAATAAACAGATTGATCGACTGTATGCTCGGTAATCAAGAGAAGCATCAGAGCTCATTATGTAATGGACATCAACTAGCATTATTAATGCTATTGTGTGAGCTATGATGGTGGACCTTCAATTTTGCGAGCAAAGAATCAAAACTTCGGAGAAAGTTTATTTCTTAACGATACAATGTTCGCCAGTAAGCTGTGAATATTTCAACAAAATTCTATTTCAGCTCACAAAGCAAGATGCATTCAATAGCGACTCAAGAGCAATATTCCGGACTTCATATCACCGGAAGATTGGTCAGTTAATAGTCCAGTGAATTAATTTTGTAGGGCTCTGCTCTACTCGACACCAAAGTATTGAGTTTTTAAAGCGAACCCCTGTTCGAAGAGTTAATTTGCCATTTGCATCAATATTCTACTTCTCTCAGTATTTATTGATTAGACTATGTATCCACTTGTACACTCACTTCCTTGACGCTGTACTTTTATACTATTTTCATGGCGCTATTATGCATAAATAACACTAACTGAAACGTCCGTGACGTTTCTAAGAGAGGGTACCACTTGAATTAAATCCATACCATTTTCAGTTAGTACCAACCTTCAAAAGATACGTGTATAAATTTGACAGCTGTCGGACGATTAGTTCTCGAGATATACCGTTGTGAGTGAAGCAAAAAATGTGAAAAAAATGGATTCAAAGCAATTTCGTGCGTTGGTCTATCATTGCTTTTTGATGGGAAAAAATGCAGTCGATGCAAAGAAATGGCTTGATAAGTGTTACCCGGACTCTGCACAAGCCGAACGAACCATTCGCAAGTGGATTGAAAAATTTAAAAGTGGTCATACAAGCACCGAAGATGATGCACGCAGTGGACGTCCAAAAGAAGCTGTTTCAGATGAAAACATCAAAAAAGTCCACAAAATGATTACGAATGACCGTAAAGTGAAGTTGATCGAGATAGCTGATTCTCTGAAGATATCAAAAGAGCATGTTGGATATATCATACACGAATATTTGGACATGCGAAAGCTGTGTTCAAAGTGGGTGTCGCGTTTGCTAACAGTCGACCAAAAACAACAACGTTGTTTGATGATTGGCTCCATCACTTCACACCAGAGTCAAGCCGGCAGTCAGCTGAGTGGCGAGCAGGCGACGAACCTCGTCCTCGGCTGGCAAGGTTATGGCATCCGTATTTTGGGATGCACATGGAATAATTTTCATCGACTATCTCCAGGAGGGGCGGATTATCAACAGCGACTCTTACATTGTGTTGTTGGAGCGTTTGAAGGACGAACTCGCAGAAAAACGGCCGCATTTGAAGAAAAAGAAAGTGCACCGTGTCACAAGTCGATGAAATTCGGCTACAAATTGCTTCCCCACCCACCGTATTCTCCAGATTTGGCCCCCAGCGACTATTTCCTGTTCGCAGACCTCAAAAGAATGCTCGCCGGAAAGAGATTTAAGACCGATGAAGAAGTAATCGCCGAAACAGAGGTCTATTTTGAGGCTAAACCGAAATCGTACTACAAAACTGGTATCGGAAGATTGAAAAATCGTTTCAATCAGTGTATCGCCCTCGAAGGCAACTATATTGATAAATAAAGTTGAATTTTGCAAGAATTTTGTGTTTTACTATAAAACGGCGCGGACTTTTCAGCCAATGTGTTATATAAATTTGTATCCGACTTTTCTTTTATTCCACTCATAGCCTCTGGATGTGTGAACCCGATTGAGCACTCAAACTTCAGTTTGCCTCATGAGATGTTATGTGGCTCAGGCTCATATTTGGTGTTAAAGTGCCTAAATATGGTTGTCCTTAATTTAGCTGCCTTTTAAGACATATAGGGGACTAAACTGCTGGGATATTTAAAAACAGTTGTCGCTATCGTGTCCGAGTCGTTAGCCATACGCTTTCGATGCTTCCAATAGCATTCGAATACTAGACCCATGAGTGACTGGAAAAGACCCCTGATTGTTATTTTAAAAGAAAACAAAACGTCAAATAATTGCACGTCACTCTCAAACACTTGTGAAAATTTCAAATAATCTGCTGAATGCGCTTTTCGTTCTGAAATTTAATTGTTAGTAATTTAATTTAAAAACGAGTAGCTTGTAAAAGATTCATTACTAATCATAAATGAAGTTCTCCAAGCCACACTGTGAGAACAAAGGTGGCTTACATAATATAGTAGCCGGTCAAAAAATTAAACTGTGTTCATAGCTTCATTTGCGTACGAGTATGATTCAACTAAACTTCTTTGCCTTGCATCCAATTAACTTGGACAATGACCCGAACTTGTACCGACATTTCACTTTCACCTCACACAGCAACACAATGGCGCCCTTTGTTTTCTCCCTCGACTTGTGTACTATTAACACAATTACCCAAGTGCCAAGAGTACCAGTATGTACCTTTTGCGTCCGTCAATTTACGAATACGTGTTGAGTTAAACAAACAGAGGGTAAGGTCTGCTCATCATTTTTGACACTGACAATAAAAATGTCAAACAAATGCTGTCAGTTTGAAAGTTTCTTAGCAGAAAACAAACAAAAACAAAAATGGCCACCAACTCTGACACATTAAATATTGTAGAATTGCATTTCATCTTGACTTGACCCAATCCTCTAAGGGGTGCCCATTAAGATGTTAATAAGGTGCGATAAATCCATCGTTTAAATCATACTCGTACTTCATAACCGCTACCAGCTATAAAGTCATTTAATCTGGCCATCACATTGATCAGTCTGTAGTCCGCTTGCTAGAACTTCCCCTCCGGTTGTACAAATTTTGCCTTTTTCCTTCTAAATTTGGTCATGCACCACACCGACTGGTACTGACGTAACAAAAATAGAATAAAACCTACGTCAGGGCGTGATCAGCGAGTCAGCAAGATCGATTTGGAGGAGCGAGAATATTTCCACCGATCGCTAAGGAGGCACCGATCCCAAACAAAAGGGGCCTCAGCCCAAGTGGCCTAGTGGAACTGATTTATGCATTCATTTGGACGAGCACGACGTCAAGTTTCGTTTCTAAAAAAAAAACAAAAAAAAACAAAAAAAAACTGGACAAACGGACGAACGCAATAGTTAATCTGTTGACTGATCGTCAAACGATCGATCAGACAGTGTAGGTATCATACAAAGTGCGCGATCGTTGTTTTTGACGTCTTTAACGTTTTAAGCGCGACCTAAGTTATTGAGATTTTCTCGCCAAAGCGTCCATTATGCCAGAACTATGGGGACCTGTCATTTAAGCTGCCATAATCGGGGGCTTGGGTGTATGCACATGTAATAAACATGGGCTTGGCATGGTACTTTTTTTTTTACACAGATTTCCTTAGCGACAGAGATACGAGTACGACAAACCGGGTGATTCAATATTTCATTACAAACGGTTATCGTTTCCTCTCTCTCTGTGTGTGTGTGTGTGGAGGTAAGTTCTGTTTTTTTTTTTTTTAATTTTTCCTCATTTTGGGGTCCCCTAAGTCGATTGGACTCATCTAGTGGCCTAGTGAAACAGGGAGATACCGGGTGGGAGTATTATTATCTTGACATACGGCGGCAACACGGACACAGTGAAAAACCGCTAAAGTCGAGGTTATGGGAAAATTGCAATTTTCCACTTTGCACTGTACAAACCGTGCCAATGGGTGAATTTTTCTTCGAGTCGTTTCTGTTTCTTTTTGATTCTTTCGTTGGATCTGGTCTGGCAGGAGAGAAGAAAAGTGCAAAAGGCGGATTGTTAGAAGCACGTGAAAAGTTAATGATAGGGCGCAGTGTACCAGTTGAGTACAGAGAACAAGAAAAGGTCAGTCGGTTGTGGTTTGGGTTTTGGATTTTGGATTTTATTTGTCACGGAAATGGTTGTTCTTTTTTCATGGCGGCAGTAGCGAAGTGTGGAGGTATTGAGTTGAAAATGAGAATCTTTTCTCAGGAAACTTGTAAATAACTCGTTCTAGGTGATTTGGATTTTTTTCAAAGTCGTCGTAGGGCAGATATTTTGGGCTCCGAATTGAGTTTCACTTAGATATTATATTACTATGTAAGGCAAGCTTTACTTAGGTACACTACTTTCTAAGAAGCTGGTTTCTAAGGTACGTAATTTGGAGAAAGAGAAAAACTAGTCGAAATAGGGATCGCAATCTGCTGAAGATTTGTGAAGAGTTAATGTCATAACCAAGATCAGAGATTTGATGTTCCTCTGAGATTAAAGGGCTTTTCCAAGCTGAACCAAAGTTGTTCCATTTTCACAATCTGCTCTAAGTATGGTTAATGGCTTGTCTTTCTTTTTTGTACTGCGTTTACTACACGGCACAGCTATTAGACCTCTCCTCCACCAGCTAATTTTATAAAACTTTTCGTAGACATATCTCAATATTTAATGAAAAGGAGAGCGGTTTTTCAAGTGTGTACAGCTTATCTGAAATCTGTTCAAGTCAGAAATAATTCATACTTACATAGATAGTGTTCGATGACGATATCTATTGTAGCGGGCTGTTGAGAGAAGTTAAACACTAAGAGGCTCTCATGTCCAGCTTTGGTATTATACGTCCACCTTGTCCACCTTATGTTAGCTCTTTCGATAGCATCTAGATTTATCATGAGCTTACGTATAGTGAACGATATACCAAAGTTAAATCTTTTTTGGTAGAGAAGCTAGTAAACTTCATTGACCTTACAATTCTCCGGAATGTTCCTATGCCTCGGTATCCAACAAAATTAAATATTGAAATGCTGCGGAATCTCTCTAGAAAATGAACCGCAGTCTAGGGCTGCTTTTGAATTTATAGAAACTGCTCGGATTCCCATGGAGGATATAGGAAATTACTGCTTTCTTTCACTGCCAATATATCCCCTTGCAACACGCTACAATGATGAGGAGAACGAAAGGATAGAGTAAGATTTAGAATGCCTAAGAACCCCGTCATTGGTTCTTTACCAACCGGTTTGGAAGTGGATAGATTTGTCTTCAAGAAAACATCTTCCTCCGAGAATTACCTCGAAGTTTGAATGTTAGCGAGATATGTTGTAATTTATTTTCCCTGGAAGAGTTTTGCATGTACATGCATTCAGAATGGCAGTATAACCAATCGAATTACTGGTCTACTGTGAGGTTGCATTAAGGCAATTGTTGAGGAATTTTAGATGAAACAGAATGTCCAGTGCTGTGGATGGAGTAGTTTGAAGTGCTCCGAGGAATACACTCACATGCTGAATGCAAAACTTAGCCCATCACGATTTATCGTTTTGTTAAGGCAGTCTATCAGCAAACCACGCCGTAGCTAAATATTTGTCTTTTGACTGCGACATATTGGCAGTGCGTTATGCGGGGATGATAACACCACTTATTTCCATTGGCTTCTTGGAATTGATGCATTGGTGCTACCAGCTGTATTTTCTAAAGAAGAGGGCAAATTTTTTTAAAGGACCGCGTCAAATCTACAGCGATCTGCCTGCCTTGTTTATACATAAGTAGCCTATTAGAGTCTAAGTTTTAGGGAAAGGGGATACGATATCATCTTGCGGCAACCCTGCACTGACAAATTTTCTAGATATTTCATACACTTTGGATTGATTGGCTGGTGAGCAGAATATTATTCAACTGATCGAGTGAGTTGTCTTGAGAGCTAAAAGCAATCATTTTGACCTAAAAGTACTAAATACTATATCGGGCATATGCGCACCACGGCTATCGAATGAAGCGCAATCCTGAAGTCCAAATTTCGACAACTTTATCGAACAACTGGGGCCATAACACGGCGAACGTTGACTTCCAAATCGTCCAACATCTCTGGTTCATCGGCATAGACTAATAACTTCACATACTCCCAAAGAAAGTAATCTAAAGGTGTGACATCACAGGATCGTGGAGGCCAGTTCACAGGTCATTTACGCGACCCACAATAAATTGATAGTGTCGTGCGCCTTGTGGCATGTTGCGCAATCTTGTTCAAACCAAAGCTCTGTCACATCAATGCCATTCAACTGAGGAACGAAGAAGTCAGAAATCATGTTTGTATAGCGCTCTCCATTGACGGCAACATTCAGCCCGGCGTCGTCCTTAAAGAAATATGGCCCGATGATTCCACCAGCCCATAAAGCACACCAAATCGTGAGTGTTAATGGATGTAAGGGCGTCTCGACAAAGGCTTCTGGGTTTACTCCACTCCAAATTCGGCAATTTTGCTTGTTTACATATCCATTTAACCAAAAATGGGCCTCATCGGAGAACAAAATTTTGCGTTGAAAATGAGGATCAAGCTGCATCATGCTTTCGGCCCATTCACCGAACCTACGACGCGTATAATGGTCACGCGGTTTCAACTCTCGCACAAGCTGGATCTTATAAGCTTTTAAGCCAAGATCTTTCGGCAAAATCTTCCACAAAGTGGATGGGCATAGCTCCAATTGCTGTGCACGATGGCGATTCTCCTCAACACTGCGCTCCACAACGGCAATAACTTATTCGGTTCGCACTGTTTGTCGCCTTTGGGGATGCGTATTATTCACTAGAATGTACGTGGTGCGAAAGCGATTCATCGTGTTCCGAATTACTTGCTCAGATGGACGATTATGTCGACCGTAGAATGGACGTTGTGCACGACAAGTTTGGCGAACCGAACCATGGTTTTCAAAACAAGTTTGCACAATTTGCACGCGTTGTTTTGGCGTTAATCTATTCATCGTAAAATGGCAACGTACTAACTAAAAATCAACTTTCAACTGTCAAGTTGACAATCTGTAGAAATGGTGTTGCCAGTTTAAGAACCAAACCCCTAAAAAAAGCTTATTTTACTACCAAATTTCGGGTTGCCAAAATTTAGCCCTATTATACCCCCTATGTCCCTAGTTACAAAAATAGCTGAGCTCTCCTTTAACTTGTATCGGAGCTGCCTCATATTTCATATCACATCCTTCCATCAATTGCATATTTATGTTTTTCTATCTCACCTCTTAGTGGCAATATTCTGTACCCGCATCTGGAGAAAGACGCCGGGTAAGAAAGGCGGTGAATTAGAGTACACTCTTCCTTTGCATTTTGAAAGGTCTTAACAGTGTGTCAAATCCGTAATTACTGATGTATCGATCGTATTGATATCATATGGATCGCTCACTGCTCCTGAGTAGCGTTTCTTGATGTGAGAGTTTGAATATCTGCAGATTATCGGGTTCAATTCCATTCTTGTTACCTCACACTGATCTGCTATTTGCGGACAAGTCTTGTATGTTTCATTGTAACCTGGCTTAATGTTTGATATCCGAACCGATAACTACTACGATAATGTCTGAAATAGTCTCTTAATAGTTAGAGAGGCTTTGCCTTTATTTAGTGTCTTGACTTTGTAATTTTATTGTACATTGCTATTGGGAAAGAGAGACGCGATCATTCACTCTTATATCTAGTAAAACGCTGGCAGTAAGGACAAGTGGTTTCCTTTGGATTAAAGGTAGAACGTTCCATGATTTTTAAAGCAAACCACCTGTCATGTAGACCTTATGTTTACGTGATGCCTATACATCCATAGGGAGCAAGGATACGCCTTGCCATCGCTCTCCGTCATTCCTTTGATACCAATTCGGAACTGTGTTGGAGGCATAAGTTCCACCCTTGGTATGAGTCGAGGCCGACCTAAAACCTCTTGCTGTTCTTAGGGTCACAACACCCAGTACTTTTTTGCAACTCTACAATGGGTTAGACCCGTTCCCGCGATTTGGGTTTAAACCACAGCCACCATGAGGGGGCCTACCTCTAACAAGTCAGGCCCGGACCGAAATCCGGGGGGCTCCTGACTCCCATGGTACCGTGATTTAAGTCCTGGTATGGACTACCGGTGGTCAAGCCTACCAACAAGACCTATGACCGGCAACTTGTAAATGGTCAAATCGTAGCAACCATTCAGAGGCTGTTATCTGAAGATGTTTACGATAAGACCAGTAATATACTTTGCTCCCGCTTTTTATTAGACAACGTCATTAATGGGCGAAACCTTGATAATTGGGCGGGGGCCCGGATTAAAGGTAGATCGATGCCCTGTGACCTGTTAGCAACCATTGCTCAATTTGTTGTGTACTCCAAATCGGTTGAGGTCCCTTTCCACTTGTTCGCGCCACCTATGACAAGGTCTTCCGCTACTGCGTTGTCCTTCCGGGTTGAATTCGAAAATTCTGCTTTGTCATTCGCTTTACATTAGGCGACTGATACGAAGTTTTCTGATTGGGTCAATGTCACCGTACAGCTCATATAGTTCGCTGCTAAATCTACTCCTCCAAAGCATGTCAAAGCAAACGGGACTAAGGATTCTTCTCTCGAAACGATCGGGTATATCTTCATCTATTTTCCATTGAGTCCATGTTTTAAGTGCTTACGTATACTACTCAACTGCCTTCTTCGCCCAAAGAGTTATTCTTCGTTTTATTTCTGCTGAGGTGTTGTTGGCAGAATTGATGGCAGACTCAAGGTAGGCAAAGTCCCTTACTCTTAGTTCTCGACTGTGAGGTTCTGTCCAATTCGTTTATGTTATGTGTCCCTTCTGTTGACAGCATATGGTATACTTGGTTTTGCCTTCATTTTCCTCTAAGCCCATTTTGGCAACTTTCATTTCAATACTAACAAACGCACGGGTGACAGCCCGTTGAGTTCCGCCAATTATGTCGACAGGCTTTTGATTGTGTCTTCAGTGTTCACCTGTGTGTTCCGCACAATTCTTTCAGGTATGATGCTAAAGAAGTCACATGGCAGCACGTTACCTTTTCTAAAACCTTTTTTGACATCAAAGGTCTCGGTTAAGTCAATAGCGACCTTGACGGAGCAGCGAGCATTCTCAATCCATAGAGACCTGACTCCATATAGCTCGTCTCTACAAATCCTGTCATATGCGGTCTTAAAATCGATTAAAAGTTGGTGGGTATCGATTTGGACTTCTTGAGTTTTTTTTTCCAGGATCTGCCGGAGTGTGAAGATTTTGTCGATTATGGACTCTTCTTGTCTAAAACCGCACTAATAGGGACTAATAAGGTTGTTAACGAAGGGTTTCAGACTTTCACACAATATGACAGATAAGATCTTATATGCGATGTTGAGGAGACTTATATTTCTATAGTTGGCGCAGTTGAGGGTGTCTCCTTTTTTGTTGATCGGACAATCGATACAGAGATTCCACTCATCAGGCCTACATTCTTCTGTCACAGTCTGAGAAATGAGTCGCTTTGAATACCTCGGCTGGTAAGCCATCCGCTCCAGTTCCCTTACTTCGTTTTGGTCAGGTAGATGGAAGTTTTGGCTATAATCGTCTAATCTGAATGGTCTATTATGCCTGACGGCGGGATGTTGGGCTATTTCGGCGTTATACAGTCTGCAGACAAATTCTCAGCACTGACTGTGACTCTACGACAAGGTTTCTTTCAGTCACCTCTACAGGTTTCTGTGAGCATCTTCTTCTCCTGACACGTTCTTTTTCCCTATTGGCAAAATTTCCGTACGTTATTCCTGGAGTACATACTCTCAATACCTTTGATCGCCCGCTTCACATGCTTTTTTTCTACTTCTGTCGAAGCGAAGTTCTTTCCGTTTCTTCTGCTCGTAGAGCTCACGAGCGGCTTTCACACTTCGTTGCAACGCCGCTTTATATGCTTCTTGTTCAGCTGTATGTGCTTGCTGGAATTCTTCATTAAGCCAGGGATTTCTTGGTGGCGGCTGGCCATTACATCAGATGCGTGGTCTCTGATGGCACTTATCTTCGGTACTTGATCTTTTTAAGCTTTTCCGGTTTCGTAGAAGTTGTTGAGAGATTTCGGGCTACGAGTTCGGAAAAGATTCTGGGGCTCTCTTGCGATTGTAGTTTTCTATGATATATCTTCTTCTTTGTTGTGGCGCTTGGAAAATTCGAAATCGTACCTTGGCTGCAACAAAATAGTGGTCCAAGTCAATGTTGGCAGAATGCTGGAGGCATGCCTTACGTCGATAGCCAAATGTTCAGTTTGGTTAAGCGTGTCTATGTTCTCCTCAACTCCTATGTATATTGAGAAGTGGAAAACGTATATTTCCCATTGTGACATTTCGTCCCGCTGCAAAGTCAATAAGCGTAAGTGTGTTGCCAAGCGTGGTATCGTCTAGGGTATGCTTACGAACGAAAACGATGGAATCCTTCTATATTTTCGTCAAAGATTTATGCCTCCTGCAGTTAGCCAATTAGAAATGATGTCTTCGTTACAGCATCTGGCCGTCATGGTATCGTCCGGCTGTGAAGAGGATTAAATTTGACAACAATGAGATCACTCCATTACATCGTTAACAAGTTATTTGAAATATCGATTAAGGTAGTTCAAGTAGCTCGGTTTTTATAATCGAAATTGTAAAAAGTTTTATCTCAGGATGTGGACATATTCCCACATACATCTTGGTTCACAAGTACCTGAATCATCTCATGATTTTTTTAGACTCTAAGTAGATGTTCCCAAGTGATTTTTAACGTTACTTGTTCTTGTGTATACATATAATCTCTACAAACTCACGTGAGAAGGCACTCCTAAATTGTTGACTCCAAGTTATAGATTCGTAAATGCAATGAGGCAGAGAAGCAGATAGCAGTCATTTAAACTGCAAGAACCAATTTTCCTCCTCCTATAGCCGTAGTTATAGATCAATATACGAGTATAAGTTACTACTCCTAGGCCTAAGAGCTACAGTAAGCCCAATGACCACCTGCTGACATAAATGGTAATATTTTATTTCCAATTAAAACACCAATCACCTCCTTGCTGCTCATGTCACTTAAAAAAAAATCCCCATGTGTTTATTTGGACCAAGTCAAAAGTCTTTAACCCTCAAAAATATTTTATAAACTCAATTCAACTTTACGAATTGCATATTCCTACTTCTTTGCTTGTCCCATTCTATAAATTTATTTACAGCCAATGAAATAATCTGAAAAATTATTTTGGTTATTTTTTTTTTAATCCTTGGGTCTTACATAATTCATTCAAAATTGCTATATTGATCATTTCCAAACAATTTACATTTCCATACAGAATGGCCTGCGGCTCCTCAAACTAGCACCTGTCACATATATCTTTTACATTCATAAATAAATTCTATCGGTTGGTCAACGGAATCGTGCGTTCACATTAAGTAGAATTTCAGCTATTTTATCATTTCAAAGTCTTGCTACCACCACCTGATACTATCTGCACTTGTTTGCCTAATACAACGACTAAAGACAATGTTGTACGAGTCGACTTTCAAAGAACAACTATAGAGTTACCCATAAACATTGCTTGAAATCTGCGTAGATACATTGGCTAAGTTGAACTCATTCAACAGATTTTCGACAAGCTTTACCATAAAAGAGCTTTAAGATTGTAATAATGGTTGATGTGAAATAATGGTGTTGTTTAAAGAAAAAAAAAAACTGTCGCATAAAAACTCGTTCAAGTTTGAGGGCCAAGAGAAGGGCCTTTAAGTCTGTCTACTGAATTAATCTTATGGATTCTCAAATGTCTCTATGTGGTCTATGTATAAACCAAATCCCAACAAAAACAACCATTGTTGTTTGTTTATATAGTGCTTCAAACAGTGCTCTCTATTATGCTTGACGAGCAAAATTTTCCATTTTAACACCGTTTTTCTTGCCCCCTCGACTAACTGTACTAAGAAAATCCCTCTAAAACAACACTCCAAAAATGAAGAAAAACAGTCAACACACAACCTTCCACCAACAGGGGGGGGTGATGGGTGGATGAGAAAACCGAACAGTCAAAACAAAATGAAACACCATGGCTCACAGCAGTCGTCAGCATGATGATTGTGTACGTGTATCTCAGTATTTAAGTATCTAACTTAGCTTAAAGAGCTCTGAGCGAAGTTTTACCATTTTCTGTGGTATCTGTGCTGTGTGTTCTTTCACTTTGAGGCTTTTGAGAGGCAACTGTGCCTGGCAGAAATATAATAGATACTCTCATAGAAAAACTTCACTGCATCGTGGTGGTACGAATATTGTATTAAAGTTTACCCTCCCTCTTATAAGAAGTGCTCGTGCACAGCCACAGTTACAGATACTAACGTCGACGCTCTGAGTTTTCCTGAGAGACTTAAATCGTTGTGAGATAGGTGATCACTTAGCTGGCAATTCAAAGAAGACGAAAACGGCTAAAAAGTGGGGTTGCAGCAGTCACTCACTGAGTTTTGTACAATTTTCCGTTTCCCACAGCAATATCAGCAGCGCGATTTTCTTGTACTCGTATTATGTAGGTACGAATACAAGTATCTTTTTGCCGTAGCAATAGATTTAGTTCAGAAATTCCAAAGCCATGCCGCACCGCCAAAAGCCTAAGGCAAAAGCACACTTTTCGTAATTTTTTTTTTGTTTTTTTTTTTTGTTTTTTTGTTTCTCTCACTTTGTTGCATATTTTTATCGTGTTTTATTTTTTTATTTTCTTTCTTACAAAGTCAGTTCAGGTGTAACTGCTCTAAAGAGTTAACGTGCGCATCTCGTAGCCGTAGTCATCGTAGTCGTAGTCGTCATCGTCGTTGTCGTTGTCGTTGTCGTTGTCGCTGTCGCTATCATTGTCAATTTGTAGATCGCTGCGCGTCATTTCGTTTCGTCGATTGATCGCGTTTGTTTAATTGGTTGGCGTGTCAAAATCCAACGGTTCTTAGGAGAATTATTCGGCGAAATTGCCGCCACAAATCAAATCAAATCAAATCAAATTACAAATTGTGGGTCAGAATTTATTTCATTTGATGGTGAACCAATGAAAAATAGTGACGAACGTCAGACTTCCTAGTTAGATACGAGTATCTCCTAAATGGCCGGTCCTTAAGAAACCCTAAAAAAAAAAAAGTGCCAACATTTTGATGAAAATGTGAGAAATTCTTTTAAAATACGCGTTTTTGTTCAGAATTGTTTAGAAGTGCTCTATAAGTAGTAGAACTTGGTCAAAATCGGTATGAAAGGTTTTAAGACCATTAGAAGGACCAAACAATTTCTGAACGGATAAATTTGGATCCAAAATTTAACCAAAAGTGTCGAAATTGTTTTACATTTTCAAAATTTAGTAAATGAAACAATGGAAATTTGATAAAAATTAGTGTATACGGAAAATGAAACGAAAGGACGTTATTTACAAAAAAAAAATTTAAAAGTCAAAATTGTTCAAAATTGTTCAAAATTGTTTGAAATATGACAAAAGTGATCAAAATTATTTCAAGATTATAAAAGTAGAACATATTCTGTGTTTTGGTAGTCATCAAATCCACCAAACCGTTCAGAGAAACAAGGAATATCTTTAAGGCCATAATCGGCAATGTGTCAAAATTGTGTTGAAAACAGAAAAAGTCACAGTTTTTGTTGTTTTTTTTCTTTTCATGTATCTGATGTGCAGAGATACGTTCTAAAACTGTTATCTAATCCTATCCCTGACTAAAGTGAAAAAAAATATAAAATCCGAATAGATATTTTTCCCTTCAAAGTATTCAGATGCAACTGCCAATTGGAGGCGGAGGAGGTGGAAAAAAAGCAAAAGTCGACGAAAAACCAACAATAAAGCAACTCAAAGTTATGTAAGTTGTTTGGCGATGTGCATCACTCTATTCATTGAGCTGATGACTGCCGGAAAACCAGGCGATAGAGATATAATACGAGTCCGTGAGCATTGGAGATCATGAAATGAAACAAATCGTTGGACGTATTTTTTTGTTTTCCACAATTTTTTTCAAATTTAGTTTGGTTTTTGTTTAGCGTGACAGAGAGAATAACAACAATGATGTCAACAAAGTTGTTAGTTTTTTTTTTTTTTTCGACAGTAGGTACCTTTTTTTGTTAAATGTGCATTGTGTGGTGATTTAGAGAAAGATTTAGTCTAACGATTCATTTTAGTGTTTTTTTTTTTCTTTGGACTTTTTGTTGGTTGATTGATTTTTGTAGTCACAAAAGTTTGTATTGTCACGATCCGACATTGAGTTCATGTTCATGTTCTCTGCAATGGACGGTAATTATGGCGAGTTTTGTATGTGATTGGTGGGGTACCTCCTATTTAGTTGTGCTTGTGTTTCTCAATGATAAATCACTATGTCACTTGGAAGGAAATTTTCGCAATACTCGTATATAGTATTCGTATACAAATACTTGTATCTCATGGTCTTTCTTTTTTGCGAATGAGGAAATTTGTGTGCATCCGAACATGTCTATATGTATGGCAGGGTTGAGGCGATTTAGTGGTGACCTTTGTCACCGTTTTAGGCCTCTTGGAATTTCTTTTTTCCATGGCTGGCAAAGGCATCCCTTGATTTGGGATTTCGTGGTCATTGTAGTTTTGTTTTGTCAAGTAACCCTGTTTTTGATTTTTTTTCTTTTTTTTATTGTTACTCTGATGGCCATCACGTATTATGATAATTTGTTTTGTCAGCAATTTGTATTTTTTATTTTGGAATCTTTCTATTTATGGATTAAATTACTGGGTGACTGCTAATTGGAGATTTTTGGGGGTGAGCATTTTGATTGTGATTCTTTGTGGGCGCCTGATCATGGCTGGTTGGAGTTATTCGTATTTTTAGGTGAAATGTACGTGACATGACTGGAAGTTTATGGAGGAGAACACAGGAGAATACGGATATTAGGTGTTGCAAAAATTTATTGCAAATCAACTTCCATGAAGAGTATAGGCCTAGATTCTTTTTCCATTCCCCTCTTCTGACTATTGATAGATTCAAAATTGTTTTTGAATTTCGAGCGCAAATCGTATTTGGCTTACGAACACGTTTTGACGTTAGAAATGCGGCTTGATCGTGCAGATATGTCAGCATGTGATGAATTTTGCGGAAGTGATTGCGCCCAAACATTTATTAGAGTGATAATGTTTATCAACAAAAATCTTTAAAGCAACAAGCTGCGAGGAATGACTCGGAAAGAAAAGATTTTCTTTAAGTTCCCCACATGCATCGTTAGGATAATTTCTTTTTAATCGAGACAGATACCTACTCGTACTTTTGCTCTAGCTGCGGGATTTTAATCAATTGAGAACGTCAGGGCATCGCCTTAGGATAGAATTTATCTGTCAGCTTGAGAAGCCAGCGACGACCAGCAACGACTTGTACGGTTCCTTTAGCAGGTAGATTGCACAGTTTGTGATGAACAGGTTGTCAGAATAAGGCGCGGTGTCTCATAGCTGTACGTGTGTTTCGTGTTTCGCATATATACAAGCTGGCGCAAAAGTTGTCACCCGATATTCTTTGGCTGTAATTTTTTTTTATTGAATGAAGACCTTTGGTTCGGCTTTTGGATTATGTTTATTTGATGTCTTAAATTTTTCTCCATTGCATTGAGAAAATAATATTGCTAAGTAGTCGCCGCCAGAACTGATTTCCACTGATTTCCATCGTTCTTGCCAGACCTTCCGGCGATAGGTCCTAGCATTATTGACGGATATTCTCTTTGGCGGCTACAAGAGTCTGACTGTTGTTGACATAAACTCGTGACTTCAAAAAACTCCACAAAAAGGAGTCTGGAAGACAATCTTGCCGGCCATTGCAAATCGCCAAAACGAGAGATTAGGCCACCCGGAAATGCAGCCCTCAGAATTTCATTTGCGGCTCTCGCGCAGTATGCGCCGTTGCTCCATTCTGTTGGAATCACATGTTCTCCCGTCCCAATTCATCTAATTGAGGACGAAGAAAGTCGTTAAGCATGGCTCTGCAGCGCTCGCCGTCCACAGTAATCGTTTGGCCCGCAGCGTTTTCGAAAAAATAAGGCGCGATGATGCCTCCAAAGTATACAGCACACCATGTAGTAACTTTGAGCGGGTGTAATGGCTTTTCGTGGGTTATATGCGGATTTTCGGTACCCCAGAAGCGATAATTTAGTTTATCCACATATCCACAGAGATGGAAATGGGCCTCGTCGCTCCTGATTATTTTCGATGAAAAGTTGTCTTCCTCATGGTCGAGATTCAGGATGGCTTGAGCGTAGATTACACGCGATTGGCGGTCAACAGTAACAGCTGATGCACTGTCTGCACTTTGTGAGGGAATATCTTACAGTTTTTCACCGAAATTCTCTGTAAAGACCGCCGATTGATGCCCAATTGCGTGGCACGTCGTCCCTTCGATACTCCGCCGTCTTCTGAGACATCTTCAACTACAGCTGCGATATTCTCAGCAGAACGGCCACTTCGGGGCCGGCCAGACCTGGCAGCATCTCGTGTTGTCCGATGCTGTTCTAGGGCGAGCGGCTGTGTCGGACAACCGGGAAATCATTCCGACGACGAATTATTCCACAAAAAAATCGCAACAATTATTCCGCGTTCTTTCGGAGTATAGCGAAATGTCTTGTTGACTTGTGTCTTGTATCTGTTTACTTCACAAATATCAAAGTAGAATTCTTCTGATAGGGTGATGACCTTTGCGGCGCCTTGTATATGTATTGTTACACTGAAAGATAGCAATATCTAAACTGAAGTACAGCAAAGCTTCCGAACTAGGCAGCCTATTTTACGATTTCCAAGATTTCCTTTGCTCCAAGGATACCTGTTGGATAGACCGTCAGCATCGTTTGCACGATCCATAAGAAAGGAGCTCATATGAACTTCACAATCAGACAACAGTCTACCGTATTGTGGTAGCGCCTGCAATCACTTTTCCACTCCTATCAATGCGGTTCTATCCTCATTACGGCAGATTCTTGATAAAAACCCAAAAATTCAGATAGATCTTCACAATCATCACAATAATCGACCAAATTTAGCAGATTGTGTAGAATGATGTAGAATGCTCGTAGAGATCAAAGGCAGTCTAAGCGGAGCCTTTGGTAACAAAAAAGAGTTTAGGGAAGTTGATCCCTTGTTATAATCATGCTTGAGAAAAATGTGCGAAACTTTTAAGCTAACGTCAGAAGGACTTGAATATGTAGATGACCTTGATGTCATTAGTCGAAAACAGTAAGTTGTCATTGATGAGTTTACAAACATTTAAACAGAGCGGCAAAAATGGTTTTGGCTGATAATGAAGGCACCATGTAGATATGTTGTCATCAAGAAGGGTGACCAAAGCTCCACTACTATATTGACTCTGATAATGACACTTCTTAAAAAATCCAAGGAAGAATATCACGTGCCAATCTTTGCTTCAATTAAGTAATGAATCATTGTTATGAATCGCTATTAAGACTCAATATAAGACCTTCATTATCACCATTAGACATTCATCAGCCCTAAACGATTTAGTTGCGAGACTACCAAATTCTATAAGATGCAAAGCGGCTACGATTTGTCACCCAAGATGGTTAGGAAAGAATGAATATTCAAGCTCCGGTGGCAAAAGTTTTCAATTTCTAAACGAAGCATTTGTCTAAAGTGGAAGTAAACCTCAGCCATATAACGGCAGTTAACCAAAGAACGAGCTAACTGGAGAGGTTTTACTGGTTGATGCAAATGTCCACCTCGCTATCGGATCAAACAAGTATGTTACACTTTGTTTCCAACAAAGACGAAAGTGTGATATTTTATTTATTTGCCTGTCAGCGTTATATTTTCTTGCAATCTGGACTATCCGTGCTGACGCTTTATATTAAATCACTAGTCTACAATCTTCGCCTTCCTTTTTACCCGCTGCAGCTAAGACTTGGAACTATTGAGATCATTAAAACCGGGGCTCGTTTCTGAGCTATGCAAACTTAGACTAGTATCTTGGCATCGTTTGACTAGTTCTCAAGAAAGAAGCAACTCTGAACAGCCCTTAATATAGCCACCTAAGCAGTTAGTGTGGTCAACGTCACAAGCAATATTTGATCATCCATTCAAGATACTTAAGTTTGATAATCCTCGTAATCGCAAAGGTCTTATCATTGTCGTATTAAACAAGCTTAGGTCACCATATATTATTTGCCGCATATGATAGAATACAAAAAAGTTGAGCCATGTGCAGTTCTGACCTCATCCACTTATGCAGGATAACAGCGAAGATCCCTAACTGCAGTGAAAAGTTGGTACCACCTCTGGATACGTTTCTACGACTTGTATCGCTTTATGGATGGTTTCAAGTCTGATATTCACAAAATAAATGCTGGTGTGCCCCAGGGCTCCGTTCTGTCTCCGACACTCTTTCTAATTTTCATCAATGATCTCTTGTCTGCTACTTCTAATCCAATATATTCCTTTGCTGGTGACAGTACTCTCTGCTTTTCATATTCGCTCCCGGACTCACGTCCCTGCTCTTCGGCTGCATAACGGGAACGGCAGCGTATGCTAAGCTCACTAAATTCCGATATTAACAGCATAACCAATTGGGGAACTATCAAGAGAGCGGAATTTAATGCTTCCAAAACTCAATGCTGTCTGCTGTCATTACAGCGAAATTTAAACACCAGCCATTGTCCATGAATGGCACTTCACCGTCGAAACCGAAAAACTTTCCATTCTCGGTATGTGTGCCAATGGCAACTTAAGTTGGAATAACCACATATTCGGTGTCGTCAGAAATGCTGGGAAAGTCTGGGTTTCCTCAAGCGTTGTAAGAAATACTTCACCCCCTCTGATCTGGCCTCAATATATAAGGCATTTATCCGCCCGAAATTGGAGTACAATACCAACATCTGGTCCGGTGCGCTCAAAACATCTCTGCACCAGGTAGATAGGATTCAAAACCGTGCGATAAAACTCATATGTGATACCAATATCACTCAAACAATGGAGTCTCTCGAACACCGACGTAATGTCTCGTGTCTCACTCTGTTTTATCGCTATTTCCACCACTAGTGCTTTGTAGAAATCGCCAGTAGCATTCCGCCCCTTCAAACTTTTAACCGTAACACCCGTCGCGCTGAATACTCATCAGTATACCCTCAAGCCCACTTTCGGGCGTACTCTAAAATATCGTGATTCGTTCCTAAGCCGTACAACTCGCTTATGGAATGTCCTGCCTAACTCTTTATTTCCTAGTCATTATAACCTTCAAACATTTAAAACCAACGTTTACCCGTACCTCTCTTTCCATCTCCCTGATTTTCCTTTGCCCGCGCTGTGTGCAAGCATTTTAAGGGTACTTAAGTCCCTTGAGCACGCACAAATTATATAAAAAAAAAATACGGATCAAGAAACTTGCTGCCAACTGCCCATTGCAGCTCACTTACTCGGAATAGCTCAAGAACATTGCACGATTTTAGCAGATGTGCCCCTTAGTTGACTTCGACACATCGTTCGATACATCATATACGGATAGGGATAAAAGTTAAAGTAATGAAATAATAAGGCTTATAGGCAAGCGGAGAGGTTGTGTTCTGTTATTCCCGGTCACCAGAAGTATCTTCCAATCATTTTGAAATAGTCAAAAGCTGTCGTGTGACTTTACTGGATACCAGGAGAGAAAGAAATGAACTAACTAATGAGCTTGCGAGAAAGGATTGCGCCTATCCTGACTAAGCACACCCAGAGTCAAATTGAAGCGAATACACATAGGATATCTAGGGGTCTAAAGATATTTTTTCCTATCCGGATACTGTCTTCCAAGAGCCCGGAAAGCTCAGACTGACAGAAATAAACGCTTGTATTGTAGATACAGCAGTAACCGAGAAAGACAGAGTGCATATGTATACCTTCCATTAAGAACAATATATATTTTTTTAAATGTGAACGCAGCTTTAATGTTTTTTTTATAAACTGTCATTTCTATTTTGCTTGTCAATGTCTACCATTTAGGTTTGGTTCAGTACTCGAACGAGCAACGTTTACAGATTCTTAAAATTTATTACCAATATTCGGAATCGGTGGGCTCAATTTGAAGAGCGCTAACGCCAATTTTTGGTCGTTATAATTGCCCCACTCGACTTGCAATTCGTAATTTGGTGCAAAAATTTGAGTCTACATTTTCGCTGCTTAATGCTCCGGTCCCAGTGAGAGAAAGAAATGTAATGCGTGCAATAAGGTCGTAGATGACTACGACCCAAATCAATCCCTTCCACGCCCAACGCAGGAATTGGGCATCGCTCAAATAACATTGTGGCGAATTTCGCAGAAGGATCTGGCCTTCATACGTATAAGATCACATGGTCTTAGTTCTTGAGCCAGGCGACAATTTGAAGCGTCGAACTTTCTCAAATTGGATTCTGGATATGGGCATAGCCGATTCGGAATTTAAACCCAAAATCATCCCTAGCGCTGAAGCTCATTTCGGTCCAAATGGTTTTGTCCGCAAGTAAAAATTTGGGCAATTCGACGGCTAAAACCCTACATTTGCTTCATGAAATGCCATTACATCTACGAAAATTTACTGTTTGGTGTGGTTTGCATGCCGGAGCTATGTTCAAAGTTAGTAGCACACAGCACGGAATAAGTTATTTCGTTGAGCCCTTCAGACAACTCTTGGTAATTGGAAAAAAGGGCAAAAATCAGTCATGACAAGATCATTCTGTGGATTACCTATCAGCACTGCGAAAGGCTATATATAAAACTGGCTGAAAAATAAATCTCACCATTACTACATTAATTGAACGCAACAGACAAGTCAAAATGTTCATGCCAAACATCTTCCTAACAAGAACCAAACAACTCCTAGGTTTAACTAAAAGCGAAGTCAAAAAACACCTCATGACGATAGGAATAACCCAAGATTACACTTCAAGAATGTGCAAGGAGGACGAGGAATCAGCAGAATACCTGTCACTGTAACTGTCACTTAGGTAAATTCTACCACGACGCAGAGGATATATCTGCTAGTTCACGCAAAGATCTACTTGGATTTATCACTAATTCGGGTATCTTGAACGCGCTCTAATTTGAGGAAGTCACAGTAGACCTATCTGTGGCCGCATTGATATGGTGACATGCTCCTTCCTTCCCCATATAATCTAATTTAAGCTACGAATCGTCGAAATATATGAAGAAAAGATGGCAATTTAAGGCGACTTAGATAAAAATGCGCTGCGAATGTCAAAGAACTAACAGTTATTTCCAAGCCAAGCGTATCGGCTAATACTGTCATCTTCAGCAAAGGCTGTTGGCAAATACGGTTCAAAGCAGAATAGAGGCTCTAGTTAGTTGAAAAATAATTGTGTCAATCAAAAACAAGAATATCTGCAAACTCCCGGCAGGTAGAATAGTATCAAGCTCAGCAAATAAGACCAATCCCACAAGGGACGTAAATACGTGGGAGAGATATGTCACAATATATTTTCTTAAAAGCGTTAGATATTTCATCTTGGACGCCATTAAGCAAAATCACAGAAGCGCGCGATTTAAGAAGCTCCGCAACATCTAGCTTGGCAACGCTCCTTGATTGAGTTTAGCGATCAACCGGGGACTATCTTTAGGCATCTGCAAGAAGCGTGGAGCGGATATCAGAATTAAACGTGATCATCATATGGTAGTAGCCTCGCTACAAGTGTATCTTAGTTATAACGCGAGATTCCATATTGCGCTCACATCTTAGTTACCAGCTCATTAAAGAGTGAAAACGATGGATAGAAAAATATTTTTATGATTGGTACAGAAAATGTTATCGCTATAAGGTAGAGGAGTCTCAAAACATGTATCTGAAGATACCTTAAGATCTATCGGAGAGCTCACAGAACATAAGTTTTAGCAATACAGAGAGAAAGCTTATCACCCAATATCGCATCAAATGTTAAAAGATCTGAGACCTGGAAAACGATATTTGTTTTTCGCGCTCTGGGCTGTATTTTTTCGTTGGTGATGATTTGACAGCTTTGGACTTTTTTCTTTGGGCTTACGTCAAGTGATTGGTCTATGCCAACAAGCCGGAGATTTTAGACGTGCTCAGCGCCAATATTGCATATTTGTATTTTATTATGGAGCCCCCGTCATTCTTGGCACCGGTATTCTTTTTTTTCTGTCGTTTTGTAACATTTCGCGATAACAGCACGAAATTAGGGTAATTTGTTGTTGAAATTTGATTATTCGCCTCCCTTCTACATATTTCTCCGTGGTTGATCTATCATGTAAGCTCATTGTCATCAGAAAATTGCAATGCCAGAGTATCACATCAGACCTAGCATCGAACCCTGCGGCACCCTTCGATCCCATACGTATTAGTTTCAATTATTTTTTGGTTTGTTTTATTTTTGCTCTCCGATGAAGGATTCAAGATATTGAACCTTTTCCTTGTTTGTGGCTCTTTTTTCGTTTGCATGACAGCCTATGGTGGGCTCACCTTATGCTTATGCTTAAAGGTCTCTGCCTTATTTTAATTGAGCTCCGCTTTGGAAATGTCAACAGGTAGTCTTTAGAAAAGTGCATGCTCTATCTTGTTTGTCATCTTCCCACAATTGCTAAATCCTTTCAATCCCTGAAATAGATGGTTTCTCAATTGTTGAATTATTTTGGTGTGCTTAAGGTGGTCAGTATTTAATCTGGCCATCACTGCTGTACACAACTTCAAACTGGCTATAATGGAATGGTGGTCTCGTAGCATCCTAGATCTCCTCGGCTGCCTAGGATGCTTAGCTGATTCTGTAAGAGCTCCTGTTCTATCATATTATTTTATTGGGTCTATTCGTGCGGTTTGCTAAGAGATGGCGTAACTTGTATTATTCCATTGGAACATGCGTTGGAAAGCTACTGTCATTGTACGTCATTTCAGCATATGTCATTCATTTGAAGCGTAAACAACAATAATTTTTTTTCACTCAAATATGTCGAACTTTGTGCCTGAAAAGTGTTTTTGCGGGGAGTTCTTCTTCATGAAGAAAACTGCTGCCGAAAGTCATCGTATTTTGGTGGAAGTTTATGGTGAACATGCGCTAGCTGAGCGAACGTGCCAAAAGTGGTTTGCACGATTTAAAAGTGGTGATTTTGGCTTGGAAGACGATGAACGTCCTGGGCAGCCAAAAAAGTTTGAAGATGAAGAACTGGAAGCATTACTCTATGAAGATTGTTGCCAAACACAAGAAGAGCTCGCAGAATCTTTGGGTGTCACTCAAGCAGCCATTTCAATGCGTTTAAAAGCAAGAAAATTGGGGTCCACATGAACTCAAGCCGAGAGACGTCGAAAGGCGGTTTTGCATGTCCGAAATGCTGCTGGAACGCCACAAAAGGAAGTCATTTTTGCATCGGATTGTTTCTGGTGATAAAAAATGGATCCATTACGACAACCCCAAGTGCTAAAAATCATATGTGAAACCCGGCCAACCAGCCAAATCAACGGCAAAGCCGAATATCCATGACGCGAAGGTAATGCTCTGTATTTGGTGGGATCAGATGGGTGTGCTGTATTATGAGCTACTAAAACCGGGTGAAACAATCAATGGACAACGATACCGAATACAATTAATCCGTTTGAAGAGAGCAGTGGCTGAAAAACGCCCGGAATATGCGACCAGACACGAGGCAATAATTTTCCATCATAACAACGCCCGGACCCACGTTGCTATTCCGGTTAAGAACTATTTGGAAAACAGTGGATGGGAAGTCTTACCCCACCCGCCTTCTAGCTCAGACCTTGTCCCTTCTGACTACCATTTGTTCCGGTCGATGCAGAACGCCCTCACTGAAATACGGTTCTCATCAGAGCAGAATATCAAAAATTGGCTTGCTTCATTCTTGGCTGCCAAGCCGGCGCAGTTCTTTTGGGATGGGATCCACAAATTGCAAGAAAGATGAGAAAAAGTCATAGCCTCAGATGGGCAATACTTTGAATAATACTATTGTACATGTTTTTCTTCACTAAACATTCAAATTTTGAAAACAAAAAAAACCCCACGAATTAATATATACACCCAATATGTTATTGTCATTCCGTTGTTAGAGGCCAAATCTCTTTATGTATGACCCCCTCGGACATATAACACGGGATTATAACAATCGACCTAATGTTAGGACTCAACAACGTGTGTAAACAAGTTAGAGTTGGTAAATAAAAAATCGAATCGTTGCAAAGTTACTTGAAAAAAGTCTTAAGTTGTCGACCTAGCTAGTTGGACCCTTAGGTTTAATCACGGAAGCAAATCTACGAACGACAGTTCAATGTAGACATCTATGGGTAGAAAAACAGAACTTTGGATTTTGCCCATTTAACTACTAACTCGTTACGCCGTCTGAGAATAGATAATCGCTGTATGGGTTGCCTCTGATTTCAATTGTCACGGTCTAGAAAAAAAAAGTGGCAATTATTCATCGTAAACAAAACAACGAAGCGAATAACATTCTAACAGAATGGCGAACGGAGCGAATACTTCTCGAATCAATCCCATGAAACAATTAGAAAACTATCTCTCAGCCCCGCTACGGCAATTTAAACTTATAATGGCATAATTAAAAGAGCTAAACTTGTGTCCGACCAACTTTTGCCTCTCCAATTATCAGTGAAAATCAGTCACATGCACTGTAACCCGATATCATGAAGCACTTAAGTCTGACTAATTATATACATACGAGTACTCGTATCTACTATCGTAGACGGTGCAAAAGTTGAAAAAAAAAGGAAACCAACCAAAAACAATACCATCCCCCTGAAATGTAGGGACGGAGCAAAAAAAATAAAAATAAAAAAAAGACCGTAGAAAACTTTTTATTACCGTCATTTACGTTGAACTTTGTTTGTCACTCTCCGAGTCTCCGAGTCTCCGAGACAATCCTCTCTAGCCTTTTGTCTTCCCACCGTAACCAGATCAAGGTACGACGATTTAAGGGGCAGCAAAAATCGATACCGCACGTCTGTATACGAGAGTCGGTAGAGGTGGTTTCGAGTAGTAAATAGTGACTGGTCTGGGTACCCCTTAAGCAACCTCAAAGGCTGACCGTAAATATTAAATTTAAGCCCTGATGAGCACCGTGAGATCTAGGCCGTTTGCGGTTTTTATTATTTTCATTTTCTTTTTTTCTTCTGTTTTTTTTTTTTTTTTTTTTTTCTATCTTGTAAAGTCGTAAATGAAATCGAGAGCAAACCCACATAGCGTCTTTGGAAAAAGAAGGCTCAAGCGCCAGATATCCACTCAGCTGGGGGAATTGAAAAAGTTCAATTATCGTTTTGTGTTTTTGCGGCCCCCTTCTGGTTTGGTTATTTTAGGTGAGAGGTTTGTGTTGCTGGTATACTTTACCCCGCTCCTGGTATTCTCACAGTGTCTACCATGTGTTTGCATACGGAACAGATCTGTATAGTATCTATTCACAGTATCCGTACTCACGATTATGAATGAATTAGACGGGCAATTAGCACTTGGCTTAACAGATACTTTTGTGGCAGAGTTGTTATCCAATGCGGGCAGTATGATTAAAAATGCAAAAAACTAAAACTACAGAAGCAAAAAAAAAAAAAAAAAAGAAAACAGATACAACAAACTTCAAAACACGAATAAACAGATACGGGGGGTGTACTCGAATGTAGGGAGAACGAAGAGATATAGTAGAGAAAGGTGTTGTAATGTGGTGCGCTTGCATAAAACGGAAGCTCTAAATGCATTTGCGGAACACCACCCATACATCATGGGGCTGGCATGGACGTAGTGGTAAAGCTGGTGCTGTTGGTACTATGAATACAACCGGCAATGGACAGTGCTGGGTTAGTGCTGCTCATCATGCCTTGGAATGGAATAAATTTGCGGCCTAGTGACCAGATACAGATGGTTGCAAATAAGCAAGGGAGCAGGAATGGAGCCATCCATCCATTCATCCGATGTTAGTCGGTTTATATGTCGGAGGCCATTGCGTGATTATGCAATGGTGCATTGTTTGGAGTTGTTTTTCTTTTCTTTTTCTGAAGCCCCCCTCCTTCTTCTTCGACTTGACCATTTACTGTCTGTGTCTTCTCTCACAACAATTCGCGCGATTTTGCAATGTGATGTTCGTTTGATGTTTCGTTTGCCTCATCTGACGAATGGCTTTTGGCTATTGCGATTACTGTTGTGCTGACCATTTGAATGACCAACTTTAAATGGATTTCATAGCTTCTCTCGATTGAAGCAGGTATTTGTACCTAGATATTGCACTCTGCGATTGATGGGTAAGTGTTTTACGGGATTGTACGCATAATCCTCGAATCTATTTGTCAATAATTCATGCCAGACTGACGTTTCTCTGTTGCTTGCTATTTTTATGCTTGATCGGGTTCGAGACAAAACGAACCTTGCATTGCAATTTAATACAAGTACAAATGGTTGGCAGCCTTAGTTTTCGATATTTTGAAACCAGCATCTGATCTTTATAGTTGCAGTTTTGCGATGCAACTTGATGTTTATTTGTGCAACTGCAAGGGAACGTGGGAATTTTCTAAAACTCAGTTTTATGTCATCATATGGGTACCCCTAAATCAGAGGAAACAGTGTAAAGAAGAGGTTTTTTAGACGCGAGTAAATGTTAGGAAACTGGAACCAGACTTAAGCTTAGAACTTTTGGAAAAGGCTTGCCGTTTCAAAATCGAATGCAGGTTGTTATACCTTTTAGCGACCGATTTGTATTTTTTCGGCGTTTATATTTCTCGAAGTCAAAAGGTCCTTCTTAGTCAACCCAACAGGCTTCCGAACCAGAAAAGTTCCTGCTTAAGATACAGTCTACTCTCTTCCTTCTGTGTCCTTTACTTTTCTTATGAAGAGCTCGGATATCTGATTCATGAAAATCGGTGAGAACAAACTATAATGCGGTTCGATACACATGCATTGTAAACAGTCCAATATTCTGGTGTATTCGTTGGAGCAAGAGTGCGCAGAATTAGCATGAATTGTGACTGGACTTTAAGCTGGAGTCTTGTCGTTCCATAATCTGTTTGGACTATATCGCGGTTGTGTCTTTTTCGCCATTCGCTTTCCTTGCACACGGGATCCAGCATGGAACAAAGTATGTCGAAGAACCCGAATATCAGCGCCGCACTACTGCTTGTCGTCTTACATTCTTACATGCGTTGAATAGAAGTATCAGAATCAAGACTTTGAATAGCATCTTCAGGTAGGAGTTGGAACTCAGTTCTTTTACCAGGACAAAGTAGATTCGGTCTACCCTTGGCGGATCTCTACTAAAGAGTCATTTGTACATAGTCTCTGGTTTTCAACGTAAACACATGTCGTGTAGACTTAAGTTTACGGGATGCCCATACATCCATGGGAGCAAGGGTACGCCTTACTATCGCTCTGCCGCCTTCCTGAGATACCAAAGCAGAACTTATGTTGGAGGCACAAGTTCCACCCTTGGTATGGGTCGAGGCCGATCTAAAACCTCTTACTGTTCTTAGGGTCACAGCACCCGGTACTTATTACAACTCTACATTGGGTCAAACTAACAGGAAGACCCTTCCAATGAAATGTTCTTAAACCACAGCCATCACGACGTTCCCACAAGGGGGCCTACCTCAACAAGTCAGGCCCGGCTCCTGACCCCCATGGTACCATGATTTAAGTTCTGGTAGAGAAGAGCGGTGGTCCTGCCGCCAAAAAGACCTATGACCGGCAGCTTCTAACTGATCAAATCGTAGCAACCTTCGGTGGCGTCATCTGAAGATGTTTACGATAAGACCAGTAAATATGCTCTTCCCCCTATTTTTATTAGACAACGTCATTGATGGGCGAAGCCTTGATAATTGGGCGGGGGTCCAGTCATTTATACAATAGGATTGAGTTTAATCTCCTCTTCTGCCTTTTTGTTTACTTGAGCCATGCCTTGACATGCAGAGAAGTGCTCGCCTGTATTGGTTTTCGGGGTTGGAAGAGCTACTTCATTTTCGTGCTCTTATACTCTTTACACAGAGGACGTTAAGCAGCTGCTGGCCATGAATTTACGATTCACTATTGATTGGTTGTTAGATCACGAGAAGCTTGCGCCACAGAAATAAAGTTTTGTTCCATTTAAATACTATGAATACTGCTCCCACGCCGAGCTATTCCTCCCTTCTAACAATGCGCTTTTTTTTTGTTGCAACTCTTTTTGTATGCAGGGCAGGGACCGGAAAATCTAAGATAGACACTTACAGATCCGATAGTGCCTAAAACCGGTTTTCCACAACGAATCCGAGTCCTAAAGTGTACCAGCCTTTAAAGCAGCTGAAGCAAATAGGATTATTAGTCCGATGCACAACTACTCGTGCTAACCAGAAGAAACCGGCACTTTCTGAACTACAAGAATATAAACCTCATGGAATGGTGCAAGAAATCTCATTAAAAGATGCGAGTGCAACAGTTGAATATCAATCTGCCTAATCTACCACCACCTGCATTCCAAAGCCCTCTGTCCTGTTTTGAGGAAATTTGTGGAGCCAAGCTGCAAGTATGTAGGAGTATGTCGAAGTGGCTTTGTAAGATGTGCACTGTTTTGACCGTAACATAAATATTACAAGACAATAAGTTTATTGGAGATACGAATGCACTAAAGCATTTTTAGTTCTAAAAGAGCGGAACTTCTGCAGAATTACCTCAGCAATTTAGAATAGGTGACTGCAAGGTCCTTTGAGATATCAAGTGCCCCATACATACCTCAGATTATGGGAGTCCGATTGGAGCAAAACCGAACAATCAATAAGTTTTCTCGAACAAGTGTCGCATATTTTAAAAGACCATGACAAGTATTTTTTCTGGTGGGAATAGCTATATATAGAGCTGCTCCGAAAATTTCAATGTTTTTTGGTGCTGTTTACTAAGATGCTAATGTGTGACTTTTCTACAATTTGAAGGCTCTCCGTCCGTCTCAGACCTGCCTTGGGTTTTGTCTGCCAGCGATTAACTTACAGCTTTGCCAAATAAAGACCTGCCATGGTGTTATTTATCACATCTTGTTTAAACCAGGGTTCAAATGTATTGTAGCGAGTGGCTAGGCACTTGCATATTGATTGGATATCTATGGTTATGATACATTTAACATGTTCATTAGCTTATCAATTTCCCTGAATTTTTCGATAATCAGCAGGCATTGACTCCACACTCTTTGGCTATCTTTTAGAGATATAATCGTTTTTAACTATCACCGATGTTATCAGAACTTTGTTCATGCACTTTATAGCTAGCTTTAGGTGTTTGGCTATCAGTGCAAATGGGGATATCCCAGGCAGATATCAGATTCCACTTTAGTCAAGAGAGAGCCTGCTACAACAGCTCGGGGGGCCGAAAAAGTGGTAGAGGTAGTTATTCGGATATTAAAATACCCCAATCCCTTGGTTCGCTTTCGAGCTATTAGTTTAATCCTCCCTACTTGAGGTTATAAGTCTGTAACACTGAAGTTGCTTTAAAATGTAGGGACAGGTGTGAAGTAGCGTGATGCATTTTGACAGATTTTCTTTTGAAGCTTAGAGATGGACAAGCGATTTATTGGAGACTGCCTGCCATCTACATACTATAGACGTCAAAAGGCAGATGAGGGAAAACTGTGATTTGTGCAGAAGTTGGTATCGATCTCTGTGCACCGTTGACATAATAAGCAAAACGGGCCTGTGTGTTTTCTAAAGATATGCTGTTGGCCTCATTAGTTAGATCTCGTCATACCATTAGGTCTAACGGTCAAATGTAAAACCAGACATCAAAATCTCGGTGAGTTCTTTACGAGCTTAATGGAGCAGTGTGCATTCTCCATCGTAACCCTGTAAAAACGAACGTGTTTGGGAGGTATGCCAAAACTAGATATTGCTCTGTATGGCGCGTCTCTATAGATGCTGTCATACGCGGCCTAAAAATCGATGAATACGAGTAGGTGGTGTGTATCGATTTGGAGCTCATGGGTTTTTTCCAAGATCTGACGTAGTGTGAATGTCAGATTTTCCTCGCCTGAAGCGACACTGATATGGACTAGTCAAGTTGTTGGCGAACCGCTTTAGGCAGTCACACAATACACCAGATAGGATATAATAGGCGATGTTAAGCATATTGATGCCTCTGTATCGGACAAACAACGCTGAGTTTCCGTTCATCGGGCATACTTTGCTCCAACCATATTCTACAGATGAGTTGGTGTATGCCCATCGCCTGCCGTTTTAAAGACGGCCTGACTGCTCCAGCATCTTTGTAGGACTTAAGCTTGTAGATCTGGCTATCTTTACTTCATCCAAGTCCGGTGGACGAAATTGTTGATCTACATCGTCCCGGTTGAAAGGTCCATTCTGCCTGACAGCCGTATTTGATTCGTCATCGTCGTTATACACTCTACAGAAAATCTTCAGCATCGACTGCGACTCTACTACGATGTTTGCTCGTTCGTCTCTACAGGTTCGGGGCTTGTGTCAGTGGCATGTTTTTTTTACGTTTTGGTAAAACTTCCGAATTTGTAGGATATCTCAATTTCCTCGACCGCGCGATTCTCATGCTTCTTCATTTTCCTCCAGAGAATCCGGTCTTTGTCTCTCCTCTTCTGTTCGTAGAGCTCGTAAGCAGCTTCTTCGTAGAGCTCAGTGCATCTTGCTTAGCTGCATGTGTTTGCCGGCTCTCGCCGTCGAACCACGGGTTTCTTTGCTATGACCGAATGAAACCCAGCACATCAGAGGCGGTATCTATTATGACTTTTTGGCGCCACTTGTCTGCGACATTTGATGCTGGCGGTATAGGACTTCTAAAGAGATTAAAGGAGACTCGATCGGAAAAGGATTTGGCAACCTCTTGCGATTGTAGCCGTCTGACGTCGAATTTCCTCAAAGTATTAGCTTTCTACAACAAGGTAATGGTCCTGATGTTGGCCCCTCGGAACGTTCGGACATGTTTAATATTAGAGAAGTTCCTTGCGTTGATAGCAATGTTGGCAATCTGGTTGACGATTGATTAATCAGGAGTTCTACAAGTTCCCTTGTGAATATCGAGATGTGAGAACCGCGTGCTAACCACGACCATGTTCCGCCCTGCGGCAAAGTCGATTAGCCTGAATCCGATATCGTGGTATCGTGCAGGCTATACCTTCCGATAGTACTACCAAAGATGCCGTCTTTTTCTTGCTTTAGATTAAAATCGTCGAGGATAATTTTAATGTCATAGCTATTGCACTGCTCGTAGATTTGTCCAAGAGCATTTTGGTGTCGTAGTCTTTCTCCTCTGTGGGGGCGTATGCGCATGTGAAGCCAATGACGACAAATTTAGCCATAACTTCAAGTTCACATGTCGAAAACTCAAGACTTCTTGCCTATGTCTGCCTCTAACAACGAATCCGAATAAAAATAGGCGCTCCTTTTGTCGTCGGCAACAATCGCCGTAATAGATATCGCAGTTTTTCATCCTCTTCTTGTCCGGTGGTAATATTTGCTCCAGGGCCTCCGCCAGTTGTTCACCTGCACGTGACCTATTAAGGATCTAGCATCCCAAGTGCAAATCCGAAATTCGGTGTCCTTGTTGGCTTGTTATTGCTTCGGAGTTTCGTTTTTTTCTCATGGGCGGGCAGTTACCCCGGGGGCAGAAGCCCCAACCTGGAGGGCCTGTTCCATTATAATACCCTAAGACAAGCGGTCGGTTAGGTCGATGCCAGTAAACCTGTTCGGGGATGTGAGCGCTGTCATTGGTCCATTGAGGGCTCGTCCGCCAGCATCTCTTTTTCAACTCCTTGGCTTACTTAGTCTCGGAAGTCATTATCGGCCTGATTTGTAAATATGTCGGAGTAGCGCGAATAAGGTCTCATTTGTTTTGTGCCGGGATATCTCTTCACTGTTGATTCCACCTGGGGAATTCATCCCCTGTCTCTTTTGTAGTGCTGCTACTTTTGTCTACTGGCCAGCACTCGTGCTTATAAAATTAGCAATTCGAGTCCGGATCCCGATGGTTACCACTTGGAGGTAAAATAAGCACAATTGATGTGTAGAAACAGCTGCAACACTGGGTATGGCCAGGTTGTCACCTCTCAGTGCCTACACTACTTCCACAGCATCCAACCATAAGAATCATTCAGTCTAGAATTTTACCAAACACCTTTGAAAAACTAGTTGAGCTCCTGAGAAAGAAAATGAGTTACATTTAAATACCATAGATGGGATTCAAGTACATCCTTGGTAAGGAGAAGAAAAAACCGTTAAACCTGGTATTATACCCAGCCACACGTTTGGATTCAATTGAATAATTTATTCAGAATTCTGTGCATTAGCCCTGCAGGTGTTGTCCTGTGATTCAGTCTGCAATGTCGTATATAGAAGTGAAGCCTTCACACTCATCCCCTCCAACGAGTTCATGTACTATAGTTTGTTGACTACTAAGTTTCAAGGAAAAGGGGCAGAATACACCACTTTTCTATAGAACATAGTGCGTGCCGATGTCTCGATTCACATATCTTCGCACTAGGGATGCTCCACATCTGAGTAAATTCATGGCAAATGTTTTTCGGCCTCAATTCTACTGGCATGTTTGACAAAGAGTACATGTTTGCCACTATTTTTTGAAAGCTTCAAAACTTAATTTTTGAGCAATCATGACTTTATCTTCATTTATATATTCTGACTTATAAGAGCCATAACTTTTTCCAAAATATGTATATTAAATCACATAGCGCCTTAAACGTTTTGTGCATTGTTAAATTGGCTTTCTAAAATGTATACAATCGTTTCTCTAGCTGTAATCGTTCAAAGGTATAGTATTTTAAGTAATTACGTATCCAAATCAGATGTGTCTCACCTTAACGGCCTATAACTCGACAGGTGGTGAAGATAGACTCCCTTCTCCCATACGATTTTTGTTTGCCGGAACTTCAAGAATCTCTAGTTACGGGATTGCCCTCCTTAACTGAGAAACTGTGTATATTTTGATGTCGGAAGGGCGAGATAATTAGAAAATATTTATTTTTTACTGGATAGATACTTTGTATCTATTTCGCATGACATTTGCTAGCTTATACATGTCAAGCAAAACTTTTGTAACAATGTTTTGTAATAAATGACCGTATAGGATATACAGAAACTTCATTAAAGTTTTCGGAACACGAGCCAAATTGACTATCTAGGATTTCTTCATCAAAACGAAAGTAGAGGTATCTAACGCCGAATTTAAAATCAGATCAAGAACTGTTAAACTGTTAAACTTCCTTCCTGGATTGTAATTTGTCGATAGTCTTCTATGCAATGACTGATAATTAGTCAACGAAAAGTAAAGGAAAGAATAAACGAAACCAAGATCTGCTGTTAATAGATGAGCTAATCAAGACCAAGACCTAAGTTACCAATGAAGCAAGAAGACGACCAAATATCCTAGTGATGCCTCTTGCGTTTGAGTCAAATGTTTTCTTTTTTTTCAGCACTTTTGTGCTGAAGTATTATATTTCAGAGAATGAGATAACTCCGTTTGGAGTCACCTTTTAGCTGAGAATCTCAATTAATATTTGTACAATGAATCTCCGGTCATCTTATTATCTATAGCATACGGAAGCAAGCCACTTGTTTGGCAAACTTCACTTGCGCTTACGTCGACACGGGACCAAGTTTAGGTGTTGGCATGCTTTGCAACCACACATGGTTCAGTGGCACTAAAACTGGCTAAGATAGTTCTACAATAATAGTAAGAGCTGTTTTCAGACGAATTTCGGAGCTAGAGCCTCAGATGGTTTTTCCTCGAACCGGGTACATATTCTACTGCAATTCTTTAACTACATTAATATCATATTAGGCACCTTTCGTGCCTAATTTCTTTCGGTCGGGACTTTATCCGTCTGGAAAGATGTGTAACGTTCGATCTCCAATTAGGAAGCCAAACATCTGTGTGACGGGCCTTTGCAGGAAGCCATCCTTTTAGCTGGGACTCGGTCGGATTTGTCCCTAAATTGAGGCGAGTTTCGGCACGTTTGATCGTACTGCTAAGCTCGTCGGATTGGGATGGGATCTTTCGCCTCTCATCTGCCACACAAACACTTAAATACATGCCTGTAGTTGTATCTTTCGATATACAGAGTCGATAACAACTGGTACAGGTGGTTATGCCCTCAACCTTGTGAGTAACCTCACCACCTTTTGGGTATATTTTAAGAAAAAAATCGTTCTATACTAAGGATCTATTTCAAATGTTGGCATCATTTATCGACGATTTTATAAAAGGCTTGCTGTGGTGTACCCTGAACCATGTTAATGGAAATTGCTCTGTTAATACCAATAGTAGAAACTTCGTTTAGCACTTTGTTTTTAGAAGAAATACCAGCTCTTATAACGGCACTTAAATAACGTTGATATCTTGTTTGAGTATTCATAAACCTGTTCAATTTTTCTTGTCCATGCTGAGTTTTGACTTTGAGGTCACTTTTACTATTTTTTTCTTATGAAAGTAACAATATTAAAAAAAAACTCATTATCAAGTTTACAAATCAAAAATACGCAACCATTATTTGCGTTTATGGACTGTGCAATGGAAGTTCAACTAGAGCGCCATGAACTTTATCCTAACCGACGACTTGCTAGTGAAGGAGTATTTGAAAATACGTATTGAAGGCTTCAAAAAACGGGATCAGTTTCAAATTTCATTAGTCAAATTTCGTCTGATGAGAGAATACTCTAAGCTCTCTTAGCTTTGCAATTCTATGTTTCCAGACAAAATTACCGCCATACGCCTGTACAAGAACTGCTTCCCAATGATTTGCAAAAGAGACTTGAGTTTTCTAACTGGTTGCTAGAGCGAAGCTTGGATAACAACCAGTTTATTATCAGAATTCTTTGGACGGACGAATCTCAATTTACAAGAGGTAATCACAAATTTTCATAATCCACATACAAGAGACATTTCATTTCAACACAAATTCAGCGTCAATATGTGGGCAGGTTTAATTGGAAACTAGTTAATCGGCCCCTTCAAACTATCACCTTGGCTGAATTGTACAAACTATTTGGAGTTTTTGCAAAACGATTTAGCAGAACTATTGGAGGACATTTCACTAATTCTACCAGCTTCATCATATTTCCAATAGGATGGTTCTGCAGTCTACTATGGTGGTAAGGTTAAGAATTGGCTAGATGAAAAGTACGATAATCATTGGATAGGAAGAAATGTACCAGTTCACAAGATCTCCTGGCCTTACAGTATTGAATTTATTTGTTCGGAGAATTTGTTTATTCAACAGAAATATCAACTTTAAGTGTATTGGAGAGTATTCCCGAAGCATAATCAATAAACATTCGCAGTGAAATTCAAAAACGGGCTCTAGCATGCATGCAAAACCAAGGAGGACACTTTGAGCACCTGTCATAACTGTTTTAGTACAATACACACATAAAATAAAAATTATCTAAAACCACACAAAATCATTTTTTATTCACAGCCTTTGGAGCTTAAAGCACAGAAACCCCTTTTTTTAAATTTTATCTGCTGCAGGTTTTCTCAAGTATCATAAAATTTATGGGGTTTTCTGAAAACTTGTTAATGATTTTTTTTTTTCAATTGTTACATTCATCAGAAAAAAAAAATAGTAAAACCCTATGTTTATTACGCATTTTCTGGGGAAAAATGACACTAAAGTCAAAAATTAGCATGGGCAAGGCTTAGAAATTGGATATCTGAAGACTCAAACAACCTTATTAAACACGTTATTTAAACGCAGCTATAAAGGTTAGTATTTCTTCTTAAAACAATATCCTAAACAAGGTTTGTACCATTTTTATTAACAGAGCAATTTTCGTTAACATATGTTAACACCAAAGTTAGCCTTCTTAAATCCTCGATAAATGATGTCAACACTGGAGATAGACCCTGACTGTAGAACGATATTTTTCTTAGAATGTACAGCAAATCATTTCCCAAATTATCCTTGACGAATAGGGGACACCCTGTATTTTTAGGTATATGTATGGATAGGCACATATACAGTGGCTGTCATATAATTAGAAACAATGTAATGCGGTGTATATTTTAATGGTGTACACATTTCTTCGATTCCGGATAAGAAATCGATGTCTTTAATAGTCAAATGTTTATTTAAAAATATGTATTAAGGGGCACACCTTGTGTAACCGCTAGAAAAAAGGTCATTTTTGGGATTTTTTTTTTAAAGAAAAGTACTACATCAAATGTTTTAAAATTTGGAAAATGTACATATTTATACGTAAATAATGAACCACTGAAATTTAAAAAAAAAAAATTAAATTTTCAGCGAGTTATTCGCTATCTCCCAAGTCACAAAAAAAGGTCCTCCACTGCAGCAGTGCTCGCGGCCTTCACCGTGGCCGAAATCAAGAAAACAAAAAAACTTAATAAACCATAAGCTATTGCCTATACAATGACCCACGATTGTGGGTATTTTAACGAAATGTCAGAGTTTTGAAAAAAAATTTCGAATTTTGTCCAAAAACTTGAGCTAGAACTGCAGTAGATTTGAAAAATGTATTGGGTCTACAAGTAAGTTTCCAGCGTTTTTTTCCAAAATTTGAAGTTTTATTATGAAAACATAGTTACAATGCTTTATTCAAAGTATCGTCCATCGGAAGCTACAACTTTCCCCCATCTTTCTGGCAATTTATGAATTCTGGACCAAAAAAATTTCTCGTCTTTCGAGCCCAAGAACGTATCGAGCCAATTTTTGATTTCCTCTACTGAGCTGAAGTGTATTCCCATAAGAGCGTTCTGCATCGAACGAAACAAGTGGTAGTCAGATGGTGACAAGTCTGGACTGTAAGGCGGGTGAGGCAGAATTTCCCATCCACTATTGTCCAAATAGTTTTTCACCGAAACCGCAACATGTGGCCGAGCGTTGTCGTGATGAAAAATGACGGACTCATGCCTGCTCTCATATTCTGGCCGTTTTTCTTTTAATGCCCGCTTCAAACGAATTAGTTGGGTTCGATATAATGGTCCTTTGATGGTTTCACCACTCGGAAGCAGTTCATAGTATACGACACAATTTTGATCAAACCATATGCAGAGCATGACCTTATTCACGTGAATATTTCGTTTCGGCGTCGATTGGGCGGGCTCGCCGGGCTTTGTATACGATTTTCTGCGTTTAGGATTATCATAATAAATCCATTTCTCATCACCAGTGACAATACGATGCAAAAATGATTTATTTTTATACCGCTGCAGTAACATTTCGGACATGCAAAATCGCCGTTCGACGTCTCTTGGCTTCAATTCGTACGGCACCCAGTTTCCAACCTTTTGAATGAATCCCAGTGCTTTCAGGCGCAGGGAAATGGCTTGTTGCGTGACGCCCAATGATGCAGCAAGTTATTCTTGAATCTGACAAGGATCCTCATCCAGTAAAGCGTCCAATTCCTCGTCTTCAAAACTTTTCAGCTTTCCGGGGCGATCTTTGTCTTCAACTCCAAAATCACCACTTTTGAACCGTTTGAACCACTCGCGGCGCATCGATTCACCAAGACATTCCGCCCTATAAGTTTCCGAAAGCAAACGATAGGCCTCAGCTGCACTGTTCTTCATATTAAAGAATAAAAGCAGCGCTTCCCGCAAATGACGTTTATTTGGCTGGAAACTTGTCATGATTTTCCTCGATAAAATGTACGACACCGATAGAACTGCTCAAATATAACGCTGCAAAGTTGTTGACAGATACAAAAACTACAAATAAAACACATGGGGTCTGACATTTCTGCCCGGGATCCATTGGTGGCGCCATCTCTGACAAACGCTGGAAACTTACTTGTAGACCCAATACAATAGTTTGGAGAAAAACGCGTTTAAAGATAAAATGATTGATTTCATTGTTATACTATAGGTATACCACCTTGAATTTTTCCCGGAATTTAAAAATACAAGTTTATTCATCTAAATCTATATTGCCCCCTTCAAAGTAATCCACATCGACTGCAACACACTTATGCCAGCGCTTGATCCAATCCTCGAAACATTTTTTATATTCGGTTTTCGGTATGTCCATCAGTGCTTCCTGCGATTTTTCCATTACTTCCTCTCGGCTGCTGAAACGCGTTCTCCGTAGCGGTGTTTTAACTCGATTGAACAGAAAGAAGTCACAGGGAGCCAAATCAGGTGAATTCGGTGGCTGTTGGATGGTATTTGTTGCATTTTTCGTCAAAAAATTACCAATACTGATAATACTGTGCGACGGTGATCATGGTGCAAAATCCACGAGTTTTCTGCCCACAATTCTGGTCTCTTTCGGCGAATAGCTTCACGCAAACATCTCATAATACCCAAATAATACTCTTTGGCCTTCGGGCAAAAATTCATGATGCACTACACCGTTGTACGAGTAATCCATGAAAACCGTGAGCATTGCCTTCTTTTTTGACTGAAAACGACGTGGTTTTTTTGGTCTCGACTCATTTGGTGAACGCCATTCACTTGCCTGATGTCTGGATTCCGTGTCGTACTCATAAACCCACGTCTCGTCTCTAGTAATGATTCTTTTGATGAATGTGGGATCATCTCTTTTGCGACGTCAACACGGTCTCTTTTTTGCATGAAATTGATGTCTTTTGGCACCAACTTTGCTGCTACACGACGGACACCCAAATCATTAAACAAAATGCCTTGGACGGATCCATAGGCATGTTCAAGTCCTCCGATCTCTGTGATGGTTAATTTGCGGTTATTGACCAACATTTCTTTTACTTCATCAATGTTTTCGTCGGTTTCACTGGGCAACAATGAAAAATACTCGGACATACTGAATAGTGTTTCTTATAGTACCCGGCCTGTAGATAGCGGGAAAAATAATATTTTGCTCAGGTCACGTACAGCAACCTAACGGCACACACTTTTACATCTTTATCGGACGAGGTCAGTTCTAATAGAATCGCACATCGTTTAAATCGGGATTTCTGTTAGCAATTTTAAAAAATAAACTAATTTGCGTAAGAAGAATATTAGAAGTGCCCTAAAGTGATAAAATGCCACGATCTTGTGTTAATTGTCCAGATTTATTCTGCTATATTTGTGGAGAATTTACACCAAGTTTCCGAAAAAAGAAAATAACACCATTTATTGAAAAGTGTTACTTTTCTTATTTTAAATTTAAAATAAACCATCAGGATAAACTCTGGGCACCACACATTTGCTGCCTTAGCTAACTGGTTAGTTTAACGGGTCATAAGAGCCCCAGAGTTACACAGATTGTTACTTTTGTTGCACCAATGTGAAGGGATTTTCTCGAAGATCAAAGCATTCCATAAAATATGCAGATGTCTCTTTTGTAACAAGACCAGCACCTCATACAGAAATTCTGCTAGTTCCAAAGCCACCTTCCGGACGCCTTTCGGACACAGAAATAAGTTCGTCATATTGTTCAGAAGAAATCATGGATGATCCCGAATTTGAGCTCCCTACATCTTCTGATGCACCATATCTCATCGGTCAGGTTCACCTCGTCAGAGACTTGGATTTGTCAAAACAAAAGTCTGAAATACTGAGCTCAAGGTTAAAGCAGTGGAATCTGCTCAAGCCTGAGGTAAACATTACAGAGTACCGTACGCGACAAAGTGAATTTGTTCCTTATTTTTCGAAAGCCGATAACTTAGTGTATTGTAATGATATTAATGGCTTAATGCTGTCACTGGGTTATGAGCACAAAACCGAAGAATGGCGGCTATTCATCGACGCATCAAAGGCTAGTTTGAAACTTGTATTGCTTCATAATGGTAATAAGTTTCCTTCAATACCTCTAGCGAATGGTGTGAATTTAAAAAAGACCTACGATGTTATGAAATTTATATTGGAACATATAACTGGTCGATATGTTCGGATTTAACATAAAAGTTGTTGCTCTACTTCTTGGACTACAACTAGGTTACACCAAATTTTGTTGTTTTTTATGTGAGTGGGATAGTAGAGCACGATCGGAGCACTTTGTGAGAGTAGATTGGTCTATCAGAACAAACTTTATTTGTGGAGAAAAAAATATAAGGAATCCTTTATTGATCGAACCACAGCGTGTTATTCTACCACCATTACATATCAAATTGGGTCTTATAAAAAACTTTGTAAAGGCGATGAAGAAATACCAACCTGGTTTCAATTTTTTGAAACAAAAGTTCCCATCACTAAGCGAAGCAAAAATTAAAGAAGGTATTTTTGTGGGTCCAGACATTAGAAAGCTTATAAAAGATCCAGCTTTCATTCCTACTCTGGATTCATTGGAAAAACAGGCCTGGTGTTCATTTGTGAAAGTAGCAGAAAACTTCCTAGGTAACAATAAGACTCCAGGTTATGCAGATGACGTAATGAAAATGCTGGATGCTTATCATAAAATGGGATGCAACATGTTGCTAAAACTTCATTTTTTGCATTCTCATTTCAATTTCTTTCCTGAAAATATGGGTGATGTAAGCGATGAGCACGGCGAGAGATTCTACCAAGACATTGCTGCAATAGATCAACGGTACCAAGGAAAATGGGAGCCATCAATGTTAGCAGATTACTGCTGGTCGCTTATAAGAGAGACTCCGAGGTGTTCTTATAAACGGAATGCAGATGCTTCCAAAAAAAAACAACAACATTTTACAAGAAATAATATTTTTGGTTAAATTCTTAAATTCAAAAAAGCGTTTTCTCACAAAATCCCGATGTGACCTGGCTATTTTATATAGTTTTTCTGATTCTATAAACTCCAACGATTACGAATCACATAATTTTATCTCCGAGTAAAAAATAAATATTTTTTTGTTGACCGGTGTTTTCGATGTCGATGGTCTGCGACTGCGTTCATCATCTTCGATTAACTCACTACCACTTTTGAACCGCTCGTGCCACTGGTAAAAGACCGTTTTCTTTAGAGAATCGTTGCCGAAACACTTTTCCAACATTTGCAACGTTCGCGCACCATTGAATCCGTTTTTTACGCAAAATTTAATACGAGTACAAGTTCGTTGTTGCAAATTCAAATGCATTTCTAAAATTGTAAGAAATCGCCAACACACACAGAGATAGATGTACTCTTGGCTACGTAACTTTTGCAAATGTCAAGCTCTGAGGCTAAGATGTAGAGAGAATGTCAACAACAGATTTACCAACTTAACAAAAAAAAAAACAGAACTCAAATCGGAATAATGGGAGCGCCATACGGTAGTGTGGTGCGGGACCTTTTTGATCAAGGTGGTATATCGACGAAAAAATCGATGTTTAAGGCAGAAATTCTCAGGCTGTCCAAAAGTTTGGTAATCCTTAAGTAAATGACCTACATATCATACAAAATATTGATAACGAAACAAATGCTAACCAATGAGCATTCTTCTTTGGATGTAGGATCTTTGTAATTGTACGTAGAGCGTGCTCTATGACACACACTTGTGGTATGCGTTGTATGACAATTAAAATCCAATTTGCAATCGAACAGCAATATCGTTTTAGTGTCAGTTTAATAATGACGCAATGATGACACAATCATTCAATATTGCGAGCCGACTGGATTGAATAATTTACGTCTCGTGGGAAAATACTCGTTGCTTTGATTTTGTTATGCAAAACAATTGTCTCCCCACACTTTGTTCAATGTTACTTCGAACTAAGCTCGAGAGCAAGGTTTTCTGGAAAACAATAAGAAAATGTATTATATTATCTAATAACAACCACCTCTACTACACTCGTATTTGATGGGAAGTAGGCCCTGACTTATGTGCCCTCATCATTGCAAATTTTTTGTAATTTTTTTTTTGGAATAACGCTGCAAACGAAGAGGATTGCGGAGGATTTTACCATCATACTATCAAAGTGAACCAAAGCTATCTTCGATGAAGGAATCCTCATTCCTCAAGCAACTTTTAAGGGGTTAGGCCACTCTAGGATTTTCAAAAAATCGATTTTTTTTATTACTTTCGATGGTCCCTTAGGAACTCAAAAATGATATTCCAAAAGATTATGGCCGGAAAATATCTCGAAGTACTTGTTTTTAAAAGTATAGTACAAGACCGCCAGGTAGGTTTTGTATAAGTTAAAATTTTAAACGCGTTTATCTCAAAACTGCATTTTTCAAGTTGGCCGCACCCATAACTTGAACAATTTTCAAATAAGTACGTAAGATTTATTGCATAGTTCATTTGTTATTAACAATTTTCTGGGGATTTTTCTGAGAATTTTGCAAGTTTGACTTTGGAAGTGCGCCATCCGGCTAAAAGTCAATACATCAAAAAAATCCTACATACTTTTCTAGTTGTTGTTATATGCAATAAAAAAAATTTTAGGAACTCATCATAATTCTAAATTTACAGGAGCTGTTGACACTTCCAAAAAAGAGAGGTCATCTGAGAAATGCTGTACAGCCGCCATTTTTAAATAAATAAAATAAATAAATATTTATAATAAACTTCTACTTCTAAACTTGATTTATTTTATATTTTTCCTGAAAAAAACAAATCACAGAAAAGCCTATTTTTACGGCCTTATCCCTTAAATAGTTCCCGTAAGGTTCATCGAATCATTCCAAATACGTGGTGTACTCAGAAAATAAGGCGAATTTCACTTTTTGAAAAAAAGTATTTATTTATTCGTCTACATTAATGTTGCCGCCTTCAAAACAGTCCCCAATAGATATTATGCACTTGTGCCAGCGTTTCTTCTAATCGTCGAAACACTTCTCAAACACGATGTTTGGGATAGCCTTTAGCTCTTTCAGCAATCTTGGCCTCCAGAATGCCTCCACTGGGACGATTAAGCCTTAGTTTCGATGTCATATCCGTAAACCCATGTTTCGTCATCTGTTATAACACGTTTTAGTAAATCTCCATCGTCGTTGGCTTCATTTAGTGACCCCTTAGCAAGTCCCATTCGCCACTGTTTTTGTTCAAAGTTCAACAATTTTGGAAGAAATTTTGCTGCCACGCGTTTCATACCCAGAACGTTCGTAAAAATTTCATGGCATGAGCCAATCGATATGCCCACATCATCAGCGACTTCTCTGATTGTGATTCAGCGATCGTTCATAACAATTTCTTTCACTTTTTCCACGTTTTCATCGGTTGTTGATGTGCTGGGGCGTCCGTGGCGTTCGTCATCTTCAGTGTCTTCACTGCCATCCTGAAAACGCTTATACCACTCGTAAACTGTAGTTCTACTCATAGCAGACTCACCATATGGTATGTATGGTTAACATTTCACACACTTTGTTACACCTTATTTCATTTTTTACGCAAAATTTTAACAAATGCTTTGATCCCTTGCTTTTAACAAATGAAAATCGCCGACGCTCATAAAAACGCGTCTAACCACAGACAAAGTAAACAATGAATACATACTTCGGGGGCATGTGTACCAACACAATAAATAAAAAAAAATTGACAATCGGGCTCTCCAAACCCACTAAATTGAAAAATGCCCGTTATTTTCCGAACACACCTCGTATGCCTCCAATTGAGATGTTTTTTTGTTATTTGCTCTGCGTTCGAAGGCAAAATTCTGGCATGGGGATCGATTGGCCGATCTCGTTTCGTAATGCTAGGTTTTACCGCCTAAAACCACTTGAACAACCAGAATTGTGTTTTCCTCAGGTTCGCTGTGTGCTAGCATTTCTTCAGAGGTCATCTCAAATCTTCGCTTATTCTATTTGATTCGATGATCTTCACTGCCTAAATGTCTACGCTCACTGATATAGCTCTTTTGCAACATCCACGTTCTCAGACTCAACAATCGTAGACGTACTCGTAGAATTTCTACTATGTTCTGTAGTAGGAGCACTAAGACCGAACCTTGTGGCACTTCATCCCTTTAACTTGCTCGTCTGAGTCATAGAAAAGGATTCTATTGGAAAAGTAGCCCGATATAATTTTATTTTATTTCGATCCGATAGAGGCGGCAACAATTTTTTTAGTCACGACATTAAGAAGTTGCGTGCGAGGTGGGCAAAAGTGTTATCCAATGAATTTGGTGCAAATTAACTAGCATTCTTCGTGTCCAAGTTTATGAGAGCCAGTATTTCTTGGTGGTCCCTTTCCGGTGATGTTCGGAAAGACCTGCTGCCATTTTGATTTACTTCGTATTTTTCTTTTCTATTGCTGTTAGCACAAACCCCTTAAAGCTTTAAGGCTCAGTGAAGCGCCCTCGTGAAAGCATGCAAAGATTTCGTCATACTTACTTCGAATAATTATTCGCGCTTATTCATAAGTATGTACTCGTATGAACGATCTTTTGTGATGAATTTGACCAACCGGCATCCTTCTTTCTTGACGAGGAAATAGGGTTTCAACTATTTGCCGTAAGATTACCGGGCATGTTTTGATAAGCGTTACCCCAAACATCATGATCAAGTTGCTCGCAACGGTTTTTTAAACAAAGTTGCTTGGTAGACTTAATCGCTTTTCAATCGAATATTGCTCGGGTCTCGATGTGCATTGCGAGTGTGTTGCAAATACTGTTCATCAGCTCCCAGAGTCTGAAAATGCTGATAAGGTATTCTTGTTTGGTGGTCGGTATTTTCCTTTCCCCAGCCTAAACATTAATATATTACATGCGTTGAGTACTAGACGTATTTCTACTAGCTGCACTACGAAGTTCCCTGTAGCTTTGGCTTCCATTATCGCCTCCCGATAGACAAAGCTTAGAAGACCTTCAACTTAGGTATTTATGTTGCGTTTAAATCGCTTGAATGGTGTCGAGATAATGCGGATTCCTGATCCGGCAGCGGTGGTAATCAGTATGACATTATGGTCTCTATAATTGTAATTGCAAGTTACTATCTCCTAGCAGGATACTGAGTGTAAAAGTGAGATCAATTATAGAACCTGAACCAGCTGTGCTAACCGTATTTGTAGTTCCGGTATTAGCTAGACCAATCTCCAAACAATAAAATGCTTCAAGTAGAACTGTCCCTCTGCGATTTTTATCCGATTGTGCCGATTCGTGGGACTCTTGTCTGTAGCGTCGGCGACAAGTCCATCAAAGAAACTTTTGATAGTATCGCTATATAGATACAAGGTGGCGCAAAATGAATTAATTATTTGAACCTCTACAATTGTTTCTGTTAAGTGGAAAAAATGATATCCGCCAAGTGGCTGCCGCCAGTGTTGATACACATTTGTGCCCGTTTTATCGCATCGCAAGATTTCCGGTGATAATTCTCCTTAAGGGCTGAGATCGTCTGAGGCTTGTTGACATAAGCCCTCTACTTCAAGTAGCCCCAAAGACAGAAGTCTGGGATGGTTAAATCGGGCGATCTTGCTGTCCATGCTAAATCGCCAAAACGGGAGATTACGCGACCAGTAAACGCTTCCTTCACAATATCAATTGTGGCTCGTGCTGTTCGCATTCCTGTCGAATATTTCCCTTAAGGGTTACGATTGTTTGAGACTTGTTGGCATAAATCCGCGACTTCAAGAAACCCCAAAGAAAGATGTCTGGGATGGTTAAATCGGGCGATCTTGCTGTCTATGCCAAAATGAAAAATTACGCGACCAGGAAACGCTTCCTTCACAATATCCATTGTGGCTCGTACTGTGTGTGCGGTTGCACCATCAAAAAATACGGCCCAACCACTCCTCCCGTGTGAACGCCGCACCACACAGTGGCTTTGAGTGAATGTAATGACTCTTCGTGCATCACACGCGGATTTTCAGTGTCCCAGAAACGATGATTTTACTTATTGACGTAACCGTTTAAGTGGAAATGCGCCTCGTGGCTCATGATGATTTTCGGCACAAAATCGTCCTCTTCGTTGTTGAGATTGAGGGTGGCTTTACGGTAATTCACACGCGACTGATGGTCAGGAGGCATTAACTGATGCATTGTTTACACTTTGTACGGGAAAATGTGTTAGTCTTTCAGTAAAATTCGCAGTAGGGTCGGTCTGGTGATGCCCAATTGCGTGGCCCTTCGCCTGATTGATATTTCTTCGTTCTCAGCGACATCGGCAGCCACAACCGCGATATTCTCGGCCCGACGACCAGTCCGGTGACGCCCATGCCCTGCATGGTCTCCTGTGGTTCGCGATTCGAGTAGCTAAGCGACGGAATATTTGCTCAGTTGGTGCGACGTCATTAGGAAATCGACGTAAAAATTCACGCTATGCTAACACCACCGACCAATTATTGGTCAAAAACATCGACACAATTATTCCACGCTCTTGTGGAGTATACCGCTCCATTCCTTGTCAGTTTGTATACTGCAGCTGTCTAGTTCACAAATGTCAAATATGATTGACGCACGACGCCATTTACAAAAATTATACTATCTTCCGATAGAGTGATTAAATTTGCACCACCTAGTATATTTTAGCCCGTATTAAGTAGTTCACAAGGACGTCGGCATAAATCCGCGACTTCAAGAAACCCCAAAGAAAGATGTCTGGGATGGTTAAATCGGGCGATCTTGCTGTCTATGCCAAAATGAAAAATTACGCGACCAGGAAACGCTTCCTTCACAATATCCATTGTGGCTCGTACTGTGTGTGCGGTTGCACCATCAAAAAATACGGCCCAACCACTCCTCCCGTGTGAACGCCGCACCACACAGTGGCTTTGAGTGAATGTAATGACTCTTCGTGCATCACACGCGGATTTTCAGTGTCCCAGAAACGATGATTTTACTTATTGACGTAACCGTTTAAGTGGAAATGCGCCTCGTGGCTCATGATGATTTTCGGCACAAAATCGTCCTCTTCGTTGTTGAGATTGAGGGTGGCTTTACGGTAATTCACACGCGACTGATGGTCAGGAGGCATTAACTGATGCATTGTTTACACTTTGTACGGGAAAATGTGTTAGTCTTTCAGTAAAATTCGCAGTAGGGTCGGTCTGGTGATGCCCAATTGCGTGGCCCTTCGCCTGATTGATATTTCTTCGTTCTCAGCGACATCGGCAGCCACAACCGCGATATTCTCGGCCCGACGACCAGTCCGGTGACGCCCATGCCCTGCATGGTCTCCTGTGGTTCGCGATTCGAGTAGCTAAGCGACGGAATATTTGCTCAGTTGGTGCGACGTCATTAGGAAATCGACGTAAAAATTCACGCTATGCTAACACCACCGACCCATTATTGGTCAAAAACATCGACACAATTATTCCACGCTCTTGTGGAGTATACCGCTCCATTCCTTGTCAGTTTGTATACTGCAGCTGTCTAGTTCACAAATGTCAAATATGATTGACGCACGACGCCATTTACAAAAATTATACTATCTTCCGATAGAGTGATTAAATTTGCACCACCTAGTATATTTTAGCCCATATTAAGTAGTTCACAAGGACGTCTAAGCATTCCTGAATGGAGCTGTATCTGGAAATTCAAATCGCCGACATAATTGTTGCGTCAGTGAGCCAGCTATTTCCAACGAATTTCCGGAATTGCCCACAGAGAATTGATATGTCAATTTTTAACCATGAATCGTTTGTTGTAGATGGTTTTGGATCGATTCGCAATGATGGAGATTAAACTGAACTATATTCTCTTATAAGGTTTTGTATTCTGGATATACATACTAGTACTTGGCTAGCTGTTGTGTGTCCAGATTTAACGTTTTTGGCTGCACGAAGCAAGCATATCGTTCTAGCCTTGCAGTCTTTTAATCTATAACCGTTTACCCTGCATCTAATGTACAAAGCCGTGTCGTCGATTGAGTTTTTACGTGCTCCTGCTCTTTGAGCTTGCGACATCTAGAGCAGGGTTCCAAGACAATTTTTTCTCGTATTCGACAATACAACCAGTCGATCCGCACTGTGTAGCTGTTTGCATTACACAAATTCGAAATTCAATTGATCTGTAAAAGCCGACAGAGATCGCCTTCTTAAATGTCTGTACCCTTGGATTTTAATTTTCTCTTAATTGGCCGCTGTTGTTGGATTCGCCAATATGTTTAGCGAGAATAGCATATCTCCGCTTGCGGTTTTCCGAATTTGGTTAATAGTCGTCCCTAATTCTTTAAGCGAAGGATCCGTCTTTAATTTCTACTCGTAAAACATGTCAGCATGTAAGTAATAAACCTCCGGTCTTCTGAATGACTGTCACATCAGAATGGGGTGACTTTATAGCATCTGTAGGCCGCTTTTTCTGGGCTACCTTCACGCATGCTTACGCCAACTTATCTTTTTGCTTGGCAGATTGATAAGCTTTCTGAGAAGGTTTCTCCTCGGTCTGATAGCCTGCCACTTTTCTTATTTCATTTTACGAATCTAACAAATGTTGTGCTCTTGTCGTTTTTATTCGTTTGTGAATATGTTGTTGCCAAAGTTTTCTTACACTTGAAAATCTTTATACATATATTCTGGGAGATCAGATATCACATTGCGTAGATCGTCGACCTCGGATTCCCCCTCCCAGAAATGGATTTTACGAGCCCGTCTACTTTCTCAATTTACAATAGGCGTTGTGCCTATCTCAGACTTATATCCTTCTTCGAAAGAAGCTGCCTTAATTGACGGACGCACAGGCCAGGTGGTCTTTTTGAATGGATTGGAAACAGGATCCATATCGTTGAACCCTTTTCTTGCAACTGTAGTGACTACAGTATCCAAGTTCAGCAATATTGTAGCAGGACCATTTGCACTATTATTTCCATTCCTTTTGCAGTTGATGTATCTCGAGGATTTTGGGCCTGTTTTTGCACTATTCACCGGTGATCTGACTACCTACTGTACCTTCCAAATTAGGTTTTTTAAGGTTTCCACCTCGGCCACCAAACATACACAGAAACGTCTAAGCACTAACTGCGGACACGTCCGATGGGAGAGCTGTCTAAACTTCACACGGGCAATTATCACCGAGTAGTCATCGGGTAATGCACTAGTGAGCGGAGTGATTCTTCGTTATGTCTGCTGTTCTTGAATTGTTGTAACCCCGAATGATCACAACTTTTTTTAATTAGATGCCTGGGATTCTAACGTGTTGATCCTGCAACAATTTCGCTGGAGATTTTTTGAAGAAGGACACTTTAAAAAGAAAGTGATGAACTGAATGCAGTCCAAAAAGATAAAGCAGGCCGTAGTTTACCTTAGCGCAATTGAACAAAAAAATATGTTGAAACGATTATGGCATCTTTTGGAAGGTCATCAATCACAACACCGAAATCTTAAAAAAGAGAAAAGGCAAAGAGGTATTTTATTAATTACCGAACCAGTACCTGCGACTGCGAGCCTAATTAAAGATTTACCAATAACAACGTGCAACGTATAGTGTAACATCTGCCTCACATGAGGCTCTACTCACACCGAATCCGCTGGGTGTATTGTGTAAACATGCAAAACAGAGCAATTCAGTTGCAACGTAGATACGTACGAGTATGTACATACTGTGGCTCTGTTTTCACATTTCAGTCTGTCAGTTTGTCAGTTTGTCAGTTTGTCAGTTTGTTGTCTGTTCGATGTTCGTGTTTCATGTAGTTACGAGTATATTGTAGTTTCCTTGAGTATAAAAATAATCACTGCCATAAATTAACTTTGCATTGTGATTATGAGCGCCTACTATCGCATATAAAACTTCGAGTATCTCCAGCTACAATTCATTGTTACCATTGTCTATCCATACATACATCCATATGTATTTTTAGTCTTAGTCCACTTAAGTTAAATGCAATTATCGCAACCGTGTAACATCTCTCGGAAGAAAATATCTCAAAGATCTTCAAAAAGGGTGACGAAGCTAAACGTCAAAAGATGCGCGCGGCGACAACCAAACCAAGCCAAGATATAAACCTAAAACACATCAAGTACTGTACTCACATAAACAATGCATGAAACGACAGAAAAGACCGTTAGATTTGCCACAATTGGCGTTTTGTCGCATTGTCGTGGTGGAAACACATTTTATCTGCAAATGACTCTCTACATCTTGGCTTCGGTGTTTGGTGGATGGAAACCTTAAAGCGAAACAGCTCTCAAGGGCAGTGCTTAGTTTTTCCTCAAGCCGATTACAGATCGTGTTTCCACCAAACCTCCCACCAACGGTAATTTAGTAATTTTAGCTAAACCTTTATACAATCGAACCGAATGTACCAACGAATGTTTGTTACTTAAATAAAGTGCTGCCAAATTGTTTTAATATTTAATCTCATGATCATGTATAGTACATGTTCATGTTCATGTTCGATTGAAAATTCGCCTCTTCGCAACATGCCAGGGTTCAAGTGATAAATAAATTCTTCTTGAACGGACTTTGGCATGTTCAGAGGCAATTTATAACGCTGAGGTGATAAGTTATGCCATATGATTCGTTGCGCAAATATCACATACAAAACCAGCATCCCATTAAGACGGTAGTTGATTGTAGGTTAAATTACGAATTCTATTTTTCAGATTTGTGTACATTGTACGAACTGCCTGGGATACAGACTATAGATACATGGCCGTGAGAATGAAATGTGTAAATGGGTGTTTGTTAGTTTTTTTCCATGTTTCCCAACATAGTACTGGAAACTGTCGTGAAATAAATTTAATGGCGAGTAGACAGTGTGATCTTTGCATGTCATCATGTGATGGGTCATGAATATGTTGCGAGAATACTCGCAATGTTTTCAGGTGTCTCGAGAAGGTTGTGACATTGACAGTTTGTATAATGAGATTACCATATATGGTTTTGTCAGCAAATTGCTAACAAATTGCCACATATCTTGACATGAAGATCTAGGGATAAAGGCTTGATAGAAAGCTATCGAAATCATGCTCATGATTTGTCTGTCTTTGAGAGTTTACCGTCGTCAGTAAGAATCCAGATTTTATCTCTTATCAGTTATCCAGGATGGGACTATTCACATTTGCTATACAGTTTATTGTAGTAGACATTTGAATTCAGATTCCTGATAGCATAATACCTTCACGTTCTTGGTGTGGACTTTTAATTTGCGTACACCTACACACATGATGTTAAGAAAAAGCCTCATGAATGCGAGCTATCCTGTCTGGAACCCTTTTCGGCATCAAGATTCTTCTTTTTGATAGCAAAATTCAATGCTAATGCAAAATACACTCCATTATCATGGAATTCAATGCAAGCAGATAATTTGCACTGAAAAATTGGCAGCAATGACTGCTATTAATAGTTAACTGGGGGACCACTACAAAACAGTGAAATCTTCCCGGTTCCCATCCGGAGTTCAATTTCATGTGGTTAAAATTCCATCTAGGTAATTGGACAGCAATTCGACTTTTAACGCTGTCTGACTTCATTCAAAGAATTATATCCCTGTATCCGCATACTGAAATCGTTATTACGGGCGATTTCAATATACACAATTATGGTTGGATTCGACATTCTGGACAGACAACACCCGAAGGAAGGTGTGTTGAGATTTTCGCTACAGAAAACAACTCAACGCAGCTTGTAAATGAACCCACGCGAATACGAATACCAGACGTTGATAGTCATACCGCCAACACCCTGGATTGTTTTTAACTTCTCACCCTGATAAGTACTCCGTTGATGTGCTCTCCCATCTAGGCTCGTCGGACCATATCAGCTAATTTCTCGTATGCTGACCACACAGTCAGAGAAAAGATTTGTAAAAGAACAGTATGGCAATACGAGAAAGAGAATTGGAGCGGGCTTAACAACTTTTTTAAGAATTTTAACAGGTCGTTATGTTTCCTCGATAACGACGTGGATTCCGTTGCTGATATGATCACAGACACCATTCTCCTTGGAAAGAGAAACTTTATCCCTCATCGGATGAAGAGTGTCAAACAAAAAGAAAAGGCATGGTACGACTCGAGCTGTAAAGAGGCTGTCAAGGTTAAGGGAATGTTTTTTCCGTCCTTCAAGACCAACCTTACAGAGGAGAGCCGAAAAAAGTTCAAACAAGCCAGAACTGTCTGCAACGTCTTCTTAAGCGTGTGAAATTCCAATACGACCAAAAACTGAGGCAAAAAATACTACTATGCCACAAATGTAATAAAAATTGTTGGTCGTTCGTCAAAAATATTAGAAATTCTACCTCATCATCCATCCCAACGCTCATTTACATTGACATTCCAGCTGTCAGCTCTTTGTACAAGGCCAATCTGCTTGCTGTATACTTTGCGGCCAGCTCAACACTCCCAGATTGTGCTTTGTCTCCGCCCACACTTGAGTGTGTCGAATTTTCAGTGGAACAAACCCACTTTCGCACTCGTGTAGTAGCATCTTAAAGATCTTAACATTCACAAATTCGGAGGTCCGGATGGTATATCTCCCCTCCTTCTGAAGAAGTGTTCTTCTTCGCTGGCGTAAGCTTTTGCATCAATCCTACCCTGTAAGACTCTTTCCGAGCAGATGGAAAACATCATTTGTCCAGCCCGTCCCTAAAATAGGGGGGTGGCCGTGGTGTAGTGGTACTAGCTATCGCTTCTCACTCGGAAGATCAAGGTTCGGATCCTAGCCACAGCAAGTTTTCATTTGTGTAATTGGAACTCAGTCAGAAAAATCTGCGTGTGAAGGCATAACACTGACATGCAGATTTGCCTGTTGTAGGGTTTTCAAGCACAAAACAACCGTTGAAATTCACAACCTCACCATTCCGAGTGAAGAAAATCTCTCCGTCCTATTCGGACTCCCACCCCTGGAGAGTCAATATCGAAACCAAACACACCTGAGTTTCAAACCACTACATCACAACAATGCTTTCCTTTCTCCTCCTTCTATCTTTCCTCCCGCGCCCTGGCAACAGTAAAAGGGTATCCATAACCCCCTTAGGCACGCGTAAATTATAAAAAAAAAAAAAAAAAAGCAAGGTAATAAATACTTCACCCCCTCTGAGCTGGCCTCAATATTTGGTCCGGTGCGGCCAAAACATCTCTGCACCTGCTAGATAGAATTCAAAACCGTTCGATAAAACTCATGTGTGATACTAATATCATTCAAACAATGCACACCCTCGAACACCGACGTAATGTCTCGTGTCTCACTCTGTTTTATCGCTATTTTCACCAATTGTGCTCCATAGAAATCGCAAGTAGCATTCCGCCTTGCTATAAATGCTCATCAGTATACCCTCAAGCCCCATTTCGGACGTACTCTAAAATAACATGAGTTGTACGCACTTATGGAATGATCTGCCTAGCTCTTAATTTCCTAGTCATTATAACTTTCAAACATTTAAAACCAACGTTCTCCGGTACCTCTCTTTCTATCCTCTGCAATGTGTTTTGCATTAGCATTATATTTTTGATTGTCAGTGCATTAAAGAAATAATGCATTACCCCCATATCTGATGTCAAGACTAGGAGATGCTCTATGCAGCTCCTTCCAGGCTCTTTAATAAAAAACTTGAAAATCGATTAAGAGGTTAGGCATCAATTTGACATTTTTGGGTCCTCTCCAAAATCTGCAGCAGAGTATATAGCACGTACAATGATTGATCTACGAGTATATGGATCTACCAGGTTTTTGACGATCGGTTTAAGGCGTGTATATATTGTAACACGGCACTAAGGATCTTGTAAGCGATGTTAAGTAGCGTTAGTAGCGTTATATCCCTGTAGTTAGTGCAATTCCTGTGGCCTCCTTTTTTCAGAACCGGACTGGTGAAGTTGTTTTTCTTTGAACTGATCTTAGGATGAATTGGAATACTCTCTTTACCATATCATTTCCTCCAGGCTGGGCCGTTGCTCCTCCTGACTTGTTGGAAAACAGGGAACTGACTGATCCTAATCACTAGTGGTAAAAGGCGTCGCAATCCATTTTTCCGATGAAACTACGTATTTTGGAGAGTAGACTTCTTTAACTTAAACATGTTGCGTGGAAAACTTCCAAGCCACAGTGACAGTGTAAGGCTTCGACAAGAATGGGGGAGTCCTCTGGCGATACGCGGCTAAGATCAGTTAAATTATCATGAGCAGCACTCTCAAAGAAGTGGTCCTTGGTACAAAACGCACTCGAGTTTTGATGAACTTGAGCGCCGACTGTCTTTTGGCTCTTGCCTTATGGACATACCGTCTGATGTAATGACATCAGAACTCCTGCCGCAGAAAAAATAGGAAATCGACTTTTTCTCTGTCCAAGGCTGGTTTCGACTATAATCTGTGCCAGGAGAAGAATGTAATCGGGTCTTCACGGATGGCTCCAAAATTGATATAGGATGCGGTGCTGGTGTCTTTCTGAAGCACGACAACGTTAGATTTCTCTGCTCGTTAGGAAAACTTACATCTGTCCTCCAAGGGTAGATATATACAACGAACTATGCTGTGAAGAATCGATGCGGGCGAAACATCGCCGTCTGTAGCGTGAGTCTCACAACTTCCAAGGTGTTTCGAGAACGCCGGACTTCACAGAACGCAGGGAAATAGAGTCGCCGACGAACTTGCTGGGTAAGGCTTCCATTAATAGTTGGGTTTCATGTGAGTCCAACTGCAGGTGGCATGACGAATGCTGACCAACGCCTCTAAAATGTCAGCGACTTTCCTGCGATCCCTCAGTAAGAAAGACTGGCGACTGCTTACTGGCATTGCTAAGCACAAAAGTATTCTGGGCATAAATGTCACAACATCCTGAGCCGCTTGTTGAAAGAGCGATGACAAAACCTCTTTGAATATCCGATTTTGCTCGCATCAGGCTGCTGGTACTCGGCGCCGATGTGGTAAGTGCTTGTACTATAAGCACTTCATCAGCGCTTATTCATCTCTCTACGATGAAATATATTCGGACAGCAGGATCATGGAGAAAGAAAATTCAATATTCCAGTAGTTAGCATATCTTGTATCTGTACCTACAATTCCGTGGCTCTTACTGAGCTCGAGACAAAAATCCATAAAATGATATCCCTTGTGAACAAATGAACATTGATGCATCCATAATAAACTGAAACGTCGATTAAAATTCCAACTGAAATTGGGGACAATTGGAATTCATATTCAAGTCCAAAAGGTTCAAACGAGTTGTGCCTTAATGTCCTAAGACCCACACCAGTTTAGAATTTTGTATTAAATCGACTACAGAGTTAGGTTTGCTTTCAGTACTCTTCGTACTTCGTCCTCAGACCACAATATGCAAATAATTTAACTAAGGAACCTTCATAAATGCTAATTTTGCATACTAAATACTAAGTTCAAATTCCAACATAATTCTCCATGAAACGCTGAAATTAAGAGTGATTTTGCAATTCAAGAAGGAGATGAAGATTCCGAGTTTTCTTTTTTCAGTAACCGTTGTTGTTGATTTAAAATTTTGAGAAATTGTCATTTACATATTTTTTCCTCTGAATGCTCATTTACAAGATAACGTATTTCTATGAAGCCGCACATAAATAATTGAATAAAATCCACAAAGCAAAAACCTCCATAAATCCGTTCCGTATCTACGGATACTGGTATCTGATTATCATCGCAATAATGCGAATAATTAAATCTCCCATACCAAGCCAATGATACTCGCGCAACCTTGAAATTTACGGGATTTGGTTTCATGTCAATACTCATCGATTCGTATCTGCATAAATATCTCTCTCTCTCTCTCTGTCGTCTAATCTCCGATGCGTGGCACACGCGATTCTAAGTGAATTTACATATTTCAGATTTTTCTATTCGTATCTTCCCATAGCAGGCAGCATGATCAAGACTACTAGACACCGACGAAAGTCTAAAGGAACGCTTTGAAGGTGGGCGTAACTCGTGCGAACGTATAGTATGTTTACCTTCCCAAAAGCCCTGCTGCATCTAAAGCTTCTTTGCATCTCAAAGGATATATCGCCGATTCGGTTTATATAATACAAACATCCGTATCTACTCAATAGCAAGTGAAGTGAAGAAAGAAATTCAAATTCCATTTCAAATGATCGAATGGTGGTGATTTTATTATTGACACGATCGACAACAAATGGCTGTGATGGAGGATCTAACGATAGTACATCAACGACATCCACCGGCGTTACTGCAATCCCAACTGCCGCTTATCGAGCGTATCAGCAGCAACAACAAACCAATTATCATCATCACCTTTTGCAACAACAACAACAACAACAACAACACCAACAGCAAATACAACCACAAAACCAACATCATCATCACCAATCACAACAGCATCAGCAGCATCAGCAGCACCATCAGCAACCTACATTCTCTAGTCATCCCTATAATAGGCCTCATCGAGGAGAGTCGTCTTATCGGCCTACAGCCGAAGCCCAATCGGCCTCTACAACTTTTCACCCCACAGACCACACCTATGGAGTTGGACAAGCGGCAACTCCAAAGAAACACCACAAAGTCACCTTTGAACTTGACAAACCACCCAGACATCGATCTGAGGATCAAGGTGACAATACGAATGGTTTCCATATTCCTCATAGGCTATCATCTTCTCTATCACATTTGCCATTATCCTCATCGCCCCCACCATTGCCAAAAAGTCTACCACCAAATGTTCAACCCTACGGCTATCCAGCATCGGCAGCAATTAACGCCGTACCAAAGCCACCTCGTCGTAAGCACCATCGTCCAGCTACAGTGGCAGCTGCGATTCCTGCCGACTACGCATCCTATCATCAGCACCAGCATCAGCACCAGTACCAACCTGCGGCGGCGGCAGCGGTACCATCGACATCGACATCGAGTGTGTCATCACTGTTGGGGCAGCCGTTACAAAATTCAAATACCATTACTAACACAAAAGACTATGTTCGTCACGTGACCCGTGTTAATTTTTACGATTATGATTGTTCACAGGTGGAGTACGGGAACGATGACGACGAATGCTGCGATACCGAAGCAATTACCAAAGAAGGTGAGTGCCCAGTTCAAATTCATTTCATTTATCTAGAATAAGTTCAGTCGAGCATTTTTAATCAGAGATCTGATAAATATGTAGTCACTGTGCGCTTTCAATCCATTCATCAAGGTAACGCAGGTGTAGATAGGAAGCCAGGTCCTACCTTTAGTGTTAGTACACGTATCTCAGTGATTTGCAAAACGATTGCTGGCAGCACTTTCAACTCCACTTTATCCGTATTCCATACGACAAACCGACCGACGACGACGGCCAGAGTTCAATCCATAATTATGGTTCATAATTACGATAATGTTTGCCATTTTGTGATGTAAGAAGTTAATTGCTGTGAACGAGCACACACAGCACTCGTATAGAGCAGCACCAGCACCAGTGAAATCAGCAAACAGCACAGACAGACAGTTTCCGGGTACACTTGGCAGTTATCCGGTGCTTTGTGGTAACTCAAATGGATCGCTAGCAGTTGGGAGTTGGAACTTCGAGTTATAGTCAGAGTCAGATTCAGAGTCAGATTCAGATTCGGAGTCTGACGTTTAGGGAATGAATTGCCTTAAATGGCAGAAGAGAATAATTAGTACAACGGTAGGTGGTTACTTTTGGGTAGAGACAAAGTTGCAGGCATATTTGAGTACGAGTATCTCTCACCGACCAAACGAAGTATCTGTCGATCGAAATTTAAGTTGAGGTTTTGCATACAAATTGTGAATGTGCCCGGGTACCTCCCCATATAGGCTGTAGGTATCCATTGGATTGGAGACTCTCTTTTATTGGGATTGCATTGTAAAACTGTGTTGGCCTTGTTTGGAAGCTTTTCAGGTAGAGGTAGTTTATTGTAGGTTAACCGGATTTGATTTAGCATCGATAATTTTCGCATGGGATACGAATATAACTACGGATAGGTGGAGGAGATTGTAATCTATTTTATGGATAATGCTGGTTCCTCTACACCTGGTGCTCGACTATGGGTGGTACTCGTTTGTTTTTATGAGGAGCGTGTGCTGATTTTTTAAAGGGCTTGGAAAAGGCAATGTCTGCAAAAATGTGTATGTTAGATGAGTTTTATATTCCAATGAATATGAATTCTTAGAATTTGTGGTAAATTCGAGTAAGTGGTTGTTTTATCTTGTTATCCTAACGAGTTCTTTTAATTGGTTGACCGTGATGTACCGGTTTCTGCATTTAACAGGGCACTATATGCTGCCTAATCGTGCAAGGTTATCTACCAACAACTGCAGAATTTCTTCATGTAGCAAGGGGGACCACGTTGGTATTGAGATATTAGGTCAACAGGTGTTTAGTTGTTTGTATGTGCTCTAGCTTTAGTTTGGGTAGTGTTCAACTTCTTACCATTCATTTGGATCTTTCAATGAATATACGAGTTTATTTTGAGTGTGGTTAATACTTACGCTCTTGATACAGTTCATGGAAATCGCAATCGTGACTTCTCCTCTATTTGTTCCCCAGACCTAGTATGCGTCGAAATGTAATTAAAAACTGACAGTATCAATGATAAGTTCTAGAGCATCCCTGACATGGTCTTTCGAGCTGGAAGTTTCATGCCCAGCTGTTTGTCCAGATCGAGTTTGCTGGGGTCTATCTTTGTTTGTTCTCCGCTATTGTCCTGTCATTTACTCTGAAATAGGTTTTTTTTTTTTCCGTGGGTAGGTAAAAACCTTCATAAGCACGCGCTCATAAGAGCATCACCACGCCACTACAGTACGCACCATAAGCACGAGCACCTACCTACCACAGTGGCATAGTAGCGCCCACCATAAGCACGCCCTTATGGAAGTGTGAGATTCTTACTCAATAAAAAACCTCCCATTTTCTATAAGACTACGACTAAGTTTCGTTAACAAGTAGCTCAAGCTTCTGTAGTTTATCGCGTTTGGTAGGTAGCTTTCCAGCGAAGGCACCTACTATTACCGTTATTTTATACGGTTGCTCCTTAAAAAGCTAAGTCGACCGGTCTTGTTCTTTGAAGTCGCCGCACAAGATTTGTCTCGTCCAATCTCCGGATTATTTCCTGGTTGCAATGATGCACAAGACGAGTGCGAAGTTTACGAGCAAAGCTTGTTACTTCGTCTTTCACGGTTGCAATTCCCAGATCGCGGTGAATATCGCTATACCATGGATCACTTACGATTACTCTAAGCGCTTTGTTCTAGAATGTCTGTAGGACAGACATATTGATTGGTTTGGTACAACCCCATAGTTGTATACCATAAGTCCACGATTTCGAGCTCTTCACGTTTCTTGTTTACGTGTGATTTCCACTTCAGCTTTGTGTCTAGGGTCATTCTCAAATATTTTGCCTCGTTTGCATACGGTATTTGTACCGACTTGATGAATAAAGGTAAGTTGTTTATCTTTCTGTACGTGAAATTGACGTGTGTTGACTTAGTCTCGTTTAGCACGATTCGCCAGCTCTTCGTCCACTCAAATATTTTGTTCAGAGCTCGTTTTGCAGTCGAGAATTCAACTGATTATCCAGTGTCGAGGATCGCCGTGTCATCCGCGAACGTGGCTACCACAGTCTTTTTATCTAGAGGTATGTCTCTAGTGTACATTAAGAATAGGTGTGGCCCCAGAACGCATCCTTGTGGAACGCCAGCTTAAATTTCCTTGAATTCAGAGTATTCAATCCCATATCTAACCCGAAACAGTCTATTTTCAAGATAAGATTGGAGTATTCTATTTATTTCTATCGGTAAAATTTGTTGTAGCTTATACTTCAAGCCCTCGTGCCATACCTTGTCGAAGGCTTGCGATACATCGAGAAAAACGCTTGAACAAATCTTTTTTTCCCTCTAGCGCGTTTGCAATTATATTTGTTATCCGATAGACCTGATCGATTGTGAAATGTTTGACCCTAAAGCCGAACTGGTGATCCGGGATCAATCATCTTTCTTCAGTTACCGGTTTTAAACGAAGAATTTCGAAGACTTTTGAAATTATCGGCAGGAGCGAAATGGGTCTGTATGATTTTTTGTCGTTTGGACTTTTCCCCGGTTTTGGAACCATTACGACTTCTGCGACTTTCCATTGGCTTGGAACGTATAAAAGTCTCATGGAAGCATTTATAATGTGGAGGAGCTTGACAAACGCTTTTCGAGGTAGCTCCTTTAGAATTTCACTTGTAATCAAATCGTATCCTGGAGCCTTATTATTTTTTAGGTTTTTTATTGTTTGCTTTAGCTCAGACAGTGATGCGGATTTTATATTGTAGTTGTCGGATCCTGTTCTGAGATTAAGTTCTTTGGTCAATTGACGTCCTTCGAACGGTTTGAAAGTTTCTTCCAAGTGGTCGGCAACAAAATTCGCTTTCTCTTTGTCTCCTTTTGCCCATTCGCCGTTGGCTGTTTTTATCGGTGGCAATTGCATAACAGGTTTTTTAGTCGACTTCACGACTTTTCAGACCGAATAATTGGAACTCTTGTCCGCAGTGAAGTCTTCGAGGTATTTAGAAGTGTCACGGTTCTTATATTCTTCTAACATTTGCTTTAGCTTATTTAATAGGCAGTTCAAATAGGATTTATGCGGGGGCGCACGTGATTGTTGCCATCTCCTCCGTGCTTTGCTTTTTTTCTCATAGGAGGCTTTCTATATTTGCGTATATTTGCTTTCCGTGTTTTATTCCTCTTGTTCGAAAGGAAGTATTGTTCCACGCAGCTCTTTGGATGATTTCCATGAACTTGTCCACTTCGTCTTCTATTTGCAACGACGTCGTAAGTGGAACTCTTAAAGCAATATTTTCCTTACAATTTCTCCTGAAACCATCCCAATATTTGTTTCCTTATTCGAGCGGTTTTTCGGTCCTTGCTATGCTCCCGCCGATTTTAAAGATTACTGGCGAGTGATCTGAGCAGAGGTCATAGGATTCTTCTAAAGTCGTGAGATATTTGGGGACTCCTTTTGTAATGAAAAAATCGACCAGGTCAGGTATTTTATTTGTATCGATGGGCCAGTAGGTTGACTTACCCGTTGAAAAAAAGTCCAAGCCACGTTTCATACTTGCTTGGTACAGTAGCCTGCCCTTCGTCGAATTGAATCTTGAAACCAAAAATGTATGCTTTGCGTTGAAATCACCGCCGAGAATAAAGTTTGACCCAAGTTGGTAAAAAAGGCGATCCAGGTCGTCATCTGCCATCTTATATCTCGGAGGGAAATAACAAAATGCTATATTATAGTCTATATGATTTATGTTTACGGAAATTGAACTTATTTGCATAGATTCCAGTTCCATTGTCACGTTCTCGGCATGCTTAATACAGTCTTTAATATAAAGTGAGGATCCACCCCTCGCGTTTTCTGAGGGATGATGCGCGTGATAACCAGAGTAACCTCTTATCTTTGGCTTAACTCGCTTTTTTAAGTGTGTTTCCGAAATCAGGCATACGTCAATATGGTCTTTCCATAGAAAAATTTCTAATTCGTCGATTTCTTTCAGAAGGCCATTTGCGTTCCATGTTAAAATCTTAGTCAACTATATTTCATTTTCATTTTTGTTAGATTTTTTCCGAGCAACGAACTCGAGCTTGCTTAGTTTTTCAAACAAGAGCTTATTTATTTTTGTTTGTTCATCTAGTTTTTCTAAGATGGCTTTTGACGCGACCTCAGCGTATGAACTCGCGCGGACCGGTACAGGTTGTTTAGTTGCACTTGATTCGGCAACGTTTTTTTGAGCAGATTTATGCTTTTGCGTTACCGTGGCTGTCTTGGGCTCATCGGTTTTAGAATTTTGCACCTTTAGGTCCGGATGAATGAATTTCGTGGGACTCTTTCGCCTCTTTTGTATTTCTGATGTGTAACTAGTTTTTCGTTTATAGACAGCATGTCTTCTAGCTCTTTCTCATTTACCTTCAGATCAGCGCACTTCTTTAAATTACAGTCTGTACCATAATTCGATGTTGTCAGCATGGGCTTACGGCTAAACTTGTTAAAGAAAGTGCCTCCCGTGCATGCTTGGTATAATTTTTTACAGAAACTTTCGAACAACACAGTTCACCAAGTTTTTTCCAGCGTCACAGGGAATAGCTGAGTTCCTTTTTTGCCGCATCCTAAGATCCGCTATTATCTTCTTGAAGTCTAGACGATAAATGCTACGAGAGCAGTCCCAGAAGTACCTGACCTAACAAAAAAAACACAAAAAAATTGAGAAAAAATATGTTTATTTCTCTACCTAGCCTCCTTTTAGTTCAATATACTTTTCCCAACTGTGAGAATCGTCGAGCTCTTTAAAATAGCCATCAACGGCAGACTCCAACTCTTTACCGATGGCAAATATTTTACCACCGATTCATTTTTTCAAATTCGGAAATACAAAATAATCCAAGGGAGCTAAATCTGGCGAATCGGGTGCATGAGGAAGCAATTCGAACTATAACTCATTGATTTTGGCCATCGCGATGACGAATGTGTGAACTGGCGCATTGTCTTGATGAAACAAAACTTTTTCTTCGCCAAATGCGGTAGTTTTTTTGCTGATTTCATCTTTCAAACGCTGCAACAAGTTTTGCATAATACACGCCGTTGATTGTTCTTTCTGAAAATTATCCCACACGCATCCCAAATAACTGACGTCATGACCTTGCCTGCGGATGGAACTGTCTTCGCCTTCTTTGGAGCCGATTCTCCCCATTGTTTGGACTGTTCCTTCGTCTCAGGTGTGAAGTGGTGGACTTATGTTTCATCGACGCAAAAACTCGGATTTATTGATGTGAAACTTCGCCAAACACTCGATTGAAACATTATCACGACGCTGTTTTATTGTCATGTCCAATTTTTCAGTCAACATGCGATGTACAGCGCTTTTGGAAATGCCTTCCATATATGCTACTTCGCGTACTTTCAATCGACGGTCATCCAATACCATTTTGTGGATTTTTTTCAACATTTCTGGTGAACTCACCTCATTTTGTTGACCACTGCGATGTTCGTCATGGCAACTCGTACGGCCTCGCTTAAACTCTGCCACCCAATATTTTATTGTTGTAAACGAAGGAGCAGACTCCCCTAGAGTAGAATCCGTTTCGTTCCGTTTTGATGTTGGTTGGATTGAGGCCTTGCCAAATTGTTCCATATTTAAAAATTCATTGAGAGCGTTCACTATTGATGGCTGCCGAACAAATACTAAACAACATAGCCTCGTCAAACTTTAAATTTAAGCTTTATAAGGTTGGTACTTTCTACAATTATTGTCATTCTTTTTAAAACAACAACCGCCATCTATGTGTCAGGTCGGGTACTTCTGGGACTACACTCGTATCATACTCGTCTGTAGCCGTAGAATCATTAATCTGTTTCAAGAGTTATGTGAGTTTTGGTCTATAGTCGATTTGCTGTTGAGTGCGGTGGTGCGAAAAGCCTTAAAACTCTCATATAGTTTGTTGGATAGGGTTTTAACAGGAATATATCTCGGCAGTTCTCGCAAGATGTCCTGCCTTATGATAGGACACATGAAGCTTATATTTCAGTCATCGGGCATACTCGTACCTTCAACTCTAAAGAATCCATCATAGCCAACGGCTCGTTTTTCAGTCTTATTTTAGCCTGCTGCAAAATAGGAATAGATAGGCACCTCCGGGATCTTTTGGGCGGGACGTCGATCCTGTTAGTGTCTAATGTAAAGACTTTCATTATGAATTTCAGGAGATTACTCCTCAGTCAGTAAAAATGAGAATATTCTAAGGGATTACCATATAGCACTATTCAGAGAGATAACTTATGCCTCCTTAAGCGACAGAGTGTAGCGTGGCAGTACTTAATTTTCGACTATTTTCTGCGCCTTGATGTCAATTAATCAAAGCGTTCTATTTTCATTTATCAAGAAAAGATGCATTTTTTGCGAGAAAGGATTTAATGTTGATTTGAGTCGTTTGAAAAAGGATTGCCATATCAATATCAATACAAGCAATAACAATGAAATGACCTACAGGACCTACATATGTTGCATATCCCAGCTCGTTTGATTAATTTTATTTTTTTATCACCTTTTCGCATATTTGCGGCTCTATTTCATCGATAACATCACGGATGTTGCCTATGAGTGCTTCAATTGATTGCGGAGATTTGACAAAAACTTCTCATTCATATTGCCTAAAAGAGAGAAGTAGCACGATGTTCAGTCGCATGATATCGGCGGCCAAATAGTAACACGTGTGATTAGTGAGGCTTCTCAACTACCATTCTTGAGTTTTCTAAGCAGCGAATGGGGCAATTCTACTTATTTACAAAGCCTTGAAGATAGAAATGTGCTTCAAAATGATGTTTTGGTAATTCTTGATCAATTTCGTGCAGTTCCAACTCCAAATTGCCAAAGATACGATGTTGCTAATGCTCGGCAGGCTTAAATTATATAAATTGATCCTTATGGGCTTTATGACTCAAGTCGTATACAAAATTCAGTGGAGTGTTGTTTATCGTATGCAAAATTCCTGAGATCGATGTGCAATCGGGTTTTCGGCTACATTTCGGGCTATAGAAGTAATATTCCGATCGGGAAAACTTTTCACTTTTGGAACTGTTTCAGCGAAATGTTCACCATTTTTACGGTGATTTTTAATAATCTTATTGATTTCCATGTATGTCAATTTTGTACTTTAACTCGGCAAAATAGCAGATTATTCAAAATGAAACATTTTATTCAAAAACCCTGTAACTGCTGAAAGTGCTATTTGAATGTTTGAATGCATATTCTATTGTCTTCCTGCAATCAAGGAAGCATGCACTGCATCCTTTGGGTCAGCTTCATGTTTCATACAAATTCGAAGAAGGTTTTTACCCGTTCGCTATTCGGGGTTGCAAAAAGATCGTGATCATTGTTCACAAAATGATAAGATGATTGAAACGGTGAGTGAGACATACTAGATCATGGTCCAACAAATTATTTATTTCAAATGATACATCCAACATACCAAACACTCAATTTTTTGGAAGTTTCTTGCGCTGTTTTTCGGGATCATTTCGTGAAAAATTCAACCCATATCGTTCCGCAAGCACCGTATTCGCCTGGTTTAGCACCAAGTAACTTCTGGCTATTGCCTAAGCTTAGGAGACCGTTCCGGGCACACCGTTTCGGCATGATTGAGAAGATAACGTTTTGACTGATCAGGTGTGTTTTCAGCCGGGATTAACCTGAGCCTTTCCAACTAGCACGATCTCTCGCCAGCTGCCTCCAGTGCCACTCTTCATGTTGATTGAGGTCCCCGTCCACTTGGGTGCTATACCTTACATGCGGCCATTCGGTGCTGGGTCGCCCTTGGGGGTCTTTGCTAGCCATCTCAGACGTTGGATCCGTAGACCAGTGACTAGACCGTTGTCACTGTACAACCCGTATACTCGTAGTTAGTGGTTGAATCTCCTCTTCCATTCCCCGTCAATACAAACGGGAACGAAGACCATTAGCAGTATCAGTCTCTCGAAGTTAAAAAATTCACTTGGCAGCTGCTAGCGTTGTCTAAAGTGGCATTGAATGCCTCGATTAATTCATTACCGACCATGATGGGGCAGTGAGAATTCTTCTTTGAATCCTGCACAATCTGACGACTTTGGCAGGTTTGTCAAAATTAGACATGGCGTTGTATAGCTCATCCCTATGCACGCTCTCTGAAATATTTGATCGAATGGTGGTCTTCGCTGGTGTAAAACCGTAGTGGTTTGGGCCAACTATGAATGATTTAAGGCGCTTGCACAATACCTCAGAGAAGGTCTTATAGACGATGTTTAAGTTTAGTCGAAAAGGTGTCCTTTCTTGAGATTCCATGCCTCGGGCATGCTTTCCTCTGACCATATCTTACAGATAAGCTATAGGTCATCTCCAGCGGCTTTAAATAGCTTAGCTGGCAGTTTCGGTAACACTACGTGCGTCCGTTCACAAATCAGAGGTTTGTTTGTGATGGCGCCTTCAAAATAATCACATTCCCATTGGTGTTCTATGTTTTCCGGATGAGGGCCAGATTTGGAGGTGACTCGAAGGAAATGTGATCGGCAAAGAATCTGGCCGTCTCTTGCGATTACAGCTTTTTGACGTCGAATTTAGTGGTCTTATTTGACTCCGTCATTCTTGTGATATCTGCATTCGTTTGCTAGTTGCAAGAAGGTAATGAATGGAGTTGATATTGGCTCCTCGGAAAGTTCGGACATCCATAATGCTGGAGGTGCGTCTGGTCTCGATTGGAATATGATCAACTTGGTTGGTGCTTTATTGATCAGAGGACAGCCGAGTTGTTTTACGTATGTTGAGATGAGGGAACTGCGTACTGGCTACTAGAAAGTTGCGCCCTGTTACAAATTCGAAAAATCTAAATTCATTGTAACGCAATTTTGGTGTGATAGTTGGGGCGTTCGGTCTAGGAGGTCAGACAATTCGTCTTTGATGCTGTCATGTTTACCTCTGTAGCATAATGAACACCAATTAGGTTCATATTTCTGAATTTGGCCTTAATGAAGGCTTTTATGAGGCATTGGCTTATATATAGTACATACTGAAGGCTTAAAACTAACCTCGAATTGCGAGACCACATCCAAACAAGCCTTGTCTTCCCTCTTTGTAGCAGTCGCCATGGTAGATGTCGTATTCGTTTTTTTTTTTTTTTTTTTCATCAACAAGCTTAGCTTACAGTTTAGGAGTATATAACAATAAATATAAAAATGTATAATAATTAGAATGAGCACAAAAAACAAACAATTCAACTATAATATTGTATAAGGAATAATTGCTATAACTAAAAAGCTAAATTAGTTCGCAAGCAATCTGAATAAAATGCTTTTGAAGCGCTCTCTCGAAATGTGAAAATCTGGATGCCTATTAATTTCATTAAACGATTTCAGCGATCTAGAAATCGGCTCATTCTGACCAAAATTTGTTCTATGTCCAATTTGGTAAAATATGTGGCGATCCCTTAATGCCCTCTCCAGAGCATAAATTGGCAACATAGATAGGATACTTAATACGGCAACACAGAACGTCTCTCACAAACATGATATCATGTGCATGCGTTCTTGCAGTGAGTGTCACTATACCTAATAGTTGACATCTAGCTTTATAAGAAGGCTCAAAATCCCAACGCATTTTAAAGCAGACATATTTTGTAAAGCGCCTCTGCACTCTTCGATACGATCCCAGTGGGCCAAATAGTTTGGATTCCAAACAACATTGGTGTATTCAAGTATTGACCTGACTGGGGTAGTACTTTTGATAAACCCAACTAATGAGTTAGCCTTCACAACTACGTATTCGACGTGAGACATAAAAGTTAGTTTCGTATCAATAAATACACCGATCTTTAATTTTGCTAACTCTTGTTAAGGGCATGAGTTCAATGCAATAATTGTACGTATATTGCATTTGAGACCTTGTGAAAGAGATAGTCACGCATTATCTAAGATTTAAGTTGGACTTTTGTGCAATCATCAAGACTTTTAATTTTTAAAAATATTTTGAGATCATCCGCAATACATTAAACAGTGGCAAAATTTGATCTGTTGAGGAATATCATCAATAAAGATAATGAAAAGAAGCGGTCCTAAATGACTTCCCTGTGGAACTCCAGAAGTGCAGGAGATTAATCTAGAATAACTGTTATATCAAGACAGACTTTCTGCAACGTACCAATTAAAAATGATGAAAATTATGAAATCCACTTCAACATGGCTGAGTGAAAACCAATTTTTTCTAGCTTTTTTATCAGCAGCACATGGTTTACAGAATAAAAAGCCTTGCTAAGGTCCGTGTAGACACTATCGATCTGACATCCACATTCAACAGCGTTAATAATAAAAGATGTAAAATGGGCCCGATTTGCTGTTGTCGAACGACCCAAAACAAAAAGCATTCAAAAAGCTTTGGTATAGCAGAAAGTTTGCATCTCTATAGTTTTCAACATCGTTCTTGGAGACGGTTTTAAGTATAGAAACCAACAACGGGAATAAACCCGACGCTAGCGATAAATTGAATATCTTAAGTAAAGGCTTGCAGATAGAACTACAATTTTTTTTTAAATATTAGTCCAGGAATACCATCAGCACCAGGCTTCGGTTTGAGGCCGCAAAAAGCAGACTCAATATCCTTAACCTCCAGAACTAATTGGCTAAAATCGATTTTGGGCATTGAATATGATTCGGGCAAAGTAGATATCACTGAGGGAGAAAAAACCGATTCAAAGAACTGTGCAAATATTGTAGTTCGACAGAGTTTTCAACGTCATTGGACACTGAATTTTTATAAAACATTTTCTTTGGAATCCCCATTGGAGCATATTTTTTGTTTAATAACAGACCAAAAGGATTTGCAGTCATGTTTTAGCTTGTTTTCAACATTAATTATGAAAATGTTATGTAAACATTTACTTAGGATTTTAAAACCTTTTCGCAGTTTTTCATCCACTTTCTGTCCGGCCGTCTTGAATTGCGCAAATATCTGCTCTATAGCAGTCTAGGGCCAATCGCAAGAGGTTCACCAGCAGGTGATCTGTTAAGGGTCCTAAAATTCCATGTGTAAATCCCAAGTTCGTTGTCCTTAAAACGTTTGCCGAGTTCGTTAGTATTATGTACATTGTCTGTTGTTTTCTTTTTTGCATGGCGGGGAAGTTACCCTCACGTATTTTACTTTGCCATTATCGCAGCGTCTTTTCATTGAATATTCGATCTTTGAATCGGGCGTCGTAAAAAAATGGTAGAGGTCATCATTTGTATCTCTGAACGTACTCACATCTTTTCTATCTCGAGTTAGCATGATTGCTAAGCGTATCCTGAAAACCACAGCAACGAAATAAGCATCTTTCTGGCTTATAAGGCATATTTTCGTTTTAACAACTTCGACAATCAACAGAACTAGTTCTTGGGGTTCGTAAAACCTGAGAGTAAAATGTCTCATGGGGTGCAATATTGGTGGTGTCAACTGATAGCTTAAAACTTTTCTATCATATCAAGTCTTCTGGTAAAAGGATCTGTCTGAGTGAGCTCAACTGTGTACCAATTGCTAATGCTGACTACTTTGTCGGAAAATTACCTGGACTGTTGGTAATTAGTGTTATGTAATTAACCGACATCATGTTAAAGTCAATTTCCTGGACGACTTACAAGATATTACCTGTGCTTAGAGCAGATACAACTTTTCTCACAGTCAGTCATATTAACTAAACGCAGTAAGAGCAATAATCTGTCACGTTGCAAATTGATAATGGTGACATGACAGTTGATGTAGTCATATTAGCGGTTATTTTAATTACTCTTTAAGTAAAGTCACATTCATTGAACCTAAACTTGTTTGCGTAATTACGATATTCAGGTGCATTTTGCATTTAGCCCTGCTGTTATCCTGAATAACATGCAGGACCGTTCCAGGAAATGAAAATAACCGGGGTACGGCTTACAGTTCAACAAAAACTTCTGAGTATTATTATTTTTGCGAGGTCATTCCGGAAGAAAGATGTATCCTTCGATGTAACGCCGATTCGCTTCTATTAATGCAGATATTTTTTCAAATGGCTCGATTCCAAGAATACGCCTAAGTACTAAAGCACATCCTACATACTTCAACCACACTTCTTGCGGGACGGCCATTAAGTATTACTTCGCGGGTAAGCAATCTATGCTACTCGTATGTCTTCTATATTTGCTGCATCTGCACGTCTTATTCTTTCGATCCTTCGCAGTTCATTTTGCGCGTTTATTATGAATGTGCAAATCTTTCATCTGACTGCAACATTTGGTCAGTTATTGACTGTGAATTTAGTATGTCAATTCTCCATCCCAGAAAGCGTATGAAATATTGCATGCTCTGTGTCTTCCTTCTGTCCATGTCTTCCAGTATGGACAAAAAGGTGAGTTTTGAGGACGCCTTGACGTCGAAAATGTGGGAGCAGGCCAAGAAGGAAGAAATGGGAACTCATCAAAGCAATGGAACCTGGGAACTTGTTCAACCGGCAGATAGACGTAAGTTCATCGATAACAAGTAGACCCAAAATAAAAGGTTCCAGCATAAACAAGCCATCTCGGTTTAAGGCTAGGCTTGTTATAAAAGGTTTCTCGCAAGTGAAAGGTGTTGACTACGAGGAGACATTCAGCCCAGTTGCCAAGTTCAGCTCCATTAGAACTATTTTTCGAGTGTGGCAACATCAAGGAAATAGAAAATGAAGCAGTTTGATGTCACTACTGCGTTCCTGAATGGTCGTCTTAAAGAGAAATTTTTATGATGCAGCCGAAAGGATTCAACGACGGAATAGGGCGCGTATGTCGACTTCGCAAAAGTCGAAAGTGTTGGAATGAGAAGTTCACATCTTTCTCAAGCTGATCCCTGTATGATCGTAGGAGAAGACGTCATCTTGGCTATTTATATTGATGATGGCATTATCGCAGCGGTTGACGACAACAAAATAACAGCGCTCATCTACTACCTAAAGGAAGAATTTTCCCTTAAGGTTTTTGTGGCAAAATACTTCCTAGGACTGGAGATTCAGCAGAATTTTGGTGACTCTGTACACCTTAGTCAGGCGAATTTCATTGGTCAAATCAGCCCGAAATTCGGAAAAATGGATGCAAATCCTGTTTCGACAACTGCTAACACATCAGTTTTAGAAGATATTGACGAAGACAACTTCTGCAGCAGCGATTTCCCATATAGAGCGGCAGTTGGGAGTCTCATGTATCTCGCTATCGAAACGAGGCCAGATGTATCTTTTGCATTGGGAGTTATTAGTTGAGAAATGGAGAAACCATCTGAAACTCATGTTAAGGCGCTGAAGCGTATTATGAGATACGTCAAGGGGACTCAAAATTATGGTATAATTTTCTATTCTAACTCCAAATATAAATTGGATTGTTTCAGTGACGCTGATTATGCTGGAGATCGGAAAACTAGATGGTCAACCAGTGGGTGCCTAAGATATTTAGTAGCTACAGTTTATCCAAACGTCTGTGAATGGGATCAATCTGTAGGTCCATCTATACTTCGTAAGTGGTGGTGTTCCACCTAGCTTCCCACCTGGTCATTGAAGTAGCTCTTTCTTCTTCCTTAATCCTTTTGATGACTGTCGCCTCTTGGTTACTGAAAGTTCTCCTATTGTTGACTGTCTGCATCTCGTCTGCAGGGATGACGATCGGAATCATCCCGACAATGGCAAAAGCTGTTTCGTCCGAAATCTTTCTAAAGTCACTGAATACTTAATGCGCTAAGTCGGTATGTTGATGATAACTTTCTCCTTGCTTCCTTTGTCGCTAGACCCCCCCTCCCAAACTGGAGCTGCGGGTAATAGGACTGAGTGTACTACTTTGGATAATAAGATTTTTCTAGCGTATCCGGGTCCTCTGATGCTTGGCAGTATTCCAGAACATGCTGCCTGAAGCTTTGACTCCTTTTTCCCCGAATAGTTGACGTGGGGCATGGAGCTTCGTCTATTGTCAAGTATTACTCTTTTGATGGTTTTGATCGTTTGACTTCCTACTATGTCAACGTATTTCACATTTTTGCGGCTCGTTATTAGGACAACTTCTGTTTGGTGATTTGCTAATTCTAGGCCGGCGGATATTAGTCAGCCTTTGAAAAGCTTTATTGCATTGTTTGTAGCTGACTCTATATCGCAAATGTTCTATGCAACAGTTACAATGACGATGTCATCAGTGAATCCGATTAATTATTTTTACTCCTGGTGGCAGTGTTAATTGCAAAACTTTGTCGCTCATGATATTCCAGAGTAGAGGCCCCAGTGCCGATCCTTGTGGAATTCCCGCGGAGATTTTATAGCACTTTTCCCCTTTGTCGGTTTCATATCTCAACCTTCTATTGCTGAAGGAGGCGGAAAGTTTTTAGGGTGTATCCATTCGGGCTAGTGACTTTCTTATAAATGAACGGTTTGCTAAGAGAATTTTTGATGTCCAGTGTCACTACCGCACTTGAACGAGCTTGGAGTTTATAGTTTTGTAAGGCTTTGGCGTCATTTGGTTCAATTGGTGCCTTGGCTAAAGTACGTGCAAAGTGATTATCAATTGGCAAGACTAGTTTGAGAATTTTCTTGATCCATTCACAACGGTCGACATCTGGGAAGTAGACCCACCACCACATCATCCGTGCAAGGATGACATCTTTCTCCTATACCAAAGCCGAAGCCTAGGATATACTCCATATTCCAGGCGGAAATACCTTTAATGGCGATAAAAGAGGTATTATTTTGGCTTAGTAAAAACGTAATATCGCCTAGTCACGTCCGTTTCTTCCGAATCCGTATTGAGTCAGCCTCTGGAAACTCTAAAGTAGCCCCAGACTTTTATTTACCTCTTAAATGATAAGATGGCGCAGCGGTTCAATATTCATCTTTGTTTAGTGCCGGGGCATGGGAATAGCGAATTGTAAGGCAATTGAAAGAACAAATCTTGATTGGTTCAACATGTCTATCGATAAAACAGACTTGTCAAGATAGATTCTGAAGTGCCTTAAGAGTTGCATCTCTCTCAGCAGATGGTATTATAACTATACACTAGAAGTCATTACTTGATTACTGGGCACTATCCCATAAACAGGGGTACATGGTGTATATTCAAATGATTTCTGCTGAAGCTGCATGAATATGACGAAGACGTGTGTATCCTTCAACTGGTGTGCATAAGTATCGCTCTCCTCCAGCAAAGAAAACTCCAGCTGGATGCTTTTTTCCGTGGCTATCTATGTAAGTGATTTGATTAATACGGGCATTTGATATTTGAAGTCTATTATGCTTCATCTGAAGCTCCAACTGGTTCAACGAGTATACATAGAAAAAACATCTAGGCTTACTAGGTACCACAATAAACCTTACATTGATCAAAGGGTGCCGACGTACGTGCCGAAAGCCACTTTAACTTACTTAACGTATTACATCAGGAGATGTCAAGTTCATTGGGAGCTATTTAATAGTTAACCGAGTGTCGTACCTTTGAGATATACAATTTAATGTAATGTTTGTAAATGTGATTAATAATTCAGACCTTAAATCCGACATCATCTTCAAAATAATCGTATTCGCATGTGATCAATGAGCTCGTGAAAATGTTGATTAAGTATTCAACTAAAACGTCTTGACAGGTTCTCATATGCATTTGTAAATTACTTATGAAAATTCATTTAGACTCAAAATACCAACCACTTCTCATATGTTAATTGTAATTACCGTTGCACTTTATTACCAAAATGAATTTTTTAAAACGCAAGTTTACCTCGGAACCGCTTCGATCAATTTCGTCTGCAGTTTATGGCCTATCGTTGATATACCATTCTAATTGCAATGGATGTAAAGTAAAAGGGATTGTCTCCGTATGTGCATCAGCTTTGTCGAAAGTGGTCACTAGAAATGGCTCCTCTGAATTAAAAAAAAAAAAAATAGTAATAGCCCAACTCTTTTTCGAGATGGTAAAGGTCCTCATTTCAACTACACACTCTATGTTAGGTTTCTTCTTCTGTTGCTGCATCATCCCGTATTCGAAGACCCTATTGGAAAGTGCCATAAATTGTACAAATGACGTCAAATGTCAATTCGGTTTTGACATTTGTGAAGCAAATACTCGTAGAATCAGAAATAGTGTGAATAAGGAATGGACTGCTATGCTCCTGAGCAACGTGGAAGAATCATCATGATGTTCTTGATGAATAATTCGTCAGTGATTTTGGTGCAACGTGTATTCCGTACTCGTTTTCCTGGCCGCCCGGCTCCCATTGGTCGTTCAGCATGATTCTTAGAGACTGGAACAAAACGGACCGAGCAAACCCTGGAAGGCCTCATACCTGCCGTTCGGTCGAAAATATCGCTGCCGTGGCTGAAGATCTCGTAGAGGCTCCGCCCGCATCGACCAGATGACGTGCCATGCAATTGGCCATTCCACGCACGTCTCTGCAGCGCGTTTTGGCGAAAGATTTGAAGATATGAAACTAATATCATCCAGACAATAGACACTCTCGAAAACCGACGTAAGGTCTCCTATCTCATTTTATGCTATCGCCATTTTCACCAACAGTATTCCATAGAAATGGCCAGGAGCATTCCGCCCCTTCAAATCTTCAGCCGCAACATCCATCTAGTCATTATAACCTTCAAACATTTAAAACCAACGTCCACCGCCACCTCTCTTTTTTTCCTCCCTAATTTTCCTTCACCTGCGCTATGTGCAATCATTTTAGGGGTCCTCTAATCCCTTGAGCATGCGCAAACTACAAAAAATAAAAAATAAATGTTTCCTTACAAAGTGCAGACAGTCCATCAGCTGATGGGTGTTGATGGTCAATCGCATCTAACCTACGCTCGGACCATCCTGAATCTCAACAACGAAGTGGACGATTTCGCGTCAAATATAATCACAAGTGACGAGGCCCATTTCCACCTATGTGGGCACTAAAAATCCGCGAGTAATGCACAAAGAGCCTTTACGAGTACATCCACTCAAAGTCATTCTTTGTGTGAATTTTTCATTGCTCAACTGGATGAATTGGAACTGGAGGACAGGTGGTTTCAGCAGGCCGGAGCGATGGCGCATACTGACTGCACAAGCCAAAATCGTCAGTCTAAAAAGAATTCGTTTCTCGGTGGTCTGATATCGAGTTTTGGCGATTTGCACTGGCCCGCAAAATCACCCGATTTGACCGTCCAAGATTTCTTTCTATGGGGTTATTTAAAGTCACGGTCACAAGCCACAAACTTTGTCAGCCCTCAAGAAGAACATCCGTCAAAAAGTGGAAAACCTATCGCCGAAGTTCTGAACAAAACCATGGAAAATGCCATAAAAACAGCCCAAATGGTATGCAACAATGGCGGCGCGGCGGCGACTTAAGGACTGAAACGAATAAAATTTCGAAACTTCAAAGTAAAAAATAAAAATATTTTCATAATTCATGTAAATTTTTTCTATGTGCTTTAAAACTCTGTTTTTATTAAATTCATTCACAATTACAAAAAATTAAAAAAATCATTTGGATTCCCATTCTTTCCTCAACTTCTTTCGAATGTCCTTCATAAGGTTGGTGCCAGTTACAATACATCCGTGATCTCTTTGGACGCTCTTTTCCATTTAGCACTAAAGTCTTTTACGTCCTTTGCACACTGCTCACTTTTCCTCTATTTAGCTTTGACCAAAGCCCAATACCTCTCGATGGGACGGCACTGCGGAACATTGGTTGGATTCATGTCTTTTGGAACATTTTGAGCAACAAGAAAGCTCAACGTCGCATGAGCATAGTGAGCTGAAGCTAAATCTGGCCAAAATAATGTTGAACCCTCGTGTTTGTTTAAGAAAGGAATCAACCGGTTTTTTTAGGCACTCGTTAATGTACACTTCTCCGTTAATTGTTCCCGTTGTAATAAACGATGGGCTCCTGTGTCTACATTGGAAAATGGCCTGCCAAACGAGATATTTTGACCCGAATTTTTCCATCCCAATCGATGTTGTTGATTGCGGAAGAATCTCAGCTTCAAACGAGTTGTAAGAGTGGTAAAGTCGGCTTTGACATAAGTTTCGTGATCCAAAACCAAGCACGCTTTCTTGTCTTCGCATTCTTGACGGATATTCTCTTTGTGGCTTTAAGAGTCTGAGGCTTGTTAATATAGACCCGTGAAAAAGAAGTCTGGAACGGTTAAATCAGGCGATTTTGCGGCCATTGCAAATCACCAAAATGAGGGATTAGGCGACCCGGAAATGCAGCCCTTAGAATTTCGGTTGTGGCTCGTGCAGTATGCACCGTTTCTACACCCTGTTGAGACCATATGTTCTCCAGTCCCAATTGATCCAATTGAGGAAGAAGAAAGTATTATTTGGATAAAACTAACGACACAAGAAAACACGAGGTGTATAAGACAAAGTTCAAAGAAGAAGTAATTTATTGACTGCCGGAAACAGTAGCTATTAGTACAACAAAGATGAGTGTATTCAAAGACAGTATTAACAAGTTATGTTTGTTTTAGATAGCTAATGTTAGGTTCAAACTATTTTAACACCCTCCCAGGATGACTTATTTTTATATAACAATAATTTCGTACAGTATAGGTAAATCCATTAAATAATAATTCATACAAAAAAAAATAGTTCAAAACAAGGTTCAACTAAACATTAAATTCCATTTCAATATTATTTAATGCTGATTAAATTATTCGAATTCTCAAGTTTAGATTTTACAAGACATTTAGTTAAACAATCTGCCAAATTTTCATTGCTAGGTACAAATTGAAGATCAATAAACTTTTTATCAATTTTTTCTGTAATGAATTGTGTTTTGATTTCTATGTGTTTTGTTCTTTGAGAATAGCAGTTATTTTTAATAAGCTGGATAGCACTTTTGTTGTCGCAATAGATGATCATACCTTTGGATGCATCGGGAAACAGCTCTAACTCCAAGCGTTTGAGCCAGATGGACTCTTGTATTGCCATCACGATTGATAAATATTCTGATTCAATTGAAGAAAGTGCAACTGTGGACTGTCGTTTTGAAGACCAGGAGATCGGGGCTCCTTGCATGGTGAAGATGTAGCCTGACGTTGATTTTCTACCGTCCTCGTCACCAGCCCAGTCGGCGTCACAATAACCCTTCAAGTCGTCATCATTATGGGTAAAAACCAGTTTCTTGTTGATAGTGCCCTTGAGATAGCGTAGCACTCGTTTTAATGCTGTCCAATGAGCCATTCCTGGATTTCCGGAGTACCTGCTAAGTAAATTAACAGAAAAACATATGTCAGGTCTAGTTGTTTGTGCAGCGAATAATAGACTGCCAATAGCTTCCATATACGGAACATTTAAAGGAGTTTCTTTCTCGTCAGGCGATGGACACATCTTGGAGGATATTTTTTTATTTGGGTCGAGAGGTGTAGTAACTAGGTTACTATCACTCATTCCAAATCTTTCCAAAATTGTTGCAATGTACTCTGATTGATCGATTGCTATATACTTGTTTGATTTGTCGCGAGAAATTCTAATACCTAGTATTGAAGACGCCTCGCCTAGATCTTTCATTTCAAAGTTCTTTTTAAGCAAGTTCTTTAACTCCTCCTCCTGATGTTTGTTGTTGTAAAATATGAGAACATCGTCAACGTATACAGCTACAAACATCATTTGTTCATTTTGTTTCCAATAGTAAACGCATTGATCAGCTTCACAGCGTTTTAGGCCAACTTTCATTCACACTCTACTAGATTGCTTTAAGCCATATAGTGATTTTCGAAGTTTACAAACCCTTCCAGTTTTATCGTCAAACTCTTTTGGCTGATTCATATAAATTTCTTCTATCAATTCTCCGTTGAGAAAAGCAGTGACGGCATCTAAATGAGAAATTTTCAAATCATATTTAACACTTAGCGCAATGAGTAATCTAATTGAGAAGTAACGTGTTACCGGAGAGAAGGTTTCATGAAAATCAATGCCTTTCTTTTGAGAGAAACCCCTGCATACAAGTCTATCTTTGTATTTAATTACTCTACCTTCTTTATCTCTTTTGGATTTAAACACCCACTTACAATCTATGCAAGTTTTTTCTTTCGGCATCGTGACTAAGTCCCATGTGTTATTTCCTTGCAAAGAAGAGAATTCCTCTAACATCGCCTCTCTCCATTCATGAGAGTCTGTTCTACATAAGGCATCATCAACCGTTTCTGGATCGCCGAAAAACTCTGCAATCAGACCGTGTTCGATTTAGTTTCGGTTTTGTTTTTGTGCTATACGTTCAGATCTACGAATTTCATTTTCAGTGACAATGGGGAATTCTTGTGATTGACCTTCATCTTCAAAACAATGTACTTCAGCAGAGGGTAAAAATGAAGTTCCAATTTTAACCGGGTCCTCCTCCGCCTGCTTACTTGTTTCAATTGCTTTTACCTCATCATCTGCATATAACTCTACATAATCGTTTGCATTTTTCTCTTTTTTTTTATCAAAATTAAAATTTTCATTTTCGAAAAACACCACGTTCCTACTGACAACAATATTTCTGTTTTTATCACAGAGCCTATATGCTTTAGATTCCGCAGAGTAGCCCAACATAACACATTCTATAGACTTGGAGTCAAGTTTCTTGCGCTTCTCTTGTGGAATGTAAACCATAGCTTTATACCCGAAGCCTCGTAAGCTATTTAGATTTTGTTTTATACCTGTAAAAGATTCCTCTGGTGTTGTTGTTTTTTCGTCTCTGCATGGAATTCTGTTGATGATATAAGCCGCCGTCATTATTGCCTCTGCCCAAAAACGCTGACTTAAGTTGGCGTCATGGATCATGCATCTCACTCGTTCAACTAAGCTTCTATTGATCCGTTCCGCCACTCCGTTTTGCTCTGGTGTATAGGCTGCGGATTTTTGATGCCAAATGCCACTAACGGTCAAATATGCTTCGAAGGCTCTGCTGGTATACTCGGTCCCGTTGTCAGTACGTAGAATTTTTATCCTCTTCGAAGTTTGATTCTCTACAAAAGACTTGAACATTTTGAATTTAACAAAAACTTCACTTTTTTGTTTAATTGGAAAAATGAATACTTTCCTGGTAAAATCATCAACGAATGTAACGAAGTACCTACAGCCAGTCCATGGGCTGGACCGCAAACATCCGAATGAATGAGATCCAACACTTCTTTTGCACGTCGTCCTTCAAACTTGAACGGGGCTTTTGCTTGCTTTCCCTTGAGACATGTGACGCAATTTTCCAGCTTTCCTCCTTCAGTAATTATTCCGACCGCTGCACACTTTACCTTTCTAAAAGTCTCTTCACAAATGTGTCCCAACCTTCGATGCCACAGCTGATCATTTACTACTGCACGTAAAGCAACCTTAGTATTTCTGTTTTGTAATTCACAATTCAATTGATACATTCCGTTTACTTGATCTGCTGTGGCTACAAGCTCATTGTTTTTGTTGAGAATTTGACATGCATTTTTGTTAAACAAAACCATATTACCCTTACTTGTCAACTGACTAACCGATAATAGATTGGTGCAAAGACTCGGAACAAGATGTACATTACCGACATCAGCTTTCAATATCCCTGTATTGGTGACTAGCGACATTTTGATGTCACCAATTTGACTTACATGAAGTTTTGAGTTGTCGGCAACAACAATTTCCTATGGTGTGCTAGGCTTAGGATTTTGCAAAATATCTTCACGCATCGTCATGTGGGCCGATGCTCCCGAGTCCACGTACCAAACATCACTTAAATCAGATCTTCTTGCTGCCAACGCCGTGTACAGACACTCATATTTCTTCTCCTTCTGATGTCTTTTTTCCGGGCAATTTTTGACGTGCCCTGTTTCTCCACAGCCATGACAACGAAACCTAGTTTTTGGAAATTTTTTCTTACCCACCAATGTTTGTCCTGCTGAGCCGCTTGCACTTTCATAGTTTTGCTGTAGTAATAAAGTCTTGATTGCATCCGTGGTTAACTTCGTTGACGAATATTCGACCGCCATCACCAGTGGCTTAAAGCTTTCTGGAAGACCAGCCAGCATTAGAGATGCCACGATTTCGTCGTCAATCTTTAATCCTGCTTTCCTGACTTTCATAGATGTCATCACCATTTGATTTATGTAGTCTTCCATATTGTCACAGTCCGTGAGCTTTTGTTGCACGAGATGTTTGAGAAACTCCACTTTTCTGCATAGTCCATTGTCTTCAAATGCACTTGTGAGACTTTCCCACGCACTTTTTGCTGTGACTGCATCTGCTACGTATGAGTAATTCTGCGATTCCATCAACAAAATCAACTCCGATCTAGCTTTTAGGTCTTTCTCCTGTCCCTCAGCGTTGTTAGCCGCTGGCTCCTTCTGCATACAACTCCATAGCCCTTTGATCACCAAATATGATTTGGCGGCTATTTTCCACACGTCAAAATTTTCTCTTCCTTTTAGTTTATCACCTGTTATGACCGTGCCTGGGCCCATAACCTATTATTTGGATAAAACTAATGACACAAGAAAATACGAGGTGTATAAGACAAAGTTCAAAGAAGAAGTAATTTATTGAATGCCGGAAACAGTAGCTATTAGTACAACAAAGATGAGTGTATTCAAAGACAGTATTAACAAGTTATGTTTGTTTTAGATAGCTAATGTTAGGTTCAAACTATTTTAACAGAAAGTCATTTAGCATGGCTATGTAGGGTTCGCTATCCACAGTAGTCGTTTGGCCCGCGGCGTTTTCGAAAAAATAAGGCCCCATTACTCCTCCAGCGTAAACAACACACCATGCAGTAACACTGAGCGAGTGTAATGGCTCTTCGTGGGCTATACGTAGATTTTCGGTGTCCCAGAAGCTATCATTTTGCTTATTCACAGAGATGGAAATAGCCCTCGTCGCTCATGATGATTTTCGATGAAAAGTTGTCTCCCTTGTGATCGAGATTCAGGATGACTTGAGCGTAGGGTACACGCGCTTGACGGTCAACAGCTAACAGCTGATGCACCGTCTCCACTTTTTAAGGGAATATCTTACAGTCTTTGACCAAAATTCTCTCTAAAGACCGCTGATTGATGCCCAATTGCGTGACACGTCGTCTGGTCAATACCCCGGGGTCCTCTGCGACATCTTCAACCACAGCTGATTGAAGGTTCTCACCAGAACGGCAGCTCTGCGGGCGACCAGACCTGGCAGCATCTCGTGTCGTCCGATTCATGTCTTGTTGACGTGTACTTTGTATCTATTTACTTCACAAATGTCAAAGTAGAATTGACATTTGCCGCCATTTGCAAAAATTATACCGTCTTCCGATAGGGTGATGATTTTTGCGCCACCTAGTGGAGTGGCCTATTTAAGCAATGTTCTACTATGAGGTAGTGGTCAAACGAATCGCAGTTTGGGCCACCATCTGCTTACCATAGACGTTTACTGAACACCCTACTGGTGACCATCCATTCCGAGCATGGACCTTCCGCAGTGATTTATACATAGTTGGTCTGATTTTCTAGAGCTGATCAACATACTAAAGGTCTACCGATAGCAGTCTAAAGTTAATTAATGATTTGAAATGATTTGGGGTTTTGTTTATAGGCTGCTGGATGTTTGGCTTCCAGTTAAATTTAGTCCCCAGAATTGTTCGCTAAAATTTTACCTGTTCTACAATTTGAAGTCGGGTTCTGAAAAGGATAAATGAGGAATGCTAAAAGGGATTCCTCGTACAGGTAATAGGGATCAATTGGACTTTATTTGGATTCACATCTAAAGCCACACTATTGGGTTAATTTGAGGATCTATACAGAACTTTCAGTGATAACAGATGCAGTGTCAACTTAGAAGTCGGTGTGACTCACTTGACATGTTCGAACTGTTTTCTAACCATAAAATCTTCCAGCAAATATTAAGTTACTGCATCTTTTTTGAAAAGTTACTGCAGGGTATGGTCCAAACCAAATTTTTAAAAAAAGCTATTTTTCGTGTGTTGGCTTGCGATTTACGGACGGTCTCTCCAGAGTGAGTCTCTGTTGTTTTTTTCTTGGCGGCTCCAAACTGCAAGAGGATGAGCTATTTTTCGTAGGCAGACATTTCCAACTTCGACGATTTCGTCTTCTGTTTTATGGTACAAACGCATGGTCTCGTGTTGTAGCCGACAAACACAACCAAAATGCTAGAAAAGTCCTATGATAGATAGCGCATCGTTTGTTTCAAACCTTTTTTGATATCACAGATATTGGTTAGACCGTTACTTATACTAAATTTCCATCCTTATAACTATATGCCTTATCGGGCTTTGAGTCATTGGAAAGTTCCTTCTACCTTCTGGTACAATTTCTAAACACCATTTCTATAGCATCTTTTGAATTTTTTGTTTCAATCTGCGTGCAGATCTAGTCATTTTCCATAGTTCGACCATCAAACGTCCGCCTCCTTTTTTGCTATATGCTTCTCAGCATTCTAATGTGTTGATATGCTGTGTCTAATGGCTTGCCTGCATTTTCGCTACTGGTCGGTGAGATTTAAATCGAAAAATGTTAGCAGAGACCTGCGATCGCAGCCACTATGTGTCGAACTTCATTGCAATTTCTTAATCGCTATGATTCCTAGATATCTCCTCCCTTGGTTTCAACAAGCTTCATACTTGAACCAGCCATTTTCGGCTTCACGGAATACGGGGTTATATCTTGTGTCATTTGAAATTTGGTAGAGCTTGAGATGAATTTTAGTAGCCGTTTGCTGACAAGATTTCACTCTCTAAGTATTGCGTTTATTTGTGTCAAACAGCTGACAGAATAGTTTTATAAGTACCAGTCCATAGCAACAAGATAAATGCGGTTTCCAAAACACCTTCCGAACTCAGTGGACCATAAGAGGGAACAGTCTTTTACGGGTTAAGGATGAAGAATACGATAAAAGGAAGATTCTTAGAGCAACTGAGCTTGGTCAATGAAACTCCATGACTTTTCACTTCCCATTTTTTTATTTCAACTCAAATTTTGAAGGGTAGAGAGCCTTCGCCTCCCAAAGCGTTAAGATGATTCGTTACACCTTTTACTAGCTTAAGAGCGCCCCAGATTAACCTAGACCTCTAACCGATTATTATCACCTTAGCCATCATCAACAAATGAGTACAGAAAATATCAATACACACAAAGTCCCACTTATTAACCTCATGATACACAAAACCTCATAATGCCTTCAATCCATTTAATTACGTGCATTTTTCCATCAACTTGCACCCAAAATCAACGTCAACCGCTTCCGAGTCATTAAACAGAATAAATTTCCCCATCTCGCCTCAACTCCGGTCGTCCGTTTCTCCACTCTATTTCATGCCGCACGTTAAACTGCAATAAACAAAGTTGTTGAACGAAAATTTTATTTAGCGTCAAACTTATTAATAACTCTCCTTGAACTTCAACACCAGCACCAGGGCAAGAGCAATAATAGCTCACAAAACAGCCATTCAGTCGCCCATCTTGCACCCCGTCATGTACAAGCTATCAAAACAACTCTCTTCCCATCCCCTTATGGGTACGTATAGGTGGTTCAGTTCGGTGCTTTAACACGTTCGTGGATTATGGAAATAAGCCACCCACCCACCACTGCCAGTGAGTAAAAAACTATTTTATGTTACTTTGCATTAACGTCCTCGGGACTTGTTGTTAAGTGTGGTGTGGCACGTGCCATCGAAGTGGAATAATGGTAATGCCGACCAAACAACCATCCAGGTGTTGTTGTGTGCTTACGAAAGTGTTTTGCTTCCGTTTGACCTAGAATTCCGATTTCTTGTGTCGATTATTCCAATTAATTCGTACACAGCTCATCAGCCAGCAGCTATTCTCTAATTCCATTTGATCGAAAGTCTTAATCTTTAATGAACAACAGAAGACAAAAAAACAAAAACAAAACGAAACGAAAGAAAACCACAAATATCCGTACAGATACAATCATAGGTTCAACGAGTCTATCTCAATCTCAATCTCAATCTCAATCTCGATCTCGATGTCCCAGGCTATGGTAGAAAATATCGCCGAGTTTTTGTGTCATTGCTACGATCACACGGTGAGTTATCTGTAGTCGTACTCATATACGAGTAGTAACTCTAGTTACAATTGACCGGTTCTGAGATACAGATACGGATACTCATAGCCGTACACTCCCTTAATGGCTGCAGAGCATCTGGAACCTTTTGCATGTGCTAATTGCAACACAGATTGGAGTACGAGTAGGTACACGAAAATACCTGCCAATCTGCGTCGAGCATTCCCACCGCCATTACGACGTCAGGTCCGCTTACATGTTGCGTAACACACGATTACCGCAACCAACAGTCAACAATCCTCACCACCATCACCGTCGCCTTCGCGCGTCGTGTCGCGTCGCGGCGATCGTGTGCTATACTGCCGTAGCGTGTCTCCCCATAACCATGCGCCTGCGTACACACCCCCTACATACAAAACGGAATACGAATGCACACCACAACACGATGCAACGGCAACAGTACGAATAACAGCGACGACGACGACGACGACAACGACAACGACGACGTTGATGGCGAGAACGCCATGTGAATTAAACTTATTCCGAGTTCAATAACTGGTTTAATTGTACGCTTACCAAGCTTACCTACTCACCTCCCTTCGTGCCATCTCACACCGAAAAGTTGTCCAACGCTCCGCGGACTCAGGTGCATTTGCTGAGTAATACCATCAGAGATTTGGCGCACAAAAAATACGAAAAGATACAGATACAGATTATCGTATGTGGAAAAGATCATAGCCCGGCTGAGTTGAAGAAACTGTCGACCTTTGGCTATGAGAGGTGATCGCATTGCTGTTGTTGAAGGTGGTCCCGCGAGAACGGCGCTAGGTGGTCTTGTTGGCTCGAAGAAAGCTCTACGAGGTGCTGTACAAAAAAAGCTTGAAATAAGCCTTAGATATGTAATCTAGTTAGTTAGATGGTCAGCTAAAGTTCGATCGATCTGCGAGCGAACTTATTTCAGGATTTCATCTCTCCCACCACACTGTGAAGCTTAAAGTGTGATAGAAACTTTCCATCAATAGCAGCTTTTAGTGATTTTTAAGTCACAAAACATCTAAAAGTATGCAGCGATTTGTGTAAATGTAGTAAATCTTGATTCGAAAACCATTTAAAGTGGTTCACATTTGAAGCAGTGACAGTGAATACAAAAAATTACCGTCTAAGTTATTTTAAGTTTAAATGCTGATGACTTTTCTGTACTATTTCTGATTTATTTCAAAATTTTGAATTTCACAGAAGAATGGATTACGAAAAAGAAAACCGAATTAACAACAACACGACAAATAGAAACTAGAATTAAACGACAAGTGGTGCTTGAAGATGGCAAAGTTATCGAAGATTCAGGCCCAATTGTTTCAACAAATACAACCGAAGATACTGATAAACAAGAAACTGAAACAACTGAGGTATGTTTTATTTTTATTTTGCATTTGAATTTGTAATGAAATATTTTCTTTTCTTTTTTTGCCTTTTTAGCGACGTGACCTAGGCAGTCCCAAGACTGTAGCAGGAGCAATTGAAGCTGGCAAAGATTATGTAGATGGGGCTGACAAACAACTGGCTGAGGCCAGTGGAGAAATTGCAAATTTTGGCGGGACTATGGTTCAAAAATTTGTACCTCGTCCTGCTGATGGCTTAGTGCGAGAGACCAACGACAAACGTGTAGTGTCTCGGGAAGAAATCAAAGATCGCCTTGAGACGGAAGATGTTCGTTGTTTGGGGGATTTTTCTGATGAGGTGAGTTTTGATTGACTTATCGTATTGACATGTGGCTATTTTGTTGTATGAACATTTAAAATTTAAAGCAATATTGGGAAGGTAGAATACATGGTGATTTTTTTCTGTTCATCGGCGTAGCATAGACGTTAATCTCTGAACTCATCATCCTTTCGACAGTCAACGGCAAACCTCTGAAAGTCACAATTGATTTGCCTGTAGCCATGTCGCTTTAAATTTTGATGGTATCGTTAGTTCTCCCGAACTTTGTGTTGTTTGTCTTGAAATCAAATAATTTTGCATTTTAGCGATTGTGAAGTCGATGTCGTCTTCTAGGACGAATTGAACTGATAAATTTAAAAGTATTGCCTTCCTCTTTAATACAGAAAAAGTCATAAATCTCGTCCCAGCAAAGAGCTAGTCCATTATACGCTTTCTTTGTTCTTTTAACTAAAATTTCTCACAGTTTTGGATAAAGATACGAGTAAGTAAAAACTTCACGCTGAGTACGAGTACCTAGAGTTTGATGCAAGTGTAACCCGGACACTCACAGATTTGGTACACCGTGGTGTTGTCATTTCTCTCCCAGCAAGTGTCGCAGGATGTTGTGTCAATTATGACTAGGATATTTAGACCCCACTGTTCTTCTAAGGAAGATCGCTGATACGTCAGGAGGCATTTGTTTATTTTGTCGGCATTCTGGAGAGTAATAATGCTCATAACACCATAACCTAACTATCGAATTCCTAACCTAGCACGCAGGCAGTTCTAACTCAGATTCGGATTCTGAAAGACTGCCCTCTGCGCCTTGCCTAGCAAGTTCATCAGCGATCTTATTTTTGTCGTCCTATTGTGACTGGGACCCAAATGCGACTCAGAAGATTAAACCTTCCGACTGCATTCCAGGGCTAATTTGGATGGAATGAGAGGGTTAAGCATTTACTGTTGGTACTATGTAATTGCCGGTAAGGGGAGAGTAACTCGCTAGTGGCTCTCTGTGGGTAATTGGTTATTCCATTTATGCTAAGGATTCTAAGTTGCCATCGATTAGCGAGTAGTAAAACAGATCTCTAAGAATTTTGAACTGCTACAAAGTCAAACCCTTTCTTGTTGTTTTGCCATATAGGCTATGCTATGATTTTAGCAAAGAACGCATTAGAACGGACTTTACCTCGTATTCTGGATATGCTCTGTAACCTCGTCGGTTAATGGATCTCCACCTTCATTTATAGCGTTAAATGTGGCTGGGATATGGGGTCATAGCCAAGTAACTGATCGGATTAAAGCTAACTGCCTTTGACCACAATCGATTATCCGTAACAAGTCCGCATCCTGTCATGCGAAATCTTTTCTGACAGAAAATTTTTTTACTATTTTGGACGGGACTGCAATGTCAAGTAATGTTTGATTGATTTTACAGACGAAATTAGTTTAGCCTTCCCGGTACGGAATCCTAAAGGTTGCTAAATTCCCGATTGCAAAGCCAAACGAAAAGAAAAATCTGATACACGCAGTTGAAAAACTATCGGAAGCCGTAGACTTCTGCAAAGCAGATATAACAGTGATCCAAGCAGCGGCTCGTCCAAACCGAGCAAGAAAAACTTGCACCATATATCATACTACGGTGATTCCTTCTGAGAACCAAATCAGCGCTTACGAGTATCTGTACGAGGATTTGTCGTTGGAGCCAGAGTTAGGCCAGAAGTCGACATATGACGCCTCATGGTAGTTCGTATCAATCTTCAGTTTTCCGAAATCAGGCTAATGTGAGCGGAAGCTCACGCACCAAAAACAGCTTTATCGGTCTCCTGAATAAAATGTCCTAGGAGTGCCATCTGTATGACATTAAAAATGTCCTGTCCTATTTTTAGTGCAAAGACAGAAACCAATTTTATCTTTGGGGATACTATCTGAAAGTATATCGTACACATTTGCATCTCTAATAACTGATTCAGGCTAGTGGTCTTTTTGGCGAAACAATATCATGGCTTGTATACGTTTCCTTCATCTCAATAATTACAAGGGATCTCAATCAAATCCACCTCTAAGTGGATGGTGGACATCGAGAAGGTGACTCAGACCCCAACACTGTTCTAGTACGTACACGGTTACGGCTATCCCCAACTTCCCCAGACAGGAAAAGATTGTGAGGATATTTGACGTCGAACGGCCATAATTGCAAGGTAGGTAGGTAGGTAAAAGTGACTGTTGAAAAGACCAACCAACCCACTTGAGGTGTCTATTGGCCCATTGTGATGTCACGTGGATCTATGATCCTCGTACTCATGGAACCAGTTTGAGCTTATGATGAAACGTAGGAGACTGTTTACGTCTATATTTTTAGATTGTAGAAGAAAGCTCCTAAGTGAAGTTTTCTTCTCTGGGAGAGAGCTGGACATGTACAGAGTAGGTGGAGGATTGTCTCCTCTTCCATGCAGCTTCTACAGAAATCGTTTGTAAAAGCGCCAAGCCTTCTTGAATGCTTGCCTATAAGGCAGTGTCTAGTGATGACACTTTTACTGGCGCTGAAATGTTTCCTATTTAGAATGATCAACTCTTAGAGCGATTCAGATCCAGCTTTGGCCAGATCTGTTTAGTCGCTAGACATGTTGGTCCAACAAGGTCTGTTCTTTTATGCTACCCTTTTCCGGTAGAATAGGTAGAGTGGTTCCAATTTTGGCGATTTCGTCGGCCCTACAATTCCCTGGAATGTATCTGTGGTCTGGCACCCCGCAAATGTGAAGTTTGAACTGCTCTGCCATCTCCATAAGAAATGATCGGCATTCAAGGGTGGTTTTAGAATTTAATGAGTCTGAGTTCAGGCACTTGATAGTGTCCTGACTGTCCGAAAAGATGCGGATATTCTTTGAAGATATCAAGTTATTCTTCAGCCAGGACCGAGCTTCTTTAATCGACAAAATTCCCGCCTAGATCTGGCTTATCTGAGAAAACACAGCCACCAACACTTCTATCGGTTTTAGATACATCTGTGTAAAAGTGGGTTGACTTGCCCTCCAAGAAAGCATCTTCCTTGCAGAAGGACCTAGAGTATGATGTAAACTATGAGTATGAGTTCAGGTATGATGTAAACGATGCACTCTGTGAGGATTCCTAATAAAGTATTTGGCCATAGTGTAGTGGCTTTAAGGCGAATAGCTGCAGTCGCAGCTACTTACCTGCTGAGGATATCGAGTGGTGTCAAGTGAAATAGAATGTCTAGTGCCGCGGAGGGAATAGAACATAGGGCTACGCTTATGCATAGATATGCTGTTCTTTGGGCTCTGCTTAGATTGCTGCAGTTGACTGCATTGTTTAAGACCGTCCACCAGACAACAACCCCGTAGGCGAGTATCGGTCTTATGAGGTTATGCGAGGTTGAAGGCCGAGTTTGTTCCCAATGGCTTTTTGCAAGAGAATAAAACTACTGCAGCTTTCTTGACTCTTTCATGGATGTTAGGTTTCTAGTTTAGTTTCCAGCAAAAATGAGACTCAGATATTTTGCTGTATCGGAAAAGACTAAACTGATACTTTCATTGAGGGAGGGTCTACAATTGGAATTTTGTATTTCCTGGAAAAGGGCACAAGATCAGTTTTAGGGGGGTTTACTCCCAATCCAGAACTATCTGCCTAACGGGTTAATCTGTTAAGATTAAGCAAAAGGAGTTGTTTAATGGTATTAACATGCTTACTTGAAAGGGCTATAGCAACGTCATTCGCTTACAGGTATATCAGCAATTCATTAACTACTAAGTTCCTTAGAAGGGAAAGAGGACACCGCCTTGCGGCATACCCCTGCTAACACGTCTTTTAGCAGAAGCCCTGTCCAGTTTGGAGTTGTCTCAAGTGGGTCTCGTCTACCTGCAGAGTTGACAGCACAGTCGTGATTGCGGATGTATTGACGTTGTTAAAGGCACCCTCTATGTCCAGGAAAGCGACTATTGTGTAGTCTCTAAATTGTGGGGATCGTTCAATGTGGCTAGACAGTGAATGCACAGCATGTTGAGCCGTTGACAAAAGTCTTGAGTCAATTTTAGCTCGTATATGGATATCAATCAGTCGTGCTAGAGTTGTCAGAAGGAAAGATGATAGACTTATAGGCCTGAGATCCTTTGGGGCAGCATGAGAGAATTTTCCGGCGTTGGGAATGAAAACTACATTGACTTCTCACCATGACAGTGGAATGTGGATCAGTTCTACACAGCTCCTCATGATATTCTCTAGCGTAGGCAGGATAATATCTGAGGACCTTTGTGGTTCGGCAGGTATTATACCGTCCGGACCAGCAGACTTGTATGGTTTGAAGCTACTAAAAACTATCGAAAAGACATATTGCCTCTAGTCTGTTGAGATTTAGACCTACCTACATACCTCTGGTTTGATACAGAATGCCCGCAAGTAGAAAGTATCCAATTTGAACGTCTTCCCAACCAAGATGAAGTAAACACAGTCATACATAAATTCAAGTTAAAACAAAAACTCTTTGAGTGAGGGATGACCTGTAAGGTAAGGAGCATACACCAACACATGTGAAAAACGAACGAGATAGAACCTCAAATCTTTTCGGCCAATACCCAAGAAACTTGACCCTTTCAACTGCGCCAGTTATAGAGCAATCCATATATCGTGTATTGCCTATTTAATGTGCCGTGTAAACGCTTACAATCTGATAGTTTGAGCATACGAACGTCCATCAGCCTAAATTATTAGATCTTGGATAAAGTCCAAGAAATTCAAATCGATACACACAACCTTTTCATCGATTCTAGGGCCGTATATGATAGCATTTACAGACACCGTCTATATGAAGCAATGTCAAAAATTTGGTACCCTGCCCAAATCGCCCAATTTTTAAGGATGGTCGGTAAAGATTTCACCAAACTTTCGGTTTATGGCAAGACGATGTGCTGTCTTGCGATTTGTTTCACTGTCATAATTTTTCAAAGGTCCTTTAAATTTGTCGTACAAGCCGACAATATTGACAAGTTTGTCAGTAACACCTTCGTGGGTATCACTTCGAAAGCCCCGATGATCGGTCCAGAGGTAAACGAATGAAACTGGAGTACATAGCGGTACTGGGTAGAATAGCGCTTCAGATATATGTATGTAGCTTCGAGATGCTGACAGCGATACCAGCAATGAGACCAAACGAAGGATAGCTCTTGACATTTTGTTGAGCTAGAAAGGCAATTGAGGAGCAAAAGACTCTCTCAAACAACTCAAGTGATGTTATGTGAAGTCCCAATCCTGGTCTATACCGCAGAAGCGTAGACTTTGTCAAGAATGGATAAGAATAGACTGAGAGGAAAATTGCATGTCCCGTCAGCGCACTCGGTTAATAGGGAAGAACGAATTGTTTGTACAGCGACATCTACGTAGTCAGAAAACTGTGTATAATACGACTACGATGGATGAACACCAAAGGACCGGTCTGACTGGAGCCTTAGCAGGCGTTCTGTCCGTATCATATATGATGGCCTTTTTGTTGCTTGTGCAACATATGGAGCATCAATATGGTACGACGGGGCTACGACTGTAGAGGGCCGTAGTCGGATCTTGGCTTTTCAAAGAGTCGCCTTGCTTGGGTGTTTACCTGTGTGCCACACTGTCTCCACAGAGGCAATACAGGTATTGTTGGGAGTGCCACCTCCGGATCTGGAAGTAATACGTCGTGGTATTGCTTTCAAGATTAGAAAAGGTTTGCCTCTAAATGAGCGAGATTGGGTTTTCCCGGAAGAAGTGGATGGCTTATCCCTGAGGCAGCGTAAAACCTTGCTCCTTGCGTGTGTTCTATCTAGATGGCAATCAAGATGGGATGCCAACGAAAAGGGCAGGGTTACTTACGGCTTCCTAAGGGGTGTGCTGACCATGAGAGTATTTTCTGAACGGAATTTTACCCTCAGCCTGGGCTTTTTGTTGACCGGGCATGGCTCTCTTAATGCATTTTTGCATAAAAGAGGGCTTAGCGGGGTTGCGAGCTGCTCATGTGGAACCACCTATGAGGACTGGCTTCATGTCCTGTGTGAGTGTCCTACTTGCTCAGACATTAGGGCATCATCTTTAATGATGAGGCCTACGATGTCAATGGTGTTATCACTGATACCGTACGTTTCCAAAGAACCCGTAGTTTTGCGAAAAAAGTGTTTAATATAGGGTCCGCCATCTAACGTCTTTTTTTTTTCAACTAGTGCTTATTTCGTGAATGGTAACACTTAGCTCATGTCTGATTTGACAGATAATTAGTTTTATCCTTCCGCTGAACGAATATGGTTGTGTATACGCTTGAACAACCCTTCGATAAGTGGGCCTGCGATCGACTTGGAGAAGATGCCGATTTTGCCAAAAAAATCATCTTTTCAGATGAAGCTCATTTTGATCTTGGCGGGTATGTAAACAAGCAAAATTGTCGCATTTGGGGCACAGAAAACCCGCACGCATACATTGAAAAGCCGATACACCCAAAACGAGTCACTGTTTGGTGCGGATTTTGGTCTAGAGGCATAATTGAGCCATTTTTCTTCGAAAATGAGCAAGGAATGGCCGTTACAGTCAATGGCGATCGTTATCGGGCCATGTTGAACGAATTTTTGTTCACAAAAATTGAAGAGGAGGATATTGGCAACAGGATATTGGTTTCAACAGGACGGCGCTACGTGCCACACAGCCGAAGCTACACTCGATGTTTTGCGCCCTGTTTTTGAAGATCGCATTATCAGCCGCAGAGCTGATGTCGTTTGGCCACCCCGGAGCTGCGATTTGACACCGTTGGACTATTATTTGTGGGGTGCCGTAAAAGATAAGTGTTACGCCGACAAACCAGAGACAATTGACACTTTAAAGGACAATATTCGTGAAGCCATTGGTGAAATACAGCTGCACACAATCGATAATGTTCTTAAAAATTGGACCGATCGTGTAGGCTACTGCATGGCCAGCCGAGGCAGCCATTTGAATGAAATTATTTTTCATTATTAATCGGAAGGATTGTACTTTCAAATAAAAAAAGAAATTTGAGAAAATATTCAGTAGTTTTTTTTTTATAGCATTTTCAAAAAATATAAAAGACGTAGTACGCAGATAGCGGGTGGAACTTAAGAATGTTGCCGCCAGTCCTGAGCTGTAAGGTGCCTCACTGGAAGTGACCGCAAGTTCGACCGAAAGCTATATTCTGGTACCACGGGAGATCAGGAGCCCCCGGAACTATGGTTTCGGCCTAACCTAGGAGTTGGCCCCCTTGTGGGAGTATCGTGGTGGCTGTAGGTTTGTACCCAAAATCGCGGGGAGAGTAGACCGAATGGAGTTTGGCTTAGCATATGTTGTAGTGTACTACGACTTGTGCTCAACCATTGGATTGCTATAGAACCAACTGGTCTGCTGGATGTGGAGTTGCATTGCAACTGGGTGCCATGACCCTCAGAATGACGGAGGTATTAGATAGGCCTCGACCCTTCACCAAAGGGGAAGTTCGTGCCTTATAAACGACTTCGAATTTAGTACTGGTGGTAGTACTTGTACTACCCGAAGGTCGCTTATCAATGCATTGTTTTGGTATCTCGTGCGAATGCGCACAGTAGGCTTAAGCCTTCATGGCAGGTGCCTACGTAAAACACAAGAGACATCTGTTCATAGATACGTCATAAGAGTGGAGCCTTCGATCGAGCTGGATGGAGATGTTTGTTGGTTGAGGCCAATAAAATAAGCCTCACTTCCTGCGGGATATTGATTCTATTGGACTGTCCTTTAGAGTTTGATAACAACAGTAACCTACGAGTAACAACTGATGCATAAGTCAAACACAGTGCTATTATTTGCGCATAGATTCAGATCGAGCAATCTTCAACTCGAAAGAGAAGTGCACTATCCAGAGTGACTCCTGAATCTTAAACTTCCATTGAAAGGCTGAAGTGAACACGTCTGATTTGGTCAAATTTCAGTAGTTTGCGCCACTTGGGAACTCATTAGCAAGTATGTAGTTCCCTATTGAGGTTCTGAAAGATATAATTACCATAAGCTTGATGTATCTATATGATGGAGAGTAATTTTAACTGTATTTCAGTTTTACCAGAAATCAAAAAATCAAGCAAGGCATACAGGAAAATCTCCGCCTCCGAGCGTGTTTAGTTAATTTCATGAGCACAATTCAAAAGCCATTCCTACTCCTTAGAACAGTTAAAATGCTCCTCACCTCCTCTGGAAGAGGTCAAAGTCACACGCAGGCCATAACAGTTCACATCACGCCATATGTTAGACAGAAATTGTTACAGAACACCACCTCTGGCTTTTTTTTTCCAAATTAGTCACACGAAATCTTGTTCCCATAATAAAGAATGAAAAAAAAAAAAAAAAAAAAATCACTAAAATATCTCAGAAGCCGGTCACAAAGTATCTGATTGTAAATTCACCACCAAAGACCGATTGTATAAGTAATCACCTAGCTGTAACAATGCGTGTGTTATTTTTGTTTTAACGATTATTCTCTTTTTTTCGCTCATCGCTTATACTTGTATCTATAGATACTTCTTTGGGTTTATTCGATCGGAATTTTCTTTGCAGGTTTGAAAGCGAAAGCCGAAAAGGGAATCCAAAGAGGCAAGAAAACCTGTTGTATCCAATTACCAAAAAATATTGAACGTTTGGTCAGAAACAAGTTCACTGACCAAAAAGAAAAACCATGAGATCCAGAAAAGTAAAAAAAGGGCTAACAATAAGCGAAAGGAAAAGAATAAATTACCAGGAGATCTTTGGACGAGATTTAGTCCTTTTCGTTGAAGATCTACACACACGCATACATGAGAACCAACACTCCAAATGCATTAGATACAGAGATTGGTTGCAATTTCTGTCAGAGACCTCCGACTTAGATTTAACTGTCCGGAAGAGTTATTACTTCCGTGATGCATCTCTAATTTGTATTAGATTCTTTCAAGTAGTTCAACCGCAACCAAGGTTGCATAAAATTTCAAATTTTAACGCCAGCCAAAAACCGGAAATGCCCAACTTTCATGCGGTTTCCCTCGCAAATAACCGGAAAATTCAAGTTTTACAATATCTTTAACAGCTTCTCTCGGGAGCACAATCGATTTGTATTTCTTTCCAATTCATGGTTCTAATAGAAACCGAACCTATTTAAGTTCAGCTCAAAGTTCAGCTTACGGATAGATGTGACTCGAAATAATTGGCAAAAAGCCCTCCCCGCCGCGATCTTATCCAACAGATATATTGAATTTTTAGCGCGGCTTGGCCATGAAACCAGTCACTTCAGCTGGAACCTGAGTTGAAACTTCAGTTGGAACCTCAGCTGGGACTGACCAAATGATGGATAAAGATGATAAGCCAAACGGTCGGTTCGTTCGTCTATTGTTCTCTGAAGATTTCGACATTGAACCAGCCAACCAACACAACTGGTGTTCGTGGTGTTCGATGACCAGGTTTAGTCATTTTTTTCATTTTGTATCTGTTGTATCCGTAAGATGTTTTATTGAAACCGGCCGCGATATATTATTATTATTATTGTTGTTGTTGTTGTTGTTGTTGTTTCGTAGAGTTTGGCTATTCGTCTTGGTGCTTGGTGGTTTCGGATCAAAGAACCCCAGAGGCTGATACAACAAGAAAGTCGTTGTTCTTTCTACTGATGGCATTCGCCTAGGGCGTAATTAGAGTAGAAGTCCTCTCTCATCAATTTTTCATTTTTTACGAGTAAGCAGATAGATGAACGTTACATTTGGCTGTGAGGCTGATAGACTTTATAGTGGCCGATGACGGTGTGGCCGTACATGTATCTTTCGCCTTGTGATTGTTGTCTTAACACTGATACAAGACGCATGCCACATGCCGGTCAATGTGTTGTTATAATAGTTGTAGATCTGCTAATGAAAACGTGGATTTTATAAAAAAAAAAAAACGAAGAAACAAAAACAAAACAGCGTTTGTCCGAGTCTGGGCAATTGATGTTGCGGTTAGCTCGAAAGCGAACGGTGAGGTGAGGTTAATTTCCACATGCGGTTTGTTGATGTGATTTTGGAATGATGATTGTGACTTCTGAGGGCAGATGCCATTAGGGGTTAATGAGTGCTTTTTTAAAGAAGGGTCTCTTCTTGGAGTTTGTCAGATGAATAGAACATTCATTTGTTGGGAGGTTGTTTTTAGTACACATTTAAGGATGTATTGTGAGATTCAGAAGGGTCAATTTGGAGTCAGTTACTTTCAAATGGAACGATAAACAGCATTATGAAAGGCTTGTCAAAGTTCAAATTTTTGTTTTTTTTTTGCCTGCAAGTCAATACCCTGAGTAGAAACAAGAGCCGCAGAGCTATTACTGTGTATTGGCATTTTACCCCGCTTATATTGCATACAGATTCGTTGGTGGTGTGGCGACGACTGTAACCACAATGGCTCCGGGTTCGATTCGCAGGAAAAATACTGAAGAACAAGAAAAATAATTTTTGGTCTTAACACACTGCATCTCATTCTCTAGCTCAATAGCAAGGCGAACAGCATAGTGAATGCAGAGTTCACAAGGGACTCCACCCCTGCATCATCGACTAATTAATTTCCATTAATTGCGTATAGATTGAGTGATTTGGCATATTCTCCGCTCTCAAAAGTTGCCAATAGTCCTACAACCGTTGCAAGGTCTTGAGCCACTCAATGCTAAGTATTGGTTTCATCTGCATGAGCTCAGTAAGGACGAAATTTGTCCTACTGCTTTCTGATAATGGAGTCGAGTCTCTTATTCGATATCGAAGACAACATGGCACCACATAAAACCACTCTTTTCGGTATCTTGATAAACTATGAGATCCTGCTGCGGGAAATATTCCACTTTCAATATACAGTGACTCCCATAATTGATCACATGTTTCATATTTCAGCGTTGTACTCTTATCTCGCCGTTGTTCACTTCCGTTAGTCGATTGCTTATATGTTAAAGTCTGCTATTTACGCAACTGACAATTTTTCAAGTTTTAAAAGAGAAGGACTTACAGGACAAACCGACGTGAAGAAAGGGATTGAAAACGACTTAAAAAAGGCTTAAGTCATCAAGAAATCTGTAGGTTTCATCAGCAAACTAAGATAAATACTAAGCCTGGAGATTAAAACAATCCCAAGTGGAAGAAAACAAATCCCATCCCAGCCTTCTGAAAGAAAACTTGTACGACCAGTACTTTCTGGAGAGTGTAGTAATGCTATTGAAGTTCAACACTCATCATTATCCAATGATAATGTTGCTGTTACTTCGAAATGATGGCCTGAAGGGTAGATCTAAAGATCTAAAGTCAAAAAGCCTCTACTAACAAAACGGCACATGGCTCTCCGAAAAGCGTTTGCTAACAAATATAATTTTTTTTATATTTTTATAATCAGCGCGCGCTCAAGGGGTTTTTGTACCCTTAAAATGTTCGTACACAGTGCGGGCGAAGGAAATTTAGGGAGGAAGAAAGGACAGGTGCCGATGTACATTGTTTTTAAATGTTTGCAAGTTATAACGACCAGGAAACACAGAGGTCGGCAGGGCATTCCATAAGCGAGTTGTGCGGCTTAGGAAAGAATCACGATATTTTAGAGTACGTCCGAAAATGGGCTTGAAGGTATACTGATGAGCATTCATAGCGAGACAGGTGTTACGGTTGAAAGTTTGAATGGGCGGAATGCTACTAGCGATTTCAATGGAGCACTGGTGGTGGAAATAGCGATAAAACAAAGTGAGATAGGAGGCATTACGTTGGTGTTCGACGGTGTCAATTGGTTGACTGATATTAGTATCACCAATTAGTTTTATAGCACGGTTTTGAATCCTATCTAGCAGGTGCAGAGATGTTTTTGGAGCACCTGACCAGATGTGGGCATTGTACTCCAGTTTTGGGGTAAAATATTTCTTACATCGCTTGAGGAAACCAAGGCATTTCGCAGCATTTTTGGCGACATCGAATATGTGGTCATTCCAACGTAGGTTGTCACTGGCACACATACCGGGAATGGAAAGTTTATCGGTTTCGACGATGCAACTGCCATTCATGGATAATGGCTGGGTATTTGAATTTCGCTTTAATGACAGCAGACAGCATTGAGTTTTGGAAGCATTCAATTCCACTCGGTTGATAGTTTCCCAATTGGTTATGCTGTTAATATCGGAATTTAATGAGCTTAGCATACGCTGCCATTCCCGTTCTACAGCCGAAAAGCAGATACGTGAGTCCGGGAACGAATATGAGAAGCAGAGAGTGCTGTCACCAGCAAAGGAATAAATTGGATTAGAAGTAGCAGACAAGAGATCATTAATGAAAATTAAAAGGAGTGTCGAAGACAGAACGGAGCCTTGGGGCACACCAGCATTTATTTTGTGAATATCAGACTCGAAACCGTCTAAGACAACTTAAATTGAGCGTTCCAAAAGGTAATTTCTAATCCATTGAAGAAGAGAGTCGTCGATTCCAAAAGCACGCATTTTCGACAAAAGAGCTTGATGCCAAACTCTGTCAAATGCCTTAGAAATATCACGCGCAACTACCTTGCTTTCGCCAGATTGATGTACGCTTTGGTTCCACTTTTCGGTGAGACATGTTATCAAATCACCAGTGGACTGTTGCTACGAAAACCATATTGCCGGTCATTGAGAAGTTTTCGTGTTTCGAGATATTTCATGAGCTGACGGCTTATCAGCGTTTCCATGACATTGGAAAGAAGAGACGTAAGTGCAATGGGTCTGTAGGAGGAGTGAGAAGAAGATTCGCCTTTTTTAGGGACGGGCTGGACAAATGCTGTTTTCCATCTGCTCGGAAAGAGTCCTAAAGAGTAGGATTGATGAAAAAGCTTACGCAGTGGTTTTGCCAGCATGGAAGAAGGGGAGATATACCATCTGGACCAGCGGATTTATGCATGCTGAGATCTTTAAGTACTCTTGCTACAACACAAGTGCGAAAGTGGGTTCGTCCCATTGTAGATACGACGCACTCAAGTGTAGGCACAATCTGGGTGTGTTGAGCTAGCCGCAAAGTGTGCAGCAAGCAGATTGGCCTTGTCCAAAGAGCTAACAGCTGGAATGTCATTGTAAATGAGCGTTGGGAAGAGGACTGGGCTAAGATTATTTGGTCAGATGAGACCAAAATAAACCGATTTGGTTCAGTCGGCCGCGAATGGGTATGGAAGAAGAAGGGACAACAACTTTCAAAGAGGCTGGTTAAATAAATGGTCAAATTTGGTGGAGGTAGCCATATGATTTGGGGGTGCATGACATCTCATGGTGTAGGCATGTGCAAGAGAATCAAGTCACCGATGACCACTCAGATGTACACAGACATGTTGACATCTTGCCTAGAACCAAGTCTACAAAAATGGGATAAATCGGTTTTTTGCGTTAGCTTTCAACACAATAACGATCCCAAACACACAGCCAAAATCACAAAAGGTTGGCTAGAATGTCATTGGTTTGAAGTTTTGGAGTGGCCCTCTCAATCTCCAGACTTAAACCCAATAGAACACTTTTGGCGCTACATTAAAAGGCAACTGTCTAAGTATGGTGCTGCGGCTAAGATACTGGACGAATTATGGTCCAGAATTCAGATTGAGTGGGATAATATGTATTCCACCAGAGGTATGCACAAATTTAGTAAACTCCATGCCAAGAAGAGTTAAAAGTGTTTTATCCGCTAATGGAAGCCACACAAAATATTAAAACAGTGAGAAGTTTTAAAGCAAGTCCAACTCACAAAATTGATCACATGCTTATTGCTTTTATTTTTATTTTTTCCAGAAACATGCATTCAGCAATCATTTTCGATTTTTTTTAACATTGAAGCCCAGCGAGTTTATTCATTTTTGTTTTATAAGAAAACCGATTTACTTAGTTATTTTTGAAAACATGTGATCAATTATGTGAGTCACTGTATACGCAAACAGTACGTCAAGGATAGATGCAAGGATTCAGGACTAGATTAAGGAGACCAAAGTCTTAGGTTTTAATGTCTGATAAGTGGGGGTTGCCCCCAATGGAGAAACCTTGTTGGGCATGTCAACTGGAATTGCTTTTTTGGAAAAGCATTGGTATCGCAAGGCTCTCGTACATCGTAATGTAACCTAGGAGTATGAAGTCGATGGTCCGAGCCGGCCTATGTACGCATATGTAAGCATTTTGCAAAGGCTCGTTCTCTACTTTCTGTATTTATGCTAAGGCAGTCGAATCAATTTTGGGTACTATCGTCACCAGGAGTTTGTAAGTTACTTTGACTTGCTTTCTGAGGGAGAACTGATGGCTAAAGAATATGTGTTCCGAATGTCGAGAAGTTTGCTATTTTCATTTCCAGAATGTGATTTTTTTTTTTTATTGCTAAGCCACAAATAGGCCTCGTCCGAGAAGATGACTTTTTGACCATAATCCGGATCGTCGGCCAACATTTCCAGCGCCCATGGTCGTCCGGCTTCCATTCTTACGTTAGCACAATTTTATATGGATGTAGGCCCAAGTCCAACCGCAAAGTTAGCCGGGTTGAGCCGAGAAGCATTGGATTCGGTTCCAGGTAGTATCTGATCAGTGAAGTGAAGTCCTACTGGAAAGGGACTTTTTAAGAAACATGGAGTTGGTTATCAGTCATGGTAAACACAATATCGTGAAGAATGAAGAGGCGGAAAACAAAGAAGTTGGAAGAGAGAGTGAGCTAACAGAAAATGACATATTTCAGATCGAGTGGTTCAAGGAGAAAAGAGATGAAAAGCTGGAGCTAGAAGTAGGGAACGAAAAGTACAGAGCAGCAGTGAACGCCCTTGTAAATATGTAGTTACGCGCCAAAAAATCTAAATAAATCGAGATGAGCATTGTAGTGACAGACAAAATCCCAGTTTTTCGCAAGGCACGAGGACTGGCAGCCCCAGAGAGAGATGCAGCAAACAAGCAGGTACAAGAATGGTTGCATGAAGGTATCGTCGTTCCAAGTAGATCGGAGTACGCCAGCCCTATATTATTGGTGAAGAAGAAAGATGGAAGGTATAGACTATGCGTCGATTACCGAGAACTTGATAAAAAGTTGATAAGACACAGATTCCCGATGACAGTCATGGAAGAGGTCTTCGAGCCACTACGTTAGCAACGCATTCACTAAGGAAATTCTTGGATAATTGGTCCTTGCATTTGATCAGCCAATGACCCCTAACGATCTCGGCGTAGATCTCCCTCGGTTGTTGATGAGGGGATCCATCACCGTGTTGGTTTATTGTTTACTGAACCAGTGGACTCAAATTTATCCACCACACTGCGAATAGTCCTCTCGGTATGACGATTATGGCGACCGTAAAATGGGCGAATGTTGCCGGAACAGAACACCCATTTTGATAAAACAATTTTATCATTTGCACGTGTTGTTGAACGCTATGTCCGTCCATGGTGATTTGGCAAAACAGAGTGAATAAATGACAGCCAATTTGACAGATGTAGCTTCAACAATATGGCCTCTATCAACTGGCAAACTTCGGAAGCCCCTATTGGAAGACCCTGTATACATATACTTGTATATAGGTATTAAAAAATCTTTGAAAATACTTTCGCCATTTGTCGTGAATGGTCTACCAATTGCTTCTGTATGTAGAAGGTCGAACGTTGAACACATATCGCCAGGTCTCAGCAGCGGAAGTACTAAGAACAGGGTAAACCTGAAATAAGTGTTTCTTAGTACAAAGTGTTAGGACATTTGCAATATTGATATTCAGATTAGATACTGAAAGAACAAGGTGGGGCAAAAGTAATGTCATAATGTGAATTGGCTACCATTTTGTTAGAAGTGAAAAAAATTGGGCTCTGTTTTCACGAAAATTTTATTTGAAAGTGTAAAATTGAGATGAAAAAATGATACCTCCTGAGTTGATGCTCCTTTGTCCTCGTTTTACGGCTTTTCGAATTGTTGCTCCCAAAACATATGGCTCCAAAGTGGTGATTTCTTCTTCAATGTTGGCTTTCAGACTTGCAAGGTTTGTGAATTGATGTGGTAAAAGCGATATTCCAAAAAGCCCCAAAGGAAGAAGTCTGGCGCCGTTAGATCTGGCAATCTGGCGATCTGGCAGGCCAGTTCAAATCGCCAAAAGGGAGATCACGGCCTAGAAATTGATGATTCAAAATCTCCATCGTTGCCCCAACTGTGTAGGCGGTTGCTCCATCCTACTGTAACCAACAACTTGCGACCAGACCGAATTCAGCAACTTGCAGGTAAAAAATTACCTTTAACATCTGTCTTTAGCGCTCACCAGTTACTGTTACGGTGGTGCCGTCGGCGTCCTCCAAAAAATAAAGGGTCAAGCATTTTTTCACTGCAAATGTCGCACCACAAAGTCACTTTGAGGGGATGCGATGGCTCTTCGAACATTTTATGTGGGTTCTCTGTGCCCCAGAAATGCAAATTTTGTTTATTCACATAAGCGCTTGACCTTGCGCTTGAAATGCGCTTCGTCGCTCATTATGATTTTGGATTCGAAGCCATTCTCTTCTTGGACCAGGTTTAGCAGAGAATGGGAGTAAGTTAACCTCACTTGACGGCCAGAAGGCAGCAATTGCACTTTACAAGGAAACATTGTCAATGTTTGTGGACTCTCTCGGACGTCCTCGGCCACAGCAGTGATATTCTCAGTCGAACGAGCGATACGGAGCCCGCCACTTCTTGCGATATCTCTAGTGCACCCAGTTTGCACGAGATGCTCAGCCAAACGCTTAATTATTCGCGCACATGGTGCAGGACAACGAGAAAAACGATGAAGAAATTCACGCCGGAAATTGGACAAATAAGCCGTAATAATAATTCCGCGTTCTTTAGCGATACACAGCTCCATTGCTTGTTGCCAATGAATTCTCTATCTGCCTACAACATGAATGTGAAAGCACAATGGCACTTGACGCAATTTGCAAAAATTATTTCACATTCACATTACTACATTACTTTTGCCCCGCCTCGTATAAATATGTATGTAAGCAGACGAATATCAATGCACAACAGGAATACCATAAAACGCAATTAATCATTTATTACACATCGAATTATTGTTTCTTACATGTTCGTCATGAGCAAAGTGCTCGATCAATAGCTGCTTGAACAAGGTGGAAGCACACTGAAAGTGACATCCAATAAATACTCGCGGTTCGTTGTCTCTGGCAACCTTTGGATGGCAGTCGCAAATGTTGGGGACAGGAAGATTGAGTAATAAAAATCATTCTCAGTAGCTATTCTCCTATAGATGGGGTCGCTATTTTGGAATTGTGACATACCAAAATCTTTCATTCATTTCTTTGAAATAAGTTCAACACTTCTGTTACAGTAACTGGAGCTGTGTTTCTGATATTTATAAGCTGGCCTCCTATTTTTTCAAATTAAAACTTGCAGCACTTTCAATGTCTTTTCCACAGACTTTCTTTGCACACAGTGTTTTTTCCGCTTAAATGATTATGTACGACTCTTGATTTTGGGATTTGAGCCAAGTTTTGATTATTCCAATGAATTACAGCACCAGAACTGCACGCTTCGTTATAGTAAGTGTATCGCTTAGACATTTTCGAGTTTATCTCTACAACATAAAGGAAGACATTTCCTATTCTATAAAACCTTCACAAAACTCGAATGAGAATATCAAATCGCTTGTACTACTTTCCATTTCGCAACGCTGTTAAATCAGCCGATTATCACTAACTAATGAAATGTTCTTAGGCTTATATGCCATTAAGCAAATATTTACTCATTTACATTACTAGCGGTGAAAATATTCTCTCCTTCTGTTTAGGTATACCCTCGTGTTTCATCTCGCATCATTTGGCCTTATATCGCTTCGATAAAGTGAAAGAAGGCCATATTTCAATATTTGACTTCGTTTCACTTTCGTAAAGCAAAATAAGGCCACATTTGGTTATATTTCACAAACGGGATTGACCTTGTTTGACTTTTCCAAAGTGAAATAAAGTCAAAAATTGTAAAATGATATGCAAATTTTCAGATTTGGCCTTATTTGGATTAGCGTTATGCCACGGCACCGTGTCCAATTGCGGGATACGTACTCTGGTTGATGTTTGAGGGTTCTATTGGACATTTGCAGGAACGACAGTGATTATCTTTAAGTGTTTAGTCAGTCTCTTCGAGGCTAGCGGCTAAGTTTCGCAATATGAATTTTCCCAGTTGGTGCCAAGGCGTCAACGACGAAATTCACGTTGAGGCAAACCACTGACCGATTATTTGTTAAAATCATTGGTAAAATTTTTTTCGCTTCTATTAACTTCACAAACGTCGAAGTCGCTATGACACAATTTCCAGATACACGAGTATCTTTCGATAGGGTAACGACTTCTATGCCACCTTGTAAAGGGTGTTTTTTTTAGAGGTATACAAATACAATATGCAATAAAACACTTGAGGCTAATGTTAATGTTTATGATATTAGCTTTATTTAATAGATAATTTAATGCCAATAGTTCTTAAATATAAAATCGGGCATGTGCGTGCAACAGCTAGCTCGAATGATGCACAGCCGTGAAGTCCAATTTCCGACAACTTTATCGAGCAACTGGGGCCGTATATCATCAAAAACACGGCGAATGTTGACTTTCAAATCGTCTAACGTCTCTGGTTTATAGGCATAGACTAGTGACTTCAAATACCCCCAAAGAAAATAATCTAAAGGTATGAGATCACAGGATCGTGGAGGCCAGTTCACAGGTCCATTACGCGAAATTATGCGCTCAGCAAATGTTTCCCGTAATAAATTGATGGTTTCGCGGTCCGTGTGACATGTTGCGCCATCTTGTTGAAACCAAAGCTCTGTCACGTCAATGCCATTCAACTGAGGAACAAAGAAGTCAGAAATCATGTTTCTATAACGCTCTCCATTGACGGTAACATTCTTCCGTCCGGCATCGTCCTAAAAGAAATATGGGCCGGTGATTTCACCAGTCCATAAAGCACACCAAACAGTGAGTTTTAATGTTTGTAAGGGCGTCTCGACAAAGACTTCTTCGGCAATTTTGCTTGCTTACCAAAAATGGGCCTCATCGCAGAACAAAATTTTGCGTTGAAAATGAGGATCAAGCTGAATAATGTTTTCGGGCGATTTACCGAACCTACAACGCGTATAATGGTCACGCGGTTTCAACTCTTGCACAAGCTGGATCTTATAAGCTTTTAAGCCAAGATCTTTCCGTAAAATCTTGCACAAAGTAGATGGGCATAGCTCTAATTGCTGTACAATATGGCGAATCAACTCAACTCATTCAGATTCTCTTCAACTCTGTGCTCCACAACGGCAATAACGTCTTCTGTTCACACTGTTTGTCGTCTTTGGGCATAACTTGCTCAGATGGACGATTATGTCGACCATAAAATGGACGTAGCGCACGATAAGTTTGGCGAATCGAACCATGGTTTTCAAAATAAGTTTAAACAATTTGGACGCGTTGTTCTGACGTAATTTATTCATCGTGAAATAGCAAAATGTACAATACTAACCACAAATCAACTTTTAACTGTCAAACTGACAATCTGCAGAAACAGTGCTGCCAGTTTAAAAACCAAACGTTAAAAAAAAAAACACTCTTTACAATTAAACATCCGTACTCGAATTTTCCTAACTCGCCGTTTGTGTTTATACCTCACTTTCCAAAAGGCAGTCGTCCAAGTCAATGCTGGGCCTTCGAACATTCAGGGATGAAAGCATCTGAGGTTGATTGACATTTTGTTGAGCTGTGAAAAACGCCGACGAATCGACGGCAAATTGGGCATCGCCGGCTTATTTTGCGGCTGGATTTGGGCCACATCCGTATAAAATGGCGCTGGCGCAAGAACTGAGCCCGGACGACCATAGACAACGCCGTGAGTTCGCTAATTGGGCGCTGGAAATATTGGCTGCAGATCCGAATTTTGGCCAAAAAATCATCTTCTCGGCCCATTTTTGGCTCAGCGGCTATGTCAACAAGCAATAATGCCATTATTGGAGCGAACAAAATCCACAAGTGTTCGTCCAAACATCAATGTATCCACAAAGATTGACTGTTTGGTACGGTTTATAACATGGCGGCATCATCGGACCTTATTTCTTTCGAAATGAGGAAGGAGACACCGTTACCGTCAATGGTCTCAAGTATAACGCGATGTTAACCGACTTTCTGTGGTCAGAGTTCGACAACATCGATATATCCGAGCTGTGGTTCTAACAAGACGGTGCAACCTGCCCATACAATTGACGCACCGCTCGAAATTGTGAAGGAGAAATTTGGCGACTGGGACATCCCACGGCACCATGGGCACCACTCGATTATTTTCTCTGGGGCTATGTAAAGTCCTTAGTCTACGCTAACAAGCCCACCACTTTGGATGAACTCGAGGCCAACATTGAACACGCTATTGCCGGAATAACGTCGCACATATTGGACCGAGTCATCAATAATTGGGCCAACCGCTTGAAGCACTGCCAGCGAATCCGAGACGGCCATTTGAAAGATGTGCTATTCCACACATAATGACATGAACGTAGATTCAAAATAAAGCCAAAATCAGTGTGACCCGTTAGGAATCCGGTTACTGCGTGTATATGACCCCTAGAAAGCTGTAGGAGTTGTTTTGATTTGTCCTTTTGAGGGAAGGGGCTTGGACTTGCCGTTGCCTATTGCCATCAGTTTGCGTCCCGTAGTGGAGTGCCTTGGTTCTTGGCTAGTTGTTTATGTAGCTTTTTATGGAGCTAATTGGAAACCCGCAATTTCTGGCTATTTCGTCTGCTCTTTCATTGCCATCATAACCACTGTGACCTGGCATCCAGATTAAGTCGACTCTATTAGTTCTGGCTAGTGTTTTGAGAAGTACAATGTAGTCCCTGACAATTTTCGAAGTTATCCCGAAAGCCTTGATAGCAAGTTTTGCCGCTTTGCAGTCAGAGAGAATATAAATATTCCCGTTGTTGGCAGGTCTGTTTAAGCTCCTCTTAATGCAGAGCTCTATTGCGTGTATCCAGCTTGAAATACAGAGATGCTACTGCCCCTGCTTTTGTTCAGTGGGGCACTGATAGTTTATTCGTATATGCTTCCACCAACTCCTTCGTCTGCTGCGGATCCTTCGGTGTACCTCACCAGTGACTCACATGAGTTTATTTTGTTCATAGTTCTGTCGATCAGGGAATGTAACCTTGAAGCTATGTTGCTCTGGGAGAGGTATTTTGGAATTATTCTCTTCCATTGAGATAAGCATTAGGTAGGCATTTTCCGAAGCTATGTGAATATGAAGAGGTGGGAAGTTCAGTAGAATTTCTAATGCTGTGGTGGGAGCTATTCCCGTAGTACACTAACAGGCAAGTCTTTGAACTTTGTTTAGTGCGTACTTTACTTTTTTTACTTTAAAATTCATTTGCATGTCTCTCGGCATCGATCCGATCCCTCTCCGCAATCACGGGACTAAAACGGGGGAGCTTCTGAACGGGTATGTTGCCACCCGTCGTAGATGAGCCGCTTGTACCTCACACCGCTGTGGCAGAAGTATATTACCGGGATTCCATCCCGATAGAAGTGAACTCTCATGGTACATTCCATTGAGATAATAAGCCCCAAAGATCGGGCTATTATCGTTGGTCATTTCCCTTGTCTTCTAATCATCTTAATCAGGAAATAGTCAATCCTATTCAGATTTGCCCCATCGTAAAGGGTGGGATAGTTGGGATAGTATTTTCTTGTACTCTGATTCTGGTGTTCTGTACAAGCCGGTCTTAAGACACTGCCTTTCAAACACCGAATCCTTTCCATCTGATACGGCGCCACATTGAACCACACGGGACAACCATACGCGATGATTGGCATAATTAAGTCTACATAGCCTATGATCTTCACTCTGGAATCAAGTTGACTACCGTGAAACAGCCTTTTTGTCAGAGCTAAAGCCTTCCTGGCCCCAGCGAGCGAAGCATCTACGAGTGTATGTTTGCCAAAATGCAAATTTTGTACTTATCGAGCCAGATACCAAGGTATCTCGTCCAATGGTAGCCAAATTTCGCCAGTTATTTCTGGTATCCCTAGAAGTCCATCTCAATGGGGTTCTAAACAAGATTGTTTCCGACTTCTTAAAATTGACTTTCAGTTTCCAATCGTCGCAATACGCCTCAATAAGATCAAAATCACGCTGTAGAAGAGTATTGATGACTTCGATTTTTGGGCCTGAACTGTACGCCACTAAATCGTCTGCGCACGCTATGGAATGATTGAGGGAACCTACTAGATCACTTGTGTAAATATTAAACAGTATCGGAGAAATCACAGCCCCCCGTTGTAAGCCATTTTTATTGTCAAAGACCTTGCTCGAAAAGACGTTGCCACATTTAACAAGGAATTTCTTTCCCATATATGAATAGCAGTGGTTTCGGCATGCCCATCCTGGTCAACTTATAGAACAGCCTCTCTAACCATACGGTGTCGCAGGCCTTCTCAACGTCAGCGAGGCAGACACCCGAACATTAGTTCTTGCACTCATTCCATTCTATGTCGGCGACCAGCATTGACGCAGCATGAATAGTGTAATGACTCGCCCTAAAACCAAACTGATTGTAGAGAATTATATTATTTTCCTAAGCCCACTTTAACAGGGCTCTATTGACCACCTTCTAGTTAGGATGTATCACTGCTATTTTCCAATGCGTCGGATAAATAGCGTAGTAAATATTTCCACTGCTTCCAGGGACAACTGTCTTAATACGATGATTCTAATACTGTCTACTCCCGATGACTTTTTTTGTTTTTCAGAAACTCAAAGATGCACAGGAGTTCATCTCTACGAACGGTGACACCGTGATTCTCGGATCACCTATTTTGAAGTTCGTTGCGCAGATAATAGTGATTTACCTAGGCCCTGTTGTCAATGTCGTGATTATGGTGAACCGCTTCGAAAAATGCTTCCAGCAAATCCACTTTCTACTGTGGGTCTTCGACCACGAAAAGATGGTCGCCTGAGTCTGAACTTATGCCAACGGTCAGTTGTGACTGTCTGTTTTCTGTCGTTGGTGTCGTTGTCATCGTGATCTTTCCACCGGAATTATTCGTTTATCTGCGGGAACATATTCGGACTACTGGATTTTATAGCCCGAATCTTACAGACTTACAGGCTTACTGTAATTTTCTTTGATTAATTGTTTTTGGTTCTTATTTCCGAGCCGTTTCTGTCAGTAAACTGTCTGTACAGGTGCTTAAGCCTAGAGAGCAGTCTACTTTTTTGTTGGAGTTCTGTACTTTTCGACCTGACCTTCGTCGGAGTATTCTATCCCAGGGATAGTCTGCTCTCGTTTGACAACGTCTTCGTTTGTCAAGTTTCTGTTAGTCGGGGGATCAATTCTACGCAAACGTAAAAACGTTAGTTCGTTTAGTCCAGGCTGCGTAGACTTTTGTTTAGTGTTATGCCGCCATATTGGAGATGCATAAGTGATTATAGGTCTAGCAATTGCTGTGTACTTGAGTTAAGGCCCAAGCTTTTACCCAGTAGGCTTTTGCTGGTCCATAGCAACGCCCTGGGTTTTTCTATGGTTTTCTTGATAATTGTGTTCCAACTAAGTTTTTGATCCAGGGTAACCGCTAAGAATTTCTTCTCTTGGTGAGGGCAACTGTGCTGCTCATTTTGTGATTGATGTTTAGGCCAACTTTCTTGCACCAGTTAACAACAAAAATGAGTGCCCTTTGCAGGAGTTCTGAGAATATTTCTTGGAATCAGCGTATATTTGGACATAAACACCGTCATTGCTGAGTATGTTTAGCAGTTCATTTACTACGATGGACCACAGCAGGAGGGAGAGAACACCACCCAGGGTGCAACCTTTCGCAGCCGAGACGCTGATTTTCTGTCACTGCCTGATGTAGCGTTGATATTTCTACCGTTAAGCATATGCTTTATCCAGTTACATGTAAAGTATTGTCTACTCTTGTGTTTTGGATGCATCTGTATATCTGGGCGTGTTCGCTGTTGTCGATGTCCAGAAAGCAGTCCACCGCAATTTCTTTTTTCTCTGAGGTGAGTTAATGAAGAGCGTGCGTTGTTGATTTTCCGGGTTGATAGGCATATTGGTTTTAATGAAGTGGGTTCCTATATAGTAGTGGACCATCCCTGATATGTCTTTCATGTATTTTTTCCAATGTTTTTAGGAAAAACAATGTGAGGCTTTATTGGGCTGTATGATTTGGGTAAATCAGTTAGTCTACTACCTGCTTTGGGTATATACTTAACCATTACGTCTTTCCAGTTTTTTTGGTATGTAACCGCAGCCATAACTGGTTCTGAATATGTTTATCAGAAGTGGGGTTATTAGCGTAATATCTTTTTGGAGAAGTGCTGGGAAGATTTCATCTTCATCAGGAGCTCTGAATGGCTCAAATGGATTGTGGGATATTTTTTCTTTGCCTTCATAAAAAATTTCCTTTGACCTCTCTGGTTGGTCTATTGGCCTTCCTCTGGAGAGGATTATTGGGAGCAATGGAAGTGGTGGTGGAATTTGGGAAATGGGTTTCGGCTAAGAGCTGTAGTGGCTGTAGGTCCCATTAGGTTTATTCATTAATGCAATTCGATTTATGTGCTGTTTGGATAGAATTCTGTGAATACGAGCACTGCTTCTAATGTCAGAGTGATCTTGGGATGATTCTCTGATTTTCCATGATTCTCTTTTAGATGTTCTAATTTCTCGGTTATACTTTGTGAGTGTTTCAAAGTACTCAGGCCATTCTCTGTCGCGTTTCACCCTGTTGAAAAGCTTTCTTGTCTGCGTTCTTAATTTGGTGAGTTTTCTATTCCACGGTTTCCTGACTTTTCTTTCTCTGAGTAGGCCTGATAATAGGGAGATTTAATTGCACCGTTGAGGCTTTCGCAACCAAGTTCTAGGCTGTCTACGTCTCTTATGGTTTTGTATAAATTGGCCGTGAATTCCATGAGTTCTAGGCTGTATGTATCCGCTCCAATCTGTGAATCTAGGCTGTCTATCAGATTCGGAAACTTTGGAGCCTAATAGGATGTCCAAACAGATTTGTCGATGATCAGACGTTGATGTTGCAGTTGAGACATGCTAGTTGCTAATACAATTTTCTATAGATTGGGTGCATAGGGCGAAGTTGAGGGCTTCTTCACTAATTTTATTTATAAAGGGAGGATTATTTTCGTAATTGAGAATGTCAGGATAATTTTTGCAAATAAATTTTAGAAGAGACTCAACTTTTTTATTGATATTTGAGCTGTCTCAGTGTTTATGGTGAGTGTTTGCATCGCATTCAATAACCACCTGGAGTCTTCTTCTGCCACAATAGTCCATGAGTCCTTGCAATGATGGAAAGTCCAGGTCGAAGGTGTCACCCGCCAGGTAAGTTGAGAATATTACTACGCCTGTCTTACCACCTTCAGTGGGCAGCTGCCATGTCTTTATTTGTGTGTTCTACAATTGGAATTGCTGTTTATTCCGATTTAACATAATACAAGCTAAAGTGTGATCAGATAAGAACGATAAGAAAATACATTTAATTAAAACAACAACGGTGTGAGATATAAAACTGATTCTGACTTTATTTTGAAGCTACGTTCATGCCATTATTTGTGGAATAGGACATCATTCAAGTAGCCTCCTCGGCATCGCTGGCAGTCCGTCAAGCGGTCGGTCCAATCTTCGATGACTTTGTCAATGTGTGCCGAATGTTCTCCTCGAGTTCGTCCAAAGTAGTTGGCTTGTTAGCATAGACTAAGGACTTGACGTAGACCCAGAGAAAATAATCGAGTGGTGTTAAATCGTATGATTGCGACGGCCAATTAATGAGATGATGCAGTCGCCAAATTTCTCCTTCACAACTTCGTGAGGTGCGTCGCTTGAATGGTATGTAGCCGTCTTGTTGGAACCACAACTCGTTTATATCGATGTTGTCGAGCTCTAGCCACAGAAAGTCGGTTAACATCGCTCTATACCTGAGACCATTGACGCTAATGGTGTCTTCTTCCTCATTTCGAAAGAAATAAGGTCCGATGTTGCCGCTACGCCATAAACCGCCTCAAACAGTCAATCTTTCCCGATGCAGCCGCTGAGCCAAAACTGGGTTTCGTCTGAGAAGATGATTTTTTGTCTAAAATCCTGGTCCCCGGCCAACATTTCCAGCGCCCAATTAGTGAACTCACGGCGTTGTCGATGGTCGTCCGGATTCAATTTTTACGTCAGCACAATCTTATGCGGATGTAGGCCCAAATCCAACCGCAAAATAAGTCGAGTTGACAATCTGGCGATACCCAATTCAGTTGATCAGTGCCGAGTCTATATTTCTGGGTTTTCTTCGATACTGACTGCTACGGCGGCTATGATTTCTTCATTTCGCACGAATCTCGGTCTGCTTGATGGCTTAAGATCATCCAAAAGAGTGTACTCACGCTCAAACCTTTCCACGGTGCGACGAATTGCCTGCACACTGAAACTATGATGAGATGACGAGCGACCTCAAGACGAAATTCACGTTGCGTATTTACAACTGAGCCGGAATTTCGATAAAGTTTTTTAGTAAAACGATGCATGATAAAATGGCAAGCCTTACTGAGTATTTTGACACCTGGATGTCAACTTTGATAGCTGCTGGAACATAACCATTGGAAAAACTATCATTCTATATGGTCACCCTTAAGAAGAAGAAGAAGACTTAATAGCGTCCTGCTTCATTTACGAAATCATTGAGGAACTCATCTGAGAAGCCACTTATCTGCTTCTTGTACGTCTACGGCTCCTGGATAAAGGTTAATCTAGGCGATCCTTATTAAATCTATGATTTAATTCCTCAGGGATGGCTTTTGCATGCTGTAGATTAACCTGGATGCATCTAATCCCATAATGAAAACTTAGCTTCTTCACTGGACTGGCTGCTTTCTAAGGTCTTAGACTTTGAGGACAAGCCTTCAGAAGTCTTTGAAGCTTTTTAACCATTTCCACTGAGCTACTGGTTGAGCTGGCTTATCAGCTCAAAGTTTACTCTCCTTCCTCGCATCGAGCAGTATTTGCTAAGAGCTAAAATTTAGATGAGCTAGCGCTCTGTCCTCAGTTTTGGCTTCAGATTCTTTATTCTGAACTGGTCTCGATTACGCTTTTATTCAGATTGAGATCTGCGAGAAGTTGAGAGTTTACATCCTTGGCTTAGGACAAAATGCTTGGAAACCTCATCCACTGCGGTTTCATCTCCGATCATCTCCTTAGTGACATTGAGGAATCGACAGCATATTGTGGATACGCCGGAGTTTTGTTTACCGATCCGGGCTAAGAAAATGTCTTTGGTAAGGCTGTCTGTTTCTGGAGCGTAGGCAAAGCAACTCTCACGCTAGTCTAGATTTTAGACCGAACTTGCTTGACCAACTTGCCCCTTCTTCATCTGCTCCTTGCCATAATTCCCCTCACTAAGCAATTCTCAGATATGAACCATGACTGTCGTTACGTAGTGTCTCGTTTAAGAGACCGCTGCATTTATGAAAATGTACCCAACCCGTTTGCATCGATGGCATAACCAAAACCAATATTATGGTTTTGATCAAGCCAGACAAATTGATGCAAATATTCGTACGCTACCATGAGAGCTAAGACATCACTTCTGATGGACTCAAAAAAATCTGTGTCATGCCAGGTGATCGACAACCATCCATTTCTAACTGATGTGACTACAAATCTTAGGATGGGACAGTTTTTGCCAATTTGTCCATCACTTCAAGAAGGCTCTTCCTCACTAGCTTGGTCTCTTGTTCCATGGGGATCTGCACTGAGAAAGGTCGTTACCTTATATTAGGCAATAGTATCCCTGATGTGCCAGCTCGCTCCTCCGTAGTTTTTAGGCGAGTTTTATTTTATTTTGCTTCCACTTGAGCTTTCGACGGCTTCTGTGTGGAATTTGTGAGCAGACTCTTGGTGTTTAACATCTTCAAGCCTTTAAGGGACTCTGCACGTGGTGCATGCTATTTTTTTGATTCCTGTCATGGCAGAGCTATCCATGGAATTGCCAAATTTGCTGGTGCTGACCCACTTTGTTCGCCTTCAATTCCGTCCCTAATGAGGGCAGCGATTCGATGCTCTTGAGGCTCAGTGAAGTGTTCGCATTTCTGTTGTGTCTTGCATAAGTCGGTACTTGCTAACATCTCGATGCTTGATAAATTTCGCTCCTGACCATCTGTCCTGTCCCAGATTTTAAATGGGCGCCGTGTAACATTAGTTTGGGTTGGGATAAGAATCGTCTCTTTTGTGTTCATCTCAGAAATTGATGAACGGAGTAAAGATTTGCCTTCTTACTCCGTTAACATTTCTGTTATTGTTATTGTTTTTATTTTCTTGTCTTTGTGCTTATCTTTATTCATGTGTTGTCCCAAGAATAAGGTGCGAATGAAAAGTCCGCAGCTGCATAGCCCGATGCAGGTGTAAGGCTGCTTACTATGAGAGGTCGCTTGGTATCTCATAGCGACATAACGTTTACGAAGCACATTTTTCAGTTTCCTGCACCATTCAGTCCCCGGAACGTATTTCAAAACGCCTTGACTTGTGAAATTGTGGTCCGCGGAGGTGTGAGAACCTCTATCACACTTCATGGCCTTCTCCTATCCCCACCTGGGGCCGCTTCGGGTCGTCTGAGAAGCCCGCATTTAATTCCGTAAATGTCGGTTTACGGCAAAGTTATTTTCCTCTTCCTCGGAAACATGGCCGCAAATCATGGTTATTTTGCCAAATTTAGTCTTGAAGCGGATTGTAATCAGGTATTCGGGGACACGTCTAAAGCTCGAAATTAAATCAACTATTATAGGTGATGTAACGATTATTACGAACACGAAAACTTAGATTTCGAACCATGGAAAAATGTTCACAAAAATCATCCGCTCGGTTGAAACAATCAGCCAAACCAATTACCATTTAAGCTGCTGCCCAGATCAAGAGACCCATCTGAAACCTATCATTAGAAATAATTACAAAATTCACTTAATGCCCAGACATTCTCGGGTATTTGTACGCGTATTCAATGTAATGAAATATTTTCACTTCATAGATTTCTTATTGCCTACCTTTCTCCACTTGCCACACACCATTTACACCTGACTCTTTAATTATTAAAAGCAAAATCCCAGTTAAAAACATAATTAATTCCAAAGGTGTGCCTTCGTCTATACGGTGTATCTACACGGCTCAAACAGACAAAATTGAAAGAAAAAAAAAATTCGAATTTTTCAGTCCAGTACACATAGATTGCACCTTAAAGTGTGGACCGAGAAAAATAATCAAAATCAACCAAAACCCCCCACCACTAGTTGACCAGATTTGTTTAGTTTTTTTTTTTTTTTTGTTTTTAATATTTTTTGCCAATAATTACCTGCTTACCGACCACCAACCGACCATAATGCTCTCTTTCCAAAGAGTATCTTTTGCAAAAATCCAGCTAGATAGCTGAGCCGGTTCCAAATCAAATTCGAAAAATCTCTCAAAAAATTAAATCTTTGCCGAAGAGAGTCAAGAGAGTGTTCATTTTGCTGAGAGATCAGCAAGTTTGTCTGGCTTATTGCACTTTACATGATCGTATCAAGCATAGCGCAAATATTAACAAAGCCTTCTTTCTCATTTCTTGTTTGAGGCCTATAAAACCAGAAATTTACAATCGCTAAAAAGCCAGCAAAACAAAAAGTATCTAAACCTAAACACAAACACAAACACTGGCTTAAAGAAGTGCGGTTTTGCAGGCCCACAACTTCAAGAATTCAAAGTAAAAGGCAACAAGTTGAGTTAAGTCACTGCTGAGGCTTCTTGCACTCCGTAGATACACGTACTTTTCCAACTTGAAGCCCGGCTTTGAATAGTGGTGGTGGTGTTGGAAGAAAAAAAAAATACTAAAAACAACAACAACCATCTACTTCAACAGAAGTAGAAGTGCACCACCGCAAAGAGATTGTGGTTGCCTAAGATTTTCAGATTCTTCAACTTCAGTTGGCTTGTAGCGTGCCACCTGACTGGATGGATTCTCTTGTGCGATACGAGTATCTTGTGCTTAGTTTCGATTAGACTTTTCTTCTTTTTAACTTTTTTTTTTTTGTAGAGTAGTGCTCTTTTGTTTTTATCGTGTTTGCTTTTTTATACCCTAAAACATAAAAAAAAAAAAAATTATTTATGCATTTTTGTGTTGTCGTGTTTTTCGCGAGTCAACTTTTCTCAAGTCATCACCTGGGCGAGGTGTGTGTATGATAACTTGTTCGACGGCGGTTTTACCTTTCGGTGCCTTCTTCTTCATCGTCTTGTTATTTCGTAGATCATAGCACTTGCTGGAAAATAAAACTTTCAATTGTAACAAATGAGTGAAATTTTTTTTAAGAGTTTTTTTTTTTTTTTTGTTTACAACCGTAAAAATGACTTTGATTAATTAATCGGAGGTCTAAAAAAATCAAGCTTTTCATGATTTTAAGCTATCCACACATGATTTATGGATAATTTTTGGATAGAAGAATCTCTCAGAATTGCATCTAGTTGGTTTCCCACAAAATCGATCAGGCAACCGTTAAGTAATGCCGTGTGGAACCTAAGTGGATCGTATTTGAATTTTATTGCAAATATTTGCTATTTACTGAAAGTTGATCAGTGAAAATCCTTCGTGAAAGGTCACGCGGGCTAAAACTGCTCACATTTTATAGTTTTCTAATATTTTAGTTTTCCTACTGCGGTCGGAATATGAAATGAAATGCATCTCAACTCATTGGAAGTCCGGAAAGAATAAAGGGAAATCCATAAAGATAACCTTAATTTGAAGTGTGCAGTGTGTCGGTGTCGGTGTCGGTGTTGTTGTTGTTGTTTCTGTGGTTTCTGTGGTGCAAAAAAAAAAAGGAAATTAAGTCAGTGGAATTGTTTTGACAAGTGTACTCGTACACTATACCTATTGTATAGTAGTATCTAGTTACAAGAATTACCACTAGATGTAGAAATTACCAGCTCGAATGGATAACGTACTCGTATTCCTATAACTGAAGGTAAACTTGAATATTCTTTAGTACTGGTGGTATTTTTTTTTTTTTTTAACAGGAAATCTTTCGTCATTAATGAAAGGAGAAGATGATGAAAACAATTAAGGCATCTTCGTTTTCATCTCCTCTATTCAAGAAGAACTCTGCTTAGGGCTGTACGAGTAAAGAGAATATGCAATTAATTTTCATGATGAAGTTGAAGTTTACTCTTCGGGTTAAGAAGTTGAGGACCTATTCGTAAATCTTGGATCTTGACTGTTTCTTTCGTTCTGTGTTTTTCCTTTTCCTTTTTTTTTTTTTTGTGTGTTTTATGATATCTTTATTCTACGGATAACTGTGCCATGGGCATCATTTCATCATCATCAACATTATCATCATCTTTGCAGTATTATAGTTTAGGGTATGTTTGAACCACAAAAGACAGGGCAACCTTAGAGTACATTAAGTAGTCGTAGTTTTTCAATGTTTCGTGAGCCTGTGATCCCCAGGAATAATGGCGAAATTTCATCATCAACAACATGAACGTCATCTTAGATGACCATCTTAAGATACGAGGGTTTTTCTTCGTTAGTAAGTGTACGTTTTTATTCAGTTTTATTTTATTTAGGTACGAGTGTATATATTCACAAGTATGATTTCATTTGAATTGGGGTTGAGAAAGTTAGGCAACTAGTTTCGTCTGAAATATGAAAGTTTGCCTAGTCTGTCTGTTGGTAGTACGAGTTGAGTGCTGGGAGATTTTATTGCCTACCGCATACTTATTCTACATATTTTATGAAAATTGGACGCTATGAAATAAAGTTGTAAGTTTAATGGGTTTCAAAATATGAAAATAAAGTTGCCGAAATACGATATGAATTTTCATGGTCGAAAACAGTTGTTCAATTGACCTTAGGGTAGTTTCGTAAACTCGTAAACTCTTTCTGTTTCTGTTTCTGTTTCTGCTTCTGTTTCTGTTTCCGTATCTGTTTCTCTGTTTAATTTTGTGAGTAGGACTATGGATAAGGAAGATTATCTTGTTTGTGGTTGAAATTTATCTGATTGGCAATTGAGCATAAAAACTACTTAAGCTAAGATAACCGTGTGGAGAAGGTTAAGTTTCTCAGATATACGTACATATGTTTCGCATGGAAAGGCATCTTTTGCCAACCGGTTGGTCAACATGTTTTTTAAAGCCGGTCAGTATCATTACAGTGAAAAGTTAAATTTTAAATTAACTTGCTTCAGGTAAAAACTTAACTATCTGAGATTCAGGTTTGAAGATGGCTTTTGCCGAAATACCCCATCAAATAGAGTTCAATGGGTTTTCGTGAACTTTAAGGTAAATGAATAGCCAAAGTATTTTTAAATGAGGAAAGACCCGTTTAAAGCAGGTTATTTATGGGGTGTTTTGATACATATATTAGAACTGTTTATTTTTAAGGGTATAAGATGCAGTGATTCGCCTTCGATTTCTACGTCAAGTAGTAACACCTTTCACAGGCAAGAGAATTTCAGATTTAAGTTGTGACGCAAGTTGGTGAAGATTTTTCGGGTCTCTCTGCAAAATTGCGAATATGTATTGCGATATGCTCACTTGTGACTCACAGACGCAATAGTGGGCGTATCTTGAGAGCCGTAATATGTACAAATTAGCCTTGATGATATGGTTTTTTTTTTGTTTTTAACTCGATTTGAATCACCACTCTGTGGATCTCAAAGTTATGTCATACAGATGTGAGGCTCACCTTGGTGAATGAAATTTTAAATACGAATGTCCACTATCAGATGCATGAGTTGAGTTATTACTGACACATGTATAACTTGGAGATAAATTTGCATTGCCTCAGTCATGATAGCATCTTGACCTGATGAAAAATAATTTTGATGAATATAAGAGTTTGCCTTCAGCGGGGCATTAACAATAACCATTCAGGGCATAAACGATGGTTGATATTCATCAAAAGCTGTTGAAATAGAGTGGCAAAGATTGTGGAAGCAAAAGCCAGGGCATGCCATCATCCCAATAATATCTCAAAACTTATTTAAGAACACTTTATATTGACCAAGATCTTTACTCTTGATCAGCTTTATTGCAACCTAGTAAACCAAATCACTTTTTGAAAGCTCAACATCAGTGATATCCACAGATTTTCGACACTAGTCCTCAATGGATGTCACGCTGATGACATGGTATATGGTGATGCCTAGTTACTATCACTCCAATCACACTATTATTCCATATGTCAATCGGTTATTGACGCAAAATACGAGCATTAAGCATCTGTAGTTGGCGCAATTTCTTTCTTATGGATCAAGCAAACCTCTGGTGACTACTGCCTTGATATATTCGAGCTGGGATATTGCTACCCACAACAAATCGGCGGAGGATTTGGGTATCATCGTCTTAATTGGTTACTCTGTCTAACAAAAGAATTTTAGTCTTCTACCGGCTGAAACTCTTCTAAGCGCCGATGTAACTCTACTTTCTGATCAAAACAGTGTTCCTGGAGTAGGATATCTGCAGTGGCCTTGAGAAAAGACTCTGTCCTTCCTGTAATTCTTTGTAAAGCAGTTTTAAATCGTCGTTGATGTCTTTATTCAGCCACAGGCCTTATGGTGGAAATGGGTTATGGAAAGAATATATGAATTCAATTGCAGCTTTTCTGATAGCGATTTGTCAGCGGGTTAACAGTGATATCGTAATTGTGATGTGAGATTTTAAGAGGTAAGCACTCCCCTTATTGCAAGATCAGCGTGATCTGATCGGATATGGAGCGAACATATCAAGTGAGTAGCTAACTTATAAGTTGTATTAACGAGTACAAGTTCGGCTTACCGCAGTAAATATCATTATCGCCATACTGGCTAAGAATCAACAGCTCTGAATTCATAATTGCGGGCGTACAGTACAACATGGCAACCGTAGACACATCCGCGTTGTAGTTGCACAGACCGCAAATGCATCAAACTAGTGTGCTGAAACTAAAGGGTGTTTTTTAAACTGGCAACACTGTTTCTACATATTTGACAGTTGAAAGTTGACTTCTGGTTAAAATTGTACGCTTTGCCATTTTACGATGAATAGATTAACGGCAGAACAACGCGTGCAAATTGTACAAACTTATTTTGAAAATCATGGCTCGGTTCGCCAAACTTATCGTGGGCTATGTCCTCTCTACGGTCGACATAATTGTCCATCTGAGCAAGTTATTCGGAATACGAATCGTTTGGATAATATGCATCCCCAAAGATGACAAACAGTGCGAACAGAAGAAGTTATTGCCGTTGTGGATGGCAGTGTTGAGGAGAACCCGAATGAGTAGATTCGCCATCGTATCCAGCAATTGGAGCTATGCCCATCCGCTTTCTGGAAGATTTTACGGAAAGATCTTGGCTTAAAAGCTTATAAGATCCAGCTTGTGCAAGAGTTGAAACCGCGTGAGCATTATACGCGTCGTAGGTTCGTTAAATCGCCCGAAAACATTATTCAGCTTGATCCTCATTTTCAACGCAAAATTTTGTTCTGCGATGAGGCCCATTTTCGGTTAAATGGATGTGTAAGCAAGCAAAATTGCCGAATTTGGAGTGAAGAAAACCCAGAAACCTTTGTCGAGACTCCCTTACATCCATTAAAACTCACGGTTGGGTGTGGAATCATCGGCCCTTATTTCTTTAAGAAATAAGGCCGGAAGAATGTTACCGTCAATGGCGAGCGCTATAAATACATGATTTCTGACTTCTTCGTTTCTCAGTTGAATCGCATTGACGTGACAGAGCTTAGGTTTCAATAATATGGCGCAATATGCCACACGGCGCACGACACCATCAATTTATTGCGGAAAACATTTGCTGAGCTCATAATTTCGCGCAATGGACCTGTGAACTGACCTCCACGATCCTGTGATATCACACCTTTATATTACTTTCTTTGGGTGTATGTGAAGTCACTAGTTTATGCCGATAAACCAGAGACGTTGGACGATTTGGAAGTAAACATTCGCCGTGTTATTGCTGATATACAGCCCCAGTTGCTCGATAAAGTTGTCGAAAATCGGGCTTCACGATTGCGCTTCATTCGAGCTAGTTGTGACACGCATATGCCCGATATCATATATAAACACTAATGCCATAAAATTATCTATTAAATAAAGCTAATACCATAAACATTAACATTAGCTTCAAATGTTGTATTTCATATTGAATTTGTACACCTCTGAAAAAAACACCCTTTACAATTCACCAACTGGTGCAGCTCCAGACAATATTATGGTCCAATATACCAGGCTATTGTCGACAGCCGGATTAACAATTATTTTGATACCGAAAACTAGCAAACACGTATGGAGGAATCTCAAACTACAGGATGCCAACCCCCGCTATGTGTGGCATATTTGGTATTGACGAGCACATCGGGTTGGGCATTAAAGCAAACCTCTCAGGCTAACAACTTTGCCTTCGGAGCGTGTTCGCTCTTGTCGGGCCACAGTGTTATCGGTTTCTTGGACTCTTGCACTCTTCCAAATCCGGAAAGGATAATAAGGAAAATACTCGAAAACAAATCAATACTGGCAGAAGGTACACCTCTGACAATGATCAGCGTTGGAAAGTATCTTCTAAGTGGCTTTCAAAAGGAGTTCACCTACTCACTATTACCCTCGGCTCGCAAACGTCTAAATAGAAAACCGAACAGGCTAATTCATCAACATAACGTTGCTTGGAAACCTGGCCTCATTAGCTTACATTCAAGTAGTCAAAGAATCCGACGTATGGACTAGCGGCTGACCCCACTCACTGCCCATTTTACAATTGGGCTCAGCGTTTTCGATGTTTTCATACTAAGCGTTCTATACGGCCTAAAAGCTTAACACAAACCCTCAGACCTCTCGAAATGTTGCTAGACCTTTGCATTTAAAATGTGTACCCGGTTTTGTTTTGAAAAATTTTTGAAAGTTGTTTTAGTTTCATGAATTTTCGTTTCGTACTCCTTGACAATTTTACAATTGCT